>JALAZF010000829.1:0-1200000 GCA_022829125.1 Lathyrus tuberosus
GCTGTTGAAATAGCGTTTTGGCCAGTCTTTCTTTTCGAGTCCGCTTTCGGTCGTACTCGTTTATTCTTTTCGAGTCCGCTTTCGGTCGTACTCGTTTGCTGTTGAAAGAGCATTTTCTTCCAGTCTTTCTTTTCGAGTCCGCTTTCTGTCATACTCGTTTGCTATTGAAAGAGCGTTTTCAGCCGGTCTTTCTTTTCGAGTCCGTTTTTGGTCGTACTCGTTTGCTGTTGAAAGAGCGTTTTTTGCCGGTCTTTCTTTTCGACTCCGCTTTTGGTTGTACTCGTTTATTCTTTTCGAGTCCGCTTTCGCTCGTACTCGTTTATTCTTCTCGATTCCGCTTTCGGTATTACCTTGCTATTGAAATAGCGTTTTCGGGCGGTCTTTCTTTTCGAGTCCGCTTTCGGACGTACTCGTTTGAGGTTGAAAGATCGTTTTCGGTCGGTCTCTTCTGTTTGAGTCCGCTTTCGGTCGTACTTGTTTATTCTTTTCAAGTCCGCTTTCGGTCGTACTCGTTTGCTGTTGAAAGAGGGTTTTCGGCCGGTCTTTCTGTTCGAGTCCGCTTTCGGTCTTACTCGTTTATTCTTTTCGAGTGCGCTTTTCGTCGTACTCGTTTGTAGTTGAAAAAGCATTTTCGGCCGGTCTCTTCTGATCAAGTCCGCTTTCGATCGTACTCGTTTATTATTTTTGAGTCCGCTTTCGGTCGTACTCGTTTGCTATTAAAAGAGTGTTTTCAGCCGGTGTTTCTGTCGAGTCCGCTTTCGGTCGTACTCGTTTATTCTTTTCGAGTCCGCTTTCGATCATACTCATTTGCTGTTGAAAGAGCATTTTTGGCCGGTCTTTCTGTTCGAGTCCGCTTTCGGGCGTACTCGTTTATTCTTTTCGAGTTTGGTCGTACTCGTTTGCTGTTGAAAGAGCATTTTCAGCCTGTTTTTCTGTTCGAGTCCGCTTTCGGTCGTACTCGTTTATTCTTTTCGAGTCCCCTTTCGGTCGTACTCGTTTGCTGTTGAAAGAGCGTTTTCGGCCGGTGTTTCTTTTCGAGTCCGCTTTCGGTCGTACTCGTTTATTCTTTTCGAGTCCGCTTTCGGTCGTGCTCGTTTGCTGTTGAAAGAACGTTTTCGGCCGACCTTTTTGTTCGAGTCCGCTTTCGTTCGTACTCGTTTATTTTTTTCGAGTCCACATTCGGTCGTACTCATTTGCTGCTGAAACAGCATTTTCTACCGGTCTTTCTTTTCGAGTCGGCTTTCGGTCGTACTCGTTTATTATTTTCGAGTCCGCTTTCGGCCGTACTCGTTCATTCTTTTCGAGTTCGCTTTCGGTCATACTCGTTTGCTGTTGAAAGAGCATTTTCGGTCGGTCTTTCTTTTCAAGTCCGCTTTCGGTCGAACTCGTTTATTCTTTTCGAGTCCGCTTTCGGTCGTACTCGTTTGCTGTTGAAAGAGCATTTTCTGCCGGTCTTTCTGTTCGAGTCAGCTTTCAGTCGTACTCGTTCATTCTTTTCGATTTCGCTTTCGGACGTACTCGTTTGAGGTTGAAAGAGCGTTTTCGGTTGGTCTCTTCTGTTTGAGTTCGCTTTCGGTCGTACTCGTTTATTCTTTTCGAGTCCGCTTTCGGTCGTACTCGTTTGCTGTTGAAAGAGCGTTTTCGGCCTGTCTTTCTGTTCGAGTTCGCTTTTGGTCGTACTCGTTTATTCTTTTCGAGTCCGCTTTCGGTCGTACTCGTTTGCTGTTGAAAGAGCGTTTTCGGCCGGTCTTTCTGTTCGAGTCCGCTTTCGGTCGTACTCATTTGCTGTTGAAAGAGCATTTTCGGCCTGTTTTTCTGTTCGAGTCCGCTTTCGGTCGTACTCGTTTATTCTTTTCGAGTCCACTTTCGGTCGTACTCGTTTGCTGTTGAAAGAGCGTTTTGGGCCGGTGTTTCTTTTCGAGTCCGCTTTCGGTCGTACTCGTTTATTCTTTTCGAGTCCGCTTTCGGTCGTTCTCGTTTGCTGTTGAAAGAACGTTTTCGGCCGGCCTTTTTGTTCGAGTCCGCTTTCGTTCGTACTCGTTTATTTTTTTCGAGTCCACATTCGGTCGTACTCGTTTGCTGTTGAAACATCATTTTCTACTGGTCTTTCTTTTCGAGTCGGCTTTCGGTCGTACTCGTTTATTATTTTCGAGTCCGCTTTCGGTCGTGCTCGTTCGCTGTTGAAAGAGCGTTTTCGGCCGGTCTTTCTGTTCGAGTCCGCTTTCGGTCGTACTCGTTTATTCTTTTTGAGTTCGCTTTCGGTCGTACTCGTTTGCTGTTGAAATAGCGTTTTGGCCAGTCTTTCTTTTCGAGTCCGCTTTCGGTCGTACTCGTTTATTCTTTTCGAGTCCGCTTTCGGTCGTACTCGTTTGCTGTTGAAAGAGCATTTTCTTCCAGTCTTTCTTTTCGAGTCCGCTTTCCGTCATACTCGTTTGCTGTTGAAAGAGCGTTTTCAGCCGGTCTTTCTTTTCGAGTCCGTTTTTGGTCGTACTCGTTTGCTGTTGAAATAGCGTTTTTTGCCGGTCTTTCTTTTCGACTCCGCTTTTGGTTGTACTCGTTTATTCTTTTTGAGTCCGCTTTCGCTCGTACTCGTTTATTCTTCTCGAGTCCGCTTTCGGTATTACCTTGCTGTTGAAATAGCGTTTTTGGCCGGTCTTTCTTTTCGAGTCCGCTTTCGGACGTACTCGTTTGAGGTTGAAAGAGCGTTTTCGGTCGGTCTCTTCTGTTTGAGTCTGCTTTCGGTCGTACTCGTTTATTCTTTTCAAGTCCGCTTTCGGTCGTACTCGTTTGCTGTTGAAAGAGGGTTTTCGGCCGGTCTTTCTGTTCGAGTCCGCTTTCGGTCTTACTCGTTTATTCTTTTCGAGTGCGCTTTTCGTCGTACTCGTTTGTAGTTGAAAAAGCGTTTTCAGCCGGTCTCTTCTGATCAAGTCCGCTTTCGATCGTACTCGTTTATTATTTTTGAGTCCGCTTTCGGTCGTACTCGTTTATTCTTTTCGAGTCCGCTTTCGATCATACTCGTTTGCTGTTGAAAGAGAGTTTTTGGCCGGTCTTTCAGTTCGAGTCCGCTTTCGGTCGTACTCGTTTATTCTTTTCGAGTTTGGTCGTACTCGTTTGCTGTTGAAAGAGCATTTTTGGCCGGTCTTTCTTTTCGGGTCCGCTTTCGGTCGTACTCGTTTATTCTTTTCGAGTCCGCTTTCGGTCGTACTCGTTTGCTGTTGAAAGAGCGTTTTCGGCCGGTCTTTCTTTTTGAGTCCGCTTTTGGTCGTA
Source organism: Lathyrus tuberosus (assembly GCA_022829125.1). Classification (NCBI taxonomy): domain Eukaryota; kingdom Viridiplantae; phylum Streptophyta; class Magnoliopsida; order Fabales; family Fabaceae; genus Lathyrus; species Lathyrus tuberosus. Next base: position 3,268 of record JALAZF010000829.1, read on the forward strand.
CTCGTTTATTCTTTTCGAGTCCGCTTTCGGTCGTACTCGTTTATTCTTCTCGAGTTTGCTTTCGGTATTACTTTGCTGTTGAAAGAGCGTTTTTGGCCGGTCTTTCTTTTCGAGTCCGCTTTCGGACGTACTCGTTTGAGGTTGAAAGAGCATTTTCGGCTGGTCTCATCTGTTCGAGTCCGCTTTCGGTCGTACTCATTTATTCTTTTCGAGTCCGCTTTCGGTCGTACTCATTTATTCTTTTCGAGTCCGCTTTCGGTCGTACTCGTTTGCTGTTGAAAGAGCATTTTCTGCCGGTCTTTCTGTTCGAGTCAGCTTTCGGTCGTACTCGTTCATTCTTTTCGATTTCGCTTTCGGACGTACTCGTTTGAGGTTGAAAGAGCGTTTTCGGTTGGTCTCTTCTGTTTGAGTTCGCTTTCGGTCGTACTCGTTTATTCTTTTCGAGTCCGCTTTCGGTCGTACTCGTTTGCTGTTGAAAGAGCGTTTTCGGCCTGTCTTTCTGTTCGAGTTCGCTTTTGGTCGTACTCGTTTATTCTTTTCGAGTCCGCTTTCGGTCGTACTCGTTTGCTGTTGAAAGAGCGTTTTCGGCCGGTCTTTCTGTTCGAGTCCGCTTTCGGTCATACTCATTTGCTGTTGAAAGAGCATTTTCGGCCTGTTTTTCTGTTCGAGTCCGCTTTCGGTCGTACTCGTTTATGCTTTTCGAGTCCACTTTCGGTCGTACTCGTTTGCTGTTGAAAGAGCGTTTTGGGCCGGTGTTTCTTTTCGAGTCCGCTTTCGGTCGTACTCGTTTATTCTTTTCGAGTCCGCTTTCGGTCGTTCTCGTTTGCTGTTGAAAGAACGTTTTCGGCCGGCCTTTTTGTTCGAGTCCGCTTTCGTTCGTACTCGTTTATTTTTTTCGAGTCCACATTCGGTCGTACTCGTTTGCTGTTGAAACAGCATTTTCTACTGGTCTTTCTTTTCGAGTCCGCTTTCGGTCGTACTCATTTATTCTTTTCGAGTCCGCTTTCGGTCGTACTCGTTTGCTGTTGAAAGAGCATTTTCTGCCGGTCTTTCTGTTCGAGTCAGCTTTCGGTCGTACTCGTTCATTCTTTTCGATTTCGCTTTCGGACGTACTCGTTTGAGGTTGAAAGAGCGTTTTCGGTTGGTCTCTTCTGTTTGAGTTCGCTTTCGGTCGTACTCGTTTATTCTTTTCGAGTCCGCTTTCGGTCGTACTCGTTTGCTGTTGAAAGAGCGTTTTCGGCCTGTCTTTCTGTTCGAGTTCGCTTTTGGTCGTACTCGTTTATTCTTTTCGAGTCCGCTTTCGGTCGTACTCGTTTGCTGTTGAAAGAGCGTTTTCGGCCGGTCTTTCTGTTCGAGTCCGCTTTCGGTCATACTCATTTGCTGTTGAAAGAGCATTTTCGGCCTGTTTTTCTGTTCGAGTCCGCTTTCGGTCGTACTCGTTTATGCTTTTCGAGTCCACTTTCGGTCGTACTCGTTTGCTGTTGAAAGAGCGTTTTGGGCCGGTGTTTCTTTTCGAGTCCGCTTTCGGTCGTACTCGTTTATTCTTTTCGAGTCCGCTTTCGGTCGTTCTCGTTTGCTGTTGAAAGAACGTTTTCGGCCGGCCTTTTTGTTCGAGTCCGCTTTCGTTCGTACTCGTTTATTTTTTTCGAGTCCACATTCGGTCGTACTCGTTTGCTGTTGAAACAGCATTTTCTACTGGTCTTTCTTTTCGAGTCGGCTTTCGGTCGTACTCGTTTATTATTTTCGAGTCCGCTTTCGGTCGTGCTCGTTCGCTGTTGAAAGAGCGTTTTTGGCCGGTCTTTCTGTTCGAGTCCGCTTTCGGTCGTACTCGTTTATTCTTTTTGAGTTCGCTTTCGGTCGTACTCGTTTGTTGTTGAAATAGCGTTTTGGCCAGTCTTTCTTTTCGAGTCCGCTTTCGGTCGTACTCGTTTATTCTTTTCGAGTCCGCTTTCGGTCGTACTCGTTTGCTGTTGAAAGAGCATTTTCTTCCAGTCTTTCTTTTCGAGTCCGCTTTCTGTCGTACTCGTTTGCTGTTGAAAGAGCGTTTTCAGCCGGTCTTTCTTTTCGAGTCCGTTTTTGGTCGTACTCGTTTGCTGTTGAAATAGCGTTTTTTGTCGGTCTTTCTTTTCGACTCCGCTTTTGGTTGTACTCGTTTATTCTTTTTGAGTCCGCTTTCGCTCGTACTCGTTTATTCTTCTCGAGTCCGCTTTCGGTATTACCTTGCTGTTGAAATAGCGTTTTTGGCCGGTCTTTCTTTTCGAGTCCGCTTTCGGACGTACTCGTTTGAGGTTGAAAGAGCGTTTTCGGTCGGTCTCTTCTGTTTGAGTCTGCTTTCGGTCGTACTCGTTTATTCTTTTCAAGTCCGCTTTCGGTCGTACTCGTTTGCTGTTGAAAGAGGGTTTTCGGCCGGTCTTTCTGTTCGAGTCCGCTTTCGGTCTTACTCGTTTATTCTTTTCGAGTGCGCTTTTCGTCGTACTCGTTTGTAGTTGAAAAAGCGTTTTCAGCCGGTCTCTTCTGATCAAGTCCGCTTTCGATCGTACTCGTTTATTATTTTTGAGTCCGCTTTCGGTCGTACTCGTTTATTCTTTTCGAGTCCGCTTTCGATCATACTCGTTTGCTGTTGAAAGAGAGTTTTTGGCCGGTCTTTCAGTTCGAGTCCGCTTTCGGTCGTACTCGTTTATTCTTTTCGAGTTTGGTCGTACTCGTTTGTTGTTGAAAGAGCATTTTTGGCCGGTCTTTCTTTTCGGGTCCGCTTTCGGTCGTACTCGTTTATTCTTTTCGAGTCCGCTTTCGGTCGTACTCGTTTGCTGTTGAAAGAGCGTTTTCGGCCGGTCTTTCTTTTTGAGTCCGTTTTCGGTCGTACTCGTTTATTCTTTTCGAGTCCGCTTTCGGTCGTACTCGTTTATTCTTCTCGAGTTTGCTTTCGGTATTACTTTGCTGTTGAAAGAGCGTTTTTGGCCGGTCTTTCTTTTCGAGTCCGCTTTCGGACGTACTCGTTTGAGGTTGAAAGAGCATTTTCGGCTGGTCTCTTCTGTTCGAGTCCGCTTTCGGTCGTACTCATTTATTCTTTTCGAGTCCGCTTTCGGTCGTACTCATTTATTCTTTTCGAGTCCGCTTTCGGTCGTACTCGTTTGCTGTTGAAAGAGCATTTTCTGCCGGTCTTTCTGTTCGAGTCAGCTTTCGGTCGTACTCGTTCATTCTTTTCGATTTCGCTTTCGGACGTACTCGTTTGAGGTTGAAAGAGCGTTTTCGGTTGGTCTCTTCTGTTTGAGTTCGCTTTCGGTCGTACTCGTTTATTCATTTCGAGTCCGCTTTCGGTCGTACTCGTTTGCTGTTGAAAGAGCGTTTTCGGCCTGTCTTTCTGTTCGAGTTCGCTTTTGGTCGTACTCGTTTATTCTTTTCGAGTCCGCTTTCGGTCGTACTCGTTTGCTGTTGAAAGAGCGTTTTCGGCCGGTCTTTCTGTTCGAGTCCGCTTTCGGTCGTACTCATTTGCTGTTGATAGAGCATTTTCGGCCTGTTTTTCTGTTCGAGTCCGCTTTCGGTCGTACTCGTTTATTCTTTTCGAGTCCACTTTCGGTCGTACTCGTTTGCTGTTGAAAGAGCGTTTTGGGCCGGTGTTTCTTTTCGAGTCCGCTTTCGGTCGTACTCGTTTATTCTTTTCGAGTCCGCTTTCGGTCGTTCTCGTTTGCTGTTGAAAGAACGTTTTCGGCCGGCCTTTTTGTTCGAGTCCGCTTTCGTTCGTACTCGTTTATTTTTTTCGAGTCCACATTCGGTCGTACTCGATTGCTATTGAAACAACATTTTCTACTGGTCTTTCTTTTCGAGTCGGCTTTCGGTCGTACTCGTTTATTATTTTCGAGTCCGCTTTCGGTCGTGCTCGTTCGCTGTTGAAAGAGCGTTTTCGGCCGGTTTTTCTGTTCGAGTCCGCTTTCGGTCGTACTCGTTTATTCTTTTTGAGTTCGCTTTCGGTCGTACTCGTTTGCTGTTGAAATAGCGTTTTGGCCAGTCTTTCTTTTCGAGTCCGCTTTCGGTCGTACTCGTTTATTCTTTTCGAGTCCGCTTTCGGTCGTACTCGTTTGCTGTTGAAAGAGCATTTTTTCCAGTCTTTCTTTTCGAGTCCGCTTTCTGTCGTACTCGTTTGCTGTTGAAAGAGCGTTTTCAGCCGGTCTTTCTTTTCGAGTCCGTTTTTGGTCGTACTCGTTTGCTGTTGAAATAGCGTTTTTTGCCGGTCTTTCTTTTCGACTCCGCTTTTGGTTGTACTCGTTTATTCTTTTTGAGTCCGCTTTCGCTCGTACTCGTTTATTCTTCTCGAGTTCGCTTTCGGTATTACCTTGCTGTTGAAATAGCGTTTTTGGCCGGTCTTTCTTTTCGCGTCCGCTTTCGGACGTACTCGTTTGAGGTTGAAAGAGCGTTTTCGGTCGGTCTCTTCTGTTTGAGTCTGCTTTCGGTCGTACTCGTTTATTCTTTTCAAGTCCGCTTTCGGTCGTACTCGTTTGCTGTTGAAAGAGGGTTTTCGGCCGGTCTTTCTGTTCGAGTCCGCTTTCGGTCTTACTCGTTTATTCTTTTCGAGTGCGCTTTTCGTCGTACTCGTTTGTAGTTGAAAAAGCGTTTTCAGCCGGTCTCTTCTGATCAAGTCCGCTTTCGATCGTACTCGTTTATTATTTTTGAGTCCGCTTTCGGTCGTACTCGTTTATTCTTTTCGAGTCCGCTTTCGATCATACTCGTTTGCTGTTGAAAGAGAGTTTTTGGCCAGTCTTTCAGTTCGAGTCCGCTTTCGGTCGTACTCGTTTATTCTTTTCGAGTTTGGTCGTACTCGTTTGCTGTTGAAAGAGCATTTTCGGCCGGTCTTTCTTTTCGGGTCCGCTTTCGGTCGTACTCGTTTATTCTTTTCGAGTCCGCTTTCGGTCGTACTCGTTTGCTGTTGAAAGAGCGTTTTCGGCCGGTCTTTCTTTTTGAGTCCGCTTTCGGTCGTACTCGTTTATTCTTTTCGAGTCCGCTTTCGGTCGTACTCGTTTATTCTTCTCGAGTTTGCTTTCGGTATTACTTTGCTGTTGAAAGAGCGTTTTTGGCCGGTCTTTCTTTTCGAGTCCGCTTTTGGACGTACTCGTTTGAGGTTGAAAGAGCATTTTCGGCTGGTCTCTTCTGTTCGAGTCCGCTTTCGGTCGTACTCATTTATTCTTTTCGAGTCCGCTTTCGGTCGTACTCATTTATTCTTTTCGAGTCCGCTTTCGGTCGTACTCGTTCGCTGTTGAAAGAGCGTTTTCGGCCGGTCTTTCTGTTCGAGTCCGCTTTCAGTCGTACTCGTTTATTCTTTTCGAGTCCGCTTTTGGTCGTACTCGTTTGCTGTTGAAAAAGCATTTTTGGTTGGTCTCTTCTGTTCAAGTCCGCTTTCGGTCGTACTCGTTTATTATTTTCGAGTCCGCTTTCGGTCGTACTCGTTTGCTGTTGAAAGAGCATTTTCTGCCGGTCTTTCTGTTCGAGTCCGCTTTCGGTCGTACTCGTTCATTCTTTTCGAGTTCGCTTTCGGTCATACTCGTTTGCGGTTGAAAGAGCATTTTCGGTCGGTCTTTCTTTTCAAGTCCGCTTTCGGTCGTACTCGTTTATTCTTTTCGAGTCCGCTTTCGGTCGTACTCGTTTGCTGTTGAAAGAGCATTTTCTGCCGGACTTTCTGTTCGAATCAGCTTTCGGTCGTACTCGTTCATTCTTTTCGATTTCGCTTTCGGACGTACTCGTTTGAGGTTGAAAGAGCGTTTTCGGTCGGTCTCTTCTATTTGAGTCCGCTTTCGGTCGTACTCGTTTATTCTTTTCGAGTCCGCTTTCGGTCGTACTCGTTTGCTGTTGAAAGAGCGTTTTTGGCCTGTCTTTCTGTTCGAGTTCGCTTTTGGTCGTACTCGTTTATTCTTTTCGAGTCCGCTTTCGGTCGTACTTGTTTGCTGTTGAAAGAGCGTTTTCGGCCGGTCTTTCTGTTCGAGTCCGCTTTCGGTCGTACTCATTTGTTGTTGAAAGAGCATTTTCGGCCTGTTTTTCTGTTCGAGTCCGCTTTCGGTCGTACTCGTTTATTCTTTTCGAGTCCACTTTCGGTCGTACTCGTTTGCTGTTGAAAGAGCGTTTTGGGCCGGTGTTTCTTTTCGAGTCCGCTTTCGGTCGTACTCGTTTATTCTTTTCGAGTCCGCTTTCGGTCGTTCTCGTTTGCTGTTGAAAGAACATTTTCGGCTGGCCTTTTTGTTCGAGTCCGCTTTCGTTCGTACTCGTTTATTTTTTTCGAGTCCACATTCGGTCGTACTCGTTTGCTGTTGAAACAGCATTTTCTACTGGTCTTTCTTTTCGAGTCGGCTTTCGGTCGTACTCGTTTATTATTTTCGAGTCCGCTTTCGGTCGTGCTCGTTCACTATTGAAAGAGCGTTTTCGGCCGGTCTTTCTGTTCGAGTCCGCTTTCGGTCGTACTCGTTTATTCTTTTTGAGTTCGCTTTCGGTCGTACTCGTTTGCTGTTGAAATAGCGTTTTGGCCAGTCTTTCTTTTCGAGTCCGCTTTCGGCCGTACTCATTTATTCTTTTCGAGTCCGCTTTCGGTCGTACTCGTTTGCTGTTGAAAGAGCATTTTCTTCCAGTCTTTCTTTTCGAGTCTGCTTTCTGTCGTACTCGTTTGCTATTGAAAGAGCGTTTTCAGCCGGTCTTTCTTTTCGAGTCCGTTTTTGGTTGTACTCGTTTGCTGTTGAAAGAGCGTTTTTTGCCGGTCTTTCTTTTCGACTCCGCTTTGGTTGTACTCGTTTATTCTTTTCGAGTCCGCTTTCGCTCGTACTCGTTTATTCTTCTCGAGTCCGCTTTCGGTATTACCTTGCTGTTGAAATAGCGTTTTCGGCCGGTCTTTTTTTTCGAGTCCGCTTTCGGACGTACTCGTTTGAGGTTGAAAGATCGTTTTCGGTCGGTCTCTTCTGTTTGAGTCCGCTTTCGGTCGTACTTGTTTATTCTTTTCAAGTCCGCTTTCGGTCGTACTCGTTTGCTGTTGAAAGAGGGTTTTCGGCCGGTCTTTCTGTTCGAGTCCGCTTTCGGTCTTACTCGTTTATTCTTTTCGAGTGCGCTTTTCGTCGTACTCGTTTGTAGTAGAAAAAGCATTTTCGGCCGGTCTCTTCTGATCAAGTCCGCTTTCGATCGTACTCGTTTATTATTTTTGAGTCCGCATTCGGTCGTACTCGTTTGCTATTGAAAGAGTGTTTTCAGCCGGTGTTTCTGTCGAGTCCGCTTTCGGTCGTACTCGTTTATTCTTTTCGAGTCCGCTTTCGATCATACTCATTTGCTGTTGAAAGAGCATTTTTGGCCGGTCTTTCTGTTCGAGTCCGCTTTCGGTCGTACTCGTTTATTCTTTTCGAGTTTGGTCGTACTCGTTTGCTGTTGAAAGAGCATTTTCAGCCTGTTTTTCTGTTCGAGTCCGCTTTCGGTCGTACTCGTTTATTCTTTTCGAGTCCCCTTTCGGTCGTACTCGTTTGCTGTTGAAAGAGCATTTTGGGCCGGTGTTTCTTTTCGAGTCCTCTTTCGGTCGTACTCGTTTATTCTTTTCGAGTCCGCTTTCGGTCGTGCTCGTTTGCTGTTGAAAGAACGTTTTCGGCCGACCTTTTTGTTCGAGTCCGCTTTCGTTCGTACTCGTTTATTTTTTTCGAGTCCACATTCGGTCGTACTCATTTGCTGCTGAAACAACATTTTCTACCGGTCTTTCTTTTTGAGTCGGCTTTCGGTCGTACTCGTTTATTATTTTCGAGTCCGCTTTCGGTCGTACTCGTTCATTTTTTTCGAGTTCGCTTTCGGTCATACTCGTTTGCTGTTGAAAGAGCATTTTCGGTCGGTCTTTCTTTTCAAGTCCGCTTTCGGTCGTACTCGTTTATTCTTTTCGAGTCCGCTTTTGGTCGTACTCGTTTGCTGTTGAAAGAGCATTTTCTGCCGGTCTTTCTGTTCGAGTCAGCTTTCGGTCGTACTCGTTCATTCTTTTCGATTTCGCTTTCGGACGTACTCGTTTGAGGTTGAAAGAGCATTTTCGATTGGTCTCTTCTGTTTGAGTTCGCTTTCGGTCGTACTCGTTTATTCTTTTCGAGTCCGCTTTCGGTCGTACTCGTTTGCTGTTGAAAGAGCGTTTTCGGCCTGTCTTTCTGTTCGAGTTCGCTTTTGGTCGTACTCGTTTATTCTTTTCGAGTCCGCTTTCGGTCGTACTCGTTTGCTGTTGAAAGAGCGTTTTCGGCCGGTCTTTCTGTTTGAGTCCGCTTTCGGTCGTACTCGTTTGCTGTTGAAAGAGCATTTTCGGCCGGTTTTTCTGTTCGAGTCCGCTTTCGGTCGTACTCGTTTATTCTTTTCGAGTCCACTTTCGGTCGTACTCGTTTGCTGTTGAAAGAGCGTTTTGGGCCGGTGTTTCTTTTCGAGTCCGCTTTCGGTCGTACTCGTTTATTCTTTTCGAGTCCGCTTTCGGTCGTTCTCGTTTGCTGTTGAAAGAACGTTTTCGGCCGGCCTTTTTGTTCGAGTCCGCTTTCGTTCGTACTCGTTTATTTTTTTCGAGTCCACATTCGGTCGTACTCGTTTGCTGTTGAAACAACATTTTCTACTGGTCTTTCTTTTCGAATCGGCTTTCGGTCGTACTCGTTTATTATTTTCGAGTCCGCTTTCGGTCGTGCTCGTTCGCTGTTGAAAGAGCGTTTTCGGCCGGTCTTTCTGTTCGAGTCCGCTTTCGGTCGTACTCGTTTATTCTTTTTGAGTTCGCTTTCGGTCGTACTCGTTTGCTGTTGAAATAGCGTTTTGGCCAGTCTTTCTTTTCGAGTCCGCTTTCGGTCGTACTCGTTTATTCTTTTCGAGTCCGCTTTCGGTCGTACTCGTTTGCTGTTGAAAGAGCATTTTCTTCCAGTCTTTCTTTTCGAGTCCGCTTTCTGTCGTACTCGTTTGCTGTTGAAAGAGCGTTTTCAGCCGGTCTTTCTTTTCGAGTCAGTTTTTGGTCGTACTCGTTTGCTGTTGAAATAGCGTTTTTTGCCGGTCTTTCTTTTCGACTCCGCTTTTGGTTGTACTCGTTTATTCTTTTTGAGTCCGCTTTCGCTCGTACTCGTTTATTCTTCTCGAGTCCGCTTTCGGTATTACCTTGCTGTTGAAATAGCGTTTTCGGCCGGTCTTTCTTTTCGAGTCCGCTTTCGGACGTACTCGTTTGAGGTTGAAAGATCGTTTTTGGTCGGTCTCTTCTGTTTGAGTCCGCTTTCGGTCGTACTTGTTTATTCTTTTCAAGTCCGCTTTCGGTCGTACTCGTTTGCTGTTGAAAGAGGGTTTTCGGCCGGTCTTTCTGTTCGAGTCCGCTTTCGGTCTTACTCGTTTATTCTTTTCGAGTGCGCTTTTCGTCGTACTCGTTTGTAGTTGAAAAAGCATTTTCGGCCGGTCTCTTCTGATCAAGTCCGCTTTCGATCGTACTCGTTTATTCTTTTCGAGTCCGCTTTCGGTCGTACTCGTTTGCTGTTGAAAGAGCGTTTTCGGCCGGTCTTTCTGTTCGAGTCCGCTTTCGGTCGTACTCGTTTGCTGTTGAAAGAGCATTTTCGGCCGGTTTTTCTGTTCGAGTCCGCTTTCGGTCGTACTCGTTTATTCTTTTCGAGTCCACTTTCGGTCGTACTCGTTTGCTGTTGAAAGAGCGTTTTGGGTCGGTGTTTCTTTTCGAGTCCGCTTTCGGTCGTACTCGTTTATTCTTTTCGAGTCCGCTTTCGGTCGTTCTCGTTTGCTGTTGAAAGAACGTTTTCGGCCGGCCTTTTTGTTCGAGTCCGCTTTCGTTCGTACTCGTTTATTTTTTTCGAGTCCACATTCGGTCGTACTCGTTTGCTGTTGAAACAACATTTTCTACTGGTCTTTCTTTTCGAGTCGGCTTTCGGTCGTACTCGTTTATTATTTTCGAGTCCGCTTTCGGTCGTGCTCGTTCGCTGTTGAAAGAGCGTTTTCGGCGGGTCTTTCTGTTCGAGTCCGCTTTCGGTCGTACTCGTTTATTCTTTTTGAGTTCGCTTTCGGTCGTACTCGTTTGCTGTTGAAATAGCGTTTTGGCCAGTCTTTCTTTTCGAGTCCGCTTTCGGTCGTACTCGTTTATTCTTTTCGAGTCCGCTTTCGGTCGTACTCGTTTGCTGTTGAAAGAGCATTTTCTTCCAGTCTTTCTTTTCGAGTCCGCTTTCTGTCGTACTCGTTTGCTGTTGAAAGAGCGTTTTCAGCCGGTCTTTCTTTTCGAGTCCGTTTTTGGTCGTACTCGTTTGCTGTTGAAATAGCGTTTTTTGCCGGTCTTTCTTTTCGAGTCCGCTTTCGGTCGTACTCGTTTATTCTTTTCGAGTCCGCTTTCGGTCGTACTCGTTTGCTGTTGAAAGAGCATTTTCTTCCAGTCTTTCTTTTCGAGTCCGCTTTCTGTCGTACTCGTTTGCTGTTGAAAGAGCGTTTTCAGCCGGTCTTTCTTTTCGAGTCCGTTTTTGGTCGTACTCGTTTGCTGTTGAAATAGCGTTTTTTGCCGGTCTTTCTTTTCGACTCCGCTTTTGGTTGTACTCGTTTATTCTTTTTGAGTCCGCTTTCGCTCGTACTCGTTTATTCTTCTCGAGTCCGCTTTCGGTATTACCTTGCTGTTGAAATAGCGTTTTCGGCCGGTCTTTCTTTTCGAGTCCGCTTTCGGACGTACTCGTTTGAGGTTGAAAGATCGTTTTTGGTCGGTCTCTTCTGTTTGAGTCCGCTTTCGGTCGTACTTGTTTATTCTTTTCAAGTCCGCTTTCGGTCGTACTCGTTTGCTGTTGAAAGAGGGTTTTCGGCCGGTCTTTCTGTTCGAGTCCGCTTTCGGTCTTACTCGTTTATTCTTTTCGAGTGCGCTTTTCGTCGTACTCGTTTGTAGTTGAAAAAGCATTTTCGGCCGGTCTCTTCTGATCAAGTCCGCTTTCGATCGTACTCGTTTATTATTTTTGAGTCCGCTTTCGGTCGTACTCGTTTGCTATTGAAAGAGTGTTTTCAGCCGGTGTTTCAGTCGAGTCCGCTTTCGGTCGTACTCGTTTATTCTTTTCGAGTCCGCTTTCGATCATACTCGTTTGCTGTTGAAAGAGCATTTTTAGCCGGTCTTTCTGTTCGAGTCCGCTTTCGGTCGTACTCGTTTATTCTTTTCGAGTTTGGTCGTACTCGTTTGCTGTTGAAAGAGCATTTTCGGCCTGTTTTTCTGTTCGAGTCCGCTTTCGGTCGTACTCGTTTATTCTTTTCGAGTCCCCTTTCGGTCGTACTCGTTTGCTGTTGAAAGAGCATTTTGGGCCGGTGTTTCTTTTCGAGTCCGCTTTCGGTCGTACTCGTTTATTTTTTTCGAGTCCACATTCGGTCGTACTCGTTTGCTGTTGAAACAGCATTTTCTACCGGTCTTTCTTTTCGAGTCGGCTTTCGGTCGTACTCGTTTATTATTTTCGAGTCCGCTTTCGGTCGTGCTCGTTCGCTGTTGAGAGAGCGTTTTCGGCCGGTCTTTCTGTTCGAGTCCGCTTTCGGTCGTACTCGTTTATTCTTTTCATGTCCGCTTTCGGTCGTACTCGTTTGCTGTTGAAAGAGGGTTTTTGGCCAGTCTTTCTGTTCGAGTCCGCTTTCGGTCCTACTCGTTTATTCTTTTCGAGTGCGCTTTTCGTCGTACTCGTTTGTAGTTGAAAAAGCATTTTCGGCCGGTCTCTTCTGATCAAGTCCGCTTTTGATCGTACTCGTTTATTATTTTTGAGTCCGCTTTCGGTCGTACTCGTTTGCTATTGAAAGAGTGTTTTCAGCCGGTGTTTCTGTCGAGTCCGCTTTCGGTCGTACTCGTTTATTCTTTTCGAGTCCGCTTTCGATCATACTCGTTTGCTGTTGAAAGAGCGTTTTTGGCCGGTCTTTCTGTTCGAGTCCGCTTTCGGTCGTACTCGTTTATTCTTTTCGAGTTTGGTCGTACTCGTTTGCTGTTGAAAGAGCATTTTCGGCCTGTTTTTCTGTTCGAGTCCGCTTTCGGTCGTACTCGTTTATTCTTTTCGAGTCCCCTTTCGGTCGTACTCGTTTGCTGTTGAAAGAGCGTTTTGGGCCGGTGTTTCTTTTCGAGTCCGCTTTCGGTCGTACTCGTTTATTCTTTTTGAGTCCGCTTTCGGTCGTGCTCGTTTGCTGTTGAAAGAACGTTTTCGGCCGACCTTTTTGTTCGAGTCCGCTTTCGTTCGTACTCGTTTATTTTTTTCGAGTCCACATTCGGTCGTACACGTTTGCTGTTGAAACAGCATTTTCTACCGGTCTTTCTTTTCGAGTCGGCTTTCGGTCGTACTCGTTTATTATTTTCGAGTCCGCTTTCGGTCGTGCTCGTTCGCTGTTGAAAGAGCGTTTTCGGCCGGTCTTTCTGTTCGAGTCCGCTTTCGGTCGTACTCGTTTATTCTTTTCATGTCCGCTTTCGGTCGTACTCGTTTGCTGTTTAAAGAGGGTTTTTGGCCAGTCTTTCTGTTCGAGTCCGCTTTCGGTCTTACTCGTTTATTCTTTTCGAGTGCGCTTTTCGTCGTACTCGTTTGTAGTTGAAAAAGCATTTTCGGCCGGTCTCTTCTGATCAAGTCCGCTTTCGATCGTACTCGTTTATTATTTTTGAGTCCGCTTTCGGTCGTACTCGTTTGCTATTGAAAGAGTGTTTTCAGCCGGTGTTTCTGTCGAGTCCGCTTTCGGTCGTACTCGTTTATTCTTTTCGAGTCCGCTTTCGATCATACTCGTTTGCTGTTGAAAGAGCGTTTTTGGCCGGTCTTTCTGTTCGAGTCCGGTTTCGGTCGTACTCGTTTGCTGTTGAAAGAGCATTTTCGGCCTGTTTTTCTGTTTGAGTCCGCTTTCGGTCGTACTCGTTTGCTGTTGAAAGAGCATTTTCGGCCGGTTTTTCTGTTCGAGTCCGCTTTCGGTCGTACTCGTTTATTCTTTTCGAGTCCACTTTCGGTCGTACTCGTTTGCTGTTGAAAGAGCGTTTTGGGCCGGTGTTTCTTTTCGAGTCCGCTTTCGGTCGTACTCGTTTATTCTTTTCGAGTCCGCTTTCGGTCGTTCTCGTTTGCTGTTGAAAGAACGTTTTCGGCCGGCCTTTTTGTTCGAGTCCGCTTTCGTTCGTACTCGTTTATTTTTTTCGAGTCCACATTCGGTCGTACTCGTTTGCTGTTGAAACAACATTTTCTACTGGTCTTTCTTTTCGAATCGGCTTTCGGTCGTACTCGTTTATTATTTTCGAGTCCGCTTTCGGTCGTGCTCGTTCGCTGTTGAAAGAGCGTTTTCGGCCGGTCTTTCTGTTCGAGTCCGCTTTCGGTCGTACTCGTTTATTCTTTTTGAGTTCGCTTTCGGTCGTACTCGTTTGCTGTTGAAATAGCGTTTTGGCCAGTCTTTCTTTTCGAGTCCGCTTTCGGTCGTACTCGTTTATTCTTTTCGAGTCCGCTTTCGGTCGTACTCGTTTGCTGTTGAAAGAGCATTTTCTTCCAGTCTTTCTTTTCGAGTCCGCTTTCTGTCGTACTCGTTTGCTGTTGAAAGAGCGTTTTCAGCCGGTCTTTCTTTTCGAGTCAGTTTTTGGTCGTACTCGTTTGCTGTTGAAATAGCGTTTTTTGCCGGTCTTTCTTTTCGACTCCGCTTTTGGTTGTACTCGTTTATTCTTTTTGAGTCCGCTTTCGCTCGTACTCGTTTATTCTTCTCGAGTCCGCTTTCGGTATTACCTTGCTGTTGAAATAGCGTTTTCGGCCGGTCTTTCTTTTCGAGTCCGCTTTCGGACGTACTCGTTTGAGGTTGAAAGATCGTTTTTGGTCGGTCTCTTCTGTTTGAGTCCGCTTTCGGTCGTACTTGTTTATTCTTTTCAAGTCCGCTTTCGGTCGTACTCGTTTGCTGTTGAAAGAGGGTTTTCGGCCGGTCTTTCTGTTCGAGTCCGCTTTCGGTCTTACTCGTTTATTCTTTTCGAGTGCGCTTTTCGTCGTACTCGTTTGTAGTTGAAAAAGCATTTTCGGCCGGTCTCTTCTGATCAAGTCCGCTTTCGATCGTACTCGTTTATTCTTTTCGAGTCCGCTTTCGGTCGTACTCGTTTGCTGTTGAAAGAGCGTTTTCGGCCGGTCTTTCTGTTCGAGTCCGCTTTCGGTCGTACTCGTTTGCTGTTGAAAGAGCATTTTCGGCCGGTTTTTCTGTTCGAGTCCGCTTTCGGTCGTACTCGTTTATTCTTTTCGAGTCCACTTTCGGTCGTACTCGTTTGCTGTTGAAAGAGCGTTTTGGGTCGGTGTTTCTTTTCGAGTCCGCTTTCGGTCGTACTCGTTTATTCTTTTCGAGTCCGCTTTCGGTCGTTCTCGTTTGCTGTTGAAAGAACGTTTTCGGCCGGCCTTTTTGTTCGAGTCCGCTTTCGTTCGTACTCGTTTATTTTTTTCGAGTCCACATTCGGTCGTACTCGTTTGCTGTTGAAACAACATTTTCTACTGGTCTTTCTTTTCGAGTCGGCTTTCGGTCGTACTCGTTTATTATTTTCGAGTCCGCTTTCGGTCGTGCTCGTTCGCTGTTGAAAGAGCGTTTTCGGCGGGTCTTTCTGTTCGAGTCCGCTTTCGGTCGTACTCGTTTATTCTTTTTGAGTTCGCTTTCGGTCGTACTCGTTTGCTGTTGAAATAGCGTTTTGGCCAGTCTTTCTTTTCGAGTCCGCTTTCGGTCGTACTCGTTTATTCTTTTCGAGTCCGCTTTCGGTCGTACTCGTTTGCTGTTGAAAGAGCATTTTCTTCCAGTCTTTCTTTTCGAGTCCGCTTTCTGTCGTACTCGTTTGCTGTTGAAAGAGCGTTTTCAGCCGGTCTTTCTTTTCGAGTCCGTTTTTGGTCGTACTCGTTTGCTGTTGAAATAGCGTTTTTTGCCGGTCTTTCTTTTCGAGTCCGCTTTCGGTCGTACTCGTTTATTCTTTTCGAGTCCGCTTTCGGTCGTACTCGTTTGCTGTTGAAAGAGCATTTTCTTCCAGTCTTTCTTTTCGAGTCCGCTTTCTGTCGTACTCGTTTGCTGTTGAAAGAGCGTTTTCAGCCGGTCTTTCTTTTCGAGTCCGTTTTTGGTCGTACTCGTTTGCTGTTGAAATAGCGTTTTTTGCCGGTCTTTCTTTTCGACTCCGCTTTTGGTTGTACTCGTTTATTCTTTTTGAGTCCGCTTTCGCTCGTACTCGTTTATTCTTCTCGAGTCCGCTTTCGGTATTACCTTGCTGTTGAAATAGCGTTTTCGGCCGGTCTTTCTTTTCGAGTCCGCTTTCGGACGTACTCGTTTGAGGTTGAAAGATCGTTTTTGGTCGGTCTCTTCTGTTTGAGTCCGCTTTCGGTCGTACTTGTTTATTCTTTTCAAGTCCGCTTTCGGTCGTACTCGTTTGCTGTTGAAAGAGGGTTTTCGGCCGGTCTTTCTGTTCGAGTCCGCTTTCGGTCTTACTCGTTTATTCTTTTCGAGTGCGCTTTTCGTCGTACTCGTTTGTAGTTGAAAAAGCATTTTCGGCCGGTCTCTTCTGATCAAGTCCGCTTTCGATCGTACTCGTTTATTATTTTTGAGTCCGCTTTCGGTCGTACTCGTTTGCTATTGAAAGAGTGTTTTCAGCCGGTGTTTCAGTCGAGTCCGCTTTCGGTCGTACTCGTTTATTCTTTTCGAGTCCGCTTTCGATCATACTCGTTTGCTGTTGAAAGAGCATTTTTAGCCGGTCTTTCTGTTCGAGTCCGCTTTCGGTCGTACTCGTTTATTCTTTTCGAGTTTGGTCGTACTCGTTTGCTGTTGAAAGAGCATTTTCGGCCTGTTTTTCTGTTCGAGTCCGCTTTCGGTCGTACTCGTTTATTCTTTTCGAGTCCCCTTTCGGTCGTACTCGTTTGCTGTTGAAAGAGCATTTTGGGCCGGTGTTTCTTTTCGAGTCCGCTTTCGGTCGTACTCGTTTATTTTTTTCGAGTCCACATTCGGTCGTACTCGTTTGCTGTTGAAACAGCATTTTCTACCGGTCTTTCTTTTCGAGTCGGCTTTCGGTCGTACTCGTTTATTATTTTCGAGTCCGCTTTCGGTCGTGCTCGTTCGCTGTTGAGAGAGCGTTTTCGGCCGGTCTTTCTGTTCGAGTCCGCTTTCGGTCGTACTCGTTTATTCTTTTCATGTCCGCTTTCGGTCGTACTCGTTTGCTGTTGAAAGAGGGTTTTTGGCCAGTCTTTCTGTTCGAGTCCGCTTTCGGTCCTACTCGTTTATTCTTTTCGAGTGCGCTTTTCGTCGTACTCGTTTGTAGTTGAAAAAGCATTTTCGGCCGGTCTCTTCTGATCAAGTCCGCTTTTGATCGTACTCGTTTATTATTTTTGAGTCCGCTTTCGGTCGTACTCGTTTGCTATTGAAAGAGTGTTTTCAGCCGGTGTTTCTGTCGAGTCCGCTTTCGGTCGTACTCGTTTATTCTTTTCGAGTCCGCTTTCGATCATACTCGTTTGCTGTTGAAAGAGCGTTTTTGGCCGGTCTTTCTGTTCGAGTCCGCTTTCGGTCGTACTCGTTTATTCTTTTCGAGTTTGGTCGTACTCGTTTGCTGTTGAAAGAGCATTTTCGGCCTGTTTTTCTGTTCGAGTCCGCTTTCGGTCGTACTCGTTTATTCTTTTCGAGTCCCCTTTCGGTCGTACTCGTTTGCTGTTGAAAGAGCGTTTTGGGCCGGTGTTTCTTTTCGAGTCCGCTTTCGGTCGTACTCGTTTATTCTTTTTGAGTCCGCTTTCGGTCGTGCTCGTTTGCTGTTGAAAGAACGTTTTCGGCCGACCTTTTTGTTCGAGTCCGCTTTCGTTCGTACTCGTTTATTTTTTTCGAGTCCACATTCGGTCGTACACGTTTGCTGTTGAAACAGCATTTTCTACCGGTCTTTCTTTTCGAGTCGGCTTTCGGTCGTACTCGTTTATTATTTTCGAGTCCGCTTTCGGTCGTGCTCGTTCGCTGTTGAAAGAGCGTTTTCGGCCGGTCTTTCTGTTCGAGTCCGCTTTCGGTCGTACTCGTTTATTCTTTTCATGTCCGCTTTCGGTCGTACTCGTTTGCTGTTTAAAGAGGGTTTTTGGCCAGTCTTTCTGTTCGAGTCCGCTTTCGGTCTTACTCGTTTATTCTTTTCGAGTGCGCTTTTCGTCGTACTCGTTTGTAGTTGAAAAAGCATTTTCGGCCGGTCTCTTCTGATCAAGTCCGCTTTCGATCGTACTCGTTTATTATTTTTGAGTCCGCTTTCGGTCGTACTCGTTTGCTATTGAAAGAGTGTTTTCAGCCGGTGTTTCTGTCGAGTCCGCTTTCGGTCGTACTCGTTTATTCTTTTCGAGTCCGCTTTCGATCATACTCGTTTGCTGTTGAAAGAGCGTTTTTGGCCGGTCTTTCTGTTCGAGTCCGGTTTCGGTCGTACTCGTTTATTCTTTTCGAGTTTGGTCGTACTCGTTTGCTGTTGAAAGAGCATTTTCGGCCTGTTTTTCTGTTCGAGTCCGCTTTCGGTCGTACTCGTTTATTCTTTTCGAGTCCCCTTTCGGTCGTACTCGTTTGCTGTTGAAAGAGCGTTTTGGGCTGGTGTTTCTTTTCGAGTCCGCTTTCGGTCGTACTCGTTTATTCTTTTCGAGTCCGCTTTCGGTCGTGCTCGTTTGCTGTTGAAAGAACGTTTTCGGCCGACCTTTTTGTTCGAGTCCGCTTTCGTTCGTACTCGTTTATTTTTTTCGAGTCCACATTCGGTCGTACTCGTTTGCTGTTGAAACAGCATTTTCTACCGGTCTTTCTTTTCGAGTCGGCTTTCGGTCGTACTCGTTTATTATTTTCGAGTCCGCTTTCGGTCGTGCTCGTTCGCTGTTGAAAGAGCGTTTTCGGTCGGTCTTTCTGTTCGAGTCCGCTTTCGGTCGTACTCGTTTATTCTTTTCATGTCCGCTTTCGGTCGTACTCGTTTGCTGTTGAAAGAGGGTTTTTGGCCAGTCTTTCTGTTCGAGTCCGCTTTCGGTCCTACTCGTTTATTCTTTTCGAGTGCGCTTTTCGTCGTACTCGTTTGTAGTTGAAAAAGCATTTTCGGCAGGTCTCTTCTGATCAAGTCCGCTTTTGATCGTACTCTTTTATTATTTTTGAGTCCGCTTTCGGTCGTACTCGTTTGCTATTGAAAGAGTGTTTTCAGTCGGTGTTTCTGTCGAGTCCGCTTTCGGTCGTACTCGTTTATTCTTTTCGAGTCCGCTTTCGATCATACTCGTTTGCTGTTGAAAGAGCGTTTTTGGCCGGTCTTTCTGTTCGAGTCCGCTTTCGGTCGTACTCGTTTATTCTTTTCGAGTTTGGTCGTACTCGTTTGCTGTTGAAAGAGCATTTTCGGCCTGTTTTTCTGTTCGAGTCCGCTTTCGGTCGTACTCGTTTATTCTTTTCGAGTCCCCTTTCGGTCGTACTCGTTTGCTGTTGAAAGAGCGTTTTGGGCCGGTGTTTCTTTTCGAGTCCGCTTTCGGTCGTACTCGTTTATTCTTTTCGAGTCCGCTTTCGGTCGTGCTCGTTTGCTGTTGAAAGAACGTTTTCGGCCGACCTTTTTGTTCGAGTCCGCTTTCGTTCGTACTCGTTTATTTTTTTCGAGTCCACATTCGGTCGTACTCGTTTGCTGTTGAAACAGCATTTTCTACCGGTCTTTCTTTTCGAGTCGGCTTTCGGTCGTACTCGTTTATTATTTTCGAGTCCGCTTTCGGTCGTGCTCGTTCGCTGTTGAAAGAGCGTTTTCGGCCGGTCTTTCTGTTCGAGTCCGCTTTCGGTCGTACTCGTTTATTCTTTTCATGTCCGCTTTCGGTCGTACTCGTTTGCTATTGAAAGAGGGTTTTTGGCCAGTCTTTCTGTTCGAGTCCGCTTTCGGTCTTACTCGTTTATTCTTTTCGAGTGCGCTTTTCATCGTACTCGTTTGTAGTTGAAAAAGCATTTTCGGCCGGTCTCTTCTGATCAAGTCCGCTTTCGATCGTACTCGTTTATTATTTTTGAGTCCGCTTTCGGTCGTACTCGTTTGCTATTGAAAGAGTGTTTTCAGCCGGTGTTTCTGTCGAGTCCGCTTTCGGTCGTACTCGTTTATTCTTTTCGAGTCCGCTTTCGATCATACTCGTTTGCTGTTGAAAGAGCGTTTTTGGCCGGTCTTTCTGTTCGAGTCCGGTTTCGGCCGTACTCGTTTATTCTTTTCGAGTTTGGTCGTACTCGTTTGCTGTTGAAAGAGCATTTTCGGCCTGTTTTTCTGTTCGAGTCCGCTTTCGGTCGTACTCGTTTATTCTTTTCGAGTCCCCTTTCGGTCGTACTCGTTTGCTGTTGAAAGAGCGTTTTGGGCCGGTGTTTCTTTTCGAGTCCGCTTTCGGTCGTACTCGTTTATTCTTTTCGAGTCCGCTTTCGGTCGTGCTCGTTTGCTGTTGAAAGAACGTTTTCGGCCGACCTTTTTGTTCGAGTCCGCTTTCGTTCGTACTCGTTTATTTTTTTCGAGTCCACATTCGGTCGTACTCGTTTGCTGTTGAAACAGCATTTTCTACCGGTCTTTCTTTTCGAGTCGGCTTTCGGTCGTACTCGTTTATTATTTTCGAGTCCGCTTTCGGTCGTGCTCGTTCGCTGTTGAAAGAGCGTTTTCGGCCGGTCTTTCTGTTCGAGTCCGCTTTCGGTCGTACTCGTTTATTATTTTCGAGTCCGCTTTCGGTCGTGCTCGTTCGCTGTTGAAAGAGCGTTTTCGGCCGGTCTTTCTGTTCGAGTCCGCTTTCGGTCGTACTCGTTTATTCTTTTCATGTCCGCTTTCGGTCGTACTCGTTTGCTGTTTAAAGAGGGTTTTTGGCCAGTCTTTCTGTTCGAGTCCGCTTTCGGTCTTACTCGTTTATTCTTTTCGAGTGCGCTTTTCGTCGTACTCGTTTGTAGTTGAAAAAGCATTTTCGGCCGGTCTCTTCTGATCAAGTCCGCTTTCGATCGTACTCGTTTATTATTTTTGAGTCCGCTTTCGGTCGTACTCGTTTGCTATTGAAAGAGTGTTTTCAGCCGGTGTTTCTGTCGAGTCCGCTTTCGGTCGTACTCGTTTATTCTTTTCGAGTCCGCTTTCGATCATACTCGTTTGCTGTTGAAAGAGCGTTTTTGGCCGGTCTTTCTGTTCGAGTCCGGTTTCGGTCGTACTCGTTTATTCTTTTCGAGTTTGGTCGTACTCGTTTGCTGTTGAAAGAGCATTTTCGGCCTGTTTTTCTGTTCGAGTCCGCTTTCGGTCGTACTCGTTTATTCTTTTCGAGTCCCCTTTCGGTCGTACTCGTTTGCTGTTGAAAGAGCGTTTTGGGCCGGTGTTTCTTTTCGAGTCCGCTTTCGGTCGTACTCGTATATTCTTTTCGAGTCCGCTTTCGGTCGTGCTCGTTTGCTGTTGAAAGAACGTTTTCGGCCGACCTTTTTGTTCGAGTCCGCTTTCGTTCGTACTCGTTTATTTTTTTCGAGTCCACATTCGGTCGTACTCGTTTGCTGTTGAAACAGCATTTTCTACCGGTCTTTCTTTTCGAGTCGGCTTTCGGTCGTACTCGTTTATTATTTTCGAGTCCGCTTTCGGTCGTGCTCGTTCGCTGTTGAAAGAGCGTTTTCGGCCGGTCTTTCTGTTCGAGTCCGCTTTCGGTCGTACTCGTTTATTCTTTTCATGTCCGCTTTCGGTCGTACTCGTTTGCTGTTGAAAGAGGGTTTTTGGCCAGTCTTTCTGTTCGAGTCCGCTTTCGGTCCTACTCGTTTATTCTTTTCGAGTGCGCTTTTCGTCGTACTCGTTTGTAGTTGAAAAAGCATTTTCGGCAGGTCTCTTCTGATCAAGTCCGCTTTTGATCGTACTCTTTTATTATTTTTGAGTCCGCTTTCGGTCGTACTCGTTTGCTATTGAAAGAGTGTTTTCAGCCGGTGTTTCTGTCGAGTCCGCTTTCGGTCGTACTCGTTTATTCTTTTCGAGTCCGCTTTCGATCATACTCGTTTGCTGTTGAAAGAGCGTTTTTGGCCGGTCTTTCTGTTCGAGTCCGCTTTCGGTCGTACTCGTTTATTCTTTTCGAGTTTGGTCGTACTCGTTTGCTGTTGAAAGAGCATTTTCGGCCTGTTTTTCTGTTCGAGTCCGCTTTCGGTCGTACTCGTTTATTCTTTTCGAGTCCCCTTTCGGTCGTACTCGTTTGCTGTTGAAAGAGCGTTTTGGGCCGGTGTTTCTTTTCGAGTCCGCTTTCGGTCGTACTCGTTTATTCTTTTCGAGTCCGCTTTCGGTCGTGCTCGTTTGCTGTTGAAAGAACGTTTTCGGCCGACCTTTTTGTTCGAGTCCGCTTTCGTTCGTACTCGTTTATTTTTTTCGAGTCCACATTCGGTCGTACTCGTTTGCTGTTGAAACAGCATTTTCTACCGGTCTTTCTTTTCGAGTCGGCTTTCGGTCGTACTCGTTTATTATTTTCGAGTCCGCTTTCGGTCGTGCTCGTTCGCTGTTGAAAGAGCGTTTTCGGCCGGTCTTTCTGTTCGAGTCCGCTTTCGGTCGTACTCGTTTATTCTTTTCATGTCCGCTTTCGGTCGTACTCGTTTGCTATTGAAAAAGGGTTTTTGGCCAGTCTTTCTGTTCGAGTCCGCTTTCGGTCTTACTCGTTTATTCTTTTCGAGTGCGCTTTTCATCGTACTCGTTTGTAGTTGAAAAAGCATTTTCGGCCGGTCTCTTCTGATCAAGTCCGCTTTCGATCGTACTCGTTTATTATTTTTGAGTCCGCTTTCGGTCGTACTCGTTTGCTATTGAAAGAGTGTTTTCAGCCGGTGTTTCTGTCGAGTCCGCTTTCGGTCGTACTCGTTTATTCTTTTCGAGTCCGCTTTCGATCATACTCGTTTGCTGTTGAAAGAGCGTTTTTGGCCGGTCTTTCTGTTCGAGTCCGGTTTCGGCCGTACTCGTTTATTCTTTTCGAGTTTGGTCGTACTCGTTTGCTGTTGAAAGAGCATTTTCGGCCTGTTTTTCTGTTCGAGTCCGCTTTCGGTCGTACTCGTTTATTCTTTTCGAGTCCCCTTTCGGTCGTACTCGTTTGCTGTTGAAAGAGCGTTTTGGGCCGGTGTTTCTTTTCGAGTCCGCTTTCGGTCGTACTCGTTTATTCTTTTCGAGTCCGCTTTCGGTCGTGCTCGTTTGCTGTTGAAAGAACGTTTTCGGCCGACCTTTTTGTTCGAGTCCGCTTTCGTTCGTACTCGTTTATTTTTTTCGAGTCCACATTCGGTCGTACTCGTTTGCTGTTGAAACAGCATTTTCTACCGGTCTTTCTTTTCGAGTCGGCTTTCGGTCGTACTCGTTTATTATTTTCGAGTCCGCTTTCGGTCGTGCTCGTTCGCTGTTGAAAGAGCGTTTTCGGCCGGTCTTTCTGTTCGAGTCCGCTTTCGGTCGTACTCGTTTATTCTTTTCATGTCCGCTTTCGGTCGTACTCGTTTGCTATTGAAAGAGGGTTTTTGGCCAGTCTTTCTGTTCGAGTCCGCTTTCGGTCTTACTCGTTTATTCTTTTCGAGTGCGCTTTTCGTCGTACTCGTTTGTAGTTGAAAAAGCATTTTCGGCCGGTCTCTTCTGATCAAGTCCGCTTTCGATCGTACTTGTTTATTATTTTTGAGTCCGCTTTCGGTCGTACTCGTTTGCTATTGAAAGAGTGTTTTCAGCCGGTGTTTCTGTCGAGTCCGCTTTCGGTCGTACTCGTTTATTCTTTTCGAGTCCGCTTTCGATCATACTCGTTTGCTGTTGAAAGAGCGTTTTTGGCCGGTCTTTCTGTTCGAGTCCGGTTTCGGTCGTACTCGTTTATTCTTTTCGAGTTTGGTCGTACTCGTTTGCTGTTGAAAGAGCATTTTCGGCCTGTTTTTCTGTTCGAGTCCGCTTTCGGTCGTACTCGTTTATTCTTTTCGAGTCCCCTTTCGGTCGTACTCGTTTGCTGTTGAAAGAGCGTTTTGGGCCGGTGTTTCTTTTCGAGTCCGCTTTCGGTCGTACTCTTTTATTCTTTTCGAGTCCACTTTCGGTCGTGCTCGTTTACTTTTGAAAGAACGTTTTCGGCCGACCTTTTTGTTCGAGTCCGCTTTCGTTCGTACTCGTTTATTTTTTTCGAGTCCACATTCGGTCGTACTCGTTTGCTGTTGAAACAGCATTTTCTACCGGTCTTTCTTTTCGAGTCGGCTTTCGGTCGTACTCGTTTATTATTTTCGAGTCTGCTTTCGGTCGTGCTCGTTCGCTGTTGAAAGAACGTTTTCGGCCGGTCTTTCTGTTCGAGTCCGCTTTCGGTCGTACTCGTTTATTCTTTTCATGTCCGCTTTCGGTCGTACTCGTTTGCTGTTTAAAGAGGGTTTTTGGCCAGTCTTTCTGTTCGAGTCCGCTTTCGGTCTTACTCGTTTATTCTTTTCGAGTGCGCTTTTCGTCGTACTCGTTTGTAGTTGAAAAAGCATTTTCGGCCGGTCTCTTCTGATCAAGTCCGCTTTCGATCGTACTCGTTTATTATTTTTGAGTCCGCTTTCGGTCGTACTCGTTTGCTATTGAAAGAGTGTTTTCAGCCGGTGTTTCTGTCGAGTCCGCTTTCGGTCGTACTCGTTTATTCTTTTCGAGTCCGCTTTCGATCATACTCGTTTGCTGTTGAAAGAGCGTTTTTGGCCGGTCTTTCTGTTCGAGTCCGGTTTCGGTCGTACTCGTTTATTCTTTTCGAGTTTGGTCGTACTCGTTTGCTGTTGAAAGAGCATTTTCGGCCTGTTTTTCTGTTCGAGTCCGCTTTCGGTCGTACTCGTTTATTCTTTTCGAGTCCCCTTTCGGTCGTACTCGTTTGCTGTTGAAAGAGCGTTTTGGGCCGGTGTTTCTTTTCGAGTCCGCTTTCGGTCGTACTCGTTTATTCTTTTCGAGTCCGCTTTCGGTCGTGCTCGTTTGCTGTTGAAAGAACGTTTTCGGCCGACCTTTTTGTTCGAGTCCGCTTTCGTTCGTACTCGTTTATTTTTTTCGAGTCCACATTCGGTCGTACTCGTTTGCTGTTGAAACAGCATTTTCTACCGGTCTTTCTTTTCGAGTCGGCTTTCGGTCGTACTCGTTTATTATTTTCGAGTCCGCTTTCGGTCGTGCTCGTTCGCTGTTGAAAGAGCGTTTTCGGCCGGTCTTTCTGTTCGAGTCCGCTTTCGGTCGTACTCGTTTATTCTTTTCATGTCCGCTTTCGGTCGTACTCGTTTGCTATTGAAAGAGGGTTTTTGGCCAGTCTTTCTGTTCGAGTCCGCTTTCGGTCTTACTCGTTTATTCTTTTCGAGTGCGCTTTTCGTCGTACTCGTTTGTAGTTGAAAAAGCATTTTCGGCCGGTCTCTTCTGATCAAGTCCGCTTTCGATCGTACTCGTTTATTATTTTTGAGTCCGCTTTCGGTCGTACTCGTTTGCTATTGAAAGAGTGTTTTCAGCCGGTGTTTCTGTCGAGTCCGCTTTCGGTCGTACTCGTTTATTCTTTTCGAGTCCGCTTTCGATCATACTCGTTTGCTGTTGAAAGAGCGTTTTTGGCCGGTCTTTCTGTTCGAGTCCGGTTTCGGTCGTACTCGTTTATTCTTTTCGAGTTTGGTCGTACTCGTTTGCTGTTGAAAGAGCATTTTCGGCCTGTTTTTCTGTTCGAGTCCGCTTTCGGTCGTACTCGTTTATTCTTTTCGAGTCCCCTTTCGGTCGTACTCGTTTGCTGTTGAAAGAGAGTTTTGGGCCGGTGTTTCTTTTCGAGTCCGCTTTCGGTCGTACTCGTTTATTCTTTTCGAGTCCGCTTTCGGTCGTGCTCGTTTACTTTTGAAAGAACGTTTTCGGCCGACCTTTTTGTTCGAGTCCGCTTTCGTTCGTACTCGTTTATTTTTTTCGAGTCCACATTCGGTCGTACTCGTTTGCTGTTGAAACAGCATTTTCTACCGGTCTTTCTTTTCGAGTCGGCTTTCGGTCGTACTCGTTTATTATTTTCGAGTCTGCTTTCGGTCGTGCTCGTTCGCTGTTGAAAGAACGTTTTCGGCCGGTCTTTCTGTTCGAGTCCGCTTTCGGTCGTACTCGTTTATTCTTTTCATGTCCGCTTTCGGTCGTACTCGTTTGCTGTTTAAAGAGGGTTTTTGGCCAGTCTTTCTGTTCGAGTCCGCTTTCGGTCTTACTCGTTTATTCTTTTCGAGTGCGCTTTTCGTCGTACTCGTTTGTAGTTGAAAAAGCATTTTCGGCCGGTCTCTTCTGATCAAGTCCGCTTTCGATCGTACTCGTTTATTATTTTTGAGTCCGCTTTCGGTCGTACTCGTTTGCTATTGAAAGAGTGTTTTCAGCCGATGTTTCTGTCGAGTCCGCTTTCGGTCGTACTCGTTTATTCTTTTCGAGTCCGCTTTCGATCATACTCGTTTGCTGTTGAAAGAGCGTTTTTGGCTGGTCTTTCTGTTCGAGTCCGCTTTCGGTCGTACTCGTTTATTCTTTTCGAGTTTGGTCGTACTCGTTTGCTGTTGAAAGAGCATTTTCGGCCTGTTTTTCTGTTCGAGTCCGCTTTCGGTCGTACTCGTTTATTCTTTTCGAGTCCGCTTTCGGTCGTGCTCGTTTGCTGTTGAAAGAACGTTTTCGGCCGACCTTTTTGTTCGAGTCCGCTTTCGTTCGTACTCGTTTATTTTTTTCGAGTCCACATTTGGTCGTACTCGTTTGCTGTTGAAAGAGCATTTTCTACCGGTCTTTCTTTTCGAGTCAGCTTTCGGCCATACTCGTTTATTATTTTCGAGTCCGCTTTCGGTCGTGCTCGTTCGCTGTTGAAAGAGCGTTTTCGGCCGGTCTTTCTGTTCGAGTCCGCTTTCGGTCGTACTCGTTTATTCTTTTCATGTCCGCTTTCGGTCGTACTCGTTTGCTGTTGAAAGAGGGTTTTTGGCCAGTCTTTCTGTTCGAGTCCGCTTTCGGTCTTACTCGTTTATTCTTTTCGAGTGCGCTTTTCGTCGTACTCGTTTGTAGTTGAAAAAGCATTTTCGGCCGGTCTCTTCTGATCAAGTCCGCTTTCGATCGTACTCGTTTATTATTTTTGAGTCCGCTTTCGGTCGTACTCGTTTGCTATTGAAAGAGTGTTTTCAGCCGGTGTTTCTGTCGAGTCCGCTTTCGGTCGTACTCGTTTATTCTTTTCGAGTCCGCTTTCGATATTACTCGTTTGCTGTTGAAAGAGCGTTTTTGGCCGGTCTTTCTGTTCGAGTCCGCTTTCGGTCGTACTCGTTTATTCTTTTCGAGTTTGGTCGTACTCGTTTGCTGTTGAAAGAGCATTTTCGGCCTGTTTTTCTGTTCGAGTCCGCTTTCGGTCGTACTCGTTTATTCTTTTCGAGTCCCATTTCGGTCGTACTCGTTTGCTGTTGAAAGAGCGTTTTGGGCCGGTGTTTCTTTTCGAGTCCACTTTCGGTAGTACTCGTTTATTCTTTTCGAGTCCGCTTTCGGTCGTGCTCGTTTGCTGTTGAAAGAACGTTTTCGGCCGACCTTTTTGTTCGAGTCCGCTTTCGTTCGTACTCGTTTATTTTTTTCGAGTCCACATTTGGTCGTACTCGTTTGCTGTTGAAAGAGCATTTTCTACCGGTCTTTCTTTTCGAGTCAGCTTTCGGTCATACTCGTTTATTATTTTCGAGTCCGCTTTCGGTCGTGCTCGTTCGCTGTTGAAAGAGCGTTTTCGGCCGGTCTTTCTGTTCGAGTCCGCTTTCGGTCGTACTCGTTTATTCTTTTCATGTCCGCTTTCGGTCGTACTCGTTTGCTGTTGAAAGAGGGTTTTTGGCCAGTCTTTCTGTTCGAGTCCGCTTTCGGTCTTACTCGTTTATTCTTTTCGAGTGCGCTTTTTGTCGTACTCGTTTGTAGTTGAAAAAGCATTTTCGGCCGGTCTCTTCTGATCAAGTCCGCTTTCGATCGTACTCGTTTATTATTTTTGAGTCCGCTTTCGGCCGTACTCGTTTGCTATTGAAAGAGTGTTTTCAGCCGGTGTTTCTGTCGAGTCCGCTTTCGGTCGTACTCGTTTATTCTTTTCGAGTCCGCTTTCGATCATACTCGTTTGCTGTTGAAAGAGCGTTTTTGGCCGGTCTTTCTGTTCGAGTCCGCTTTCGGTCGTACTCGTTTATTCTTTTCGAGTTTGGTCGTACTCGTTTGCTGTTGAAAGAGCATTTTCGGCCTGTTTTTCTGTTCGAGTCCGCTTTCGGTCGTACTCGTTTATTCTTTTCGAGTCCCCTTTCGGTCGTACTCGTTTGCTGTTGAAAGAGAGTTTTGGGCCGGTGTTTCTTTTCGAGTCCGCTTTCGGTCGTACTCGTTTATTCTTTTCGAGTCCGCTTTCGGTCGTGCTCGTTTACTTTTGAAAGAACGTTTTCGGCCGACCTTTTTGTTCGAGTCCGCTTTCGTTCGTACTCGTTTATTTTTTTCGAGTCCACATTCGGTCGTACTCGTTTGCTGTTGAAACAGCATTTTCTACCGGTCTTTCTTTTCGAGTCGGCTTTCGGTCGTACTCGTTTATTATTTTCGAGTCTGCTTTCGGTCGTGCTCGTTCGCTGTTGAAAGAACGTTTTCGGCCGGTCTTTCTGTTCGAGTCCGCTTTCGGTCGTACTCGTTTATTCTTTTCATGTCCGCTTTCGGTCATACTCGTTTGCTGTTTAAAGAGGGTTTTTGGCCAGTCTTTCTGTTCGAGTCCGCTTTCGGTCTAACTCGTTTATTCTTTTCGAGTGCGCTTTTCGTCGTACTCGTTTGTAGTTGAAAAAGCATTTTCGGCCGGTCTCTTCTGATCAAGTCCGCTTTCGATCGTACTCGTTTATTATTTTTGAGTCCGCTTTCGGTCGTACTCGTTTGCTATTGAAAGAGTGTTTTCAGCCGGTGTTTCTGTCGAGTCCGCTTTCGGTCGTACTCGTTTATTCTTTTCGAGTCCGCTTTCGATCATACTCGTTTGCTGTTGAAAGAGCGTTTTTGGCCGGTCTTTCTGTTCGAGTCCGCTTTCGGTCGTACTCGTTTATTCTTTTCGAGTTTGGTCGTACTCGTTTTGCTGTTGAAAGAGCATTTTCGGCCTGTTTTTCTGTTCGAGTCCGCTTTCGGTCGTACTCGTTTATTCTTTTCGAGTCCCCTTTCGGTCGTACTCGTTTGCTGTTGAAAGAGCGTTTTGGGCCGGTGTTTCTTTTCGAGTCCGCTTCGGTCGTACTCGTTTATTCTTTTCGAGTCCGCTTTCGGTCGTGCTCGTTTGCTGTTGAAAGAACGTTTTCGGCCGACCTTTTTGTTCGAGTCCGCTTTCGTTCGTACTCGTTTATTTTTTTCGAGTCCACATTTGGTCGTACTCGTTTGCTGTTGAAAGAGCATTTTCTACCGGTCTTTCTTTTCGAGTCAGCTTTCGGCCATACTCGTTTATTATTTTCGAGTCCGCTTTCGGTCGTGCTCGTTCGCTGTTGAAAGAGCGTTTTCGGCCGGTCTTTCTGTTCGAGTCCGCTTTCGGTCGTACTCGTTTATTCTTTTCATGTCCGCTTTCGGTCGTACTCGTTTGCTGTTGAAAGAGGGTTTTTGGCCAGTCTTTATGTTCGAGTCCGCTTTCGGTCTTACTCGTTTATTCTTTTCGAGTGCGCTTTTCGTCGTACTCGTTTGTAGTTGAAAAAAGCATTTTCGGCCGGTCTCTTCTGATCAAGTCCGCTTCGATCGTACTCGTTTATTATTTTTGAGTCCGCTTTCGGTCGTACTCGTTTGCTATTGAAAGAGTGTTTTCAGCCGGTGTTTCTGTCGAGTCCGCTTTCGGTCGTACTCGTTTATTCTTTTCGAGTCCGCTTTCGATATTACTCGTTTGCTGTTGAAAGAGCGTTTTTGGCCGGTCTTTCTGTTCGAGTCCGCTTTCGGTCGTACTCGTTTATTCTTTTCGAGTTTGGTCGTACTCGTTTGCTGTTGAAAGAGCATTTTCGGCCTGTTTTTCTGTTCGAGTCCGCTTTCGGTCGTACTCGTTTATTCTTTTCGAGTCCCATTTCGGTCGTACTCGTTTGCTGTTGAAAGAGCGTTTTGGGCCGGTGTTTCTTTTCGAGTCCACTTTCGGTAGTACTCGTTTATTCTTTTCGAGTCCGCTTTCGGTCGTGCTCGTTTGCTGTTGAAAGAACGTTTTCGGCCGACCTTTTTGTTCGAGTCCGCTTTCGTTCGTACTCGTTTATTTTTTTTGAGTCCACATTCGGTCGTACTCGTTTGCTGTTGAAACAACATTTTCTACCGGTCTTTCTTTTCGAGTCGGCTTTCGGTCGTACTCGTTTATTATTTTCGAGTCTGCTTTCGGTCGTGCTCGTTCGCTGTTGAAAGAACGTTTTCGGCCGGTCTTTCTGTTCGAGTCCGCTTTCGGTCGTACTCGTTTATTCTTTTCATGTCCGCTTTCGGTCATACTCGTTTGCTGTTTAAAGAGGGTTTTTGGCCAGTCTTTCTGTTCGAGTCCGCTTTCGGTCTAACTCGTTTATTCTTTTCGAGTGCGCTTTTCGTCGTACTCGTTTGTAGTTGAAAAAGCATTTTCGGCCGGTCTCTTCTGATCAAGTCCGCTTTCGATCGTACTCGTTTATTATTTTTGAGTCCGCTTTCGGTCGTACTCGTTTGCTATTGAAAGAGTGTTTTCAGCCGGTGTTTCTGTCGAGTCCGCTTTCGGTCGTACTCGTTTATTCTTTTCGAGTCCGCTTTCGATCATACTCGTTTGCTGTTGAAAGAGCGTTTTTGGCCGGTCTTTCTGTTCGAGTCCGCTTTCGGTCGTACTCGTTTATTCTTTTCGAGTTTGGTCGTACTCGTTTGCTGTTGAAAGAGCATTTTCGGCCTGTTTTTCTGTTCGAGTCCGCTTTCGGTCGTACTCGTTTATTCTTTTCGAGTCCCCTTTCGGTCGTACTCGTTTGCTGTTGAAAGAGCGTTTTGGGCCGGTGTTTCTTTTCGAGTCCGCTTTCGGTCGTACTCGTTTATTCTTTTCGAGTCCGCTTTCGGTCGTGCTCGTTTGCTGTTGAAAGAACGTTTTCGGCCGACCTTTTTGTTCGAGTCCGCTTTCGTTCGTACTCGTTTATTTTTTTCGAGTCCACATTTGGTCGTACTCGTTTGCTGTTGAAAGAGCATTTTCTACCGGTCTTTCTTTTCGAGTCAGCTTTCGGCCATACTCGTTTATTATTTTCGAGTCCGCTTTCGGTCGTGCTCGTTCGCTGTTGAAAGAGCGTTTTCGGCCGGTCTTTCTGTTCGAGTCCGCTTTCGGTCGTACTCGTTTATTCTTTTCATGTCCGCTTTCGGTCGTACTCGTTTGCTGTTGAAAGAGGGTTTTTGGCCAGTCTTTATGTTCGAGTCCGCTTTCGGTCTTACTCGTTTATTCTTTTCGAGTGCGCTTTTCGTCGTACTCGTTTGTAGTTGAAAAAGCATTTTCGGCCGGTCTCTTCTGATCAAGTCCGCTTTCGATCGTACTCGTTTATTATTTTTGAGTCCGCTTTCGGTCGTACTCGTTTGCTATTGAAAGAGTGTTTTCAGCCGGTGTTTCTGTCGAGTCCGCTTTCGGTCGTACTCGTTTATTCTTTTCGAGTCCGCTTTCGATATTACTCGTTTGCTGTTGAAAGAGCGTTTTTGGCCGGTCTTTCTGTTCGAGTCCGCTTTCGGTCGTACTCGTTTATTCTTTTCGAGTTTGGTCGTACTCGTTTGCTGTTGAAAGAGCATTTTCGGCCTGTTTTTCTGTTCGAGTCCGCTTTCGGTCGTACTCGTTTATTCTTTTCGAGTCCCATTTCGGTCGTACTCGTTTGCTGTTGAAAGAGCGTTTTGGGCCGGTGTTTCTTTTCGAGTCCACTTTCGGTAGTACTCGTTTATTCTTTTCGAGTCCGCTTTCGGTCGTGCTCGTTTGCTGTTGAAAGAACGTTTTCGGCCGACCTTTTTGTTCGAGTCCGCTTTCGTTCGTACTCGTTTATTTTTTTTGAGTCCACATTTGGTCGTACTCGTTTGCTGTTGAAAGAGCATTTTCTACCGGTCTTTCTTTTCGAGTCAGCTTTCGGTCATACTCGTTTATTATTTTCGAGTCCGCTTTCGGTCGTGCTCGTTCGCTGTTGAAAGAGCGTTTTCGGCCGGTCTTTCTGTTCGAGTCCGCTTTCGGTCGTACTCGTTTATTCTTTTCATGTCCGCTTTCGGTCGTACTCGTTTGCTGTTGAAAGAGGGTTTTTGGCCAGTCTTTCTGTTCGAGTCCGCTTTCGGTCTTACTCGTTTATTCTTTTCGAGTGCGCTTTTCGTCGTACTCGTTTGTAGTTGAAAAAGCATTTTCGGCCGGTCTCTTCTGATCAAGTCCGCTTTCGATCGTACTCGTTTATTATTTTTGAGTCCGCTTTCGGTCGTACTCGTTTGCTATTGAAAGAGTGTTTTCAGCCGGTGTTTCTGTCGAGTCCGCTTTCGGTCGTACTCGTTTATTCTTTTCGAGTCCGCTTTCGATCATACTCGTTTGCTGTTGAAAGAGCGTTTTTGGCCGGTCTTTCTGTTCGAGTCCGCTTTCGGTCGTACTCGTTTATTCTTTTCGAGTTTGGTCGTACTCGTTTGCTGTTGAAAGAGCATTTTCGGCCTGTTTTTCTGTTCGAGTCCGCTTTCGGTCGTACTCGTTTATTCTTTTCGAGTCCCCTTTCGGTCGTACTCGTTTGCTGTTTAAAGAGCGTTTTGGGCCGGTGTTTCTTTTCGAGTCCGCTTTCGGTCGTACTCGTTTATTCTTTTCGAGTCCGCTTTCGGTCGTGCTCGTTTACTTTTGAAAGAACGTTTTCGGCCGACCTTTTTGTTCGAGTACGCTTTCGTTCGTACTCGTTTATTTTTTTCGAGTCCACATTCGGTCGTACTCGTTTGCTGTTGAAACAACATTTTCTACCGGTCTTTCTTTTCGAGTCGGCTTTCGGTCGTACTCGTTTATTATTTTCGAGTCTGCTTTCGGTCGTGCTCGTTCGCTGTTGAAAGAGCGTTTTCGGCCGGTCTTTCTGTTCGAGTCCGCTTTCGGTCGTACTCGTTTATTCTTTTCATGTCCGCTTTCGGTCGTACTCGTTTGCTGTTGAAAGAGGGTTTTTGGCCAGTCTTTCTGTTCGAGTCCGCTTTCGGTCTTACTCGTTTATTCTTTTCGACTGCGCTTTTCGTCGTACTCGTTTGTAGTTGAAAAAGCATTTTCGGCCGGTCTCTTCTGATCAAGTCCGCTTTCGATCGTACTCGTTTATTATTTTTGAGTCCGCTTTCGGTCGTACTCGTTTGCTATTGAAAGAGTGTTTTCAGCCGGTGTTTCTGTCGAGTCCGCTTTCGGTCGTACTCGTTTATTCTTTTCGAGTCCGCTTTCGATCATACTCGTTTGCTATTGAAAGAGCGTTTTTGGCCGGTCTTTCTGTTCGAGTCCGCTTTCGGTCGTACTCGTTTATTCTTTTCGAGTTTGGTCGTACTCGTTTGCTGTTGAAAGAGCATTTTCGTCCTGTTTTTCTGTTCGAGTCCGCTTTCGGTCGTACTCGTTTATTCTTTTCGAGTCCCCTTTCGGTCGTACTCGTTTGCTGTTGAAAGAGCGTTTTGGGCCGGTGTTTCTTTTCGAGTCCGCTTTCGGTCGTACTCGTTTATTCTTTTCGAGTCCGCTTTCGGTCGTGCTCGTTTACTTTTGAAAGAACATTTTCGGCCGACCTTTTTGTTCGAGTCCGCTTTCGTTCGTACTCGTTTATTTTTTTCGAGTCCACATTCGGTCGTACTCGTTTGCTGTTGAAACAGCATTTTCTACCGGTCTTTCTTTTCGAGTCGGCTTTCGGTCGTACTCGTTTATTATTTTCGAGTCCGCTTTCGGTCGTGCTCGTTCGCTGTTGAAAGAGCGTTTTCGGCCGGTCTTTCTGTTCGAGTCCGCTTTCGGTCGTACTCGTTTATTCTTTTCGAGTCCCCTTTCGGTCGTACTCGTTTGCTGTTGAAAGAGCGTTTTGGGCCGGTGTTTCTTTTCGAGTCCGCTTTCGGTCGTACTCGTTTATTCTTTTCGAGTCCGCTTTCGGTCGTGCTCGTTTGCTGTTGAAAGAACGTTTTCGGCCGACCTTTTTGTTCGAGTCCGCTTTCGTTCGTACTCGTTTAATTTTTTCAAGTCCACATTTGGTCGTACTCGTTTGTTGTTGAAAGAGCATTTTCTACCGGTCTTTCTTTTCGAGTCAGCTTTCGGCCATACTCGTTTATTATTTTCGAGTCCGCTTTCGGTCGTGCTCGTTCGCTGTTGAAAGAGCGTTTTCGGCCGGTCTTTCTGTTCGAGTCCGCTTTCGGTCGTACTCGTTTATTCTTTTCATGTCCGCTTTCGGTCGTACTCGTTTGCTGTTGAAAGAGGGTTTTTGGCCAGTCTTTCTGTTCGAGTCCGCTTTCGGTCTTACTCGTTTATTCTTTTCGAGTGCGCTTTTCGTCGTACTCGTTTGTAGTTGAAAAAGCATTTTCGGCCGGTCTCTTCTGATCAAGTCCGCTTTCGATCGTACTCGTTTATTATTTTTGAGTCCGCTTTCGGTCGTACTCGTTTGCTATTGAAAGAGTGTTTTCAGCCGGTGTTTCTGTCGAGTCCGCTTTCGGTCGTACTCGTTTATTCTTTTCGAGTCCGCTTTCGATCATACTCGTTTGCTGTTGAAAGAGCGTTTTTGGCCGGTCTTTCTGTTCGAGTCCGCTTTCGGTCGTACTCGTTTATTCTTTTCGAGTTTGGTCGTACTCGTTTGCTGTTGAAAGAGCATTTTCGGCCTGTTTTTCTGTTCGAGTCCGCTTTCGGTCGTACTCGTTTATTCTTTTCGAGTCCCCTTTCGGTCGTACTCGTTTGCTGTTGAAAGAGCGTTTTGGGCCGGTGTTTCTTTTCGAGTCCACTTTCGGTCGTACTCGTTTATTCTTTTCGAGTCCGCTTTCGGTCATGCTCGTTTGCTGTTGAAAGAACGTTTTCGGCCGACCTTTTTGTTCGAGTCCGCTTTCGTTCGTACTCGTTTATTTTTTTCGAGTCCACATTTGGTCGTACTCGTTTGCTGTTGAAAGAGCATTTTCTACCGGTCTTTCTTTTCGAGTCAGCTTTCGGTCATACTCGTTTATTATTTTCGAGTCCGCTTTCGGTCGTGCTCGTTCGCTGTTGAAAGAGCGTTTTCGGCCGGTCTTTCTGTTCGAGTCCGCTTTCGGTCGTACTCGTTTATTCTTTTCATGTCCGCTTTCGGTCGTACTCGTTTGCTGTTGAAAGAGGGTTTTTGGCCAGTCTTTCTGTTCGAGTCCGCTTTCGGTCTTACTCGTTTATTCTTTTCGAGTGCGCTTTTCGTCGTACTCGTTTGTAGTTGAAAAAGCATTTTCGGCCGGTCTCTTCTGATCAAGTCCGCTTTCGATCGTACTCGTTTATTATTTTTGAGTCCGCTTTCGGTCGTACTCGTTTGCTATTGAAAGAGTGTTTTCAGCCGGTGTTTCTGTCGAGTCCGCTTTCGGTCGTACTCGTTTATTCTTTTCGAGTCCGCTTTCGATCATACTCGTTTGCTGTTGAAAGAGCGTTTTTGGCCGGTCTTTCTGTTCGAGTCCGCTTTCGGTCGTACTCGTTTATTCTTTTCGAGTTTGGTCGTACTCGTTTGCTGTTGAAAGAGCATTTTCGGCCTGTTTTTCTGTTCGAGTCCGCTTTCGGTCGTACTCGTTTATTCTTTTCGAGTCCCCTTTCGGTCGTACTCGTTTGCTGTTGAAAGAGCTCTTTGGGCCGGTGTTTCTTTTCGAGTCCGCTTTCGGTCGTACTCGTTTATTCTTTTCGAGTCCGCTTTCGGTCGTGCTCGTTTACTTTTGAAAGAACGTTTTCGGCCGACCTTTTTGTTCGAGTCCGCTTTCGTTCGTACTCGTTTATTTTTTTCGAGTCCACATTCGGTCGTACTCGTTTGCTGTTGAAACAACATTTTCTACCGGTCTTTCTTTTCGAGTCGGCTTTCGGTCGTACTCGTTTATTATTTTCGAGTCCGCTTTCGGTCGTGCTCGTTCGCTGTTGAAAGAGCGTTTTCGGCCGGTCTTTCTGTTCGAGTCCGCTTTCGGTCGTACTCATTTATTCTTTTCATGTCCGCTTTCGGTCGTACTCGTTTGCTGTTGAAAGAGGGTTTTTGGCCAGTCTTTCTGTTCGAGTCCGCTTTCGGTCTTACTCGTTTATTCTTTTCGAGTGCGCTTTTCGTCGTACTCGTTTGTAGTTGAAAAAGCATTTTCGGCCGGTCTCTTCTGATCAAGTCCGCTTTCGATCGTACTCGTTTATTATTTTTGAGTCCGCTTTCGGTCGTACTCGTTTGCTATTGAAAGAGTGTTTTCAGCCGGTGTTTCTGTCGAGTCCGCTTTCGGTCGTACTCGTTTATTCTTTTCGAGTCCGCTTTCGATCATACTCGTTTGCTGTTGAAAGAGCGTTTTTGGCCGGTCTTTCTGTTCGAGTCCGCTTTCGGTCGTACTCGTTTATTCTTTTCGAGTTTGGTCGTACTCGTTTGCTGTTGAAAGAGCATTTTTGGCCTGTCTTTCTGTTCGAGTCCGCTTTCGGTCGTACTCGTTTATTCTTTTCGAGTCCCCTTTCGGTCGTACTCGTTTGCTGTTGAAAGAGCGTTTTGGGCCGGTGTTTCTTTTCGAGTCCGCTTTCGGTCGTACTCGTTTATTCTTTTCGAGTCCGCTTTCGGTCGTGCTCGTTTACTTTTGAAAGAACGTTTTCGGCCGACCTTTTTGTTCGAGTCCGCTTTCGTTCGTACTCGTTTATTTTTTTCGAGTCCACATTCGGTCGTACTCGTTTGCTGTTGAAACAGCATTTTCTACCGGTCTTTCTTTTCGAGTCGGCTTTCGGTCGTACTCGTTTATTATTTTCGAGTCTGCTTTCGGTCGTGCTTGTTCGCTGTTGAAAGAGCGTTTTCGGCCGGTCTTTCTGTTCGAGTCTGCTTTCGGTCGTACTCGTTTATTCTTTTCATGTCCGCTTTCGGTCGTACTCGTTTGCTGTTGAAAGAGGGTTTTTGGCCAGTCTTTCTGTTCGAGTCCGCTTTCGGTCTTACTCATTTATTCTTTTCGAGTGCGCTTTTCGTCGTACTCGTTTGTAGTTGAAAAAGCATTTTCGGCCGGTCTCTTCTGATCAAGTCCGCTTTCGATCGTACTCGTTTATTATTTTTGAGTCCGCTTTCGGTCGTACTCGTTTGCTATTGAAAGAGTGTTTTCAGCCGGTGTTTCTGTCGAGTCCGCTTTCGGTCGTACTCGTTTATTCTTTTCGAGTCCGCTTTCGATCATACTCGTTTGCTGTTGAAAGAGCGTTTTTGGCCGGTCTTTCTGTTCGAGTCCGCTTTCGGTCGTACTCGTTTATTCTTTTCGAGTTTGGTCGTACTCGTTTGCTGTTGAAAGAGCATTTTCGGCCTGTTTTTCTGTTCGAGTCCGCTTTCGGTCGTACTCGTTTATTCTTTTCGAGTCCCCTTTCGGTCGTACTCGTTTGCTGTTGAAAGAGCGTTTTGGGCCGGTGTTTCTTTTCGAGTCCGCTTTCGGTCGTACTCGTTTATTCTTTTCGAGTCCGCTTTCGGTCGTGCTCGTTTGCTGTTGAAAGAACGTTTTCGGCCGACCTTTTTGTTCGAGTCCGCTTTCGTTCGTACTCGTTTATTTTTTTCGAGTCCACATTTGGTCGTACTCGTTTGCTGTTGAAAGAGCATTTTCTACCGGTCTTTCTTTTCGAGTCAGCTTTCGGCCATACTCGTTTATTATTTTCGAGTCCGCTTTCGGTCGTGCTCGTTCGCTGTTGAAAGAGCGTTTTCGGCCGGTCTTTCTGTTCGAGTCCGCTTTCGGTCGTACTCGTTTATTCTTTTCATGTCCGCTTTCGGTCGTACTCGTTTGCTGTTGAAAGAGGGTTTTTGGCCAGTCTTTCTGTTCGAGTCCGCTTTCGGTCTTACTCGTTTATTCTTTTCGAGTGCGCTTTTCGTCGTACTCGTTTGTAGTTGAAAAAGCATTTTCGGCCGGTCTCTTCTGATCAAGTCCGCTTTTGATCGTACTCTTTTATTATTTTTGAGTCCGCTTTCGGTCGTACTCGTTTGCTATTGAAAGAGTGTTTTCAGCCGGTGTTTCTGTCGAGTCCGCTTTCGGTCGTACTCGTTTATTCTTTTCGAGTCCGCTTTCGATCATACTCGTTTGCTGTTGAAAGAGCATTTTTGGCCGGTCTTTCTGTTCGAGTCCGCTTTCGGTCGTACTCGTTTATTCTTTTCGAGTTTGGTCGTACTCGTTTGCTGTTGAAAGAGCATTTTCGGCCTGTTTTTCTGTTCGAGTCCGCTTTCGGTCGTACTCGTTTATTCTTTTCGAGTCCCCTTTCGGTCGTACTCGTTTGCTGTTGAAAGAGCGTTTTGGGCCGGTGTTTCTTTTCGAGTCCACTTTCGGTCGTACTCGTTTATTCTTTTCGAGTCCGCTTTCGGTCGTGCTCGTTTGCTGTTGAAAGAACGTTTTCGGCCGACCTTTTTGTTCGAGTCCGCTTTCGTTCGTACTCGTTTATTTTTTTCGAGTCCACATTTGGTCGTACTCGTTTGCTGTTGAAAGAGCATTTTCTACCGGTCTTTCTTTTCGAGTCAGCTTTCGGTCATACTCGTTTATTATTTTCGAGTCCGCTTTCGGTCGTGCTCGTTCGCTGTTGAAAGAGCGTTTTCGGCCGGTCTTTCTGTTCGAGTCCGCTTTCGGTCGTACTCGTTTATTCTTTTCATGTCCGCTTTCGGTCGTACTCGTTTGCTGTTGAAAGAGGGTTTTTGGCCAGTCTTTCTGTTCGAGTCCGCTTTCGGTCTTACTCGTTTATTCTTTTCGAGTGCGCTTTTCGTCGTACTCGTTTGTAGTTGAAAAAGCATTTTCGGCCGGTCTCTTCTGATCAAGTCCGCTTTCGATCGTACTCGTTTATTATTTTTGAGTCCGCTTTCGGTCGTACTCGTTTGCTATTGAAAGAGTGTTTTCAGCCGGTGTTTCTGTCGAGTCCGCTTTCGGTCGTACTCGTTTATTCTTTTCGAGTCCGCTTTCGATCATACTCGTTTGCTGTTGAAAGAGCGTTTTTGGCCGGTCTTTCTGTTCGAGTCCGCTTTCGGTCGTACTCGTTTATTCTTTTCGAGTTTGGTCGTACTCGTTTGCTGTTGAAAGAGCATTTTCGGCCTGTTTTTCTGTTCGAGTCCGCTTTCGGTCGTACTCGTTTATTCTTTTCGAGTCCCCTTTCGGTCGTACTCGTTTGCTGTTGAAAGAGCGTTTTGGGCCGGTGTTTCTTTTCGAGTCCGCTTTCGGTCGTACTCGTTTATTCTTTTCGAGTCCGCTTTCGGTCGTGCTCGTTTACTTTTGAAAGAACGTTTTCGGCCGACCTTTTTGTTCGAGTCCGCTTTCGTTCGTACTCGTTTATTTTTTTCGAGTCCACATTCGGTCGTACTCGTTTGCTGTTGAAACAACATTTTCTACCGGTCTTTCTTTTCGAGTCGGCTTTCGGTCGTACTCGTTTATTATTTTCGAGTCTGCTTTCGGTCGTGCTTGTTCGCTGTTGAAAGAGCATTTTCGGCCGGTCTTTCTGTTCGAGTCCGCTTTCGGTCGTACTCGTTTATTCTTTTCATGTCCGCTTTCGGTCGTACTCGTTTGCTGTTGAAAGAGGGTTTTTGGCCAGTCTTTCTGTTCGAGTCCGCTTTCGGTCTTACTCTTTTATTCTTTTCGAGTGCGCTTTTCGTCGTACTCGTTTGTAGTTGAAAAAGCATTTTCGGCCGGTCTCTTCTGATCAAGTCCGCTTTCGATCGTACTCGTTTATTATTTTTGAGTCCGCTTTCGGTCGTACTCGTTTGCTATTGAAAGAGTGTTTTCAGCCGGTGTTTCTGTCGAGTCCGCTTTCGGTCGTACTCGTTTATTCTTTTCGAGTCCGCTTTCGATCATACTCGTTTGCTGTTGAAAGAGCGTTTTTGGCCGGTCTTTCTGTTCGAGTCCGCTTTCGGTCGTACTCGTTTATTCTTTTCGAGTTTGGTCGTACTCGTTTGCTGTTGAAAGAGCATTTTCGGCCTGTTTTTCTGTTCGAGTCCGCTTTCGGTCGTACTCGTTTATTCTTTTCGAGTCCCCTTTCGGTCGTACTCGTTTGCTGTTGAAAGAGCGTTTTGGGCCGGTGTTTCTTTTCGAGTCCGCTTTCGGTCGTACTCGTTTATTCTTTTCGAGTCCGCTTTCGGTCGTGCTCGTTTGCTGTTGAAAGAACGTTTTCGGCCGACCTTTTTGTTCGAGTCCGCTTTCGTTCGTACTCGTTTATTTTTTTCGAGTCCACATTCGGTCGTACTCGTTTGCTGTTGAAACAACATTTTCTACCGGTCTTTCTTTTCGAGTCGGCTTTCGGTCGTACTCGTTTATTATTTTCGAGTCTGCTTTCGGTCGTGCTTGTTCGCTGTTGAAAGAGCATTTTCGGCCGGTCTTTCTGTTCGAGTCCGCTTTCGGTCGTACTCGTTTATTCTTTTCATGTCCGCTTTCGGTCGTACTCGTTTGCTGTTGAAAGAGGGTTTTTGGCCAGTCTTTCTGTTCGAGTCCGCTTTCGGTCTTACTCTTTTATTCTTTTCGAGTGCGCTTTTCGTCGTACTCGTTTGTAGTTGAAAAAGCATTTTCGGCCGGTCTCTTCTGATCAAGTCCGCTTTCGATCGTACTCGTTTATTATTTTTGAGTCCGCTTTCGGTCGTACTCGTTTGCTATTGAAAGAGTGTTTTCAGCCGGTGTTTCTGTCGAGTCCGCTTTCGGTCGTACTCGTTTATTCTTTTCGAGTCCGCTTTCGATCATACTCGTTTGCTGTTGAAAGAGCGTTTTTGGCCGGTCTTTCTGTTCGAGTCCGCTTTCGGTCGTACTCGTTTATTCTTTTCGAGTTTGGTCGTACTCGTTTGCTGTTGAAAGAGCATTTTCGGCCTGTTTTTCTGTTCGAGTCCGCTTTCGGTCGTACTCGTTTATTCTTTTCGAGTCCCCTTTCGGTCGTACTCGTTTGCTGTTGAAAGAGCGTTTTGGGCCGGTGTTTCTTTTCGAGTCCGCTTTCGGTCGTACTCGTTTATTCTTTTCGAGTCCGCTTTCGGTCGTGCTCGTTTGCTGTTGAAAGAACGTTTTCGGCCGACCTTTTTGTTCGAGTCCGCTTTCGTTCGTACTCGTTTATTTTTTTCGAGTCCACATTTGGTCGTACTCGTTTGCTGTTGAAAGAGCATTTTCTACCGGTCTTTCTTTTCGAGTCAGCTTTCGGCCATACTCGTTTATTATTTTCGAGTCCGCTTTCGGTCGTGCTCGTTCGCTGTTGAAAGAGCGTTTTCGGCCGGTCTTTCTGTTCGAGTCCGCTTTCGGTCGTACTCGTTTATTCTTTTCATGTCCGCTTTCGGTCGTACTCGTTTGCTGTTGAAAGAGGGTTTTTGGCCAGTCTTTCTGTTCGAGTCCGCTTTCGGTCTTACTCGTTTATTCTTTTCGAGTGCGCTTTTCGTCGTACTCGTTTGTAGTTGAAAAAGCATTTTCGGCCGGTCTCTTCTGATCAAGTCCGCTTTCGATCGTACTCGTTTATTATTTTTGAGTCCGCTTTCGGTCGTACTCGTTTGCTATTGAAAGAGTGTTTTCAGCCGGTGTTTCTGTCGAGTCCGCTTTCGGTCGTACTCGTTTATTCTTTTCGAGTCCGCTTTCGATCATACTCGTTTGCTGTTGAAAGAGCATTTTTGGCCGGTCTTTCTGTTCGAGTCCGCTTTCGGTCGTACTCGTTTATTCTTTTCGAGTTTGGTCGTACTCGTTTGCTGTTGAAAGAGCATTTTCGGCCTGTTTTTCTGTTCGAGTCCGCTTTCAGTCGTACTCGTTTATTCTTTTCGAGTCCCCTTTCGGTCGTACTCGTTTGCTGTTGAAAGAGCGTTTTGGGCCGGTGTTTCTTTTCGAGTCCACTTTCGGTCGTACTCGTTTATTCTTTTCGAGTCCGCTTTCGGTCGTGCTCGTTTGCTGTTGAAAGAACGTTTTCGGCCGACCTTTTTGTTCGAGTCCGCTTTCGTTCGTACTCGTTTATTTTTTTCGAGTCCACATTTGGTCGTACTCGTTTGCTGTTGAAAGAGCATTTTCTACCGGTCTTTCTTTTCGAGTCAGCTTTCGGTCATACTCGTTTATTATTTTCGAGTCCGCTTTCGGTCGTGCTCGTTCGCTGTTGAAAGAGCGTTTTCGGCCGGTCTTTCTGTTCGAGTCCGCTTTCGGTCGTACTCGTTTATTCTTTTCATGTCCGCTTTCGGTCGTACTCGTTTGCTGTTGAAAGAGGGTTTTTGGCCAGTCTTTCTGTTCGAGTCCGCTTTCGGTCTTACTCGTTTATTCTTTTCGAGTGCGCTTTTCGTCGTACTCGTTTGTAGTTGAAAAAGCATTTTCGGCCGGTCTCTTCTGATCAAGTCCGCTTTCGATCGTACTCGTTTATTATTTTTGAGTCCGCTTTCGGTCGTACTCGTTTGCTATTGAAAGAGTGTTTTCAGCCGGTGTTTCTGTCGAGTCCGCTTTCGGTCGTACTCGTTTATTCTTTTCGAGTCCGCTTTCGATCATACTCGTTTGCTGTTGAAAGAGCGTTTTTGGCCGGTCTTTCTGTTCGAGTCCGCTTTCGGTCGTACTCGTTTATTCTTTTCGAGTTTGGTCGTACTCGTTTGCTGTTGAAAGAGCATTTTCGGCCTGTTTTTCTGTTCGAGTCCGCTTTCGGTCGTACTCGTTTATTCTTTTCGAGTCCCCTTTCGGTCGTACTCGTTTGCTGTTGAAAGAGCGTTTTGGGCCGGTGTTTCTTTTCGAGTCCGCTTTCGGTCGTACTCGTTTATTCTTTTCGAGTCCGCTTTCGGTCGTGCTCGTTTACTTTTGAAAGAACGTTTTCGGCCGACCTTTTTGTTCGAGTCCGCTTTCGTTCGTACTCGTTTATTTTTTTCGAGTCCACATTCGGTCGTACTCGTTTGCTGTTGAAACAACATTTTCTACCGGTCTTTCTTTTCGAGTCGGCTTTCGGTCGTACTCGTTTATTATTTTCGAGTCTGCTTTCGGTCGTGCTCGTTCGCTGTTGAAAGAGCGTTTTCGGCCGGTCTTTCTGTTCGAGTCCGCTTTCGGTCGTACTCGTTTATTCTTTTCATGTCCGCTTTCGGTCGTACTCGTTTGCTGTTGAAAGAGGGTTTTTGGCCAGTCTTTCTGTTCGAGTCCGCTTTCGGTCTTACTCGTTTATTCTTTTCGAGTGCGCTTTTCGTCGTACTCGTTTGTAGTTGAAAAAGCATTTTCGGCCGGTCTCTTCTGATCAAGTCCGCTTTCGATCGTACTCGTTTATTATTTTTGAGTCCGCTTTCGGTCGTACTCGTTTGCTATTGAAAGAGTGTTTTCAGCCGGTGTTTCTGTCGAGTCCGCTTTCGGTCGTACTCGTTTATTCTTTTCGAGTCCGCTTTCGATCATACTCGTTTGCTGTTGAAAGAGCGTTTTTGGCCGGTCTTTCTGTTCGAGTCCGCTTTCGGTCGTACTCGTTTATTCTTTTCGAGTTTGGTCGTACTCGTTTGCTGTTGAAAGAGCATTTTCGGCCTGTTTTTCTGTTCGAGTCCGCTTTCGGTCGTACTCGTTTATTCTTTTCGAGTCCCCTTTCGGTCGTACTCGT
Organism: Lathyrus tuberosus; assembly: GCA_022829125.1. NCBI lineage: Eukaryota > Viridiplantae > Streptophyta > Magnoliopsida > Fabales > Fabaceae > Lathyrus > Lathyrus tuberosus. The sequence continues at coordinate 45,654 of JALAZF010000829.1, forward strand.
TTGCTGTTGAAAGAGCGTTTTGGGCCGGTGTTTCTTTTCGAGTCCGCTTTCGGTCGTACTCGTTTATTCTTTTCGAGTCCGCTTTCGGTCGTGCTCGTTTACTTTTGAAAGAACGTTTTCGGCCGACCTTTTTGTTCGAGTCCGCTTTCGTTCGTACTCGTTTATTTTTTTTGAGTCCACATTCGGTCGTACTCGTTTGCTGTTGAAACAGCATTTTCTACCGGTCTTTCTTTTCGAGTCGGCTTTCGGTCGTACTCGTTTATTATTTTCGAGTCTGCTTTCGGTCGTGCTCGTTCGCTGTTGAAAGAACGTTTTCGGCCGGTCTTTCTGTTCGAGTCCGCTTTCGGTCGTACTCGTTTATTCTTTTCATGTCCGCTTTCGGTCGTACTCGTTTGCTGTTTAAAGAGGGTTTTTGGCCAGTCTTTCTGTTCGAGTCCGCTTTCGGTCTTACTCGTTTATTCTTTTCGAGTGCGCTTTTCGTCGTACTCGTTTGTAGTTGAAAAAGCATTTTCGGCCGGTCTCTTCTGATCAAGTCCGCTTTCGATCGTACTCGTTTATTATTTTTGAGTCCGCTTTCGGTCGTACTCGTTTGCTATTGAAAGAGTGTTTTCAGCCGGTGTTTCTGTCGAGTCCGCTTTCGGTCGTACTCGTTTATTCTTTTCGAGTCCGCTTTCGATCATACTCGTTTGCTGTTGAAAGAGCGTTTTTGGCCGGTCTTTCTGTTCGAGTCCGCTTTCGGTCGTACTCGTTTATTCTTTTCGAGTTTGGTCGTACTCGTTTGCTGTTGAAAGAGCATTTTCGGCCTGTTTTTCTGTTCGAGTCCGCTTTCGGTCGTACTCGTTTATTCTTTTCGAGTCCCCTTTCGGTCGTACTCGTTTGCTGTTGAAAGAGCGTTTTGGGCCGGTGTTTCTTTTCGAGTCCGCTTTCGGTCGTACTCGTTTATTCTTTTCGAGTCCGCTTTCGGTCGTGCTCGTTTGCTGTTGAAAGAACGTTTTCGGCCGACCTTTTTGTTCGAGTCCGCTTTCGTTCGTACTCGTTTATTTTTTTCGAGTCCACATTTGGTCGTACTCGTTTGCTGTTGAAAGAGCATTTTCTACCGGTCTTTCTTTTCGAGTCAGCTTTCGGCCATACTCGTTTATTATTTTCGAGTCTGCTTTCGGTCGTGCTCGTTCGCTGTTGAAAGAGCGTTTTCGGCCGGTCTTTCTGTTCGAGTCCGCTTTCGGTCGTACTCGTTTATTCTTTTCATGTCCGCTTTCGGTCGTACTCGTTTGCTGTTGAAAGAGGGTTTTTGGCCAGTCTTTCTGTTCGAGTCCGCTTTCGGTCTTACTCGTTTATTCTTTTCGAGTGCGCTTTTCGTCGTACTCGTTTGTAGTTGAAAAAGCATTTTCGGCCGGTCTCTTCTGATCAAGTCCGCTTTCGATCGTACTCGTTTATTATTTTTGAGTCCGCTTTCGGTCGTACTCGTTTGCTATTGAAAGAGTGTTTTCAGCCGGTGTTTCTGTCGAGTCCGCTTTCGGTCGTACTCGTTTATTCTTTTCGAGTCCGCTTTCGATCATACTCGTTTGCTGTTGAAAGAGCGTTTTTGGCCGGTCTTTCTGTTCGAGTCCGCTTTCGGTCGTACTCGTTTATTCTTTTCGAGTTTGGTCGTACTCGTTTGCTGTTGAAAGAGCATTTTCGGCCTGTTTTTCTGTTCGAGTCCGCTTTCGGTCGTACTCGTTTATTCTTTTCGAGTCCCCTTTCGGTCGTACTCGTTTGCTGTTGAAAGAGCGTTTTGGGCCGGTGTTTCTTTTCGAGTCCGCTTTCGGTCGTACTCGTTTATTCTTTTCGAGTCCGCTTTCGGTCGTGCTCGTTTACTTTTGAAAGAACGTTTTCGGCCGACCTTTTTGTTCGAGTCCGCTTTCGTTCGTACTCGTTTATTTTTTTTGAGTCCACATTCGGTCGTACTCGTTTGCTGTTGAAACAACATTTTCTACCGGTCTTTCTTTTCGAGTCGGCTTTCGGTCGTACTCGTTTATTATTTTCGAGTCTGCTTTCGGTCGTGCTCGTTCGCTGTTGAAAGAACGTTTTCGGCCGGTCTTTCTGTTCGAGTCCGCTTTCGGTCGTACTCGTTTATTCTTTTCATGTCCGCTTTCGGTCGTACTCGTTTGCTGTTTAAAGAGGGTTTTTGGCCAGTCTTTTTGTTCGAGTCCGCTTTCGGTCTTACTCGTTTATTCTTTTCGAGTGCGCTTTTCGTCGTACTCGTTTGTAGTTGAAAAAGCATTTTCGGCCGGTCTCTTCTGATCAAGTCCGCTTTCGATCGTACTCGTTTATTATTTTTGAGTCCGCTTTCGGTCGTACTCGTTTGCTATTGAAAGAGTGTTTTCAGCCGGTGTTTCTGTCGAGTCCGCTTTCGGTCGTACTCGTTTATTCTTTTCGAGTCCGCTTTCGATCATACTCGTTTGCTGTTGAAAGAGCGTTTTTGGCCGGTCTTTCTGTTCGAGTCCGCTTTCGGTCGTACTCGTTTATTCTTTTCGAGTTTGGTCGTACTCGTTTGCTGTTGAAAGAGCATTTTCGGCCTGTTTTTCTGTTCGAGTCCGCTTTCGGTCGTACTCGTTTATTCTTTTCGAGTCCCCTTTCGGTCGTACTCGTTTGCTGTTGAAAGAGCGTTTTGGGCCGGTGTTTCTTTTCGAGTCCGCTTTCGGTCGTACTCGTTTATTCTTTTCGAGTCCGCTTTCGGTCGTGCTCGTTTGCTGTTGAAAGAACGTTTTCGGCCGACCTTTTTGTTCGAGTCCGCTTTCGTTCGTACTCGTTTATTTTTTTCGAGTCCACATTTGGTCGTACTCGTTTGCTGTTGAAAGAGCATTTTCTACCGGTCTTTCTTTTCGAGTCAGCTTTCGGCCATACTCGTTTATTATTTTCGAGTCCGCTTTCGGTCGTGCTCGTTCGCTGTTGAAAGAGCGTTTTCGGCCGGTCTTTCTGTTCGAGTCCGCTTTCGGTCGTACTCGTTTATTCTTTTCATGTCCGCTTTCGGTCGTACTCGTTTGCTGTTGAAAGAGGGTTTTTGGCCAGTCTTTCTGTTCGAGTCCGCTTTCGGTCTTACTCGTTTATTCTTTTCGAGTGCGCTTTTCGTCGTACTCGTTTGTAGTTGAAAAAGCATTTTCGGCCGGTCTCTTCTGATCAAGTCCGCTTTCGATCGTACTCGTTTATTATTTTTGAGTCCGCTTTCGGTCGTACTCGTTTGCTATTGAAAGAGTGTTTTCAGCCGGTGTTTCTGTCGAGTCCGCTTTCGGTCGTACTCGTTTATTCTTTTCGAGTCCGCTTTCGATCATACTCGTTTGCTGTTGAAAGAGCGTTTTTGGCCGGTCTTTCTGTTCGAGTCCGCTTTCGGTCGTACTCGTTTATTCTTTTCGAGTTTGGTCGTACTCGTTTGCTGTTGAAAGAGCATTTTCGGCCTGTTTTTCTGTTCGAGTCCGCTTTCGGTCGTACTCGTTTATTCTTTTCGAGTCCCCTTTCGGTCGTACTCGTTTGCTGTTGAAAGAGCGTTTTGGGCCGGTGTTTCTTTTCGAGTCCGCTTTCGGTCGTACTCGTTTATTCTTTTCGAGTCCGCTTTCGGTCGTGCTCGTTTACTTTTGAAAGAACGTTTTCGGCCGACCTTTTTGTTCGAGTCCGCTTTCGTTCGTACTCGTTTATTTTTTTTGAGTCCACATTCGGTCGTACTCGTTTGCTGTTGAAACAACATTTTCTACCGGTCTTTCTTTTCGAGTCGGCTTTCGGTCGTACTCGTTTATTATTTTCGAGTCTGCTTTCGGTCGTGCTCGTTCGCTGTTGAAAGAACGTTTTCGGCCGGTCTTTCTGTTCGAGTCCGCTTTCGGTCGTACTCGTTTATTCTTTTCATGTCCGCTTTCGGTCGTACTCGTTTGCTGTTTAAAGAGGGTTTTTGGCCAGTCTTTCTGTTCGAGTCCGCTTTCGGTCTTACTCGTTTATTCTTTTCGAGTGCGCTTTTCGTCGTACTCGTTTGTAGTTGAAAAAGCATTTTCGGCCGGTCTCTTCTGATCAAGTCCGCTTTCGATCGTACTCGTTTATTATTTTTGAGTCCGCTTTCGGTCGTACTCGTTTGCTATTGAAAGAGTGTTTTCAGCCGGTGTTTCTGTCGAGTCCGCTTTCGGTCGTACTCGTTTATTCTTTTCGAGTCCGCTTTCGATCATACTCGTTTGCTGTTGAAAGAGCGTTTTTGGCCGGTCTTTCTGTTCGAGTCCGCTTTCGGTCGTACTCGTTTATTCTTTTCGAGTTTGGTCGTACTCGTTTGCTGTTGAAAGAGCATTTTCGGCCTGTTTTTCTGTTCGAGTCCGCTTTCGGTCGTACTCGTTTATTCTTTTCGAGTCCCCTTTCGGTCGTACTCGTTTGCTGTTGAAAGAGCGTTTTGGGCCGGTGTTTCTTTTCGAGTCCGCTTTCGGTCGTACTCGTTTATTCTTTTCGAGTCCGCTTTCGGTCGTGCTCGTTTGCTGTTGAAAGAACGTTTTCGGCCGACCTTTTTGTTCGAGTCCGCTTTCGTTCGTACTCGTTTATTTTTTTCGAGTCCACATTTGGTCGTACTCGTTTGCTGTTGAAAGAGCATTTTCTACCGGTCTTTCTTTTCGAGTCAGCTTTCGGCCATACTCGTTTATTATTTTCGAGTCCGCTTTCGGTCCTGCTCGTTCGCTGTTGAAAGAGCGTTTTCGGCCGGTCTTTCTGTTCGAGTCCGCTTTCGGTCGTACTCGTTTATTCTTTTCATGTCCGCTTTCGGTCGTACTCGTTTGCTGTTGAAAGAGGGTTTTTGGCCAGTCTTTCTGTTCGAGTCCGCTTTCGGTCTTACTCGTTTATTCTTTTCGAGTGCGCTTTTCGTCGTACTCGTTTGTAGTTGAAAAAGCATTTTCGGCCGGTCTCTTCTGATCAAGTCCGCTTTCGATCGTACTCGTTTATTATTTTTGAGTCCGCTTTCGGTCGTACTCGTTTGCTATTGAAAGAGTGTTTTCAGCCGGTGTTTCTGTCGAGTCCGCTTTCGGTCGTACTCGTTTATTCTTTTCGAGTCCGCTTTCGATCATACTCGTTTGCTGTTGAAAGAGCGTTTTTGGCCGGTCTTTCTGTTCGAGTCCGCTTTCGGTCGTACTCGTTTATTCTTTTCGAGTTTGGTCGTACTCGTTTGCTGTTGAAAGAGCATTTTCGGCCTGTTTTTCTGTTCGAGTCCGCTTTCGGTCGTACTCGTTTATTCTTTTCGAGTCCCCTTTCGGTCGTACTCGTTTGCTGTTGAAAGAGCGTTTTGGGCCGGTGTTTCTTTTCGAGTCCGCTTTCGGTCGTACTCGTTTATTCTTTTCGAGTCCGCTTTCGGTCGTGCTCGTTTACTTTTGAAAGAACGTTTTCGGCCGACCTTTTTGTTCGAGTCCGCTTTCGTTCGTACTCGTTTATTTTTTTTGAGTCCACATTCGGTCGTACTCGTTTGCTGTTGAAACAACATTTTCTACCGGTCTTTCTTTTCGAGTCGGCTTTCGGTCGTACTCGTTTATTATTTTCGAGTCTGCTTTCGGTCGTGCTCGTTCGCTGTTGAAAGAACGTTTTCGGCCGGTCTTTCTGTTCGAGTCCGCTTTCGGTCGTACTCGTTTATTCTTTTCATGTCCGCTTTCGGTCGTACTCGTTTGCTGTTTAAAGAGGGTTTTTGGCCAGTCTTTCTGTTCGAGTCCGCTTTCGGTCTTACTCGTTTATTCTTTTCGAGTGCGCTTTTCGTCGTACTCGTTTGTAGTTGAAAAAGCATTTTCGGCCGGTCTCTTCTGATCAAGTCCGCTTTCGATCGTACTCGTTTATTATTTTTGAGTCCGCTTTCGGTCGTACTCGTTTGCTATTGAAAGAGTGTTTTCAGCCGGTGTTTCTGTCGAGTCCGCTTTCGGTCGTACTCGTTTATTCTTTTCGAGTCCGCTTTCGATCATACTCGTTTGCTGTTGAAAGAGCGTTTTTGGCCGGTCTTTCTGTTCGAGTCCGCTTTCGGTCGTACTCGTTTATTCTTTTCGAGTTTGGTCGTACTCGTTTGCTGTTGAAAGAGCATTTTCGGCCTGTTTTTCTGTTCGAGTCCGCTTTCGGTCGTACTCGTTTATTCTTTTCGAGTCCCCTTTCGGTCGTACTCGTTTGCTGTTGAAAGAGCGTTTTGGGCCGGTGTTTCTTTTCGAGTCCGCTTTCGGTCGTACTCGTTTATTCTTTTCGAGTCCGCTTTCGGTCGTGCTCGTTTGCTGTTGAAAGAACGTTTTCGGCCGACCTTTTTGTTCGAGTCCGCTTTCGTTCGTACTCGTTTATTTTTTTCGAGTCCACATTTGGTCGTACTCGTTTGCTGTTGAAAGAGCATTTTCTACCGGTCTTTCTTTTCGAGTCAGCTTTCGGCCATACTCGTTTATTATTTTCGAGTCCGCTTTCGGTCGTGCTCGTTCGCTGTTGAAAGAGCGTTTTCGGCCGGTCTTTCTGTTCGAGTCCGCTTTCGGTCGTACTCGTTTATTCTTTTCATGTCCGCTTTCGGTCGTACTCGTTTGCTGTTGAAAGAGGGTTTTTGGCCAGTCTTTCTGTTCGAGTCCGCTTTCGGTCTTACTCGTTTATTCTTTTCGAGTGCGCTTTTCGTCGTACTCGTTTGTAGTTGAAAAAGCATTTTCGGCCGGTCTCTTCTGATCAAGTCCGCTTTCGATCGTACTCGTTTATTATTTTTGAGTCCGCTTTCGGTCGTACTCGTTTGCTATTGAAAGAGTGTTTTCAGCCGGTGTTTCTGTCGAGTCCGCTTTCGGTCGTACTCGTTTATTCTTTTCGAGTCCGCTTTCGATCATACTCGTTTGCTGTTGAAAGAGCGTTTTTGGCCGGTCTTTCTGTTCGAGTCCGCTTTCGGTCGTACTCGTTTATTCTTTTCGAGTTTGGTCGTACTCGTTTGCTGTTGAAAGAGCATTTTCGGCCTGTTTTTCTGTTCGAGTCCGCTTTCGGTCGTACTCGTTTATTCTTTTCGAGTCCCCTTTCGGTCGTACTCGTTTGCTGTTGAAAGAGCGTTTTGGGCCGGTGTTTCTTTTCGAGTCCGCTTTCGGTCGTACTCGTTTATTCTTTTCGAGTCCGCTTTCGGTCGTGCTCGTTTACTTTTGAAAGAACGTTTTCGGCCGACCTTTTTGTTCGAGTCCGCTTTCGTTCGTACTCGTTTATTTTTTTTGAGTCCACATTCGGTCGTACTCGTTTGCTGTTGAAACAACATTTTCTACCGGTCTTTCTTTTCGAGTCGGCTTTCGGTCGTACTCGTTTATTATTTTCGAGTCTGCTTTCGGTCGTGCTCGTTCGCTGTTGAAAGAACGTTTTCGGCCGGTCTTTCTGTTCGAGTCCGCTTTCGGTCGTACTCGTTTATTCTTTTCATGTCCGCTTTCGGTCGTACTCGTTTGCTGTTTAAAGAGGGTTTTTGGCCAGTCTTTCTGTTCGAGTCCGCTTTCGGTCTTACTCGTTTATTCTTTTCGAGTGCGCTTTTCGTCGTACTCGTTTGTAGTTGAAAAAGCATTTTCGGCCGGTCTCTTCTGATCAAGTCCGCTTTCGATCGTACTCGTTTATTATTTTTGAGTCCGCTTTCGGTCGTACTCGTTTGCTATTGAAAGAGTGTTTTCAGCCGGTGTTTCTGTCGAGTCCGCTTTCGGTCGTACTCGTTTATTCTTTTCGAGTCCGCTTTCGATCATACTCGTTTGCTGTTGAAAGAGCGTTTTTGGCCGGTCTTTCTGTTCGAGTCCGCTTTCGGTCGTACTCGTTTATTCTTTTCGAGTTTGGTCGTACTCGTTTGCTGTTGAAAGAGCATTTTCGGCCTGTTTTTCTGTTCGAGTCCGCTTTCGGTCGTACTCGTTTATTCTTTTCGAGTCCCCTTTCGGTCGTACTCGTTTGCTGTTGAAAGAGCGTTTTGGGCCGGTGTTTCTTTTCGAGTCCGCTTTCGGTCGTACTCGTTTATTCTTTTCGAGTCCGCTTTCGGTCGTGCTCGTTTGCTGTTGAAAGAACGTTTTCGGCCGACCTTTTTGTTCGAGTCCGCTTTCGTTCGTACTCGTTTATTTTTTTCGAGTCCACATTTGGTCGTACTCGTTTGCTGTTGAAAGAGCATTTTCTACCGGTCTTTCTTTTCGAGTCAGCTTTCGGCCATACTCGTTTATTATTTTCGAGTCCGCTTTCGGTCGTGCTCGTTCGCTGTTGAAAGAGCGTTTTCGGCCGGTCTTTCTGTTCGAGTCCGCTTTCGGTCGTACTCGTTTATTCTTTTCATGTCCGCTTTCGGTCGTACTCGTTTGCTGTTGAAAGAGGGTTTTTGGCCAGTCTTTCTGTTCGAGTCCGCTTTCGGTCTTACTCGTTTATTCTTTTCGAGTGCGCTTTTCGTCGTACTCGTTTGTAGTTGAAAAAGCATTTTCGGCCGGTCTCTTCTGATCAAGTCCGCTTTCGATCGTACTCGTTTATTATTTTTGAGTCCGCTTTCGGTCGTACTCGTTTGCTATTGAAAGAGTGTTTTCAGCCGGTGTTTCTGTCGAGTCCGCTTTCGGTCGTACTCGTTTATTCTTTTCGAGTCCGCTTTCGATCATACTCGTTTGCTGTTGAAAGAGCGTTTTTGGCCGGTCTTTCTGTTCGAGTCCGCTTTCGGTCGTACTCGTTTATTCTTTTCGAGTTTGGTCGTACTCGTTTGCTGTTGAAAGAGCATTTTCGGCCTGTTTTTCTGTTCGAGTCCGCTTTCGGTCGTACTCGTTTATTCTTTTCGAGTCCCCTTTCGGTCGTACTCGTTTGCTGTTGAAAGAGCGTTTTGGGCCGGTGTTTCTTTTCGAGTCCGCTTTCGGTCGTACTCGTTTATTCTTTTCGAGTCCGCTTTCGGTCGTGCTCGTTTACTTTTGAAAGAACGTTTTCGGCCGACCTTTTTGTTCGAGTCCGCTTTCGTTCGTACTCGTTTATTTTTTTTGAGTCCACATTCGGTCGTACTCGTTTGCTGTTGAAACAACATTTTCTACCGGTCTTTCTTTTCGAGTCGGCTTTCGGTCGTACTCGTTTATTATTTTCGAGTCTGCTTTCGGTCGTGCTCGTTCGCTGTTGAAAGAACGTTTTCGGCCGGTCTTTCTGTTCGAGTCCGCTTTCGGTCGTACTCGTTTATTCTTTTCATGTCCGCTTTCGGTCGTACTCGTTTGCTGTTTAAAGAGGGTTTTTGGCCAGTCTTTCTGTTCGAGTCCGCTTTCGGTCTTACTCGTTTATTCTTTTCGAGTGCGCTTTTCGTCGTACTCGTTTGTAGTTGAAAAAGCATTTTCGGCCGGTCTCTTCTGATCAAGTCCGCTTTCGATCGTACTCGTTTATTATTTTTGAGTCCGCTTTCGGTCGTACTCGTTTGCTATTGAAAGAGTGTTTTCAGCCGGTGTTTCTGTCGAGTCCGCTTTCGGTCGTACTCGTTTATTCTTTTCGAGTCCGCTTTCGATCATACTCGTTTGCTGTTGAAAGAGCGTTTTTGGCCGGTCTTTCTGTTCGAGTCCGCTTTCGGTCGTACTCGTTTATTCTTTTCGAGTCCCCTTTCGGTCGTACTCGTTTGCTGTTCAAAGAGCGCTTTGGGCCGGTGTTTCTTTTCGAGTCCGCTTTCGGTCGTACTCGTTTATTCTTTTCGAGTCCGCTTTCGGTCGTGCTCGTTTACTTTTGAAAGAACGTTTTCGGCCGACCTTTTTGTTCGAGTCCGCTTTCGTTCGTACTCGTTTATTTTTTTCGAGTCCACATTCGGTCGTACTCGTTTGCTGTTGAAACAACATTTTCTACCGGTCTTTCTTTTCGAGTCGGCTTTCGGTCGTACTCGTTTATTATTTTCGAGTCTGCTTTCGGTCGTGCTCGTTCGCTGTTGAAAGAACGTTTTCGGCCGGTCTTTCTGTTCGAGTCCGCTTTCGGTCGTACTCGTTTATTCTTTTCATGTCCGCTTTCGGTCGTACTCGTTTGCTGTTTAAAGAGGGTTTTTGGCCAGTCTTTCTGTTCGAGTCCGCTTTCGGTCTTACTCGTTTATTCTTTTCGAGTGCGCTTTTCGTCGTACTCGTTTGTAGTTGAAAAAGCATTTTCGGCCGGTCTCTTCTGATCAAGTCCGCTTTCGATCGTACTCGTTTATTATTTTTGAGTCCGCTTTCGGTCGTACTCGTTTGCTATTGAAAGAGTGTTTTCAGCCGGTGTTTCTGTCGAGTCCGCTTTCGGTCGTACTCGTTTATTCTTTTCGAGTCCGCTTTCGATCATACTCGTTTGCTGTTGAAAGAGCGTTTTTGGCCGGTCTTTCTGTTCGAGTCCGCTTTCGGTCGTACTCGTTTATTCTTTTCGAGTCCCCTTTCGGTCGTACTCGTTTGCTGTTCAAAGAGCGCTTTGGGCCGGTGTTTCTTTTCGAGTCCGCTTTCGGTCGTACTCGTTTATTCTTTTCGAGTCCGCTTTCGGTCGTGCTCGTTTACTTTTGAAAGAACGTTTTCGGCCGACCTTTTTGTTCGAGTCCGCTTTCGTTCGTACTCGTTTATTTTTTTCGAGTCCACATTCGGTCGTACTCGTTTGCTGTTGAAACAACATTTTCTACCGGTCTTTCTTTTCGAGTCGGCTTTCGGTCGTACTCGTTTATTATTTTCGAGTCTGCTTTCGGTCGTGCTCGTTCGCTGTTGAAAGAGCGTTTTCGGCCGGTCTTTCTGTTCGAGTCCGCTTTCGGTCGTACTCGTTTATTCTTTTCATGTCCGCTTTCGGTCGTACTCGTTTGCTGTTGAAAGAGGGTTTTTGGCCAGTCTTTCTGTTTGAGTCCGCTTTCGGTCTTACTCGTTTATTCTTTTCGAGTGCGCTTTTCGTCGTACTCGTTTGTAGTTGAAAAAGCATTTTCGGCCGGTCTCTTCTGATCAAGTCCGCTTTCGATCGTACTCGTTTATTATTTTTGAGTCCGCTTTCGGTCGTACTCGTTTGCTATTGAAAGAGTGTTTTCAGCCGGTGTTTCTGTCGAGTCCGCTTTCGGTCGTACTCGTTTATTCTTTTCGAGTCCGCTTTCGATCATACTCGTTTGCTGTTGAAAGAGCGTTTTTGGCCGGTCTTTCTGTTCGAGTCCGCTTTCGGTCGTACTCGTTTATTCTTTTCGAGTTTGGTCGTACTCGTTTGCTGTTGAAAGAGCATTTTCGGCCTGTTTTTCTGTTCGAGTCCGCTTTCGGTCGTACTAGTTTATTCTTTTCGAGTCCCCTTTCGGTCGTACTCGTTTGCTGTTGAAAGAGCGTTTTGGGCCGGTGTTTCTTTTCGAGTCCGCTTTCGGTCGTACTCGTTTATTCTTTTCGAGTCCGCTTTCGGTCGTGCTCGTTTACTTTTGAAAGAACGTTTTCGGCCGACCTTTTTGTTCGAGTCCGCTTTCGTTCGTACTCGTTTATTTTTTTCGAGTCCACATTCGGTCGTACTCGTTTGCTGTTGAAACAGCATTTTCTACCGGTCTTTCTTTTCGAGTCGGCTTTCGGTCGTACTCGTTTATTATTTTCGAGTCTGCTTTCGGTCGTGCTCGTTCGCTGTTGAAAGAGCGTTTTCGGCCGGTCTTTCTGTTCGAGTCCGCTTTCGGTCGTACTCGTTTATTCTTTTCATGTCCGCTTTCGGTCGTACTCGTTTGCTGTTGAAAGAGGGTTTTTGGCCGGTCTTTCTGTTCGAGTCCGCTTTCGGTCGTACTCGTTTATTCTTTTCGAGTTTGGTCGTACTCGTTTGCTGTTGAAAGAGCATTTTCGGCCTGTTTTTCTGTTCGAGTCCGCTTTCGGTCGTACTCGTTTATTCTTTTCGAGTCCCCTTTCGGTCGTACTCGTTTGCTGTTGAAAGAGCGTTTTGGGCCGGTGTTTATTTTCGAGTCCGCTTTCGGTCGTACTCGTTTATTCTTTTCGAGTCCGCTTTCGGTCGTGCTCGTTTGCTGTTGAAAGAACGTTTTCGGCCGACCTTTTTGTTCGAGTCCGCTTTCGTTCGTACTCGTTTATTTTTTTCGAGTCCACATTTGGTCGTACTCGTTTGCTGTTGAAAGAGCATTTTCTACCGGTCTTTCTTTTCGAGTCAGCTTTCGGCCATACTCGTTTATTATTTTCGAGTCCGCTTTCGGTCGTGCTCGTTCGCTGTTGAAAGAGCGTTTTCGGCCGGTCTTTTTGTTCGAGTCCGCTTTCGGTCGTACTCGTTTATTCTTTTCATGTCCGCTTTCGGTCGTACTCGTTTGCTGTTGAAAGAGGGTTTTTGGCCAGTCTTTCTGTTCGAGTCCGCTTTCGGTCTTACTCGTTTATTCTTTTCGAGTGCGCTTTTCGTCGTACTCGTTTGTAGTTGAAAAAGCATTTTCGGCCGGTCTCTTCTGATCAAGTCCGCTTTCGATCGTACTCGTTTATTATTTTTGAGTCCGCTTTCGGTCGTACTCGTTTGCTATTGAAAGAGTGTTTTCAGCCGGTGTTTCTGTCGAGTCCGCTTTCGGTCGTACTCGTTTATTCTTTTCGAGTCCGCTTTCGATCATACTCGTTTGCTGTTGAAAGAGCGTTTTTGGCCGGTCTTTCTGTTCGAGTCCGCTTTCGGTCGTACTCGTTTATTCTTTTCGAGTTTGGTCGTACTCGTTTGCTGTTGAAAGAGCATTTTCGGCCTGTTTTTCTGTTCGAGTCCGCTTTCGGTCGTACTCGTTTATTCTTTTCGAGTCCCCTTTCGGTCGTACTCGTTTGCTGTTGAAAGAGCGTTTTGGGCCGGTGTTTCTTTTCGAGTCCACTTTCGGTCGTACTCGTTTATTCTTTTCGAGTCCGCTTTCGGTCGTGCTCGTTTGCTGTTGAAAGAACGTTTTCGGCCGACCTTTTTGTTTGAGTCCGCTTTCGTTCGTACTCGTTTATTTTTTTCGAGTCCACATTTGGTCGTACTCGTTTGCTGTTGAAAGAGCATTTTCTACCGGTCTTTCTTTTCGAGTCAGCTTTCGGTCATACTCGTTTATTATTTTCGAGTCCGCTTTCGGTCGTGCTCGTTCGCTGTTGAAAGAGCGTTTTCGGCCGGTCTTTCTGTTCGAGTCCGCTTTCGGTCGTACTCGTTTATTCTTTTCATGTCCGCTTTCGGTCGTACTCGTTTGCTGTTGAAAGAGGGTTTTTGGCCAGTCTTTCTGTTCGAGTCCGCTTTCGGTCTTACTCGTTTATTCTTTTCGAGTGCGCTTTTCGTCGTACTCGTTTGTAGTTGAAAAAGCATTTTCGGCCGGTCTCTTCTGATCAAGTCCGCTTTCGATCGTACTCGTTTATTATTTTTGAGTCCGCTTTCGGTCGTACTCGTTTGCTATTGAAAGAGTGTTTTCAGCCGGTGTTTCTGTCGAGTCCGCTTTCGGTCGTACTCGTTTATTCTTTTCGAGTCCGCTTTCGATCATACTCGTTTGCTGTTGAAAGAGCATTTTTGGCCGGTCTTTCTGTTCGAGTCCGCTTTCGGTCGTACTCGTTTATTCTTTTCGAGTTTGGTCGTACTCGTTTGCTGTTGAAAGAGCATTTTCGGCCTGTTTTTCTGTTCGAGTCCGCTTTCGGTCGTACTCGTTTATTCTTTTCGAGTCCCCTTTCGGTCGTACTCGTTTGCTGTTGAAAGAGCGTTTTGGGCCGGTGTTTCTTTTCGAGTCCGCTTTCGGTCGTACTCGTTTATTCTTTTCGAGTCCGCTTTCGGTCGTGCTCGTTTACTTTTGAAAGAACGTTTTCGGCCGATCTTTTTGTTCGAGTCCGCTTTCGTTCGTACTCGTTTATTTTTTTCGAGTCCACATTCGGTCGTACTCGTTTGCTGTTGAAACAACATTTTCTACCGGTCTTTCTTTTCGAGTCGGCTTTCGGTCGTACTCGTTTATTATTTTCGAGTCTGCTTTCGGTCGTGCTCGTTCGCTGTTGAAAGAGCGTTTTCGGCCGGTCTTTCTGTTCGAGTCCGCTTTCGGTCGTACTCGTTTATTCTTTTCATGTCCGCTTTCGGTCGTACTCGTTTGCTGTTGAAAGAGGGTTTTTGGCCAGTCTTTCTGTTCGAGTCCGCTTTCGGTCTTACTCGTTTATTCTTTTCGAGTGCGCTTTTCGTCGTACTCGTTTGTAGTTGAAAAAGCATTTTCGGCCGGTCTCTTCTGATCAAGTCCGCTTTCGATCGTACTCGTTTATTATTTTTGAGTCCGCTTTCGGTCGTACTCGTTTGCTATTGAAAGAGTGTTTTCAGCCGGTGTTTCTGTCGAGTCCGCTTTCGGTCGTACTCGTTTATTCTTTTCGAGTCCGCTTTCGATCATACTCGTTTGCTGTTGAAAGAGCGTTTTTGGCCGGTCTTTCTGTTCGAGTCCGCTTTCGGTCGTACTCGTTTATTCTTTTCGAGTTTGGTCGTACTCGTTTGCTGTTGAAAGAGCATTTTCGGCCTGTTTTTCTGTTCGAGTCCGCTTTCGGTCGTACTCGTTTATTCTTTTCGAGTCCCCTTTCGGTCGTACTCGTTTGCTGTTGAAAGAGCGTTTTGGGCCGGTGTTTCTTTTCGAGTCCGCTTTCGGTCGTACTCGTTTATTCTTTTCGAGTCCGCTTTCGGTCGTGCTCGTTTACTTTTGAAAGAACGTTTTCGGCCGACCTTTTTGTTCGAGTCCGCTTTCGTTCGTACTCGTTTATTTTTTTTGAGTCCACATTCGGTCGTACTCGTTTGCTGTTGAAACAGCATTTTCTACCGGTCTTTCTTTTCGAGTCGGCTTTCGGTCGTACTCGTTTATTATTTTCGAGTCTGCTTTCGGTCGTGCTCGTTCGCTGTTGAAAGAACGTTTTCGGCCGGTCTTTCTGTTCGAGTCCGCTTTCGGTCGTACACGTTTATTCTTTTCATGTCCGCTTTCGGTCGTACTCGTTTGCTGTTTAAAGAGGGTTTTTGGCCAGTCTTTCTGTTCGAGTCCGCTTTCGGTCTTACTCGTTTATTCTTTTCGAGTGCGCTTTTCGTCGTACTCGTTTGTAGTTGAAAAAGCATTTTCGGCCGGTCTCTTCTGATCAAGTCCGCTTTCGATCGTACTCGTTTATTATTTTTGAGTCCGCTTTCGGTCGTACTCGTTTGCTATTGAAAGAGTGTTTTCAGCCGGTGTTTCTGTCGAGTCCGCTTTCGGTCGTACTCGTTTATTCTTTTCGAGTCCGCTTTCGATCATACTCGTTTGCTGTTGAAAGAGCATTTTTGGCCGGTCTTTCTGTTCGAGTCCGCTTTCGGTCGTACTCGTTTATTCTTTTCGAGTTTGGTCGTACTCGTTTGCTGTTGAAAGAGCATTTTCGGCCTGTTTTTCTGTTCGAGTCCGCTTTCGGTCGTACTCGTTTATTCTTTTCGAGTCCCCTTTCGGTCGTACTCGTTTGCTGTTGAAAGAGCGTTTTGGGCCGGTGTTTCTTTTCGAGTCCGCTTTCGGTCGTACTCGTTTATTCTTTTCGAGTCCGCTTTCGGTCGTGCTCGTTTACTTTTGAAAGAACGTTTTCGGCCGATCTTTTTGTTCGAGTCCGCTTTCGTTCGTACTCGTTTATTTTTTTCGAGTCCACATTCGGTCGTACTCGTTTGCTGTTGAAACAACATTTTCTACCGGTCTTTCTTTTCGAGTCGGCTTTCGGTCGTACTCGTTTATTATTTTCGAGTCTGCTTTCGGTCGTGCTCGTTCGCTGTTGAAAGAGCGTTTTCGGCCGGTCTTTCTGTTCGAGTCCGCTTTCGGTCGTACTCGTTTATTCTTTTCATGTCCGCTTTCGGTCGTACTCGTTTGCTGTTGAAAGAGGGTTTTTGGCCAGTCTTTCTGTTCGAGTCCGCTTTCGGTCTTACTCGTTTATTCTTTTCGAGTGCGCTTTTCGTCGTACTCGTTTGTAGTTGAAAAAGCATTTTCGGCCGGTCTCTTCTGATCAAGTCCGCTTTCGATCGTACTCGTTTATTATTTTTGAGTCCGCTTTCGGTCGTACTCGTTTGCTATTGAAAGAGTGTTTTCAGCCGGTGTTTCTGTCGAGTCCGCTTTCGGTCGTACTCGTTTATTCTTTTCGAGTCCGCTTTCGATCATACTCGTTTGCTGTTGAAAGAGCGTTTTTGGCCGGTCTTTCTGTTCGAGTCCGCTTTCGGTCGTACTCGTTTATTCTTTTCGAGTTTGGTCGTACTCGTTTGCTGTTGAAAGAGCATTTTCGGCCTGTTTTTCTGTTCGAGTCCGCTTTCGGTCGTACTCGTTTATTCTTTTCGAGTCCCCTTTCGGTCGTACTCGTTTGCTGTTGAAAGAGCGTTTTGGGCCGGTGTTTCTTTTCGAGTCCGCTTTCGGTCGTACTCGTTTATTCTTTTCGAGTCCGCTTTCGGTCGTGCTCGTTTACTTTTGAAAGAACGTTTTCGGCCGACCTTTTTGTTCGAGTCCGCTTTCGTTCGTACTCGTTTATTTTTTTTGAGTCCACATTCGGTCGTACTCGTTTGCTGTTGAAACAGCATTTTCTACCGGTCTTTCTTTTCGAGTCGGCTTTCGGTCGTACTCGTTTATTATTTTCGAGTCTGCTTTCGGTCGTGCTCGTTCGCTGTTGAAAGAACGTTTTCGGCCGGTCTTTCTGTTCGAGTCCGCTTTCGGTCGTACTCGTTTATTCTTTTCATGTCCGCTTTCGGTCGTACTCGTTTGCTGTTTAAAGAGGGTTTTTGGCCAGTCTTTCTGTTCGAGTCCGCTTTCGGTCTTACTCGTTTATTCTTTTCGAGTGCGCTTTTCGTCGTACTCGTTTGTAGTTGAAAAAGCATTTTCGGCCGGTCTCTTCTGATCAAGTCCGCTTTCGATCGTACTCGTTTATTATTTTTGAGTCCGCTTTCGGTCGTACTCGTTTGCTATTGAAAGAGTGTTTTCAGCCGGTGTTTCTGTCGAGTCCGCTTTCGGTCGTACTCGTTTATTCTTTTCGAGTCCGCTTTCGATCATACTCGTTTGCTGTTGAAAGAGCGTTTTTGGCCGGTCTTTCTGTTCGAGTCCGCTTTCGGTCGTACTCGTTTATTCTTTTCGAGTTTGGTCGTACTCGTTTGCTGTTGAAAGAGCATTTTCGGCCTGTTTTTCTGTTCGAGTCCGCTTTCGGTCGTACTCGTTTATTCTTTTCGAGTCCCCTTTCGGTCGTACTCGTTTGCTGTTGAAAGAGCGTTTTGGGCCGGTGTTTCTTTTCGAGTCCGCTTTCGGTCGTACTCGTTTATTCTTTTCGAGTCCGCTTTCGGTCGTGCTCGTTTGCTGTTGAAAGAACGTTTTCGGCCGACCTTTTTGTTCGAGTCCGCTTTCGTTCGTACTCGTTTATTTTTTTCGAGTCCACATTTGGTCGTACTCGTTTGCTGTTGAAAGAGCATTTTCTACCGGTCTTTCTTTTCGAGTCAGCTTTCGGCCATACTCGTTTATTATTTTCGAGTCCGCTTTCGGTCGTGCTCGTTCGCTGTTGAAAGAGCGTTTTCGGCCGGTCTTTCTGTTCGAGTCCGCTTTCGGTCGTACTCGTTTATTCTTTTCATGTCCGCTTTCGGTCGTACTCGTTTGCTGTTGAAAGAGGGTTTTTGGCCAGTCTTTCTGTTCGAGTCCGCTTTCGGTCTTACTCGTTTATTCTTTTCGAGTGCGCTTTTCGTCGTACTCGTTTGTAGTTGAAAAAGCATTTTCGGCCGGTCTCTTCTGATCAAGTCCGCTTTCGATCGTACTCGTTTATTATTTTTGAGTCCGCTTTCGGTCGTACTCGTTTGCTATTGAAAGAGTGTTTTCAGCCGGTGTTTCTGTCGAGTCCGCTTTCGGTCGTACTCGTTTATTCTTTTCGAGTCCGCTTTCGATCATACTCGTTTGCTGTTGAAAGAGCATTTTTGGCCGGTCTTTCTGTTCGAGTCCGCTTTCGGTCGTACTCGTTTATTCTTTTCGAGTTTGGTCGTACTCGTTTGCTGTTGAAAGAGCATTTTCGGCCTGTTTTTCTGTTCGAGTCCGCTTTCGGTCGTACTCGTTTATTCTTTTCGAGTCCCCTTTCGGTCGTACTCGTTTGCTGTTGAAAGAGCGTTTTGGGCCGGTGTTTCTTTTCGAGTCCGCTTTCGGTCGTACTCGTTTATTCTTTTCGAGTCCGCTTTCGGTCGTGCTCGTTTACTTTTGAAAGAACGTTTTCGGCCGACCTTTTTGTTCGAGTCCGCTTTCGTTCGTACTCGTTTATTCTTTTCGAGTCCGCTTTCGATCATACTCGTTTGCTGTTGAAAGAGCATTTTTGGCCGGTCTTTCTGTTCGAGTCCGCTTTCGGTCGTACTCGTTTATTCTTTTCGAGTTTGGTCGTACTCGTTTGCTGTTGAAAGAGCATTTTCGGCCTGTTTTTCTGTTCGAGTCCGCTTTCGGTCGTACTCGTTTATTCTTTTCGAGTCCCCTTTCGGTCGTACTCGTTTGCTGTTGAAAGAGCGTTTTGGGCCGGTGTTTCTTTTCGAGTCCGCTTTCGGTCGTACTCGTTTATTCTTTTCGAGTCCGCTTTCGGTCGTGCTCGTTTACTTTTGAAAGAACGTTTTCGGCCGATCTTTTTGTTCGAGTCCGCTTTCGTTCGTACTCGTTTATTTTTTTCGAGTCCACATTCGGTCGTACTCGTTTGCTGTTGAAACAACATTTTCTACCGGTCTTTCTATTCGAGTCGGCTTTCGGTCGTACTCGTTTATTATTTTCGAGTCTGCTTTCGGTCGTGCTCGTTCGCTGTTGAAAGAGCGTTTTCGGCCGGTCTTTCTGTTCGAGTCCGCTTTCGGTCGTACTCGTTTATTCTTTTCATGTCCGCTTTCGGTCGTACTCGTTTGCTGTTGAAAGAGGGTTTTTGGCCAGTCTTTCTGTTCGAGTCCGCTTTCGGTCTTACTCGTTTATTCTTTTCGAGTGCGCTTTTCGTCGTACTCGTTTGTAGTTGAAAAAGCATTTTCGGCCGGTCTCTTCTGATCAAGTCCGCTTTCGATCGTACTCGTTTATTATTTTTGAGTCCGCTTTCGGTCGTACTCGTTTGCTATTGAAAGAGTGTTTTCAGCCGGTGTTTCTGTCGAGTCCGCTTTCGGTCGTACTCGTTTATTCTTTTCGAGTCCGCTTTCGATCATACTCGTTTGCTGTTGAAAGAGCGTTTTTGGCCGGTCTTTCTGTTCGAGTCCGCTTTCGGTCGTACTCGTTTATTCTTTTCGAGTTTGGTCGTACTCGTTTGCTGTTGAAAGAGCATTTTCGGCCTGTTTTTCTGTTCGAGTCCGCTTTCGGTCGTACTCGTTTATTCTTTTCGAGTCCCCTTTCGGTCGTACTCGTTTGCTGTTGAAAGAGCGTTTTGGGCCGGTGTTTCTTTTCGAGTCCGCTTTCGGTCGTACTCGTTTATTCTTTTCGAGTCCGCTTTCGGTCGTGCTCGTTTACTTTTGAAAGAACGTTTTCGGCCGACCTTTTTGTTCGAGTCCGCTTTCGTTCGTACTCGTTTATTTTTTTTGAGTCCACATTCGGTCGTACTCGTTTGCTGTTGAAACAGCATTTTCTACCGGTCTTTCTTTTCGAGTCGGCTTTCGGTCGTACTCGTTTATTATTTTCGAGTCTGCTTTCGGTCGTGCTCGTTCGCTGTTGAAAGAACGTTTTCGGCCGGTCTTTCTGTTCGAGTCCGCTTTCGGTCGTACTCGTTTATTCTTTTCATGTCCGCTTTCGGTCGTACTCGTTTGCTGTTTAAAGAGGGTTTTTGGCCAGTCTTTCTGTTCGAGTCCGCTTTCGGTCTTACTCGTTTATTCTTTTCGAGTGCGCTTTTCGTCGTACTCGTTTGTAGTTGAAAAAGCATTTTCGGCCGGTCTCTTCTGATCAAGTCCGCTTTCGATCGTACTCGTTTATTATTTTTGAGTCCGCTTTCGGTCGTACTCGTTTGCTATTGAAAGAGTGTTTTCAGCCGGTGTTTCTGTCGAGTCCGCTTTCGGTCGTACTCGTTTATTCTTTTCGAGTCCGCTTTCGATCATACTCGTTTGCTGTTGAAAGAGCATTTTTGGCCGGTCTTTCTGTTCGAGTCCGCTTTCGGTCGTACTCGTTTATTCTTTTCGAGTTTGGTCGTACTCGTTTGCTGTTGAAAGAGCATTTTCGGCCTGTTTTTCTGTTCGAGTCCGCTTTCGGTCGTACTCGTTTATTCTTTTCGAGTCCCCTTTCGGTCGTACTCGTTTGCTGTTGAAAGAGCGTTTTGGGCCGGTGTTTCTTTTCGAGTCCGCTTTCGGTCGTACTCGTTTATTCTTTTCGAGTCCGCTTTCGGTCGTGCTCGTTTACTTTTGAAAGAACGTTTTCGGCCGACCTTTTTGTTCGAGTCCGCTTTCGTTCGTACTCGTTTATTCTTTTCGAGTCCGCTTTCGATCATACTCGTTTGCTGTTGAAAGAGCATTTTTGGCCGGTCTTTCTGTTCGAGTCCGCTTTCGGTCGTACTCGTTTATTCTTTTCGAGTTTGGTCGTACTCGTTTGCTGTTGAAAGAGCATTTTCGGCCTGTTTTTCTGTTCGAGTCCGCTTTCGGTCGTACTCGTTTATTCTTTTCGAGTCCCCTTTCGGTCGTACTCGTTTGCTGTTGAAAGAGCGTTTTGGGCCGGTGTTTCTTTTCGAGTCCGCTTTCGGTCGTACTCGTTTATTCTTTTCGAGTCCGCTTTCGGTCGTGCTCGTTTACTTTTGAAAGAACGTTTTCGGCCGATCTTTTTGTTCGAGTCCGCTTTCGTTCGTACTCGTTTATTTTTTTCGAGTCCACATTCGGTCGTACTCGTTTGCTGTTGAAACAACATTTTCTACCGGTCTTTCTTTTCGAGTCGGCTTTCGGTCGTACTCGTTTATTATTTTCGAGTCTGCTATCGGTCGTGCTCGTTCGCTGTTGAAAGAGCGTTTTCGGCCGGTCTTTCTGTTCGAGTCCGCTTTCGGTCGTACTCGTTTATTCTTTTCATGTCCGCTTTCGGTCGTACTCGTTTGCTGTTGAAAGAGGGTTTTTGGCCAGTCTTTCTGTTCGAGTCCGCTTTCGGTCTTACTCGTTTATTCTTTTCGAGTGCGCTTTTCGTCGTACTCGTTTGTAGTTGAAAAAGCATTTTCGGCCGGTCTCTTCTGATCAAGTCCGCTTTCGATCGTACTCGTTTATTATTTTTGAGTCCGCTTTCGGTCGTACTCGTTTGCTATTGAAAGAGTGTTTTCAGCCGGTGTTTCTGTCGAGTCCGCTTTCGGTCGTACTCGTTTATTCTTTTCGAGTCCGCTTTCGATCATACTCGTTTGCTGTTGAAAGAGCGTTTTTGGCCGGTCTTTCTGTTCGAGTCCGCTTTCGGTCGTACTCGTTTATTCTTTTCGAGTTTGGTCGTACTCGTTTGCTGTTGAAAGAGCATTTTCGGCCTGTTTTTCTGTTCGAGTCCGCTTTCGGTCGTACTCGTTTATTCTTTTCGAGTCCCCTTTCGGTCGTACTCGTTTGCTGTTGAAAGAGCGTTTTGGGCCGGTGTTTCTTTTCGAGTCCGCTTTCGGTCGTACTCGTTTATTCTTTTCGAGTCCGCTTTCGGTCGTGCTCGTTTACTTTTGAAAGAACGTTTTCGGCCGACCTTTTTGTTCGAGTCCGCTTTCGTTCGTACTCGTTTATTTTTTTTGAGTCCACATTCGGTCGTACTCGTTTGCTGTTGAAACAGCATTTTCTACCGGTCTTTCTTTTCGAGTCGGCTTTCGGTCGTACTCGTTTATTATTTTCGAGTCTGCTTTCGGTCGTGCTCGTTCGCTGTTGAAAGAACGTTTTCGGCCGGTCTTTCTGTTCGAGTCCGCTTTCGGTCGTACTCGTTTATTCTTTTCATGTCCGCTTTCGGTCGTACTCGTTTGCTGTTTAAAGAGGGTTTTTGGCCAGTCTTTCTGTTCGAGTCCGCTTTCGGTCTTACTCGTTTATTCTTTTCGAGTGCGCTTTTCGTCGTACTCGTTTGTAGTTGAAAAAGCATTTTCGGCCGGTCTCTTCTGATCAAGTCCGCTTTCGATCGTACTCGTTTATTATTTTTGAGTCCGCTTTCGGTCGTACTCGTTTGCTATTGAAAGAGTGTTTTCAGCCGGTGTTTCTGTCGAGTCCGCTTTCGGTCGTACTCGTTTATTCTTTTCGAGTCCGCTTTCGATCATACTCGTTTGCTGTTGAAAGAGCGTTTTTGGCCGGTCTTTCTGTTCGAGTCCGCTTTCGGTCGTACTCGTTTATTCTTTTCGAGTTTGGTCGTACTCGTTTGCTGTTGAAAGAGCATTTTTGGCCTGTTTTTCTGTTCGAGTCCGCTTTCGGTCGTACTCGTTTATTCTTTTCGAGTCCCCTTTCGGTCGTACTCGTTTGCTGTTGAAAGAGCGTTTTGGGCCGGTGTTTCTTTTCGAGTCCGCTTTCGGTCGTACTCGTTTATTCTTTTCGAGTCCGCTTTCGGTCGTGCTCGTTTGCTGTTGAAAGAACGTTTTCGGCCGACCTTTTTGTTCGAGTCCGCTTTCGTTCGTACTCGTTTATTTTTTTCGAGTCCACATTTGGTCGTACTCGTTTGCTGTTGAAAGAGCATTTTCTACCGGTCTTTCTTTTCGAGTCAGCTTTCGGCCATACTCGTTTATTATTTTCGAGTCCGCTTTCGGTCGTGCTCGTTCGCTGTTGAAAGAGCGTTTTCGGCCGGTCTTTCTGTTCGAGTCCGCTTTCGGTCGTACTCGTTTATTCTTTTCATGTCCGCTTTCGGTCGTACTCGTTTGCTGTTGAAAGAGGGTTTTTGGCCAGTCTTTCTGTTCGAGTCCGCTTTCGGTCTTACTCGTTTATTCTTTTCGAGTGCGCTTTTCGTCGTACTCGTTTGTAGTTGAAAAAGCATTTTCGGCCGGTCTCTTCTGATCAAGTCCGCTTTCGATCGTACTCGTTTATTATTTTTGAGTCCGCTTTCGGTCGTACTCGTTTGCTATTGAAAGAGTGTTTTCAGCCGGTGTTTCTGTCGAGTCCGCTTTCGGTCGTACTCGTTTATTCTTTTCGAGTCCGCTTTCGATCATACTCGTTTGCTGTTGAAAGAGCGTTTTTGGCCGGTCTTTCTGTTCGAGTCCGCTTTCGGTCGTACTCGTTTATTCTTTTCGAGTTTGGTCGTACTCGTTTGCTGTTGAAAGAGCATTTTTGGCCTGTTTTTCTGTTCGAGTCCGCTTTCGGTCGTACTCGTTTATTCTTTTCGAGTCCCCTTTCGGTCGTACTCGTTTGCTGTTGAAAGAGCGTTTTGGGCCGGTGTTTCTTTTCGAGTCCGCTTTCGGTCGTACTCGTTTATTCTTTTCGAGTCCGCTTTCGGTCGTGCTCGTTTGCTGTTGAAAGAACGTTTTCGGCCGACCTTTTTGTTCGAGTCCGCTTTCGTTCGTACTCGTTTATTTTTTTCGAGTCCACATTTGGTCGTACTCGTTTGCTGTTGAAAGAGCATTTTCTACCGGTCTTTCTTTTCGAGTCAGCTTTCGGCCATACTCGTTTATTATTTTCGAGTCCGCTTTCGGTCGTGCTCGTTCGCTGTTGAAAGAGCGTTTTCGGCCGGTCTTTCTGTTCGAGTCCGCTTTCGGTCGTACTCGTTTATTCTTTTCATGTCCGCTTTCGGTCGTACTCGTTTGCTGTTGAAAGAGGGTTTTTGGCCAGTCTTTCTGTTCGAGTCCGCTTTCGGTCTTACTCGTTTATTCTTTTCGAGTGCGCTTTTCGTCGTACTCGTTTGTAGTTGAAAAAGCATTTTCGGCCGGTCTCTTCTGATCAAGTCCGCTTTCGATCGTACTCGTTTATTATTTTTGAGTCCGCTTTCGGTCGTACTCGTTTGCTATTGAAAGAGTGTTTTCAGCCGGTGTTTCTGTCGAGTCCGCTTTCGGTCGTACTCGTTTATTCTTTTCGAGTCCGCTTTCGATCATACTCGTTTGCTGTTGAAAGAGCATTTTTGGCCGGTCTTTCTGTTCGAGTCCGCTTTCGGTCGTACTCGTTTATTCTTTTCGAGTTTGGTCGTACTCGTTTGCTGTTGAAAGAGCATTTTCGGCCCGTTTTTCTGTTCGAGTCCGCTTTCGGTCGTACTCGTTTATTCTTTTCGAGTCCCCTTTCGGTCGTACTCGTTTGCTGTTGAAAGAGCGTTTTGGGCCGGTGTTTCTTTTCGAGTCCGCTTTCGGTCGTACTCGTTTATTCTTTTCGAGTCCGCTTTCGGTCGTGCTCGTTTACTTTTGAAAGAACGTTTTCGGCCGACCTTTTTGTTCGAGTCCGCTTTCGTTCGTACTCGTTTATTTTTTTTGAGTCCACATTCGGTCGTACTCGTTTGCTGTTGAAACAGCATTTTCTACCGGTCTTTCTTTTCGAGTCGGCTTTCGGTCGTACTCGTTTATTATTTTCGAGTCTGCTTTCGGTCGTGCTCGTTCGCTGTTGAAAGAACGTTTTCGGCCGGTCTTTCTGTTCGAGTCCGCTTTCGGTCGTACTCGTTTATTCTTTTCATGTCCGCTTTCGGTCGTACTCGTTTGCTGTTTAAAGAGGGTTTTTGGCCAGTCTTTCTGTTCGAGTCCGCTTTCGGTCTTACTCGTTTATTCTTTTCGAGTGCGCTTTTCGTCGTACTCGTTTGTAGTTGAAAAAGCATTTTCGGCCGGTCTCTTCTGATCAAGTCCGCTTTCGATCGTACTCGTTTATTATTTTTGAGTCCGCTTTCGGTCGTACTCGTTTGCTATTGAAAGAGTGTTTTCAGCCGGTGTTTCTGTCGAGTCCGCTTTCGGTCGTACTCGTTTATTCTTTTCGAGTCCGCTTTCGATCATACTCGTTTGCTGTTGAAAGAGCGTTTTTGGCCGGTCTTTCTGTTCGAGTCCGCTTTCGGTCGTACTCGTTTATTCTTTTCGAGTTTGGTCGTACTCGTTTGCTGTTGAAAGAGCATTTTCGGCCTGTTTTTCTGTTCGAGTCCGCTTTCGGTCGTACTCGTTTATTCTTTTCGAGTCCCCTTTCGGTCGTACTCGTTTGCTGTTGAAAGAGCGTTTTGGGCCGGTGTTTCTTTTCGAGTCCGCTTTCGGTCGTACTCGTTTATTCTTTTCGAGTCCGCTTTCGGTCGTGCTCGTTTGCTGTTGAAAGAACGTTTTCGGCCGACCTTTTTGTTCGAGTCCGCTTTCGTTCGTACTCGTTTATTTTTTTCGAGTCCACATTTGGTCGTACTCGTTTGCTGTTGAAAGAGCATTTTCTACCGGTCTTTCTTTTCGAGTCAGCTTTCGGCCATACTCGTTTATTATTTTCGAGTCCGCTTTCGGTCGTGCTCGTTCGCTGTTGAAAGAGCGTTTTCGGCCGGTCTTTCTGTTCGAGTCCGCTTTCGGTCGTACTCGTTTTTTCTTTTCATGTCCGCTTTCGGTCGTACTCGTTTGCTGTTGAAAGAGGGTTTTTGGCCAGTCTTTCTGTTCGAGTCCGCTTTCGGTCTTACTCGTTTATTCTTTTCGAGTGCGCTTTTCGTCGTACTCGTTTGTAGTTGAAAAAGCATTTTCGGCCGGTCTCTTCTGATCAAGTCCGCTTTCGATCGTACTCGTTTATTATTTTTGAGTCCGCTTTCGGTCGTACTCGTTTGCTATTGAAAGAGTGTTTTCAGCCGGTGTTTCTGTCGAGTCCGCTTTCGGTCGTACTCGTTTATTCTTTTCGAGTCCGCTTTCGATCATACTCGTTTGCTGTTGAAAGAGCATTTTTGGCCGGTCTTTCTGTTCGAGTCCGCTTTCGGTCGTACTCGTTTATTCTTTTCGAGTTTGGTCGTACTCGTTTGCTGTTGAAAGAGCATTTTCGGCCTGTTTTTCTGTTCGAGTCCGCTTTCGGTCGTACTCGTTTATTCTTTTCGAGTCCCCTTTCGGTCGTACTCGTTTGCTGTTGAAAGAGCGTTTTGGGCCGGTGTTTCTTTTCGAGTCCGCTTTCGGTCGTACTCGTTTATTCTTTTCGAGTCCGCTTTCGGTCGTGCTCGTTTACTTTTGAAAGAACGTTTTCGGCCGACCTTTTTGTTCGAGTCCGCTTTCGTTCGTACTCGTTTATTTTTTTTGAGTCCACATTCGGTCGTACTCGTTTGCTGTTGAAACAGCATTTTCTACCGGTCTTTCTTTTCGAGTCAGCTTTCGGCCATACTCGTTTATTATTTTCGAGTCCGCTTTCGGTCGTGCTCGTTCGCTGTTGAAAGAGCGTTTTCGGCCGGTCTTTCTGTTCGAGTCCGCTTTCGGTCGTACTCGTTTATTCTTTTCATGTCCGCTTTCGGTCGTACTCGTTTGCTGTTGAAAGAGGGTTTTTGGCCAGTCTTTCTGTTCGAGTCCGCTTTCGGTCTTACTCGTTTATTCTTTTCGAGTGCGCTTTTCGTCGTACTCGTTTGTAGTTGAAAAAGCATTTTCGGCCGGTCTCTTCTGATCAAGTCCGCTTTCGATCGTACTCGTTTATTATTTTTGAGTCCGCTTTCGGTCGTACTCGTTTGCTATTGAAAGAGTGTTTTCAGCCGGTGTTTCTGTCGAGTCCGCTTTCGGTCGTACTCGTTTATTCTTTTCGAGTCCGCTTTCGATCATACTCGTTTGCTGTTGAAAGAGCGTTTTTGGCCGGTCTTTCTGTTCGAGTCCGCTTTCGGTCGTACTCGTTTATTCTTTTCGAGTTTGGTCGTACTCGTTTGCTGTTGAAAGAGCATTTTCGGCCTGTTTTTCTGTTCGAGTCCGCTTTCGGTCGTACTCGTTTATTCTTTTCGAGTCCCCTTTCGGTCGTACTCGTTTGCTGTTGAAAGAGCGTTTTGGGCCGGTGTTTCTTTTCGAGTCCGCTTTCGGTCGTACTCGTTTATTCTTTTCGAGTCCGCTTTCGGTCGTGCTCGTTTGCTGTTGAAAGAACGTTTTCGGCCGACCTTTTTGTTCGAGTCCGCTTTCGTTCGTACTCGTTTATTTTTTTCGAGTCCACATTTGGTCGTACTCGTTTGCTGTTGAAAGAGCATTTTCTACCGGTCTTTCTTTTCGAGTCAGCTTTCGGCCATACTCGTTTATTATTTTCGAGTCCGCTTTCGGTCGTGCTCGTTCGCTGTTGAAAGAGCGTTTTCGGCCGGTCTTTCTGTTCGAGTCCGCTTTCGGTCGTACTCGTTTATTCTTTTCATGTCCGCTTTCGGTCGTACTCGTTTGCTGTTGAAAGAGGGTTTTTGGCCAGTCTTTCTGTTCGAGTCCGCTTTCGGTCTTACTCGTTTATTCTTTTCGAGTGCGCTTTTCGTCGTACTCGTTTGTAGTTGAAAAAGCATTTTCGGCCGGTCTCTTCTGATCAAGTCCGCTTTCGATCGTACTCGTTTATTATTTTTGAGTCCGCTTTCGGTCGTACTCGTTTGCTATTGAAAGAGTGTTTTCAGCCGGTGTTTCTGTCGAGTCCGCTTTCGGTCGTACTCGTTTATTCTTTTCGAGTCCGCTTTCGATCATACTCGTTTGCTGTTGAAAGAGCGTTTTTGGCCGGTCTTTCTGTTCGAGTCCGCTTTCGGTCGTACTCGTTTATTCTTTTCGAGTTTGGTCGTACTCGTTTGCTGTTGAAAGAGCATTTTCGGCCTGTTTTTCTGTTCGAGTCCGCTTTCGGTCGTACTCGTTTATTCTTTTCGAGTCCCCTTTCGGTCGTACTCGTTTGCTGTTGAAAGAGAGTTTTGGGCCGGTGTTTCTTTTCGAGTCCGCTTTCGGTCGTACTCGTTTATTCTTTTCGAGTCCGCTTTCGGTCGTGCTCGTTTGCTGTTGAAAGAACGTTTTCGGCCGACCTTTTTGTTCGAGTCCGCTTTCGTTCGTACTCGTTTATTTTTTTCGAGTCCACATTTGGTCGTACTCGTTTGCTGTTGAAAGAGCATTTTCTACCGGTCTTTCTTTTCGAGTCAGCTTTCGGCCATACTCGTTTATTATTTTCGAGTCCGCTTTCGGTCGTGCTCGTTCGCTGTTGAAAGAGCGTTTTCGGCCGGTCTTTCTGTTCGAGTCCGCTTTCGGTCGTACTCGTTTATTCTTTTCATGTCCGCTTTCGGTCGTACTCGTTTGCTGTTGAAAGAGGGTTTTTGGCCAGTCTTTCTGTTCGAGTCCGCTTTCGGTCTTACTCGTTTATTCTTTTCGAGTGCGCTTTTCGTCGTACTCGTTTGTAGTTGAAAAAGCATTTTCGGCCGGTCTCTTCTGATCAAGTCCGCTTTCGATCGTACTCGTTTATTATTTTTGAGTCCGCTTTCGGTCGTACTCGTTTGCTATTGAAAGAGTGTTTTCAGCCGGTGTTTCTGTCGAGTCCGCTTTCGGTCGTACTCGTTTATTCTTTTCGAGTCCGCTTTCGATCATACTCGTTTGCTGTTGAAAGAGCATTTTTGGCCGGTCTTTCTGTTCGAGTCCGCTTTCGGTCGTACTCGTTTATTCTTTTCGAGTTTGGTCGTACTCGTTTGCTGTTGAAAGAGCATTTTCGGCCTGTTTTTCTGTTCGAGTCCGCTTTCGGTCGTACTCGTTTATTCTTTTCGAGTCCCCTTTCGGTCGTACTCGTTTGCTGTTGAAAGAGCGTTTTGGGCCGGTGTTTCTTTTCGAGTCCGCTTTCGGTCGTACTCGTTTATTCTTTTCGAGTCCGCTTTCGGTCGTGCTCGTTTACTTTTGAAAGAACGTTTTCGGCCGACCTTTTTGTTCGAGTCCGCTTTCGTTCGTACTCGTTTATTTTTTTTGAGTCCACATTCGGTCGTACTCGTTTGCTGTTGAAACAGCATTTTCTACCGGTCTTTCTTTTCGAGTCAGCTTTCGGCCATACTCGTTTATTATTTTCGAGTCCGCTTTCGGTCGTGCTCGTTCGCTGTTGAAAGAGCGTTTTCGGCCGGTCTTTCTGTTCGAGTCCGCTTTCGGTCGTACTCGTTTATTCTTTTCATGTCCGCTTTCGGTCGTACTCGTTTGCTGTTGAAAGAGGGTTTTTGGCCAGTCTTTCTGTTCGAGTCCGCTTTCGGTCTTACTCGTTTATTCTTTTCGAGTGCGCTTTTCGTCGTACTCGTTTGTAGTTGAAAAAGCATTTTCGGCCGGTCTCTTCTGATCAAGTCCGCTTTCGATCGTACTCGTTTATTATTTTTGAGTCCGCTTTCGGTCGTACTCGTTTGCTATTGAAAGAGTGTTTTCAGCCGGTGTTTCTGTCGAGTCCGCTTTCGGTCGTACTCGTTTATTCTTTTCGAGTCCGCTTTCGATCATACTCGTTTGCTGTTGAAAGAGCATTTTTGGCCGGTCTTTCTGTTCGAGTCCGCTTTCGGTCGTACTCGTTTATTCTTTTCGAGTTTGGTCGTACTCGTTTGCTGTTGAAAGAGCATTTTCGGCCTGTTTTTCTGTTCGAGTCCGCTTTCGGTCGTACTCGTTTATTCTTTTCGAGTCCCCTTTCGGTCGTACTCGTTTGCTGTTGAAAGAGCGTTTTGGGCCGGTGTTTCTTTTCGAGTCCGCTTTCGGTCGTACTCGTTTATTCTTTTCGAGTCCGCTTTCGGTCGTGCTCGTTTGCTGTTGAAAGAACGTTTTCGGCCGACCTTTTTGTTCGAGTCCGCTTTCGTTCGTACTCGTTTATTTTTTTCGAGTCCACATTTGGTCGTACTCGTTTGCTGTTGAAAGAGCATTTTCTACCGGTCTTTCTTTTCGAGTCAGCTTTCGGCCATACTCGTTTATTATTTTCGAGTCCGCTTTCGGTCGTGCTCGTTCGCTGTTGAAAGAGCGTTTTCGGCCGGTCTTTCTGTTCGAGTCCGCTTTCGGTCGTACTCGTTTATTCTTTTCATGTCCGCTTTCGGTCGTACTCGTTTGCTGTTGAAAGAGGGTTTTTGGCCAGTCTTTCTGTTCGAGTCCGCTTTCGGTCTTACTCGTTTATTCTTTTCGAGTGCGCTTTTCGTCGTACTCGTTTGTAGTTGAAAAAGCATTTTCGGCCGGTCTCTTCTGATCAAGTCCGCTTTCGATCGTACTCGTTTATTATTTTTGAGTCCGCTTTCGGTCGTACTCGTTTGCTATTGAAAGAGTGTTTTCAGCCGGTGTTTCTGTCGAGTCCGCTTTCGGTCGTACTCGTTTATTCTTTTCGAGTCCGCTTTCGATCATACTCGTTTGCTGTTGAAAGAGCATTTTTGGCCGGTCTTTCTGTTCGAGTCCGCTTTCGGTCGTACTCGTTTATTCTTTTCGAGTTTGGTCGTACTCGTTTGCTGTTGAAAGAGCATTTTCGGCCTGTTTTTCTGTTCGAGTCCGCTTTCGGTCGTACTCGTTTATTCTTTTCGAGTCCCCTTTCGGTCGTACTCGTTTGCTGTTGAAAGAGCGTTTTGGGCCGGTGTTTCTTTTCGAGTCCGCTTTCGGTCGTACTCGTTTATTCTTTTCGAGTCCGCTTTCGGTCGTGCTCGTTTGCTGTTGAAAGAACGTTTTCGGCCGACCTTTTTGTTCGAGTCCGCTTTCGTTCGTACTCGTTTATTTTTTTCGAGTCCACATTTGGTCGTACTCGTTTGCTGTTGAAAGAGCATTTTCTACCGGTCTTTCTTTTCGAGTCAGCTTTCGGCCATACTCGTTTATTATTTTCGAGTCCGCTTTCGGTCGTGCTCGTTCGCTGTTGAAAGAGCGTTTTCGGCCGGTCTTTCTGTTCGAGTCCGCTTTCGGTCGTACTCGTTTATTCTTTTCATGTCCGCTTTCGGTCGTACTCGTTTGCTGTTGAAAGAGGGTTTTTGGCCAGTCTTTCTGTTCGAGTCCGCTTTCGGTCTTACTCGTTTATTCTTTTCGAGTGCGCTTTTCGTCGTACTCGTTTGTAGTTGAAAAAGCATTTTCGGCCGGTCTCTTCTGATCAAGTCCGCTTTCGATCGTACTCGTTTATTATTTTTGAGTCCGCTTTCGGTCGTACTCGTTTGCTATTGAAAGAGTTTTTTCAGCCGGTGTTTCTGTCGAGTCCGCTTTCGGTCGTACTCGTTTATTCTTTTCGAGTCCGCTTTCGATCATACTCGTTTGCTGTTGAAAGAGCGTTTTTGGCCGGTCTTTCTGTTCGAGTCCGCTTTCGGTCGTACTCGTTTATTCTTTTCGAGTTTGGTCGTACTCGTTTGCTGTTGAAAGAGCATTTTCGGCCTGTTTTTCTGTTCGAGTCCGCTTTCGGTCGTACTCGTTTATTCTTTTCGAGTCCCCTTTCGGTCGTACTCGTTTGCTGTTGAAAGAGCGTTTTGGGCCGGTGTTTCTTTTCGAGTCCGCTTTCGGTCGTACTCGTTTATTCTTTTCGAGTCCGCTTTCGGTCGTGCTCGTTTACTTTTGAAAGAACGTTTTCGGCCGACCTTTTTGTTCGAGTCCGCTTTCGTTCGTACTCGTTTATTTTTTTTGAGTCCACATTCGGTCGTACTCGTTTGCTGTTGAAACAGCATTTTCTACCGGTCTTTCTTTTCGAGTCGGCTTTCGGTCGTACTCGTTTATTATTTTCGAGTCTGCTTTCGGTCGTGCTCGTTCGCTGTTGAAAGAACGTTTTCGGCCGGTCTTTCTGTTCGAGTCCGCTTTCGGTCGTACTCGTTTATTCTTTTCATGTCCGCTTTCGGTCGTACTCGTTTGCTGTTTAAAGAGGGTTTTTGGCCAGTCTTTCTGTTCGAGTCCGCTTTCGGTCTTACTCGTTTATTCTTTTCGAGTGCGCTTTTCGTCGTACTCGTTTGTAGTTGAAAAAGCATTTTCGGCCGGTCTCTTCTGATCAAGTCCGCTTTCGATCGTACTCGTTTATTATTTTTGAGTCCGCTTTCGGTCGTACTCGTTTGCTATTGAAAGAGTGTTTTCAGCCGGTGTTTCTGTCGAGTCCGCTTTCGGTCGTACTCGTTTATTCTTTTCGAGTCCGCTTTCGATCATACTCGTTTGCTGTTGAAAGAGCGTTTTTGGCCGGTCTTTCTGTTCGAGTCCGCTTTCGGTCGTACTCGTTTATTCTTTTCGAGTTTGGTCGTACTCGTTTGCTGTTGAAAGAGCATTTTCGGCCTATTTTTCTGTTCGAGTCCGCTTTCGGTCGTACTCGTTTATTCTTTTCGAGTCCCCTTTCGGTCGTACTCGTTTGCTGTTGAAAGAGCGTTTTGGGCCGGTGTTTCTTTTCGAGTCCGCTTTCGGTCGTACTCGTTTATTCTTTTCGAGTCCGCTTTCGGTCGTGCTCGTTTGCTGTTGAAAGAACGTTTTCGGCCGACCTTTTTGTTCGAGTCCGCTTTCGTTCGTACTCGTTTATTTTTTTCGAGTCCACATTTGGTCGTACTCGTTTGCTGTTGAAAGAGCATTTTCTACCGGTCTTTCTTTTCGAGTCAGCTTTCGGCCATACTCGTTTATTATTTTCGAGTCCGCTTTCGGTCGTGCTCGTTCGCTGTTGAAAGAGCGTTTTCGGCCGGTCTTTCTGTTCGAGTCCGCTTTCGGTCGTACTCGTTTATTCTTTTCATGTCCGCTTTCGGTCGTACTCGTTTGCTGTTGAAAGAGGGTTTTTGGCCAGTCTTTCTGTTCGAGTCCGCTTTCGGTCTTACTCGTTTATTCTTTTCGAGTGCGCTTTTCGTCGTACTCGTTTGTAGTTGAAAAAGCATTTTCGGCCGGTCTCTTCTGATCAAGTCCGCTTTCGATCGTACTCGTTTATTATTTTTGAGTCCGCTTTCGGTCGTACTCGTTTGCTATTGAAAGAGTGTTTTCAGCCGGTGTTTCTGTCGAGTCCGCTTTCGGTCGTACTCGTTTATTCTTTTCGAGTCCGCTTTCGATCATACTCGTTTGCTGTTGAAAGAGCGTTTTTGGCCGGTCTTTCTGTTCGAGTCCGCTTTCGGTCGTACTCGTTTATTCTTTTCGAGTTTGGTCGTACTCGTTTGCTGTTGAAAGAGCATTTTCGGCCTGTTTTTCTGTTCGAGTCCGCTTTCGGTCGTACTCGTTTATTCTTTTCGAGTCCCCTTTCGGTCGTACTCGTTTGCTGTTGAAAGAGCGTTTTGGGCCGGTGTTTCTTTTCGAGTCCGCTTTCGGTCGTACTCGTTTATTCTTTTCGAGTCCGCTTTCGGTCGTGCTCGTTTGCTGTTGAAAGAACGTTTTCGGCCGACCTTTTTGTTCGAGTCCGCTTTCGTTCGTACTCGTTTATTTTTTTCGAGTCCACATTTGGTCGTACTCGTTTGCTGTTGAAAGAGCATTTTCTACCGGTCTTTCTTTTCGAGTCAGCTTTCGGCCATACTCGTTTATTATTTTCGAGTCCGCTTTCGGTCGTGCTCGTTCGCTGTTGAAAGAGCGTTTTCGGCCGGTCTTTCTGTTCGAGTCCGCTTTCAGTCGTACTCGTTTATTCTTTTCATGTCCGCTTTCGGTCGTACTCGTTTGCTGTTGAAAGAGGGTTTTTGGCCAGTCTTTCTGTTCGAGTCCGCTTTCGGTCTTACTCGTTTATTCTTTTCGAGTGCGCTTTTCGTCGTACTCGTTTGTAGTTGAAAAAGCATTTTCGGCCGGTCTCTTCTGATCAAGTCCGCTTTCGATCGTACTCGTTTATTATTTTTGAGTCCGCTTTCGGTCGTACTCGTTTGCTATTGAAAGAGTGTTTTCAGCCGGTGTTTCTGTCGAGTCCGCTTTCGGTCGTACTCGTTTATTCTTTTCGAGTCCGCTTTCGATCATACTCGTTTGCTGTTGAAAGAGCGTTTTTGGCCGGTCTTTCTGTTCGAGTCCGCTTTCGGTCGTACTCGTTTATTCTTTTCGAGTTTGGTCGTACTCGTTTGCTGTTGAAAGAGCATTTTCGGCCTGTTTTTCTGTTCGAGTCCGCTTTCGGTCGTACTCGTTTATTCTTTTTGAGTCCCCTTTCGGTCGTACTCGTTTGCTGTTGAAAGAGCGTTTTGGGCCGGTGTTTCTTTTCGAGTCCACTTTCGGTCGTACTCGTTTATTCTTTTCGAGTCCGCTTTCGGTCGTGCTCGTTTGCTGTTGAAAGAACGTTTTCGGCCGACCTTTTTGTTCGAGTCCGCTTTCGTTCGTACTCGTTTATTTTTTTCGAGTCCACATTTGGTCGTACTCGTTTGCTGTTGAAAGAGCATTTTCTACCGGTCTTTCTTTTCGAGTCAGCTTTCGGTCATACTCGTTTATTATTTTCGAGTCCGCTTTCGGTCGTGCTCGTTCGCTGTTGAAAGAGCGTTTTCGGCCGGTCTTTCTGTTCGAGTCCGCTTTCGGTCGTACTCGTTTATTCTTTTCGTGTCCGCTTTCGGTCGTACTCGTTTGCTGTTGAAAGAGGGTTTTTGGCCAGTCTTCCTGTTCGAGTCCGCTTTCGGTCTTACTCGTTTATTCTTTTCGAGTGCGCTTTTCGTCGTACTCGTTTGTAGTTGAAAAAGCATTTTCGGCCGGTCTCTTCTGATCAAGTCCGCTTTCGATCCTACTCGTTTATTATTTTTGAGTCCGCTTTCGGTCGTAGTCGTTTGCTATTGAAAGAGTGTTTTCAGCCGGTGTTTCTGTCGAGTCCGCTTTCGGTCGTACTCGTTTATTCTTTTCGAGTCCGCTTTCGATCATACTCGTTTGCTGTTGAAAGAGCGTTTTTGGCCGGTCTTTCTGTTCGAGTCCGCTTTCGGTCGTACTCGTTTATTCTTTTCGAGTTTGGTCGTACTCGTTTGCTGTTGAAAGAGCATTTTCGGCCTGTTTTTCTGTTCGAGTCCGCTTTCGGTCGTACTCGTTTATTCTTTTCGAGTCCCCTTTCGGTCGTACTCGTTTGCTGTTGAAAGAGCGTTTTGGGCCGGTGTTTCTTTTCGAGTCCGCTTTCGGTCGTACTCGTTTATTCTTTTCGAGTCCGCTTTCGGTCGTGCTCGTTTGCTGTTGAAAGAACGTTTTCGGCCGACCTTTTTGTTCGAGTCCGCTTTCGTTCGTACTCGTTTATTTTTTTCGAGTCCACATTTGGTCGTACTCGTTTGCTGTTGAAAGAGCATTTTCTACCGGTCTTTCTTTTCGAGTCAGCTTTCGGTCATACTCGTTTATTATTTTCGAGTCCGCTTTCGGTCGTGCTCGTTCGCTGTTGAAAGAGCGTTTTCGGACGGTCTTTCTGTTCGAGTCCGCTTTCGGTCGTACTCGTTTATTCTTTTCATGTCCGCTTTCGGTCGTACTCGTTTGCTGTTGAAAGAGGGTTTTTGGCCAGTCTTTCTGTTCGAGTCCGCTTTCGGTCTTACTCGTTTATTCTTTTCGAGTGCGCTTTTCGTCGTACTCGTTTGTAGTTGAAAAAGCATTTTCGGCCGGTCTCTTCTGATCAAGTCCGCTTTCGATCGTACTCGTTTATTATTTTTGAGTCCGCTTTCGGTCGTACTCGTTTGCTATTGAAAGAGTGTTTTCAGCCGGTGTTTCTGTCGAGTCCGCTTTCGGTCGTACTCGTTTATTCTTTTCGAGTCCGCTTTCGATCATACTCGTTTGCTGTTGAAAGAGCGTTTTTGGCCGGTCTTTCTGTTCGAGTCCGCTTTCGGTCGTACTCGTTTATTCTTTTCGAGTTTGGTCGTACTCGTTTGCTGTTGAAAGAGCATTTTCGGCCTATTTTTCTGTTCGAGTCCGCTTTCGGTCGTACTCGTTTATTCTTTTCGAGTCCCCTTTCGGTCGTACTCGTTTGCTGTTGAAAGAGCGTTTTGGGCCGGTGTTTCTTTTCGAGTCCGCTTTCGGTCGTACTCGTTTATTCTTTTCGAGTCCGCTTTCGGTCGTGCTCGTTTACTTTTGAAAGAACGTTTTCGGCCGACCTTTTTGTTCGAGTCCGCTTTCGTTCGTACTCGTTTATTTTTTTCGAGTCCACATTCGGTCGTACTCGTTTGCTGTTGAAACAGCATTTTCTACCGGTCTTTCTTTTCGAGTCGGCTTTCGGTCGTACTCGTTTATTATTTTCGAGTCTGCTTTCGG
Organism: Lathyrus tuberosus; assembly: GCA_022829125.1. Taxonomy (NCBI): domain Eukaryota; kingdom Viridiplantae; phylum Streptophyta; class Magnoliopsida; order Fabales; family Fabaceae; genus Lathyrus; species Lathyrus tuberosus. The sequence goes on from JALAZF010000829.1 coordinate 81,272, forward strand.
TCGTGCTCGTTCGCTGTTGAAAGAGCGTTTTCGGCCGGTCTTTCTGTTCGAGTCCGCTTTCGGTCGTACTCGTTTATTCTTTTCATGTCCGCTTTCGGTCGTACTCGTTTGCTGTTGAAAGAGGGTTTTTGGCCAGTCTTTCTGTTCGAGTCCGCTTTCGGTCTTACTCGTTTATTCTTTTCGAGTGCGCTTTTCGTCGTACTCGTTTGTAGTTGAAAAAGCATTTTCGGCCGGTCTCTTCTGATCAAGTCCGCTTTCGATCGTACTCGTTTATTATTTTTGAGTCCGCTTTCGGTCGTACTCGTTTGCTATTGAAAGAGTGTTTTCAGCCGGTGTTTCTGTCGAGTCCGCTTTCGGTCGTACTCGTTTATTCTTTTCGAGTCCGCTTTCGATCATACTCGTTTGCTGTTGAAAGAGCGTTTTTGGCCGGTCTTTCTGTTCGAGTCCGCTTTCGGTCGTACTCGTTTATTCTTTTCGAGTTTGGTCGTACTCGTTTGCTGTTGAAAGAGCATTTTCGGCCTGTTTTTCTGTTCGAGTCCGCTTTCGGTCGTACTCGTTTATTCTTTTCGAGTCCCCTTTCGGTCGTACTCGTTTGCTGTTGAAAGAGCGTTTTGGGCCGGTGTTTCTTTTCGAGTCCGCTTTCGGTCGTACTCGTTTATTCTTTTCGAGTCCGCTTTCGGTCGTGCTCGTTTACTTTTGAAAGAACGTTTTCGGCCGACCTTTTTGTTCGAGTCCGCTTTCGTTCGTACTCGTTTATTTTTTTTGAGTCCACATTCGGTCGTACTCGTTTGCTGTTGAAACAGCATTTTCTACCGGTCTTTCTTTTCGAGTCGGCTTTCGGTCGTACTCGTTTATTATTTTCGAGTCTGCTTTCGGTCGTGCTCGTTCGCTGTTGAAAGAACGTTTTCGGCCGGTCTTTCTGTTCGAGTCCGCTTTCGGTCGTACTCGTTTATTCTTTTCATGTCCGCTTTCGGTCGTACTCGTTTGCTGTTGAAAGAGGGTTTTTGGCCAGTCTTTCTGTTCGAGTCCGCTTTCGGTCTTACTCGTTTATTCTTTTCGAGTGCGCTTTTCGTCGTACTCGTTTGTAGTTGAAAAAGCATTTTCGGCCGGTCTCTTCTGATCAAGTCCGCTTTCGATCGTACTCGTTTATTATTTTTGAGTCCGCTTTCGGTCGTACTCGTTTGCTATTGAAAGAGTGTTTTCAGCCGGTGTTTCTGTCGAGTCCGCTTTCGGTCGTACTCGTTTATTCTTTTCGAGTCCGCTTTCGATCATACTCGTTTGCTGTTGAAAGAGCGTTTTTGGCCGGTCTTTCTGTTCGAGTCCGCTTTCGGTCGTACTCGTTTATTCTTTTCGAGTTTGGTCGTACTCGTTTGCTGTTGAAAGAGCATTTTCGGCCTGTTTTTCTGTTCGAGTCCGCTTTCGGTCGTACTCGTTTATTCTTTTCGAGTCCCCTTTCGGTCGTACTCGTTTGCTGTTGAAAGAGCGTTTTGGGCCGGTGTTTCTTTTCGAGTCCGCTTTCGGTCGTACTCGTTTATTCTTTTCGAGTCCGCTTTCGGTCGTGCTCGTTTACTTTTGAAAGAACGTTTTCGGCCGACCTTTTTGTTCGAGTCCGCTTTCGTTCGTACTCGTTTATTTTTTTCGAGTCCACATTCGGTCGTACTCGTTTGCTGTTGAAACAGCATTTTCTACCGGTCTTTCTTTTCGAGTCGGCTTTCGGTCGTACTCGTTTATTATTTTCGAGTCTGCTTTCGGTCGTGCTCGTTCGCTGTTGAAAGAGCGTTTTCGGACGGTCTTTCTGTTCGAGTCCGCTTTCGGTCGTACTCGTTTATTCTTTTCATGTCCGCTTTCGGTCGTACTCGTTTGCTGTTGAAAGAGGGTTTTTGGCCAGTCTTTCTGTTCGAGTCCGCTTTCGGTCTTACTCGTTTATTCTTTTCGAGTGCGCTTTTCGTCGTACTCGTTTGTAGTTGAAAAAGCATTTTCGGCCGGTCTCTTCTGATCAAGTCCGCTTTCGATCGTACTCGTTTATTATTTTTGAGTCCGCTTTCGGTCGTACTCGTTTGCTATTGAAAGAGTGTTTTCAGCCGGTGTTTCTGTCGAGTCCGCTTTCGGTCGTACTCGTTTATTCTTTTCGAGTCCGCTTTCGATCATACTCGTTTGCTGTTGAAAGAGCGTTTTTGGCCGGTCTTTCTGTTCGAGTCCGCTTTCGGTCGTACTCGTTTATTCTTTTCGAGTTTGGTCGTACTCGTTTGCTGTTGAAAGAGCATTTTCGGCCTATTTTTCTGTTCGAGTCCGCTTTCGGTCGTACTCGTTTATTCTTTTCGAGTCCCCTTTCGGTCGTACTCGTTTGCTGTTGAAAGAGCGTTTTGGGCCGGTGTTTCTTTTCGAGTCCGCTTTCGGTCGTACTCGTTTATTCTTTTCGAGTCCGCTTTCGGTCGTGCTCGTTTACTTTTGAAAGAACGTTTTCGGCCGACCTTTTTGTTCGAGTCCGCTTTCGTTCGTACTCGTTTATTTTTTTCGAGTCCACATTCGGTCGTACTCGTTTGCTGTTGAAACAGCATTTTCTACCGGTCTTTCTTTTCGAGTCGGCTTTCGGTCGTACTCGTTTATTATTTTCGAGTCTGCTTTCGGTCGTGCTCGTTCGCTGTTGAAAGAGCGTTTTCGGCCGGTCTTTCTGTTCGAGTCCGCTTTCGGTCGTACTCGTTTATTCTTTTCATGTCCGCTTTCGGTCGTACTCGTTTGCTGTTGAAAGAGGGTTTTTGGCCAGTCTTTCTGTTCGAGTCCGCTTTCGGTCTTACTCGTTTATTCTTTTCGAGTGCGCTTTTCGTCGTACTCGTTTGTAGTTGAAAAAGCATTTTCGGCCGGTCTCTTCTGATCAAGTCCGCTTTCGATCGTACTCGTTTATTATTTTTGAGTCCGCTTTCGGTCGTACTCGTTTGCTATTGAAAGAGTGTTTTCAGCCGGTGTTTCTGTCGAGTCCGCTTTCGGTCGTACTCGTTTATTCTTTTCGAGTCCGCTTTCGATCATACTCGTTTGCTGTTGAAAGAGCGTTTTTGGCCGGTCTTTCTGTTCGAGTCCGCTTTCGGTCGTACTCGTTTATTCTTTTCGAGTTTGGTCGTACTCGTTTGCTGTTGAAAGAGCATTTTCGGCCTGTTTTTCTGTTCGAGTCCGCTTTCGGTCGTACTCGTTTATTCTTTTCGAGTCCCCTTTCGGTCGTACTCGTTTGCTGTTGAAAGAGCGTTTTGGGCCGGTGTTTCTTTTCGAGTCCGCTTTCGGTCGTACTCGTTTATTCTTTTCGAGTCCGCTTTCGGTCGTGCTCGTTTACTTTTGAAAGAACGTTTTCGGCCGACCTTTTTGTTCGAGTCCGCTTTCGTTCGTACTCGTTTATTTTTTTTGAGTCCACATTCGGTCGTACTCGTTTGCTGTTGAAACAGCATTTTCTACCGGTCTTTCTTTTCGAGTCGGCTTTCGGTCGTACTCGTTTATTATTTTCGAGTCTGCTTTCGGTCGTGCTCGTTCGCTGTTGAAAGAACGTTTTCGGCCGGTCTTTCTGTTCGAGTCCGCTTTCGGTCGTACTCGTTTATTCTTTTCATGTCCGCTTTCGGTCGTACTCGTTTGCTGTTGAAAGAGGGTTTTTGGCCAGTCTTTCTGTTCGAGTCCGCTTTCGGTCTTACTCGTTTATTCTTTTCGAGTGCGCTTTTCGTCGTACTCGTTTGTAGTTGAAAAAGCATTTTCGGCCGGTCTCTTCTGATCAAGTCCGCTTTCGATCGTACTCGTTTATTATTTTTGAGTCCGCTTTCGGTCGTACTCGTTTGCTATTGAAAGAGTGTTTTCAGCCGGTGTTTCTGTCGAGTCCGCTTTCGGTCGTACTCGTTTATTCTTTTCGAGTCCGCTTTCGATCATACTCGTTTGCTGTTGAAAGAGCGTTTTTGGCCGGTCTTTCTGTTCGAGTCCGCTTTCGGTCGTACTCGTTTATTCTTTTCGAGTTTGGTCGTACTCGTTTGCTGTTGAAAGAGCATTTTCGGCCTGTTTTTCTGTTCGAGTCCGCTTTCGGTCGTACTCGTTTATTCTTTTCGAGTCCCCTTTCGGTCGTACTCGTTTGCTGTTGAAAGAGCGTTTTGGGCCGGTGTTTCTTTTCGAGTCCGCTTTCGGTCGTACTCGTTTATTCTTTTCGAGTCCGCTTTCGGTCGTGCTCGTTTACTTTTGAAAGAACGTTTTCGGCCGACCTTTTTGTTCGAGTCCGCTTTCGTTCGTACTCGTTTATTTTTTTCGAGTCCACATTCGGTCGTACTCGTTTGCTGTTGAAACAGCATTTTCTACCGGTCTTTCTTTTCGAGTCGGCTTTCGGTCGTACTCGTTTATTATTTTCGAGTCTGCTTTCGGTCGTGCTCGTTCGCTGTTGAAAGAGCGTTTTCGGCCGGTCTTTCTGTTCGAGTCCGCTTTCGGTCGTACTCGTTTATTCTTTTCATGTCCGCTTTCGGTCGTACTCGTTTGCTGTTTAAAGAGGGTTTTTGGCCAGTCTTTCTGTTCGAGTCCGCTTTCGGTCTTACTCGTTTATTCTTTTCGAGTGCGCTTTTCGTCGTACTCGTTTGTAGTTGAAAAAGCATTTTCGGCCGGTCTCTTCTGATCAAGTCCGATTTCGATCGTACTCGTTTATTATTTTTGAGTCCGCCTTCGGTTGTACTCGTTTGCTATTGAAAAAGTGTTTTCAGCCGGTGTTTCTGTCGAGTCCGCTTTCGGTCGTACTCGTTTATTCTTTTCGAGTCCGCTTTCGATCATACTCGTTTGCTGTTGAAAGAGCGTTTTTGGCCGGTCTTTCTGTTCGAGTCCGCTTTCGGTCGTACTCGTTTATTCTTTTCGAGTTTGGTCGTACTCGTTTGCTGTTGAAAGAGCATTTTCGGCCTGTTTTTCTGTTCGAGTCCGCTTTCGGTCGTACTCGTTTATTCTTTTCGAGTCCCCTTTCGGTCGTACTCGTTTGCTGTTGAAAGAGCGTTTTGGGCCGGTGTTTCTTTTCGAGTCCGCTTTCGGTCGTACTCGTTTATTCTTTTCGAGTCCGCTTTCGGTCGTGCTCGTTTGCTGTTGAAAGAACGTTTTCGGCCGACCTTTTTGTTCGAGTCCGCTTTCGTTCGTACTCGTTTATTTTTTTCGAGTCCACATTTGGTCGTACTCGTTTGCTGTTGAAAGAGCATTTTCTACCGGTCTTTCTTTTCGAGTCAGCTTTCGGTCATACTCGTTTATTATTTTCGAGTCCGCTTTCGGTCGTGCTCGTTCGCTGTTGAAAGAGCGTTTTCGGTCGGTCTTTCTGTTCGAGTCCGCTTTCGGTCGTACTCGTTTATTCTTTTCATGTCCGCTTTCGGTCGTACTCGTTTATTCTTTTCGAGTCCCCTTTCGGTCGTACTCGTTTGCTGTTGAAAGAGCGTTTTGGGCCGGTGTTTCTTTTCGAGTCCGCTTTCGGTCGTACTCGTTTATTCTTTTCGAGTCCGCTTTCGGTCGTGCTCGTTTACTTTTGAAAGAACGTTTTCGGCCGACCTTTTTGTTCGAGTCCGCTTTCGTTCGTACTCGTTTATTTTTTTCGAGTCCACATTCGGTCGTACTCGTTTGCTGTTGAAACAACATTTTCTACCGGTCTTTCTTTTCGAGTCGGCTTTCGGTCGTACTCGTTTATTATTTTCGAGTCTGCTTTCGGTCGTGCTCGTTCGCTGTTGAAAGAGCGTTTTCGGCCGGTCTTTCTGTTCGAGTCCGCTTTCGGTCGTACTCGTTTATTCTTTTCATGTCCGCTTTCGGTCGTACTCGTTTGCTGTTGAAAGAGGGTTTTTGGCCAGTCTTTCTGTTCGAGTCCGCTTTCGGTCTTACTCGTTTATTCTTTTCGAGTGCGCTTTTCGTCGTACTCGTTTGTAGTTGAAAAAGCATTTTCGGCCGGTCTCTTCTGATCAAGTCCGCTTTCGATCGTACTCGTTTATTATTTTTGAGTCCGCTTTCGGTCGTACTCGTTTGCTATTGAAAGAGTGTTTTCAGCCGGTGTTTCTGTCGAGTCCGCTTTCGGTCGTACTCGTTTATTCTTTTCGAGTCCGCTTTCGATCATACTCGTTTGCTGTTGAAAGAGCGTTTTTGGCCGGTCTTTCTGTTCGAGTCCGCTTTCGGTCGTACTCGTTTATTCTTTTCGAGTTTGGTCGTACTCGTTTGCTGTTGAAAGAGCATTTTCGGCCTGTTTTTCTGTTCGAGTCCGCTTTCGGTCGTACTCGTTTATTCTTTTCGAGTCCCCTTTCGGTCGTACTCGTTTGCTGTTGAAAGAGCGTTTTGGGCCGGTGTTTCTTTTCGAGTCCGCTTTCGGTCGTACTCGTTTATTCTTTTCGAGTCCGCTTTCGGTCGTGCTCGTTTACTTTTGAAAGAACGTTTTCGGCCGACCTTTTTGTTCGAGTCCGCTTTCGTTCGTACTCGTTTATTTTTTTTGAGTCCACATTCGGTCGTACTCGTTTGCTGTTGAAACAGCATTTTCTACCGGTCTTTCTTTTCGAGTCGGCTTTCGGTCGTACTCGTTTATTATTTTCGAGTCTGCTTTCGGTCGTGCTCGTTCGCTGTTGAAAGAACGTTTTCGGCCGGTCTTTCTGTTCGAGTCCGCTTTCGGTCGTACTCGTTTATTCTTTTCATGTCCGCTTTCGGTCGTACTCGTTTGCTGTTGAAAGAGGGTTTTTGGCCAGTCTTTCTGTTCGAGTCCGCTTTCGGTCTTACTCGTTTATTCTTTTCGAGTGCGCTTTTCGTCGTACTCGTTTGTAGTTGAAAAAGCATTTTCGGCCGGTCTCTTCTGATCAAGTCCGCTTTCGATCGTACTCGTTTATTATTTTTGAGTCCGCTTTCGGTCGTACTCGTTTGCTATTGAAAGAGTGTTTTCAGCCGGTGTTTCTGTCGAGTCCGCTTTCGGTCGTACTCGTTTATTCTTTTCGAGTCCGCTTTCGATCATACTCGTTTGCTGTTGAAAGAGCGTTTTTGGCCGGTCTTTCTGTTCGAGTCCGCTTTCGGTCGTACTCGTTTATTCTTTTCGAGTTTGGTCGTACTCGTTTGCTGTTGAAAGAGCATTTTCGGCCTGTTTTTCTGTTCGAGTCCGCTTTCGGTCGTACTCGTTTATTCTTTTCGAGTCCCCTTTCGGTCGTACTCGTTTGCTGTTGAAAGAGCGTTTTGGGCCGGTGTTTCTTTTCGAGTCCGCTTTCGGTCGTACTCGTTTATTCTTTTCGAGTCCGCTTTCGGTCGTGCTCGTTTGCTGTTGAAAGAACGTTTTCGGCCGACCTTTTTGTTCGAGTCCGCTTTCGTTCGTACTCGTTTATTTTTTTCGAGTCCACATTTGGTCGTACTCGTTTGCTGTTGAAAGAGCATTTTCTACCGGTCTTTCTTTTCGAGTCAGCTTTCGGCCATACTCGTTTATTATTTTCGAGTCCGCTTTCGGTCGTGCTCGTTCGCTGTTGAAAGAGCGTTTTCGGCCGGTCTTTCTGTTCGAGTCCGCTTTCGGTCGTACTCGTTTATTCTTTTCATGTCCGCTTTCGGTCGTACTCGTTTGCTGTTGAAAGAGGGTTTTTGGCCAGTCTTTCTGTTCGAGTCCGCTTTCGGTCTTACTCGTTTATTCTTTTCGAGTGCGCTTTTCGTCGTACTCGTTTGTAGTTGAAAAAGCATTTTCGGCCGGTCTCTTCTGATCAAGTCCGCTTTCGATCGTACTCGTTTATTATTTTTGAGTCCGCTTTCGGTCGTACTCGTTTGCTATTGAAAGAGTGTTTTCAGCCGGTGTTTCTGTCGAGTCCGCTTTCGGTCGTACTCGTTTATTCTTTTCGAGTCCGCTTTCGATCATACTCGTTTGCTGTTGAAAGAGCGTTTTTGGCCGGTCTTTCTGTTCGAGTCCGCTTTCGGTCGTACTCGTTTATTCTTTTCGAGTTTGGTCGTACTCGTTTGCTGTTGAAAGAGCATTTTCGGCCTGTTTTTCTGTTCGAGTCCGCTTTCGGTCGTACTCGTTTATTCTTTTCGAGTCCCCTTTCGGTCGTACTCGTTTGCTGTTGAAAGAGCGTTTTGGGCCGGTGTTTCTTTTCGAGTCCGCTTTCGGTCGTACTCGTTTATTCTTTTCGAGTCCGCTTTCGGTCGTGCTCGTTTACTTTTGAAAGAACGTTTTCGGCCGACCTTTTTGTTCGAGTCCGCTTTCGTTCGTACTCGTTTATTTTTTTTGAGTCCACATTCGGTCGTACTCGTTTGCTGTTGAAACAGCATTTTCTACCGGTCTTTCTTTTCGAGTCGGCTTTCGGTCGTACTCGTTTATTATTTTCGAGTCTGCTTTCGGTCGTGCTCGTTCGCTGTTGAAAGAACGTTTTCGGCCGGTCTTTCTGTTCGAGTCCGCTTTCGGTCGTACTCGTTTATTCTTTTCATGTCCGCTTTCGGTCGTACTCGTTTGCTGTTTAAAGAGGGTTTTTGGCCAGTCTTTCTGTTCGAGTCCGCTTTCGGTCTTACTCGTTTATTCTTTTCGAGTGCGCTTTTCGTCGTACTCGTTTGTAGTTGAAAAAGCATTTTCGGCCGGTCTCTTCTGATCAAGTCCGCTTTCGATCGTACTCGTTTATTATTTTTGAGTCCGCTTTCGGTCGTACTCGTTTGCTATTGAAAGAGTGTTTTCAGCCGGTGTTTCTGTCGAGTCCGCTTTCGGTCGTACTCGTTTATTCTTTTCGAGTCCGCTTTCGATCATACTCGTTTGCTGTTGAAAGAGCGTTTTTGGCCGGTCTTTCTGTTCGAGTCCGCTTTCGGTCGTACTCGTTTATTCTTTTCGAGTTTGGTCGTACTCGTTTGCTGTTGAAAGAGCATTTTCGGCCTGTTTTTCTGTTCGAGTCCGCTTTCGGTCGTACTCGTTTATTCTTTTCGAGTCCCCTTTCGGTCGTACTCGTTTGCTGTTGAAAGAGCGTTTTGGGCCGGTGTTTCTTTTCGAGTCCGCTTTCGGTCGTACTCGTTTATTCTTTTCGAGTCCGCTTTCGGTCGTGCTCGTTTGCTGTTGAAAGAACGTTTTCGGCCGACCTTTTTGTTCGAGTCCGCTTTCGTTCGTACTCGTTTATTTTTTTCGAGTCCACATTTGGTCGTACTCGTTTGCTGTTGAAAGTGCATTTTCTACCGGTCTTTCTTTTCGAGTCAGCTTTCGGTCATACTCGTTTATTATTTTCGAGTCCGCTTTCGGTCGTGCTCGTTCGCTGTTGAAAGAGCGTTTTCGGCCGGTCTTTCTGTTCGAGTCCGCTTTCGGTCGTACTCGTTTATTCTTTTCATGTCCGCTTTCGGTCGTACTCGTTTATTCTTTTCGAGTCCCCTTTCGGTCGTACTCGTTTGCTGTTGAAAGAGCGTTTTGGGCCGGTGTTTCTTTTCGAGTCCGCTTTCGGTCGTACTCGTTTATTCTTTTCGAGTCCGCTTTCGGTCGTGCTCGTTTACTTTTGAAAGAACGTTTTCGGCCGACCTTTTTGTTCGAGTCCGCTTTCGTTCGTACTCGTTTATTTTTTTCGAGTCCACATTCGGTCGTACTCGTTTGCTGTTGAAACAACATTTTCTACCGGTCTTTCTTTTCGAGTCGGCTTTCGGTCGTACTCGTTTATTATTTTCGAGTCTGCTTTCGGTCGTGCTCGTTCGCTGTTGAAAGAGCGTTTTCGGCCGGTCTTTCTGTTCGAGTCCGCTTTCGGTCGTACTCGTTTATTCTTTTCATGTCCGCTTTCGGTCGTACTCGTTTGCTGTTGAAAGAGGGTTTTTGGCCAGTCTTTCTGTTCGAGTCCGCTTTCGGTCTTACTCGTTTATTCTTTTCGAGTGCGCTTTTCGTCGTACTCGTTTGTAGTTGAAAAAGCATTTTCGGCCGGTTTCTTCTGATCAAGTCCGCTTTCGATCGTACTCGTTTATTATTTTTGAGTCCGCTTTCGGTCGTACTCGTTTGCTATTGAAAGAGTGTTTTCAGCCGGTGTTTCTGTCGAGTCCGCTTTCGGTCGTACTCGTTTATTCTTTTCGAGTCCGCTTTCGATCATACTCGTTTGCTGTTGAAAGAGCGTTTTTGGCCGGTCTTTCTGTTCGAGTCCGCTTTCGGTCGTACTCGTTTATTCTTTTCGAGTTTGGTCGTACTCGTTTGCTGTTGAAAGAGCATTTTCGGCCTGTTTTTCTGTTCGAGTCCGCTTTCGGTCGTACTCGTTTATTCTTTTCGAGTCCCCTTTCGGTCGTACTCGTTTGCTGTTGAAAGAGCGTTTTGGGCCGGTGTTTCTTTTCGAGTCCGCTTTCGGTCGTACTCGTTTATTCTTTTCGAGTCCGCTTTCGGTCGTGCTCGTTTACTTTTGAAAGAACGTTTTCGGCCGACCTTTTTGTTCGAGTCCGCTTTCGTTCGTACTCGTTTATTTTTTTTGAGTCCACATTCGGTCGTACTCGTTTGCTGTTGAAACAGCATTTTCTACCGGTCTTTCTTTTCGAGTCGGCTTTCGGTCGTACTCGTTTATTATTTTCGAGTCTGCTTTCGGTCGTGCTCGTTCGCTGTTGAAAGAACGTTTTCGGCCGGTCTTTCTGTTCGAGTCCGCTTTCGGTCGTACTCGTTTATTCTTTTCATGTCCGCTTTCGGTCGTACTCGTTTGCTGTTGAAAGAGGGTTTTTGGCCAGTCTTTCTGTTCGAGTCCGCTTTCGGTCTTACTCGTTTATTCTTTTCGAGTGCGCTTTTCGTCGTACTCGTTTGTAGTTGAAAAAGCATTTTCGGCCGGTCTCTTCTGATCAAGTCCGCTTTCGATCGTACTCGTTTATTATTTTTGAGTCCGCTTTCGGTCGTACTCGTTTGCTATTGAAAGAGTGTTTTCAGCCGGTGTTTCTGTCGAGTCCGCTTTCGGTCGTACTCGTTTATTCTTTTCGAGTCCGCTTTCGATCATACTCGTTTGCTGTTGAAAGAGCGTTTTTGGCCGGTCTTTCTGTTCGAGTCCGCTTTCGGTCGTACTCGTTTATTCTTTTCGAGTTTGGTCGTACTCGTTTGCTGTTGAAAGAGCATTTTCGGCCTGTTTTTCTGTTCGAGTCCGCTTTCGGTCGTACTCGTTTATTCTTTTCGAGTCCCCTTTCGGTCGTACTCGTTTGCTGTTGAAAGAGCGTTTTGGGCCGGTGTTTCTTTTCGAGTCCGCTTTCGGTCGTACTCGTTTATTCTTTTCGAGTCCGCTTTCGGTCGTGCTCGTTTGCTGTTGAAAGAACGTTTTCGGCCGACCTTTTTGTTCGAGTCCGCTTTCGTTCGTACTCGTTTATTTTTTTCGAGTCCACATTTGGTCGTACTCGTTTGCTGTTGAAAGAGCATTTTCTACCGGTCTTTCTTTTCGAGTCAGCTTTCGGCCATACTCGTTTATTATTTTCGAGTCCGCTTTCGGTCGTGCTCGTTCGCTGTTGAAAGAGCGTTTTCGGCCGGTCTTTCTGTTCGAGTCCGCTTTCGGTCGTACTCGTTTATTCTTTTCATGTCCGCTTTCGGTCGTACTCGTTTGCTGTTGAAAGAGGGTTTTTGGCCAGTCTTTCTGTTCGAGTCCGCTTTCGGTCTTACTCGTTTATTCTTTTCGAGTGCGCTTTTCGTCGTACTCGTTTGTAGTTGAAAAAGCATTTTCGGCCGGTCTCTTCTGATCAAGTCCGCTTTCGATCGTACTCGTTTATTATTTTTGAGTCCGCTTTCGGTCGTACTCGTTTGCTATTGAAAGAGTGTTTTCAGCCGGTGTTTCTGTCGAGTCCGCTTTCGGTCGTACTCGTTTATTCTTTTCGAGTCCGCTTTCGATCATACTCGTTTGCTGTTGAAAGAGCGTTTTTGGCCGGTCTTTCTGTTCGAGTCCGCTTTCGGTCGTACTCGTTTATTCTTTTCGAGTTTGGTCGTACTCGTTTGCTGTTGAAAGAGCATTTTCGGCCTGTTTTTCTGTTCGAGTCCGCTTTCGGTCGTACTCGTTTATTCTTTTCGAGTCCCCTTTCGGTCGTACTCGTTTGCTGTTGAAAGAGCGTTTTGGGCCGGTGTTTCTTTTCGAGTCCGCTTTCGGTCGTACTCGTTTATTCTTTTCGAGTCCGCTTTCGGTCGTGCTCGTTTACTTTTGAAAGAACGTTTTCGGCCGACCTTTTTGTTCGAGTCCGCTTTCGTTCGTACTCGTTTATTTTTTTTGAGTCCACATTCGGTCGTACTCGTTTGCTGTTGAAACAGCATTTTCTACCGGTCTTTCTTTTCGAGTCGGCTTTCGGTCGTACTCGTTTATTATTTTCGAGTCTGCTTTCGGTCGTGCTCGTTCGCTGTTGAAAGAACGTTTTCGGCCGGTCTTTCTGTTCGAGTCCGCTTTCGGTCGTACTCGTTTATTCTTTTCATGTCCGCTTTCGGTCGTACTCGTTTGCTGTTTAAAGAGGGTTTTTGGCCAGTCTTTCTGTTCGAGTCCGCTTTCGGTCTTACTCGTTTATTCTTTTCGAGTGCGCTTTTCGTCGTACTCGTTTGTAGTTGAAAAAGCATTTTCGGCCGGTCTCTTCTGATCAAGTCCGCTTTCGATCGTACTCGTTTATTATTTTTGAGTCCGCTTTCGGTCGTACTCGTTTGCTATTGAAAGAGTGTTTTCAGCCGGTGTTTCTGTCGAGTCCGCTTTCGGTCGTACTCGTTTATTCTTTTCGAGTCCGCTTTCGATCATACTCGTTTGCTGTTGAAAGAGCGTTTTTGGCCGGTCTTTCTGTTCGAGTCCGCTTTCGGTCGTACTCGTTTATTCTTTTCGAGTTTGCTCGTACTCGTTTGCTGTTGAAAGAGCATTTTCGGCCTGTTTTTCTGTTCGAGTCCGCTTTCGGTCGTACTCGTTTATTCTTTTCGAGTCCCCTTTCGGTCGTACTCGTTTGCTGTTGAAAGAGCGTTTTGGGCCGGTGTTTCTTTTCGAGTCCGCTTTCGGTCGTACTCGTTTATTCTTTTCGAGTCCGCTTTCGGTCGTGCTCGTTTGCTGTTGAAAGAACGTTTTCGGCCGACCTTTTTGTTCGAGTCCGCTTTCGTTCGTACTCGTTTATTTTTTTCGAGTCCACATTTGGTCGTACTCGTTTGCTGTTGAAAGAGCATTTTCTACCGGTCTTTCTTTTCGAGTCAGCTTTCGGCCATACTCGTTTATTATTTTCGAGTCCGCTTTCGGTCGTGCTCGTTCGCTGTTGAAAGAGCGTTTTCGGCCGGTCTTTCTGTTCGAGTCCGCTTTCGGTCGTACTCGTTTATTCTTTTCATGTCCGCTTTCGGTCGTACTCGTTTGCTGTTGAAAGAGGGTTTTTGGCCAGTCTTTCTGTTCGAGTCCGCTTTCGGTCTTACTCGTTTATTCTTTTCGAGTGCGCTTTTCGTCGTACTCGTTTGTAGTTGAAAAAGCATTTTCGGCCGGTCTCTTCTGATCAAGTCCGCTTTCGATCGTACTCGTTTATTATTTTTGAGTCCGCTTTCGGTCGTACTCGTTTGCTATTGAAAGAGTGTTTTCAGCCGGTGTTTCTGTCGAGTCCGCTTTCGGTCGTACTCGTTTATTCTTTTCGAGTCCGCTTTCGATCATACTCGTTTGCTGTTGAAAGAGCGTTTTTGGCCGGTCTTTCTGTTCGAGTCCGCTTTCGGTCGTACTCGTTTATTCTTTTCGAGTTTGGTCGTACTCGTTTGCTGTTGAAAGAGCATTTTCGGCCTGTTTTTCTGTTCGAGTCCGCTTTCGGTCGTACTCGTTTATTCTTTTCGAGTCCCCTTTCGGTCGTACTCGTTTGCTGTTGAAAGAGCGTTTTGGGCCGGTGTTTCTTTTCGAGTCCGCTTTCGGTCGTACTCGTTTATTCTTTTCGAGTCCGCTTTCGGTCGTGCTCGTTTGCTGTTGAAAGAACGTTTTCGGCCGACCTTTTTGTTCGAGTCCGCTTTCGTTCGTACTCGTTTATTTTTTTCGAGTCCACATTTGGTCGTACTCGTTTGCTGTTGAAAGAGCATTTTCTACCGGTCTTTCTTTTCGAGTCAGCTTTCGGCCATACTCGTTTATTATTTTCGAGTCCGCTTTCGGTCGTGCTCGTTCGCTGTTGAAAGAGCGTTTTCGGCCGGTCTTTCTGTTCGAGTCCGCTTTCGGTCGTACTCGTTTATTCTTTTCATGTCCGCTTTCGGTCGTACTCGTTTGCTGTTGAAAGAGGGTTTTTGGCCAGTCTTTCTGTTCGAGTCCGCTTTCGGTCTTACTCGTTTATTCTTTTCGAGTGCGCTTTTCGTCGTACTCGTTTGTAGTTGAAAAAGCATTTTCGGCCGGTCTCTTCTGATCAAGTCCGCTTTCGATCGTACTCGTTTATTATTTTTGAGTCCGCTTTCGGTCGTACTCGTTTGCTATTGAAAGAGTGTTTTCAGCCGGTGTTTCTGTCGAGTCCGCTTTCGGTCGTACTCGTTTATTCTTTTCGAGTCCGCTTTCGATCATACTCGTTTGCTGTTGAAAGAGCGTTTTTGGCCGGTCTTTCTGTTCGAGTCCGCTTTCGGTCGTACTCGTTTATTCTTTTCGAGTTTGCTCGTACTCGTTTGCTGTTGAAAGAGCATTTTCGGCCTGTTTTTCTGTTCGAGTCCGCTTTCGGTCGTACTCGTTTATTCTTTTCGAGTCCCCTTTCGGTCGTACTCGTTTGCTGTTGAAAGAGCGTTTTGGGCCGGTGTTTCTTTTCGAGTCCGCTTTCGGTCGTACTCGTTTATTCTTTTCGAGTCCGCTTTCGGTCGTGCTCGTTTGCTGTTGAAAGAACGTTTTCGGCCGACCTTTTTGTTCGAGTCCGCTTTCGTTCGTACTCGTTTATTTTTTTCGAGTCCACATTTGGTCGTACTCGTTTGCTGTTGAAAGAGCATTTTCTACCGGTCTTTCTTTTCGAGTCAGCTTTCGGCCATACTCGTTTATTATTTTCGAGTCCGCTTTCGGTCGTGCTCGTTCGCTGTTGAAAGAGCGTTTTCGGCCGGTCTTTCTGTTCGAGTCCGCTTTCGGTCGTACTCGTTTATTCTTTTCATGTCCGCTTTCGGTCGTACTCGTTTGCTGTTGAAAGAGGGTTTTTGGCCAGTCTTTCTGTTCGAGTCCGCTTTCGGTCTTACTCGTTTATTCTTTTCGAGTGCGCTTTTCGTCGTACTCGTTTGTAGTTGAAAAAGCATTTTCGGCCGGTCTCTTCTGATCAAGTCCGCTTTCGATCGTACTCGTTTATTATTTTTGAGTCCGCTTTCGGTCGTACTCGTTTGCTATTGAAAGAGTGTTTTCAGCCGGTGTTTCTGTCGAGTCCGCTTTCGGTCGTACTCGTTTATTCTTTTCGAGTCCGCTTTCGATCATACTCGTTTGCTGTTGAAAGAGCGTTTTTGGCCGGTCTTTCTGTTCGAGTCCGCTTTCGGTCGTACTCGTTTATTCTTTTCGAGTTTGGTCGTACTCGTTTGCTGTTGAAAGAGCATTTTCGGCCTGTTTTTCTGTTCGAGTCCGCTTTCGGTCGTACTCGTTTATTCTTTTCGAGTCCCCTTTCGGTCGTACTCGTTTGCTGTTGAAAGAGCGTTTTGGGCCGGTGTTTCTTTTCGAGTCCGCTTTCGGTCGTACTCGTTTATTCTTTTCGAGTCCGCTTTCGGTCGTGCTCGTTTGCTGTTGAAAGAACGTTTTCGGCCGACCTTTTTGTTCGAGTCCGCTTTCGTTCGTACTCGTTTATTTTTTTCGAGTCCACATTTGGTCGTACTCGTTTGCTGTTGAAAGAGCATTTTCTACCGGTCTTTCTTTTCGAGTCAGCTTTCGGCCATACTCGTTTATTATTTTCGAGTCCGCTTTCGGTCGTGCTCGTTCGCTGTTGAAAGAGCGTTTTCGGCCGGTCTTTCTGTTCGAGTCCGCTTTCGGTCGTACTCGTTTATTCTTTTCATGTCCGCTTTCGGTCGTACTCGTTTGCTGTTGAAAGAGGGTTTTTGGCCAGTCTTTCTGTTCGAGTCCGCTTTCGGTCTTACTCGTTTATTCTTTTCGTCGTACTCGTTTGTAGTTGAAAAAGCATTTTCGGCCGGTCTCTTCTGATCAAGTCCGCTTTCGATCGTACTCGTTTATTATTTTTGAGTCCGCTTTCGGTCGTACTCGTTTGCTATTGAAAGAGTGTTTTCAGCCGGTGTTTCTGTCGAGTCCGCTTTCGGTCGTACTCGTTTATTCTTTTCGAGTCCGCTTTCGATCATACTCGTTTGCTGTTGAAAGAGCGTTTTTGGCCGGTCTTTCTGTTCGAGTCCGCTTTCGGTCGTACTCGTTTATTCTTTTCGAGTTTGGTCGTACTCGTTTGCTGTTGAAAGAGCATTTTCGGCCTGTTTTTCTGTTCGAGTCCGCTTTCGGTCGTACTCGTTTATTCTTTTTGAGTCCCCTTTCGGTCGTACTCGTTTGCTGTTGAAAGAGCGTTTTGGGCCGGTGTTTCTTTTCGAGTCCACTTTCGGTCGTACTCGTTTATTCTTTTCGAGTCCGCTTTCGGTCGTGCTCGTTTGCTGTTGAAAGAACGTTTTCGGCCGACCTTTTTGTTCGAGTCCGCTTTCGTTCGTACTCGTTTATTTTTTTCGAGTCCACATTTGGTCGTACTCGTTTGCTGTTGAAAGAGCATTTTCTACCGGTCTTTCTTTTCGAGTCAGCTTTCGGTCATACTCGTTTATTATTTTCGAGTCCGCTTTCGGTCGTGCTCGTTCGCTGTTGAAAGAGCGTTTTCGGCCGGTCTTTCTGTTCGAGTCCGCTTTCGGTCGTACTCGTTTATTCTTTTCATGTCCGCTTTCGGTCGTACTCGTTTGCTGTTGAAAGAGGGTTTTTGGCCAGTCTTTCTGTTCGAGTCCGCTTTCGGTCTTACTCGTTTATTCTTTTCGAGTGCGCTTTTCGTCGTACTCGTTTGTAGTTGAAAAAGCATTTTCGGCCGGTCTCTTCTGATCAAGTCCGCTTTCGATCGTACTCGTTTATTATTTTTGAGTCCGCTTTCGGTCGTACTCGTTTGCTATTGAAAGAGTGTTTTCAGCCGGTGTTTCTGTCGAGTCCGCTTTCGGTCGTACTCGTTTATTCTTTTCGAGTTTGGTCGTACTCGTTTGCTGTTGAAAGAGCATTTTCGGCCTGTTTTTCTGTTCGAGTCCGCTTTCGGTCGTACTCGTTTATTCTTTTCGAGTCCCCTTTCGGTCGTACTCGTTTGCTGTTGAAAGAGCGTTTTGGGCCGGTGTTTCTTTTCGAGTCCGCTTTCGGTCGTACTCGTTTATTATTTTCGAGTCCGCTTTCGGTCGTGCTCGTTTACTTTTGAAAGAACGTTTTCGGCCGACCTTTTTGTTCGAGTCCGCTTTCGTTCGTACTCGTTTATTTTTTTCGAGTCCACATTCGGTCGTACTCGTTTGCTGTTGAAACAACATTTTCTACCGGTCTTTCTTTTCGAGTCGGCTTTCGGTCGTACTCGTTTATTATTTTCGAGTCTGCTTTCGGTCGTGCTCGTTCGCTGTTGAAAGAGCGTTTTCGGCCGGTCTTTCTGTTCGAGTCCGCTTTCGGTCGTACTCGTTTATTCTTTTCATGTCCGCTTTTGGTCGTACTCGTTTGCTGTTGAAAGAGGGTTTTTGGCCAGTCTTTCTGTTCGAGTCCGCTTTCGGTCTTACTCGTTTATTCTTTTCGAGTGCGCTTTTCGTCGTACTCGTTTGTAGTTGAAAAAGCATTTTCGGCCGGTCTCTTCTGATCAAGTCCGCTTTCGATCGTACTCGTTTATTATTTTTGAGTCCGCTTTCGGTCGTACTCGTTTGCTATTGAAAGAGTGTTTTCAGTCGGTGTTTCTGTCGAGTCCGCTTTCGGTCGTACTCGTTTATTCTTTTCGAGTCCGCTTTCGATCATACTCGTTTGCTGTTGAAAGAGCGTTTTTGGCCGGTCTTTCTGTTCGAGTCCGCTTTCGGTCGTACTCGTTTATTCTTTTCGAGTTTGGTCGTACTCGTTTGCTGTTGAAAGAGCATTTTCGGCCTGTTTTTCTGTTCGAGTCTGCTTTCGGTCGTACTCGTTTATTCTTTTCGAGTCCCCTTTCGGTCGTACTCGTTTGCTGTTGAAAGAGCGTTTTGGGTCGGTGTTTCTTTTCGAGTCCGCTTTCGGTCGTACTCGTTTGCTGTTGAAAGAGGGTTTTTGGCCAGTCTTTCTGTTCGAGTCCGCTTTCGGTCTTACTCGTTTATTCTTTTCGAGTGCGCTTTTCGTCGTACTCGTTTGTAGTTGAAAAAGCATTTTCGGCCGGTCTCTTCTGATCAAGTCCGCTTTCGATCGTACTCGTTTATTATTTTTGAGTCCGCTTTCGGTCGTACTCGTTTGCTATTGAAAGAGTGTTTTCAGCCGGTGTTTCTGTCGAGTCCGCTTTCGGTCGTACTCGTTTATTCTTTTCGAGTTTGGTCGTACTCGTTTGCTGTTGAAAGAGCATTTTCGGCCTGTTTTTCTGTTCGAGTCCGCTTTCGGTCGTACTCGTTTATTCTTTTCGAGTCCCCTTTCGGTCGTACTCGTTTGCTGTTGAAAGAGCGTTTTGGGCCGGTGTTTCTTTTCGAGTCCGCTTTCGGTCGTACTCGTTTATTCTTTTCGAGTCCGCTTTCGGTCGTGCTCGTTTACTTTTGAAAGAACGTTTTCGGCCGACCTTTTTGTTCGAGTCCGCTTTCGTTCGTACTCGTTTATTTTTTTCGAGTCCACATTCGGTCGTACTCGTTTGCTGTTGAAACAACATTTTCTACCGGTCTTTCTTTTCGAGTCGGCTTTCGGTCGTACTCGTTTATTATTTTCGAGTCTGCTTTCGGTCGTGCTCGTTCGCTGTTGAAAGAGCGTTTTCGGCCGGGTCTTTCTGTTCGAGTCCGCTTTCGGTCGTACTCGTTTATTCTTTTCATGTCCGCTTTCGGTCGTACTCGTTTGCTGTTGAAAGAGGGTTTTTGGCCAGTCTTTCTGTTCGAGTCCGCTTTCGGTCTTACTCGTTTATTCTTTTCGAGTGCGCTTTTCGTCGTACTCGTTTGTAGTTGAAAAAGCATTTTCGGCCGGTCTCTTCTGATCAAGTCCGCTTTCGATCGTACTCGTTTATTATTTTTGAGTCCGCTTTCGGTCGTACTCGTTTGCTATTGAAAGAGTGTTTTCAGCCGGTGTTTCTGTCGAGTCCGCTTTCGGTCGTACTCGTTTATTCTTTTCGAGTCCGCTTTCGATCATACTCGTTTGCTGTTGAAAGAGCGTTTTTGGCCGGTCTTTCTGTTCGAGTCCGCTTTCGGTCGTACTCGTTTATTCTTTTCGAGTTTGGTCGTACTCGTTTGCTGTTGAAAGAGCATTTTCGGCCTGTTTTTCTGTTCGAGTCCGCTTTCGGTCGTACTCGTTTATTCTTTTCGAGTCCCCTTTCGGTCGTACTCGTTTGCTGTTGAAAGAGCGTTTTGGGCCGGTGTTTCTTTTCGAGTCCGCTTTCGGTCGTACTCGTTTATTCTTTTCGAGTCCGCTTTCGGTCGTGCTCGTTTACTTTTGAAAGAACGTTTTCGGCCGACCTTTTTGTTCGAGTCCGCTTTCGTTCGTACTCGTTTATTTTTTTCGAGTCCACATTCGGTCGTACTCGTTTGCTGTTGAAACAGCATTTTCTACCGGTCTTTCTTTTCGAGTCGGCTTTCGGTCGTACTCGTTTATTATTTTCGAGTCTGCTTTCGGTCGTGCTCGTTCGCTGTTGAAAGAGCGTTTTCGGCCGGTCTTTCTGTTCGAGTCCGCTTTCGGTCGTACTCGTTTATTCTTTTCATGTCCGCTTTCGGTCGTACTCGTTTGCTGTTGAAAGAGGGTTTTTGGCCAGTCTTTCTGTTCGAGTCCGCTTTCGGTCTTACTCGTTTATTCTTTTCGAGTGCGCTTTTCGTCGTACTCGTTTGTAGTTGAAAAAGCATTTTCGGCCGGTCTCTTCTGATCAAGTCCGCTTTCGATCGTACTCGTTTATTATTTTTGAGTCCGCTTTCGGTCGTACTCGTTTGCTATTGAAAGAGTGTTTTCAGCCGGTGTTTCTGTCGAGTCCGCTTTCGGTCGTACTCGTTTATTCTTTTCGAGTTTGGTCGTACTCGTTTGCTGTTGAAAGAGCATTTTCGGCCTGTTTTTCTGTTCGAGTCCGCTTTCGGTCGTACTCGTTTATTCTTTTCGAGTCCCCTTTCGGTCGTACTCGTTTGCTGTTGAAAGAGCGTTTTGGGCCGGTGTTTCTTTTCGAGTCCGCTTTCGGTCGTACTCGTTTATTCTTTTCGAGTCCGCTTTCGGTCGTGCTCGTTTACTTTTGAAAGAACGTTTTCGGCCGACCTTTTTGTTCGAGTCCGCTTTCGTTCGTACTCGTTTATTTTTTTCGAGTCCACATTCGGTCGTACTCGTTTGCTGTTGAAACAACATTTTCTACCGGTCTTTCTTTTCGAGTCGGCTTTCGGTCGTACTCGTTTATTATTTTCGAGTCTGCTTTCGGTCGTGCTCGTTCGCTGTTGAAAGAGCGTTTTCGGCCGGTCTTTCTGTTCGAGTCCGCTTTCGGTCGTACTCGTTTATTCTTTTCATGTCCGCTTTCGGTCGTACTCGTTTGCTGTTGAAAGAGGGTTTTTGGCCAGTCTTTCTGTTCGAGTCCGCTTTCGGTCTTACTCGTTTATTCTTTTCGAGTGCGCTTTTCGTCGTACTCGTTTGTAGTTGAAAAAGCATTTTCGGCCGGTCTCTTCTGATCAAGTCCGCTTTCGATCGTACTCGTTTATTATTTTTGAGTCCGCTTTCGGTCGTACTCGTTTGCTATTGAAAGAGTGTTTTCAGCCGGTGTTTCTGTCGAGTCCGCTTTCGGTCGTACTCGTTTATTCTTTTCGAGTCCGCTTTCGATCATACTCGTTTGCTGTTGAAAGAGCGTTTTTGGCCGGTCTTTCTGTTCGAGTCCGCTTTCGGTCGTACTCGTTTATTCTTTTCGAGTTTGGTCGTACTCGTTTGCTGTTGAAAGAGCATTTTCGGCCTGTTTTTCTGTTCGAGTCCGCTTTCGGTCGTACTCGTTTATTCTTTTCGAGTCCCCTTTCGGTCGTACTCGTTTGCTGTTGAAAGAGCGTTTTGGGCCAGTGTTTCTTTTCGAGTCCGCTTTCGGTCGTACTCGTTTATTCTTTTCGAGTCCGCTTTCGGTCGTGCTCGTTTACTTTTGAAAGAACGTTTTCGGCCGACCTTTTTGTTCGAGTCCGCTTTCGTTCGTACTCGTTTATTTTTTTCGAGTCCACATTCGGTCGTACTCGTTTGCTGTTGAAACAGCATTTTCTACCGGTCTTTCTTTTCGAGTCGGCTTTCGGTCGTACTCGTTTATTATTTTCGAGTCTGCTTTCGGTCGTGCTCGTTCGCTGTTGAAAGAGCGTTTTCGGCCGGTCTTTCTGTTCGAGTCCGCTTTCGGTCGTACTCGTTTATTCTTTTCATGTCCGCTTTCGGTCGTACTCGTTTGCTGTTTAAAGAGGGTTTTTGGCCAGTCTTTCTGTTCGAGTCCGCTTTCGGTCTTACTCGTTTATTCTTTTCGAGTGCGCTTTTCGTCGTACTCGTTTGTAGTTGAAAAAGCATTTTCGGCCGGTCTCTTCTGATCAAGTCCGATTTCGATCGTACTCGTTTATTATTTTTGAGTCCGCCTTCGGTTGTACTCGTTTGCTATTGAAAGAGTGTTTTCAGCCGGTGTTTCTGTCGAGTCCGCTTTCGGTCGTACTCGTTTATTCTTTTCGAGTCCGCTTTCGATCATACTCGTTTGCTGTTGAAAGAGCGTTTTTGGCCGGTCTTTCTGTTCGAGTCCGCTTTCGGTCGTACTCGTTTATTCTTTTCGAGTTTGGTCGTACTCGTTTGCTGTTGAAAGAGCATTTTCGGCCTGTTTTTCTGTTCGAGTCCGCTTTCGGTCGTACTCGTTTATTCTTTTCGAGTCCCCTTTCGGTCGTACTCGTTTGCTGTTGAAAGAGCGTTTTGGGCCGGTGTTTCTTTTCGAGTCCGCTTTCGGTCGTACTCGTTTATTCTTTTCGAGTCCGCTTTCGGTCGTGCTCGTTTGCTGTTGAAAGAACGTTTTCGGCCGACCTTTTTGTTCGAGTCCGCTTTCGTTCGTACTCGTTTATTTTTTTCGAGTCCACATTTGGTCGTACTCGTTTGCTGTTGAAAGAGCATTTTCTACCGGTCTTTCTTTTCGAGTCAGCTTTCGGTCATACTCGTTTATTATTTTCGAGTCCGCTTTCGGTCGTGCTCGTTCGTTGTTGAAAGAGCGTTTTCGGCCGGTCTTTCTGTTCGAGTCCGCTTTCGGTCGTACTCGTTTATTCTTTTCATGTCCGCTTTCGGTCGTACTCGTTTATTCTTTTCGAGTCCCCTTTCGGTCGTACTCGTTTGCTGTTGAAAGAGCGTTTTGGGCCGGGTGTTTCTTTTCGAGTCCGCTTTCGGTCGTACTCGTTTATTCTTTTCGAGTCCGCTTTCGGTCGTGCTCGTTTACTTTTGAAAGAACGTTTTCGGCCGACCTTTTTGTTCGAGTCCGCTTTCGTTCGTACTCGTTTATTTTTTTCGAGTCCACATTCGGTCGTACTCGTTTGCTGTTGAAACAGCATTTTCTACCGGTCTTTCTTTTCGAGTCGGCTTTCGGTCGTACTCGTTTATTATTTTCGAGTCTGCTTTCGGTCGTGCTCGTTCGTTGTTGAAAGAGCGTTTTCGGCCGGTCTTTCTGTTCGAGTCCGCTTTCGGTCGTACTCGTTTATTCTTTTCATGTCCGCTTTCGGTCGTACTCGTTTGCTGTTGAAAGAGGGTTTTTGGCCAGTCTTTCTGTTCGAGTCCGCTTTCGATCTTACTCGTTTATTCTTTTCGAGTGCGCTTTTCGTCGTACTCGTTTGTAGTTGAAAAAGCATTTTCGGCCGGTCTCTTCTGATCAAGTCTGCTTTCGATCGTACTCGTTTATTATTTTTGAGTCCGCTTTCGGTTGTACTCGTTTGCTATTGAAAGAGTGTTTTCAGCCGGTGTTTCTGTCGAGTCCGCTTTCGGTCGTACTCGTTTATTCTTTTCGAGTCCGCTTTCGATCATACTCGTTTGCTGTTGAAAGAGCGTTTTTGGCCGGTCTTTCTGTTCGAGTCCGCTTTCGGTCGTACTCGTTTATTCTTTTCGAGTTTGGTCGTACTCGTTTGCTGTTGAAAGAGCATTTTCGGCCTGTTTTTCTGTTCGAGTCCGCTTTCGGTCGTACTCGTTTATTCTTTTCGAGTCCCCTTTCGGTCGTACTCGTTTGCTGTTGAAAGAGCGTTTTGGGCCGGTGTTTCTTTTCCAGTCCGCTTTCGGTCGTACTCGTTTATTCTTTTCGAGTCCGCTTTCGGTCGTGCTCGTTTGCTGTTGAAAGAACGTTTTCGGCCGACCTTTTTGTTCGAGTCCGCTTTCGTTCGTACTCGTTTATTTTTTTCGAGTCCACATTTGGTCGTACTCGTTTGCTGTTGAAAGAGCATTTTCTACCGGTCTTTCTTTTCGAGTCAGCTTTCGGTCATACTCGTTTATTATTTTCGAGTCCGCTTTCGGTCGTGCTCGTTCGCTGTTGAAAGAGCGTTTTCGGCCGGTCTTTCTGTTCGAGTCCGCTTTCGGTCGTACTCGTTTATTCTTTTCATGTCCGCTTTCGGTCGTACTCGTTTGCTGTTGAAAGAGGGTTTTTGGCCAGTCTTTCTGTTCGAGTCCGCTTTCGGTCTTACTCGTTTATTCTTTTCGAGTGCGCTTTTCGTCGTACTCGTTTGTAGTTGAAAAAGCATTTTCGGCCGGGTCTCTTCTGATCAAGTCCGCTTTCGATCGTACTCGTTTATTATTTTTGAGTCCGCTTTCGGTCGTACTCGTTTGCTATTGAAAGAGTGTTTTCAGCCGGTGTTTCTGTCGAGTCCGCTTTCGGTCGTACTCGTTTATTCTTTTCGAGTCCGCTTTCGATCATACTCGTTTGCTGTTGAAAGAGCGTTTTTGGCCGGGTCTTTCTGTTCGAGTCCGCTTTCGGTCGTACTCGTTTATTCTTTTCGAGTTTGGTCGTACTCGTTTGCTGTTGAAAGAGCATTTTCGGCCTATTTTTCTGTTCGAGTCCGCTTTCGGTCGTACTCGTTTATTCTTTTCGAGTCCCCTTTCGGTCGTACTCGTTTGCTGTTGAAAGAGCGTTTTGGGCCGGTGTTTCTTTTCGAGTCCGCTTTCGGTCGTACTCGTTTATTCTTTTCGAGTCCGCTTTCGGTCGTGCTCGTTTACTTTTGAAAGAACGTTTTCGGCCGACCTTTTTGTTCGAGTCCGCTTTCGTTCGTACTCGTTTATTTTTTTCGAGTCCACATTCGGTCGTACTCGTTTGCTGTTGAAACAGCATTTTCTACCGGTCTTTCTTTTCGAGTCGGCTTTCGGTCGTACTCGTTTATTATTTTCGAGTCTGCTTTCGGTCGTGCTCGTTCGCTGTTGAAAGAGCGTTTTCGGCCGGTCTTTCTGTTCGAGTCCGCTTTCGGTCGTACTCGTTTATTCTTTTCATGTCCGCTTTCGGTCGTACTCGTTTGCTGTTGAAAGAGGGTTTTTGGCCAGTCTTTCTGTTCGAGTCCGCTTTCGGTCTTACTCGTTTATTCTTTTCGAGTGCGCTTTTCGTCGTACTCGTTTGTAGTTGAAAAAGCATTTTCGGCCGGTCTCTTCTGATCAAGTCCGCTTTCGATCGTACTCGTTTATTATTTTTGAGTCCGCTTTCGGTCGTACTCGTTTGCTATTGAAAGAGTGTTTTCAGCCGGTGTTTCTGTCGAGTCCGCTTTCGGTCGTACTCGTTTATTCTTTTCGAGTCCGCTTTCGATCATACTCGTTTGCTGTTGAAAGAGCGTTTTTGGCCGGTCTTTCTGTTCGAGTCCGCTTTCGGTCGTACTCGTTTATTCTTTTCGAGTTTGGTCGTACTCGTTTGCTGTTGAAAGAGCATTTTCGGCCTGTTTTTCTGTTCGAGTCCGCTTTCGGTCGTACTCGTTTATTCTTTTCGAGTCCCCTTTCGGTCGTACTCGTTTGCTGTTGAAAGAGCGTTTTGGGCCGGTGTTTCTTTTCGAGTCCGCTTTCGGTCGTACTCGTTTATTCTTTTCGAGTCCGCTTTCGGCCGTGCTCGTTTACTTTTGAAAGAACGTTTTCGGCCGACCTTTTTGTTCGAGTCCGCTTTCGTTCGTACTCGTTTATTTTTTTCGAGTCCACATTCGGTCGTACTCGTTTGCTGTTTAAACAACATTTTCTACCGGTCTTTCTTTTCGAGTCGGCTTTCGGTCGTACTCGTTTATTATTTTCGAGTCTGCTTTCGGTCGTGCTCGTTCGCTGTTGAAAGAGCGTTTTCGGCCGGTCTTTCTGTTCGAGTCCGCTTTCGGTCGTACTCGTTTATTCTTTTCATGTCCGCTTTCGGTCGTACTCGTTTGCTGTTGAAAGAGGGTTTTTGGCCAGTCTTTCTGTTCGAGTCCGCTTTCGGTCTTACTCGTTTATTCTTTTCGAGTGCGCTTTTCGTCGTACTCGTTTGTAGTTGAAAAAGCATTTTCGGCCGGTCTCTTCTGATCAAGTCCGCTTTCGATCGTACTCGTTTATTATTTTTGAGTCCGCTTTCGGTCGTACTCGTTTGCTATTGAAAGAGTGTTTTCAGCCGGTGTTTCTGTCGAGTCCGCTTTCGGTCGTACTCGTTTATTCTTTTCGAGTCCGCTTTCGATCATACTCGTTTGCTGTTGAAAGAGCGTTTTTGGCCGGTCTTTCTGTTCGAGTCCGCTTTCGGTCGTACTCGTTTATTCTTTTCGAGTTTGGTCGTACTCGTTTGCTGTTGAAAGAGCATTTTCGGCCTGTTTTTCTGTTCGAGTCCGCTTTCGGTCGTACTCGTTTATTCTTTTCGAGTCCCCTTTCGGTCGTACTCGTTTGCTGTTGAAAGAGCGTTTTGGGCCGGTGTTTCTTTTCGAGTCCGCTTTCGGTCGTACTCGTTTATTCTTTTCGAGTCCGCTTTCGGTCGTGCTCGTTTGCTGTTGAAAGAACGTTTTCGGCCGACCTTTTTGTTCGAGTCCGCTTTCGTTTGTACTCGTTTATTTTTTTCGAGTCCACATTCGGTCGTACTCGTTTGCTGTTGAAACAGCATTTTCTACCGGTCTTTCTTTTCGAGTCGGCTTTCGGTCGTACTCGTTTATTATTTTCGAGTCTGCTTTCGGTCGTGCTCGTTCGCTGTTGAAAGAGCGTTTTCGGCCGGTCTTTCTGTTCGAGTCCGCTTTCGGTCGTACTCGTTTATTCTTTTCATGTCCGCTTTCGGTCGTACTCGTTTGCTGTTGAAAGAGGGTTTTTGGCCAGTCTTTCTGTTCGAGTCCGCTTTCGGTCTTACTCGTTTATTCTTTTCGAGTGCGCTTTTCGTCGTACTCGTTTGTAGTTGAAAAAGCATTTTCGGCCGGTCTCTTCTGATCAAGTCCGCTTTCGATCGTACTCGTTTATTATTTTTGAGTCCGCTTTCGGTCGTACTCGTTTGCTATTGAAAGAGTGTTTTCAGCCGGTGTTTCTGTCGAGTCCGCTTTCGGTCGTACTCGTTTATTCTTTTCGAGTCCGCTTTCGATCATACTCGTTTGCTGTTGAAAGAGCGTTTTTGGCCGGTCTTTCTGTTCGAGTCCGCTTTCGGTCGTACTCGTTTATTCTTTTCGAGTTTGGTCGTACTCGTTTGCTGTTGAAAGAGCATTTTCGGCCTGTTTTTCTGTTCGAGTCCGCTTTCGGTCGTACTCGTTTATTCTTTTCGAGTCCCCTTTCGGTCGTACTCGTTTGCTGTTGAAAGAGCGTTTTGGGCCGGTGTTTCTTTTCGAGTCCGCTTTCGGTCGTACTCGTTTATTCTTTTCGAGTCCGCTTTCGGTCGTGCTCGTTTGCTGTTGAAAGAACGTTTTCGGCCGACCTTTTTGTTCGAGTCCGCTTTCGTTTGTACTCGTTTATTTTTTTCGAGTCCACATTCGGTCGTACTCGTTTGCTGTTGAAACAGCATTTTCTACCGGTCTTTCTTTTCGAGTCGGCTTTCGGTCGTACTCGTTTATTATTTTCGAGTCTGCTTTCGGTCGTGCTCGTTCGCTGTTGAAAGAGCGTTTTCGGCCGGTCTTTCTGTTCGAGTCCGCTTTCGGTCGTACTCGTTTATTCTTTTCATGTCCGCTTTCGGTCGTACTCGTTTGCTGTTGAAAGAGGGTTTTTGGCCAGTCTTTCTGTTCGAGTCCGCTTTCGGTCTTACTCGTTTATTCTTTTCGAGTGCGCTTTTCGTCGTACTCGTTTGTAGTTGAAAAAGCATTTTCGGCCGGTCTCTTCTGATCAAGTCCGCTTTCGATCGTACTCGTTTATTATTTTTGAGTCCGCTTTCGGTCGTACTCGTTTGCTATTGAAAGAGTGTTTTCAGCCGGTGTTTCTGTCGAGTCCGCTTTCGGTCGTACTCGTTTATTCTTTTCGAGTCCGCTTTCGATCATACTCGTTTGCTGTTGAAAGAGCGTTTTTGGCCGGTCTTTCTGTTCGAGTCCGCTTTCGGTCGTACTCGTTTATTCTTTTCGAGTTTGGTCGTACTCGTTTGCTGTTGAAAGAGCATTTTCGGCCTGTTTTTCTGTTCGAGTCCGCTTTCGGTCGTACTCGTTTATTCTTTTCGAGTCCCCTTTCGGTCGTACTCGTTTGCTGTTGAAAGAGCGTTTTGGGCCGGTGTTTCTTTTCGAGTCCGCTTTCGGTCGTACTCGTTTATTCTTTTCGAGTCCGCTTTCGGTCGTGCTCGTTTACTTTTGAAAGAACGTTTTCGGCCGACCTTTTTGTTCGAGTCCGCTTTCGTTCGTACTCGTTTATTTTTTTCGAGTCCACATTCGGTCGTACTCGTTTGCTGTTGAAACAGCATTTTCTACCGGTCTTTCTTTTCGAGTCGGCTTTCGGTCGTACTCGTTTATTATTTTCGAGTCTGCTTTCGGTCGTGCTCGTTCGCTGTTGAAAGAGCGTTTTCGGCCGGTCTTTCTGTTCGAGTCCGCTTTCGGTCGTACTCGTTTATTCTTTTCATGTCCGCTTTCGGTCGTACTCGTTTGCTGTTGAAAGAGGGTTTTTGGCCAGTCTTTCTGTTCGAGTCCGCTTTCGGTCTTACTCGTTTATTCTTTTCGAGTGCGCTTTTCGTCGTACTCGTTTGTAGTTGAAAAAGCATTTTCGGCCGGTCTCTTCTGATCAAGTCCGCTTTCGATCGTACTCGTTTATTATTTTTGAGTCCGCTTTCGGTCGTACTCGTTTGCTATTGAAAGAGTGTTTTCAGCCGGTGTTTCTGTCGAGTTCGCTTTCGGTCGTACTCGTTTATTCTTTTCGAGTCCGCTTTCGATCATACTCGTTTGCTGTTGAAAGAGCGTTTTTGGCCGGTCTTTCTGTTCGAGTCCGCTTTCGGTCGTACTCGTTTATTCTTTTCGAGTTTGGTCGTACTCGTTTGCTGTTGAAAGAGCATTTTCGGCCTGTTTTTCTGTTCGAGTCCGCTTTCGGTCGTACTCGTTTATTCTTTTCGAGTCCCCTTTCGGTCGTACTCGTTTGCTGTTGAAAGAGCGTTTTGGGCCGGTGTTTCTTTTCGAGTCCGCTTTCGGTCGTACTCGTTTATTCTTTTCGAGTCCGCTTTCGGTCGTGCTCGTTTGTTGTTGAAAGAACGTTTTCGGCCGACCTTTTTGTTCGAGTCCGCTTTCGTTCGTACTCGTTTATTTTTTTCGAGTCCACATTCGGTCGTACTCGTTTGCTGTTGAAACAGCATTTTCTACCGGTCTTTCTTTTCGAGTCGGCTTTCGGTCGTACTCGTTTATTATTTTCGAGTCTGCTTTCGGTCGTGCTCGTTCGCTGTTGAAAGAGCGTTTTCGGCCGGTCTTTCTGTTCGAGTCCGCTTTCGGTCGTACTCGTTTATTCTTTTCATGTCCGCTTTCGGTCGTACTCGTTTGCTGTTGAAAGAGGGTTTTTGGCCAGTCTTTCTGTTCGAGTCCGCTTTCGGTCTTACTCGTTTATTCTTTTCGAGTGCGCTTTTCGTCGTACTCGTTTGTAGTTGAAAAAGCATTTTCGGCCGGTCTCTTCTGATCAAGTCCGCTTTCGATCGTACTCGTTTATTATTTTTGAGTCCGCTTTCGGTCGTACTCGTTTGCTATTGAAAGAGTGTTTTCAGCCGGTGTTTCTGTCGAGTCCGCTTTCGGTCGTACTCGTTTATTCTTTTCGAGTCCGCTTTCGATCATACTCGTTTGCGGTTGAAAGAGCGTTTTTGGCCGGTCTTTCTGTTCGAGTCCGCTTTCGGTCGTACTCGTTTATTCTTTTCGAGTTTGGTCGTACTCGTTTGCTGTTGAAAGAGCATTTTCGGCCTGTTTTTCTGTTCGAGTCCGCTTTCGGTCGTACTCGTTTATTCTTTTCGAGTCCCCTTTCGGTCGTACTCGTTTGCTGTTGAAAGAGCGTTTTGGGCCGGTGTTTCTTTTCGAGTCCGCTTTCGGTCGTACTCGTTTATTCTTTTCGAGTCCGCTTTCGGTCGTGCTCGTTTGCTGTTGAAAGAACGTTTTCGGCCGACCTTTTTGTTCGAGTCCGCTTTCGTTCGTACTCGTTTATTTTTTTCGAGTCCACATTCGGTCGTACTCGTTTGCTGTTGAAACAACATTTTCTACCGGTCTTTCTTTTCGAGTCGGCTTTCGGTCGTACTCGTTTATTATTTTCGAGTCTGCTTTCGGTCGTGCTCGTTCGCTGTTGAAAGAGCGTTTTCGGCCGGTCTTTCTGTTCGAGTCCGCTTTCGGTCGTACTCGTTTATTCTTTTCATGTCCGCTTTCGGTCGTACTCGTTTGCTGTTGAAAGAGGGTTTTTGGCCAGTCTTTCTGTTCGAGTCCGCTTTCGGTCTTACTCGTTTATTCTTTTCGAGTGCGCTTTTCGTCGTACTCGTTTGAAGTTGAAAAAGCATTTTCGGCCGGTCTCTTCTGATCAAGTCCGCTTTCGATCGTACTCGTTTATTATTTTTGAGTCCGCTTTCGGTCGTACTCGTTTGCTATTGAAAGAGTGTTTTCAGCCGGTGTTTCTGTCGAGTCCGCTTTCGGTCGTACTCGTTTATTCTTTTCGAGTCCGCTTTCGATCATACTCGTTTGCTGTTGAAAGAGCGTTTTTGGCCGGTCTTTCTGTTCGAGTCCGCTTTCGGTCGTACTCGTTTATTCTTTTCGAGTTTGGTCGTACTCGTTTGCTGTTGAAAGAGCATTTTCGGCCTGTTTTTCTGTTCGAGTCCGCTTTCGGTCGTACTCGTTTATTCTTTTCGAGTCCCCTTTCGGTCGTACTCGTTTGCTGTTGAAAGAGCGTTTTGGGCCGGTGTTTCTTTTCGAGTCCGCTTTCGGTCGTACTCGTTTATTCTTTTCGAGTCCGCTTTCGGTCGTGCTCGTTTGCTGTTGAAAGAACGTTTTCGGCCGACCTTTTTGTTCGAGTCCGCTTTCGTTCGTACTCGTTTATTTTTTTCGAGTCCACATTTGGTCGTACTCGTTTGCTGTTGAAAGAGCATTTTCTACCGGTCTTTCTTTTCGAGTCAGCTTTCGGTCATACTCGTTTATTATTTTCGAGTCCGCTTTCGGTCGTGCTCGTTCGCTGTTGAAAGAGCGTTTTCGGCCGGTCTTTCTGTTCGAGTCCGCTTTCGGTCGTACTCGTTTATTCTTTTCATGTCCGCTTTCGGTCGTACTCGTTTGCTGTTGAAAGAGGGTTTTTGGCCAGTCTTTCTGTTCGAGTCCGCTTTCGGTCTTACTCGTTTATTCTTTTCGAGTGCGCTTTTCGTCGTACTCGTTTGTAGTTGAAAAAGCATTTTCGGCCGGTCTCTTCTGATCAAGTCCGCTTTCGATCGTACTCGTTTATTATTTTTGAGTCCGCTTTCGGTCGTACTCGTTTGCTATTGAAAGAGTGTTTTCAGCCGGTGTTTCTGTCGAGTCCGCTTTCGGTCGTACTCGTTTATTCTTTTCGAGTCCGCTTTCGATCATACTCGTTTGCTGTTGAAAGAGCGTTTTTGGCCGGTCTTTCTGTTCGAGTCCGCTTTCGGTCGTACTCGTTTATTCTTTTCGAGTTTGGTCGTACTCGTTTGCTGTTGAAAGAGCATTTTCGGCCTGTTTTTCTGTTCGAGTCCGCTTTCGGTCGTACTCGTTTATTCTTTTCGAGTCCCCTTTCGGTCGTACTCGTTTGCTGTTGAAAGAGCGTTTTGGGCCGGTGTTTCTTTTCGAGTCCGCTTTCGGTCGTACTCGTTTATTCTTTTCGAGTCCGCTTTCGGTCGTGCTCGTTTGCTGTTGAAAGAACGTTTTCGGCCGACCTTTTTGTTCGAGTCCGCTTTCGTTCGTACTCGTTTATTTTTTTCGAGTCCACATTCGGTCGTACTCGTTTGCTGTTGAAACAGCATTTTCTACCGGTCTTTCTTTTCGAGTCGGCTTTCGGTCGTACTCGTTTATTATTTTCGAGTCTGCTTTCGGTCGTGCTCGTTCGCTGTTGAAAGAGCGTTTTCGGCCGGTCTTTCTGTTCGAGTCCGCTTTCGGTCGTACTCGTTTATTCTTTTCATGTCCGCTTTCGGTCGTACTCGTTTGCTGTTGAAAGAGGGTTTTTGGCCAGTCTTTCTGTTCGAGTCCGCTTTCGGTCTTACTCGTTTATTCTTTTCGAGTGCGCTTTTCGTCGTACTCGTTTGTAGTTGAAAAAGCATTTTCGGCCGGTCTCTTCTGATCAAGTCCGCTTTCGATCGTACTCGTTTATTATTTTTGAGTCCGCTTTCGGTCGTACTCGTTTGCTATTGAAAGAGTGTTTTCAGCCGGTGTTTCTGTCGAGTCCGCTTTCGGTCGTACTCGTTTATTCTTTTCGAGTCCGCTTTCGATCATACTCGTTTGCTGTTGAAAGAGCGTTTTTGGCCGGTCTTTCTGTTCGAGTCCGCTTTCGGTCGTACTCGTTTATTCTTTTCGAGTTTGGTCGTACTCGTTTGCTGTTGAAAGAGCATTTTCGGCCTGTTTTTCTGTTCGAGTCCGCTTTCGGTCGTACTCGTTTATTCTTTTCGAGTCCCCTTTCGGTCGTACTCGTTTGCTGTTGAAAGAGCGTTTTGGGCCGGTGTTTCTTTTCGAGTCCGCTTTCGGTCGTACTCGTTTATTCTTTTCGAGTCCGCTTTCGGTCGTGCTCGTTTGCTGTTGAAAGAACGTTTTCGGCCGACCTTTTTGTTCGAGTCCGCTTTCGTTCGTACTCGTTTATTTTTTTCGAGTCCACATTCGGTCGTACTCGTTTGCTGTTGAAACAACATTTTCTACCGGTCTTTCTTTTCGAGTCGGCTTTCGGTCGTACTCGTTTATTATTTTCGAGTCTGCTTTCGGTCGTGCTCGTTCGCTGTTGAAAGAGCGTTTTCGGCCGGTCTTTCTGTTCGAGTCCGCTTTCGGTCGTACTCGTTTATTCTTTTCATGTCCGCTTTCGGTCGTACTCGTTTGCTGTTGAAAGAGGGTTTTTGGCCAGTCTTTCTGTTCGAGTCCGCTTTCGGTCTTACTCGTTTATTCTTTTCGAGTGCGCTTTTCGTCGTACTCGTTTGAAGTTGAAAAAGCATTTTCGGCCGGTCTCTTCTGATCAAGTCCGCTTTCGATCGTACTCGTTTATTATTTTTGAGTCCGCTTTCGGTCGTACTCGTTTGCTATTGAAAGAGTGTTTTCAGCCGGTGTTTCTGTCGAGTCCGCTTTCGGTCGTACTCGTTTATTCTTTTCGAGTCCGCTTTCGATCATACTCGTTTGCTGTTGAAAGAGCGTTTTTGGCCGGTCTTTCTGTTCGAGTCCGCTTTCGGTCGTACTCGTTTATTCTTTTCGAGTTTGGTCGTACTCGTTTGCTGTTGAAAGAGCATTTTCGGCCTGTTTTTCTGTTCGAGTCCGCTTTCGGTCGTACTCGTTTATTCTTTTCGAGTCCCCTTTCGGTCGTACTCGTTTGCTGTTGAAAGAGCGTTTTGGGCCGGTGTTTCTTTTCGAGTCCGCTTTCGGTCGTACTCGTTTATTCTTTTCGAGTCCGCTTTCGGTCGTGCTCGTTTGCTGTTGAAAGAACGTTTTCGGCCGACCTTTTTGTTCGAGTCCGCTTTCGTTCGTACTCGTTTATTTTTTTCGAGTCCACATTTGGTCGTACTCGTTTGCTGTTGAAAGAGCATTTTCTACCGGTCTTTCTTTTCGAGTCAGCTTTCGGTCATACTCGTTTATTATTTTCGAGTCCGCTTTCGGTCGTGCTCGTTCGCTGTTGAAAGAGCGTTTTCGGCCGGTCTTTCTGTTCGAGTCCGCTTTCGGTCGTACTCGTTTATTCTTTTCATGTCCGCTTTCGGTCGTACTCGTTTGCTGTTGAAAGAGGGTTTTTGGCCAGTCTTTCTGTTCGAGTCCGCTTTCGGTCTTACTCGTTTATTCTTTTCGAGTGCGCTTTTCGTCGTACTCGTTTGTAGTTGAAAAAGCATTTTCGGCCGGTCTCTTCTGATCAAGTCCGCTTTCGATCGTACTCGTTTATTATTTTTGAGTCCGCTTTCGGTCGTACTCGTTTGCTATTGAAAGAGTGTTTTCAGCCGGTGTTTCTGTCGAGTCCGCTTTCGGTCGTACTCGTTTATTCTTTTCGAGTCCGCTTTCGATCATACTCGTTTGCTGTTGAAAGAGCGTTTTTGGCCGGTCTTTCTGTTCGAGTCCGCTTTCGGTCGTACTCGTTTATTCTTTTCGAGTTTGGTCGTACTCGTTTGCTGTTGAAAGAGCATTTTCGGCCTGTTTTTCTGTTCGAGTCCGCTTTCGGTCGTACTCGTTTATTCTTTTCGAGTCCCCTTTCGGTCGTACTCGTTTGCTGTTGAAAGAGCGTTTTGGGCCGGTGTTTCTTTTCGAGTCCGCTTTCGGTCGTACTCGTTTATTCTTTTCGAGTCCGCTTTCGGTCGTGCTCGTTTACTTTTGAAAGAACGTTTTCGGCCGACCTTTTTGTTCGAGTCCGCTTTCGTTCGTACTCGTTTATTTTTTTCGAGTCCACATTCGGTCGTACTCGTTTGCTGTTGAAACAACATTTTCTACCGGTCTTTCTTTTCGAGTCGGCTTTCGGTCGTACTCGTTTATTATTTTCGAGTCTGCTTTCGGTCGTGCTCGTTCGCTGTTGAAAGAGCGTTTTCGGCCGGTCTTTCTGTTCGAGTCCGCTTTCGGTCGTACTCGTTTATTCTTTTCATGTCCGCTTTCGGTCGTACTCGTTTGCTGTTGAAAGAGGGTTTTTGGCCAGTCTTTCTGTTCGAGTCCGCTTTCGGTCTTACTCGTTTATTCTTTTCGAGTGCGCTTTTCGTCGTACTCGTTTGAAGTTGAAAAAGCATTTTCGGCCGGTCTCTTCTGATCAAGTCCGCTTTCGATCGTACTCGTTTATTATTTTTGAGTCCGCTTTCGGTCGTACTCGTTTGCTATTGAAAGAGTGTTTTCAGCCGGTGTTTCTGTCGAGTCCGCTTTCGGTCGTACTCGTTTATTCTTTTCGAGTCCGCTTTCGATCATACTCGTTTGCTGTTGAAAGAGCGTTTTTGGCCGGTCTTTCTGTTCGAGTCCGCTTTCGGTCGTACTCGTTTATTCTTTTCGAGTTTGGTCGTACTCGTTTGCTGTTGAAAGAGCATTTTCGGCCTGTTTTTCTGTTCGAGTCCGCTTTCGGTCGTACTCGTTTATTCTTTTCGAGTCCCCTTTCGGTCGTACTCGTTTGCTGTTGAAAGAGCGTTTTGGGCCGGTGTTTCTTTTCGAGTCCGCTTTCGGTCGTACTCGTTTATTCTTTTCGAGTCCGCTTTCGGTCGTGCTCGTTTGCTGTTGAAAGAACGTTTTCGGCCGACCTTTTTGTTCGAGTCCGCTTTCGTTCGTACTCGTTTATTTTTTTCGAGTCCACATTTGGTCGTACTCGTTTGCTGTTGAAAGAGCATTTTCTACCGGTCTTTCTTTTCGAGTCAGCTTTCGGTCATACTCGTTTATTATTTTCGAGTCCGCTTTCGGTCGTGCTCGTTCGCTGTTGAAAGAGCGTTTTCGGCCGGTCTTTCTGTTCGAGTCCGCTTTCGGTCGTACTCGTTTATTCTTTTCATGTCCGCTTTCGGTCGTACTCGTTTGCTGTTGAAAGAGGGTTTTTGGCCAGTCTTTCTGTTCGAGTCCGCTTTCGGTCTTACTCGTTTATTCTTTTCGAGTGCGCTTTTCGTCGTACTCGTTTGTAGTTGAAAAAGCATTTTCGGCCGGTCTCTTCTGATCAAGTCCGCTTTCGATCGTACTCGTTTATTATTTTTGAGTCCGCTTTCGGTCGTACTCGTTTGCTATTGAAAGAGTGTTTTCAGCCGGTGTTTCTGTCGAGTCCGCTTTCGGTCGTACTCGTTTATTCTTTTCGAGTCCGCTTTCGATCATACTCGTTTGCTGTTGAAAGAGCGTTTTTGGCCGGTCTTTCTGTTCGAGTCCGCTTTCGGTCGTACTCGTTTATTCTTTTCGAGTTTGGTCGTACTCGTTTGCTGTTGAAAGAGCATTTTCGGCCTGTTTTTCTGTTCGAGTCCGCTTTCGGTCGTACTCGTTTATTCTTTTCGAGTCCCCTTTCGGTCGTACTCGTTTGCTGTTGAAAGAGCGTTTTGGGCCGGTGTTTCTTTTCGAGTCCGCTTTCGGTCGTACTCGTTTATTCTTTTCGAGTCCGCTTTCGGTCGTGCTCGTTTACTTTTGAAAGAACGTTTTCGGCCGACCTTTTTGTTCGAGTCCGCTTTCGTTCGTACTCGTTTATTTTTTTCGAGTCCACATTCGGTCGTACTCGTTTGCTGTTGAAACAACATTTTCTACCGGTCTTTCTTTTCGAGTCGGCTTTCGGTCGTACTCGTTTATTATTTTCGAGTCTGCTTTCGGTCGTGCTCGTTCGCTGTTGAAAGAGCGTTTTCGGCCGGTCTTTCTGTTCGAGTCCGCTTTCGGTCGTACTCGTTTATTCTTTTCATGTCCGCTTTCGGTCGTACTCGTTTGCTGTTGAAAGAGGGTTTTTGGCCAGTCTTTCTGTTCGAGTCCGCTTTCGGTCTTACTCGTTTATTCTTTTCGAGTGCGCTTTTCGTCGTACTCGTTTGAAGTTGAAAAAGCATTTTCGGCCGGTCTCTTCTGATCAAGTCCGCTTTCGATCGTACTCGTTTATTATTTTTGAGTCCGCTTTCGGTCGTACTCGTTTGCTATTGAAAGAGTGTTTTCAGCCGGTGTTTCTGTCGAGTCCGCTTTCGGTCGTACTCGTTTATTCTTTTCGAGTCCGCTTTCGATCATACTCGTTTGCTGTTGAAAGAGCGTTTTTGGCCGGTCTTTCTGTTCGAGTCCGCTTTCGGTCGTACTCGTTTATTCTTTTCGAGTTTGGTCGTACTCGTTTGCTGTTGAAAGAGCATTTTCGGCCTGTTTTTCTGTTCGAGTCCGCTTTCGGTCGTACTCGTTTATTCTTTTCGAGTCCCCTTTCGGTCGTACTCGTTTGCTGTTGAAAGAGCGTTTTGGGCCGGTGTTTCTTTTCGAGTCCGCTTTCGGTCGTACTCGTTTATTCTTTTCGAGTCCGCTTTCGGTCGTGCTCGTTTGCTGTTGAAAGAACGTTTTCGGCCGACCTTTTTGTTCGAGTCCGCTTTCGTTCGTACTCGTTTATTTTTTTCGAGTCCACATTTGGTCGTACTCGTTTGCTGTTGAAAGAGCATTTTCTACCGGTCTTTCTTTTCGAGTCAGCTTTCGGTCATACTCGTTTATTATTTTCGAGTCCGCTTTCGGTCGTGCTCGTTCGCTGTTGAAAGAGCGTTTTCGGCCGGTCTTTCTGTTCGAGTCCGCTTTCGGTCGTACTCGTTTATTCTTTTCATGTCCGCTTTCGGTCGTACTCGTTTGCTGTTGAAAGAGGGTTTTTGGCCAGTCTTTCTGTTCGAGTCCGCTTTCGGTCTTACTCGTTTATTCTTTTCGAGTGCGCTTTTCGTCGTACTCGTTTGTAGTTGAAAAAGCATTTTCGGCCGGTCTCTTCTGATCAAGTCCGCTTTCGATCGTACTCGTTTATTATTTTTGAGTCCGCTTTCGGTCGTACTCGTTTGCTATTGAAAGAGTGTTTTCAGCCGGTGTTTCTGTCGAGTCCGCTTTCGGTCGTACTCGTTTATTCTTTTCGAGTCCGCTTTCGATCATACTCGTTTGCTGTTGAAAGAGCGTTTTTGGCCGGTCTTTCTGTTCGAGTCCGCTTTCGGTCGTACTCGTTTATTCTTTTCGAGTTTGGTCGTACTCGTTTGCTGTTGAAAGAGCATTTTCGGCCTGTTTTTCTGTTCGTGTCCGCTTTCGGTCGTACTCGTTTATTCTTTTCGAGTCCCCTTTCGGTCGTACTCGTTTGCTGTTGAAAGAGCGTTTTTGGCCGGTCTTTCTGTTCGAGTCCGCTTTCGGTCGTACTCGTTTATTCTTTTCGAGTTTGGTCGTACTCGTTTGCTGTTGAAAGAGCATTTTCGGCCTGTTTTTCTGTTCGAGTCCGCTTTCGGTCGTACTCGTTTATTCTTTTCGAGTCCCCTTTCGGTCGTACTCGTTTGCTGTTGAAAGAGCGTTTTGGGCCGGTGTTTCTTTTCGAGTCCGCTTTCGGTCGTACTCGTTTATTCTTTTCGAGTCCGCTTTCGGTCGTGCTCGTTTACTTTTGAAAGAACGTTTTCGGCCGACCTTTTTGTTCGAGTCCGCTTTCGTTCGTACTCGTTTATTTTTTTCGAGTCCACATTCGGTCGTACTCGTTTGCTGTTGAAACAGCATTTTCTACCGGTCTTTCTTTTCGAGTCGGCTTTCGGTCGTACTCGTTTATTATTTTCGAGTCTGCTTTCGGTCGTGCTCGTTCGCTGTTGAAAGAGCGTTTTCGGCCGGTCTTTCTGTTCGAGTCCGCTTTCGGTCGTACTCGTTTATTCTTTTCATGTCCGCTTTCGGTCGTACTCGTTTGCTGTTGAAAGAGGGTTTTTGGCCAGTCTTTCTGTTCGAGTCCGCTTTCGGTCTTACTCGTTTATTTTTTTCGAGTGCGCTTTTCATCGTACTCGTTTGTAGTTGAAAAAGCATTTTCGGCCGGTCTCTTCTGATCAAGTCCGCTTTCGATCGTACTCGTTTATTATTTTTGAGTCCGCTTTCGGTCGTACTCGTTTGCTATTGAAAGAGTGTTTTCAGCCGGTGTTTCTGTCGAGTCCGCTTTCGGTCGTACTCGTTTATTCTTTTCGAGTCCGCTTTCGATCATACTCGTTTGCTGTTAAAAGAGCGTTTTTGCCCGGTCTTTCTGTTCGAGTCCGCTTTCGGTCGTACTCGTTTATTCTTTTCGAGTTTGGTCGTACTCCTTTGCTGTTGAAAGAGCATTTTCGGCCTGTTTTTCTGTTCGAGTCCGCTTTCGGTCGTACTCGTTTATTCTTTTCGAGTCCCCTTTCGGTCGTACTCGTTTGCTGTTGAAAGAGCGTTTTGGGCCGGTGTTTCTTTTCGAGTCCGCTTTCGGTCGTACTCGTTTATTCTTTTCGAGTCCGCTTTCGGTCGTGCTCGTTTACTTTTGAAAGAACGTTTTCGGCCGACCTTTTTGTTCGAGTCCGCTTTCGTTCGTACTCGTTTATTTTTTTTGAGTCCACATTCGGTCGTACTCGTTTGCTGTTGAAACAGCATTTTCTACCGGTCTTTCTTTTCGAGTCGGCTTTCGGTCGTACTCGTTTATTATTTTCGAGTCTGCTTTCGGTCGTGCTCGTTCGCTGTTGAAAGAGCGTTTTCGGCCGGTCTTTCTGTTCGAGTCCGCTTTCGGTCGTACTCGTTTATTCTTTTCATGTCCGCTTTCGGTCGTACTCGTTTGCTGTTTAAAGAGGGTTTTTGGCCAGTCTTTCTGTTCGAGTCCGCTTTCGGTCTTACTCGTTTATTCTTTTCGAGTGCGCTTTTCGTCGTACTCGTTTGTAGTTGAAAAAGCATTTTCGGCCGGTCTCTTCTGATCAAGTCCGCTTTCGATCGTACTCGTTTATTATTTTTGAGTCCGCTTTCGGTCGTACTCGTTTGCTATTGAAAGAGTGTTTTCAGCCGGTGTTTCTGTCGAGTCCGCTTTCGGTCGTACTCGTTTATTCTTTTCGAGTCCGCTTTCGATCATACTCGTTTGCTGTTGAAAGAGCGTTTTTGGCCGGTCTTTCTGTTCGAGTCCGCTTTCGGTCGTACTCGTTTATTCTTTTCGAGTTTGGTCGTACTCGTTTGCTGTTGAAAGAGCATTTTCGGCCTGTTTTTCTGTTCGAGTCCGCTTTCGGTCGTACTCGTTTATTCTTTTCGAGTCCCCTTTCGGTCGTACTCGTTTGCTGTTGAAAGAGCGTTTTGGGCCGGTGTTTCTTTTCGAGTCCGCTTTCGGTCGTACTCGTTTATTCTTTTCGAGTCCGCTTTCGGTCGTGCTCGTTTGCTGTTGAAAGAACGTTTTCGGCCGACCTTTTTGTTCGAGTCCGCTTTCGTTCGTACTCGTTTATTTTTTTCGAGTCCACATTTGGTCGTACTCGTTTGCTGTTGAAAGAGCATTTTCTACCGGTCTTTCTTTTCGAGTCAGCTTTCGGTCATACTCGTTTATTATTTTCGAGTCCGCTTTCGGTCGTGCTCGTTCGCTGTTGAAAGAGCGTTTTCGGCCGGTCTTTCTGTTCGAGTCCGCTTTCGGTCGTACTCGTTTATTCTTTTCATGTCCGCTTTCGGTCGTACTCGTTTGCTGTTGAAAGAGGGTTTTTGGCCAGTCTTTCTGTTCGAGTCCGCTTTCGGTCTTACTCGTTTATTCTTTTCGAGTGCGCTTTTCGTCGTACTCGTTTGTAGTTGAAAAAGCATTTTCGGCCGGTCTCTTCTGATCAAGTCCGCTTTCGATCGTACTCGTTTATTATTTTTGAGTCCGCTTTCGGTCGTACTCGTTTGCTATTGAAAGAGTGTTTTCAGCCGGTGTTTCTGTCGAGTCCGCTTTCGGTCGTACTCGTTTATTCTTTTCGAGTCCGCTTTCGATCATACTCGTTTGCTGTTGAAAGAGCGTTTTTGGCCGGTCTTTCTGTTCGAGTCCGCTTTCGGTCGTACTCGTTTATTCTTTTCGAGTTTGGTCGTACTCGTTTGCTGTTGAAAGAGCATTTTCGGCCTGTTTTTCTGTTCGAGTCCGCTTTCGGTCGTACTCGTTTATTCTTTTCGAGTCCCCTTTCGGTCGTACTCGTTTGTTGTTGAAAGAGCGTTTTGGGCCGGTGTTTCTTTTCGAGTCCGCTTTCGGTCGTACTCGTTTATTCTTTTCGAGTCCGCTTTCGGTCGTGCTCGTTTACTTTTGAAAGAACGTTTTCGGCCGACCTTTTTGTTCGAGTCCGCTTTCGTTCGTACTCGTTTATTTTTTTCGAGTCCACATTCGGTCGTACTCGTTTGCTGTTGAAACAACATTTTCTACCGGTCTTTCTTTTCGAGTCGGCTTTCGGTCGTACTCGTTTATTATTTTCGAGTCTGCTTTCGGTCGTGCTCGTTCGCTGTTGAAAGAGCGTTTTCGGCCGGTCTTTCTGTTCGAGTCCGCTTTCGGTCGTACTCGTTTATTCTTTTCATGTCCGCTTTCGGTCGTACTCGTTTGCTGTTGAAAGAGAGTTTTTGGCCAGTCTTTCTGTTCGAGTCCGCTTTCGGTCTTACTCGTTTATTCTTTTCGAGTGCGCTTTTCGTCGTACTCGTTTGACGTTGAAAAAGCATTTTCGGCCGGTCTCTTCTGATCAAGTCCGCTTTCGATCGTACTCGTTTATTATTTTTGAGTCCGCTTTCGGTCGTACTCGTTTGCTATTGAAAGAGTGTTTTCAGCCGGTGTTTCTGTCGAGTCCGCTTTCGGTCGTACTCGTTTATTCTTTTCGAGTCCGCTTTCGATCATACTCGTTTGCTGTTGAAAGAGCGTTTTTGGCCGGTCTTTCTGTTCGAGTCCGCTTTCGGTCGTACTCGTTTATTCTTTTCGAGTTTGGTCGTACTCGTTTGCTGTTGAAAGAGCATTTTCGGCCTGTTTTTCTGTTCGAGTCCGCTTTCGGTCGTACTCGTTTATTCTTTTCGAGTCCCCTTTCGGTCGTACTCGTTTGCTGTTGAAAGAGCGTTTTGGGCCGGTGTTTCTTTTCGAGTCCGCTTTCGGTCGTACTCGTTTATTCTTTTCGAGTCCGCTTTCGGTCGTGCTCGTTTGCTGTTGAAAGAACGTTTTCGGCCGACCTTTTTGTTCGAGTCCGCTTTCGTTCGTACTCGTTTATTTTTTTCGAGTCCACATTTGGTCGTACTCGTTTGCTGTTGAAAGAGCATTTTCTACCGGTCTTTCTTTTCGAGTCAGCTTTCGGTCATACTCGTTTATTATTTTCGAGTCCGCTTTCGGTCGTGCTCGTTCGCTGTTGAAAGAGCGTTTTCGGCCGGTCTTTCTGTTCGAGTCCGCTTTCGGTCGTACTCGTTTATTCTTTTCATGTCCGCTTTCGGTCGTACTCGTTTGCTGTTGAAAGAGGGTTTTTGGCCAGTCTTTCTGTTCGAGTCCGCTTTCGGTCTTACTCGTTTATTCTTTTCGAGTGCGCTTTTCGTCGTACTCGTTTGTAGTTGAAAAAGCATTTTCGGCCGGTCTCTTCTGATCAAGTCCGCTTTCGATCGTACTCGTTTATTATTTTTGAGTCCGCTTTCGGTCGTACTCGTTTGCTATTGAAAGAGTGTTTTCAGCCGGTGTTTCTGTCGAGTCCGCTTTCGGTCGTACTCGTTTATTCTTTTCGAGTCCGCTTTCGATCATACTCGTTTGCTGTTGAAAGAGCGTTTTTGGCCGGTCTTTCTGTTCGAGTCCGCTTTCGGTCGTACTCGTTTATTCTTTTCGAGTTTGGTCGTACTCGTTTGCTGTTGAAAGAGCATTTTCGGCCTGTTTTTCTGTTCGAGTCCGCTTTCGGTCGTACTCGTTTATTCTTTTCGAGTCCCCTTTCGGTCGTACTCGTTTGCTGTTGAAAGAGCGTTTTTGGCCGGTCTTTCTGTTCGAGTCCGCTTTCGGTCGTACTCGTTTATTCTTTTCGAGTTTGGTCGTACTCGTTTGCTGTTGAAAGAGCATTTTCGGCCTGTTTTTCTGTTCGAGTCCGCTTTCGGTCGTACTCGTTTATTCTTTTCGAGTCCCCTTTCGGTCGTACTCGTTTGCTGTTGAAAGAGCGTTTTGGGCCGGTGTTTCTTTTCGAGTCCGCTTTCGGTCGTACTCGTTTATTCTTTTCGAGTCCGCTTTCGGTCGTGCTCGTTTACTTTTGAAAGAACGTTTTCGGCCGACCTTTTTGTTCGAGTCCGCTTTCGTTCGTACTCGTTTATTTTTTTCGAGTCCACATTCGGTCGTACTCGTTTGCTGTTGAAACAGCATTTTCTACCGGTCTTTCTTTTCGAGTCGGCTTTCGGTCGTACTCGTTTATTATTTTCGAGTCTGCTTTCGGTCGTGCTCGTTCGCTGTTGAAAGAGCGTTTTCGGCCGGTCTTTCTGTTCGAGTCCGCTTTCGGTCGTACTCGTTTATTCTTTTCATGTCCGCTTTCGGTCGTACTCGTTTGCTGTTGAAAGAGGGTTTTTGGCCAGTCTTTCTGTTCGAGTCCGCTTTCGGTCTTACTCGTTTATTTTTTTCGAGTGCGCTTTTCATCGTACTCGTTTGTAGTTGAAAAAGCATTTTCGGCCGGTCTCTTCTGATCAAGTCCGCTTTCGATCGTACTCGTTTATTATTTTTGAGTCCGCTTTCGGTCGTACTCGTTTGCTATTGAAAGAGTGTTTTCAGCCGGTGTTTCTGTCGAGTCCGCTTTCGGTCGTACTCGTTTATTCTTTTCGAGTCCGCTTTCGATCATACTCGTTTGCTGTTAAAAGAGCGTTTTTGCCCGGTCTTTCTGTTCGAGTCCGCTTTCGGTCGTACTCGTTTATTCTTTTCGAGTTTGGTCGTACTCCTTTGCTGTTGAAAGAGCATTTTCGGCCTGTTTTTCTGTTCGAGTCCGCTTTCGGTCGTACTCGTTTATTCTTTTCGAGTCCCCTTTCGGTCGTACTCGTTTGCTGTTGAAAGAGCGTTTTGGGCCGGTGTTTCTTTTCGAGTCCGCTTTCGGTCGTACTCGTTTATTCTTTTCGAGTCCGCTTTCGGTCGTGCTCGTTTACTTTTGAAAGAACGTTTTCGGCCGACCTTTTTGTTCGAGTCCGCTTTCGTTCGTACTCGTTTATTTTTTTCGAGTCCACATTCGGTCGTACTCGTTTGCTGTTGAAACAGCATTTTCTACCGGTCTTTCTTTTCGAGTCGGCTTTCGGTCGTACTCGTTTATTATTTTCGAGTCTGCTTTCGGTCGTGCTCGTTCGCTGTTGAAAGAGCGTTTTCGGCCGGTCTTTCTGTTCGAGTCCGCTTTCGGTCGTACTCGTTTATTCTTTTCATGTCCGCTTTCGGTCGTACTCGTTTGCTGTTTAAAGAGGGTTTTTGGCCAGTCTTTCTGTTCGAGTCCGCTTTCGGTCTTACTCGTTTATTCTTTTCGAGTGCGCTTTTCGTCGTACTCGTTTGTAGTTGAAAAAGCATTTTCGGCCGGTCTCTTCTGATCAAGTCCGCTTTCGATCGTACTCGTTTATTATTTTTGAGTCCGCTTTCGGTCGTACTCGTTTGCTATTGAAAGAGTGTTTTCAGCCGGTGTTTCTGTCGAGTCCGCTTTCGGTCGTACTCGTTTATTCTTTTCGAGTCCGCTTTCGATCATACTCGTTTGCTGTTGAAAGAGCGTTTTTGGCCGGTCTTTCTGTTCGAGTCCGCTTTCGGTCGTACTCGTTTATTCTTTTCGAGTTTGGTCGTACTCGTTTGCTGTTGAAAGAGCATTTTCGGCCTGTTTTTCTGTTCGAGTCCGCTTTCGGTCGTACTCGTTTATTCTTTTCGAGTCCCCTTTCGGTCGTACTCGTTTGCTGTTGAAAGAGCGTTTTGGGCCGGTGTTTCTTTTCGAGTCCGCTTTCGGTCGTACTCGTTTATTCTTTTCGAGTCCGCTTTCGGTCGTGCTCGTTTGCTGTTGAAAGAACGTTTTCGGCCGACCTTTTTGTTCGAGTCCGCTTTCGTTCGTACTCGTTTATTTTTTTCGAGTCCACATTTGGTCGTACTCGTTTGCTGTTGAAAGAGCATTTTCTACCGGTCTTTCTTTTCGAGTCAGCTTTCGGTCATACTCGTTTATTATTTTCGAGTCCGCTTTCGGTCGTGCTCGTTCGCTGTTGAAAGAGCGTTTTCGGCCGGTCTTTCTGTTCGAGTCCGCTTTCGGTCGTACTCGTTTATTCTTTTCATGTCCGCTTTCGGTCGTACTCGTTTGCTGTTGAAAGAGGGTTTTTGGCCAGTCTTTCTGTTCGAGTCCGCTTTCGGTCTTACTCGTTTATTCTTTTCGAGTGCGCTTTTCGTCGTACTCGTTTGTAGTT
This sequence comes from Lathyrus tuberosus, assembly GCA_022829125.1. Classification (NCBI taxonomy): domain Eukaryota; kingdom Viridiplantae; phylum Streptophyta; class Magnoliopsida; order Fabales; family Fabaceae; genus Lathyrus; species Lathyrus tuberosus. Next base: position 125,439 of record JALAZF010000829.1, read on the forward strand.
GAAAAAGCATTTTCGGCCGGTCTCTTCTGATCAAGTCCGCTTTCGATCGTACTCGTTTATTATTTTTGAGTCCGCTTTCGGTCGTACTCGTTTGCTATTGAAAGAGTGTTTTCAGCCGGTGTTTCTGTCGAGTCCGCTTTCGGTCGTACTCGTTTATTCTTTTCGAGTCCGCTTTCGATCATACTCGTTTGCTGTTGAAAGAGCGTTTTTGGCCGGTCTTTTTGTTCGAGTCCGCTTTCGGTCGTACTCGTTTATTCTTTTCGAGTTTGGTCGTACTCGTTTGCTGTTGAAAGAGCATTTTCGGCCTGTTTTTCTGTTCGAGTCCGCTTTCGGTCGTACTCGTTTATTCTTTTCGAGTCCCCTTTCGGTCGTACTCGTTTGCTGTTGAAAGAGCGTTTTGGGCCGGTGTTTCTTTTCGAGTCCGCTTTCGGTCGTACTCGTTAATTCTTTTCGAGTCCGCTTTCGGTCGTGCTCGTTCGCTGTTGAAAGAGCGTTTTCGGCCGGTCTTTCTGTTCGAGTCCGCTTTCGGTCGTACTCGTTTATTCTTTTTGAGTTCACTTTCGGTCGTATTCGTTTGCTGTTGAAAGAGCGTTTTGGCCAGTCTTTCTTTTCGAGTCCGCTTTCGGTCGTACTCGTTTATTCTTTTCGAGTCCGCTTTCGGTCGTATTCATTTATTCTTTTCGTGTTTTGTCGTGCTCGTTCGCTGTTGAAAGAGCGTTTTCGGCCGGTCTTTCTGTTCGAGTCCGCTTTCGGTCGTACTCGTTTATTCTTTTCATGTCCGCTTTCGGTCGTACTCGTTTGCTGTTGAAAGAGGGTTTTTGGCCAGTCTTTCTGTTCGAGTCCGCTTTCGGTCTTACTCGTTTATTCTTTTCGAGTGCGCTTTTCGTCGTACTCGTTTGTAGTTGAAAAAGCATTTTCGGCCGGTCTCTTCTGATCAAGTCCGCTTTTGATCGTACTCGTTTATTATTTTTGAGTCCGCTTTCGGTCGTACTCGTTTGCTATTGAAAGAGTGTTTTCAGCCGGTGTTTCTGTCGAGTCCGCTTTCGGTCGTACTCGTTTATTCTTTTCGAGTCCGCTTTCGATCATACTCGTTTGCTGTTGAAAGAGCGTTTTTGGCCGGTCTTTCTGTTCGAGTCCGCTTTCGGTCGTACTCGTTTATTCTTTTCGAGTTTGGTCGTACTCGTTTGCTGTTGAAAGAGCATTTTCGGCCTGTTTTTCTGTTCGAGTCCGCTTTCGGTCGTACTCGTTTATTCTTTTCGAGTCCCCTTTCGGTCGTACTCGTTTGCTGTTGAAAGAGCGTTTTGGGCCGGTGTTTCTTTTCGAGTCCGCTTTCGGTCGTACTCGTTTATTCTTTTCGAGTCCGCTTTCGGTCGTGCTCGTTCGCTGTTGAAAGAGCGTTTTCGGCCGGTCTTTCTGTTCGAGTCCGCTTTCGGTCGTACTCGTTTATTCTTTTTGAGTTCACTTTCGGTCGTATTCGTTTGCTGTTGAAAGAGCGTTTTGGCCAGTCTTTCTTTTCGAGTCCGCTTTCGGTCGTACTCGTTTATTCTTTTCGAGTCCGCTTTCGGTCGTATTCATTTATTCTTTTCGTGTTTTGTCGTGCTCGTTCGCTGTTGAAAGAGCGTTTTCGGCCGGTCTTTCTGTTCGAGTCCGCTTTCGATCGTACTCGTTTATTCTTTTCATGTCCGCTTTCGGTCGTACTCGTTTGCTGTTGAAAGAGGGTTTTTGGCCAGTCTTTCTGTTCGAGTCCGCTTTCGGTCTTACTCGTTTATTCTTTTCGAGTGCGCTTTTCGTCGTACTCGTTTGTAGTTGAAAAAGCATTTTCGGCCGGTCTCTTCTGATCAAGTCCGCTTTCGATCGTACTCGTTTATTATTTTTGAGTCCGCTTTCGGTCGTACTCGTTTGCTATTGAAAGAGTGTTTTCAGCCGGTGTTTCTGTCGAGTCCGCTTTCGGTCGTACTCGTTTATTCTTTTCGAGTCCGCTTTCGATCATACTCGTTTGCTGTTGAAAGAGCGTTTTTGGCCGGTCTTTCTGTTCGAGTCCGCTTTCGGTCGTACTCGTTTATTCTTTTCGAGTTTGGTCGTACTCGTTTGCTGTTGAAAGAGCATTTTCGGCCTGTTTTTCTGTTCGAGTCCGCTTTCGGTCGTACTCGTTTATTCTTTTCGAGTCCCCTTTCGGTCGTACTCGTTTGCTGTTGAAAGAGCGTTTTGGGCCGGTGTTTCTTTTCGAGTCCGCTTTCGGTCGTACTCGTTTATTCTTTTCGAGTCCGCTTTCGGTCGTGCTCGTTCGCTGTTGAAAGAGCGTTTTCGGCCGGTCTTTCTGTTCGAGTCCGCTTTCGGTCGTACTCGTTTATTCTTTTCGAGTTTGGTCGTACTCGTTTGCTGTTGAAAGAGCATTTTCGGCCTGTTTTTCTGTTCGAGTCCGCTTTCGGTCGTACTCGTTTATTCTTTTCGAGTCCCCTTTCGGTCGTACTCGTTTGCTGTTGAAAGAGCGTTTTGGGCCGGTGTTTCTTTTCGAGTCCGCTTTCGGTCGTACTCGTTTATTCTTTTCGAGTCCGCTTTCGGTCGTGCTCGTTTGCTGTTGAAAGAACGTTTTCGGCCGACCTTTTTGTTCGAGTCCGCTTTCGTTCGTACTCGTTTATTTTTTTCGAGTCCACATTTGGTCGTACTCGTTTGCTGTTGAAAGAGCATTTTCTACCGGTCTTTCTTTTCGAGTCAGCTTTCGGTCATACTCGTTTATTATTTTCGAGTCCGCTTTCGGTCGTGCTCGTTCGCTGTTGAAAGAGCGTTTTCGGCCGGTCTTTCTGTTCGAGTCCGCTTTCGGTCGTACTCGTTTATTCTTTTCGAGTTTGGTCGTACTCGTTTGCTGTTGAAAGAGCGTTTTGGGCCGGTGTTTCTTTTCGAGTCCGCTTTCGGTCGTACTCGTTTATTCTTTTCGAGTCCGCTTTCGGTCGTGCTCGTTCGCTGTTGAAAGAGCGTTTTCGGCCGGTCTATCTGTTCGAGTCCGCTTTCGGTCGTACTCGTTTATTCTTTTCGAGTTTGGTCGTACTCGTTTGCTGTTGAAAGAGCATTTTCGGCCTGTTTTTCTGTTCGAGTCCGCTTTCGGTCGTACTCGTTTATTCTTTTCGAGTCCCCTTTCGGTCGTACTCGTTTGCTGTTGAAAGAGCGTTTTGGGCCGGTGTTTCTTTTCGAGTCCGCTTTCGGTCGTACTCGTTTATTCTTTTCGAGTCCGCTTTCGGTCGTGCTCGTTTGCTGTTGAAAGAACGTTTTCGGCCGACCTTTTTGTTCGAGTCCGCTTTCGTTCGTACTCGTTTATTTTTTTCGAGTCCACATTTGGTCGTACTCGTTTGCTGTTGAAAGAGCATTTTCTACCGGTCTTTCTTTTCGAGTCAGCTTTCGGTCATACTCGTTTATTATTTTCGAGTCCGCTTTCGGTCGTGCTCGTTCGCTGTTGAAAGAGCGTTTTCGGCCGGTCTTTCTGTTCGAGTCCGCTTTCGGTCGTACTCGTTTATTCTTTTCATGTCCGCTTTCGGTCGTACTCGTTTGCTGTTGAAAGAGGGATTTTGGCCAGTCTTTCTGTTCGAGTCCGCTTTCGGTCTTACTCGTTTGTTCTTTTCGAGTGCGCTTTTCGTCGTACTCGTTTGTAGTTGAAAAAGCATTTTCGGCCGGTCTCTTCTGATCAAGTCCGCTTTAGATCGTACTCGTTTATTATTTTTGAGTCCGCTTTCGGTCGTACTCGTTTGCTATTGAAAGAGTGTTTTCAGCCGGTGTTTCTGTCGAGTCCGCTTTCGGTCGTACTCGTTTATTCTTTTCGAGTCCGCTTTCGATCATACTCGTTTGCTGTTGAAAGAGCGTTTTTGGCCGGTCTTTCTGTTCGAGTCCGCTTTCGGTCGTACTCGTTTATTCTTTTCGAGTTTGGTCGTACTCGTTTGCTGTTGAAAGAGCATTTTCGGCCTGTTTTTCTGTTCGAGTCCGCTTTCGGTCGTACTCGTTTATTCTTTTCGAGTCCCCTTTCGGTCGTACTCGTTTGCTGTTGAAAGAGCGTTTTGGGCCGGTGTTTCTTTTCGAGTCCGCTTTCGGTCGTACTCGTTTATTCTTTTCGAGTCCGCTTTCGGTCGTGCTCGTTCGCTGTTGAAAGAGCGTTTTCGGCCGGTTTTTCTGTTCGAGTCCGCTTTCGGTCGTACTCGTTTATTCTTTTTGAGTTCACTTTCGGTCGTATTCGTTTGCTGTTGAAAGAGCGTTTTGGCCAGTCTTTCTTTTCGAGTCCGCTTTCGGTCGTACTCGTTTATTCTTTTCGAGTCCGCTTTCGGTCGTACTCGTTTGCTGTTGAAAGAGCATTTTCGTCCAGTCTTTCTTTTCGAGTCCGCTTTCTGTCGTACTCGTTTGGTGTTGAAAGAGCGTTTTCAGCCGGTCTTTCTTTTCGAGTCCGTTTTCGGTCGTACTCGTTTGCTGTTGAAAGAGCGTTTTTTGCGGTCTTTCTTTTCGAGTCCGCTTTTGGTTGTACTCGTTTATTCTTTTCGAGTCCGCTTTTGCTCGTACTCGTTTATTCTTCTCGAGTCCGGTTTCGGTATTACCTTGCTGTTGAAATAGCGTTTTCGGCCGGTCTTTCTTTTCGAGTCCGCTTTCGGACGTACCCGTTTGAGGTTGAAAGAGCGTTTTCGGTCGGTCTCTTCTGTTTGAGTACGCTTTCGGTTGTACTCGTTTATTCTTTTCAAGTCCGCTTTCGGTCGTACTCGTTTGCCGTTGAAAGAGCGTTTTGGGCCGGTGTTTCTTTTCGAGTCCGCTTTCGGTCGTGCTCGTTTGCTGTTGAAAGAATGTTTTCGGCCGGCCTTTTTGTTCGAGTCCGCTTTCGTTCGTACTCGTTTATTTTTTTCGAGTCCGCATTCGGTCGTACTCGTTTGCTGTTGAAAGAGCATTTTCTACCGGTCTTTCTTTTCGAGTCGGCTTTCGGTCGTACTCGTTTATTATTTTCGAGTCCGCTTTCGGCCGTACTCGTTTGCTGTTGAAAGAGGGTTTTCGGCCGGTCTCTTATGTTCGAGTCCGCTTTCGGTCGTACTCGTTTATTCTTTTCATGTCCGCTTTCGGTCGTACTCGTTTGCTGTTGAAAGAGGGTTTTTGGCCAGTCTTTCTGTTCGAGTCCGCTTTCGGTCTTACTCGTTTATTCTTTTCGAGTGCGCTTTTCGTCGTACTCGTTTGTAGTTGAAAAAGCATTTTCGGCCGGTCTCTTCTGATCAAGTCCGCTTTCGATCGTACTCGTTTATTATTTTTGAGTCCGCTTTCGGTCGTACTCGTTTGCTATTGAAAGAGTGTTTTCAGCCGGTGTTTCTGTCGAGTCCGCTTTCGGTCGTACTCGTTTATTCTTTTCGAGTCCGCTTTCGATCATACTCGTTTGCTGTTGAAAGAGCGTTTTTGGCCGGTCTTTCTGTTCGAGTCCGCTTTCGGTCGTACTCGTTTATTCTTTTCGAGTTTGGTCGTACTCGTTTGCTGTTGAAAGAGCGTTTTGGGCCGGTGTTTCTTTTCGAGTCCGCTTTCGGTCGTACTCGTTTATTCTTTTCGAGTCCGCTTTCGGTCGTGCTCGTTCGCTGTTGAAAGAGCGTTTTCGGCCGGTCTTTCTGTTCGAGTCCGCTTTCGGTCGTACTCGTTTATTCTTTTTGAGTTCACTTTCGGTCGTATTCGTTTGCTGTTGAAAGAGCGTTTTGGCCAGTCTTTCTTTTCGAGTCCGCTTTCGGTCGTACTCGTTTATTCTTTTCGAGTCCGCTTTCGGTCGTATTCATTTATTCTTTTCGTGTTTTGTCGTGCTCGTTCGCTGTTGAAAGAGCGTTTTCGGCCGGTCTTTCTGTTCGAGTCCGCTTTCGGTCGTACTCGTTTATTCTTTTCATGTCCGCTTTCGGTCGTACTCGTTTGCTGTTGAAAGAGGGTTTTTGGCCAGTCTTTCTGTTCGAGTCCGCTTTCGGTCTTACTCGTTTATTCTTTTCGAGTGCGCTTTTCGTCGTACTCGTTTGTAGTTGAAAAAGCATTTTCGGCCGGTCTCTTCTGATCAAGTCCGCTTTCGATCGTACTCGTTTATTATTTTTGAGTCCGCTTTCGGTCGTACTCGTTTGCTATTGAAAGAGTGTTTTCAGCCGGTGTTTCTGTCGAGTCCGCTTTCGGTCGTACTCGTTTATTCTTTTCGAGTCCGCTTTCGATCATACTCGTTTGCTGTTGAAAGAGCGTTTTTGGCCGGTCTTTCTGTTCGAGTCCGCTTTCGGTCGTACTCGTTTATTCTTTTCGAGTTTGGTCGTACTCGTTTGCTGTTGAAAGAGCATTTTCGGCCTGTTTTTCTGTTCGAGTCCGCTTTCGGTCGTACTCGTTTATTCTTTTCGAGTCCCCTTTCGGTCGTACTCGTTTGCTGTTGAAAGAGCGTTTTGGGCCGGTGTTTCTTTTCGAGTCCGCTTTCGGTCGTACTCGTTTATTCTTTTCGAGTCCGCTTTCGGTCGTGCTCGTTCGCTGTTGAAAGAGCGTTTTCGGCCGGTCTTTCTGTTCGAGTCCGCTTTCGGTCGTACTCGTTTATTCTTTTCGAGTTTGGTCGTACTCGTTTGCTGTTGAAAGAGCATTTTTGGCCTATTTTTCTGTTCGAGTCCGCTTTCGGTCGTACTCGTTTATTCTTTTCGAGTCCCCTTTCGGTCGTACTCGTTTGCTGTTGAAAGAGCGTTTTGGGCCGGTGTTTCTTTTCGAGTCCGCTTTCGGTCGTACTCGTTTATTCTTTTCGAGTCCGCTTTCGGTCGTGCTCGTTTGCTGTTGAAAGAACGTTTTCGGCCGACCTTTTTGTTCGAGTCCGCTTTCGTTCGTACTCGTTTATTTTTTTCGAGTCCACATTTGGTCGTACTCGTTTGCTGTTGAAAGAGCATTTTCTACCGGTCTTTCTTTTCGAGTCAGCTTTCGGTCATACTCGTTTATTATTTTCGAGTCCGCTTTCGGTCGTGCTCGTTCGCTGTTGAAAGAGCGTTTTCGGCCGGTCTTTCTGTTCGAGTCCGCTTTCGGTCGTACTCGTTTATTCTTTTCATGTCCGCTTTCGGTCGTACTCGTTTGCTGTTGAAAGAGGGTTTTTGGCCAGTCTTTCTGTTCGAGTCCGCTTTCGGTCTTACTCGTTTGTTCTTTTCGAGTGCGCTTTTCGTCGTACTCGTTTGTAGTTGAAAAAGCATTTTCGGCCGGTCTCTTCTGATCAAGTCCGCTTTCGATCGTACTCGTTTATTATTTTTGAGTCCGCTTTCGGTCGTACTCGTTTGCTATTGAAAGAGTGTTTTCAGCCTGTGTTTCTGTCGAGTCCGCTTTCGGTCGTACTCGTTTATTCTTTTCGAGTCCGCTTTCGATCATACTCGTTTGCTGTTGAAAGAGCGTTTTTGGCCGGTCTTTCTGTTCGAGTCCGCTTTCGGTCGTACTCGTTTATTCTTTTCGAGTTTGGTCGTACTCGTTTGCTGTTGAAAGAGCATTTTCGGCCTGTTTTTCTGTTCGAGTCCGCTTTCGGTCGTACTCGTTTATTCTTTTCGAGTCCCCTTTCGGTCGTACTCGTTTGCTGTTGAAAGAGCGTTTTGGGCCGGTGTTTCTTTTCGAGTCCGCTTTCGGTCGTACTCGTTTATTCTTTTCGAGTCCGCTTTCGGTCGTGCTCGTTCGCTGTTGAAAGAGCGTTTTCGGCCGGTCTTTCTGTTCGAGTCCGCTTTCGGTCGTACTCGTTTATTCTTTTTGAGTTCACTTTCGGTCGTATTCGTTTGCTGTTGAAAGAGCGTTTTGGCCAGTCTTTCTTTTCGAGTCCGCTTTCGGTCGTACTCGTTTATTCTTTTCGAGTCCGCTTTCGGTCGTACTCGTTTGCTGTTGAAAGAGCATTTTCGTCCAGTCTTTCTTTTCGAGTCCGCTTTCTGTCGTACTCGTTTGCTGTTGAAAGAGCGTTTTCAGCCGGTCTTTCTTTTCGAGTCCGTTTTCGGTCGTACTCGTTTGCTGTTGAAAGAGCGTTTTTTGCGGTCTTTCTTTTCGAGTCCGCTTTTGGTTGTACTCGTTTATTCTTTTCGAGTCCGCTTTTGCTCGTACTCGTTTATTCTTCTCGAGTCCGCTTTCGGTATTACCTTGCTGTTGAAATAGCGTTTTCGGCCGGTCTTTCTTTTCGAGTCCGCTTTCGGACGTACCCGTTTGAGGTTGAAAGAGCGTTTTCGGTCGGTCTCTTCTGTTTGAGTACGCTTTCGGTTGTACTCGTTTATTCTTTTCAAGTCCGCTTTCGGTCGTACTCGTTTGCCGTTGAAAGAGCGTTTTGGGCCGGTGTTTCTTTTCGAGTCCGCTTTCGGTCGTGCTCGTTTGCTGTTGAAAGAATGTTTTCGGCCGGCCTTTTTGTTCGAGTCCGCTTTCGTTCGTACTCGTTTATTTTTTTCGAGTCCGCATTCGGTCGTACTCGTTTGCTGTTGAAAGAGCATTTTCTACCGGTCTTTCTTTTCGAGTCGGCTTTCGGTCGTACTCGTTTATTATTTTCGAGTCCGCTTTCGGCCGTACTCGTTTGCTGTTGAAAGAGGGTTTTCGGCCGGTCTCTTATGTTCGAGTCCGCTTTCGGTCGTACTCGTTTATTCTTTTCATGTCCGCTTTCGGTCGTACTCGTTTGCTGTTGAAAGAGGGTTTTTGGCCAGTCTTTCTGTTCGAGTCCGCTTTCGGTCTTACTCGTTTATTCTTTTCGAGTGCGCTTTTCGTCGTACTCGTTTGTAGTTGAAAAAGCATTTTCGGCCGGTCTCTTCTGATCAAGTCCGCTTTCGATCGTACTCGTTTATTATTTTTGAGTCCGCTTTCGGTCGTACTCGTTTGCTATTGAAAGAGTGTTTTCAGCCGGTGTTTCTGTCGAGTCCGCTTTCGGTCGTACTCGTTTATTCTTTTCGAGTCCGCTTTCGATCATACTCGTTTGCTGTTGAAAGAGCGTTTTTGGCCGGTCTTTTTGTTCGAGTCCGCTTTCGGTCGTACTCGTTTATTCTTTTCGAGTCCGCTTTCGATCATACTCGTTTGCTGTTGAAAGAGCGTTTTTGGCCGGTCTTTCTGTTCGAGTCCGCTTTCGGTCGTACTCGTTTATTCTTTTCGAGTTTGGTCGTACTCGTTTGCTGTTGAAAGAGCATTTTCGGCCTGTTTTTCTGTTCGAGTCCGCTTTCGGTCGTACTCGTTTATTCTTTTCGAGTCCCCTTTCGGTCGTACTCGTTTGCTGTTGAAAGAGCGTTTTGGGCCGGTGTTTCTTTTCGAGTCCGCTTTCGGTCGTACTCGTTTATTCTTTTCGAGTCCGCTTTCGGTCGTGCTCGTTCGCTGTTGAAAGAGCGTTTTCGGCCGGTCTTTCTGTTCGAGTCCGCTTTCGGTCGTACTCGTTTATTCTTTTCGAGTTTGGTCGTACTCGTTTGCTGTTGAAAGAGCATTTTTGGCCTATTTTTCTGTTCGAGTCCGCTTTCGGTCGTACTCGTTTATTCTTTTCGAGTCCCCTTTCGGTCGTACTCGTTTGCTGTTGAAAGAGCGTTTTGGGCCGGTGTTTCTTTTCGAGTCCGCTTTCGGTCGTACTCGTTTATTCTTTTCGAGTCCGCTTTCGGTCGTGCTCGTTTGCTGTTGAAAGAACGTTTTCGGCCGACCTTTTTGTTCGAGTCCGCTTTCGTTCGTACTCGTTTATTTTTTTCGAGTCCACATTTGGTCGTACTCGTTTGCTGTTGAAAGAGCATTTTCTACCGGTCTTTCTTTTCGAGTCAGCTTTCGGTCATACTCGTTTATTATTTTCGAGTCCGCTTTCGGTCGTGCTCGTTCGCTGTTGAAAGAGCGTTTTCGGCCGGTCTTTCTGTTCGAGTCCGCTTTCGGTCGTACTCGTTTATTCTTTTCATGTCCGCTTTCGGTCGTACTCGTTTGCTGTTGAAAGAGGGTTTTTGGCCAGTCTTTCTGTTCGAGTCCGCTTTCGGTCTTACTCGTTTGTTCTTTTCGAGTGCGCTTTTCGTCGTACTCGTTTGTAGTTGAAAAAGCATTTTCGGCCGGTCTCTTCTGATCAAGTCCGCTTTCGATCGTACTCGTTTATTATTTTTGAGTCCGCTTTCGGTCGTACTCGTTTGCTATTGAAAGAGTGTTTTCAGCCTGTGTTTCTGTCGAGTCCGCTTTCGGTCGTACTCGTTTATTCTTTTCGAGTCCGCTTTCGATCATACTCGTTTGCTGTTGAAAGAGCGTTTTTGGCCGGTCTTTCTGTTCGAGTCCGCTTTCGGTCGTACTCGTTTATTCTTTTCGAGTTTGGTCGTACTCGTTTGCTGTTGAAAGAGCATTTTCGGCCTGTTTTTCTGTTCGAGTCCGCTTTCGGTCGTACTCGTTTATTCTTTTCGAGTCCCCTTTCGGTCGTACTCGTTTGCTGTTGAAAGAGCGTTTTGGGCCGGTGTTTCTTTTCGAGTCCGCTTTCGGTCGTACTCGTTTATTCTTTTCGAGTCCGCTTTCGGTCGTGCTCGTTCGCTGTTGAAAGAGCGTTTTCGGCCGGTCTTTCTGTTCGAGTCCGCTTTCGGTCGTACTCGTTTATTCTTTTTGAGTTCACTTTCGGTCGTATTCGTTTGCTGTTGAAAGAGCGTTTTGGCCAGTCTTTCTTTTCGAGTCCGCTTTCGGTCGTACTCGTTTATTCTTTTCGAGTCCGCTTTCGGTCGTACTCGTTTGCTGTTGAAAGAGCATTTTCGTCCAGTCTTTCTTTTCGAGTCCGCTTTCTGTCGTACTCGTTTGCTGTTGAAAGAGCGTTTTCAGCCGGTCTTTCTTTTCGAGTCCGTTTTCGGTCGTACTCGTTTGCTGTTGAAAGAGCGTTTTTTTGCGGTCTTTCTTTTCGAGTCCGCTTTTGGTTGTACTCGTTTATTCTTTTCGAGTCCGCTTTTGCTCGTACTCGTTTATTCTTCTCGAGTCCGCTTTCGGTATTACCTTGCTGTTGAAATAGCGTTTTCGGCCGGTCTTTCTTTTCGAGTCCGCTTTCGGACGTACCCGTTTGAGGTTGAAAGAGCGTTTTCGGTCGGTCTCTTCTGTTTGAGTACGCTTTCGGTTGTACTCGTTTATTCTTTTCAAGTCCGCTTTCGGTCGTACTCGTTTGCCGTTGAAAGAGCGTTTTGGGCCGGTGTTTCTTTTCGAGTCCGCTTTCGGTCGTGCTCGTTTGCTGTTGAAAGAATGTTTTCGGCCGGCCTTTTTGTTCGAGTCCGCTTTCGTTCGTACTCGTTTATTTTTTTCGAGTCCGCATTCGGTCGTACTCGTTTGCTGTTGAAAGAGCATTTTCTACCGGTCTTTCTTTTCGAGTCGGCTTTCGGTCGTACTCGTTTATTATTTTCGAGTCCGCTTTCGGCCGTACTCGTTTGCTGTTGAAAGAGGGGTTTCGGCCGGTCTCTTATGTTCGAGTCCGCTTTCGGTCGTACTCGTTTATTCTTTTCATGTCCGCTTTCGGTCGTACTCGTTTGCTGTTGAAAGAGGGTTTTTGGCCAGTCTTTCTGTTCGAGTCCGCTTTCGGTCTTACTCGTTTATTCTTTTCGAGTGCGCTTTTCGTCGTACTCGTTTGTAGTTGAAAAAGCATTTTCGGCCGGTCTCTTCTGATCAAGTCCGCTTTCGATCGTACTCGTTTATTATTTTTGAGTCCGCTTTCGGTCGTACTCGTTTGCTATTGAAAGAGTGTTTTCAGCCGGTGTTTCTGTCGAGTCCGCTTTCGGTCGTACTCGTTTATTCTTTTCGAGTCCGCTTTCGATCATACTCGTTTGCTGTTGAAAGAGCGTTTTTGGCCGGTCTTTTTGTTCGAGTCCGCTTTCGGTCGTACTCGTTTATTCTTTTCGAGTTTGGTCGTACTCGTTTGCTGTTGAAAGAGCATTTTCGGCCTGTTTTTCTGTTCGAGTCCGCTTTCGGTCGTACTCGTTTATTCTTTTCGAGTCCCCTTTCGGTCGTACTCGTTTGCTGTTGAAAGAACGTTTTGGGCCGGTGTTTCTTTTCGAGTCCGCTTTCGGTCGTACTCGTTAATTCTTTTCGAGTCCGCTTTCGGTCGTGCTCGTTCGCTGTTGAAAGAGCGTTTTCGGCCGGTCTTTCTGTTCGAGTCCGCTTTCGGTCGTACTCGTTTATTCTTTTTGAGTTCACTTTCGGTCGTATTCGTTTGCTGTTGAAAGAGCGTTTTGGCCAGTCTTTCTTTTCGAGTCCGCTTTCGGTCGTACTCGTTTATTCTTTTCGAGTCCGCTTTCGGTCGTATTCATTTATTCTTTTCGTGTTTTGTCGTGCTCGTTCGCTGTTGAAAGAGCGTTTTCGGCCGGTCTTTCTGTTCGAGTCCGCTTTCGGTCGTACTCGTTTATTTTTTTCATGTCCGCTTTCGGTCGTACTCGTTTGCTGTTGAAAGAGGGTTTTTGGCCAGTCTTTCTGTTCGAGTCCGCTTTCGGTCTTACTCGTTTATTCTTTTCGAGTGCGCTTTTCGTCGTACTCGTTTGTAGTTGAAAAAGCATTTTCGGCCGGTCTCTTCTGATCAAGTCCGCTTTTGATCGTACTCGTTTATTATTTTTGAGTCCGCTTTCGGTCGTACTCGTTTGCTATTGAAAGAGTGTTTTCAGCCGGTGTTTCTGTCGAGTCCGCTTTCGGTCGTACTCGTTTATTCTTTTCGAGTCCGCTTTCGATCATACTCGTTTGCTGTTGAAAGAGCGTTTTTGGCCGGTCTTTCTGTTCGAGTCCGCTTTCGGTCGTACTCGTTTATTCTTTTCGAGTTTGGTCGTACTCGTTTGCTGTTGAAAGAGCGTTTTGGGCCGGTGTTTCTTTTCGAGTCCGCTTTCGGTCGTACTCGTTTATTCTTTTCGAGTCCGCTTTCGGTCGTGCTCGTTCGCTGTTGAAAGAGCGTTTTCGGCCGGTCTTTCTGTTCGAGTCCGCTTTCGGTCGTACTCGTTTATTCTTTTTGAGTTCACTTTCGGTCGTATTCGTTTGCTGTTGAAAGAGCGTTTTGGCCAGTCTTTCTTTTCGAGTCCGCTTTCGGTCGTACTCGTTTATTCTTTTCGAGTCCGCTTTCGGTCGTATTCATTTATTCTTTTCGTGTTTTGTCGTGCTCGTTCGCTGTTGAAAGAGCGTTTTCGGCCGGTCTTTCTGTTCGAGTCCGCTTTCGGTCGTACTCGTTTATTCTTTTCATGTCCGCTTTCGGTCGTACTCGTTTGCTGTTGAAAGAGGGTTTTTGGCCAGTCTTTCTGTTCGAGTCCGCTTTCGGTCTTACTCGTTTATTCTTTTCGAGTGCGCTTTTCGTCGTACTCGTTTGTAGTTGAAAAAGCATTTTCGGCCGGTCTCTTCTGATCAAGTCCGCTTTCGATCGTACTCGTTTATTATTTTTGAGTCCGCTTTCGGTCGTACTCGTTTGCTATTGAAAGAGTGTTTTCAGCCGGTGTTTCTGTCGAGTCCGCTTTCGGTCGTACTCGTTTATTCTTTTCGAGTCCGCTTTCGATCATACTCGTTTGCTGTTGAAAGAGCGTTTTTGGCCGGTCTTTCTGCTCGAGTCCGCTTTCGGTCGTACTCGTTTATTCTTTTCGAGTTTGGTCGTACTCGTTTGCTGTTGAAAGAGCATTTTCGGCCTGTTTTTCTGTTCGAGTCCGCTTTCGGTCGTACTCGTTTATTCTTTTCGAGTCCCCTTTCGGTCGTACTCGTTTGCTGTTGAAAGAGCGTTTTGGGCCGGTGTTTCTTTTCGAGTCCGCTTTCGGTCGTACTCGTTTATTCTTTTCGAGTCCGCTTTCGGTCGTGCTCGTTCGCTGTTGAAAGAGCGTTTTCGGCCGGTCTTTCTGTTCGAGTCCGCTTTCGGTCGTACTCGTTTATTCTTTTCGAGTTTGGTCGTACTCGTTTGCTGTTGAAAGAGCATTTTCGGCCTATTTTTCTGTTCGAGTCCGCTTTCGGTCGTACTCGTTTATTCTTTTCGAGTCCCCTTTCGGTCGTACTCGTTCGCTGTTGAAAGAGCGTTTTGGGCCGGTGTTTCTTTTCGAGTCCGCTTTCGGTCGTACTCGTTTATTCTTTTCGAGTCCGCTTTCGGTCGTGCTCGTTTGCTGTTGAAAGAACGTTTTCGGCCGACCTTTTTGTTCGAGTCCGCTTTCGTTCGTACTCGTTTATTTTTTTCGAGTCCACATTTGGTCGTACTCGTTTGCTGTTGAAAGAGCATTTTCTACCGGTCTTTCTTTTCGAGTCAGCTTTCGGTCATACTCGTTTATTATTTTCGAGTCCGCTTTCGGTCGTGCTCGTTCGCTGTTGAAAGAGCGTTTTCGGCCGGTCTTTCTGTTCGAGTCCGCTTTCGGTCGTACTCGTTTATTCTTTTCATGTCCGCTTTCGGTCGTACTCGTTTGCTGTTGAAAGAGGGTTTTTGGCCAGTCTTTCTGTTCGAGTCCGCTTTCGGTCTTACTCGTTTGTTCTTTTCGAGTGCGCTTTTCGTCGTACTCGTTTGTAGTTGAAAAAGCATTTTCGGCCGGTCTCTTCTGATCAAGTCCGCTTTCGATCGTACTCGTTTATTATTTTTGAGTCCGCTTTCGGTCGTACTCGTTTGCTATTGAAAGAGTGTTTTCAGCCGGTGTTTCTGTCGAGTCCGCTTTCGGTCGTACTCGTTTATTCTTTTCGAGTCCGCTTTCGATCATACTCGTTTGCTGTTGAAAGAGCATTTTTGGCCGGTCTTTCTGTTCGAGTCCGCTTTCGGTCGTACTCGTTTATTCTTTTCGAGTTTGGTCGTACTCGTTTGCTGTTGAAAGAGCATTTTCGGCCTGTTTTTCTGTTCGAGTCCGCTTTCGGTCGTACTCGTTTATTCTTTTCGAGTCCCCTTTCGGTCGTACTCGTTTGCTGTTGAAAGAGCGTTTTGGGCCGGTGTTTCTTTTCGAGTCCGCTTTCGGTCGTACTCGTTTATTCTTTTCGAGTCCGCTTTCGGTCGTGCTCGTTCGCTGTTGAAAGAGCGTTTTCTGCCGGTCTTTCTGTTCGAGTCCGCTTTCGGTCGTACTCGTTTATTCTTTTTGAGTTCACTTTCGGTCGTATTCGTTTGCTGTTGAAAGAGCGTTTTGGCCAGTCTTTCTTTTCGAGTCCGCTTTCGGTCGTACTCGTTTATTCTTTTCGAGTCCGCTTTCGGTCGTACTCGTTTGCTGTTGAAAGAGCATTTTCGTCCAGTCTTTCTTTTCGAGTCCGCTTTCTGTCGTACTCGTTTGCTGTTGAAAGAGCGTTTTCAGCCGGTCTTTCTTTTCGAGTCCGTTTTCGGTCGTACTCGTTTGTTGTTGAAAGAGCGTTTTTTGCGGTCTTTCTTTTCGAGTCCGCTTTTGGTTGTACTCGTTTATTCTTTTCGAGTCCGCTTTTGCTCGTACTCGTTTATTCTCCTCGAGTCCGCTTTCGGTATTACCTTGCTGTTGAAATAGCGTTTTCGGCCGGTCTTTCTTTTCGAGTCCGCTTTCGGACGTACCCGTTTGAGGTTGAAAGAGCGTTTTCGGTCGGTCTCTTCTGTTTGAGTACGCTTTCGGTTGTACTCGTTTATTCTTTTCAAGTCCGCTTTCGGTCGTACTCGTTTGCCGTTGAAAGAGCGTTTTGGGCCGGTGTTTCTTTTCGAGTCCGCTTTCGGTCGTGCTCGTTTGCTGTTGAAAGAATGTTTTCGGCCGGCCTTTTTGTTCGAGTCCGCTTTCGTTCGTACTCGTTTATTTTTTTCGAGTCCGCATTCGGTCGTACTCGTTTGCTGTTGAAAGAGCATTTTCTACCGGTCTTTCTTTTCGAGTCGGCTTTCGGTCGTACTCGTTTATTATTTTCGAGTCCGCTTTCGGCCGTACTCGTTTGCTGTTGAAAGAGGGTTTTCGGCCGGTCTCTTATGTTCGAGTCCGCTTTCGGTCATACTCGTTTATTCTTTTCATGTCCGCTTTCGGTCGTACTCGTTTGCTGTTGAAAGAGGGTTTTTGGCCAGTCTTTCTGTTCGAGTCCGCTTTCGGTCTTACTCGTTTATTCTTTTCGAGTGCGCTTTTCGTCGTACTCGTTTGTAGTTGAAAAAGCATTTTCGGCCGGTCTCTTCTGATCAAGTCCGCTTTTGATCGTACTCGTTTATTATTTTTGAGTCCGCTTTCGGTCGTACTCGTTTGCTATTGAAAGAGTGTTTTCAGCCGGTGTTTCTGTCGAGTCCGCTTTCGGTCGTACTCGTTTATTCTTTTCGAGTCCGCTTTCGATCATACTCGTTTGCTGTTGAAAGAGCGTTTTTGGCCGGTCTTTCTGTTCGAGTCCGCTTTCGGTCGTACTCGTTTATTCTTTTCGAGTTTGGTCGTACTCGTTTGCTGTTGAAAGAGCATTTTCGGCCTGTTTTTCTGTTCGAGTCCGCTTTCGGTCGTACTCGTTTATTCTTTTCGAGTCCCCTTTCGGTCGTACTCGTTTGCTGTTGAAAGAACGTTTTGGGCCGGTGTTTCTTTTCGAGTCCGCTTTCGGTCGTACTCGTTAATTCTTTTCGAGTCCGCTTTCGGTCGTGCTCGTTCGCTGTTGAAAGAGCGTTTTCGGCCGGTCTTTCTGTTCGAGTCCGCTTTCGGTCGTACTCGTTTATTCTTTTTGAGTTCACTTTCGGTCGTATTCGTTTGCTGTTGAAAGAGCGTTTTGGCCAGTCTTTCTTTTCGAGTCCGCTTTCGGTCGTACTCGTTTATTCTTTTCGAGTCCGCTTTCGGTCGTATTCATTTATTCTTTTCGTGTTTTGTCGTGCTCGTTCGCTGTTGAAAGAGCGTTTTCGGCCGGTCTTTCTGTTCGAGTCCGCTTTCGGTCGTACTCGTTTATTCTTTTCATGTCCGCTTTCGGTCGTACTCGTTTGCTGTTGAAAGAGGGTTTTTGGCCAGTCTTTCTGTTCGAGTCCGCTTTCGGTCTTACTCGTTTATTCTTTTCGAGTGCGCTTTTCGTCGTACTCGTTTGTAGTTGAAAAAGCATTTTCGGCCGGTCTCTTCTGATCAAGTCCGCTTTTGATCGTACTCGTTTATTATTTTTGAGTCCGCTTTCGGTCGTACTCGTTTGCTATTGAAAGAGTGTTTTCAGCCGGTGTTTCTGTCGAGTCCGCTTTCGGTCGTACTCGTTTATTCTTTTCGAGTCCGCTTTCGATCATACTCGTTTGCTGTTGAAAGAGCGTTTTTGGCCGGTCTTTCTGTTCGAGTCCGCTTTCGGTCGTACTCGTTTATTCTTTTCGAGTTTGGTCGTACTCGTTTGCTGTTGAAAGAGCGTTTTGGGCCGGTGTTTCTTTTCGAGTCCGCTTTCGGTCGTACTCGTTTATTCTTTTCGAGTCCGCTTTCGGTCGTGCTCGTTCGCTGTTGAAAGAGCGTTTTCGGCCGGTCTTTCTGTTCGAGTCCGCTTTCGGTCGTACTCGTTTATTCTTTTTGAGTTCACTTTCGGTCGTATTCGTTTGCTGTTGAAAGAGCGTTTTGGCCATCTTTCTTTTCGAGTCCGCTTTCGGTCGTACTCGTTTATTCTTTTCGAGTCCGCTTTCGGTCGTATTCATTTATTCTTTTCGTGTTTTGTCGTGCTCGTTCGCTGTTGAAAGAGCGTTTTCGGCCGGTCTTTCTGTTCGAGTCCGCTTTCGGTCGTACTCGTTTATTCTTTTCATGTCCGCTTTCGGTCGTACTCGTTTGCTGTTGAAAGAGGGTTTTTGGCCAGTCTTTCTGTTCGAGTCCGCTTTCGGTCTTACTCGTTTATTCTTTTCGAGTGCGCTTTTCGTCGTACTCGTTTGTAGTTGAAAAAGCATTTTCGGCCGGTCTCTTCTGATCAAGTCCGCTTTCGATCGTACTCGTTTATTATTTTTGAGTCCGCTTTCGGTCGTACTCGTTTGCTATTGAAAGAGTGTTTTCAGCCAGTGTTTCTGTCGAGTCCGCTTTCGGTCGTACTCGTTTATTCTTTCGAGTCCGCTTTCGATCATACTCGTTTGCTGTTGAAAGAGCGTTTTTGGCCGGTCTTTCTGTTCGAGTCCGCTTTCGGTCGTACTCGTTTATTCTTTTCGAGTTTTGGTCGTACTCGTTTGCTGTTGAAAGAGCATTTTCGGCCTGTTTTTCTGTTCGAGTCCGCTTTCGGTCGTACTCGTTTATTCTTTTCGAGTCCCCCTTTCGGTCGTACTCGTTTGCTGTTGAAAGAGCGTTTTGGGCCGGTGTTTCTTTTCGAGTCCGCTTTCGGTCGTACTCGTTTATTCTTTTCGAGTCCGCTTTCGGTCGTGCTCGTTCGCTGTTGAAAGAGCGTTTTCGGCCGGTCTTTCTGTTCGAGTCCGCTTTCGGTCGTACTCGTTTATTCTTTTCGAGTTTGGTCGTACTCGTTTGCTGTTGAAAGAGCATTTTCGGCCTATTTTTCTGTTCGAGTCCGCTTTCGGTCGTACTCGTTTATTCTTTTCGAGTCCCCTTTCGGTCGTACTCGTTCGCTGTTGAAAGAGCGTTTTGGGCCGGTGTTTCTTTTCGAGTCCGCTTTCGGTCGTACTCGTTTATTCTTTTCGAGTCCGCTTTCGGTCGTGCTCGTTTGCTGTTGAAAGAACGTTTTCGGCCGACCTTTTTGTTCGAGTCCGCTTTCGTTCGTACTCGTTTATTTTTTTCGAGTCCACATTTGGTCGTACTCGTTTGCTGTTGAAAGAGCATTTTCTACCGGTCTTTCTTTTCGAGTCAGCTTTCGGTCATACTCGTTTATTATTTTCGAGTCCGCTTTCGGTCGTGCTCGTTCGCTGTTGAAAGAGCGTTTTCGGCCGGTCTTTCTGTTCGAGTCCGCTTTCGGTCGTACTCGTTTATTCTTTTCATGTCCGCTTTCGGTCGTACTCGTTTGCTGTTGAAAGAGGGTTTTTGGCCAGTCTTTCTGTTCGAGTCCGCTTTCGGTCTTACTCGTTTGTTCTTTTCGAGTGCGCTTTTCGTCGTACTCGTTTGTAGTTGAAAAAGCATTTTCGGCCGGTCTCTTCTGATCAAGTCCGCTTTCGATCGTACTCGTTTATTATTTTTGAGTCCGCTTTCGGTCGTACTCGTTTGCTATTGAAAGAGTGTTTTCAGCCGGTGTTTCTGTCGAGTCCGCTTTCGGTCGTACTCGTTTATTCTTTTCGAGTCCGCTTTCGATCATACTCGTTTGCTGTTGAAAGAGCATTTTTGGCCGGTCTTTCTGTTCGAGTCCGCTTTCGGTCGTACTCGTTTATTCTTTTCGAGTTTGGTCGTACTCGTTTGCTGTTGAAAGAGCATTTTCGGCCTGTTTTTCTGTTCGAGTCCGCTTTCGGTCGTACTCGTTTATTCTTTTCGAGTCCCCTTTCGGTCGTACTCGTTTGCTGTTGAAAGAGCGTTTTGGGCCGGTGTTTCTTTTCGAGTCCGCTTTCGGTCGTACTCGTTTATTCTTTTCGAGTCCGCTTTCGGTCGTGCTCGTTCGCTGTTGAAAGAGCGTTTTCTGCCGGTCTTTCTGTTCGAGTCCGCTTTCGGTCGTACTCGTTTATTCTTTTTGAGTTCACTTTCGGTCGTATTCGTTTGCTGTTGAAAGAGCGTTTTGGCCAGTCTTTCTTTTCGAGTCCGCTTTCGGTCGTACTCGTTTATTCTTTTCGAGTCCGCTTTCGGTCGTACTCGTTTGCTGTTGAAAGAGCATTTTCGTCCAGTCTTTCTTTTCGAGTCCGCTTTCTGTCGTACTCGTTTGCTGTTGAAAGAGCGTTTTCAGCCGGTCTTTCTTTTCGAGTCCGTTTTCGGTCGTACTCGTTTGTTGTTGAAAGAGCGTTTTTTGCGGTCTTTCTTTTCGAGTCCGCTTTTGGTTGTACTCGTTTATTCTTTTCGAGTCCGCTTTTGCTCGTACTCGTTTATTCTCCTCGAGTCCGCTTTCGGTATTACCTTGCTGTTGAAATAGCGTTTTCGGCCGGTCTTTCTTTTCGAGTCCGCTTTCGGACGTACCCGTTTGAGGTTGAAAGAGCGTTTTCGGTCGGTCTCTTCTGTTTGAGTACGCTTTCGGTTGTACTCGTTTATTCTTTTCAAGTCCGCTTTCGGTCGTACTCGTTTGCCGTTGAAAGAGCGTTTTGGGCCGGTGTTTCTTTTCGAGTCCGCTTTCGGTCGTGCTCGTTTGCTGTTGAAAGAATGTTTTCGGCCGGCCTTTTTGTTCGAGTCCGCTTTCGTTCGTACTCGTTTATTTTTTTCGAGTCCGCATTCGGTCGTACTCGTTTGCTGTTGAAAGAGCATTTTCTACCGGTCTTTCTTTTCGAGTCGGCTTTCGGTCGTACTCGTTTATTATTTTCGAGTCCGCTTTCGGCCGTACTCGTTTGCTGTTGAAAGAGGGTTTTCGGCCGGTCTCTTATGTTCGAGTCCGCTTTCGGTCGTACTCGTTTATTCTTTTCATGTCCGCTTTCGGTCGTACTCGTTTGCTGTTGAAAGAGGGTTTTTGGCCAGTCTTTCTGTTCGAGTCCGCTTTCGGTCTTACTCGTTTATTCTTTTCGAGTGCGCTTTTCGTCGTACTCGTTTGTAGTTGAAAAAGCATTTTCGGCCGGTCTCTTCTGATCAAGTCCGCTTTCGATCGTACTCGTTTATTATTTTTGAGTCCGCTTTCGGTCGTACTCGTTTGCTATTGAAAGAGTGTTTTCAGCCGGTGTTTCTGTCGAGTCCGCTTTCGGTCGTACTCGTTTATTATTTTCGAGTCCGCTTTCGATCATACTCGTTTGCTGTTGAAAGAGCGTTTTTGGCCGGTCTTTTTGTTCGAGTCCGCTTTCGGTCGTACTCGTTTATTCTTTTCGAGTTTGGTCGTACTCGTTTGCTGTTGAAAGAGCATTTTCGGCCTGTTTTTCTGTTCGAGTCCGCTTTCGGTCGTACTCGTTTATTCTTTTCGAGTCCCCTTTCGGTCGTACTCGTTTGCTGTTGAAAGAGCGTTTTGGGCCGGTGTTTCTTTTCGAGTCCGCTTTCGGTCGTACTCGTTAATTCTTTTCGAGTCCGCTTTCGGTCGTGCTCGTTCGCTGTTGAAAGAGCGTTTTCGGCCGGTCTTTCTGTTCGAGTCCGCTTTCGGTCGTACTCGTTTATTCTTTTTGAGTTCACTTTCGGTCGTATTCGTTTGCTGTTGAAAGAGCGTTTTGGCCAGTCTTTCTTTTCGAGTCCGCTTTCGGTCGTACTCGTTTATTCTTTTCGAGTCCGCTTTCGGTCGTATTCATTTATTCTTTTCGTGTTTTGTCGTGCTCGTTCGCTGTTGAAAGAGCGTTTTCGGCCGGTCTTTCTGTTCGAGTCCGCTTTCGGTCGTACTCGTTTATTCTTTTCATGTCCGCTTTCGGTCGTACTCGTTTGCTGTTGAAAGAGGGTTTTTGGCCAGTCTTTCTGTTCGAGTCCGCTTTCGGTCTTACTCGTTTATTCTTTTCGAGTGCGCTTTTCGTCGTACTCGTTTGTAGTTGAAAAAGCATTTTTGGCCGGTCTCTTCTGATCAAGTCCGCTTTTGATCGTACTCGTTTATTATTTTTGAGTCCGCTTTCGGTCGTACTCGTTTGCTATTGAAAGAGTGTTTTCAGCCGGTGTTTCTGTCGAGTCCGCTTTCGGTCGTACTCGTTTATTCTTTTCGAGTCCGCTTTCGATCATACTCGTTTGCTGTTGAAAGAGCGTTTTTGGCCGGTCTTTCTGTTCGAGTCCGCTTTCGGTCGTACTCGTTTATTCTTTTCGAGTTTGGTCGTACTCGTTTGCTGTTGAAAGAGCATTTTCGGCCTGTTTTTCTGTTCGAGTCCGCTTTCGGTCGTACTCGTTTATTCTTTTCGAGTCCCCTTTCGGTCGTACTCGTTTGCTGTTGAAAGAGCGTTTTGGGCCGGTGTTTCTTTTCGAGTCCGCTTTCGGTCGTACTCGTTTATTCTTTTCGAGTCCGCTTTCGGTCGTGCTCGTTCGCTGTTGAAAGAGCGTTTTCGGCCGGTCTTTCTGTTCGAGTCCGCTTTCGGTCGTACTCGTTTATTCTTTTTGAGTTCACTTTCGGTCGTATTCGTTTGCTGTTGAAAGAGCGTTTTGGCCAGTCTTTCTTTTCGAGTCCGCTTTCGGTCGTACTCGTTTATTCTTTTCGAGTCCGCTTTCGGTCGTATTCATTTATTCTTTTCGTGTTTTGTCGTGCTCGTTCGCTGTTGAAAGAGCGTTTTCGGCCGGTCTTTCTGTTCGAGTCCGCTTTCGGTCGTACTCGTTTATTCTTTTCATGTCCGCTTTCGGTCGTACTCGTTTGCTGTTGAAAGAGGGTTTTTGGCCAGTCTTTCTGTTCGAGTCCGCTTTCGGTCTTACTCGTATATTCTTTTCGAGTGCGCTTTTCGTCGTACTCGTTTGTAGTTGAAAAAGCATTTTCGGCCGGTCTCTTCTGATCAAGTCCGCTTTCGATCGTACTCGTTTATTATTTTTGAGTCCGCTTTCGGTCGTACTCGTTTGCTATTGAAAGAGTGTTTTCAGTCGGTGTTTCTGTCGAGTCCGCTTTCGGTCGTACTCGTTTATTCTTTTCGAGTCCGCTTTCGATCATACTCGTTTGCTGTTGAAAGAGCGTTTTTGGCCGGTCTTTCTGTTCGAGTCCGCTTTCGGTCGTACTCGTTTATTCTTTTCGAGTTTGGTCGTACTCGTTTGCTGTTGAAAGAGCATTTTCGGCCTGTTTTTCTGTTCGAGTCCGCTTTCGGTCGTACTCGTTTATTCTTTTCGAGTCCCCTTTCGGTCGTACTCGTTTGCTGTTGAAAGAGCGTTTTGGGCCGGTGTTTCTTTTCGAGTCCGCTTTCGGTCGTACTCGTTTATTCTTTTCGAGTCCGCTTTCGGTCGTGCTCGTTCGCTGTTGAAAGAGCGTTTTCGGCCGGTCTTTCTGTTCGAGTCCGCTTTCGGTCGTACTCGTTTATTCTTTTTGAGTTCACTTTCGGTCGTATTCGTTTGCTGTTGAAAGAGCGTTTTGGCCAGTCTTTCTTTTCGAGTCCGCTTTCGGTCGTACTCGTTTATTCTTTTCGAGTCCGCTTTCGGTCGTATTCATTTATTCTTTTCGTGTTTTGTCGTGCTCGTTCGCTGTTGAAAGAGCGTTTTCGGCCGGTCTTTCTGTTCGAGTCCGCTTTCGGTCGTACTCGTTTATTCTTTTCATGTCCGCTTTCGGTCGTACTCGTTTGCTGTTGAAAGAGGGTTTTTGGCCAGTCTTTCTGTTCGAGTCCGCTTTCGGTCTTACTCGTTTATTCTTTTCGAGTGCGCTTTTCGTCGTACTCGTTTGTAGTTGAAAAAGCATTTTCGGCCGGTCTCTTCTGATCAAGTCCGCTTTCGATCGTACTCGTTTATTATTTTTGAGTCCGCTTTCGGTCGTACTCGTTTGCTATTGAAAGAGTGTTTTCAGTCGGTGTTTCTGTCGAGTCCGCTTTCGGTCGTACTCGTTTATTCTTTTCGAGTCCGCTTTCGATCATACTCGTTTGCTGTTGAAAGAGCGTTTTTGGCCGGTCTTTCTGTTCGAGTCCGCTTTCGGTCGTACTCGTTTATTCTTTTCGAGTTTGGTCGTACTCGTTTGCTGTTGAAAGAGCATTTTCGGCCTGTTTTTCTGTTCGAGTCCGCTTTCGGTCGTACTCGTTTATTCTTTTCGAGTCCCCTTTCGGTCGTACTCGTTTGCTGTTGAAAGAGCGTTTTGGGCCGGTGTTTCTTTTCGAGTCCGCTTTCGGTCGTACTCGTTTATTCTTTTCGAGTCCGCTTTCGGTCGTGCTCGTTCGCTGTTGAAAGAGCGTTTTCGGCCGGTCTTTCTGTTCGAGTCCGCTTTCGGTCGTACTCGTTTATTCTTTTCGAGTTTGGTCGTACTCGTTTGCTGTTGAAAGAGCATTTTCGGCCTGTTTTTCTGTTCGAGTCCGCTTTCGGTCGTACTCGTTTATTCTTTTCGAGTCCCCTTTCGGTCGTACTCGTTTGCTGTTGAAAGAGCGTTTTGGGCCGGTGTTTCTTTTCGAGTCCGCTTTCGGTCGTACTCGTTTATTCTTTTCGAGTCCGCTTTCGGTCGTGCTCGTTTGCTGTTGAAAGAACGTTTTCGGCCGACCTTTTTGTTCGAGTCCGCTTTCGTTCGTACTCGTTTATTTTTTTCGAGTCCACATTTGGTCGTACTCGTTTGCTGTTGAAAGAGCATTTTCTACCGGTCTTTCTTTTCGAGTCAGCTTTCGGTCATACTCGTTTATTATTTTCGAGTCCGCTTTCGGTCGTGCTCGTTCGATGTTGAAAGAGCGTTTTCGGCCGGTCTTTCTGTTCGAGTCCGCTTTCGGTCGTACTCGTTTATTCTTTTCATGTCCGCTTTCGGTCGTACTCGTTTGCTGTTGAAAGAGGGTTTTTGGCCAGTCTTTCTGTTCGAGTCCGCTTTCGGTCTTACTCGTTTGTTCTTTTCGAGTGCGCTTTTCGTCGTACTCGTTTGTAGTTGAAAAAGCATTTTCGGCCGGTCTCTTCTGATCAAGTCCGCTTTCGATCGTACTCGTTTATTATTTTTGAGTCCGCTTTCGGTCGTACTCGTTTGCTATTGAAAGAGTGTTTTCAGCCGGTGTTTCTGTCGAGTCCGCTTTCGGTCGTACTCGTTTATTCTTTTCGAGTCCGCTTTCGATCATACTCGTTTGCTGTTGAAAGAGCGTTTTTGGCCGGTCTTTCTGTTCGAGTCCGCTTTCGGTCGTACTCGTTTATTCTTTTCGAGTTTGGTCGTACTCGTTTGCTGTTGAAAGAGCATTTTCGGCCTGTTTTTCTGTTCGAGTCCGCTTTCGGTCGTACTCGTTTATTCTTTTCGAGTCCCCTTTCGGTCGTACTCGTTTGCTGTTGAAAGAGCGTTTTGGGCCGGTGTTTCTTTTCGAGTCCGCTTTCGGTCGTACTCGTTTATTCTTTTCGAGTCCGCTTTCGGTCGTGCTCGTTCGCTGTTGAAAGAGCGTTTTCGGCCGGTTTTTCTGTTCGAGTCCGCTTTCGGTCGTACTCGTTTATTCTTTTTGAGTTCACTTTCGGTCGTATTCGTTTGCTGTTGAAAGAGCGTTTTGGCCAGTCTTTCTTTTCGAGTCCGCTTTCGGTCGTACTCGTTTATTCTTTTCGAGTCCGCTTTCGGTCGTACTCGTTTGCTGTTGAAAGAGCATTTTCGTCCAGTCTTTCTTTTCGAGTCCGCTTTCTGTCGTACTCGTTTGCTGTTGAAAGAGCGTTTTCAGCCGGTCTTTCTTTTCGAGTCCGTTTTCGGTCGTACTCGTTTGCTGTTGAAAGAGCGTTTTTTGCGGTCTTTCTTTTCGAGTCCGCTTTTGGTTGTACTCGTTTATTCTTTTCGAGTCCGCTTTTGCTCGTACTCGTTTATTCTTCTCGAGTCCGCTTTCGGTATTACCTTGCTGTTGAAATAGCGTTTTCGGCCGGTCTTTCTTTTCGAGTCCGCTTTCGGACGTACCCGTTTGAGGTTGAAAGAGCGTTTTCGGTCGGTCTCTTCTGTTTGAGTACGCTTTCGGTTGTACTCGTTTATTCTTTTCAAGTCCGCTTTCGGTCGTACTCGTTTGCCGTTGAAAGAGCGTTTTGGGCCGGTGTTTCTTTTCGAGTCCGCTTTCGGTCGTGCTCGTTTGCTGTTGAAAGAATGTTTTCGGCCGGCCTTTTTGTTCGAGTCCGCTTTCGTTCGTACTCGTTTATTTTTTTCGAGTCCGCATTCGGTCGTACTCGTTTGCTGTTGAAAGAGCATTTTCTACCGGTCTTTCTTTTCGAGTCGGCTTTCGGTCGTACTCGTTTATTATTTTCGAGTCCGCTTTCGGCCGTACTCGTTTGCTGTTGAAAGAGGGTTTTCGGCCGGTCTCTTATGTTCGAGTCCGCTTTCGGTCGTACACGTTTATTCTTTTCGAGTCCGCTTTCGGTCGTACTCGTTTGCTGTTGAAAGAGCGTTTTCGGACGGTCTTTCTTTTCGAGTCCGCTTTCGGTCGTACTAGTTTATTCTTTTCGAGTCTGTTTTCGGTCGTACTCATTTGCTGTTGAAAGAGCGTTTTCGGTCGGTCTTTCTTTTCGAGTTCGCTTTCGGTCGTACTCGTTTGCTGTTGAAAGAGAATTTTCGGCCGGTCTTTCTTTTCGAGTCCGCTTTCGGTCATACTCGTTTGCTGTTGAAAGAGCATTTTCGACCGGTCTTTCTTTTCGAGTCCGCTTTCGGTCGTACTCGTTTGCTGTTGAAAGATCGTTATCGACGGTCTTTCTTTTCGAGTCCGCTTTCGGTTGTACTCGTTTATTCTTTTTGAGTTCACTTTCGGTCGTATTCGTTTGCTGTTGAAAGAGCGTTTTGGCCAGTCTTTCTTTTCGAGTCCGCTTTCGGTCGTACTCGTTTATTCTTTTCGAGTCCGCTTTCGGTCGTATTCATTTATTCTTTTCGTGTTTTGTCGTGCTCGTTCGCTGTTGAAAGAGCGTTTTCGGCCGGTCTTTCTTTTCGAGTCCGCTTTCGGTCGTACTCGTTTATTCTTTTTGAGTTCACTTTCGGTCGTATTCGTTTGCTGTTGAAAGAGCGTTTTGGCCAGTCTTTCTTTTCGAGTCCGCTTTCGGTCGTACTCGTTTATTCTTTTCGAGTCCGCTTTCGGTCGTATTCATTTATTCTTTTCGTGTTTTGTCGTGCTCGTTCGCTGTTGAAAGAGCGTTTTCGGCCGGTCTTTCTGTTCGAGTCCGCTTTCGGTCGTACTCGTTTATTCTTTTCATGTCCGCTTTCGGTCGTACTCGTTTGCTGTTGAAAGAGGGTTTTTGGCCAGTCTTTCTGTTCGAGTCCGCTTTCGGTCTTACTCGTTTATTCTTTTCGAGTGCGCTTTTCGTCGTACTCGTTTGTAGTTGAAAAAGCATTTTCGGCCGGTCTCTTCTGATCAAGTCCGCTTTCGATCGTACTCGTTTATTATTTTTGAGTCCGCTTTCGGTCGTACTCGTTTGCTATTGAAAGAGTGTTTTCAGTCGGTGTTTCTGTCGAGTCCGCTTTCGGTCGTACTCGTTTATTCTTTTCGAGTCCGCTTTCGATCATACTCGTTTGCTGTTGAAAGAGCATTTTTGGCCGGTCTTTCTGTTCGAGTCCGCTTTCGGTCGTACTCGTTTATTCTTTTCGAGTTTAGTCGTACTCGTTTGCTGTTGAAAGAGCATTTTCGGCCTGTTTTTCTGTTCGAGTCCGCTTTCGGTCGTACTCGTTTATTCTTTTCGAGTCCCCTTTCGGTCGTACTCGTTTGCTGTTGAAAGAGCGTTTTGGGCCGGTGTTTCTTTTCGAGTCCGCTTTCGGTCGTGCTCGTTTACTTTTGAAAGAACGTTTTCGGCCGACCTTTTTGTTCGAGTCCGCTTTCGTTCGTACTCGTTTATTTTTTTCGAGTCCACATTCGGTCGTACTCGTTTGCTGTTGAAACAGCATTTTCTACCGGTCTTTCTTTTCGAGTCGGCTTTCGGTCGTACTCGTTTATTATTTTCGAGTCTGCTTTCGGTCGTGCTCGTTCGCTGTTGAAAGAGCGTTTTCGGCCGGTCTTTCTGTTCGAGTCCGCTTTCGGTCGTACTCGTTTATTCTTTTCGAGTCCACATTCGGTCGTACTCGTTTGCTGTTGAAACAACATTTTCTACCGGTCTTTCTTTTCGAGTCGGCTTTCGGTCGTACTCGTTTATTATTTTCGAGTCTGCTTTCGGTCGTGCTCGTTCGCTGTTGAAAGAGCGTTTTCGGCCGGTCTTTCTGTTCGAGTCCGCTTTCGGTCGTACTCGTTTATTCTTTTCATGTCCGCTTTCGGTCGTACTCGTTTGCTGTTGAAAGAGGGTTTTTGGCTAGTCTTTCTGTTCGAGTCCGCTTTCGGTCTTACTCGTTTATTCTTTTCGAGTGCGCTTTTCGTCGTACTCGTTTGTAGTTGAAAAAGCATTTTCGGCCGGTCTCTTCTGATCAAGTCCGCTTTCGATCGTACTCGTTTATTATTTTTGAGTCCGCTTTCGGTCGTACTCGTTTGCTATTGAAAGAGTGTTTTCAGCCGGTGTTTCTGTCGAGTCCGCTTTCGGTCGTACTCGTTTATTCTTTTCGAGTCCGCTTTCGATCATACTCGTTTGCTGTTGAAAGAGCGTTTTTGGCCGGTCTTTCTGTTCGAGTCCGCTTTCGGTCGTACTCGTTTATTCTTTTCGAGTTTGGTCGTACTCGTTTGCTGTTGAAAGAGCATTTTCGGCCTGTTTTTCTGTTCGAGTCCGCTTTCGGTCGTACTCGTTTATTCTTTTCGAGTCCCCTTTCGGTCGTACTCGTTTGCGGTTGAAAGAGCGTTTTGGGCCGGTGTTTCTTTTCGAGTCCGCTTTCGGTCGTGCTCGTTTACTTTTGAAAGAACGTTTTCGGCCGACCTTTTTGTTCGAGTCCGCTTTCGTTCGTACTCGTTTATTTTTTTCGAGTCCACATTCGGTCGTACTCGTTTGCTGTTGAAACAGCATTTTCTACCGGTCTTTCTTTTCGAGTCGGCTTTCGGTCGTACTCGTTTATTATTTTCGAGTCTGCTTTCGGTCGTGCTCGTTCGCTGTTGAAAGAGCGTTTTCGGCCGGTCTTTCTGTTCGAGTCCGCTTTCGGTCGTACTCGTTTATTCTTTTCATGTCCGCTTTCGGTCGTACTAGTTTGCTGTTTAAAGAGGGTTTTTGGCCAGTCTTTCTGTTCGAGTCCGCTTTCGGTCTTACTCGTTTATTCTTTTCGAGTGCGCTTTTCGTCGTACTCGTTTGTAGTTGAAAAAGCATTTTCGGCCGGTCTCTTCTGATCAAGTCCGATTTCGATCGTACTCGTTTATTATTTTTGAGTCCGCTTTCGGTTGTACTCGTTTGCTATTGAAAGAGTGTTTTCAGCCGGTGTTTCTGTCGAGTCCGCTTTCGGTCGTACTCGTTTATTCTTTTCGAGTCCGCTTTTGATCATACTCGTTTGCTGTTGAAAGAGCGTTTTTGGCCGGTCTTTCTGTTCGAGTCCGCTTTCGGTCGTACTCGTTTATTCTTTTCGAGTTTGGTCGTACTCGTTTGCTGTTGAAAGAGCATTTTCGGCCTGTTTTTCTGTTCGAGTCCGCTTTCGGTCGTACTCGTTTATTCTTTTCGAGTCCCCTTTCGGTCGTACTCGTTTGCTGTTGAAAGAGCGTTTTGGGCCGGTGTTTCTTTTCGAGTCCGCTTTCGGTCGCACTCGTTTATTCTTTTCGAGTCCGCTTTCGGTCGTGCTCGTTTGCTGTTGAAAGAACGTTTTCGGCCGACCTTTTTGTTCGAGTCCGCTTTCGTTCGTACTCGTTTATTTTTTTCGAGTCCACATTTGGTCGTACTCGTTTGCTGTTGAAAGAGCATTTTCTACCGGTCTTTCTTTTCGAGTCAGCTTTCGGTCATACTCGTTTATTATTTTCGAGTCTGCTTTCGGTCATGCTCGTTCGCTGTTGAAAGAGCGTTTTCGGCCGGTCTTTCTGTTCGAGTCCGCTTTCGGTCGTACTCGTTTATTCTTTTCATGTCCGCTTTTGGTCGTACTCGTTTATTCTTTTCGAGTCCCCTTTCGGTCGTACTCGTTTGCTGTTGAAAGAGCGTTTTGGGCCGGTGTTTCTTTTCGAGTCCGCTTTCGGTCGTACTCGTTTATTCTTTTCGAGTCCGCTTTCGGTCGTGCTCGTTTACTTTTGAAAGAACGTTTTCGGCCGACCTTTTTGTTCGAGTCCGCTTTCGTTCGTACTCGTTTATTTTTTTCGAGTCCACATTCGGTCGTACTCGTTTGCTGTTGAAACAGCATTTTCTACCGGTCTTTCTTTTCGAGTCGGCTTTCGGTCGTACTCGTTTATTATTTTCGAGTCTGCTTTCGGTCGTGCGCGTTCGGTGTTGAAAGAGCGTTTTCGGCCGGTCTTTCTGTTCGAGTCCGCTTTCGGTCGTACTCGTTTATTCTTTTCATGTCCGCTTTCGGTCGTACTCGTTTGCTGTTTAAAGAGGGTTTTTAGCCAGTCTTTCTGTTCGAGTCCGCTTTCGGTCTTACTCGTTTATTCTTTTCGAGTGCGCTTTTCGTCGTACTCGTTTGTAGTTGAAAAAGCATTTTCGGCCGGTCTCTTCTGATCAAGTCCGCTTTCGATCGTACTCGTTTATTATTTTTGAGTCCGCTTTCGGTTGTACTCGTTTGCTATTGAAAGAGTGTTTTCAGCCGGTGTTTCTGTCGAGTCCGCTTTCGGTCGTACTCGTTTATTCTTTTCGAGTCCGCTTTCGATCATACTCGTTTGCTGTTGAAAGAGCGTTTTTGGCCGGTCTTTCTGTTCGAGTCCGCTTTCGGTCGTACTCGTTTATTCTTTTCGAGTTTGGTCGTACTCGTTTGCTGTTGAAAGAGCATTTTCGGCCTGTTTTTCTGTTCGAGTCCGCTTTCGGTCGTACTCGTTTATTCTTTTCGAGTCCCCTTTCGGTCGTACTCGTTTGCTGTTGAAAGAGCGTTTTGGGCCGGTGTTTCTTTTCGAGTCCGCTTTCGGTCGTACTCGTTTATTCTTTTCGAGTCCGCTTTCGGTCGTGCTCGTTTGCTGTTGAAAGAACGTTTTCGGCCGACCTTTTTGTTCGAGTCCGCTTTCGTTCGTACTCGTTTATTTTTTTCGAGTCCACATTTGGTCGTACTCGTTTGCTGTTGAAAGAGCATTTTCTACCGGTCTTTCTTTTCGAGTCAGCTTTCGGTCATACTCGTTTATTATTTTCGAGTCCGCTTTCGGTCGTGCTCGTTCGCTGTTGAAAGAGCGTTTTCGGCCGGTCTTTCTGTTCGAGTCCGCTTTCGGTCGTACTCGTTTATTCTTTTCATGTCCGCTTTCGGTCGTACTCGTTTGCTGTTGAAAGAGGGTTTTTGGCCAGTCTTTCTGTTCGAGTCCGCTTTCGGTCTTACTCGTTTATTCTTTTCGAGTGCGCTTTTCGTCGTACTCGTTTGTAGTTGAAAAAGCATTTTCGGCCGGTCTCTTCTGATCAAGTCCGCTTTCGATCGTACTCGTTTATTATTTTTGAGTCCGCTTTCGGTCGTACTCGTTTGCTATTGAAAGAGTGTTTTCAGCCGGTGTTTCTGTCGAGTCCGCTTTCGGTCGTACTCGTTTATTCTTTTCGAGTCCGCTTTCGATCATACTCGTTTGCTGTTGAAAGAGCGTTTTTGGCCGGTCTTTCTGTTCGAGTCCGCTTTCGGTCGTACTCGTTTATTCTTTTCGAGTTTGGTCGTACTCGTTTGCTGTTGAAAGAGCATTTTCGGCCTATTTTTCTGTTCTAGTCCGCTTTCGGTCGTACTCGTTTATTCTTTTCGAGTCCCCTTTCGGTCGTACTCGTTTGCTGTTGAAAGAGCGTTTTGGGCCGGTGTTTCTTTTCGAGTCCGCTTTCGGTCGTACTCGTTTATTCTTTTCGAGTCCGCTTTCGGTCGTGCTCGTTTACTTTTGAAAGAACGTTTTCGGCCGACCTTTTTGTTCGAGTCCGCTTTCGTTCGTACTCGTTTGCTGTTGAAAGAGCGTTTTTGGCCGGTCTTTCTGTTCGAGTCCGCTTTCGGTCGTACTCGTTTATTCTTTTCGAGTTTGGTCGTACTCGTTTGCTGTTGAAAGAGCATTTTCGGCCTGTTTTTCTGTTCGAGTCCGCTTTCGGTCGTACTCGTTTATTCTTTTCGAGTCCCCTTTCGGTCGTACTCGTTTGCGGTTGAAAGAGCGTTTTGGGCCGGTGTTTCTTTTCGAGTCCGCTTTCGGTCGTGCTCGTTTACTTTTGAAAGAACGTTTTCGGCCGACCTTTTTGTTCGAGTCCGCTTTCGTTCGTACTCGTTTATTTTTTTCGAGTCCACATTCGGTCGTACTCGTTTGCTGTTGAAACAGCATTTTCTACCGGTCTTTCTTTTCGAGTCGGCTTTCGGTCGTACTCGTTTATTATTTTCGAGTCTGCTTTCGGTCGTGCTCGTTCGCTGTTGAAAGAGCGTTTTCGGCCGGTCTTTCTGTTCGAGTCCGCTTTCGGTCGTACTCGTTTATTCTTTTCATGTCCGCTTTCGGTCGTACTAGTTTGCTGTTTAAAGAGGGTTTTTGGCCAGTCTTTCTGTTCGAGTCCGCTTTCGGTCTTACTCGTTTATTCTTTTCGAGTGCGCTTTTCGTCGTACTCGTTTGTAGTTGAAAAAGCATTTTCGGCCGGTCTCTTCTGATCAAGTCCGATTTCGATCGTACTCGTTTATTATTTTTGAGTCCGCTTTCGGTTGTACTCGTTTGCTATTGAAAGAGTGTTTTCAGCCGGTGTTTCTGTCGAGTCCGCTTTCGGTCGTACTCGTTTATTCTTTTCGAGTCCGCTTTCGATCATACTCGTTTGCTGTTGAAAGAGCGTTTTTGGCCGGTCTTTCTGTTCGAGTCCGCTTTCGGTCGTACTCGTTTATTCTTTTCGAGTTTGGTCGTACTCGTTTGCTGTTGAAAGAGCATTTTCGGCCTGTTTTTCTGTTCGAGTCCGCTTTCGGTCGTACTCGTTTATTCTTTTCGAGTCCCCTTTCGGTCGTACTCGTTTGCTGTTGAAAGAGCGTTTTGGGCCGGTGTTTCTTTTCGAGTCCGCTTTCGGTCGCACTCGTTTATTCTTTTCGAGTCCGCTTTCGGCGTGCTCGTTTGCTGTTGAAAGAACGTTTTCGGCCGACCTTTTTGTTCGAGTCCGCTTTCGTTCGTACTCGTTTATTTTTTTCGAGTCCACATTTGGTCGTACTCGTTTGCTGTTGAAAGAGCATTTTCTACCGGTCTTTCTTTTCGAGTCAGCTTTCGGTCATACTCGTTTATTATTTTCGAGTCTGCTTTCGGTCATGCTCGTTCGCTGTTGAAAGAGCGTTTTCGGCCGGTCTTTCTGTTCGAGTCCGCTTTCGGTCATACTCGTTTATTCTTTTCATGTCCGCTTTCGGTCGTACTCGTTTATTCTTTTCGAGTCCCCTTTCGGTCGTACTCGTTTGCTGTTGAAAGAGCGTTTTCGGCCGGTCTTTCTGTTCGAGTCCGCTTTCGGTCGTACTCGTTTATTCTTTTCATGTCCGCTTTCGGTCGTACTAGTTTGCTGTTTAAAGAGGGTTTTTGGCCAGTCTTTCTGTTCGAGTCCGCTTTCGGTCTTACTCGTTTATTCTTTTCGAGTGCGCTTTTCGTCGTACTCGTTTGTAGTTGAAAAAGCATTTTCGGCCGGTCTCTTCTGATCAAGTCCGATTTCGATCGTACTCGTTTATTATTTTTGAGTCCGCTTTCGGTTGTACTCGTTTGCTATTGAAAGAGTGTTTTCAGCCGGTGTTTCTGTCGAGTCCGCTTTCGGTCGTACTCGTTTATTCTTTTCGAGTCCGCTTTCGATCATACTCGTTTGCTGTTGAAAGAGCGTTTTTGGCCGGTCTTTCTGTTCGAGTCCGCTTTCGGTCGTACTCGTTTATTCTTTTCGAGTTTGGTCGTACTCGTTTGCTGTTGAAAGAGCATTTTCGGCCTGTTTTTCTGTTCGAGTCCGCTTTCGGTCGTACTCGTTTATTCTTTTCGAGTCCCCTTTCGGTCGTACTCGTTTGCTGTTGAAAGAGCGTTTTGGGCCGGTGTTTCTTTTCGAGTCCGCTTTCGGTCGTACTCGTTTATTCTTTTCGAGTCCGCTTTCGGTCGTGCTCGTTTGCTGTTGAAAGAACGTTTTCGGCCGACCTTTTTGTTCGAGTCCGCTTTCGTTCGTACTCGTTTATTTTTTTCGAGTCCACATTTGGTCGTACTCGTTTGCTGTTGAAAGAGCATTTTCTACCGGTCTTTCTTTTCGAGTCAGCTTTCGGTCATACTCGTTTATTATTTTCGAGTCCGCTTTCGGTCGTGCTCGTTCGCTGTTGAAAGAGCGTTTTCGGCCGGTCTTTCTGTTCGAGTCCGCTTTCGGTCGTACTCGTTTATTCTTTTCATGTCCGCTTTCGGTCGTACTCGTTTGCTGTTGAAAGAGGGTTTTTGGCCAGTCTTTCTGTTCGAGTCCGCTTTCGGTCTTACTCGTTTATTCTTTTCGAGTGCGCTTTTCGTCGTACTCGTTTGTAGTTGAAAAAGCATTTTCGGCCGGTCTCTTCTGATCAAGTCCGCTTTCGATCGTACTCGTTTATTATTTTTGAGTCCGCTTTCGGTCGTACTCGTTTGCTATTGAAAGAGTGTTTTCAGCCGGTGTTTCTGTCGAGTCCGCTTTCGGTCGTACTCGTTTATTCTTTTCGAGTCCGCTTTCGATCATACTCGTTTGCTGTTGAAAGAGCGTTTTTGGCCGGTCTTTCTGTTCGAGTCCGCTTTCGGTCGTACTCGTTTATTCTTTTCGAGTTTGGTCGTACTCGTTTGCTGTTGAAAGAGCATTTTCGGCCTATTTTTCTGTTCTAGTCCGCTTTCGGTCGTACTCGTTTATTCTTTTCGAGTCCCCTTTCGGTCGTACTCGTTTGCTGTTGAAAGAGCGTTTTGGGCCGGTGTTTCTTTTCGAGTCCGCTTTCGGTCGTACTCGTTTATTCTTTTCGAGTCCGCTTTCGGTCGTGCTCGTTTACTTTTGAAAGAACGTTTTCGGCTGACCTTTTTGTTCGAGTCCGCTTTCGTTCGTACTCGTTTGCTGTTGAAAGAGCGTTTTTGGCCGGTCTTTCTGTTCGAGTCCGCTTTCGGTCGTACTCGTTTATTCTTTTCGAGTTTGGTCGTACTCGTTTGCTGTTGAAAGAGCATTTTCGGCCTGTTTTTCTGTTCGAGTCCGCTTTCGGTCGTACTCGTTTATTCTTTTCGAGTCCCCTTTCGGTCGTACTCGTTTGCGGTTGAAAGAGCGTTTTGGGCCGGTGTTTCTTTTCGAGTCCGCTTTCGGTCGTGCTCGTTTACTTTTGAAAGAACGTTTTCGGCCGACCTTTTTGTTCGAGTCCGCTTTCGTTCGTACTCGTTTATTTTTTTCGAGTCCACATTCGGTCGTACTCGTTTGCTGTTGAAACAGCATTTTCTACCGGTCTTTCTTTTCGAGTCGGCTTTCGGTCGTACTCGTTTATTATTTTCGAGTCTGCTTTCGGTCGTGCTCGTTCGCTGTTGAAAGAGCGTTTTCGGCCGGTCTTTCTGTTCGAGTCCGCTTTCGGTCGTACTCGTTTATTCTTTTCATGTCCACTTTCGGTCGTACTAGTTTGCTGTTTAAAGAGGGTTTTTGGCCAGTCTTTCTGTTCGAGTCCGCTTTCGGTCTTACTCGTTTATTCTTTTCGAGTGCGCTTTTCGTCGTACTCGTTTGTAGTTGAAAAAGCATTTTCGGCCGGTCTCTTCTGATCAAGTCCGATTTCGATCGTACTCGTTTATTATTTTTGAGTCCGCTTTCGGTTGTACTCGTTTGCTATTGAAAGAGTGTTTTCAGCCGGTGTTTCTGTCGAGTCCGCTTTCGGTCGTACTCGTTTATTCTTTTCGAGTCCGCTTTCGATCATACTCGTTTGCTGTTGAAAGAGCGTTTTTGGCCGGTCTTTCTGTTCGAGTCCGCTTTCGGTCGTACTCGTTTATTCTTTTCGAGTTTGGTCGTACTCGTTTGCTGTTGAAAGAGCATTTTCGGCCTGTTTTTCTGTTCGAGTCCGCTTTCGGTCGTACTCGTTTATTCTTTTCGAGTCCCCTTTCGGTCGTACTCGTTTGCTGTTGAAAGAGCGTTTTGGGCCAGTGTTTCTTTTCGAGTCCGCTTTCGGTCGCACTCGTTTATTCTTTTCGAGTCCGCTTTCGGTCGTGCTCGTTTGCTGTTGAAAGAACGTTTTCGGCCGACCTTTTTGTTCGAGTCCGCTTTCGTTCGTACTCGTTTATTTTTTTCGAGTCCACATTTGGTCGTACTCGTTTGCTGTTGAAAGAGCATTTTCTACCGGTCTTTCTTTTCGAGTCAGCTTTCGGTCATACTCGTTTATTATTTTCGAGTCTGCTTTCGGTCATGCTCGTTCGCTGTTGAAAGAGCGTTTTCGGCCGGTCTTTCTGTTCGAGTCCGCTTTCGGTCGTACTCGTTTATTCTTTTCATGTCCGCTTTCGGTCGTACTCGTTTATTCTTTTCGAGTCCCCTTTCGGTCGTACTCGTTTGCTGTTGAAAGAGCGTTTTGGGCCGGTGTTTCTTTTCGAGTCCGCTTTCGGTCGTACTCGTTTATTCTTTTCGAGTCCGCTTTCGGTCGTGCTCGTTTACTTTTGAAAGAACGTTTTCGGCCGACCTTTTTGTTCGAGTCCGCTTTCGTTCGTACTCGTTTATTTTTTTCGAGTCCACATTCGGTCGTACTCGTTTGCTGTTGAAACAGCATTTTCTACCGGTCTTTCTTTTCGAGTCGGCTTTCGGTCGTACTCGTTTATTATTTTCGAGTCTGCTTTCGGTCGTGCTCGTTCGGTGTTGAAAGAGCGTTTTCGGCCGGTCTTTCTGTTCGAGTCCGCTTTCGGTCGTACTCGTTTATTCTTTTCATGTCCGCTTTCGGTCGTACTCGTTTGCTGTTTAAAGAGGGTTTTTAGCCAGTCTTTCTGTTCGAGTCCGCTTTCGGTCTTACTCGTTTATTCTTTTCGAGTGCGCTTTTCGTCGTACTCGTTTGTAGTTGAAAAAGCATTTTCGGCCGGTCTCTTCTGATCAAGTCCGCTTTCGATCGTACTCGTTTATTATTTTTGAGTCCGCTTTCGGTTGTACTCGTTTGCTATTGAAAGAGTGTTTTCAGCCGGTGTTTCTGTCGAGTCCGCTTTCGGTCGTACTCGTTTATTCTTTTCGAGTCCGCTTTCGATCATACTCGTTTGCTGTTGAAAGAGCGTTTTTGGCCGGTCTTTCTGTTCGAGTCCGCTTTCGGTCGTACTCGTTTATTCTTTTTGAGTTTGGTCGTACTCGTTTGCTGTTGAAAGAGCATTTTCGGCCTGTTTTTCTGTTCGAGTCCGCTTTCGGTCGTACTCGTTTATTCTTTTCGAGTCCCCTTTCGGTCGTACTCGTTTGCTGTTGAAAGAGCGTTTTGGGCCGGTGTTTCTTTTCGAGTCCGCTTTCTGTCGTACTCGTTTATTCTTTTCGAGTCCGCTTTCGGTCGTGCTCGTTTGCTGTTGAAAGAACGTTTTCGGCCGACCTTTTTGTTCGAGTCCGCTTTCGTTCGTACTCGTTTATTTTTTTCGAGTCCACATTTGGTCGTACTCGTTTGCTGTTGAAAGAGCATTTTCTACCGGTCTTTCTTTTCGAGTCAGCTTTCGGTCATACTCGTTTATTATTTTCGAGTCCGCTTTCGGTCGTGCTCGTTCGCTGTTGAAAGAGCGTTTTCGGCCGGTCTTTCTGTTCGAGTCCGCTTTCGGTCGTACTCGTTTATTCTTTTCATGTCCGCTTTCGGTCGTACTCGTTTGCTGTTGAAAGAGGGTTTTTGGCCAGTCTTTCTGTTCGAGTCCGCTTTCGGTCTTACTCGTTTATTCTTTTCGAGTGCGCTTTTCGTCGTACTCGTTTGTAGTTGAAAAAGCATTTTCGGCCGGTCTCTTCTGATCAAGTCCGCTTTCGATCGTACTCGTTTATTATTTTTGAGTCCGCTTTCGGTCGTACTCGTTTGCTATTGAAAGAGTGTTTTCAGCCGGTGTTTCTGTCGAGTCTGCTTTCGGTCGTACTCGTTTATTCTTTTCGAGTCCGCTTTCGATCATACTCGTTTGCTGTTGAAAGAGCGTTTTTGGCCGGTCTTTCTGTTCGAGTCCGCTTTCGGTCGTACTCGTTTATTCTTTTCGAGTTTGGTCGTACTCGTTTGCTGTTGAAAGAGCATTTTCGGCCTATTTTTCTGTTCTAGTCCGCTTTCGGTCGTACTCGTTTATTCTTTTCGAGTCCCCTTTCGGTCGTACTCGTTTGCTGTTGAAAGAGCGTTTTGGGCCGGTGTTTCTTTTCGAGTCCGCTTTCGGTCGTACTCGTTTATTCTTTTCGAGTCCGCTTTCGGTCGTGCTCGTTTACTTTTGAAAGAACGTTTTCGGCCGACCTTTTTGTTCGAGTCCGCTTTCGTTCGTACTCGTTTATTTTTTTCGAGTCCACATTCGGTCGTACTCGTTTGCTGTTGAAAGAGCATTTTCTACCGGTCTTTCTTTTCGAGTCGGCTTTTGGTCGTACTCGTTTATTATTTTCGAGTCTGCTTTCGGTCGTGCTCGTTCGCTGTTGAAAGAGCGTTTTCGGCCAGTCTTTCTGTTCGAGTCCGCTTTCGGTCGTACTCGTTTATTCTTTTCATGTCCGCTTTCGGTCGTACTCGTTTGCTGTTGAAAGAGGGTTTTTGGCCAGTCTTTCTGTTCGAGTCCGCTTTCGGTCTTACTCGTTTATTCTTTTCGAGTGCGCTTTTCGTCGTACTCGTTTGTAGTTGAAAAAGCATTTTCGGCCGGTCTCTTCTGATCAAGTCCGCTTTCGATCGTACTCGTTTATTATTTTTGAGTCCGCTTTCGGTCGTACTCGTTTGCTATTGAAAGAGTGTTTTCAGCCGGTGTTTCTGTCGAGTCCGCTTTCGGTCGTACTCGTTTATTCTTTTCGAGTCCGCTTTCGATCATACTCGTTTGCTGTTGAAAGAGCGTTTTTGGCCGGTCTTTCTGTTCGAGTCCGCTTTCGGTCGTACTCGTTTATTCTTTTCGAGTTTGGTCGTACTCGTTTGCTGTTGAAAGAGCATTTTCGGCCTGTTTTTCTGTTCGAGTCCGCTTTCGGTCGTACTCGTTTATTCTTTTCGAGTCCCCTTTCGGTCGTACTCGTTTGCTGTTGAAAGAGCGTTTTGGGCCGGTGTTTCTTTTCGAGTCCGCTTTCGGTCGTACTCGTTTATTCTTTTCGAGTCCGCTTTCGGTCGTGCTCGTTTACTTTTGAAAGAACGTTTTCGGCCGACCTTTTTGTTCGAGTCCGCTTTCGTTCGTACTCGTTTATTTTTTTCGAGTCCACATTCGGTCGTACTCGTTTGCTGTTGAAACAACATTTTCTACCGGTCTTTCTTTTCGAGTCGGCTTTCGGTCGTACTCGTTTATTATTTTCGAGTCTGCTTTCGGTCGTGCTCGTTCGCTGTTGAAAGAGCGTTTTCGGCCGGTCTTTCTGTTCGAGTCCGCTTTCGGTCGTACTCGTTTATTCTTTTCATGTCCGCTTTCGGTCGTACTCGTTTGCTGTTGAAAGAGGGTTTTTGGCCAGTCTTTCTGTTCGAGTCCGCTTTCGGTCTTACTCGTTTATTCTTTTCGAGTGCGCTTTTCGTCGTACTCGTTTGTAGTTGAAAAAGCATTTTTGGCCGGTCTCTTCTGATCAAGTCCGCTTTCGATCGTACTCGTTTATTATTTTTGAGTCCGCTTTCGGTCGTACTCGTTTGCTATTGAAAGAGTGTTTTCAGCCGGTGTTTCTGTCGAGTCCGCTTTCGGTCGTACTCGTTTATTCTTTTCGAGTCCGCTTTCGATCATACTCGTTTGCTGTTGAAAGAGCGTTTTTGGCCGGTCTTTCTGTTCGAGTCCGCTTTCGGTCGTACTCGTTTATTCTTTTCGAGTTTGGTCGTACTCGTTTGCTGTTGAAAGAGCATTTTCGGCCTATTTTTCTGTTCGGGTCCGCTTTCGGTCGTACTCGTTTATTCTTTTCGAGTCCCCTTTCGGTCGTACTCGTTTGCTGTTGAAAGAGCGTTTTGGGCCGGTGTTTCTTTTCGAGTCCGCTTTCGGTCGTACTCGTTTATTCTTTTCGAGTCCGCTTTCGGTCGTGCTCGTTTACTTTTGAAAGAACGTTTTCGGCCGACCTTTTTGTTCGAGTCCGCTTTCGTTCGTACTCGTTTATTTTTTTCGAGTCCACATTCGATCGTACTCGTTTGCTGTTGAAACAGCATTTTCTACCGGTCTTTCTTTTCGAGTCGGCTTTTGGTCGTACTCGTTTATTATTTTCGAGTCTGCTTTCGGTCGTGCTCGTTCGCTGTTGAAAGAGCGTTTTCGGCCAGTCTTTCTGTTCGAGTCCGCTTTCGGTCGTACTCGTTTATTCTTTTCATGTCCGCTTTCGGTCGTACTCGTTTGCTGTTGAAAGAGGGTTTTTGGCCAGTCTTTCTGTTCGAGTCCACTTTCGGTCTTACTCGTTTATTCTTTTCGAGTGCGCTTTTCGTCGTACTCGTTTGTAGTTGAAAAAGCATTTTCGGCCGGTCTCTTCTGATCAAGTCCGCTTTCGATCGTACTCGTTTATTATTTTTGAGTCCGCTTTCGGTCGTACTCGTTTGCTATTGAAAGAGTGTTTTCAGCCGGTGTTTCTGTCGAGTCCGCTTTCGGTCGTACTCGTTTATTCTTTTCGAGTCCGCTTTCGATCATACTCGTTTGCTGTTGAAAGAGCGTTTTTGGCCGGTCTTTCTGTTCGAGTCCGCTTTCGGTCGTACTCGTTTATTCTTTTCGAGTTTGGTCGTACTCGTTTGCTGTTGAAAGAGCATTTTCGGCCTATTTTTCTGTTCTAGTCCGCTTTCGGTCGTACTCGTTTATTCTTTTCGAGTCCCCTTTCGGTCGTACTCGTTTGCTGTTGAAAGAGCGTTTTGGGCCGGTGTTTCTTTTCGAGTCCGCTTTCGGTCGTACTCGTTTATTCTTTTCGAGTCCGCTTTCGGTCGTGCTCGTTTACTTTTGAAAGAACGTTTTCGGCCGACCTTTTTGTTCGAGTCCGCTTTCGTTCGTACTCGTTTATTTTTTTCGAGTCCACATTCGGTCGTACTCGTTTGCTGTTGAAACAGCATTTTCTACCGGTCTTTCTTTTCGAGTCGGCTTTTGGTCGTACTCGTTTATTATTTTCGAGTCTGCTTTCGGTCGTGCTCGTTCGCTGTTGAAAGAGCGTTTTCGGCCGGTCTTTCTGTTCGAGTCCGCTTTCGGTCGTACTCGTTTATTCTTTTCATGTCCGCTTTCGGTCGTACTCGTTTGCTGTTGAAAGAGGGTTTTTGGCCAGTCTTTCTGTTCGAGTCCGCTTTCGGTCTTACTCGTTTATTCTTTTCGAGTGCGCTTTTCGTCGTACTCGTTTGTAGTTGAAAAAGCATTTTCGGCCGGTCTCTTCTGATCAAGTCCGCTTTCGATCGTACTCGTTTATTATTTTTGAGTCCGCTTTCGGTCGTACTCGTTTGCTATTGAAAGAGTGTTTTCAGCCGGTGTTTCTGTCGAGTCCGCTTTCGGTCGTACTCGTTTATTCTTTTCGAGTCCGCTTTCGATCATACTCGTTTGCTGTTGAAAGAGCGTTTTTGGCCGGTCTTTCTGTTCGAGTCCGCTTTCGGTCGTACTCGTTTATTCTTTTCGAGTTTGGTCGTACTCGTTTGCTGTTGAAAGAGCATTTTCGGCCTGTTTTTCTGTTCGAGTCTGCTTTCGGTCGTACTCGTTTATTCTTTTCGAGTCCCCTTTCGGTCGTACTCGTTTGCTGTTGAAAGAACGTTTTGGGCCGGTGTTTCTTTTCGAGTCCGCTTTCGGTCGTACTCGTTTATTCTTTTCGAGTCCGCTTTCGGTCGTGCTCGTTTGCTGTTGAAAGAACGTTTTCGGCCGACCTTTTTGTTCGAGTCCGCTTTCGTTCGTACTCGTTTATTTTTTTCGAGTCCACATTTGGTCGTACTCGTTTGCTGTTGAAAGAGCATTTTCTACCGGTCTTTCTTTTCGAGTCAGCTTTCGGTCATACTCGTTTATTATTTTCGAGTCCGCTTTCGGTCGTGCTCGTTCGCTGTTGAAAGAGCGTTTTCGGCCGGTCTTTCTGTTCGAGTCCGCTTTCGGTCGTACTCGTTTATTCTTTTCATGTCCGCTTTCGGTCGTACTCGTTTGCTGTTGAAAGAGGGTTTTTGGCCAGTCTTTCTGTTCGAGTCCGCTTTCGGTCTTACTCGTTTATTCTTTTCGAGTGCGCTTTTCGTCGTACTCGTTTGTAGTTGAAAAAGCATTTTCGGCCGGTCTCTTCTGATCAAGTCCGCTTTCGATCGTACTCGTTTATTATTTTTGAGTCCGCTTTCGGTCGTACTCGTTTGCTATTGAAAGAGTGTTTTCAGCCGGTGTTTCTGTCGAGTCCGCTTTCGGTCGTACTCGTTTATTCTTTTCGAGTCCGCTTTCGATCA
This sequence comes from Lathyrus tuberosus, assembly GCA_022829125.1. Taxonomy (NCBI): domain Eukaryota; kingdom Viridiplantae; phylum Streptophyta; class Magnoliopsida; order Fabales; family Fabaceae; genus Lathyrus; species Lathyrus tuberosus. The sequence continues at coordinate 167,151 of JALAZF010000829.1, forward strand.
TACTCGTTTGCTGTTGAAAGAGCGTTTTTGGCCGGTCTTTCTGTTCGAGTCCGCTTTCGGTCGTACTCGTTTATTCTTTTCGAGTTTGGTCGTACTCGTTTGCTGTTGAAAGAGCATTTTCGGCCTGTTTTTCTGTTCGAGTCCGCTTTCGGTCGTACTCGTTTATTCTTTTCGAGTCCCCTTTCGGTCGTACTCGTTTGCTGTTGAAAGAGCGTTTTGGGCCGGTGTTTCTTTTCGAGTCCGCTTTCGGTCGTACTCGTTTATTCTTTTCGAGTCCGCTTTCGGTCGTGCTCGTTTACTTTTGAAAGAACGTTTTCGGCCGACCTTTTTGTTCGAGTCCGCTTTCGTTCGTACTCGTTTATTTTTTTCGAGTCCACATTCGGTCGTACTCGTTTGCTGTTGAAACAACATTTTCTACCGGTCTTTCTTTTCGTGTCGGCTTTCGGTCGTACTCGTTTATTATTTTCGAGTCTGCTTTCGGTCGTGCTCGTTCGCTGTTGAAAGAGCGTTTTCGGCCGGTCTTTCTGTTCGAGTCCGCTTTCGGTCGTACTCGTTTATTCTTTTCATGTCCGCTTTCGGTCGTACTCGTTTGCTGTTGAAAGAGGGTTTTTGGCCAGTCTTTCTGTTCGAGTCCGCTTTCGGTCTTACTCGTTTATTCTTTTCGAGTGCGCTTTTCGTTGTACTCGTTTGTAGTTGAAAAAGCATTTTCGGCCGGTCTCTTCTGATCAAGTCCGCTTTCGATCGTACTCGTTTATTATTTTTGAGTCCGCTTTCGGTCGTACTCGTTTGCTATTGAAAGAGTGTTTTCAGCCGGTGTTTCTGTCGAGTCCGCTTTCGGTCGTACTCGTTTATTCTTTTCGAGTCCGCTTTCGATCATACTCGTTTGCTGTTGAAAGAGCGTTTTTGGCCGGTCTTTCTGTTCGAGTCCGCTTTCGGTCGTACTCGTTTATTCTTTTCGAGTTTGGTCGTACTCGTTTGCTGTTGAAAGAGCATTTTCGGCCTGTTTTTCTGTTCGAGTCTGCTTTCGGTCGTACTCGTTTATTCTTTTCGAGTCCCCTTTCGGTCGTACTCGTTTGCTGTTGAAAGAACGTTTTGGGCCGGTGTTTCTTTTCGAGTCCGCTTTCGGTCGTACTCGTTTATTCTTTTCGAGTCCGCTTTCGGTCGTGCTCGTTTGCTGTTGAAAGAACGTTTTCGGCCGACCTTTTTGTTCGAGTCCGCTTTCGTTCGTACTCGTTTATTTTTTTCGAGTCCACATTTGGTCGTACTCGTTTGCTGTTGAAAGAGCATTTTCTACCGGTCTTTCTTTTCGAGTCAGCTTTCGGTCATACTCGTTTATTATTTTCGAGTCCGCTTTCGGTCGTGCTCGTTCGCTGTTGAAAGAGCGTTTTCGGCCGGTCTTTCTGTTCGAGTCCGCTTTCGGTCGTACTCGTTTATTCTTTTCATGTCCGCTTTCGGTCGTACTCGTTTGCTGTTGAAAGAGGGTTTTTGGCCAGTCTTTCTGTTCGAGTCCGCTTTCGGTCTTACTCGTTTATTCTTTTCGAGTGCGCTTTTCGTCGTACTCGTTTGTAGTTGAAAAAGCATTTTCGGTCGGTCTCTTCTGATCAAGTCCGCTTTCGATCGTACTCGTTTATTATTTTTGAGTCCGCTTTCGGTCGTACTCGTTTGCTATTGAAAGAGTGTTTTCAGCCGGTGTTTCTGTCGAGTCCGCTTTCGGTCGTACTCGTTTATTCTTTTCGAGTCCGCTTTCGATCATACTCGTTTGCTGTTGAAAGAGCGTTTTTGGCCGGTCTTTCTGTTCGAGTCCGCTTTCGGTCGTACTCGTTTATTCTTTTCGAGTTTGGTCGTACTCGTTTGTTGTTGAAAGAGCATTTTCGGCCTGTTTTTCTGTTCGAGTCCGCTTTCGGTCGTACTCGTTTATTCTTTTCGAGTCCCCTTTCGGTCGTACTCGTTTGCTGTTGAAAGAGCGTTTTGGGCCGGTGTTTCTTTTCGAGTCCGCTTTCGGTCGTACTCGTTTATTCTTTTCGAGTCCGCTTTCGGTCGTGCTCGTTTACTTTTGAAAGAACGTTTTCGGCCGACCTTTTTGTTCGAGTCCGCTTTCGTTCGTACTCGTTTATTTTTTTCGAGTCCACATTCGGTCGTACTCGTTTGCTGTTGAAACAGCATTTTCTACCGGTCTTTCTTTTCGAGTCGGCTTTTGGTCGTACTCGTTTATTATTTTCGAGTCTGCTTTCGGTCGTGCTCGTTCGCTGTTGAAAGAGCGTTTTCGGCCAGTCTTTCTGTTCGAGTCCGCTTTCGGTCGTACTCGTTTATTCTTTTCATGTCCGCTTTCGGTCGTACTCGTTTGCTGTTGAAAGAGGGTTTTTGGCCAGTCTTTCTGTTCGAGTCCGCTTTCGGTCTTACTCGTTTATTCTTTTCGAGTGCGCTTTTCGTCGTACTCGTTTGTAGTTGAAAAAGCATTTTCGGCCGGTCTCTTCTGATCAAGTCCGCTTTCGATCGTACTCGTTTATTATTTTTGAGTCCGCTTTCGGTCGTACTCGTTTGCTATTGAAAGAGTGTTTTCAGCCGGTGTTTCTGTCGAGTCCGCTTTCGGTCGTACTCGTTTATTCTTTTCGAGTCCGCTTTCGATCATACTCGTTTGCTGTTGAAAGAGCGTTTTTGGCCGGTCTTTCTGTTCGAGTCCGCTTTCGGTCGTACTCGTTTATTCTTTTCGAGTTTGGTCGTACTCGTTTGCTGTTGAAAGAGCATTTTCGGCCTGTTTTTCTGTTCGAGTCCGCTTTCGGTCGTACTCGTTTATTCTTTTCGAGTCCCCTTTCGGTCGTACTCGTTTGCTGTTGAAAGAGCGTTTTGGGCCGGTGTTTCTTTTCGAGTCCGCTTTCGGTCGTACTCGTTTATTCTTTTCGAGTCCGCTTTCGGTCGTGCTCGTTTACTTTTGAAAGAACGTTTTCGGCCGACCTTTTTGTTCGAGTCCGCTTTCGTTCGTACTCGTTTATTTTTTTCGAGTCCACATTCGGTCGTACTCGTTTGCTGTTGAAACAACATTTTCTACCGGTCTTTCTTTTCGAGTCGGCTTTCGGTCGTACTCGTTTATTATTTTCGAGTCTGCTTTCGGTCGTGCTCGTTCGCTGTTGAAAGAGCGTTTTCGGCCGGTCTTTCTGTTCGAGTCCGCTTTCGGTCGTACTCGTTTATTCTTTTCATGTCTGCTTTCGGTCGTACTCGTTTGCTGTTGAAAGAGGGTTTTTGGCCAGTCTTTCTGTTCGAGTCCGCTTTCGGTCTTACTCGTTTATTCTTTTCGAGTGCGCTTTTCGTCGTACTCGTTTGTAGTTGAAAAAGCATTTTCGGCCGGTCTCTTCTGATCAAGTCCGCTTTCGATCGTACTCGTTTATTATTTTTGAGTCCGCTTTCGGTCGTACTCGTTTGCTATTGAAAGAGTGTTTTCAGCCGGTGTTTCTGTCGAGTCCGCTTTTGGTCGTACTCGTTTATTCTTTTCGAGTCCGCTTTCGATCATACTCGTTTGCTGTTGAAAGAGCGTTTTTGGCCGGTCTTTCTGTTCGAGTCCGCTTTCGGTCGTACTCGTTTATTCTTTTCGAGTTTGGTCGTACTCGTTTGCTGTTGAAAGAGCATTTTCGGCCTGTTTTTCTGTTCGAGTCCGCTTTCGGTCGTACTCGTTTATTCTTTTCGAGTCCCCTTTCGGTCGTACTCGTTTGCTGTTGAAAGAGCGTTTTGGGCCGGTGTTTCTTTTCGAGTCCGCTTTCGGTCGTACTCGTTTATTCTTTTCGAGTCCGCTTTCGGTCGTGCTCGTTTACTTTTGAAAGAACGTTTTCGGCCGACCTTTTTGTTCGAGTCCGCTTTCGTTCGTACTCGTTTATTTTTTTCGAGTCCACATTCGGTCGTACTCGTTTGCTGTTGAAACAGCATTTTCTACCGGTCTTTCTTTTCGAGTCGGCTTTTGGTCGTACTCGTTTATTATTTTCGAGTCTGCTTTCGGTCGTGCTCGTTCGCTGTTGAAAGAGCGTTTTCGGCCAGTCTTTCTGTTCGAGTCCGCTTTCGGTCGTACTCGTTTATTCTTTTCATGTCCGCTTTCGGTCGTACTCGTTTGCTGTTGAAAGAGGGTTTTTGGCCAGTCTTTCTGTTCGAGTCCGCTTTCGGTCTTACTCGTTTATTCTTTTCGAGTGCGCTTTTCGTCGTACTCGTTTGTAGTTGAAAAAGCATTTTCGGCCGGTCTCTTCTGATCAAGTCCGCTTTCGATCGTACTCGTTTATTATTTTTGAGTCCGCTTTCGGTCGTACTCGTTTGCTATTGAAAGAGTGTTTTCAGCCGGTGTTTCTGTCGAGTCCGCTTTCGGTCGTACTCGTTTATTCTTTTCGAGTCCGCTTTCGATCATACTCGTTTGCTGTTGAAAGAGCGTTTTTGGCCGGTCTTTCTGTTCGAGTCCGCTTTCGGTCGTACTCGTTTATTCTTTTCGAGTTTGGTCGTACTCGTTTGCTGTTGAAAGAGCATTTTCGGCCTGTTTTTCTGTTCGAGTCCGCTTTCGGTCGTACTCGTTTATTCTTTTCGAGTCCCCTTTCGGTCGTACTCGTTTGCTGTTGAAAGAGCGTTTTGGGCCGGTGTTTCTTTTCGAGTCCGCTTTCGGTCGTACTCGTTTATTCTTTTCGAGTCCGCTTTCGGTCGTGCTCGTTTACTTTTGAAAGAACGTTTTCGGCCGACCTTTTTGTTCGAGTCCGCTTTCGTTCGTACTCGTTTATTTTTTTCGAGTCCACATTCGGTCGTACTCGTTTGCTGTTGAAACAACATTTTCTACCGGTCTTTCTTTTCGAGTCGGCTTTCGGTCGTACTCGTTTATTATTTTCGAGTCTGCTTTCGGTCGTGCTCGTTCGCTGTTGAAAGAGCGTTTTCGGCCGGTCTTTCTGTTCGAGTCCGCTTTCGGTCGTACTCGTTTATTCTTTTCATGTCTGCTTTCGGTCGTACTCGTTTGCTGTTGAAAGAGGGTTTTTGGCCAGTCTTTCTGTTCGAGTCCGCTTTCGGTCTTACTCGTTTATTCTTTTCGAGTGCGCTTTTCGTCGTACTCGTTTGTAGTTGAAAAAGCATTTTCGGCCGGTCTCTTCTGATCAAGTCCGCTTTCGATCGTACTCGTTTATTATTTTTGAGTCCGCTTTCGGTCGTACTCGTTTGCTATTGAAAGAGTGTTTTCAGCCGGTGTTTCTGTCGAGTCCGCTTTTGGTCGTACTCGTTTATTCTTTTCGAGTCCGCTTTCGATCATACTCGTTTGCTGTTGAAAGAGCGTTTTTGGCCGGTCTTTCTGTTCGAGTCCGCTTTCGGTCGTACTCGTTTATTCTTTTCGAGTTTGGTCGTACTCGTTTGCTGTTGAAAGAGCATTTTCGGCCTGTTTTTCTGTTCGAGTCCGCTTTCGGTCGTACTCGTTTATTCTTTTCGAGTCCCCTTTCGGTCGTACTCGTTTGCTGTTGAAAGAGCGTTTTGGGCCGGTGTTTCTTTTCGAGTCCGCTTTCGGTCGTACTCGTTTATTCTTTTCGAGTCCGCTTTCGGTCGTGCTCGTTTGCTGTTGAAAGAACGTTTTCGGCCGACCTTTTTGTTCGAGTCCGCTTTCGTTCGTACTCGTTTATTTTTTTCGAGTCCACATTTGGTCGTACTCGTTTGCTGTTGAAAGAGCATTTTCTACCGGTCTTTCTTTTCGAGTCAGCTTTCGGTCATACTCGTTTATTATTTTCGAGTCCGCTTTCGGTCGTGCTCGTTCGCTGTTGAAAGAGCGTTTTCGGCCGGTCTTTCTGTTCGAGTCCGCTTTCGGTCGTACTCGTTTATTCTTTTCATGTCTGCTTTCGGTCGTACTCGTTTGCTGTTGAAAGAGGGTTTTTGGCCAGTCTTTCTGTTCGAGTCCGCTTTCGGTCTTACTCGTTTATTCTTTTCGAGTGCGCTTTTCGTCGTACTCGTTTGTAGTTGAAAAAGCATTTTCGGCCGGTCTCTTCTGATCAAGTCCGCTTTCGATCGTACTCGTTTATTATTTTTGAGTCCGCTTTCGGTCGTACTCGTTTGCTATTGAAAGAGTGTTTTCAGCCGGTGTTTCTGTCGAGTCCGCTTTTGGTCGTACTCGTTTATTCTTTTCGAGTCCGCTTTCGATCATACTCGTTTGCTGTTGAAAGAGCGTTTTTGGCCGGTCTTTCTGTTCGAGTCCGCTTTCGGTCGTACTCGTTTATTCTTTTCGAGTTTGGTCGTACTCGTTTGCTGTTGAAAGAGCATTTTGGGCCTGTTTTTCTGTTCGAGTCCGCTTTCGGTCGTACTCGTTTATTCTTTTCGAGTCCCCTTTCGGTCGTACTCGTTTGCTGTTGAAAGAGCGTTTTGGGCCGGTGTTTCTTTTCGAGTCCGCTTTCGGTCGTACTCGTTTATTCTTTTCGAGTCCGCTTTCGGTCGTGCTCGTTTGCTGTTGAAAGAACGTTTTCGGCCGACCTTTTTGTTCGAGTCCGCTTTCGTTCGTACTCGTTTATTTTTTTCGAGTCCACATTTGGTCGTACTCGTTTGCTGTTGAAAGAGCATTTTCTACCGGTCTTTCTTTTCGAGTCAGCTTTCGGTCATACTCGTTTATTATTTTCGAGTCCGCTTTCGGTCGTGCTCGTTCGCTGTTGAAAGAGCGTTTTCGGCCGGTCTTTCTGTTCGAGTCCGCTTTCGGTCGTACTCGTTTATTCTTTTCATGTCTGCTTTCGGTCGTACTCGTTTGCTGTTGAAAGAGGGTTTTTGGCCAGTCTTTCTGTTCGAGTCCGCTTTCGGTCTTACTCGTTTATTCTTTTCGAGTGCGCTTTTCGTCGTACTCGTTTGTAGTTGAAAAAGCATTTTCGGCCGGTCTCTTCTGATCAAGTCCGCTTTCGATCGTACTCGTTTATTATTTTTGAGTCCGCTTTCGGTCGTACTCGTTTGCTATTGAAAGAGTGTTTTCAGCCGGTGTTTCTGTCGAGTCCGCTTTTGGTCGTACTCGTTTATTCTTTTCGAGTCCGCTTTCGATCATACTCGTTTGCTGTTGAAAGAGCGTTTTTGGCCGGTCTTTCTGTTCGAGTCCGCTTTCGGTCGTACTCGTTTATTCTTTTCGAGTTTGGTCGTACTCGTTTGCTGTTGAAAGAGCATTTTGGGCCTGTTTTTCTGTTCGAGTCCGCTTTCGGTCGTACTCGTTTATTCTTTTCGAGTCCCCTTTCGGTCGTACTCGTTTGCTGTTGAAAGAGCGTTTTGGGCCGGTGTTTCTTTTCGAGTCCGCTTTCGGTCGTACTCGTTTATTCTTTTCGAGTCCGCTTTCGGTCGTGCTCGTTTGCTGTTGAAAGAACGTTTTCGGCCGACCTTTTTGTTCGAGTCCGCTTTCGTTCGTACTCGTTTATTTTTTTCGAGTCCACATTTGGTCGTACTCGTTTGCTGTTGAAAGAGCATTTTCTACCGGTCTTTCTTTTCGAGTCAGCTTTCGGTCATACTCGTTTATTATTTTCGAGTCCGCTTTCGGTCGTGCTCGTTCGCTGTTGAAAGAGCGTTTTCGGCCGGTCTTTCTGTTCGAGTCCGCTTTCGGTCGTACTCGTTTATTCTTTTCATGTCCGCTTTCGGTCGTACTCGTTTGCTGTTGAAAGAGGGTTTTTGGCCAGTCTTTCTGTTCGAGTCCGCTTTCGGTCTTACTCGTTTATTCTTTTCGAGTGCGCTTTTCGTCGTACTCGTTTGTAGTTGAAAAAGCATTTTCGGCCGGTCTCTTCTGATCAAGTCTGCTTTCGATCGTACTCGTTTATTATTTTTGAGTCCGCTTTCGGTCGTACTCGTTTGCTATTGAAAGAGTGTTTTCAGCCGGTGTTTCTGTCGAGTCCGCTTTCGGTCGTACTCGTTTATTCTTTTCGAGTCCGCTTTCGATCATACTCGTTTGCTGTTGAAAGAGCGTTTTTTGGCCGGTCTTTCTGTTCGAGTCCGCTTTCGGTCGTACTCGTTTATTCTTTTCGAGTTTGGTCGTACTCGTTTGCTGTTGAAAGAGCATTTTCGGCCTGTTTTTCTGTTCGAGTCCGCTTTCGGTCGTACTCGTTTATTCTTTTCGAGTCCCCTTTTCGGTCGTACTCGTTTGCGGTTGAAAGAGCGTTTTGGGCCGGTGTTTCTTTTCGAGTCCGCTTTCGGTCGTGCTCGTTTACTTTTGAAAGAACGTTTTCGGCCGACCTTTTTGTTCGAGTCCGCTTTCGTTCGTACTCGTTTATTTTTTTCGAGTCCACATTCGGTCGTACTCGTTTGCTGTTGAAACAGCATTTTCTACCGGTCTTTCTTTTCGAGTCGGCTTTCGGTCGTACTCGTTTATTATTTTCGAGTCTGCTTTCGGTCGTGCTCGTTCGCTGTTGAAAGAGCGTTTTCGGCCGGTCTTTCTGTTCGAGTCCGCTTTCGGTCGTACTCGTTTATTCTTTTCGAGTCCGCTTTCGGTCGTGCTCGTTTACTTTTGAAAGAACATTTTCGGCCGACCTTTTTGTTCGAGTCCGCTTTCGGTCTTACTCGTTTATTCTTTTCGAGTGCGCTTTTCGTCGTACTCGTTTGTAGTTGAAAAAGCATTTTCGGCCGGTCTCTTCTGATCAAGTCCGATTTCGATCGTACTCGTTTATTATTTTTGAGTCCGCTTTCGGTTGTACTCGTTTGCTATTGAAAGAGTGTTTTCAGCCGGTGTTTCTGTCGAGTCCACTTTCGGTCGTACTCGTTTATTCTTTTCGAGTCCGCTTTCGATCATACTCGTTTGCTGTTGAAAGAGCGTTTTTGGCCGGTCTTTCTGTTCGAGTCCGCTTTCGGTCGTACTCGTTTATTCTTTTCGAGTTTGGTCGTACTCGTTTGCTGTTGAAAGAGCATTTTCGGCCTGTTTTTCTGTTCGAGTCCGCTTTCGGTCGTACTCGTTTATTCTTTTCGAGTCCCCTTTCGGTCGTACTCGTTTGCTGTTGAAAGAGCGTTTTGGGCCGGTGTTTCTTTTCGAGTCCGCTTTCGGTCGTACTCGTTTATTCTTTTCGAGTCCGCTTTCGGTCGTGCTCGTTTGCTGTTGAAAGAACGTTTTCGGCCGACCTTTTTGTTCGAGTCCGCTTTCGTTCGTACTCGTTTATTTTTTTCGAGTCCACATTTGGTCGTACTCGTTTGCTGTTGAAAGAGCATTTTCTACCGGTCTTTCTTTTCGAGTCAGCTTTCGGTCATACTCGTTTATTATTTTCGAGTCTGCTTTCGGTCATGCTCGTTCGCTGTTGAAAGAGCGTTTTCGGCCGGTCTTTCTGTTCGAGTCCGCTTTCGGTCGTACTCGTTTATTCTTTTCATGTCCGCTTTCGGTCGTACTCGTTTATTCTTTTTGAGTCCCCTTTCGGTCGTACTCGTTTGCTGTTGAAAGAGCGTTTTGGGCCGGTGTTTCTTTTCGAGTCCGCTTTCGGTCGTACTCGTTTATTCTTTTCGAGTCCGCTTTCGGTCGTGCTCGTTTACTTTTGAAAGAACATTTTCGGCCGACCTTTTTGTTCGAGTCCGCTTTCGTTCGTACTCGTTTATTTTTTTCGAGTCCACATTCGGTCGTACTCGTTTGCTGTTGAAACAGCATTTTCTACCGGTCTTTCTTTTCGAGTCGGCTTTCGGTCGTACTCGTTTATTATTTTCGAGTCTGCTTTCGGTCGTGCTCGTTCGCTGTTGAAAGAGCGTTTTCGGCCGGTCTTTCTGTTCGAGTCCGCTTTCGGTCGTACTCGTTTATTCTTTTCATGTCCGCTTTCGGTCGTACTCGTTTGCTGTTTAAAGAGGGTTTTTAGCCAGTCTTTCTGTTCGAGTCCGCTTTCGGTCTTACTCGTTTATTCTTTTCGAGTGCGCTTTTCGTCGTACTCGTTTGTAGTTGAAAAAGCATTTTCGGCCGGTCTCTTCTGATCAAGTCCGCTTTCGATCGTACTCGTTTATTATTTTTGAGTCCGCTTTCGGTTGTACTCGTTTGCTATTGAAAGAGTGTTTTCAGCCGGTGTTTCTGTCGAGTCCGCTTTCGGTCGTACTCGTTTATTCTTTTCGAGTCCGCTTTCGATCATACTCGTTTGCTGTTGAAAGAGCGTTTTTGGCCGGTCTTTCTGTTCGAGTCTGCTTTCGGTCGTACTCGTTTATTCTTTTCGAGTTTGGTCGTACTCGTTTGCTGTTGAAAGAGCATTTTCGGCCTGTTTTTCTGTTCGAGTCCGCTTTCGGTCGTACTCGTTTATTCTTTTCGAGTCCCCTTTCGGTCGTACTCGTTTGCTGTTGAAAGAGCGTTTTGGGCCGGTGTTTCTTTTCGAGTCCGCTTTCGGTCGTACTCGTTTATTCTTTTCGAGTCCGCTTTCGGTCGTGCTCGTTTGCTGTTGAAAGAACGTTTTCGGCCGACCTTTTTGTTCGAGTCCGCTTTCGTTCGTACTCGTTTATTTTTTTCGAGTCCACATTTGGTCGTACTCGTTTGCTGTTGAAAGAGCATTTTCTACCGGTCTTTCTTTTCGAGTCAGCTTTCGGTCATACTCGTTTATTATTTTCGAGTCCGCTTTCGGTCGTGCTCGTTCGCTGTTGAAAGAGCGTTTTCGGCCGGTCTTTCTGTTCGAGTCCGCTTTCGGTCGTACTCGTTTATTCTTTTCATGTCCGCTTTCGGTCGTACTCGTTTGCTGTTGAAAGAGGGTTTTTGGCCAGTCTTTCTGTTCGAGTCCGCTTTCGGTCTTACTCGTTTATTCTTTTCGAGTGCGCTTTTCGTCGTACTCGTTTGTAGTTGAAAAAGCATTTTCGGCCGGTCTCTTCTGATCAAGTCCGCTTTCGATCGTACTCGTTTATTATTTTTGAGTCCGCTTTCGGTCGTACTCGTTTGCTATTGAAAGAGTGTTTTCAGCCGGTGTTTCTGTCGAGTCCGCTTTCGGTCGTACTCGTTTATTCTTTTCGAGTCCGCTTTCGATCATACTCGTTTGCTGTTGAAAGAGCGTTTTTGGCCGGTCTTTCTGTTCGAGTCCGCTTTCGGTCGTACTCGTTTATTCTTTTCGAGTTTGGTCGTACTCGTTTGCTGTTGAAAGAGCATTTTCGGCCTATTTTTCTGTTCGAGTCCGCTTTCGGTCGTACTCGTTTATTCTTTTCGAGTCCCCTTTCGGTCGTACTCGTTTGCTGTTGAAAGAGCGTTTTGGGCCGGTGTTTCTTTTCGAGTCCGCTTTCGGTCGTACTCGTTTATTCTTTTCGAGTCCGCTTTCGGTCGTGCTCGTTTACTTTTGAAAGAACGTTTTCGGCCGACCTTTTTGTTCGAGTCCGCTTTCGTTCGTACTCGTTTATTTTTTTCGAGTCCACATTCGGTCGTACTCGTTTGCTGTTGAAACAGCATTTTCTACCGGTCTTTCTTTTCGAGTCGGCTTTTGGTCGTACTCGTTTATTATTTTCGAGTCTGCTTTCGGTCGTGCTCGTTCGCTGTTGAAAGAGCGTTTTCGGCCAGTCTTTCTGTTCGAGTCCGCTTTCGGTCGTACTCGTTTATTCTTTTCATGTCCGCTTTCGGTCGTACTCGTTTGCTGTTGAAAGAGGGTTTTTGGCCAGTCTTTCTGTTCGAGTCCGCTTTCGGTCTTACTCGTTTATTCTTTTCGAGTGCGCTTTTCGTCGTACTCGTTTGTAGTTGAAAAAGCATTTTCGGCCGGTCTCTTCTGATCAAGTCCGCTTTCGATCGTACTCGTTTATTATTTTTGAGTCCGCTTTCGGTCGTACTCGTTTGCTATTGAAAGAGTGTTTTCAGCCGGTGTTTCTGTCGAGTCCGCTTTCGGTCGTACTCGTTTATTCTTTTCGAGTCCGCTTTCGATCATACTCGTTTGCTGTTGAAAGAGCGTTTTTGGCCGGTCTTTCTGTTCGAGTCCGCTTTCGGTCGTACTCGTTTATTCTTTTCGAGTTTGGTCGTACTCGTTTGCTGTTGAAAGAGCATTTTCGGCCTGTTTTTCTGTTCGAGTCCGCTTTCGGTCGTACTCGTTTATTCTTTTCGAGTCCCCTTTCGGTCGTACTCGTTTGCTGTTGAAAGAGCGTTTTGGGCCGGTGTTTCTTTTCGAGTCCGCTTTCGGTCGTACTCGTTTATTCTTTTCGAGTCCGCTTTCGGTCGTGCTCGTTTACTTTTGAAAGAACGTTTTCGGCCGACCTTTTTGTTCGAGTCCGCTTTCGTTCGTACTCGTTTATTTTTTTCGAGTCCACATTCGGTCGTACTCGTTTGCTGTTGAAACAACATTTTCTACCGGTCTTTCTTTTCGAGTCGGCTTTCGGTCGTACTCGTTTATTATTTTCGAGTCTGCTTTCGGTCGTGCTCGTTCGCTGTTGAAAGAGCGTTTTCGGCCGGTCTTTCTGTTCGAGTCCGCTTTCGGTCGTACTCGTTTATTCTTTTCATGTCCGCTTTCGGTCGTACTCGTTTGCTGTTGAAAGAGGGTTTTTGGCCAGTCTTTCTGTTCGAGTCCGCTTTCGGTCTTACTCGTTTATTCTTTTCGAGTGCGCTTTTCGTCGTACTCGTTTGTAGTTGAAAAAGCATTTTCGGCCGGTCTCTTCTGATCAAGTCCGCTTTCGATCGTACTCGTTTATTATTTTTGAGTCCGCTTTCGGTCGTACTCGTTTGCTATTGAAAGAGTGTTTTCAGCCGGTGTTTCTGTCGAGTCCGCTTTCGGTCGTACTCGTTTATTCTTTTCGAGTCCGCTTTCGATCATACTCGTTTGCTGTTGAAAGAGCGTTTTTGGCCGGTCTTTCTGTTCGAGTCCGCTTTCGGTCGTACTCGTTTATTCTTTTCGAGTTTGGTCGTACTCGTTTGCTGTTGAAAGAGCATTTTCGGCCTGTTTTTCTGTTCGAGTCCGCTTTCGGTCGTACTCGTTTATTCTTTTCGAGTCCCCTTTCGGTCGTACTCGTTTGCTGTTGAAAGAACGTTTTGGGCCGGTGTTTCTTTTCGAGTCCGCTTTCGGTCGTACTCGTTTATTCTTTTCGAGTCCGCTTTCGGTCGTGCTCGTTTGCTGTTGAAAGAACGTTTTCGGCCGACCTTTTTGTTCGAGTCCGCTTTCGTTCGTACTCGTTTATTTTTTTCGAGTCCACATTTGGTCGTACTCGTTTGCTGTTGAAAGAGCATTTTCTACCGGTCTTTCTTTTCGAGTCAGCTTTCGGTCATACTCGTTTATTATTTTCGAGTCCGCTTTCGGTCGTGCTCGTTCGCTGTTGAAAGAGCGTTTTCGGCCGGTCTTTCTGTTCGAGTCCGCTTTCGGTCGTACTCGTTTATTCTTTTCATGTCCGCTTTCGGTCGTACTCGTTTGCTGTTGAAAGAGGGTTTTTGGCCAGTCTTTCTGTTCGAGTCCGCTTTCGGTCTTACTCGTTTATTCTTTTCGAGTGCGCTTTTCGTCGTACTCGTTTGTAGTTGAAAAAGCATTTTCGGCCGGTCTCTTCTGATCAAGTCCGCTTTCGATCGTACTCGTTTATTATTTTTGAGTCCGCTTTCGGTCGTACTCGTTTGCTATTGAAAGAGTGTTTTCAGCCGGTGTTTCTGTCGAGTCCGCTTTCGGTCGTACTCGTTTATTCTTTTCGAGTCCGCTTTCGATCATACTCGTTTGCTGTTGAAAGAGCGTTTTTGGCCGGTCTTTCTGTTCGAGTCCGCTTTCGGTCGTACTCGTTTATTCTTTTCGAGTTTGGTCGTACTCGTTTGCTGTTGAAAGAGCATTTTCGGCCTATTTTTCTGTTCGAGTCCGCTTTCGGTCGTACTCGTTTATTCTTTTCGAGTCCCCTTTCGGTCGTACTCGTTTGCTGTTGAAAGAGCGTTTTGGGCCGGTGTTTCTTTTCGAGTCCGCTTTCGGTCGTACTCGTTTATTCTTTTCGAGTCCGCTTTCGGTCGTGCTCGTTTACTTTTGAAAGAACGTTTTCGGCCGACCTTTTTGTTCGAGTCCGCTTTCGTTCGTACTCGTTTATTTTTTTCGAGTCCACATTCGGTCGTACTCGTTTGCTGTTGAAACAGCATTTTCTACCGGTCTTTCTTTTCGAGTCGGCTTTTGGTCGTACTCGTTTATTATTTTCGAGTCTGCTTTCGGTCGTGCTCGTTCGCTGTTGAAAGAGCGTTTTTGGACAGTCTTTCTGTTCGAGTCCGCTTTCGGTCGTACTCGTTTATTCTTTTCATGTCCGCTTTCGGTCGTACTCGTTTGCTGTTGAAAGAGGGTTTTTGGCCAGTCTTTCTGTTCGAGTCCGCTTTCGGTCTTACTCGTTTATTCTTTTCGAGTGCGCTTTTCGTCGTACTCGTTTGTAGTTGAAAAAGCATTTTCGGCCGGTCTCTTCTGATCAAGTCCGCTTTCGATCGTACTCGTTTATTATTTTTGAGTCCGCTTTCGGTCGTACTCGTTTGCTATTGAAAGAGTGTTTTCAGCCGGTGTTTCTGTCGAGTCCGCTTTCGGTCGTACTCGTTTATTCTTTTCGAGTCCGCTTTCGATCATACTCGTTTGCTGTTGAAAGAGCGTTTTTGGCCGGTCTTTCTGTTCGAGTCCGCTTTCGGTCGTACTCGTTTATTCTTTTCGAGTTTGGTCGTACTCGTTTGCTGTTGAAAGAGCATTTTCGGCCTGTTTTTCTGTTCGAGTCCGCTTTCGGTCGTACTCGTTTATTCTTTTCGAGTCCCCTTTCGGTCGTACTCGTTTGCTGTTGAAAGAGCGTTTTGGGCCGGTGTTTCTTTTCGAGTCCGCTTTCGGTCGTACTCGTTTATTCTTTTCGAGTCCGCTTTCGGTCGTGCTCGTTTACTTTTGAAAGAACGTTTTCGGCCGACCTTTTTGTTCGAGTCCGCTTTCGTTCGTACTCGTTTATTTTTTTCGAGTCCACATTCGGTCGTACTCGTTTGCTGTTGAAACAACATTTTCTACCGGTCTTTCTTTTCGAGTCGGCTTTCGGTCGTACTCGTTTATTATTTTCGAGTCTGCTTTCGGTCGTGCTCGTTCGCTGTTGAAAGAGCGTTTTCGGCCGGTCTTTCTGTTCGAGTCCGCTTTCGGTCGTACTCGTTTATTCTTTTCATGTCCGCTTTCGGTCGTACTCGTTTGCTGTTGAAAGAGGGTTTTTGGCCAGTCTTTCTGTTCGAGTCCGCTTTCGGTCTTACTCGTTTATTCTTTTCGAGTGCGCTTTTCGTCGTACTCGTTTGTAGTTGAAAAAGCATTTTCGGCCGGTCTCTTCTGATCAAGTCCGCTTTCGATCGTACTCGTTTATTATTTTTGAGTCCGCTTTCGGTCGTACTCGTTTGCTATTGAAAGAGTGTTTTCAGCCGGTGTTTCTGTCGAGTCCGCTTTCGGTCGTACTCGTTTATTCTTTTCGAGTCCGCTTTCGATCATACTCGTTTGCTGTTGAAAGAGCGTTTTTGGCCGGTCTTTCTGTTCGAGTCCGCTTTCGGTCGTACTCGTTTATTCTTTTCGAGTTTGGTCGTACTCGTTTGCTGTTGAAAGAGCATTTTCGGCCTGTTTTTCTGTTCGAGTCCGCTTTCGGTCGTACTCGTTTATTCTTTTCGAGTCCCCTTTCGGTCGTACTCGTTTGCTGTTGAAAGAGCGTTTTGGGCCGGTGTTTCTTTTCGAGTCCGCTTTCGGTCGTACTCGTTTATTCTTTTCGAGTCCGCTTTCGGTCGTGCTCGTTTGCTGTTGAAAGAACGTTTTCGGCCGACCTTTTTGTTCGAGTCCGCTTTCGTTCGTACTCGTTTATTTTTTTCGAGTCCACATTTGGTCGTACTCGTTTGCTGTTGAAAGAGCATTTTCTACCGGTCTTTCTTTTCGAGTCAGCTTTCGGTCATACTCGTTTATTATTTTCGAGTCCGCTTTCGGTCGTGCTCGTTCGCTGTTGAAAGAGCGTTTTCGGCCGGTCTTTCTGTTCGAGTCCGCTTTCGGTCGTACTCGTTTATTCTTTTCATGTCCGCTTTCGGTCGTACTCGTTTGCTGTTGAAAGAGGGTTTTTGGCCAGTCTTTCTGTTCGAGTCCGCTTTCGGTCTTACTCGTTTATTCTTTTCGAGTGCGCTTTTCGTCGTACTCGTTTGTAGTTGAAAAAGCATTTTCGGCCGGTCTCTTCTGATCAAGTCCGCTTTCGATCGTACTCGTTTATTATTTTTGAGTCCGCTTTCGGTCGTACTCGTTTGCTATTGAAAGAGTGTTTTCAGCCGGCGTTTCTGTCGAGTCCGCTTTCGGTCGTACTCGTTTATTCTTTTCGAGTCCGCTTTCGATCATACTCGTTTGCTGTTGAAAGAGCGTTTTTGGCCGGTCTTTCTGTTCGAGTCCGCTTTCGGTCGTACTCGTTTATTCTTTTCGAGTTTGGTCGTACTCGTTTGCTGTTGAAAGAGCATTTTCGGCCTGTTTTTCTGTTCGAGTCCGCTTTCGGTCGTACTCGTTTATTCTTTTCGAGTCCCCTTTCGGTCGTACTCGTTTGCTGTTGAAAGAACGTTTTGGGCCGGTGTTTCTTTTCGAGTCCGCTTTCGGTCGTACTCGTTTATTCTTTTCGAGTCCGCTTTCGGTCGTGCTCGTTTGCTGTTGAAAGAACGTTTTCGGCCGACCTTTTTGTTCGAGTCCGCTTTCGTTCGTACTCGCTTATTTTTTTCGAGTCCACATTTGGTCGTACTCGTTTGCTGTTGAAAGAGCATTTTCTACCGGTCTTTCTTTTCGAGTCAGCTTTCGGTCATAGTCGTTTATTATTTTCGAGTCCGCTTTCGGTCGTGCTCGTTCGCTGTTGAAAGAGCGTTTTCGGCCGGTCTTTCTGTTCGAGTCCGCTTTCGGTCGTACTCGTTTATTCTTTTCATGTCCGCTTTCGGTCGTACTCGTTTGCTGTTGAAAGAGGGTTTTTGGCCAGTCTTTCTGTTCGAGTCCGCTTTCGGTCTTACTCGTTTATTCTTTTCGAGTGCGCTTTTCGTCGTACTCGTTTGTAGTTGAAAAAGCATTTTCGGCCGGTCTCTTCTGATCAAGTCCGCTTTCGATCGTACTCGTTTATTATTTTTGAGTCCGCTTTCGGTCGTACTCGTTTGCTATTGAAAGAGTGTTTTCAGCTGGTGTTTCTGTCGAGTCCGCTTTCGGTCGTACTCGTTTATTCTTTTCGAGTCCGCTTTCGATCATACTCGTTTGCTGTTGAAAGAGCGTTTTTGGCCGGTCTTTCTGTTCGAGTCCGCTTTCGGTCGTACTCGTTTATTCTTTTCGAGTTTGGTCGTACTCGTTTGCTGTTGAAAGAGCATTTTCGGCCTATTTTTCTGTTCGAGTCCGCTTTCGGTCGTACTCGTTTATTCTTTTCGAGTCCCCTTTCGGTCGTACTCGTTTGCTGTTGAAAGAGCGTTTTGGGCCGGTGTTTCTTTTCGAGTCCGCTTTCGGTCGTACTCGTTTATTCTTTTCGAGTCCGCTTTCGGTCGTGCTCGTTTACTTTTGAAAGAACGTTTTCGGCCGACCTTTTTGTTCGAGTCCGCTTTCGTTCGTACTCGTTTATTTTTTTCGAGTCCACATTCGGTCGTACTCGTTTGCTGTTGAAACAGCATTTTCTACCGGTCTTTCTTTTCGAGTCGGCTTTCGGTCGTACTCGTTTATTATTTTCGAGTCTGCTTTCGGTCGTGCTCGTTCGCTGTTGAAAGAGCGTTTTCGGCCAGTCTTTCTGTTCGAGTCCGCTTTCGGTCGTACTCGTTTATTCTTTTCATGTCCGCTTTCGGTCGTACTCGTTTGCTGTTGAAAGAGGGTTTTTGGCCAGTCTTTCTGTTCGAGTCCGCTTTCGGTCTTACTCGTTTATTCTTTTCGAGTGCGCTTTTCGTCGTACTCGTTTGTAGTTGAAAAAGCATTTTCGGCCGGTCTCTTCTGATCAAGTCCGCTTTCGATCGTACTCGTTTATTATTTTTGAGTCCGCTTTCGGTCGTACTCGTTTGCTATTGAAAGAGTGTTTTCAGCCGGTGTTTCTGTCGAGTCCGCTTTCGGTCGTACTCGTTTATTCTTTTCGAGTCCGCTTTCGATCATACTCGTTTGCTGTTGAAAGAGCGTTTTTGGCCGGTCTTTCTGTTCGAGTCCGCTTTCGGTCGTACTCGTTTATTCTTTTCGAGTTTGGTCGTACTCGTTTGCTGTTGAAAGAGCATTTTCGGCCTGTTTTTCTGTTCGAGTCCGCTTTCGGTCGTACTCGTTTATTCTTTTCGAGTCCCCTTTCGGTCGTACTCGTTTGCTGTTGAAAGAGCGTTTTGGGCCGGTGTTTCTTTTCGAGTCCGCTTTCGGTCGTACTCGTTTATTCTTTTCAAGTCCGCTTTCGGTCGTGCTCGTTTACTTTTGAAAGAACGTTTTCGGCCGACCTTTTTGTTCGAGTCCGCTTTCGTTCGTACTCGTTTATTTTTTTCGAGTCCACATTCGGTCGTACTCGTTTGCTGTTGAAACAACATTTTCTACCGGTCTTTCTTTTCGAGTCGGCTTTCGGTCGTACTCGTTTATTATTTTCGAGTCTGCTTTCGGTCGTGCTCGTTCGCTGTTGAAAGAGCGTTTTCGGCCGGTCTTTCTGTTCGAGTCCGCTTTCGGTCGTACTCGTTTATTCTTTTCATGTCCGCTTTCGGTCGTACTCGTTTGCTGTTGAAAGAGGGTTTTTGGCCAGTCTTTCTGTTCGAGTCCGCTTTCGGTCTTACTCGTTTATTCTTTTCGAGTGCGCTTTTCGTCGTACTCGTTTGTAGTTGAAAAAGCATTTTCGGCCGGTCTCTTCTGATCAAGTCCGCTTTCGATCGTACTCGTTTATTATTTTTGAGTCCGCTTTCGGTCGTACTCGTTTGCTATTGAAAGAGTGTTTTCAGCCGGTGTTTCTGTCGAGTCCGCTTTCGGTCGTACTCGTTTATTCTTTTCGAGTCCGCTTTCGATCATACTCGTTTGCTGTTGAAAGAGCGTTTTTGGCCGGTCTTTCTGTTCGAGTCCGCTTTCGGTCGTACTCGTTTATTCTTTTCGAGTTTGGTCGTACTCGTTTGCTGTTGAAAGAGCATTTTCGGCCTGTTTTTCTGTTCGAGTCCGCTTTCGGTCGTACTCGTTTATTCTTTTCGAGTCCCCTTTCGGTCGTACTCGTTTGCTGTTGAAAGAGCGTTTTGGGCCGGTGTTTCTTTTCGAGTCCGCTTTCGGTCGTACTCGTTTATTCTTTTCGAGTCCGCTTTCGGTCGTGCTCGTTTGCTGTTGAAAGAACGTTTTCGGCCGACCTTTTTGTTCGAGTCCGCTTTCGTTCGTACTCGTTTATTTTTTTCGAGTCCACATTTGGTCGTACTCGTTTGCTGTTGAAAGAGCATTTTCTACCGGTCTTTCTTTTCGAGTCAGCTTTCGGTCATACTCGTTTATTATTTTCGAGTCCGCTTTCGGTCGTGCTCGTTCGCTGTTGAAAGAGCGTTTTCGGCCGGTCTTTCTGTTCGAGTCCGCTTTCGGTCGTACTCGTTTATTCTTTTCATGTCCGCTTTCGGTCGTACTCGTTTGCTGTTGAAAGAGGGTTTTTGGCCAGTCTTTCTGTTCGAGTCCGCTTTCGGTCTTACTCGTTTATTCTTTTCGAGTGCGCTTTTCGTCGTACTCGTTTGTAGTTGAAAAAGCATTTTCGGCCGGTCTCTTCTGATCAAGTCCGCTTTCGATCGTACTCGTTTATTATTTTTGAGTCCGCTTTCGGTCGTACTCGTTTGCTATTGAAAGAGTGTTTTCAGCCGGTGTTTCTGTCGAGTCCGCTTTCGGTCGTACTCGTTTATTCTTTTCGAGTCCGCTTTCGATCATACTCGTTTGCTGTTGAAAGAGCGTTTTTGGCCGGTCTTTCTGTTCGAGTCCGCTTTCGGTCGTACTCGTTTATTCTTTTCGAGTTTGGTCGTACTCGTTAGCTGTTGAAAGAGCATTTTCGGCCTGTTTTTCTGTTCGAGTCCGCTTTCGGTCGTACTCGTTTATTCTTTTCGAGTCCCCTTTCGGTCGTACTCGTTTGCTGTTGAAAGAGCGTTTTGGGCCGGTGTTTCTTTTCGAGTCCGCTTTCGGTCGTACTCGTTTATTCTTTTCGAGTCCGCTTTCGGTCGTGCTCGTTTACTTTTGAAAGAACGTTTTCGGCCGACCTTTTTGTTCGAGTCCGCTTTCGTTCGTACTCGTTTATTTTTTTCGAGTCCACATTCGGTCGTACTCGTTTGCTGTTGAAACAGCATTTTCTACCGGTCTTTCTTTTCGAGTCGGCTTTCGGTCGTACTCGTTTATTATTTTCGAGTCTGCTTTCGGTCGTGCTCGTTCGCTGTTGAAAGAGCGTTTTCGGCCGGTCTTTCTGTTCGAGTCCGCTTTCGGTCGTACTCGTTTATTCTTTTCATGTCCGCTTTCGGTCGTACTCGTTTGCTGTTGAAAGAGGGTTTTTGGCCAGTCTTTCTGTTCGAGTCCGCTTTCGGTCTTACTCGTTTATTCTTTTCGAGTGCGCTTTTCGTCGTACTCGTTTGTAGTTGAAAAAGCATTTTCGGCCGGTCTCTTCTGATCAAGTCCGCTTTCGATCGTACTCGTTTATTATTTTTGAGTCCGCTTTCGGTCGTACTCGTTTGCTATTGAAAGAGTGTTTTCAGCCGGTGTTTCTGTCGAGTCCGCTTTCGGTCGTACTCGTTTATTCTTTTCGATTCCGCTTTCGATCATACTCGTTTGCTGTTGAAAGAGCGTTTTTGGCCGGTCTTTCTGTTCGAGTCCGCTTTCGGTCTTACTCGTTTATTCTTTTCGAGTGCGCTTTTCGTCGTACTCGTTTGTAGTTGAAAAAGCATTTTCGGCCGGTCTCTTCTGATCAAGTCCGCTTTCGATCGTACTCGTTTATTATTTTTGAGTCCGCTTTCGGTCGTGCTCGTTCGCTGTTGAAAGAGCGTTTTCGGCCGGTCTTTCTGTTCGAGTCCGCTTTCGGTCGTACTCGTTTATTCTTTTCGAGTCCCCTTTCGGTCGTACTCGTTTGCTGTTGAAAGAGCGTTTTGGGCCGGTGTTTCTTTTCGAGTCCGCTTTCGGTCGTACTCGTTTATTCTTTTCGAGTCCGCTTTCGGTCGTGCTCGTTTACTTTTGAAAGAACGTTTTCGGCCGACCTTTTTGTTCGAGTCCGCTTTCGTTCGTACTCGTTTATTTTTTTCGAGTCCACATTCGGTCGTACTCGTTTGCTGTTGAAACAACATTTTCTACCGGTCTTTCTTTTCGAGTCGGCTTTCGGTCGTACTCGTTTATTATTTTCGAGTCTGCTTTCGGTCGTGCTCGTTCGCTGTTGAAAGAGCGTTTTCGGCCGGTCTTTCTGTTCGAGTCCGCTTTCGGTCGTACTCGTTTATTCTTTTCATGTCCGCTTTCGGTCGTACTCGTTTGCTGTTGAAAGAGGGTTTTTGGCCAGTCTTTCTGTTCGAGTCCGCTTTCGGTCTTACTCGTTTATTCTTTTCGAGTGCGCTTTTCGTCGTACTCGTTTGTAGTTGAAAAAGCATTTTCGGCCGGTCTCTTCTGATCAAGTCCGCTTTCGATCGTACTCGTTTATTATTTTTGAGTCCGCTTTCGGTCGTACTCGTTTGCTATTGAAAGAGTGTTTTCAGCCGGTGTTTCTGTCGAGTCCGCTTTCGGTCGTACTCGTTTATTCTTTTCGAGTCCGCTTTCGATCATACTCGTTTGCTGTTGAAAGAGCGTTTTTGGCCGGTCTTTCTGTTCGAGTCCGCTTTCGGTCGTACTCGTTTATTCTTTTCGAGTTTGGTCGTACTCGTTTGCTGTTGAAAGAGCATTTTCGGCCTGTTTTTCTGTTCGAGTCCGCTTTCGGTCGTACTCGTTTATTCTTTTCGAGTCCCCTTTCGGTCGTACTCGTTTGCTGTTGAAAGAGCGTTTTGGGCCGGTGTTTCTTTTCGAGTCCGCTTTCGGTCGTACTCGTTTATTCTTTTCGAGTCCGCTTTCGGTCGTGCTCGTTTGCTGTTGAAAGAACGTTTTCGGCCGACCTTTTTGTTCGAGTCCGCTTTCGTTCGTACTCGTTTATTTTTTTCGAGTCCACATTTGGTCGTACTCGTTTGCTGTTGAAAGAGCATTTTCTACCGGTCTTTCTTTTCGAGTCAGCTTTCGGTCATACTCGTTTATTATTTTCGAGTCCGCTTTCGGTCGTGCTCGTTCGCTGTTGAAAGAGCGTTTTCGGCCGGTCTTTCTGTTCGAGTCCGCTTTCGGTCGTACTCGTTTATTCTTTTCATGTCCGCTTTCGGTCGTACTCGTTTGCTGTTGAAAGAGGGTTTTTGGCCAGTCTTTCTGTTCGAGTCCGCTTTCGGTCTTACTCGTTTATTCTTTTCGAGTGCGCTTTTCGTCGTACTCGTTTGTAGTTGAAAAAGCATTTTCGGCCGGTCTCTTCTGATCAAGTCCGCTTTCGATCGTACTCGTTTATTATTTTTGAGTCCGCTTTCGGTCGTACTCGTTTGCTATTGAAAGAGTGTTTTCAGCCGGTGTTTCTGTCGAGTCCGCTTTCGGTCGTACTCGTTTATTCTTTTCGAGTCCGCTTTCGATCATACTCGTTTGCTGTTGAAAGAGCGTTTTTGGCCGGTCTTTCTGTTCGAGTCCGCTTTCGGTCGTACTCGTTTATTCTTTTCGAGTTTGGTCGTACTCGTTAGCTGTTGAAAGAGCATTTTCGGCCTGTTTTTCTGTTCGAGTCCGCTTTCGGTCGTACTCGTTTATTCTTTTCGAGTCCCCTTTCGGTCGTACTCGTTTGCTGTTGAAAGAGCGTTTTGGGCCGGTGTTTCTTTTCGAGTCCGCTTTCGGTCGTACTCGTTTATTCTTTTCGAGTCCGCTTTCGGTCGTGCTCGTTTACTTTTGAAAGAACGTTTTCGGCCGACCTTTTTGTTCGAGTCCGCTTTCGTTCGTACTCGTTTATTTTTTTCGAGTCCACATTCGGTCGTACTCGTTTGCTGTTGAAACAGCATTTTCTACCGGTCTTTCTTTTCGAGTCGGCTTTCGGTCGTACTCGTTTATTATTTTCGAGTCTGCTTTCGGTCGTGCTCGTTCGCTGTTGAAAGAGCGTTTTCGGCCGGTCTTTCTGTTCGAGTCCGCTTTCGGTCGTACTCGTTTATTCTTTTCATGTCCGCTTTCGGTCGTACTCGTTTGCTGTTGAAAGAGGGTTTTTGGCCAGTCTTTCTGTTCGAGTCCGCTTTCGGTCTTACTCGTTTATTCTTTTCGAGTGCGCTTTTCGTCGTACTCGTTTGTAGTTGAAAAAGCATTTTCGGCCGGTCTCTTCTGATCAAGTCCGCTTTCGATCGTACTCGTTTATTATTTTTGAGTCCGCTTTCGGTCGTACTCGTTTGCTATTGAAAGAGTGTTTTCAGCCGGTGTTTCTGTCGAGTCCGCTTTCGGTCGTACTCGTTTATTCTTTTCGAGTCCGCTTTCGATCATACTCGTTTGCTGTTGAAAGAGCGTTTTTGGCCGGTCTTTCTGTTCGAGTCCGCTTTCGGTCTTACTCGTTTATTCTTTTCGAGTGCGCTTTTCGTCGTACTCGTTTGTAGTTGAAAAAGCATTTTCGGCCGGTCTCTTCTGATCAAGTCCGCTTTCGATCGTACTCGTTTATTATTTTTGAGTCCGCTTTCGGTCGTGCTCGTTCGCTGTTGAAAGAGCGTTTTCGGCCGGTCTTTCTGTTCGAGTCCGCTTTCGGTCGTACTCGTTTATTCTTTTCGAGTCCCCTTTCGGTCGTACTCGTTTGCTGTTGAAAGAGCGTTTTGGGCCGGTGTTTCTTTTCGAGTCCGCTTTCGGTCGTACTCGTTTATTCTTTTCGAGTCCGCTTTCGGTCGTGCTCGTTTACTTTTGAAAGAACGTTTTCGGCCGACCTTTTTGTTCGAGTCCGCTTTCGTTCGTACTCGTTTATTTTTTTCGAGTCCACATTCGGTCGTACTCGTTTGCTGTTGAAACAGCATTTTCTACCGGTCTTTCTTTTCGAGTCGGCTTTCGGTCGTACTCGTTTATTATTTTCGAGTCTGCTTTCGGTCGTGCTCGTTCGCTGTTGAAAGAGCGTTTTCGGCCGGTCTTTCTGTTCGAGTCCGCTTTCGGTCGTACTCGTTTATTCTTTTCATGTCCGCTTTCGGTCGTACTCGTTTGCTGTTGAAAGAGGGTTTTTGGCCAGTCTTTCTGTTCGAGTCCGCTTTCGGTCTTACTCGTTTATTCTTTTCGAGTGCGCTTTTCGTCGTACTCGTTTGTAGTTGAAAAAGCATTTTCGGCCGGTCTCTTCTGATCAAGTCCGCTTTCGATCGTACTCGTTTATTATTTTTGAGTCCGCTTTCGGTCGTACTCGTTTGCTATTGAAAGAGTGTTTTCAGCCGGTGTTTCTGTCGAGTCCGCTTTCGGTCGTACTCGTTTATTCTTTTCGAGTCCGCTTTCGATCATACTCGTTTGCTGTTGAAAGAGCGTTTTTGGCCGGTCTTTCTGTTCGAGTCCGCTTTCGGTCGTACTCGTTTATTCTTTTCGAGTTTGGTCTTACTCGTTTGCTGTTGAAAGAGCATTTTCGGCCTGTTTTTCTGTTCGAGTCCGCTTTCGGTCGTACTCGTTTATTCTTTTCGAGTCCCCTTTCGGTCGTACTCGTTTGCTGTTGAAAGAGCGTTTTGGGCCGGTGTTTCTTTTCGAGTCCGCTTTCGGTCGTACTCGTTTATTCTTTTCGAGTCCGCTTTCGGTCGTGCTCGTTTACTTTTGAAAGAACGTTTTCGGCCGACCTTTTTGTTCGAGTCCGCTTTCGTTCGTACTCGTTTATTTTTTTCGAGTCCACATTCGGTCGTACTCGTTTGCTGTTGAAACAACATTTTCTACCGGTCTTTCTTTTCGAGTCGGCTTTCGGTCGTACTCGTTTATTATTTTCGAGTCTGCTTTCGGTCGTGCTCGTTCGCTGTTGAAAGAGCATTTTCGGCCGGTCTTTCTGTTCGAGTCCGCTTTCGGTCGTACTCGTTTATTCTTTTCATGTCCGCTTTCGGTCGTACTCGTTTGCTGTTGAAAGAGGGTTTTTGGCCAGTCTTTCTGTTCGAGTCCGCTTTCGGTCTTACTCGTTTATTCTTTTCGAGTGCGCTTTTCGTCGTACTCGTTTGTAGTTGAAAAAGCATTTTCGGCCGGTCTCTTCTGATCAAGTCCGCTTTCGATCGTACTCGTTTATTATTTTTGAGTCCGCTTTCGGTCGTACTCGTTTGCTATTGAAAGAGTGTTTTCAGCCGGTGTTTCTGTCGAGTCCGCTTTCGGTCGTACTCGTTTATTCTTTTCGAGTCCGCTTTCGATCATACTCGTTTGCTGTTGAAAGAGTGTTTTTGGCCGGTCTTTCTGTTCGAGTCCGCTTTCGGTCGTACTCGTTTATTCTTTTCGAGTTTGGTCGTACTCGTTTGCTGTTGAAAGAGCATTTTCGGCCTGTTTTTCTGTTCGAGTCCGCTTTCGGTCGTACTCGTTTATTCTTTTCGAGTCCCCTTTCGGTCGTACTCGTTTGCTGTTGAAAGAGCGTTTTGGGCCGGTGTTTCTTTTCGAGTCCGCTTTCGGTCGTACTCGTTTATTCTTTTCGAGTCCGCTTTCGGTCGTGCTCGTTTACTTTTGAAAGAACGTTTTCGGCCGACCTTTTTGTTCGAGTCCGCTTTCGTTCGTACTCGTTTATTTTTTTCGAGTCCACATTCGGTCATACTCGTTTGCTGTTGAAACAGCATTTTCTACCGGTCTTTCTTTTCGAGTCGGCTTTCGGTCGTACTCGTTTATTATTTTCGAGTCTGCTTTCGGTCGTGCTCGTTCGCTGTTGAAAGAGCGTTTTCGGCCGGTCTTTCTGTTCGAGTCCGCTTTCGGTCGTACTCGTTTATTCTTTTCATGTCCGCTTTCGGTCGTACTCGTTTGCTGTTTAAAGAGGGTTTTTGGCCAGTCTTTCTGTTCGAGTCCGCTTTCGGTCTTACTCGTTTATTCTTTTCGAGTGCGCTTTTCGTCGTACTCATTTGTAGTTGAAAAAGCATTTTCGGCCGGTCTCTTCTGATCAAGTCCGCTTTCGATCGTACTCGTTTATTATTTTTGAGTCCGCTTTCGGTCGTACTCGTTTGCTATTGAAAGAGTGTTTTCAGCCGGTGTTTCTGTCGAGTCCGCTTTCGGTCGTACTCGTTTATTCTTTTCGAGTCCGCTTTCGATCATACTCGTTTGCTGTTGAAAGAGCGTTTTTGGCCGGTCTTTCTGTTCGAGTCCGCTTTCGGTCGTACTCGTTTATTCTTTTCGAGTTTGGTCGTACTCGTTTGCTGTTGAAAGAGCATTTTCGGCCTGTTTTTCTGTTCGAGTCCGCTTTCGGTCGTACTCGTTTATTCTTTTCGAGTCCCCTTTCGGTCGTACTCGTTTGCTGTTGAAAGAGCGTTTTGGGCCGGTGTTTCTTTTCGAGTCCGCTTTCGGTCGTACTCGTTTATTCTTTTCGAGTCCGCTTTCGGTCGTGCTCGTTTGCTGTTGAAAGAACGTTTTCGGCCGACCTTTTTGTTCGAGTCCGCTTTCGTTCGTACTCGTTTATTTTTTTCGAGTCCACATTTGGTCGTACTCGTTTGCTGTTGAAAGAGCATTTTCTACCGGTCTTTCTTTTCGAGTCAGCTTTCGGTCATACTCGTTTATTATTTTCGAGTCCGCTTTCGGTCGTGCTCGTTCGCTGTTGAAAGAGCGTTTTCGGCCGGTCTTTCTGTTCGAGTCCGCTTTCGGTCGTACTCGTTTATTCTTTTCATGTCCGCTTTCGGTCGTACTCGTTTGCTGTTGAAAGAGGGTTTTTGGCCAGTCTTTCTGTTCGAGTCCGCTTTCGGTCTTACTCGTTTATTCTTTTCGAGTGCGCTTTTCGTCGTACTCGTTTGTAGTTGAAAAAGCATTTTCGGCCGGTCTCTTCTGATCAAGTCCGCTTTCGATCGTACTCGTTTATTATTTTTGAGTCCGCTTTCGGTCGTACTCGTTTGCTATTGAAAGAGTGTTTTCAGCCGGTGTTTCTGTCGAGTCCGCTTTCGGTCGTACTCGTTTATTCTTTTCGAGTCCGCTTTCGATCATACTCGTTTGCTGTTGAAAGAGCGTTTTTGGCCGGTCTTTTTGTTCGAGTCCGCTTTCGGTCGTACTCGTTTATTCTTTTCGAGTTTGGTCGTACTCGTTTGCTGTTGAAAGAGCATTTTCGGCCTGTTTTTCTGTTCGAGTCCGCTTTCGGTCGTACTCGTTTATTCTTTTCGAGTCCCCTTTCGGTCGTACTCGTTTGCTGTTGAAAGAGCGTTTTGGGCCGGTGTTTCTTTTCGAGTCCGCTTTCGGTCGTACTCGTTAATTCTTTTCGAGTCCGCTTTCGGTCGTGCTCGTTCGCTGTTGAAAGAGCGTTTTCGGCCGGTCTTTCTGTTCGAGTCCGCTTTCGGTCGTACTCGTTTATTCTTTTTGAGTTCACTTTCGGTCGTATTCGTTTGCTGTTGAAAGAGCGTTTTGGCCAGTCTTTCTTTTCGAGTCCGCTTTCGGTCGTACTCGTTTATTCTTTTCGAGTCCGCTTTCGGTCGTATTCATTTATTCTTTTCGTGTTTTGTCGTGCTCGTTCGCTGTTGAAAGAGCGTTTTCGGCCGGTCTTTCTGTTCGAGTCCGCTTTCGGTCGTACTCGTTTATTCTTTTCATGTCCGCTTTCGGTCGTACTCGTTTGCTGTTGAAAGAGGGTTTTTGGCCAGTCTTTCTGTTCGAGTCCGCTTTCGGTCTTACTCGTTTATTCTTTTCGAGTGCGCTTTTCGTCGTACTCGTTTGTAGTTGAAAAAGCATTTTCGGCCGGTCTCTTCTGATCAAGTCCGCTTTTGATCGTACTCGTTTATTATTTTTGTGTCCGCTTTCGGTCGTACTCGTTTGCTATTGAAAGAGTGTTTTCAGCCGGTGTTTCTGTCGAGTCCGCTTTCGGTCGTACTCGTTTATTCTTTTCGAGTCCGCTTTCGATCATACTCGTTTGCTGTTGAAAGAGCGTTTTTGGCCGGTCTTTCTGTTCGAGTCCGCTTTCGGTCGTACTCGTTTATTCTTTTCGAGTTTGGTCGTACTCGTTTGCTGTTGAAAGAGCATTTTCGGCCTGTTTTTCTGTTCGAGTCCGCTTTCGGTCGTACTCGTTTATTCTTTTCGAGTCCCCTTCCGGTCGTACTCGTTTGCTGTTGAAAGAGCGTTTTGGGCCGGTGTTTCTTTTCGAGTCCGCTTTCGGTCGTACTCGTTTATTCTTTTCGAGTCCGCTTTCGGTCGTGCTCGTTCGCTGTTGAAAGAGCGTTTTCGGTCGGTCTTTCTGTTCGAGTCCGCTTTCGGTCGTACTCGTTTATTCTTTTTGAGTTCACTTTCGGTCGTATTCGTTTGCTGTTGAAAGAGCGTTTTGGCCAGTCTTTCTTTTCGAGTCCGCTTTCGGTCGTACTCGTTTATTCTTTTCGAGTCCGCTTTCGGTCGTATTCATTTATTCTTTTCGTGTTTTGTCGTGCTCGTTCGCTGTTGAAAGAGCGTTTTCGGCCGGTCTTTCTGTTCGAGTCCGCTTTCGGTCATACTCGTTTATTCTTTTCATGTCCGCTTTCGGTCGTACTCGTTTGCTGTTGAAAGAGGGTTTTTGGCCAGTCTTTCTGTTCGAGTCCGCTTTCGGTCTTACTCGTTTATTCTTTTCGAGTGCGCTTTTCGTCGTACTCGTTTGTAGTTGAAAAAGCATTTTCGGCCGGTCTCTTCTGATCAAGTCCGCTTTCGATCGTACTCGTTTATTATTTTTGAGTCCGCTTTCGGTCGTACTCGTTTGCTATTGAAAGAGTGTTTTCAGCCGGTGTTTCTGTCGAGTCCGCTTTCGGTCGTACTCGTTTATTCTTTTCGAGTCCGCTTTCGATCATACTCGTTTGCTGTTGAAAGAGCGTTTTTGGCCGGTCTTTTTGTTCGAGTCCGCTTTCGGTCGTACTCGTTTATTCTTTTCGAGTTTGGTCGTACTCGTTTGCTGTTGAAAGAGCATTTTCGGCCTGTTTTTCTGTTCGAGTCCGCTTTCGGTCGTACTCGTTTATTCTTTTCGAGTCCCCTTTCGGTCGTACTCGTTTGCTGTTGAAAGAGCGTTTTGGGCCGGTGTTTCTTTTCGAGTCCGCTTTCGGTCGTACTCGTTAATTCTTTTCGAGTCCGCTTTCGGTCGTGCTCGTTCGCTGTTGAAAGAGCGTTTTCGGCCGGTCTTTCTGTTCGAGTCCGCTTTCGGTCGTACTCGTTTATTCTTTTTGAGTTCACTTTCGGTCGTATTCGTTTGCTGTTGAAAGAGCGTTTTGGCCAGTCTTTCTTTTCGAGTCCGCTTTCGGTCGTACTCGTTTATTCTTTTCGAGTCCGCTTTCGGTCGTATTCATTTATTCTTTTCGTGTTTTGTCGTGCTCGTTCGCTGTTGAAAGAGCGTTTTCGGCCGGTCTTTCTGTTCGAGTCCGCTTTCGGTCGTACTCGTTTATTCTTTTCATGTCCGCTTTCGGTCGTACTCGTTTGCTGTTGAAAGAGGGTTTTTGGCCAGTCTTTCTGTTCGAGTCCGCTTTCGGTCTTACTCGTTTATTCTTTTCGAGTGCGCTTTTCGTCGTACTCGTTTGTAGTTGAAAAAGCATTTTCGGCCGGTCTCTTCTGATCAAGTCCGCTTTTGATCGTACTCGTTTATTATTTTTGTGTCCGCTTTCGGTCGTACTCGTTTGCTATTGAAAGAGTGTTTTCAGCCGGTGTTTCTGTCGAGTCCGCTTTCGGTCGTACTCGTTTATTCTTTTCGAGTCCGCTTTCGATCATACTCGTTTGCTGTTGAAAGAGCGTTTTTGGCCGGTCTTTCTGTTCGAGTCCGCTTTCGGTCGTACTCGTTTATTCTTTTCGAGTTTGGTCGTACTCGTTTGCTGTTGAAAGAGCATTTTCGGCCTGTTTTTCTGTTCGAGTCCGCTTTCGGTCGTACTCGTTTATTCTTTTCGAGTCCCCTTCCGGTCGTACTCGTTTGCTGTTGAAAGAGCGTTTTGGGCCGGTGTTTCTTTTCGAGTCCGCTTTCGGTCGTACTCGTTTATTCTTTTCGAGTCCGCTTTCGGTCGTGCTCGTTCGCTGTTGAAAGAGCGTTTTCGGTCGGTCTTTCTGTTCGAGTCCGCTTTCGGTCGTACTCGTTTATTCTTTTTGAGTTCACTTTCGGTCGTATTCGTTTGCTGTTGAAAGAGCGTTTTGGCCAGTCTTTCTTTTCGAGTCCGCTTTCGGTCGTACTCGTTTATTCTTTTCGAGTCCGCTTTCGGTCGTATTCATTTATTCTTTTCGTGTTTTGTCGTGCTCGTTCGCTGTTGAAAGAGCGTTTTCGGCCGGTCTTTCTGTTCGAGTCCGCTTTCGGTCATACTCGTTTATTCTTTTCATGTCCGCTTTCGGTCGTACTCGTTTGCTGTTGAAAGAGGGTTTTTGGCCAGTCTTTCTGTTCGAGTCCGCTTTCGGTCTTACTCGTTTATTCTTTTCGAGTGCGCTTTTCGTCGTACTCGTTTGTAGTTGAAAAAGCATTTTCGGCCGGTCTCTTCTGATCAAGTCCGCTTTCGATCGTACTCGTTTATTATTTTTGAGTCCGCTTTCGGTCGTACTCGTTTGCTATTGAAAGAGTGTTTTCAGCCGGTGTTTCTGTCGAGTCCGCTTTCGGTCGTACTCGTTTATTCTTTTCGAGTCCGCTTTCGATCATACTCGTTTGCTGTTGAAAGAGCGTTTTTGGCCGGTCTTTCTGTTCGAGTCCGCTTTCGGTCGTACTCGTTTATTCTTTTCGAGTTTGGTCGTACTCGTTTGCTGTTGAAAGAGCATTTTCGGCCTGTTTTTCTGTTCGAGTCTGCTTTCGGTCGTACTCGTTTATTCTTTTCGAGTCCCCTTTCGGTCGTACTCGTTTGCTGTTGAAAGAGCGTTTTGGGCCGGTGTTTCTTTTCGAGTCCGCTTTCGGTCGTACTCGTTTATTCTTTTCGAGTCCGCTTTCGGTCGTGCTCGTTCGCTGTTGAAAGAGCGTTTTCGGCCGGTCTTTCTGTTCGAGTCCGCTTTCGGTCGTACTCGTTTATTCTTTTCGAGTTTGGTCGTACTCGTTTGCTGTTGAAAGAGCATTTTCGGCCTGTTTTTCTGTTCGAGTCCGCTTTCGGTCGTACTCGTTTATTCTTTTCGAGTCCCCTTTCGGTCGTACTCGTTTGCTGTTGATAGAGCGTTTTGGGCCGGTGTTTCTTTTCGAGTCCGCTTTCGGTCGTACTCGTTTATTCTTTTCGAGTCCGCTTTCGGTCGTGCTCGTTTGCTGTTGAAAGAACGTTTTCGGCCGACCTTTTTGTTCGAGTCCGCTTTCGTTCGTACTCGTTTATTTTTTTCGAGTCCACATTTGGTCGTACTCGTTTGCTGTTGAAAGAGCATTTTCTACCGGTCTTTCTTTTCGAGTCAGCTTTCGGTCATACTCGTTTATTATTTTCGAGTCCGCTTTCGGTCGTGCTCGTTCGCTGTTGAAAGAGCGTTTTCGGCCGGTCTTTCTGTTCGAGTCCGCTTTCGGTCGTACTCGTTTATTCTTTTCATGTCCGCTTTCGGTCGTACTCGTTTGCTGTTGAAAGAGGGTTTTTGGCCAGTCTTTCTGTTCGAGTCCGCTTTCGGTCTTACTCGTTTATTCTTTTCGAGTGCGCTTTTCGTCGTACTCGTTTGTAGTTGAAAAAGCATTTTCGGCCGGTCTCTTCTGATCAAGTCCGCTTTCGATCGTACTCGTTTATTATTTTTGAGTCCGCTTTCGGTCGTACTCGTTTGCTATTGAAAGAGTGTTTTCAGCCGGTGTTTCTGTCGAGTCCGCTTTCGGTCGTACTCGTTTATTCTTTTCGAGTCCGCTTTCGATCATACTCGTTTGCTGTTGAAAGAGCATTTTTGGCCGGTCTTTCTGTTCGAGTCCGCTTTCGGTCGTACTCGTTTATTCTTTTCGAGTTTGGTCGTACTCGTTTGCTGTTGAAAGAGCATTTTCGGCCTGTTTTTCTGTTCGAGTCCGCTTTCGGTCGTACTCGTTTATTCTTTTCGAGTCCCCTTTCGGTCGTACTCGTTTGCTGTTGAAAGAGCGTTTTGGGCCGGTGTTTCTTTTCGAGTCCGCTTTCGGTCGTACTCGTTTATTCTTTTCGAGTCCGCTTTCGGTCGTGCTCGTTCGCTGTTGAAAGAGCGTTTTCGGCCGGTCTTTCTGTTCGAGTCCGCTTTCGGTCGTACTCGTTTATTCTTTTTGAGTTCACTTTCGGTCGTATTCGTTTGCTGTTAAAAGAGCGTTTTGGCCAGTCTTTCTTTTCGAGTCCGCTTTCGGTCGTACTCGTTTATTCTTTTCGAGTCCGCTTTCGGTCGTACTCGTTTGCTGTTGAAAGAGCATTTTCGTTCAGTCTTTCTTTTCGAGTCCGCTTTCTGTCGTACTCGTTTGCTGTTGAAAGAGCGTTTTCAGCCGGTCTTTCTTTTCGAGTCCGTTTTCGGTCGTACTCGTTTGCTGTTGAAAGGGCGTTTTTTGCGGTCTTTCTTTTCGAGTCCGCTTTTGGTTGTACTCGTTTATTCTTTTCGAGTCCGCTTTTGCTCGTACTCGTTTATTCTTCTCGAGTCCGCTTTCGGTATTACCTTGCTGTTGAAATAGCGTTTTCGGCCGGTCTTTCTTTTCGAGTCCGCTTTCGGACGTACCCGTTTGAGGTTGAAAGAGCGTTTTCGGTCGGTCTCTTCTGTTTGAGTCCGCTTTCGGTTGTACTCGTTTATTCTTTTCAAGTCCGCTTTCGGTCGTACTCGTTTGCCGTTGAAAGAGCGTTTTGGGCCGGTGTTTCTTTTCGAGTCCGCTTTCGGTCGTGCTCGTTTGCTGTTGAAAGAATGTTTTCGGCCGGCCTTTTTGTTCGAGTCCGCTTTCGTTCGTACTCGTTTATTTTTTTCGAGTCCGCATTCGGTCGTACTCGTTTGCTGTTGAAAGAGCATTTTCTACCGGTCTTTCTTTTCGAGTCGGCTTTCGGTCGTACTCGTTTATTATTTTCGAGTCCGCTTTCGGCCGTACTCGTTCGCTGTTGAAAGAGGGTTTTCGGCCGGTCTCTTATGTTCGAGTCCGCTTTCGGTCGTACACGTTTATTCTTTTCGAGTCCGCTTTCGGTCGTACTCGTTTGCTGTTGAAAGAGCGTTTTCGGCCGGTCTTTCTTTTCGAGTCCGCTTTCGGTCGTACTAGTTTATTCTTTTCGAGTCTGTTTTCGGTCGTACTCATTTGCTGTTGAAAGAGCGTTTTCGGTCGGTCTTTCTTTTCGAGTTCGCTTTCGGTCGTACTCGTTTGCTGTTGAAAGAGAATTTTCGGCCGGTCTTTCTTTTCGAGTCCGCTTTCGGTCATACTCGTTTGCTGTTGAAAGAGCATTTTCGACCGGTCTTTCTTTTCGAGTCCGCTTTCGGTCGTACTCGTTTGCTGTTGAAAGATCGTTATCGGCGGTCTTTCTTTTCGAGTCCGCTTTCGGTTGTACTCGTTTATTCTTTTTGAGTTCACTTTCGGTCGTATTCGTTTGCTGTTGAAAGAGCGTTTTGGCCAGTCTTTCTTTTCGAGTCCGCTTTCGGTCGTACTCGTTTATTCTTTTCGAGTCCGCTTTCGGTCGTATTCATTTATTCTTTTCGTGTTTTGTCGTGCTCGTTCGCTGTTGAAAGAGCGTTTTCGGCCGGTCTTTCTTTTCGAGTCCGCTTTCGGTCGTACTCGTTTATTCTTTTTGAGTTCACTTTCGGTCGTATTCGTTTGCTGTTGAAAGAGCGTTTTGGCCAGTCTTTCTTTTCGAGTCCGCTTTCGGTCGTACTCGTTTATTCTTTTCGAGTCCGCTTTCGGTCGTATTCATTTATTCTTTTCGTGTTTTGTCGTGCTCGTTCGCTGTTGAAAGAGCGTTTTCGGCCGGTCTTTCTGTTCGAGTCCGCTTTCGGTCGTACTCGTTTATTCTTTTCATGTCCGCTTTCGGTCGTACTCGTTTGCTGTTGAAAGAGGGTTTTTGGCCAGTCTTTCTGTTCGAGTCCGCTTTCGGTCTTACTCGTTTATTCTTTTCGAGTGCGCTTTTCGTCGTACTCGTTTGTAGTTGAAAAAGCATTTTCGGCCGGTCTCTTCTGATCAAGTCCGCTTTCGATCGTACTCGTTTATTATTTTTGAGTCCGCTTTCGGTCGTACTCGTTTGCTATTGAAAGAGTGTTTTCAGCCGGTGTTTCTGTCGAGTCCGCTTTCGGTCGTACTCGTTTATTCTTTTCGAGTCCGCTTTCGATCATACTCGTTTGCTGTTGAAAGAGCGTTTTTGGCCGGTCTTTCTGTTCGAGTCCGCTTTCGGTCGTACTCGTTTATTCTTTTCGAGTTTGGTCGTACTCGTTTGCTGTTGAAAGAGCATTTTCGGCCTGTTTTTCTGTTCGAGTCCGCTTTCGGTCGTACTCGTTTATTCTTTTCGAGTCCCCTTTCGGTCGTACTCGTTTGCTGTTGAAAGAGCGTTTTGGGCCGGTGTTTCTTTTCGAGTCCGCTTTCGGTCGTACTCGTTTATTCTTTTCGAGTCCGCTTTCGGTCGTGCTCGTTCGCTGTTGAAAGAGCGTTTTCGGCCGGTCTTTCTGTTCGAGTCCGCTTTCGGTCGTACTCGTTTATTCTTTTCGAGTTTGGTCGTACTCGTTTGCTGTTGAAAGAGCATTTTCGGTCTGTTTTTCTGTTCGAGTCCGCTTTCGGTCGTACTCGTTTATTCTTTTCGAGTCCCCTTTTGGTCGTACTCGTTTGCTGTTGAAAGAGCGTTTTGGGCCGGTGTTTCTTTTCGAGTCCGCTTTCGGTCGTACTCGTTTATTCTTTTCGAGTCCGCTTTCGGTCGTGCTCGTTTGCTGTTGAAAGAACGTTTTCGGCCGACCTTTTTGTTCGAGTCCGCTTTCGTTCGTACTCGTTTATTTTTTTCGAGTCCACATTTGGTCGTACTCGTTTGCTGTTGAAAGAGCATTTTCTACCGGTCTTTCTTTTCGAGTCAGCTTTCGGTCATACTCGTTTATTATTTTCGAGTCCGCTTTCGGTCGTGCTCGTTCGCTGTTGAAAGAGCGTTTTCGGCCGGTCTTTCTGTTCGAGTCCGCTTTCGGTCGTACTCGTTTATTCTTTTCATGTCCGCTTTCGGTCGTACTCGTTTGCTGTTGAAAGAGGGTTTTTGGCCAGTCTTTCTGTTCGAGTCCGCTTTCGGTCTTACTCGTTTATTCTTTTCGAGTGCGCTTTTCGTCGTACTCGTTTGTAGTTGAAAAAGCATTTTCGGTCGGTCTCTTCTGATCAAGTCCGCTTTCGATCGTACTCGTTTATTATTTTTGAGTCCGCTTTCGGTCGTACTCGTTTGCTATTGAAAGAGTGTTTTCAGCCGGTGTTTCTGTCGAGTCCGCTTTCGGTCGTACTCGTTTATTCTTTTCGAGTCCGCTTTCGATCATACTCGTTTGCTGTTGAAAGAGCGTTTTTGGCCGGTCTTTCTGTTCGAGTCCGCTTTCGGTCGTACTCGTTTATTCTTTTCGAGTTTGGTCGTACTCGTTTGCTGTTGAAAGAGCATTTTCGGCCTGTTTTTCTGTTCGAGTCCGCTTTCGGTCGTACTCGTTTATTCTTTTCGAGTCCCCTTTCAGTCGTACTCGTTTGCTGTTGAAAGAGCGTTTTGGGCCGGTGTTTCTTTTCGAGTCCGCTTTCGGTCGTACTCGTTTATTCTTTTCGAGTCCGCTTTCGGTCGTGCTCATTCGCTGTTGAAAGAGCGTTTTCGGCCGGTCTTTCTGTTCGAGTCCGCTTTCGGTCGTACTCGTTTATTCTTTTTGAGTTCACTTTCGGTCGTATTCGTTTGCTGTTGAAAGAGCGTTTTGGCCAGTCTTTCTTTTCGAGTCCGCTTTCGGTCGTACTCGTTTATTCTTTTCGAGTCCGCTTTCGGTCGTACTCGTTTGCTGTTGAAAGAGCATTTTCGTCCAGTCTTTCTTTTCGAGTCCGCTTTCTGTCGTACTCGTTTGCTGTTGAAAGAGCGTTTTCAGCCGGTCATTCTTTTCGAGTCCGTTTTCGGTCGTACTCGTTTGCTGTTGAAAGAGCGTTTTTTGCGGTCTTTCTTTTCGAGTCCGCTTTTGGTTGTACTCGTTTATTCTTTTCGAGTCCGCTTTTGCTCGTACTCGTTTATTCTTCTCGAGTCCGCTTTCGGTATTACCTTGCTGTTGAAATAGCGTTTTCGGCCGGTCTTTCTTTTCGAGTCCGCTTTCGGACGTACCCGTTTGAGGTTGAAAGAGCGTTTTCGGTCGGTCTCTTCTGTTTGAGTCCGCTTTCGGTTGTACTCGTTTATTCTTTTCAAGTCCGCTTTCGGTCGTACTCGTTTGCCGTTGAAAGAGCGTTTTGGGCCGGTGTTTCTTTTCGAGTCCGCTTTCGGTCGTGCTCGTTTGCTGTTGAAAGAATGTTTTCGGCCGGCCTTTTTGTTCGAGTCCGCTTTCGTTCGTACTCGTTTATTTTTTTCGAGTCCGCATTCGGTCGTACTCGTTTGCTGTTGAAAGAGCATTTTCTACCGGTCTTTCTTTTCGAGTCGGCTTTCGGTCGTACTCGTTTATTATTTTCGAGTCCGCTTTCGGCCGTACTCGTTTGCTGTTGAAAGAGGGTTTTCGGCCGGTCTCTTATGTTCGAGTCCGCTTTCGGTCGTACACGTTTATTCTTTTCGAGTCCGCTTTCGGTCGTACTCGTTTGCTGTTGAAAGAGCGTTTTCGGCCAGTCTTTCTTATCGAGTCCGCTTTCGGTCGTACTAGTTTATTCTTTTCGAGTCTGTTTTCGGTCGTACTCATTTGCTGTTGAAATTGCGTTTTCGGTCGGTCTTTCTTTTCGAGTTCGCTTTCGGTCGTACTCGTTTGCTGTTGAAAGAGAATTTTCGGCCGGTCTTTCTTTTCGAGTCCGCTTTCGGTCATACTCGTTTGCTGTTGAAAGAGCATTTTCGACCGGTCTTTCTTTTCGAGTCCGCTTTCGGTCGTACTCGTTTGCTGTTGAAAGATCGTTATCGGCGGTCTTTCTTTTCGAGTCCGCTTTCGGTTGTACTCGTTTATTCTTTTCGAGTCCGCTTTCAGTCGTACTCATTTCTTTCTTCTCGAGTCCAATTTCGGTCGTACTAGTTTATTCTTCTCGAGTCCGCTTTCGGTCGTACTCGTTCATTCTTCTCGAGTCCGCTTTCGGTATTACTTTGCTGTTGAAGGAGCGTTTTCGGCCGGTCTTTCATTTCAAGTCCACTTTCGGTCATACTCTTTTGCTGTTGAAAGAACGTTTTCGACCGGTCTCTTCTATTCGAGTTCGCTTTCGGTCGTACTCGTTTATTCTTTTCATGTCCGCTTTCGGTCGTACTCATTTTCTGTTGAAAGAGCGTTTTCGGCCGGTCTTTCTGTTCGAGTCCGCTTTCGGTCGTACGCGTTTATTCTTTTCGAGTCCGCTTTCGGTCGTACTCGTTTGCTGTTGAAAGAGCATTTTCGGCCGGTCTTTCTGTTCGAGTCCGCTTTTGGTCGTACTCGTTTATTCTTTTCGAGTCCGCTTTCGGTCGTACTCGTTTGCTGTTGAAAGAACGTTTTCGGCCTGTCTTTGTTTTCGAGTCCGCTTTCGGTCGTACTCGTTTATTCTTTTTGAGTCCGCTTTCGGTCGTACTCGTTTGCTGTTGAAAGAACGTTTTCGGCCTGTCTCTGTTTTCGAGTCCGCTTTCGGTCATACTCGTTTATTCTTTTCGAGTCCGCTTTTGTTCGTACTCGTTTGCTGTTGAAAGAGCATTTTCGGCCGGTCTTTCTTTTCGTGTCCGCTTTCGGTTGTACTCATTTGCCGTTGAAAGAGCGTTTTCAGCCGGTCTTTCTTTTAGGGTCCGCTTTCGGTAGTACTCGTTTGTTGTTGAAAGAGCGTTTTCGGCCGGTCTTTCTTTTCGAATCTGCTTTCGGTTGTACTCGTTTATTCTTTTCGAGTCCGCTTTTGGTCGTACTCGTTTCTTTCTTCTCGAGTCTGCCTTCGGTCGTACTCGTTTATTCTTCTCGAGGCCGCTTTCAGTCCTACTCGTTCATTCTTCTCGAGTCAGCTTCCGGTATTACTTTACTGTTGAAAGAGCGTTTTCGACCGGTCTTTCTTTTCGAGTCCGCTTTCGGTCGTACTCGTTTGCTGTTGAAAGTGGGTTTTCGGCCGGTCTCTTCTGTTCGAGTCCGCTTTCGGTCGTACACGTTTATTCTTTTCGAGTCCGCTTTCGGTCGTACTCGTTTGCTGTTGAAAGTGCGTTTTCGGCCGGTCTTTCTTTTCGGGTCCGCTTTCGCTCGTACTCGTTTATTCTTTTCGAGTCCGCTTTCGGTCGTACTCATTTGCTGTTGAAAGAGCGTTTTCGGCCGGTCTTTCTTTTCGAGTTCGCTTTCGGTCGTACTCGTTTGCTGTTGAAATAGCATTTTCGGCCGATCTTTCTTTTCGACTCCGCTTTCGATCATACTCGTTTACTGTTGAAAGATCGTTTTCGGCCGGTCTTTCTTTTCGAGTCCGCTTTCGGTTGTACTCGTTTAATCTTTTCGAGTCTGCTTTTGGTCGTACTCATTTCTTTCTTCTCGAGTCCGCTTTCGGTCGTACTAGTTTATTCTTCTCGAGTCCGCTTTCGGTCGTACTCGTTCATTCTTCTCGAGTCCGCTTTCGGTATTACTTTGCTGTTGAAAGAGCGTTTTCGGCCGGTCTTTCATTTCGAGTCCACTTTCGGTCATACTCGTTTGCTGTTGAAAGAACGTTTTCGACCGGTCTCTTCTATTCGAGTCCGCTTTCGGTCGTACTTGTTTATTCTTTTCAAGTCCGCTTTCGGTTGTACTCATTTGCCGTTGAAAGAGCGTTTTCAGCCGGTCTTTCTTTTAAGGTCCGCTTTCGGTATTACTTTACTGTTGAAAGAGCGTTTTCGACCGGTCTTTCTTTTCGAGTCCGCTTTCGGTCGTACTCGCTTGCTGTTGAAATTGGGTTTTCGGCCGGTCTCTTCTGTTCGAGTCCGCTTTCGGTCGTACACGTTTATTCTTTTCGAGTCTGCTTTCGGTCGTACTCGTTTGCTGTTGAAAGAGCGTTTTCGGCCGGTCTTTCTTTTCGAGTCCGCTTTCGGTCGTACTCGTTTATTCTTTTCGAGTCCGCTTTCGGTCGTACTCATTTGCTGTTGAAAGAACGTTTTCGGTCGGTCTTTCTTTTCGAGTTCGCTTTCGGTCGTACTCGTTTGCTGTTGAAAGAGCATTTTTGGCCGGTCTTTCTTTTCGAGTCCGCTTTCCGTCGTACTCGTTTGCTGTTGAAAGATCGTTATCGGCCGGTCTTTCTCTTCGAGTCCGCTTTCGGTTGTACTCGTTTATTCTTTTCGAGTCCGCTTTCAGTCGTACTCATTTCTTTCTTCTCGAGTCCGCTTTCGGTCGTACTAGTTTATTCTTTTTGAGTCCGCTTTCGGTCGTACTCGTTCATTCTTCTCGAGTCCGCTTTCGGTATTACTATGTTGTTGAAAGATCATTTTCGACCAGTCTTTCTTTTCGAGTCCGCTTTCGGTCGTACTCGTTTGCTGTTGAAAGAGGGTTTTCGGCCGGTCTCTTCTGTTCGAGTCCGCTTTCGGTCGTACACGTTTATTCTTTTCGAGTCCGCTTTCGGTCGTACTCGTTTGCTGTTGAAAGAGCGTTTTCGGCCGGTCTTTCTTTTCGAGTCCGCTTTTGGTCGTACTCGTTTATTCTATTCGAGTCCGCTTTCGGTCGTACTCATTTGCTGTTGAAAGAGCGTTTTCGGCCGGTCTTTCTTTTCGAGTTCGCTTTCGGTCGTACTCGTTTGCTGTTGAAAGAGGGTTTTCGGCCGGTCTCTTCTGTTCGAGTCTGCTTTCGGTCGTACACGTTTATTCTTTTCGAGTTCGCTTTTGGTCGTACTCGTTTGCTGTTGAAAGAGCATTTTCGGCCGGTCTTTCTTTTCGAGTCCGCTTTCGGTCGTACTCGTTTGCTGTTGAAAGAGCGTTTTCGGTCGGTCTTTCTTTTCGAGTCCGCTTTCGGTCGTACTCCTTTACTGTTGAAAGAGGGTTTTCGGCCGGTCTCTTCTGTTCGAGTCCGCTTTCGGTCGTACACGTTTATTCTTTTCGAGTTCGCTTTCGGTCGTACTCGTTTGCTGTTGAAAGAGCATTTTCGGCCGATCTTTCTTTTCGAGTCTGCTTTCGGTCGTACTCGTTTGCTGTTGAAAGAGCGTTTTCGGTCGGTCTTTCTTTTCGAGTCCGCTTTCGGTCGTACATCTTTACTGTTGAAAGAGGGTTTTCGGCCGGTCTCTTATGTTCGAGTCCGCTTTCGTCGTACACATTTATTCTTTTCGAGTCCGCTTTCGGTCGTACTCATTTGCTGTTGAAAGAGCGTTTTCGGCCGGTCTTTCTTTTCGAGTTCGCTTTCGATCATACTCGTTTGCTGTTGAAAGAGCATTTTCGGCCGGTCTTTCTTTTCGAGTCCGCTTTCGGTCGTACTCGTTTGCTGTTGAAAGATCGTTATCGGCCGGTCTTTCTTTTCGAGTCCGCTTTCGGTTGTACTCGTTTATTCTTTTCGAGTCCGCTTTTGGTCGTACTCATTTCTTTCTTCTCGAGTCCGCTTTCGGTCGTACTAGTTTATTCTTCACGAGTCCGCTTTCGGTCGTACTCGTTCATTCTTCTCGAGTCCGCTTTCGGTATTACTTTGCTGTTGAAAGAGCGTTTTCGACCGGTCTTTCATTTCGAGTCCACTTTCGGTCATACTCCTTTGCTGTTGAAAGAAGGTTTTCGACCGGTCTCTTCTATTCGAGTCCGCTATCGGTTGTACTCGTTTATTCTTTTCATGTCCGCTTTCGGTCGTACTCGTTTTCTGTTGAAAGAGCATTTTCGGCCGGTCTTTCTGTTCGAGTCCGCTTTCGGTCGTACGTGTTTATTCTTTTCGAGTCCGCTTTCGGTCGTACTCGTTTGCTGTTGAAAGAGCGTTTTCGGCCGGTCTTTCTGTTCGAGTCCGCTTTTGGTCGTACT
The DNA here is from genome assembly GCA_022829125.1 of Lathyrus tuberosus. Classification (NCBI taxonomy): domain Eukaryota; kingdom Viridiplantae; phylum Streptophyta; class Magnoliopsida; order Fabales; family Fabaceae; genus Lathyrus; species Lathyrus tuberosus. The sequence continues at coordinate 207,910 of JALAZF010000829.1, forward strand.
CGTTTATTCTTTTCGAGTCCGCTTTCGGTCGTACTCGTTTGCTGTTGAAAGAACGTTTTTGGCCTGTCTTTGTTTTCGAGTCCGCTTTCGGTCGTACTCGTTTATTCTTTTCGAGTCCGCTTTCGGTCGTACTCGTTTGCTGTTGAAAGAATGTTTTCGGCCTGTCTTTGTTTTCGAGTCCGCTTTCGGTCGTAATCGTTTATTCTTTTCGAGTCCGCTTTTGTTCGTACTCGTTTGCTGTTGAAAGAGCATTTTCGGCCGGTCTTTCTTTTCGTATCCGCTTTCGGTTGTACTCATTTGCCGTTGAAAGAGTGTTTTCAGCCGGTCTTTCTTTTAGGACCCGCTTTCGGTAGTACTCGTTTGTTGTTGAAAGAGCGTTTTTGGCCGGTCTTTCTTTTCGAATCCGCTTTCGGTTGTACTCGTTTATTCTTTTCAAGTCCGCTTTTGGTCGTACTCGTTTCTTTCTTCTCGAGTCCGCTTTCGGTCGTACTCGTTTATTCTTCTCGAGGCCGCTTTCAGTCGTACTCGTTCATTCTTCTCGAGTCCGCTTTCGGTATTACTTTACTGTTGAAAGAGCATTTTCGACCGGTCTTTCTTTTCGAGTCCGCTTTCGGTCGTACTCGTTTGCTGTTGAAAGAGGGTTTTCGGGCGGTCTCTTCTGTTCGAGTCCGCTTTCGGTCGTACACATTTATTCTTTTCGAGTCCGCTTTCGGTCGTACTCGTTTGCTGTTGAAAGTGCGTTTTCGGCCGGTCTTTCTTTTCGAGTCCGCTTTCGCTCGTACTCGTTTATTCTTTTCGAGTCCGCTTTCGGTCGTACTCATTTGCTGTTGAAAGAGCGTTTTCGGCCGGTCTTTTTTTTCGAGTTCGCTTTCGGTCGTACTCGTTTGCTGTTGAAAGAGCATTTTCGGCCGGTCTTTCTTTTCGGGTCCGCTTTCGGTCGTACTCGTTTGCTGTTGAAAGATCGTTATCGGCCGGTCTTTCTTTTCGAGTCCGCTTTCGGTTGTACTCGTTTATTCTTTTCGAGTCCGCTTTTGGTCGTACTCATTTCTTTCTTCTCGAGTCCGCTTTCGGTCGTACTAGTTTATTCTTCACGAGTCCGCTTTCGGTCGTACTCGTTCATTCTTCTCGAGTCCGCTTTCGGTATTACTTTGCTGTTGAAAGAGCGTTTTCGGCCGGTCTTTCATTTCGAGTCCACTTTCGGTCATACTCCTTTGCTGTTGAAAGAAGGTTTTCGACCGATCTCTTCTATTCGAGTCCGCTATCGGTTGTACTCGTTTATTCTTTTCATGTCCGCTTTCGGTCGTACTCGTTTTCTGTTGAAAGAGCGTTTTCGGCCGGTCTTTCTGTTCGAGTCCGCTTTCGGTTGTACGTGTTTATTCTTTTCGAGTCCGCTTTCGGTCGTACTCGTTTGCTGTTGAAAGAGCGTTTTCGGCCGGTCTTTCTGTTCGAGTCCGCTTTTGGTCGTACTCGTTTATTCTTTTTGAGTCCGCTTTCGGTCGTACTCGTTTGCTGTTGAAAGAACGTTTTTGGCCTGTCTTTGTTTTCGAGTCCGCTTTCGGTCGTACTCGTTTATTCTTTTCGAGTCCGCTTTCGGTCGTACTCGTTTGCTGTTGAAAGAATGTTTTCGGCCTGTCTTTGTTTTCGAGTCCGCTTTCGGTCGTAATCGTTTATTCTTTTCGAGTCCGCTTTTGTTCGTACTCGTTTGCTGTTGAAAGAGCATTTTCGGCCGGTCTTTCTTTTCGTATCCGCTTTCGGTTGTACTCATTTGCCGTTGAAAGAGTGTTTTCAGCCGGTCTTTCTTTTAGGACCCGCTTTCGGTAGTACTCGTTTGTTGTTGAAAGAGCGTTTTTGGCCGGTCTTTCTTTTCGAATCCGCTTTCGGTTGTACTCGTTTATTCTTTTCAAGTCCGCTTTTGGTCGTACTCGTTTCTTTCTTCTCGAGTCCGCTTTCGGTCGTACTCGTTTATTCTTCTCGAGGCCGCTTTCAGTCGTACTCGTTCATTCTTCTCGAGTCCGCTTTCGGTATTACTTTACTATTGAAAGAGCATTTTCGACCGGTCTTTCTTTTCGAGTCCGCTTTCGGTCGTACTCGTTTGCTGTTGAAAGAGGGTTTTCGGGCGGTCTCTTCTGTTCGAGTCCGCTTTCGGTCGTACACATTTATTCTTTTCGAGTCCGCTTTTGGTCGTACTCGTTTGCTGTTGAAAGTGCGTTTTCGGCCGGTATTTCTTTTCGAGTCCGCTTTCGCTCGTACTCGTTTATTCTTTTCGAGTCCGCTTTCGGTTGTACTCATTTGCTGTTGAAAGAGCGTTTTCGGCCGGTCTTTTTTTTCGAGTTCGCTTTCGGTCGTACTCGTTTGCTGTTGAAAGAGCATTTTCGGCCGGTCTTTCTTTTCGAGTCCGCTTTCGGTCGTACTCGTTTGCTGTTGAAAGATCGTTATCGGCCGGTCTTTCTTTTCGAGTCCGCTTTCGGTTGTACTCGTTTATTCTTTTCGAGTCCGCTTTTGGTCGTACTCATTTCTTTCTTCTCGAGTCCGCTTTCGGTCGTACTAGTTTATTCTTCACGAGTCCGCTTTCGGTCGTACTCGTTCATTCTTCTCGAGTCCGCTTTCGGTATTACTTTGCTGTTGAAAGAGCGTTTTCGGTTGGTCTTTCATTTCGAGTCCACTTTCGGTCATACTCCTTTGCTGTTGAAAGAAGGTTTTCGACCGGTCTCTTCTATTCGAGTCCGCTATCGGTTGTACTCGTTTTATCTTTTCATGTCCGCTTTCGGTCGTACTCATTTTCTGTTGAAAGAGCGTTTTCGGCCGGTCTTTCTGTTCGAGTCCGCTTTCGGTCGTACGTGTTTATTCTTTTCGAGTCCGCTTTCGGTCGTACTCGTTTGCTGTTGAAAGAGCGTTTTCGGCCGGTCTTTCTGTTCGAGTCCGCTTTTGGTCGTACTCGTTTATTCTTTTCGAGTCCGCTTTCGGTCGTACTCGTTTGCTGTTGAAAGAACGTTTTTGGCCTGTCTTTATTTTCGAGTCCGCTTTCGGTCGTACTCGTTTATTCTTTTCGAGTCCGCTTTTGTTCGTACTCGTTTGCTGTTGAAAGAGCATTTTCGGCCGGTCTTTCTTTTCGTATCCGCTTTCGGTTGTACTCATTTGCCGTTGAAAGAGTGTTTTCAGCCGGTCTTTCTTTTAGGACCCGCTTTCGGTAGTACTCGTTTGTTGTTGAAAGAGCGTTTTCGGCCGGTCTTTCTTTTCGAATCCGCTTTCGGTTGTACTCGTTTATTCTTTTCAAGTCCGCTTTTGGTCGTACTCGTTTCTTTCTTCTCGAGTCCGCTTTCGGTCGTACTCGTTTATTCTTCTCGAGGCCGCTTTCAGTCGTACTCGTTCATTCTTCTCGAGTCCGCTTTCGGTATTACTTTACTGTTGAAAGAGCATTTTCGACCGGTCTTTCTTTTCGAGTCCGCTTTCGGTCGTACTCGTTTGCTGTTGAAAGAGGGTTTTCGGGCGGTCTCTTCTGTTCGAGTCCGCTTTCGGTCGTACACATTTATTCTTTTCGAGTCCGCTTTTGGTCGTACTCGTTTGCTGTTGAAAGTGCGTTTTCGGCCGGTCTTTCTTTTCGAGTCCGCTTTCGCTCGTACTCGTTTATTCTTTTCGAGTCCGCTTTCGGTCGTACTCGTTTGCTGTTGAAAGAGCATTTTCGGCCGGTCTTTCTTTTCGAGTCCGCTTTCGGTCGTACTCGTTTGCTGTTGAAAGATCGTTATCGGCCGGTCTTTCTTTTCGAGTCCGCTTTCGGTTGTACTCGTTTATTCTTTTCGAGTCCGCTTTTGGTCGTACTCATTTCTTTCTTCTCGAGTCCGCTTTCGGTCGTACTAGTTTATTCTTCACGAGTCCGCTTTCGGTCGTACTCGTTCATTCTTCTCGAGTCCGCTTTCGGTATTACTTTGCTGTTGAAAGAGCGTTTTCGGCTGGTCTTTCATTTCGAGTCCACTTTCGGTCATACTCCTTTGCTGTTGAAAGAAGGTTTTCGACCGGTCTCTTCTATTCGAGTCCCCTATCGGTTGTACTCGTTTATTCTTTTCATGTCCGCTTTCGGTCGTACTCATTTTCTGTTGAAAGAGCGTTTTCGGCCGGTCTTTCTGTTCGAGTCCGCTTTCGGTCGTACGTGTTTATTCTTTTCGAGTCCGCTTTCGGTCGTACTCGTTTGCTGTTGAAAGAGCGTTTTCGGCCGGTCTTTCTATTCGAGTCCGCTTTTGGTCGTACTCGTTTATTCTTTTCGAGTCCGCTTTCGGTCGTACTCGTTTGCTGTTGAAAGAACGTTTTTGGCCTGTCTTTGTTTTCGAGTCCGCTTTCGGTCGTACTCGTTTATTCTTTTCGAGTCCGCTTTCGGTCGTACTCGTTTGCTGTTGAAAGAATGTTTTCGGCCGGTCTTTCTTTTCGTATCCGCTTTCGGTTGTACTCATTTGCCGTTGAAAGAGTGTTTTCAGCCGGTCTTTCTTTTAGGACCCGCTTTCGGTAGTACTCGTTTGTTGTTGAAAGAGCGTTTTCGGCCGGTCTTTCTTTTCGAATCCGCTTTCGGTTGTACTCGTTTATTCTTTTCAAGTCCGCTTTTGGTCGTACTCGTTTCTTTCTTCTCGAGTCCGCTTTCGGTCGTACTCGTTTATTCTTCTCGAGGCCGCTTTCAGTCGTACTCGTTCATTCTTCTCGAGTCCGCTTTCGGTATTACTTTACTGTTGAAAGAGCATTTTCGACCGGTCTTTCTTTTCGAGTCCGCTTTCGGTCGTACTCGTTTGCTGTTGAAAGAGGGTTTTCGGGCGGTCTCTTCTGTTCGAGTCCGCTTTCGGTCGTACACATTTATTCTTTTCGAGTCCGCTTTCGGTCGTACTCGTTTGCTGTTGAAAGTGCGTTTTCGGCCGGTCTTTCTTTTCGAGTCCGCTTTCGCTCGTACTCGTTTATTCTTTTCGAGTCCGCTTTCGGTCGTACTCATTTGCTGTTGAAAGAGCGTTTTCGGCCGGTCTTTTTTTTCGAGTTCGCTTTCGGTCGTACTCGTTTGCTGTTGAAAGAGCATTTTCGGCCGGTCTTTCTTTTCGAGTCCGCTTTCGGTCGTACTCGTTTGCTGTTGAAAGATCGTTATCGGCCGGTCTTTCTTTTCGAGTCCGCTTTCGGTTGTACTCGTTTATTCTTTTCGAGTCCGCTTTTGGTCGTACTCATTTCTTTCTTCTCGAGTCCGCTTTCGGTCGTACTAGTTTATTCTTCACGAGTCCGCTTTCGGTCGTACTCGTTCATTCTTCTCGAGTCCGCTTTCGGTATTACTTTGCTGTTGAAAGAGCGTTTTCGGCTGGTCTTTCATTTCGAGTCCACTTTCGGTCATACTCCTTTGCTGTTGAAAGAAGGTTTTCGACCGGTCTCTTCTATTCGAGTCCCCTATCGGTTGTACTCGTTTATTCTTTTCATGTCCGCTTTCGGTCGTACTCATTTTCTGTTGAAAGAGCGTTTTCGGCCGGTCTTTCTGTTCGAGTCCGCTTTCGGTCGTACGTGTTTATTCTTTTCGAGTCCGCTTTCGGTCGTACTCGTTTGCTGTTGAAAGAGCGTTTTCGGCCGGTCTTTCTGTTCGAGTCCGCTTTTGGTCGTACTCGTTTATTCTTTTCGAGTCCGCTTTCGGTCGTACTCGTTTGCTGTTGAAAGAACGTTTTTGGCCTGTCTTTGTTTTCGAGTCCGCTTTCGGTCGTACTCGTTTATTCTTTTCGAGTCCGCTTTCGGTCGTACTCGTTTGCTGTTGAAAGAATGTTTTCGGCCTGTCTTTGTTTTCGAGTCCGCTTTCGGTCGTAATCGTTTATTCTTTTCGAGTCCGCTTTTGTTCGTACTCGTTTGCTGTTGAAAGAGCATTTTCGGCCGGTCTTTCTTTTCGTATCCGCTTTCGGTTGTACTCATTTGCCGTTGAAAGAGTGTTTTCAGCCGGTCTTTCTTTTAGGACCCGCTTTCGGTAGTACTCGTTTGTTGTTGAAAGAGCGTTTTCGGCCGGTCTTTCTTTTCGAATCCGCTTTCGGTTGTACTCGTTTATTCTTTTCAAGTCCGCTTTTGGTCGTACTCGTTTCTTTCTTCTCGAGTCCGCTTTCGGTCGTACTCGTTTGCTGTTGAAAGATCGTTATCGGCCGGTCTTTCTTTTCGAGTCCGCTTTCGGTTGTACACGTTTATTCTTTTCGAGTCCGCTTTCGGTCGTACTCGTTTGCTGTTGAAAGAGCGTTTTCGGCCGGTCTTTCTTTTCGAGTCCGCTTTTGGTCGTACTCGTTTATTCTATTCGAGTCCGCTTTCGGTCGTACTCATTTGCTGTTGAAAGAGCGTTTTCGGCCGGTCTTTCTTTTCGAGTTCGCTTTCGGTCGTACTCGTTTGCTGTTGAAAGAGGGTTTTCGGCCGGTCTCTTCTGTTCGAGTCTGCTTTCGGTCGTACACGTTTATTCTTTTCGAGTTCGCTTTTGGTCGTACTCGTTTGCTGTTGAAAGAGCATTTTCGGCCGGTCTTTCTTTTCGAGTCCGCTTTCGGTCGTACTCGTTTGCTGTTGAAAGAGCGTTTTCGGTCGGTCTTTCTTTTCGAGTCCGCTTTCGGTCGTACTCCTTTACTGTTGAAAGAGGGTTTTCGGCCGGTCTCTTCTGTTCGAGTCCGCTTTCGGTCGTACACGTTTATTCTTTTCGAGTTCGCTTTCGGTCGTACTCGTTTGCTGTTGAAAGAGCATTTTCGGCCGATCTTTCTTTTTGAGTCTGCTTTCGGTCGTACTCGTTTGCTGTTGAAAGAGCGTTTTCGGTCGGTCTTTCTTTTCGAGTCCGCTTTCGGTCGTACATCTTTACTGTTGAAAGAGGGTTTTCGGCCGGTCTCTTATGTTCGAGTCCGCTTTCGTCGTACACATTTATTCTTTTCGAGTCCGCTTTCGGTCGTACTCATTTGCTGTTGAAAGAGCGTTTTCGGCCGGTCTTTCTTTTCGAGTTCGCTTTCGATCATACTCGTTTGCTGTTGAAAGAGCATTTTCGGCCGGTCTTTCTTTTCGAGTCCGCTTTCGGTCGTACTCGTTTGCTGTTGAAAGATCGTTATCGGCCGGTCTTTCTTTTCGAGTCCGCTTTCGGTTGTACTCGTTTATTCTTTTCGAGTCCGCTTTTGGTCGTACTCATTTCTTTCTTCTCGAGTCCGCTTTCGGTCGTACTAGTTTATTCTTCACGAGTCCGCTTTCGGTCGTACTCGTTCATTCTTCTCGAGTCCGCTTTCGGTATTACTTTGCTGTTGAAAGAGCGTTTTCGACCGGTCTTTCATTTCGAGTCCACTTTCGGTCATACTCCTTTGCTGTTGAAAGAAGGTTTTCGACCGGTCTCTTCTATTCGAGTCCGCTATCGGTTGTACTCGTTTATTCTTTTCATGTCCGCTTTCGGTCGTACTCGTTTTCTATTGAAAGAGCGTTTTCGGCCGGTCTTTCTGTTCGAGTCCGCTTTCGGTCGTACGTGTTTATTCTTTTCGAGTCCGCTTTCGGTCGTACTCGTTTGCTGTTGAAAGAGCGTTTTCGGCCGGTCTTTCTGTTCGAGTCCGCTTTTGGTCGTACTCGTTTATTCTTTTCGAGTCCGCTTTCGGTCGTACTCGTTTGCTGTTGAAAGAACGTTTTTAGCCTGTCTTTGTTTTCGAGTCCGCTTTCGGTCGTACTCGTTTATTCTTTTCGAGTCCGCTTTCGGTCGTACTCGTTTGCTGTTGAAAGAATGTTTTCGGCCTGTCTTTGTTTTCGAGTCCGCTTTCGGTCGTAATCGTTTATTCTTTTCGAGTCCGCTTTTGTTCGTACTCGTTTGCTGTTGAAAGAGCATTTTCGGCCGGTCTTTCTTTTCGTATCCGCTTTCGGTTGTACTCATTTGCCGTTGAAAGAGTGTTTTCAGCCGGTCTTTCTTTTAGGACCCGCTTTCGGTAGTACTCGTTTGTTGTTGAAAGAGCGTTTTCGGCCGGTCTTTCTTTTCGAATCCGCTTTCGGTTGTACTCGTTTATTCTTTTCAAGTCCGCTTTTGGTCGTACTCGTTTCTTTCTTCTCGAGTCCGCTTTCGGTCGTACTCGTTTATTCTTCTCGAGGCCGCTTTCAGTCGTACTCGTTCATTCTTCTCGAGTCCGCTTTCGGTATTACTTTACTGTTGAAAGAGCATTTTCGACCGGTCTTTCTTTTCGAGTCCGCTTTCGGTCGTACTCGTTTGCTGTTGAAAGAGGGTTTTCGGGCGGTCTCTTCTGTTCGAGTCCACTTTCGGTCGTACACATTTATTCTTTTCGAGTCCGCTTTCGGTCGTACTCGTTTGCTGTTGAAAGTGCGTTTTCGGCCGGTCTTTCTTTTCGAGTCCGCTTTCGCTCGTACTCGTTTATTCTTTTCGAGTCCGCTTTCGGTCGTACTCATTTGCTGTTGAAAGAGCGTTTTCGGCCGGTCTTTTTTTTCGAGTTCGCTTTCGGTCGTACTCGTTTGCTGTTGAAAGAGCATTTTCGGCCGGTCTTTCTTTTCGAGTCCGCTTTCGGTCGTACTCGTTTGCTGTTGAAAGATCGTTATCGGCCGGTCTTTCTTTTCGAGTCCGCTTTCGGTTGTACTCGTTTATTCTTTTCGAGTCCGCTTTTGGTCGTACTCATTTCTTTCTTCTCGAGTCCGCTTTCGGTCGTACTATTTTATTCTTCACGAGTCCGCTTTCGGTCGTACTCGTTCATTCTTCTCGAGTCCGCTTTCGGTATTACTTTGCTGTTGAAAGAGCGTTTTCGACCGGTCTTTCATTTCGAGTCCACTTTCGGTCATACTCCTTTGCTGTTGAAAGAAGGTTTTCGACCGGTCTCTTCTATTCGAGTCCGCTATCGGTTGTACTCGTTTATTCTTTTCATGTCCGCTTTCGGTCGTACTCGTTTTCTGTTGAAAGAGCGTTTTCGGCCGGTCTTTCTGTTCGAGTCCGCTTTCGGTCGTACGTGTTTATTCTTTTCGAGTCCGCTTTCGGTCGTACTCGTTTGCTGTTGAAAGAGCGTTTTCGGCCGGTCTTTCTGTTCGAGTCCGCTTTTGGTCGTACTCGTTTATTCTTTTCGAGTCCGCTTTCGGTCGTACTCGTTTATTCTTTTCGAGTCCGCTTTCGGTCGTACTCGTTTGCTGTTGAAAGAATGTTTTCGGCCTGTCTTTGTTTTCGAGTCCGCTTTCGGTCGTAATCGTTTATTCTTTTCGAGTCCGCTTTTGTTCGTACTCGTTTGCTGTTGAAAGAGCATTTTCGGCCGGTCTTTCTTTTCGTATCCGCTTTCGGTTGTACTCATTTGCCGTTGAAAGAGTGTTTTCAGCCGGTCTTTCTTTTAGGACCCGCTTTTGGTAGTACTCGTTTGTTGTTGAAAGAGCGTTTTCGGCCGGTCTTTCTTTTCGAATCCGCTTTCGGTTGTACTCGTTTATTCTTTTCAAGTCCGCTTTTGGTCGTACTCGTTTCTTTCTTCTCGAGTCCGCTTTCGGTCGTACTCGTTTATTCTTCTCGAGGCCGCTTTCAGTCGTACTCGTTCATTCTTCTCGAGTCCGCTTTCGGTATTACTTTACTGTTGAAAGAGCATTTTCGACCGGTCTTTCTTTTCGAGTCCGCTTTCGGTCGTACTCGTTTGCTGTTGAAAGAGGGTTTTCGGGCGGTCTCTTCTGTTCGAGTCCACTTTCGGTCGTACACATTTATTCTTTTCGAGTCCGCTTTCGGTCGTACTCGTTTGCTGTTGAAAGTGCGTTTTCGGCCGGTCTTTCTTTTCGAGTCCGCTTTCGCTCGTACTCGTTTATTCTTTTCGAGTCCGCTTTCGGTCGTACTCATTTGCTGTTGAAAGAGCGTTTTCGGCCGGTCTTTTTTTTCGAGTTCGCTTTCGGTCGTACTCGTTTGCTGTTGAAAGAGCATTTTCGGCCGGTCTTTCTTTTCGAGTCCGCTTTCGGTCGTACTCGTTTGCTGTTGAAAGATCGTTATCGGCCGGTCTTTCTTTTCGAGTCCGCTTTCGGTTGTACTCGTTTATTCTTTTCGAGTCCGCTTTTGGTCGTACTCATTTCTTTCTTCTCGAGTCCGCTTTCGGTCGTACTAGTTTATTCTTCATGAGTCCGCTTTCGGTCGTACTCGTTCATTCTTCTCGAGTCCGCTTTCGGTATTACTTTGCTGTTGAAAGAGCGTTTTCGGCCGGTCTTTCATTTCGAGTCCACTTTCGGTCATACTCCTTTGCTGTTGAAAGAAGGTTTTCGACCGGTCTCTTCTATTCGAGTCCGCTATCGGTTGTACTCGTTTATTCTTTTCTTGTCCGCTTTCGGTCGTACTCATTTTCTGTTGAAAGAGCGTTTTCGGCCGGTCTTTCTGTTCGAGTCCGCTTTCGGTTGTACGTGTTTATTCTTTTCGAGTCCGCTTTCGGTCGTACTCGTTTGCTGTTGAAAGAGCGTTTTCGGCCGGTCTTTCTGTTCGAGTCCGCTTTTGGTCGTACTCGTTTATTCTTTTTGAGTCCGCTTTCGGTCGTACTCGTTTGCTGTTGAAAGAACGTTTTTGGCCTGTCTTTGTTTTCGAGTCCGCTTTCGGTCGTACTCGTTTATTCTTTTCGAGTCCGCTTACGGTCGTACTCGTTTGCTGTTGAAAGAATGTTTTCGGCCTGTCTTTGTTTTCGAGTCCGCTTTCGGTCGTAATCGTTTATTCTTTTCGAGTCCGCTTTTGTTCGTACTCGTTTGCTGTTGAAAGAGCATTTTCGGCCGGTCTTTCTTTTCGTATCCGCTTTCGGTTGTACTCATTTGCCGTTGAAAGAGTGTTTTCAGCCGGTCTTTCTTTTAGGACCCGCTTTCGGTAGTACTCGTTTGTTGTTGAAAGAGCGTTTTCGGCCGGTCTTTCTTTTCGAATCCGCTTTCGGTTGTACTCGTTTATTCTTTTCAAGTCCGCTTTTGGTCGTACTCGTTTCTTTCTTCTCGAGTCCGCTTTCGGTCGTACTCGTTTATTCTTCTCGAGGCCGCTTTCAGTCGTACTCGTTCATTCTTCTCGAGTCCGCTTTCGGTATTACTTTACTGTTGAAAGAGCATTTTCGACCGGTCTTTCTTTTCGAGTCCGCTTTCGGTCGTACTCGTTTGCTGTTGAAAGAGGGTTTTCGGGCGGTCTCTTCTGTTCGAGTCCGCTTTCGGTCGTACACATTTATTCTTTTCGAGTCCGCTTTCGGTCGTACTCGTTTGCTGTTGAAAGTGCGTTTTCGGCCGGTCTTTCTTTTCGAGTCCGCTTTCGCTCGTACTCGTTTATTCTTTTCGAGTCCGCTTTCGGTCGTACTCATTAGCTGTTGAAAGAGCGTTTTCGGCCGGTCTTTTTTTTCGAGTTCGCTTTCGGTCGTACTCGTTTGCTGTTGAAAGAGCATTTTCGGCCGGTCTTTCTTTTCGAGTCCGCTTTCGGTCGTACTCGTTTGCTGTTGAAAGATCGTTATCGGCCGGTCTTTCTTTTCGAGTCCGCTTTCGGTTGTACTCGTTTATTCTTTTCGAGTCCGCTTTTGGTCGTACTCATTTCTTTCTTCTCGAGTCCGCTTTCGGTCGTACTAGTTTATTCTTCACGAGTCCGCTTTCGGTCGTACTCGTTCATTCTTCTCGAGCCCGCTTTCGGTATTACTTTGCTGTTGAAAGAGCGTTTTCGGCTGGTCTTTCATTTCGAGTCCACTTTCAGTCATACTCCTTTGCTGTTGAAAGAAGGTTTTCGACCGGTCTCTTCTATTCGAGTCCGCTATCGGTTGTACTCGTTTATTCTTTTCATGTCCGCTTTCGGTCGTACTCATTTTCTGTTGAAAGAGCGTTTTCGGCCGGTCTTTCTGTTCGAGTCCGCTTTCGGTCGTACGTGTTTATTCTTTTCGAGTCCGCTTTCGGTCGTACTCGTTTGCTGTTGAAAGAGCGTTTTCGGCCGGTCTTTCTGTTCGAGTCCGCTTTTGGTCGTACTCGTTTATTCTTTTCGAGTCCGCTTTCGGTCGTACTCGTTTGCTGTTGAAAGAACGTTTTTGGCCTGTCTTTGTTTTCGAGTCCGCTTTCGGTCGTACTCGTTTATTCTTTTCGAGTCCGCTTTCGGTCGTACTCGTTTGCTGTTGAAAGAATGTTTTCGGCCTGTCTTTGTTTTCGAGTCCGCTTTCGGTCGTAATCGTTTATTCTTTTCGAGTCCGCTTTTGTTCGTACTCGTTTGCTGTTGAAAGAGCATTTTCGGCCGGTCTTTCTTTTCGTATCCGCTTTCGATTGTACTCATTTGCCGTTGAAAGAGTGTTTTCAGCCGGTCTTTCTTTTAGGACCCGCTTTCGGTAGTACTCGTTTGTTGTTGAAAGAGCGTTTTCGGCCGGTCTTTCTTTTCGAATCCGCTTTCGGTTGTACTCGTTTATTCTTTTCAAGTCCGCTTTTGGTCGTACTCGTTTCTTTCTTCTCGAGTCCGCTTTCGGTCGTACTCGTTTATTCTTCTCGAGGCCGCTTTCAGTCGTACTCGTTCATTCTTCTCGAGTCCGCTTTCGGTATTACTTTACTGTTGAAAGAGCATTTTCGACCGGTCTTTCTTTTCGAGTCCGCTTTCGGTCGTACTCGTTTGCTGTTGAAAGAGGGTTTTCGGGCGGTCTCTTCTGTTCGAGTCCGCTTTCGGTCGTACACATTTATTCTTTTCGAGTCCGCTTTCGGTCGTACTCGTTTGCTGTTGAAAGTGCGTTTTCGGCCGGTCTTTCTTTTCGAGTCCGCTTTCGCTCGTACTCGTTTATTCTTTTCGAGTCCGCTTTCGGTCGTACTCATTTGCTGTTGAAAGAGCGTTTTCGGCCGGTCTTTTTTTTCGAGTTCGCTTTCGGTCGTACTCGTTTGCTGTTGAAAGAGCATTTTCGGCCGGTCTTTCTTTTCGAGTCCGCTTTCGGTCATACTCGTTTGCTGTTGAAAGATCGTTATCGGCCGGTCTTTCTTTTCGAGTCCGCTTTCGGTTGTACTCGTTTATTCTTTTCGAGTCCGCTTTTGGTCGTACTCATTTCTTTCTTCTCGAGTCCGCTTTCGGTCGTACTAGTTTATTCTTCACGAGTCCGCTTTTGGTCGTACTCGTTCATTCTTCTCGAGTCCGCTTTCGGTATTACTTTGCTGTTGAAAGAGCGTTTTCGGCTGGTCTTTCATTTCGAGTCCACTTTCGGTCATACTCCTTTGCTGTTGAAAGAAGGTTTTCGACCGGTCTCTTCTATTCAAGTCCGCTATCGGTTGTACTCGTTTATTCTTTTCATGTCCGCTTTCGGTCGTACTCATTTTCTGTTGAAAGAGCGTTTTCGGCCGGTCTTTCTGTTCGAGTCCGCTTTCGGTCGTACGTGTTTATTCTTTTCGAGTCCGCTTTCGGTCGTACTCGTTTGCTGTTGAAAGAGCGTTTTCGGCCGGTCTTTCTGTTCGAGTCCGCTTTTGGTCGTACTCGTTTATTCTTTTCGAGTCCGCTTTCGGTCGTACTCGTTTGCTGTTGAAAGAACGTTTTTGGCCTGTCTTTGTTTTCGAGTCCGCTTTCGGTCGTACTCGTTTATTCTTTTCGAGTCCGCTTTCGGTCGTACTCGTTTGCTGTTGAAAGAATGTTTTCGGCCTGTCTTTGTTTTCGAGTCCGCTTTCGGTCGTAATCGTTTATTCTTTTCGAGTCCGCTTTTGTTCGTACTCGTTTGCTGTTGAAAGAGCAATTTCGGCCGGTCTTTCTTTTCGTATCCGCTTTCGGTTGTACTCATTTGCCGTTGAAAGAGTGTTTTCAGCCGGTCTTTCTTTTAGGACCCGCTTTCGGTAGTACTCGTTTGTTGTTGAAAGAGCGTTTTCGGCCGGTCTTTCTTTTCGAATCCGCTTTCGGTTGTACTCGTTTATTCTTTTCAAGTCCGCTTTTGGTCGTACTCGTTTCTTTCTTCTCGAGTCCGTTTTCGGTCGTACTCGTTTATTCTTCTCGAGGCCGCTTTCAGTCGTACTCGTTCATTCTTCTCGAGTCCGCTTTCGGTATTACTTTACTGTTGAAAGAGCATTTTCGACCGGTCTTTCTTTTCGAGTCCGCTTTCGGTCGTACTCGTTTGCTGTTGAAAGAGGGTTTTCGGGCGGTCTCTTCTGTTCGAGTCCGCTTTCGGTCGTACACATTTATTCTTTTCGAGTCCGCTTTCGGTCGTACTCGTTTGCTGTTGAAAGTGCGTTTTCGGCCGGTCTTTCTTTTCGAGTCCGCTTTCGCTCGTACTCGTTTATTCTTTTCGAGTCCGCTTTCGGTCGTACTCATTTGCTGTTGAAAGAGCGTTTTTGGCCGGTCTTTTTTTTCGAGTTCGCTTTCGGTCGTACTCGTTTGCTGTTGAAAGAGCATTTTCGGCCGGTCTTTCTTTTCGAGTCCGCTTTCGGTCGTACTCGTTTGCTGTTGAAAGATCGTTATCGGCCGGTCTTTCTTTTCGAGTCCGCTTTCGGTTGTACTCGTTTATTCTTTTCGAGTCCGCTTTTGGTCGTACTCATTTCTTTCTTCTCGAGTCCGCTTTCGGTCGTACTAGTTTATTCTTCACGAGTCCGCTTTCGGTCGTACTCGTTCATTCTTCTCGAGTCCGCTTTCGGTATTACTTTGCTGTTGAAAGAGCGTTTTCGGCCGGTCTTTCATTTCGAGTCCACTTTCGGTCATACTCCTTTGCTGTTGAAAGAAGGTTTTCGACCGGTCTCTTCTATTCGAGTCCGCTATCGGTTGTACTCGTTTATTCTTTTCATGTCCGCTTTCGGTCGTACTCATTTTCTGTTGAAAGAGCGTTTTCGGCCGGTCTTTCTGTTCGAGTCCGCTTTCGGTTGTACGTGTTTATTCTTTTCGAGTCCGCTTTCGGTCGTACTCGTTTGCTGTTGAAAGAGCGTTTTCGGCCGGTCTTTCTGTTCGAGTCCGCTTTTGGTCGTACTCGTTTATTCTTTTTGAGTCCGCTTTCGGTCGTACTCGTTTGCTGTTGAAAGAACGTTTTTGGCCTGTCTTTGTTTTCGAGTCCGCTTTCGGTCGAACTCGTTTATTCTTTTCGAGTCCGCTTTCGGTCGTACTCGTTTGCTGTTGAAAGAATGTTTTCGGCCTGTCTTTGTTTTCGAGTCCGCTTTCGGTCGTAATCGTTTATTCTTTTCGAGTCCGCTTTTGTTCGTACTCGTTTGCTGTTGAAAGAGCATTTTCGGCCGGTCTTTCTTTTCGTATCCGCTTTCGGTTGTACTCATTTGCCGTTGAAAGAGTGTTTTCAGCCGGTCTTTCTTTTAGGACCCGCTTTCGGTAGTACTCGTTTGTTGTTGAAAGAGCGTTTTCGGCCGGTCTTTCTTTTCGAATCCGCTTTCGGTTGTACTCGTTTATTCTTTTCAAGTCCGCTTTTGGTCGTACTCGTTTCTTTCTTCTCGAGTCCGCTTTCGGTCGTACTCGTTTATTCTTCTCGAGGCCGCTTTCAGTCGTACTCGTTCATTCTTCTCGAGTCCGCTTTCGGTATTACTTTACTGTTGAAAGAGCATTTTCGACCGGTCTTTCTTTTCGAGTCCGCTTTCGGTCGTACTCGTTTGCTGTTGAAAGAGGGTTTTCGGGCGGTCTCTTCTGTTCGAGTCCGCTTTCGGTCGTACAGATTTATTCTTTTCGAGTCCGCTTTCGGTCGTACTCGTTTGCTGTTGAAAGTGCGTTTTCGGCCGGTCTTTCTTTTCGAGTCCGCTTTCGCTCGTACTCGTTTATTCTTTTCGAGTCCGCTTTCGGTCGTACTCATTTGCTGTTGAAAGAGCGTTTTCGGCCGGTCTTTTTTTTCGAGTTCGCTTTCGGTCGTACTCGTTTGCTGTTGATATAGCATTTTCGGCTGATCTTTATTTTCGAGTCCGCTTTCGGTCGTATTCGTTTGCTGTTGAAAGTTCGTTTTCGGCCGGTCTTTCTTTTCGAGTCGGCTTTCGGTTGTACTCGTTTAATCTTTTCGAGTCCGCTTTTGGTCGTACTCATTTCTTTCTTCTCGAGTCCGCTTTCGGTCGTACTAGTTTATTCTTCTCGAGTCCGCTTTCGGTCGTACTCGTTCATTCTTCTCGAGTCCGCTTTCGGTATTACTTTGCTGTTGAAAGAGCGTTTTCGGCCGGTCTTTCATTTCGAGTCCACTTTCGGTCATACTCGTTTGCTGTTGAAAGAACGTTTTCGACCGGTCTCTTCTATTCGAGTCCGCTTTCGGTCGTACTAGTTTATGCTTTTCAAGTCCGCTTTCGGTCGTACTCGTTTTCTGTTGAAAGAGCGTTTTCGGCCGGTCTTTCTGTTCGAGTCCGCTTTCGGTCGTACGTGTTTATTCTTTTCGAGTCCGCTTTCGGTCGTACTCGTTTGCTGTTGAAAGAGCGTTTTCGGCCGGTCTTTCTGTTCGAGTCCGCTTTTGGTCGTACTCGTTTATTCTTTTCGAGTCCGCTTTCGGTCGTACTCGTTTGCTGTTGAAAGAATGTTTTCGGCCTGTCTTTGTTTTCGAGTCCGCTTTCGGTCGTACTCGTTTATTCTTTTCGAGTCCGCTTTCGGTCGTACTCGTTTGCTGTTGAAAGAATGTTTTCGGCCTGTCTTTGTTTTCGAGTCCGCTTTCGGTCGTAATCGTTTATTCTTTTCGAGTCCGCTTTTGTTCGTACTCGTTTGCTGTTGAAAGAGCATTTTCGGCCGGTCTTTCTTTTCGTATCCGCTTTCGGTTGTACTCATTTGCCGTTGAAAGAGTGTTTTCAGCCGGTCTTTCTTTTAGGACCCGCTTTCGGTAGTACTCGTTTGTTGTTGAAAGAGCGTTTTCGGCCGGTCTTTCTTTTCGAATCCGCTTTCGGTTGTACTCGTTTATTCTTTTCAAGTCCGCTTTTGGTCGTACTCGTTTCTTTCTTCTCGAGTCCGCTTTCGGTCGTACTCGTTTATTCTTCTCGAGGCCGCTTTCAGTCGTACTCGTTCATTCTTCTCGAGTCCGCTTTCGGTATTACTTTACTGTTGAAAGAGCATTTTCGACCGGTCTTTCTTTTCGAGTCCGCTTTCGGTCGTACTCGTTTGCTGTTGAAAGAGGGTTTTCGGGCGGTCTCTTCTGTTCGAGTCCGCTTTCGGTCGTACACATTTATTCTTTTCGAGTCCGCTTTCGGTCGTACTCGTTTGCTGTTGAAAGTGCGTTTTCGGCCGGTCTTTCTTTTCGAGTCCGCTTTCGCTCGTACTCGTTTATTCTTTTCGAGTCCGCTTTCGGTCGTACTCATTTGCTGTTGAAAGAGCGTTTTCGGCCGGTCTTTTTTTTCGAGTTCGCTTTCGGTCGTACTCGTTTGCTGTTGAAAGAGCATTTTCGGCCGGTCTTTCTTTTCGAGTCCGCTTTCGGTCGTACTCGTTTGCTGTTGAAAGATCGTTATCGGCCGGTCTTTCTTTTCGAGTCCGCTTTCGGTTGTACTCGTTTATTCTTTTCGAGTCCGCTTTTGGTCGTACTCATTTCTTTCTTCTCGAGTCCGCTTTCGGTCGTACTAGTTTATTCTTCACGAGTCCGCTTTCGGTCGTACTCGTTCATTCTTCTCGAGTCCGCTTTCGGTATTACTTTGCTGTTGAAAGAGCGTTTTCGGCCGGTCTTTCATTTCGAGTCCACTTTCGGTCATACTCCTTTGCTGTTGAAAGAAGGTTTTCGACCGGTCTCTTCTATTCGAGTCCGCTATCGGTTGTACTCGTTTATTCTTTTCATGTCCGCTTTCGGTCGTACTCATTTTCTGTTGAAAGAGCGTTTTCGGCCGGTCTTTCTGTTCGAGTCCGCTTTCGGTTGTACGTGTTTATTCTTTTCGAGTCCGCTTTCGGTCGTACTCGTTTGCTGTTGAAAGAGCGTTTTCGGCCGGTCTTTCTGTTCGAGTCCGCTTTTGGTCGTACTCGTTTATTCTTTTTGAGTCCGCTTTCGGTCGTACTCGTTTGCTGTTGAAAGAACGTTTTTGGCCTTTGTTTTCGAGTCCGCTTTCGGTCGAACTCGTTTATTCTTTTCGAGTCCGCTTTCGGTCGTACTCGTTTGCTGTTGAAAGAATGTTTTCGGCCTGTCTTTGTTTTCGAGTCCGCTTTCGGTCGTAATCGTTTATTCTTTTCGAGTCCGCTTTTGTTCGTACTCGTTTGCTGTTGAAAGAGCATTTTCGGCTGGTCTTTCTTTTCGTATCCGCTTTCGGTTGTACTCATTTGCCGTTGAAAGAGTGTTTTCAGCCGGTCTTTCTTTTAGGACCCGCTTTCGGTAGTACTCGTTTGTTGTTGAAAGAGCGTTTTCGGCCGGTCTTTCTTTTCGAATCTGCTTTCGGTTGTACTCGTTTATTCTTTTCAAGTCCGCTTTTGGTCGTACTCGTTTCTTTCTTCTCGAGTCCGCTTTCGGTCGTACTCGTTTATTCTTCTCGAGGCCGCTTTCAGTCGTACTCGTTCATTCTTCTCGAGTCCGCTTTCGGTATTACTTTACTGTTGAAAGAGCATTTTCGACCGGTCTTTCTTTTCGAGTCCGCTTTCGGTCGTACTCGTTTGCTGTTGAAAGAGGGTTTTCGGGCGGTCTCTTCTGTTCGAGTCCGCTTTCGGTCGTACAGATTTATTCTTTTCGAGTCCGCTTTCGGTCGTACTCGTTTGCTGTTGAAAGTGCGTTTTCGGCCGGTCTTTCTTTTCGAGTCCGCTTTCGCTCGTACTCGTTTATTCTTTTCGAGTCCGCTTTCGGTCGTACTCATTTGCTGTTGAAAGAGCGTTTTCGGCCGGTCTTTTTTTTCGAGTTCGCTTTCGGTCGTACTCGTTTGCTGTTGATATAGCATTTTCGGCTGATCTTTATTTTCGAGTCCGCTTTCGGTCGTATTCGTTTGCTGTTGAAAGTTTGTTTTCGGCCGGTCTTTCTTTTCGAGTCGGCTTTCGGTTGTACTCGTTTAATCTTTTCGAGTCCGCTTTTGGTCGTACTCATTTCTTTCTTCTCGAGTCCGCTTTCGGTCGTACTAGTTTATTCTTCTCGAGTCCGCTTTCGGTCGTACTCGTTCATTCTTCTCGAGTCCGCTTTCGGTATTACTTTGCTGTTGAAAGAGCGTTTTCGGCCGGTCTTTCATTTCGAGTCCACTTTCGGTCATACTCGTTTGCTGTTGAAAGAACGTTTTCGACCGGTCTCTTCTATTCGAGTCCGCTTTCGGTCGTACTAGTTTATTCTTTTCAAGTCCGCTTTCGGTCGTACTCGTTTTCTGTTGAAAGAGCGTTTTCGGCCGGTCTTTCTGTTCGAGTCCGCTTTCGGTCGTACGCGTTTATTCTTTTCGAGTCCGCTTTCGGTCGTACTCGTTTGCTGTTGAAAGAGCGTTTTCGGTCGGTCTTTCTGTTCGAGTCCGCTTTTGGTCATACTCGTTTATGCTTTTCGAGTCCGCTTTTGGTCGTACTCGTTTGCTGTTGAAAGAGCGTTTTCGGACGGTCTTTCTTTTTGGGTCCGCTTTCGGTCGTACTCGTTTATTCTTTTCGAGTCCGCTTTTGGTCGTACTCGTTTGCTGTTGAAAGAGCATTTTTGGTCGGTCTTTCTTTTCGTGTCCGCTTTCGGTTGTACTCGTTTGCCGTTGAAAGAGCATTTTCAACCGGTCTTTCTTTTAGGGTCCGCTTTCGGTAGTACTCGTTTGTTGTTGAAAGAGCGTTTTTGGCCCGTCTTTCTTTTTGAATCCGCTTTCGGTTGTACTCGTTTATTCTTTTCGAGTCCGCTTTTGGTCGTACTCGTTTCTTTCTTCTCGAGTCCGCTTTCGGTCGTACTAGTTTATTCTTCACGAGTCCGCTTTCGGTCGTACTCGTTCATTCTTCTCGAGTCCGCTTTCGGTATTACTTTGCTGTTGAAAGAGCGTTTTCGGCCGGTCTTTCATTTCGAGTCCGCTTTCGGTCGTACTCCTTTGCTGTTGAAAGAAGGTTTTCGACCGGTCTCTTCTATTCGAGTCCGCTATCGGTTGTACTCGTTTATTCTTTTCATGTCCGCTTTCGGTCGTACTCGTTTTCTGTTGAAAGAGCGTTTTCGGCCGGTCTTTCTGTTCGAGTCCGCTTTCGGTCGTACGTGTTTATTCTTTTCGAGTCCGCTTTCGGTCGTACTCGTTTGCTGTTGAAAGAGCGTTTTCGGCCGGTCTTTCTGTTCGAGTCCGCTTTTGGTCGTACTCGTTTATTCTTTTTGAGTCCGCTTTCGGTCGTACTCGTTTGCTGTTGAAAGAACGTTTTTAGCCTGTCTTTGTTTTCGAGTCCGCTTTCGGTCGTACTCGTTTATTCTTTTCGAGTCCGCTTTCGGTCGTACTCGTTTGCTGTTGAAAGAATGTTTTCGGCCTGTCTTTGTTTTCGAGTCCGCTTTCGGTCGTAATCGTTTATTCTTTTCGAGTCCGCTTTTGTTCGTACTCGTTTGCTGTTGAAAGAGCATTTTCGGCCGGTCTTTCTTTTCGTATCCGCTTTCGGTTGTACTCATTTGCCGTTGAAAGAGTGTTTTCAGCCGGTCTTTCTTTTAGGACCCGCTTTCGGTAGTACTCGTTTGTTGTTGAAAGAGCGTTTTCGGCCGGTCTTTCTTTTCGAATCCGCTTTCGGTTGTACTCGTTTATTCTTTTCAAGTCCGCTTTTGGTCGTACTCGTTTCTTTCTTCTCGAGTCCGCTTTCGGTCGTACTCGTTTATTCTTCTCGAGGCCGCTTTCAGTCGTACTCGTTCATTCTTCTCGAGTCCGCTTTCGGTATTACTTTACTGTTGAAAGAGCATTTTCGACCGGTCTTTCTTTTCGAGTCCGCTTTCGGTCGTACTCGTTTGCTGTTGAAAGAGGGTTTTCGGGCGGTCTCTTCTGTTCGAGTCCGCTTTCGGTCGTACACATTTATTCTTTTCGAGTCCGCTTTCGGTCGTACTCGTTTGCTGTTGAAAGTGCGTTTTCGGCCGGTCTTTCTTTTCGAGTCCGCTTTCGCTCGTACTCGTTTATTCTTTTCGAGTCCGCTTTCGGTCGTACTCATTTGCTGTTGAAAGAGCGTTTTCGGCCGGTCTTTTTTTTCGAGTTCGCTTTCGGTCGTACTCGTTTGCTGTTGAAAGAGCATTTTCGGCCGGTCTTTCTTTTCGAGTCCGCTTTCGGTCATACTCGTTTGCTGTTGAAAGATCGTTATCGGCCGGTCTTTCTTTTCGAGTCCGCTTTCGGTTGTACTCGTTTATTCTTTTCGAGTCCGCTTTTGGTCGTACTCATTTCTTTCTTCTCGAGTCCGCTTTCGGTCGTACTAGTTTATTCTTCACGAGTCCGCTTTTGGTCGTACTCGTTCATTCTTCTCGAGTCCGCTTTCGGTATTACTTTGCTGTTGAAAGAGCGTTTTCGGCTGGTCTTTCATTTCGAGTCCACTTTCGGTCATACTCCTTTGCTGTTGAAAGAAGGTTTTCGACCGGTCTCTTCTATTCAAGTCCGCTATCGGTTGTACTCGTTTATTCTTTTCATGTCCGCTTTCGGTCGTACTCATTTTCTGTTGAAAGAGCGTTTTCGGCCGGTCTTTCTGTTCGAGTCCGCTTTCGGTCGTACGTGTTTATTCTTTTCGAGTCCGCTTTCGGTCGTACTCGTTTGCTGTTGAAAGAGCGTTTTCGGCCGGTCTTTCTGTTCGAGTCCGCTTTTGGTCGTACTCGTTTATTCTTTTCGAGTCCGCTTTCGGTCGTACTCGTTTGCTGTTGAAAGAACGTTTTTGGCCTGTCTTTGTTTTCGAGTCCGCTTTCGGTCGTACTCGTTTATTCTTTTCGAGTCCGCTTTCGGTCGTACTCGTTTGCTGTTGAAAGAATGTTTTCGGCCTGTCTTTGTTTTCGAGTCCGCTTTCGGTCGTAATCGTTTATTCTTTTCGAGTCCGCTTTTGTTCGTACTCGTTTGCTGTTGAAAGAGCAATTTCGGCCGGTCTTTCTTTTCGTATCCGCTTTCGGTTGTACTCATTTGCCGTTGAAAGAGTGTTTTCAGCCGGTCTTTCTTTTAGGACCCGCTTTCGGTAGTACTCGTTTGTTGTTGAAAGAGCGTTTTCGGCCGGTCTTTCTTTTCGAATCCGCTTTCGGTTGTACTCGTTTATTCTTTTCAAGTCCGCTTTTGGTCGTACTCGTTTCTTTCTTCTCGAGTCCGTTTTCGGTCGTACTCGTTTATTCTTCTCGAGGCCGCTTTCAGTCGTACTCGTTCATTCTTCTCGAGTCCGCTTTCGGTATTACTTTACTGTTGAAAGAGCATTTTCGACCGGTCTTTCTTTTCGAGTCCGCTTTCGGTCGTACTCGTTTGCTGTTGAAAGAGGGTTTTCGGGCGGTCTCTTCTGTTCGAGTCCGCTTTCGGTCGTACAGATTTATTCTTTTCGAGTCCGCTTTCGGTCGTACTCGTTTGCTGTTGAAAGAGCGTTTTCGGACGGTCTTTCTTTTTGGGTCCGCTTTCGGTCGTACTCGTTTATTCTTTTCGAGTCCGCTTTTGGTCGTACTCGTTTGCTGTTGAAAGAGCATTTTTGGTCGGTCTTTCTTTTCGTGTCCGCTTTCGGTTGTACTCGTTTGCTGTTGAAAGAGCATTTTCAGCCGGTCTTTCTTTTAGGGTCCGCTTTCGGTAGTACTCGTTTGTTGTTGAAAGAGCGTTTTTGGCCCGTCTTTCTTTTTGAATCCGCTTTCGGTTGTACTCGTTTATTCTTTTCGAGTCCGCTTTTGGTCGTACTCGTTTCTTTCTTCTCGAGTCCGCTTTCGGTCGTACTAGTTTATTCTTCACGAGTCCGCTTTCGGTCGTACTCGTTCATTCTTCTCGAGTCCGCTTTCGGTATTACTTTGCTGTTGAAAGAGCGTTTTCGGCCGGTCTTTCATTTCGAGTCCGCTTTCGGTCGTACTCCTTTGCTGTTGAAAGAAGGTTTTCGACCGGTCTCTTCTATTCGAGTCCGCTATCGGTTGTACTCGTTTATTCTTTTCATGTCCGCTTTCGGTCGTACTCGTTTTCTGTTGAAAGAGCGTTTTCGGCCGGTCTTTCTGTTCGAGTCCGCTTTCGGTCGTACGTGTTTATTCTTTTCGAGTCCGCTTTCGGTCGTACTCGTTTGCTGTTGAAAGAGCGTTTTCGGCCGGTCTTTCTGTTCGAGTCCGCTTTTGGTCGTACTCGTTTATTCTTTTTGAGTCCGCTTTCGGTCGTACTCGTTTGCTGTTGAAAGAACGTTTTTAGCCTGTCTTTGTTTTCGAGTCCGCTTTCGGTCGTACTCGTTTATTCTTTTCGAGTCCGCTTTCGGTCGTACTCGTTTGCTGTTGAAAGAATGTTTTCGGCCTGTCTTTGTTTTCGAGTCCGCTTTCGGTCGTAATCGTTTATTCTTTTCGAGTCCGCTTTTGTTCGTACTCGTTTGCTGTTGAAAGAGCATTTTCGGCCGGTCTTTCTTTTCGTATCCGCTTTCGGTTGTACTCATTTGCCGTTGAAAGAGTGTTTTCAGCCGGTCTTTCTTTTAGGACCCGCTTTCGGTAGTACTCGTTTGTTGTTGAAAGAGCGTTTTCGGCCGGTCTTTCTTTTCGAATCCGCTTTCGGTTGTACTCGTTTATTCTTTTCAAGTCCGCTTTTGGTCGTACTCGTTTCTTTCTTCTCGAGTCCGCTTTCGGTCGTACTCGTTTATTCTTCTCGAGGCCGCTTTCAGTCGTACTCGTTCATTCTTCTCGAGTCCGCTTTCGGTATTACTTTACTGTTGAAAGAGCATTTTCGACCGGTCTTTCTTTTCGAGTCCGCTTTCGGTCGTACTCGTTTGCTGTTGAAAGAGGGTTTTCGGGCGGTCTCTTCTGTTCGAGTCCGCTTTCGGTCGTACAGATTTATTCTTTTCGAGTCCGCTTTCGGTCGTACTCGTTTGCTGTTGAAAGTGCGTTTTCGGCCGGTCTTTCTTTTCGAGTCCGCTTTCGCTCGTACTCGTTTATTCTTTTCGAGTCCGCTTTCGGTCGTACTCATTTGTTGTTGAAAGAGCGTTTTCGGCCGGTCTTTTTTTTCGAGTTCGCTTTCGGTCGTACTCGTTTGCTGTTGAAATAGCATTTTCGGCTGATCTTTCTTTTCGAGTCCGCTTTCGGTCGTATTCGTTTGCTGTTGAAAGTTCGTTTTCGGCCGGTTTTTCTTTTCGAGTCGGCTTTCGGTTGTACTCGTTTAATCTTTTCGAGTCCGCTTTTGGTCGTACTCATTTCTTTCTTCTCGAGTCCGCTTTCGGTCGTACTAGTTTATTCTTCTCGAGTCCGCTTTCGGTCGTACTCGTTCATTCTTCTCGAGTCCGCTTTCGGTATTACTTTGCTGTTGAAAGAGCGTTTTCGGCCGGTCTTTCATTTCGAGTCCACTTTCGGTCATACTCGTTTGTTGTTGAAAGAACGTTTTCGACCGGTCTCTTCTATTCGAGTCCGCTTTCGGTCGTACTAGTTTATTCTTTTCAAGTCCGCTTTCGGTCGTACTCGTTTTCTGTTGAAAGAGCGTTTTCGGCCGGTCTTTCTGTTCGAGTCCGCTTTCGGTCGTACGCGTTTATTCTTTTCGAGTCCGCTTTCGGTCGTACTCGTTTGCTGTTGAAAGAGCGTTTTCGGTCGGTCTTTCTGTTCGAGTCCGCTTTTGGTCGTACTCGTTTATTCTTTTCGAGTCCGCTTTTGGTCGTACTCGTTTGCTGTTGAAAGAGCGTTTTTGGACGGTCTTTCTTTTTGGGTCCGCTTTCGGTCGTACTCGTTTATTCTTTTCGAGTCCGCTTTTGGTCGTACTCGTTTGCTGTTGAAAGAGCATTTTTGGTCGGACTTTCTTTTCGTGTCCGCTTTCGGTTGTACTCGTTTTCCGTTGAAAGAGCATTTTCAGCCGGTCTTTCTTTTAGGGTCCGCTTTCGGTAGTACTCGTTTGTTGTTGAAAGAGCGTTTTTGGCCCGTCTTTCTTTTTGAATCCGCTTTCGGTTGTACTCGTTTATTCTTTTCGAGTCCGCTTTTGGTCGTACTCGTTTCTTTCTTCTCGAGTCCGCTTTCGGTCGTACTCGTTTATTCTTCTCGAGGCCGTTTTCAGTCGTACTCGTTCATTCTTCTCGAGTCCGCTTTCGGTATTACTTTACTGTTGAAAGAGCGTTTTCGACCGGTCTTTCTTTTCGAGTCCGCTTTCGGTCGTACTCGTTTGCTGTTGAAAGAAGGTTTTCGGACGGTCTCTTCTGTTCGAGTCCGCTTTCGGTCGTACACGTTTATTCTTTTCGAGTCCGCTTTCGGTCGTACTCGTTTGCTGTTGAAAGAGCGTTTTCGGCCGGTCTTTCTTTTCGAGTCGGCTTTCGGTTGTACTCGTTTAATCTTTTCGAGTCCGCTTTTGTTCGTACTCATTTCTTTCTTCTCGAGTCCGCTTTCGGTCGTACTAGTTTATTCTTCTCGAGTCCGCTTTCGGTCGTACTCGTTCATTCTTCTCGAGTCCGCTTTCGGTATTACTTTGCTGTTGAAAGAGCGTTTTCGGCCGGTCTTTCATTTCGAGTCCACTTTCGGTCATACTCCTTTGCTGTTGAAAGAACGTTTTCGACCGGTCTCTTCTATTCGAGTCCGCTATCGGTTGTACTCGTTTATTCTTTTCATGTCCGCTTTCGGTTGTACTCGTTTTCTGTTGAAAGAGCGTTTTCGGCCGGTCTTTCTGTTCGAGTCCGCTTTCGGTCGTACGTGTTTATTCTTTTCGAGTCCGCTTTCGGTCGTACTCGTTTGCTGTTGAAAGAGCGTTTTCGGCCGGTCTTTCTGTTCGAGTCCGCTTTTGGTCGTACTCGTTTATTCTTTTCGAGTCCGCTTTCGGTCGTACTCGTTTGCAGTTGAAAGAACGTTTTTGGCCTGTCTTTGTTTTCGAGTCCGCTTTCGGTCGTACTCGTTTATTCTTTTCGAGTCCGCTTTCGGTCGTACTCGTTTGCTGTTGAAAGAATGTTTTCGGCCTGTCTTTGTTTTCGAGTCCGCTTTCGGTCGTAATCGTTTATTCTTTTCGAGTCCGCTTTTGTTCGTACTCGTTTGCTGTTGAAAGAGCATTTTCGGCCGGTCTTTCTTTTCGTGTCCGCTTTCGGTTGTACTCATTTGCCGTTGAAAGAGTGTTTTCAGCCGGTCTTTCTTTTAGGATCCGCTTTCGGTAATACTCGTTTGTTGTTGAAAGAGCGTTTTCGGCCGGTCTTTCTTTTCGAATCCGCTTTCGGTTGTACTCGTTTATTCTTTTCAAGTCCGCTTTTGGTCGTACTCGTTTCTTTCTTCTCGAGTCCGCTTTCGATCGTACTCGTTTATTCTTCTCAAGGCCGCTTTCGGTATTACTTTACTGTTGAAAGAGCGTTTTCGACCGGTCTTTCTTTTCGAGTCCGCTTTCGGTCGTACTCGTTTGCTGTTGAAAGAGGGTTTTCGGCCGGTCTCTTCTCTTCGAGTCCGCTTTCGGTCGTACATGTTTATTCTTTTCGAGTCCGCTTTCGGTCGTACTCGTTTGCTGTTGAAAGTGCGTTTTCGGCCGGTCTTTCTTTTCGAGTCCGCTTTCGCTCGTACTCGTTTATTCTTTTCGAGTCCGCTTTCGGTCGTACTCATTTGCTGTTGAAAGAGCGTTTTCGGCCGGTCTTTTTTTTCGAGTTCGCTTTCGGTCGTACTCGTTTGCTGTTGAAATAGCATTTTCGGCTGATCTTTCTTTTCGAGTCCGCTTTCGGTCGTAGTCGTTTGCTGTTGAAAGTTCGTTTTCGGCCGGTCTTTCTTTTCGAGTCGGCTTTCGGTTGTACTCGTTTAATCTTTTCGAGTCCGCATTTGGTCGTACTTATTTCTTTCTTCTCGAGTCCGCTTTCGGTCGTACTAGTTTATTCTTCTCGAGTCCGCTTTCGGTCGTACTCGTTCATTCTTCTCGAGTCCGCTTTCGGTATTACTTTGCTGTTGAAAGAGCGTTTTCGGCCGGTCTTTCATTTCGAGTCCACTTTCGGTCATACTCGTTTGCTGTTGAAAGAACGTTTTCGACCGGTCTCTTCTATTCGAGTCCGCTTTCGGTCGTACTCGTTTATTCTTTTCAAGTCCGCTTTCGGTCGTACTCGTTTGCTGTTGAAAGAGCGTTTTCGGCCGGTCTTTCTGTTCGAGTCCGCTTTCGGTCGTACGCGTTTATTCTTTTCGAGTCCGCTTTCGGTCGTACTCGTTTGCTGTTGAAAGAGCGTTTTCGGTCGGTCTTTCTGTTCGAGTCCGCTTTTGGTCGTACTCGTTTATTCTTTTCGAGTCCGCTTTTGGTCGTACTCGTTTGCTGTTGAAAGAGCGTTTTCGGACGGTCTTTCTTTTCGAGTCCACCTTCGGTCGTACTCGTTTATTCTTTTCGAGTCCGCTTTTGGTCGTACTCGTTTGCTGTTGAAAGAGCATTTTTGGTCGGTCTTTCTTTTCGTGTCCGCTTTCGGTTGTACTCGTTTGCCGTTGAAAGAGCGTTTTCAGCCGTACTTTCTTTTAGGGTCCGCTTTCGGTAGTACTCGTTTGTTGTTGAAAGAGCGTTTTTGGCCCGTCTTTCTTTTTGAATCCGCTTTCGGTTGTACTCGTTTATTCCTTTCGAGTCCACTTTTGGTCGTACTCGTTTCTTTCTTCTCGAGTCCGCTTTCGGTCGTACTCGTTTATTCTTCTCGAGGCCGTTTTCAGTCGTACTCGTTCATTCTTCTCGAGTCCGCTTTCGGTATTACTTTACTGTTGAAAGAGCGTTTTCGACCGGTCTTTCTTTTCGAGTCCGCTTTCGGTCGTACTCGTTTGCTGTTGAAAGAAGGTTTTCGGCCGGTCTCTTCTGTTCGAGTCCGCTTTCGGTCGTACACGTTTATTCTTTTCGAGTCCGCTTTCGGTCGTACTCGTTTGCTGTTGAAAGAGCGTTTTCGGCCGGTCTTTCTTTTCGAGTCGGCTTTCGGTTGTACTCGTTTAATCTTTTCGAGTCCGCTTTTGTTCGTACTCATTTCTTTCTTCTCGAGTCCGCTTTCGGTCGTACTAGTTTATTCTTCTCGAGTCCGCTTTCGGTCGTACTCGTTCATTCTTCTCGAGTCCGCTTTCGGTATTACTTTGCTGTTGAAAGAGCGTTTTCGGCCGGTCTTTCATTTCGAGTCCACTTTCGGTCATACTCCTTTGCTGTTGAAAGAACGTTTTCGACCGGTCTCTTCTATTCGAGTCCGCTATCGGTTGTACTCGTTTATTCTTTTCATGTCCGCTTTCGGTTGTACTCGTTTTCTGTTGAAAGAGCGTTTTCGGCCGGTCTTTCTGTTCGAGTCCGCTTTCGGTCGTACGTGTTTATTCTTTTCGAGTCCGCTTTCGGTCGTACTCGTTTGCTGTTGAAAGAGCGTTTTCGGCCGGTCTTTCTGTTCGAGTCCGCTTTTGGTCGTACTCGTTTATTCTTTTCGAGTCCGCTTTCGGTCGTACTCGTTTGCAGTTGAAAGAACGTTTTTGGCCTGTCTTTGTTTTCGAGTCCGCTTTCGGTCGTACTCGTTTATTCTTTTCGAGTCCGCTTTCGGTCGTACTCGTTTGCTGTTGAAAGAATGTTTTCGGCCTGTCTTTGTTTTCGAGTCCGCTTTCGGTCGTAATCGTTTATTCTTTTCGAGTCCGCTTTTGTTCGTACTCGTTTGCTGTTGAAAGAGCATTTTCGGCCGGTCTTTCTTTTCGTGTCCGCTTTCGGTTGTACTCATTTGCCGTTGAAAGAGTGTTTTCAGCCGGTCTTTCTTTTAGGATCCGCTTTCGGTAATACTCGTTTGTTGTTGAAAGAGCGTTTTCGGCCGGTCTTTCTTTTCGAATCCGCTTTCGGTTGTACTCGTTTATTCTTTTCAAGTCCGCTTTTGGTCGTACTCGTTTCTTTCTTCTCGAGTCCGCTTTCGATCGTACTCGTTTATTCTTCTCAAGGCCGCTTTCGGTATTACTTTACTGTTGAAAGAGCGTTTTCGACCGGTCTTTCTTTTCGAGTCCGCTTTCGGTCGTACTCGTTTGCTGTTGAAAGAGGGTTTTCGGCCGGTCTCTTCTCTTCGAGTCCGCTTTCGGTCGTACACGTTTATTCTTTTCGAGTCCGCTTTCGGTCGTACTCGTTTGCTGTTGAAAGTGCGTTTTCGGCCGGTCTTTCTTTTCGAGTCCGCTTTCGCTCGTACTCGTTTATTCTTTTCGAGTCCGCTTTCGGTCGTACTCATTTGCTGTTGAAAGAGCGTTTTCGGCCGGTCTTTTTTTTCGAGTTCGCTTTCGGTCGTACTCGTTTGCTGTTGAAATAGCATTTTCGGCTGATCTTTCTTTTCGAGTCCGCTTTCGGTCGTAGTCGTTTGCTGTTGAAAGTTCGTTTTCGGCCGGTCTTTCTTTTCGAGTCGGCTTTCGGTTGTACTCGTTTAATCTTTTCGAGTCCGCATTTGGTCGTACTTATTTCTTTCTTCTCGAGTCCGCTTTCGGTCGTACTAGTTTATTCTTCTCGAGTCCGCTTTCGGTCGTACTCGTTCATTCTTCTCGAGTCCGCTTTCGGTATTACTTTGCTGTTGAAAGAGCGTTTTCGGCCGGTCTTTCATTTCGAGTCCACTTTCGGTCATACTCGTTTGCTGTTGAAAGAACGTTTTCGACCGGTCTCTTCTATTCGAGTCCGCTTTCGGTCGTACTCGTTTATTCTTTTCAAGTCCGCTTTCGGTCGTACTCGTTTGCTGTTGAAAGAGCGTTTTCGGCCGGTCTTTCTGTTCGAGTCCGCTTTCGGTCGTACGCGTTTATTCTTTTCGAGTCCGCTTTCGGTCGTACTCGTTTGCTGTTGAAAGAGCGTTTTCGGTCGGTCTTTCTGTTCGAGTCCGCTTTTGGTCGTACTCGTTTATTCTTTTCGAGTCCGCTTTTGGTCGTACTCGTTTGCTGTTGAAAGAGCGTTTTCGGACGGTCTTTCTTTTCGAGTCCACCTTCGGTCGTACTCGTTTATTCTTTTCGAGTCCGCTTTTGGTCGTACTCGTTTGCTGTTGAAAGAGCATTTTTGGTCGGTCTTTCTTTTCGTGTCCGCTTTCGGTTGTACTCGTTTGCCGTTGAAAGAGCGTTTTCAGCCGTACTTTCTTTTAGGGTCCGCTTTCGGTAGTACTCGTTTGTTGTTGAAAGAGCGTTTTTGGCCCGTCTTTCTTTTTGAATCCGCTTTCGGTTGTACTCGTTTATTCCTTTCGAGTCCACTTTTGGTCGTACTCGTTTCTTTCTTCTCGAGTCCGCTTTCGGTCGTACTCGTTTATTCTTCTCGAGGCCGTTTTCAGTCGTACTCGTTCATTCTTCTCGAGTCCGCTTTCGGTATTACTTTACTGTTGAAAGAGCGTTTTCGACCGGTCTTTCTTTTCGAGTCCGCTTTCGGTCGTACTCGTTTGCTGTTGAAAGAAGGTTTTCGGCCGGTCTCTTCTGTTCGAGTCCGCTTTCGGTCGTACACGTTTATTCTTTTCGAGTCCGCTTTCGGTCGTACTCGTTTGCTGTTGAAAGAGCGTTTTCGGCCGGTCTTTCTTTTCGAGTCCGCTTTCGGTCGTAGTCGTTTGCTGTTGAAAGTTCGTTTTCGGCCGGTCTTTCTTTTCGAGTCGGCTTTCGGTTGTACTCGTTTAATCTTTTCGAGTCCGCTTTTGGTCGTACTTATTTCTTTCTTCTCGAGTCCGCTTTCGGTCGTACTAGTTTATTCTTCTCGAGTCCGCTTTCGGTCGTACTCGTTCATTCTTCTCGAGTCCGCTTTCGGTATTACTTTGCTGTTGAAAGAGCGTTTTCGGCCGGTCTTTCATTTCGAGTCCACTTTCGGTCATACTCGTTTGCTGTTGAAAGAACGTTTTCGACCGGTCTCTTCTATTCGAGTCCGCTTTCGGTCGTACTCGTTTATTCTTTTCAAGTCCGCTTTCGGTCGTACTCGTTTGCTGTTGATAGAGCGTTTTCGGCCGGTCTTTCTGTTCGAGTCCGCTTTCGGTCGTACGCGTTTATTCTTTTCGAGTCCGCTTTCGGTCGTACTCGTTTGCTGTTGAAAGAGCGTTTTCGGTCGGTCTTTCTGTTCGAGTCCGCTTTTGGTCGTACTCGTTTATTCTTTTCGAGTCCGCTTTCGGTCGTACTCGTTTGCTGTTGAAAGAGCGTTTTCGGTCGGTCTTTCTGTTCGAGTCCGCTTTTGGGCGTACTCGTTTATTCTTTTCGAGTCCGCTTTTGGTCGTACTCGTTTGCTGTTGAAAGAGCGTTTTCGGACGGTCTTTCTTTTCGAGTCCACTTTCGGTCGTACTCGTTTATTCTTTTCGAGTCCGCTTTTGGTCGTACTCGTTTGCTGTTGAAAGAGCATTTTTGGTCGGTCTTTCTTTTCGTGTCCGCTTTCGGTTGTACTCGTTTGCCGTTGAAAGAGCGTTTTCAGCCGTACTTTCTTTTAGGGTCCGCTTTCGGTAGTACTCGTTTGTTGTTGAAAGAGCGTTTTTGGCCCGTCTTTCTTTTTGAATCCGCTTTCGGTTGTACTCGTTTATTCTTTTCGAGTCCACTTTTGGTCGTACTCGTTTCTTTCTTCTCGAGTCCGCTTTCTGTCGTACTCGTTTATTCTTCTCGAGGCCGTTTTCAGTCGTACTCGTTCATTCTTCTCGAGTCCGCTTTCGGTATTACTTTACTGTTGAAAGAGCGTTTTCGACCGGTCTTTCTTTTCGAGTCCGCTTTCGGTCGTACTCGTTTGCTGTTGAAAGAAGGTTTTCGGCCGGTCTCTTCTGTTCGAGTCCGCTTTCGGTCGTACACGTTTATTCTTTTCGAGTCCGCTTTCGGTCGTACTCGTTTGCTGTTGAAAGAGCGTTTTCGGCCGGTCTTTCTTTTCGAGTCCGCTTTCGGTCGTAGTCGTTTGCTGTTGAAAGTTCGTTTTCGGCCGGTCTTTCTTTTCGAGTCGGCTTTCGGTTGTACTCGTTTAATCTTTTCGAGTCCGCTTTTGGTCGTACTTATTTCTTTCTTCTCGAGTCCGCTTTCGGTCGTACTAGTTTATTCTTCTCGAGTCCGCTTTCGGTCGTACTCGTTCATTCTTCTCGAGTCCGCTTTCGGTATTACTTTGCTGTTGAAAGAGCGTTTTCGGCCGGTCTTTCATTTCGAGTCCACTTTCGGTCATACTCGTTTGCTGTTGAAAGAACGTTTTCGACCGGTCTCTTCTATTCGAGTCCGCTTTCGGTCGTACTCGTTTATTCTTTTCAAGTCCGCTTTCGGTCGTACTCGTTTGCTGTTGATAGAGCGTTTTCGGCCGGTCTTTCTGTTCGAGTCCGCTTTCGGTCGTACGCGTTTATTCTTTTCGAGTCCGCTTTCGGTCGTACTCGTTTGCTGTTGAAAGAGCGTTTTCGGTCGGTCTTTCTGTTCGAGTCCGCTTTTGGTCGTACTCGTTTATTCTTTTCGAGTCCGCTTTCGGTCGTACTCGTTTGCTGTTGAAAGAGCGTTTTCGGTCGGTCTTTCTGTTCGAGTCCGCTTTTGGGCGTACTCGTTTATTCTTTTCGAGTCCGCTTTTGGTCGTACTCGTTTGCTGTTGAAAGAGCGTTTTCGGACGGTCTTTCTTTTCGAGTCCACTTTCGGTCGTACTCGTTTATTCTTTTCGAGTCCGCTTTTGGTCGTACTCGTTTGCTGTTGAAAGAGCATTTTTGGTCGGTCTTTCTTTTCGTGTCCGCTTTCGGTTGTACTCGTTTGCCGTTGAAAGAGCGTTTTCAGCCGTACTTTCTTTTAGGGTCCGCTTTCGGTAGTACTCGTTTGTTGTTGAAAGAGCGTTTTTGGCCCGTCTTTCTTTTTGAATCCGCTTTCGGTTGTACTCGTTTATTCTTTTCGAGTCCACTTTTGGTCGTACTCGTTTCTTTCTTCTCGAGTCCGCTTTCGGTCGTACTCGTTTATTCTTCTCGAGGCCGTTTTCAGTCGTACTCGTTCATTCTTCTCGAGTCCGCTTTCGGTATTACTTTACTGTTGAAAGAGCGTTTTCGACCGGTCTTTCTTTTCGAGTCCGCTTTCGGTCGTACTCGTTTGCTGTTGAAAGAAGGTTTTCGGCCGGTCTCTTCTGTTCGAGTCCGCTTTCGGTCGTACACGTTTATTCTTTTCGAGTCCGCTTTCGGTCGTACTCGTTTGCTGTTGAAAGAGCGTTTTCGGCCGGTCTTTCTTTTCGAGTCCGCTTTCGGTCGTAGTCGTTTGCTGTTGAAAGTTCGTTTTCGGCCGGTCTTTCTTTTCGAGTCGGCTTTCGGTTGTACTCGTTTAATCTTTTCGAGTCCGCTTTTGGTCGTACTTATTTCTTTCTTCTCGAGTCCGCTTTCGGTCGTACTAGTTTATTCTTCTCGAGTCCGCTTTCGGTCGTACTCGTTCATTCTTCTCGAGTCCGCTTTCGGTATTACTTTGCTGTTGAAAGAGCGTTTTCGGCCGGTCTTTCATTTCGAGTCCACTTTCGGTCATACTCGTTTGCTGTTGAAAGAACGTTTTCGACCGGTCTGTTCTATTCGAGTCCGCTTTCGGTCGTACTCGTTTATTCTTTTCAAGTCCGCTTTCGGTCGTACTCGTTTGCTGTTGAAAGAGCGTTTTCGGCCGGTCTTTCTGTTCGAGTCCGCTTTCGGTCGTACGCGTTTATTCTTTTCGAGTCCGCTTTCGGTCGTACTCGTTTGCTGTTGAAAGAGCGTTTTCGGTCGGTCTTTCTGTTCGAGTCCGCTTTTGGTCGTACTCGTTTATTCTTTTCGAGTCCGCTTTTGGTCGTACTCGTTTGCTGTTGAAAGAGCGTTTTCGGACGGTCTTTCTTTTCGAGTCCACTTTCGGTCGTACTCGTTTATTCTTTTCGAGTCCGCTTTTGGTCGTACTCGTTTGCTGTTGAAAGAGCATTTTTGGTCGGTCTTTCTTTTCGTGTCCGCTTTCGGTTGTACTCGGTTGCCGTTGAAAGAGCGTTTTCAGCCGGTCTTTCTTTTAGGGTCTGCTTTCGGTAGTACTCGTTTGTTGTTGAAAGAGCGTTTTCGGCCGGTCTTTCTTTTCGAATCTGCTTTCGGTTGTACTCGTTTATTCTTTTCGAGTCCGCTTTTGGTCGTACTTGTTTCTTTCTTCTCGAGTCTGCTTTCTGTCGTACTCGTTTATTCTTCTCGAGGCCGCTTTCAGTCGTACTCGTTCATTCTTCTCGAGTCTGCTTTCGGTATTACTTTACTGTTGAAAGAGCGTTTTCGACCGGTCTTTCTTTTCGAGTCCGCTTTCGGTCGTACTCGTTTGCTGTTGAAAGAACGTTTTCGGACGGTCTCTTCTGTTCGAGTCCGCTTTCGGTCGTACACGTTTATTCTTTTCGAGTCCGCTTTCGGTCATACTCGTTTGCTGTTGAAAGAGCGTTTTCGGCCGGTCTTTCTTTTCGAGTCCGCTTTCGGTTGTACTCGTTTAATCTTTTCGAGTCCGCTTTCGGTCGTACTCATTTGCTGTTGAAAGAGCGTTTTCGGCCGGTCTTTCTTTTCAAGTTCGCTTTCGGTCGTACTCGTTTGCTGTTGAAAGAGCATTTTCGGCCGGTCTTTCTTTTCGAGTCCGCTTTCGGTCGTACTCGTTTGCTGTTGAAAGAGCGTTTTCGGCCGGTCTTTCTTTTCGAGTCCGCTTTCGGTCGTACTGGTTTGCTGTTGAAAGAGGGTTTTTGGCCAGTCTCTTCTGTTCGAGTCCGCTTTCGGTCGTACACATTTATTCTTTTCGAGTCCGCTTTCGGTCGTACTCGTTTGCTGTTAAAAGAGCGTTTTCGACCGGTCTTTCTTTTCGAATCTGCTTTCGGTTGTACTCGTTTATTCTTTTCGAGTCCGCTTTTGGTCGTACTCGTTTCTTTCTTCTCGAGTCTGCTTTCGGTCGTACTCGTTTATTCTTCTCGAGGCCGCTTTCAGTCGTACTCGTTCATTCTTCTCGAGTTTGCTTTCGGTATTACTTTACTGTTGAAAGAGCGTTTTCGACCGGTCTTTCTTTTTGAGTCCGCTTTCGGTCGTACTCCTTTGTTGTTGAAAGAGGGTTTTCGGCCGGTCTCTTCTGTTCGAGTCCGCTTTCGGTCATACACGTTGATTCTTTTCGAGTCCGCTTTCGGTTGTACTCGGTTGCCGTTGAAAGAGCGTTTTCAGCCGGTCTTTCTTTTAGGGTCTGCTTTCGGTAGTACTCGTTTGTTGTTGAAAGAGCGTTTTCGGCCGGTCTTTCTTTTCGAATCTGCTTTCGGTTGTACTCGTTTATTCTTTTCGAGTCCGCTTTTGGTCGTACTTGTTTCTTTCTTCTCGAGTCTGCTTTCTGTCGTACTCGTTTATTCTTCTCGAGGCCGCTTTCAGTCGTACTCGTTCATTCTTCTCGAGTCTGCTTTCGGTATTACTTTACTGTTGAAAGAGCGTTTTCGACCGGTCTTTCTTTTCGAGTCCGCTTTCGGTCGTACTCATTTGCTGTTGAAAGAAGGTTTTCGGACGGTCTCTTCTGTTCGAGTCCGCTTTCGGTCGTACACGTTTATTCTTTTCGAGTCCGCTTTCGGTCGTACTCGTTTGCTGTTGAAAGAGCGTTTTCGGCCGGTCTTTCTTTTCGAGTCGGCTTTCGGTTGTACTCGTTTAATCTTTTCGAGTCCGCTTTTGGTCGTACTCATTTCTTTCTTCTCGAGTCCGCTTTCGGTCGTACTAGTTTATTCTTCTCGAGTCCGCTTTCGGTCGTACTCGTTCATTCTTCTCGAGTCCGCTTTCGGTATTACTTTGCTGTTGAAAGAGCGTTTTCGGCCGGTCTTTCATTTCGAGTCCACTTTCGGTCATACTCCTTTGCTGTTGAAAGAACGTTTTCGACCGGTCTCTTCTATTCGAGTCCGCTATCGGTTGTACTCGTTTATTGTTTTCATGTCCGCTTTCGGTCGTACTCGTTTTCTGTTGAAAGAGCGTTTTCGGCCGGTCTATCTGTTCGAGTCCGCTTTCGGTCGTACGTGTTTATTCTTTTCGAGTCTGCTTTCGGTCGTACTCGTTTGCTGTTGAAAGAGCGTTTTCGGCCGGTCTTTCTGTTCGAGTCCGCTTTTGGTCGTACTCGTTTATTCTTTTCGAGTCCCCTTTCGGTCGTACTCGTTTGCTGTTGAAAGAATGTTTTCGGCCTGTCTTTGTTTTCGAGTCCGCTTTCGGTCGTACTCGTTTATTCTTTTCGAGTCCGCTTTTGTTCGTACTCGTTTGCTGTTGAATGAGCATTTTCGGCCGGTCTTTCTTTTCGTGTCCGCTTTCGGTTGTACTCATTTGCCGTTGAAAGAGTGTTTTCAGCCTGTCTTTCTTTTAGGATCCGCTTTCGGTAGTACTCGTTTGTTGTTGAAAGAGCGTTTTCGGCCGGTCTTTCTTTTCGAATCCGCTTTCGGTTGTACTCGTTTATTCTTTTCAAGTCCGCTTTTGGTCGTACTCGTTTCTTTCTTCTCGAGTCCGCTTTCGATCGTACTCGTTTATTCTTCTCGAGGCCGCTTTCAGTCGTACTCGTTCATTCTTCTCGAGTCCGCTTTCGGTATTACTTTACTGTTGAAAGAGCGTTTTCGACCGGTCTTTCATTTCGAGTCCGCTTTCGGTCGTACTCCTTTGCTGTTGAAAGAAGGTTTTCGACCGGTCTCTTCTATTCGAGTCCGCTATCGGTTGTACTCGTTTATTCTTTTCATGTCCGCTTTCGGTCGTACTCGTTTTCTGTTGAAAGAGCGTTTTCGGCCGGTCTTTCTGTTCGAGTCCGCTTTCGGTCGTACGTGTTTATTCTTTTCGAGTCCGCTTTCGGTCGTACTCGTTTGCTGTTGAAAGAGCGTTTTCGGCCGGTCTTTCTGTTCGAGTCCGCTTTTGGTCGTACTCGTTTATTCTTTTTGAGTCCGCTTTCGGTCGTACTCGTTTGCTGTTGAAAGAACGTTTTTGGCCTGTCTTTGTTTTCGAGTCCGCTTTCGGTCGTACTCGTTTATTCTTTTCGAGTCCGCTTTCGGTCGTACTCGTTTGCTGTTGAAAGAATGTTTTCGGCCTGTCTTTGTTTTCGAGTCCGCTTTCGGTCGTAATCGTTTATTCTTTTCGAGTCCGCTTTTGTTCGTACTCGTTTGCTGTTGAAAGAGCATTTTCGGCCGGTCTTTCTTTTCGTATCCGCTTTCGGTTGTACTCATTTGCCGTTGAAAGAGTGTTTTCAGCCGGTCTTTCTTTTAGGACCCGTTTTCGGTAGTACTCGTTAGTTGTTGAAAGAGCGTTTTCGGCCGGTCTTTCTTTTCGAATCCGCTTTCGGTTGTACTCGTTTATTCTTTTCAAGTCCGCTTTTGGACGTACTCGTTTCTTTCTTCTCGAGTCCGCTTTCGGTCGTACTCGTTTATTCTTCTCGAGGCCGCTTTCAGTCGTACTCGTTCATTCTTCTCGAGTCCGCTTTCGGTATTACTTTACTGTTGAAAGAGCATTTTCGACCGGTCTTTCTTTTCGAGTCCGCTTTCGGTCGTACTCGTTTGCTGTTGAAAGAGGGTTTTCGGGCAGTCTCTTCTGTTCGAGTCCGCTTTCGGTCGTACACATTTATTCTTTTCGAGTCCGCTTTCGGTCGTACTCGTTTGCTGTTGAAAGAGCGTTTTCGGCCGGTCTTTCTTTTCGAGTCCGCTTTCGGTTGTACTCGTTTATTCTTTTCGAGTCCGCTTTTGGTCGTACTCATTTCTTTCTTCTCGAGTCCGCTTTCGGTCGTACTAGTTTATTCTTCTCGAGTCCGCTTTCGGTCGTACTCGTTCATTCTTCTCGAGTCCGCTTTCGGTATTACTTTGCTGTTGAAAGAGCGTTTTCGGCCGGTCTTTCATTTCGAGTCCACTTTCGGTCATACTCCTTTGCTGTTGAAAGAACGTTTTCGACCGGTCTCTTCTATTCGAGTCCGCTATCGGTTGTACTCGTTTATTCTTTTCATGTCCGCTTTCGGTCGTACTCGTTTTCTGTTGAAAGAGCGTTTTCGGCCGGTCTATCTGTTCGAGTCCGCTTTCGGTCGTACGTGTTTATTCTTTTCGAGTCCGCTTTCGGTCGTACTCGTTTGCTGTTGAAAGAGCGTTTTCGGCCGGTCTTTCTGTTCGAGTCCGCTTTTGGTCGTACTCGTTTATTCTTTTCGAGTCCGCTTTCGGTCGTACTCGTTTGCTGTTGAAAGAATGTTTCCGGCCTGTCTTTGTTTTCGAGTCCGCTTTCGGTCGTACTCGTTTATTCTTTTCGAGTCCGCTTTTGTTCGTACTCGTTTGCTGTTGAATGAGCATTTTCGGTCGGTCTTTCTTTTCGTGTCCGCTTTCGGTTGTACTCATTTGCCGTTGAAAGAGTGTTTTCAGCCTGTCTTTCTTTTAGGATCCGCTTTCGGTAGTACTCGTTTGTTGTTGAAAGAGCGTTTTCGGCCGGTCTTTCTTTTCGAATCCGCTTTCGGTTGTACTTGTTTATTCTTTTCAAGTCCGCTTTTGGTCGTACTCGTTTCTTTCTTCTCGAGTCCGCTTTTGATCGTACTCGTTTATTCTTCTCGAGGCCGCTTTCAGTCGTACTCGTTCATTCTTCTCGAGTCCGCTTTCGGTATTACTTTACTGTTGAAAGAGCGTTTTCGACCGGTCTTTCATTTCGAGTCCGCTTTCGGTCGTACTCCTTTGCTGTTGAAAGAAGGTTTTCGACCGGTCTCTTCTATTCGAGTCCGCTATCGGTTGTACTCGTTTATTCTTTTCATGTCCGCTTTCGGTCGTACTCGTTTTCTGTTGAAAGAGCGTTTTCGGCCGGTCTTTCTGTTCGAGTCCGCTTTCGGTCGTACGTGTTTATTCTTTTCGAGTCCGCTTTCGGTCGTACTCGTTTGCTGTTTAAAGAGCGTTTTCGGCCGGTCTTTCTGTTCGAGTCCGCTTTTGGTCGTACTCGTTTATTCTTTTTGAGTCCGCTTTCGGTCGTACTCGTTTGCTGTTGAAAGAACGTTTTTGGCCTGTCTTTGTTTTCGAGTCCGCTTTCGGTCGTACTCGTTTATTCTTTTCGAGTCCGCTTTCGGTCGTACTCGTTTGCTGTTGAAAGAATATTTTCGGCCTGTCTTTGTTTTCGAGTCCGCTTTCGGTCGTAATCGTTTATTCTTTTCGAGTCCGCTTTTGTTCGTACTCGTTTGCTGTTGAAAGAGCATTTTTGGCCGGTCTTTCTTTTCGTATCCGCTTTCGGTTGTACTCATTTGCCGTTGAAAGAGTGTTTTCAGCCGGTCTTTCTTTTAGGACCCGCTTTCGGTCGTACTCGTTTATTCTTCTCGAGGCCACTTTCAGTCGTACTCGTTCATTCTTCTCGAGTCCGCTTTCGGTATTACTTTACTGTTGAAAGAGCATTTTCGACCGGTCTTTCTTTTCGAGTCCGCTTTCGGTCGTACTCGTTTGCTGTTGAAAGAGGGTTTTCGGGCAGTCTCTTCTGTTCGAGTCCGCTTTCGGTCGTACACATTTATTCTTTTCGAGTCCGCTTTCGGTCGTACTCGTTTGCTGTTGAAAGTGCGTTTTCGGCCGGTCTTTCTTTTCGAGTCCGCTTTCGCTCGTACTCATTTATTCTTTTCGAGTCCGCTTTCGGTCGTACTCATTTGCTGTTGAAAGAGCGTTTTCGGCCGGTCTTTTTTTTCGAGTTCGCTTTCGGTCGTACTCGTTTGCTGTTGAAATAGCATTTTCGGCTGATCTTTCTTTTCGAGTCCGCTTTCGGTCGTATTCGTTTGCTGTTGAAAGTTCGTTTTCGGCCGGTCTTTCTTTTCGAGTCGGCTTTCGGTTGTACTCGTTTAATCTTTTCGAGTCCGCTTTTGGTCGTACTCATTTCTTTCTTCTCGAGTCCGTTTTCGGTCGTACTAGTTTATTCTTCTCGAGTCCGCTTTCGGTCGTACTCGTTCATTCTTCTCGAGTCCGCTTTCGGTATTACTTTGCTATTGAAAGAGCGTCTTCGGCCGGTCTTTCATTTCGAGT
The DNA here is from genome assembly GCA_022829125.1 of Lathyrus tuberosus. Taxonomy (NCBI): domain Eukaryota; kingdom Viridiplantae; phylum Streptophyta; class Magnoliopsida; order Fabales; family Fabaceae; genus Lathyrus; species Lathyrus tuberosus. Next base: position 247,504 of record JALAZF010000829.1, read on the forward strand.
CCACTTTCGGTTATACTCGTTTGCTGTTGAAAGAACGTTTTCGACCGGTCTCTTCTATTCGAGTCCGCTTTCGGTCGTACTAGTTTATTCTTTTCAAGTCCGCTTTCGGTCGTACTCGTTTTCTGTTGAAAGAGCGTTTTCGGCCGGTCTTTCTGTTCGAGTCCGCTTTCGGTCGTACGCGTTTATTCTTTTCGAGTCCGCTTTAGGTCGTACTCGTTTACTGTTGAAAGAGCGTTTTCGGTCGGTCTTTCTGTTCGAGTCCGCTTTTGGTCGTACTCGTTTATTCTTTTCGAGTCCGCTTTTGGTCGTACTCGTTTGCTGTTGAAAGAGCGTTTTCGGACGGTCTTTCTTTTTGGGTCCGCTTTCGGTCGTACTCGTTTATTCTTTTCGAGTCCGCTTTTGGTCGTACTCATTTGCTGTTGAAAGGGCATTTTTGGTCGGTCTTTCTTTTCGTGTCCGCTTTCGGTTGTACTCGTTTGCCGTTGAAAGAGCGTTTTCAGCCGGTCTTTCTTTTAGGGTCCGCTTTCGGTAGTACTCGTTTGTTGTTGAAAGAGCGTTTTTGGCCCGTCTTTCTTTTTGAATCCGCTTTCGGTTGTACTCGTTTATTCTTTTCGAGTCCGCTTTTGGTCGTACTCGTTTCTTTCTTCTCGAGTCCGCTTTCGGTCGTACTCATTTATTCTTCTCGAGGCCGTTTTCAGTCGTACTCGTTCATTCTTCTCGAGTCCGCTTTCGGTATTACTTTACTGTTGAAAGAGCGTTTTCGACCGGTCTTTCTTTTCGAGTCCGCTTTCGGTCGTACTCGTTTGCTGTTGAAAGAAGGTTTTCGGCCGGTCTCTTCTGTTCGAGTCCGCTTTCGGTCGTACACGTTTATTCTTTTCGAGTCCGCTTTCGGTCGTACTCGTTTGCTGTTGAAAGAGCGTTTTCGGCCGGTCTTTCTTTTCGAGTCGGCTTTCGGTTGTACTCGTTTAATCTTTTCGAGTCCGCTTTTGTTCGTACTCATTTCTTTCTTCTCGAGTCCGCTTTCAGTCGTACTAGTTTATTCTTCTCGAGTCCGCTTTCGGTCGTACTCGTTCATTCTTCTCGAGTCCGCTTTCGGTATTACTTTGCTGTTGAAAGAGCGTTTTCGGCCGGTCTTTCATTTCGAGTCCACTTTCGGTCATACTCCTTTGCTGTTGAAAGAACGTTTTCGACCGGTCTCTTCTATTCGAGTCCGCTATCGGTTGTACTCGTTTATTCTTTTCATGTCCGCTTTCGGTTGTACTCGTTTTCTGTTGAAAGAGCGTTTTCGGCCGGTCTTTCTGTTCGAGTCCGCTTTCGGTCGTACGTGTTTATTCTTTTCGAGTCCGCTTTCGGTCGTACTCGTTTGCTGTTGAAAGAGCGTTTTCGGCCGGTCTTTCTGTTCGAGTCCGCTTTTGGTCGTACTCGTTTATTCTTTTCGAGTCCGCTTTCGGTCGTACTCGTTTGCTGTTGAAAGAACGTTTTTGGCCTGTCTTTGTTTTCGAGTCCGCTTTCGGTCGTACTCGTTTATTCTTTTCGAGTCCGCTTTCGGTCGTACTCGTTTGCTGTTGAAAGAATGTTTTCGGCCTGTCTTTGTTTTCGAGTCCGCTTTCGGTCGTACTCGTTTATTCTTTTCGAGTCCGCTTTTGTTCGTACTCGTTTGCTGTTGAAAGAGCATTTTCGGCCGGTCTTTCTTTTCGTGTCCGCTTTCGGTTGTACTCATTTGCCGTTGAAAGAGTGTTTTCAGCCGGTCTTTCTTTTAGGATCCGCTTTCGGTAATACTCGTTTTTTGTTGAAAGAGCGTTTTCGGCCGGTCTTTCTTTTCGAATCCGCTTTCGGTTGTCTCGTTTATTCTTTTCAAGTCCGCTTTTGGTCGTACTCGTTTCTTTCTTCTCGAGTCCGCTTTCGATCGTACTCGTTTATTCTTCTCAAGGCCGCTTTCGGTATTACTTTACTGTTGAAAGAGCGTTTTCGACCGGTCTTTCTTTTCGAGTCCGCTTTCGGTCGTACTCGTTTGCTGTTGAAAGAGGGTTTTCGGCCGGTCTCTTCTCTTCGAGTCCGCTTTCGGTCGTACACGTTTATTCTTTTCGAGTCCGCTTTCGGTCGTACTCGTTTGCTGTTGAAAGTGCGTTTTCGGCCGGTCTTTCTTTTCGAGTCCGCTTTCGCTCGTACTCGTTTATTCTTTTCGAGTCCGCTTTCGGTCGTACTCATTTGCTGTTGAAAGAGCGTTTTCGGCCGGTCTTTTTTTTCGAGTTCGCTTTCGGTCGTACTCGTTTGCTGTTGAAATAGCATTTTCGGCTGATCTTTCTTTTCGAGTCCGCTTTCGGTCGTAGTCGTTTGCTGTTGAAAGTTCGTTTTCGGCCGGTCTTTCTTTTCGAGTCGGCTTTCGGTTGTACTCGTTTAATCTTTTCGAGTCCGCTTTTGGTCGTACTTATTTCTTTCTTCTCGAGTCCGCTTTAGGTCGTACTAGTTTATTCTTCTCGAGTCCGCTTTCGGTCGTACTCGTTCATTCTTCTCGAGTCCGCTTTCGGTATTACTTTGCTGTTGAAAGAGCGTTTTCGGCCGGTCTTTCATTTCGAGTCCACTTTCGGTCATACTCGTTTGCTGTTGAAAGAACGTTTTCGACCGGTCTCTTCTATTCGAGTCCGCTTTCGGTCGTACTCGTTTATTCTTTTCAAGTCCGCTTTCGGTCGTACTCGTTTGCTGTTGAAAGAGCGTTTTCGGCCGGTCTTTCTGTTCGAGTCCGCTTTCGGTCGTACGCGTTTATTCTTTTCGAGTCCGCTTTCGGTCGTACTTGTTTGCTGTTGAAAGAGCGTTTTCGGTCGGTCTTTCTGTTCGAGTCCGCTTTTGGTCGTACTCGTTTATTCTTTTCGAGTCCGCTTTTGGTCGTACTCGTTTGCTGTTGAAAGAGCGTTTTCGGACGGTCTTTCTTTTCGAGTCCACTTTCGGTCGTACTCGTTTATTCTTTTCGAGTCCGCTTTTGGTCGTACTCGTTTGCTGTTGAAAGAGCATTTTTGGTCGGTCTTTCTTTTCGTGTCCGCTTTCGGTTGTACTCGTTTGCCGTTGAAAGAGCGTTTTCAGCCGTACTTTCTTTTAGGGTCCGCTTTCGGTAGTACTCGTTTGTTATTGAAAGAGCGTTTTTGGCCCGTCTTTCTTTTTGAATCCGCTTTCGGTTGTACTCGTTTATTCTTTTCGAGTCCGCTTTTGGTCGTACTCGTTTCTTTCTTCTCGAGTCCGCTTTCGGTCGTACTCGTTTATTCTTCTCGAGGCCGTTTTCAGTCGTACTCGTTCATTCTTCTCGAGTCCGCTTTCGGTATTACTTTACTGTTGAAAGAGCGTTTTCGACCGGTCTTTCTTTTCGAGTCCGCTTTCGGTCGTACTCGTTTGCTGTTGAAAGAAGGTTTTCGGCCGGTCTCTTCTGTTCGAGTCCGCTTTCGGTCGTACACGTTTATTCTTTTCGAGTCCGCTTTCGGTCGTACTCGTTTGCTGTTGAAAGAGCGTTTTCGGCCGGTCTTTCTTTTCGAGTCGGCTTTCGGTTGTACTCGTTTAATCTTTTCAAGTCCGCTTTTGTTCGTACTCATTTCTTTCTTCTCGAGTCCGCTTTCAGTCGTACTAGTTTATTCTTCTCGAGTCCGCTTTCGGTCGTACTCGTTCATTCTTCTCGAGTCCGCTTTCGGTATTACTTTGCTGTTGAAAGAGCGTTTTCGGGCGGTCTTTCATTTCGAGTCCACTTTCGGTCATACTCCTTTGCTGTTGAAAGAACGTTTTCGACCGGTCTCTTCTATTCGAGTCCGCTATCGGTTGTACTCGTTTATTCTTTTCATGTCCGCTTTCGGTTGTACCCGTTTTCTGTTGAAAGAGCGTTTTCGGCCGGTCTTTCTGTTCGAGTCCGCTTTCGGTCGTACGTGTTTATTCTTTTCGAGTCCGCTTTCGGTCGTACTCGTTTGCTGTTGAAAGAGCGTTTTCGGCCGGTCTTTCTGTTCGAGTCCGCTTTTGGTCGTACTCGTTTATTCTTTTCGAGTCCGCTTTCGGTCGTACTCGTTTGCTGTTGAAAGAACGTTTTTGGCCTGTCTTTGTTTTCGAGTCCGCTTTCGGTCGTACTCGTTTATTCTTTTCGAGTCCGCTTTCGGTCGTACTCGTTTGCTGTTGAAAGAATGTTTTCGGCCTGTCTTTGTTTTCGAGTCCGCTTTCGGTCGTACTCGTTTATTCTTTTCGAGTCCGCTTTTGTTCGTACTCGTTTGCTGTTGAAAGAGCATTTTCGGCCGGTCTTTCTTTTCGTGTCCGCTTTCGGTTGTACTCATTTGCCGTTGAAAGAGTGTTTTCAGCCGGTCTTTCTTTTAGGATCCGCTTTCGGTAATACTCGTTTGTTGTTGAAAGAGCGTTTTCGGCCGGTCTTTCTTTTCGAATCCGCTTTCGGTTATACTCGTTTATTCTTTTCAAGTCCGCTTTTGGTCGTACTCGTTTCTTTCTTCTCGAGTCCGCTTTCGATCGTACTCGTTTATTCTTCTCAAGGCCGTTTTCGGTATTACTTTACTGTTGAAAGAGCGTTTTCGACCGGTCTTTCTTTTCGAGTCCGCTTTCGGTCGTACTCGTTTGCTGTTGAAAGAGGGTTTTCGGCCGGTCTCTTCTCTTCGAGTCCGCTTTCGGTCGTACACGTTTATTCTTTTCGAGTCCGCTTTCGGTCGTACTCGTTTGCTGTTGAAAGTGCGTTTTCGGCCGGTCTTTCTTTTCGAGTCCGCTTTCGCTCGTACTCGTTTATTCTTTTCGAGTCCGCTTTCGGTCGTACTCATTTGCTGTTGAAAGAGCGTTTTCGGCCGGTCTTTTTTTTCGAGTTCGCTTTCGGTCGTACTCGTTTGCTGTTGAAATAGCATTTTCGGCTGATCTTTCTTTTCGAGTCCGCTTTCGGTCGTAGTCGTTTGCTGTTGAAAGTTCGTTTTCGGCCGGTCTTTCTTTTCGAGTCGGCTTTCGGTTGTACTCGTTTAATCTTTTCGAGTCCGCTTTTGGTCGTACTTATTTCTTTCTTCTCGAGTCCGCTTTAGGTCGTACTAGTTTATTCTTCTCGAGTCCGCTTTCGGTCGTACTCGTTCATTCTTCTCGAGTCCGCTTTCGGTATTACTTTGCTGTTGAAAGAGCGTTTTCGGCCGGTCTTTCATTTCGAGTCCACTTTCGGTCATACTCGTTTGCTGTTGAAAGAACGTTTTCGACCGGTCTCTTCTATTCGAGTCCGCTTTCGGTCGTACTCGTTTATTCTTTTCAAGTCCGCTTTCGGTCGTACTCGTTTGCTGTTGAAAGAGCGTTTTCGGCCGGTCTTTCTGTTCGAGTCCGCTTTCGGTCGTACGCGTTTATTCTTTTCGAGTCCGCTTTCGGTCGTACTTGTTTGCTGTTGAAAGAGCGTTTTCGGTCGGTCTTTCTGTTCGAGTCCGCTTTTGGTCGTACTCGTTTATTCTTTTCGAGTCCGCTTTTGGTCGTACTCGTTTGCTGTTGAAAGAGCGTTTTCGGACGGTCTTTCTTTTCGAGTCCACTTTCGGTCGTACTCGTTTATTCTTTTCGAGTCCGCTTTTGGTCGTACTCGTTTGCTGTTGAAAGAGCATTTTTGGTCGGTCTTTCTTTTCGTGTCCGCTTTCGGTTGTACTCGTTTGCCGTTGAAAGAGCGTTTTCAGCCGTACTTTCTTTTAGGGTCCGCTTTCGGTAGTACTCGTTTGTTATTGAAAGAGCGTTTTTGGCCCGTCTTTCTTTTTGAATCCGCTTTCGGTTGTACTCGTTTATTCTTTTCGAGTCCGCTTTTGGTCGTACTCGTTTCTTTCTTCTCGAGTCCGCTTTCGGTCGTACTCGTTTATTCTTCTCGAGGCCGTTTTCAGTCGTACTCGTTCATTCTTCTCGAGTCCGCTTTCGGTATTACTTTACTGTTGAAAGAGCGTTTTCGACCGGTCTTTCTTTTCGAGTCCGCTTTCGGTCGTACTCGTTTGCTGTTGAAAGAAGGTTTTCGGCCGGTCTCTTCTGTTCGAGTCCGCTTTCGGTCGTACACGTTTATTCTTTTCGAGTCCGCTTTCGGTCGTACTCGTTTGCTGTTGAAAGAGCGTTTTCGGCCGGTCTTTCTTTTCGAGTCGGCTTTCGGTTGTACTCGTTTAATCTTTTCAAGTCCGCTTTTGTTCGTACTCATTTCTTTCTTCTCGAGTCCGCTTTCAGTCGTACTAGTTTATTCTTCTCGAGTCCGCTTTCGGTCGTACTCGTTCATTCTTCTCGAGTCCGCTTTCGGTATTACTTTGCTGTTGAAAGAGCGTTTTCGGGCGGTCTTTCATTTCGAGTCCACTTTCGGTCATACTCCTTTGCTGTTGAAAGAACGTTTTCGACCGGTCTCTTCTATTCGAGTCCGCTATCGGTTGTACTCGTTTATTCTTTTCATGTCCGCTTTCGGTTGTACCCGTTTTCTGTTGAAAGAGCGTTTTCGGCCGGTCTTTCTGTTCGAGTCCGCTTTCGGTCGTACGTGTTTATTCTTTTCGAGTCCGCTTTCGGTCGTACTCGTTTGCTGTTGAAAGAGCGTTTTCGGCCGGTCTTTCTGTTCGAGTCCGCTTTTGGTCGTACTCGTTTATTCTTTTCGAGTCCGCTTTCGGTCGTACTCGTTTGCTGTTGAAAGAACGTTTTTGGCCTGTCTTTGTTTTCGAGTCCGCTTTCGGTCGTACTCGTTTATTCTTTTCGAGTCCGCTTTCGGTCGTACTCGTTTGCTGTTGAAAGAATGTTTTCGGCCTGTCTTTGTTTTCGAGTCCGCTTTCGGTCGTACTCGTTTATTCTTTTCGAGTCCGCTTTTGTTCGTACTCGTTTGCTGTTGAAAGAGCATTTTCGGCCGGTCTTTCTTTTCGTGTCCGCTTTCGGTTGTACTCATTTGCCGTTGAAAGAGTGTTTTCAGCCGGTCTTTCTTTTAGGATCCGCTTTCGGTAATACTCGTTTGTTGTTGAAAGAGCGTTTTCGGCCGGTCTTTCTTTTCGAATCCGCTTTCGGTTATACTCGTTTATTCTTTTCAAGTCCGCTTTTGGTCGTACTCGTTTCTTTCTTCTCGAGTCCGCTTTCGATCGTACTCGTTTATTCTTCTCAAGGCCGTTTTCGGTATTACTTTACTGTTGAAAGAGCGTTTTCGACCGGTCTTTCTTTTCGAGTCCGCTTTCGGTCGTACTCGTTTGCTGTTGAAAGAGGGTTTTCGGCCGGTCTCTTCTCTTCGAGTCCGCTTTCGGTCGTACACGTTTATTCTTTTCGAGTCCGCTTTCGGTCGTACTCGTTTGCTGTTGAAAGTGCGTTTTCGGCCGGTCTTTCTTTTCGAGTCCGCTTTCGCTCGTACTCGTTTATTCTTTTCGAGTCCGCTTTCGGTCGTACTCATTTGCTGTTGAAAGAGCGTTTTCGGCCGGTCTTTTTTTTCGAGTTCGCTTTCGGTCGTACTCGTTTGCTGTTGAAATAGCATTTTCGGCTGATCTTTCTTTTCGAGTCCGCTTTCGGTCGTAGTCGTTTGCTGTTGAAAGTTCATTTTCGGCCGGTCTTTCTTTTCCAGTCGGCTTTCGGTTGTACTCGTTTAATCTTTTCGAGTCCGCTTTTGGTCGTACTTATTTCTTTCTTCTCGAGTCCGCTTTCGGTCGTACTAGTTTATTCTTCTCGAGTCCGCTTTCGGTCGTACTCGTTCATTCTTCTCGAGTCCGCTTTCGGTATTACTTTGCTGTTGAAAGAGCGTTTTCGGCCGGTCTTTCATTTCGAGTCCACTTTCGGTCATACTCGTTTGCTGTTGAAAGAACGTTTTCGACCGGTCTCTTCTATTCGAGTCCGCTTTCGGTCGTACTCGTTTATTCTTTTCAAGTCCGCTTTCGGTCGTACTCGTTTGCTGTTGAAAGAGCGTTTTCGGCCGGTCTTTCTGTTCGAGTCCGCTTTCGGTCGTACGCGTTTATTCTTTTCGAGTCCGCTTTCGGTCGTACTCGTTTGCTGTTGAAAGAGCGTTTTCGGTCGGTCTTTCTGTTCGAGTCCGCTTTTGGTCGTACTCGTTTATTCTTTTCGAGTCTGCTTTTGGTCGTACTCGTTTGCTGTTGAAAGAGCGTTTTCGGACGGTCTTTCTTTTCGAGTCCACTTTCGGTCGTACTCGTTTATTCTTTTCGAGTCCGCTTTTGGTCGTACTCGTTTGCTGTTGAAAGAGCATTTTTGGTCGGTCTTTCTTTTCGTGTCCGCTTTCGGTTGTACTCGTTTGCCGTTGAAAGAGCGTTTTCAGCCGTACTTTCTTTTAGGGTCCGCTTTCGGTAGTACTCGTTTGTTGTTGAAAGAGCGTTTTTGGCCCGTCTTTCTTTTTGAATCCGCTTTCGGTTGTACTCGTTTATTCTTTTCGAGTCCGCTTTTGGTCGTACTCGTTTCTTTCTTCTCGAGTCCGCTTTCGGTCGTACTCGTTTATTCTTCTCGAGGGCGTTTTCAGTCGTACTCGTTCATTCTTCTCGAGTCCGCTTTCGGTATTACTTTACTGTTGAAAGAGCGTTTTCGACCGGTCTTTCTTTTCGAGTCCGCTTTCGGTCGTACTCGTTTGCTGTTGAAAGAAGGTTTTCGGCCGGTCTCTTCTGTTCGAGTCCGCTTTCGGTCGTACACGTTTATTCTTTTCGAGTCCGCTTTCGGTCGTACTCGTTTGCTGTTGAAAGAGCGTTTTCGGCCGGTCTTTCTTTTCGAGTCCGCTTTCGGTTGTACTCGTTTAATCTTTTCGAGTCCGCTTTCGGTCGTACTCATTTGCTGTTGAAAGAGCGTTTTCGGCCGGTCTTTCTTTTCAAGTTCACTTTCGGTCGTACTCGTTTGCTGTTGAAAGAGCATTTTCGGCCGGTCTTTCTTTTCGAGTCCGCTTTCGGTCGTACTCGTTTGCTGTTGAAAGAGCGTTTTCGGCCGGTCTTTCTTTTCGAGTCTGCTTTCGGTCGTACTGGTTTGCTGTTGAAAGAGGGTTTTTGGCCAGTCTCTTCTGTTCGAGTCCGCTTTCGGTCGTACACATTTATTCTTTTCGAGTCCGCTTTCGGTCGTACTCGTTTGCTGTTGAAAGAGCATTTTCGGCCGGTCTTTCTTTTCGAATCTGCTTTCGGTTGTACTCGTTTATTCTTTTCGAGTCCGCTTTTGGTCGTTCTCGTTTCTTTCTTCTCGAGTCTGCTTTCGGTCGTACTCGTTTATTCTTCTCGAGGCCGCTTTCAGTCGTACTCGTTCATTCTTCTCGAGTTTGCTTTCGGTATTACTTTACTGTTGAAAGAGCGTTTTCGACCGGTCTTTCTTTTTGAGTCCGCTTTCGGTCGTACTCCTTTGCTGTTGAAAGAGGGTTTTCGGCCGGTCTCTTCTGTTCGAGTCCGCTTTCGGTCATACACGTTGATTCTTTTCGAGTCCGCTTTCGGTTGTACTCGGTTGCCGTTGAAAGAGCGTTTTCAGCCGGTCTTTCTTTTAGGGTCCGCTTTCGGTAGTACTCGTTTGTTGTTGAAAGAGCGTTTTCGGCCGGTCTTTCTTTTCGAATTTGCTTTCGGTTGTACTCGTTTATTCTTTTCGAGTCCGCTTTTGGTCGTACTCGTTTCTTTCTTCTCGAGTCTGCTTTCTGTCGTACTCGTTTATTCTTCTCGAGGCCGCTTTCAGTCGTACTCGTTCATTCTTCTCGAGTCTGCTTTCGGTATTACTTTACTGTTGAAAGAGCGTTTTCGACCTGTCTTTCTTTTCGAGTCCGCTTTCGGTCGTACTCGTTTGCTGTTGAAAGAAGGTTTTCGGACGGTCTCTTCTGTTCGAGTCCGCTTTCGGTCGTACACGTTTATTCTTTTCGAGTCCGCTTTCGATCGTACTCGTTTGCTGTTGAAAGAGCGTTTTCGGCCGGTCTTTCTTTTCGAGTCGGCTTTCGGTTGTACTCGTTTAATCTTTTCGAGTCCGCTTTTGGTCGTACTCATTTCTTTCTTCTCGAGTCCGCTTTCGGTCGTACTAGTTTATTCTTCTCGAGTCCGCTTTCGGTCGTACTCGTTCATTCTTCTCGAGTCCGCTTTCGGTATTACTTTGCTGTTGAAAGAGCGTTTTCGGCCGGTCTTTCATTTCGAGTCCACTTTCGGTCATACTCCTTTGCTGTTGAAAGAACGTTTTCGACCGGTCTCTTCTATTCGAGTCCGCTATCGGTTGTACTCGTTTATTCTTTTCATGTCCGCTTTCGGTCGTACTCGTTTTCTGTTGAAAGAGCGTTTTCGGCCGGTCTATCTGTTCGAGTCCGCTTTCGGTCGTACGTGTTTATTCTTTTCGAGTCCGCTTTCGGTCGTACTCGTTTGCTGTTGAAAGAGCGTTTTCGGCCGGTCTTTCTGTTCGAGTCCGCTTTTGGTCGTACTCGTTTATTCTTTTCGAGTCCGCTTTCGGTCGTACTCGTTTGCTGTTGAAAGAATGTTTTCGGCCTGTCTTTGTTTTCGAGTCCGCTTTCGGTCGTACTCGTTTATTCTTTTCGAGTCCGCTTTTGTTCGTACTCGTTTGCTGTTGAATGAGCATTTTCGGCCGGTCTTTCTTTTCGTGTCCGCTTTCGGTTGTACTCATTTGCCGTTGAAAGAGTGTTTTCAGCCGGTCTTTCTTTTAGGATCCGCTTTCGGTAGTACTCGTTTGTTGTTGAAAGAGCGTTTTCGGCCGGTCTTTCTTTTCGAATCCGCTTTCGGTTGTACTCGTTTATTCTTTTCAAGTCCGCTTTTGGTCGTACTCGTTTCTTTCTTCTCGAGTCCGCTTTCGATCGTACTCGTTTATTCTTCTCGAGGCCGCTTTCAGTCGTACTCGTTCATTCTTCTCGAGTCCGCTTTCGGTATTACTTTACTGTTGAAAGAGCGTTTTCGACCGGTCTTTCTTTTCGAGTCCGCTTTCGGTCGTACTCGTTTGCTGTTGAAAGAGGGTTTTCGGCCGGTCTCTTCTGTTCGAGTCCGCTTTCGGTCGTACACGTTTATTCTTTTCGAGTCCGCTTTCGGTCGTACTCGTTTGCTGTTGAGAGTGCGTTTTCGGCCGGTCTTTCTTTTCGAGTCCGCTTTCGCTCGTACTCGTTTATTCTTTTCGAGTCCGCTTTCGGTCGTACTCATTTGCTGTTGAAAGAGCGTTTTCGGCCGGTCTTTTTTTTCGAGTTCGCTTTCGGTCGTACTCGTTTGCTGTTGAAATAGCATTTTCGGCTGATCTTTCTTTTCGAGTCCGCTTTCGGTCGTACTCGTTTGCTGTTGAAAGTTCGTTTTCGGCCGGTCTTTCTTTTCGAGTCGGCTTTCGGTTGTACTCATTTAATCTTTTCGAGTCCGCTTTTGGTCGTACTCATTTCTTTCTTCTCGAGTCCGCTTTCGGTCGTACTTGTTTATTCTTCTCGAGTCCGCTTTCGGTCGTACTCGTTCATTCTTCTCGAGTCCGCTTTCGGTATTACTTTGCTGTTGAAAGAGCGTTTTCGGCCGGTCTTTCATTTCGAGTCCACTTTCGGTCATACTCGTTTGCTGTTGAAAGAACGTTTTCGACCGGTCTCTTCTATTCGAGTCCGCTTTCGGTCGTACTCGTTTATTCTTTTCAAGTCCGCTTTCGGTCGTACTCGTTTGCTGTTGAAAGAGCGTTTTCGGCCGGTCTTTCTGTTCGAGTCCGCTTTCGGTCGTACGCATTTATTCTTTTCGAGTCCGCTTTCGGTCGTACTCGTTTGCTATTGAAAGAGCGTTTTCGGTCGGTCTTTCTGTTCGAGTCCGCTTTTGGTCGTACTCGTTTATTCTTTTCGAGTCCGCTTTTGGTCGTACTTGTTTGCTGTTGAAAGAGCGTTTTCGGACGGTCTTTCTTTTCGAGTCCGCTTTCGGTCGTACTCGTTTATTCTTTTCGAGTCCGCTTTTGGTCGTACTCGTTTGCTGTTGAAAGAGCAATTTTGGTCGGTCTTTCTTTTCGTGTCCGCTTTCAGTTGTACTCGTTTGCCGTTGAAAGAGCGTTTTCAGCCGTACTTTCTTTTAGGGTCCGCTTTCGGTAGTACTCGTTTGTTGTTGAAAGAGCGTTTTTGGCCCGTCTTTCTTTTTGAATCCGCTTTCGGTTGTACTCGTTTATTCTTTTCGAGTCCGCTTTTGGTCGTACTCGTTTCTTTCTTCTCGAGTCCGCTTTCGGTCGTACTCGTTTATTCTTCTCGAGGCCGTTTTCAGTCGTACTCGTTCATTCTTCTCGAGTCCGCTTTCGGTATTACTTTACTGTTGAAAGAGCGTTTTCGACCGGTCTTTCTTTTCGAGTCCGCTTTCGGTCGTACTCGTTTGCTGTTGAAAGAAGGTTTTCGGCCGGTCTCTTCTGTTCGAGTCCGCTTTCGGTCGTACACGTTTATTCTTTTCGAGTCCGCTTTCGGTCGTACTCGTTTATTCTTTTCGAGTCCGCTTTTGTTCGTACTCGTTTGCTGTTGAATGAGCATTTTCGGCCGGTCTTTCTTTTCGTGTCCGCTTTCGGTTGTACTCATTTGCCGTTGAAAGAGTGTTTTCAGCCGGTCTTTCTTTTAGGATCCGCTTTCGGTAGTACTCGTTTGTTGTTGAAAGAGCATTTTCGGCCGGTCTTTCTTTTCGAATCCGCTTTCGGTTGTACTCGTTTATTCTTTTCAAGTCCGCTTTTGGTCGTACTCGTTTCTTTCTTCTCGAGTCCGCTTTCGATCGTACTCGTTTATTCTTCTCGAGGCCGCTTTCAGTCGTACTCGTTCATTCTTCTCGAGTCCGCTTTCGGTATTACTTTACTGTTGAAAGAGCGTTTTCGACCGGTCTTTCTTTTCGAGTCCGCTTTCGGTCGTACTCGTTTGCTGTTGAAAGAGGGTTTTCGGCCGGTCTCTTCTGTTCGAGTCCGCTTTCGGTCGTACACGTTTATTCTTTTCGAGTCCGCTTTCGGTCGTACTCGTTTGCTGTTGAGAGTGCGTTTTCGGCCGGTCTTTCTTTTCGAGTCCGCTTTCGCTCGTACTCGTTTATTTTTTTCGAGTCCGCTTTCGGTCGTACTCATTTGCTGTTGAAAGAGCGTTTTCGGCCGGTCTTTTTTTTCGAGTTCGCTTTCGGTCGTACTCGTTTGCTGTTGAAATAGCATTTTCGGCTGATCTTTCTTTTCGAGTCCGCTTTCGGTCGTACTCGTTTGCTGTTGAAAGTTCGCTTTCGGCCGGTCTTTCTTTTCGAGTCGGCTTTCGGTTGTACTCGTTTAATCTTTTCGAGTCCGCTTTTGGTCGTACTCATTTCTTTCTTCTCGAGTCCGCTTTCGGTCGTACTAGTTTATTCTTCTCGAGTCCGCTTTCGGTCGTACTCGTTCATTCTTCTCGAGTCCGCTTTCGGTATTACTTTGCTGTTGAAAGAGCGTTTTCGGCCGGTCTTTCATTTCGAGTCCACTTTCGGTCATACTCCTTTGCTGTTGAAAGAACGTTTTCGACCGGTCTCTTCTATTCGAGTCCGCTATCGGTTGTACTCGTTTATTCTTTTCATGTCCGCTTTCGGTCGTACTCGTTTTCTGTTGAAAGAGCGTTTTCGGCCGGTCTATCTGTTCGAGTCCGCTTTCGGTCGTACGTGTTTATTCTTTTCGAGTCCGCTTTCGGTCGTACTCGTTTGCTGTTGAAAGAGCGTTTTCGGCCGGTCTTTCTGTTCGAGTCCGCTTTTGGTCGTACTCGTTTATTCTTTTCGAGTCCGCTTTCGGTCGTACTCGTTTGCTGTTGAAAGAATGTTTTCGGCCTGTCTTTGTTTTCGAGTCCGCTTTCGGTCGTACTCGTTTATTCTTTTCGAGTCCGCTTTTGTTCGTACTCGTTTGCTGTTGAATGAGCATTTTCGGCCGGTCTTTCTTTTCGTGTCCGCTTTCGGTTGTACTCATTTGCCGTTGAAAGAGTGTTTTCAGCCGGTCTTTCTTTTAGGATCCGCTTTCGGTAGTACTCGTTTGTTGTTGAAAGAGCGTTTTCGGCCGGTCTTTCTTTTCGAATCCGCTTTCGGTTGTACTCGTTTATTCTTTTCAAGTCCGCTTTTGGTCGTACTCGTTTCTTTCTTCTCGAGTCTGCTTTCTGTCGTACTCGTTTATTCTTCTCGAGGCCGCTTTCAGTCGTACTCGTTCATTCTTCTCGAGTCTGCTTTCGGTATTACTTTACTGTTGAAAGAGCGTTTTCGACCGGTCTTTCTTTTCGAGTCCGCTTTCGGTCGTACTCGTTTGCTGTTGAAAGAAGGTTTTCGGACGGTCTCTTCTGTTCGAGTCCGCTTTCGGTCGTACACGTTTATTCTTTTCGAGTCCGCTTTCGGTCGTACTCGTTTGCTGTTGAAAGAGCGTTTTCGGCCGGTCTTTCTTTTCGAGTCGGCTTTCGGTTTTACTCGTTTAATCTTTTCGAGTCCGCTTTTGGTCGTACTCATTTCTTTCTTCTCGAGTCCGCTTTCGGTCGTACTAGTTTATTCTTCTCGAGTCCGCTTTCGGTCGTACTCGTTCATTCTTCTCGAGTCCGCTTTCGGTATTACTTTGCTGTTGAAAGAGCGTTTTCGGCCGGTCTTTCATTTCGAGTCCACTTTCGGTCATACTCCTTTGCTGTTGAAAGAACGTTTTCGACCGGTCTCTTCTATTCGAGTCCGCTATCGGTTGTACTCGTTTATTCTTTTCATGTCCGCTTTCGGTCGTACTCGTTTTCTGTTGAAAGAGCATTTTCGGCCGGTCTATCTGTTCGAGTCCGCTTTCGGTCGTACGTGTTTATTCTTTTCGAGTCCGCTTTCGGTCGTACTCGTTTGCTGTTGAAAGAGCGTTTTCGGCCGATCTTTCTGTTCGAGTCCGCTTTTGGTCGTACTCGTTTATTCTTTTCGAGTCCGCTTTCGGTCGTACTCGTTTGCTGTTGAAAGAATGTTTTCGGCCTGTCTTTGTTTTCGAGTTCGCTTTCGGTCGTACTCGTTTATTCTTTTCGAGTCCGCTTTTGTTCGTACTCGTTTGCTGTTGAATGAGCATTTTCGGCCGGTCTTTCTTTTCGTGTCCGCTTTCGGTTGTACTCATTTGCCGTTGAAAGAGTGTTTTCAGCCGGTCTTTCTTTTAGGATCCGCTTTCGGTAGTACTCGTTTGTTGTTGAAAGAGCGTTTTCGGCCGGTCTTTCTTTTCGAATCCGCTTTCGGTTGTACTCGTTTATTCTTTTCAAGTCCGCTTTTGGTCGTACTCGTTTCTTTCTTCTCGAGTCCGCTTTCGATCGTACTCGTTTATTCTTCTCGAGGCCGCTTTCAGTCGTACTCGTTCATTCTTCTCGAGTCCGCTTTCGGTATTACTTTACTGTTGAAAGAGCGTTTTCGACCGGTCTTTCTTTTCGAGTCCGCTTTCGGTCGTACTCGTTTGCTGTTGAAAGAGGGTTTTCGGCCGGTCTCTTCTATTCGAGTCCGCTTTCGGTCGTACACGTTTATTCTTTTCGAGTCCACTTTCGGTCGTACTCGTTTGCTGTTGAGAGTGCGTTTTCGGCCGGTCTTTCTTTTCGAGTCCGCTTTCGCTCGTACTCGTTTATTCTTTTCGAGTCCGCTTTCGGTCGTACTCATTTGCTGTTGAAAGAGCGTTTTCGGCCGGTCTTTTTTTTCGAGTTCGCTTTCGGTCGTACTCGTTTGCTGTTGAAATAGCATTTTCGGCTGATCTTTCTTTTCGAGTCCGCTTTTGGTCGTACTCGTTTGCTGTTGAAAGTTCGTTTTCGGCCGGTCTTTCTTTTCGAGTCGGCTTTCGGTTGTACTCATTTAATCTTTTCGAGTCCGCTTTTGGTCGTACTCATTTCTTTCTTCTCGAGTCCGCTTTCGGTCGTACTTGTTTATTCTTCTCGAGTCCGCTTTCGGTCGTACTCGTTCATTCTTCTCGAGTCCGCTTTCGGTATTACTTTGCTGTTGAAAGAGCGTTTTCGGCCGGTCTTTCATTTCGAGTCCACTTTCGGTCATACTCGTTTGCTGTTGAAAGAACGTTTTCGAGCGGTCTCTTCTATTCGAGTCCGCTTTCGGTCGTACTCGTTTATTCTTTTCAAGTCCGCTTTCGGTCGTACTCGTTTGCTGTTGAAAGAGCGTTTTTGGCCGGTCTTTCTGTTCGAGTCCGCTTTCGGTCGTACGCGTTTATTCTTTTCGAGTCCGCTTTCGGTCGTACTCGTTTGCTATTGAAAGAGCGTTTTCGGTCGGTCTTTCTGTTCGAGTCCGCTTTTGGTCGTACTCGTTTATTCTTTTCGAGTCCGCTTTTGGTCGTACTTGTTTGCTGTTGAAAGAGCGTTTTCGGACGGTCTTTCTTTTCGAGTCCGCTTTCGGTCGTACTCGTTTATTCTTTTCGAGTCCGCTTTTGGTCGTACTCGTTTGCTGTTGAAAGAGCATTTTTGGTCGGTCTTTCTTTTCGTGTCCGCTTTCAGTTGTACTCGTTTGCCGTTGAAAGAGCGTTTTCAGCCGTACTTTCTTTTAGGGTCCGCTTTCGGTAGTACTCGTTTGTTGTTGAAAGAGCGTTTTTGGCCCGTCTTTCTTTTTGAATCCGCTTTCGGTTGTACTCGTTTATTCTTTTCGAGTCCGCTTTTGGTCGTACTCGTTTCTTTCTTCTCGAGTCCGCTTTCGGTCGTACTCGTTTATTCTTCTCGAGGCCGTTTTCAGTCGTACTCGTTCATTCTTCTCGAGTCCGCTTTCGGTATTACTTTACTGTTGAAAGAGCGTTTTCGACCGGTCTTTCTTTTCGAGTCCGCTTTCGGTCGTACTCGTTTGCTGTTGAAAGAAGGTTTTCGGCCGGTCTCTTCTGTTCGAGTCCGCTTTCGGTCGTACACGTTTATTCTTTTCGAGTCCGCTTTCGGTCGTACTCGTTTGCTGTTGAAAGTGCGTTTTCGGCCGGTCTTTCTTTTCGAGTCTGCTTTCGCTCGTACTCGTTTATTCTTTTCGAGTCCGCTTTCGGTCGTACTCATTTGCTGTTGAAAGAGCGTTTTCGGCCGGTCTTTTTTTTCGAGTTCGCTTTCGGTCGTACTCGTTTGCTGTTGAAATAGCATTTTCGGCTGATCTTTCTTTTCGAGTCCGCTTTCGGTCGTACTCGTTTGCTGTTGAAAGTTCGCTTTCGGCCGGTCTTTCTTTTCGAGTCGGCTTTCGGTTGTACTCGTTTAATCTTTTCGAGTCCGCTTTTGGTCGTACTCATTTCTTTCTTCTCGAGTCCGCTTTCGGTCGTACTCGTTTATTCTTCTCGAGGCCGTTTTCAGTCGTACTCGTTCATTCTTCTCGAGTCCGCTTTCGGTATTGCTTTACTGTTGAAAGAGCGTTTTCGACCGGTCTTTCTTTTCGAGTCCGCTTTCGGTCGTACTCGTTTGCTGTTGAAAGAAGGTTTTCGGCCGGTCTCTTCTGTTCGAGTCCGCTTTCGGTCGTACACGTTTATTCTTTTCGAGTCCGCTTTCGGTCGTACTCGTTTGCTGTTGAAAGTGCGTTTTCGGCCGGTCTTTCTTTTCGAGTCTGCTTTCGCTCGTACTCGTTTATTCTTTTCGAGTCCGCTTTCGGTCGTACTCATTTGCTGTTGAAAGAGCGTTTTCGGCCGGTCTTTTTTTTCGAGTTCGCTTTCGGTCGTACTCGTTTGCTGTTGAAATAGCATTTTCGGCTGATCTTTCTTTTCGAGTCCGCTTTCGGTCGTACTCGTTTGCTGTTGAAAGAACGTTCTCGACCGGTCTCTTCTATTCGAGTCCGCTTTCGGTCGTACTCGTTTATTCTTTTCAAGTCCGCTTTCGGTCGTACTCGTTTGCTGTTGAAAGAGCGTTTTCGGCCGGTCTTTCTGTTCGAGTCCGCTTTCGGTCGTACGCGTTTATTCTTTTCGAGTCCGCTTTCGGTCGTACTCGTTTGCTATTGAAAGAGCGTTTTCGGTCGGTCTTTCTATTCGAGTCCGCTTTTGGTCGTACTCGTTTATTCTTTTCGAGTCCGCTTTTGGTCGTACTTGTTTGCTGTTGAAAGAGCGTTTTCGGACGGTCTTTCTTTTCGAGTCCGCTTTCGGTCGTACTCGTTTATTCTTTTCGAGTCCGCTTTTGGTCGTACTCGTTTGCTGTTGAAAGAGCATTTTTGGTCAGTCTTTCTTTTCGTGTCCGCTTTCGGTTGTACTCGTTTGCCGTTGAAAGAGCGTTTTCAGCCGTACTTTCTTTTAGGGTCCGCTTTCGGTAGTACTCGTTTGTTGTTGAAAGAGCGTTTTTGGCCCGTCTTTCTTTTTGAATCCGCTTTCGGTTGTACTCGTTTATTCTTTTCGAGTCCGCTTTTGGTCGTACTCGTTTCTTTCTTCTCGAGTCCGCTTTCGGTCGTACTCGTTTATTCTTCTCGAGGCCGTTTTCAGTCGTACTCGTTCATTCTTCTCGAGTCCGCTTTCGGTATTACTTTACTGTTGAAAGAGCGTTTTCGACCGGTCTTTCTTTTCGAGTCCGCTTTCGGTCGTACTCGTTTGCTGTTGAAAGAAGGTTTTCGGCCGGTCTCTTCTGTTCGAGTCCGCTTTCGGTCGTACACGTTTATTCTTTTCGAGTCCGCTTTCGGTCGTACTCGTTTGCTGTTGAAAGTGCGTTTTCGGCCGGTCTTTCTTTTCGAGTCCGCTTTCGCGCGTACTCGTTTATTCTTTTCGAGTCCGCTTTCGGTCGTACTCATTTGCTGTTGAAAGAGCGTTTTCGGCCGGTCTTTTTTTTCGAGTTCGCTTTCGGTCGTACTCGTTTGCTGTTGAAATAGCATTTTCGGCTGATCTTTCTTTTCGAGTCCGCTTTCGGTCGTATTCGTTTGCTGTTGAAAGTTCGTTTTCGGCCGGTCTTTCTTTTCGAGTCGGCTTTCGGTTGTACTCGTTTAATCTTTTCGAGTCCGCTTTTGGTCGTACTCATTTCTTTCTTCTCGAGTCCGTTTTCGGTCGTACTAGTTTATTCTTCTCGAGTCCGCTTTCGGTCGTACTCGTTCATTCTTCTCGAGTCCGCTTTCGGTATTACTTTGCTGTTGAAAGAGCGTTTTCGGCCGGTCTTTCATTTCGAGTCCACTTTCGGTCATACTCGTTTGCTGTTGAAAGAACGTTCTCGACCGGTCTCTTCTATTCGAGTCCGCTTTCGGTCGTACTCGTTTATTCTTTTCAAGTCCGCTTTCGGTCGTACTCGTTTGCTGTTGAAAGAGCGTTTTCGGCCGGTCTTTCTGTTCGAGTCCGCTTTCGGTCGTACGCGTTTATTCTTTTCGAGTCCGCTTTCGGTCGTACTCGTTTGCTATTGAAAGAGCGTTTTCGGTCGGTCTTTCTGTTCGAGTCCGCTTTTGGTCGTACTCGTTTATTCTTTTCGAGTCCGCTTTTGGTCGTACTTGTTTGCTGTTGAAAGAGCGTTTTCGGACGGTCTTTCTTTTCGAGTCCGCTTTCGGTCGTACTCGTTTATTCTTTTCGAGTCCGCTTTTGGTCGTACTCGTTTGCTGTTGAAAGAGCATTTTTGGTCAGTCTTTCTTTTCGTGTCCGCTTTCGGTTGTACTCGTTTGCCGTTGAAAGAGCGTTTTCAGCCGTACTTTCTTTTAGGGTCCGCTTTCGGTAGTACTCGTTTGTTGTTGAAAGAGCGTTTTTGGCCCGTCTTTCTTTTTGAATCCGCTTTCGGTTGTACTCGTTTATTCTTTTCGAGTCCGCTTTTGGTCGTACTCGTTTCTTTCTTCTCGAGTCCGCTTTCGGTCGTACTCGTTTATTCTTCTCGAGGCCGTTTTCAGTCGTACTCGTTCATTCTTCTCGAGTCCGCTTTCGGTATTACTTTACTGTTGAAAGAGCGTTTTCGACCGGTCTTTCTTTTCGAGTCCGCTTTCGATCGTACTCGTTTGCTGTTGAAAGAAGGTTTTCGGCCGGTCTCTTCTGTTCGAGTCCGCTTTCGGTCGTACACGTTTATTCTTTTCGAGTCCGCTTTCGGTCGTACTCGTTTGCTGTTGAAAGTGCGTTTTCGGCCGGTCTTTCTTTTCGAGTCCGCTTTCGCTCGTACTCGTTTATTCTTTTCGAGTCCGCTTTCGGTCGTACTCATTTGCTGTTGAAAGAGCGTTTTCGGCCGGTCTTTTTATTCGAGTTCGCTTTCGGTCGTACTCGTTTGCTGTTGAAATAGCATTTTCGGCTGATCTTTCTTTTCGAGTCCGCTTTCGGTCGTATTCGTTTGCTGTTGAAAGTTCGTTTTCGGCCGGTCTTTCTTTTCGAGTCGGCTTTCGGTTGTACTCGTTTAATCTTTTCGAGTCCGCTTTTGGTCGTACTCATTTCTTTCTTCTCGAGTCCGTTTTCGGTCGTACTAGTTTATTCTTCTCGAGTCCGCTTTCGGTCGTACTCGTTCATTCTTCTCGAGTCCGCTTTCGGTATTACTTTGCTATTGAAAGAGCGTCTTCGGCCGGTCTTTCATTTCGAGTCCACTTTCGGTCATACTCGTTTGCTGTTGAAAGAACGTTTTCGACCGGTCTCTTCTATTCGAGTCCGCTTTCGGTCGTACTAGTTTATTCTTTTCAAGTCAGCTTTCGGTCGTACTCGTTTTCTGTTGAAAGAGCGTTTTCGGCCGGTCTTTCTGTTCGATTCCGCTTTCGGTCGTACGTGTTTATTCTTTTCGAGTCCGCTTTCGGTCGTACTCGTTTGCTGTTGAAAGAGCGTTTTCGGCCGGTCTTTCTGTTCGAGTCCGCTTTTGGTCGTACTCGTTTATTCTTTTCGAGTCCGCTTTCGGTCGTACTCGTTTGGTGTTGAAAGAATGTTTTCGGCCTGTCTTTGTTTTCGAGTCCGCTTTCGGTCGTACTCGTTTATTCTTTTCGAGTCCGCTTTTGTTCGTACTCGTTTGCTGTTGAATGAGCGTTTTCGGCCGGTCTTTCTTTTCGTGTCCGCTTTCGGTTGTACTCATTTGCCGTTGAAAGAGTGTTTTCAGCCGGTCTTTCTTTTAGGATCCGCTTTCGGTAGTACTCGTTTGTTCTTGAAAGAGCGTTTTCGGCCGGTCTTTCTTTTCGAATCCGCTTTCGGTTGTACTCGTTTATTCTTTTCAAGTCCGCTTTTGGTCGTACTCGTTTCTTTCTTCTCGAGTCCGCTTTCGATCGTACTCGTTTATTCTTCTCGAGGCCGCTTTCAGTCGTACTCGTTCATTCTTCTCGAGTCCGCTTTCGGTATTACTTTACTGTTGAAAGAGCGTTTTCGACCGGTCTTTCTTTTCGAGTCCGCTTTCGGTCGTACTCGTTTGCTGTTGAAAGAGGGTTTTCGGCCGGTCTCTTCTGTTCGAGTCCGCTTTCGGTCGTACACGTTTATTCTTTTCGAGTCCGCTTTCGGTCGTACTCGTTTGCTGTTGAGAGTGCGTTTTCGGCCGGTCTTTCTTTTCGAGTCCACTTTCGCTCGTACTCGTTTATTCTTTTCGAGTCCGCTTTCGGTCGTACTCATTTGCTGTTGAAAGAGCGTTTTCGGCCGGTCTTTTTTTTCGAGTTCGCTTTCGGTCGTACTCGTTTGCTGTTGAAATAGCATTTTCGGCTGATCTTTCTTTTCGAGTCCGCTTTCGGTCGTACTCGTTTGCTGTTGAAAGTTCGTTTTCGGCCGGTCTTTCTTTTCGAGTCGGCTTTCGGTTGTACTCATTTAATCTTTTCGAGTCCGCTTTTGGTCGTACTCATTTCTTTCTTCTCGAGTCCGCTTTCGGTCGTACTTGTTTATTCTTCTCGAGTCTGCTTTCGGTCGTACTCGTTCATTCTTCTCGAGTCCGCTTTCGGTATTACTTTGCTGTTGAAAGAGCGTTTTCGGCCGGTCTTTCATTTCGAGTCCACTTTCGGTCATACTCGTTTGCTGTTGAAAGAACGTTTTCGACCGGTCTCTTCTATTCGAGTCCGCTTTCGGTCGTACTCGTTTATTCTTTTCAAGTCCGCTTTCGGTCGTACTCGTTTGCTGTTGAAAGAGCGTTTTCGGCCGGTCTTTCTGTTCGAGTCCGCTTTCGGTCGTACGCGTTTATTCTTTTCGAGTCCGCTTTCGGTCGTACTCGTTTGCTATTGAAAGAGCGTTTTCGGTCGGTCTTTCTGTTCGAGTCCGCTTTTGGTCGTACTCGTTTATTCTTTTCGAGTCCGCTTTTGGTCGTACTTGTTTGCTGTTGAAAGAGCGTTTTCGGACGGTCTTTCTTTTCGAGTCCGCTTTCGGTCGTACTCATTTATTCTTTTCGAGTCCGCTTTTGGTCGTACTCGTTTGCTGTTGAAAGAGCATTTTTGGTCGGTCTTTCTTTTCGTGTCCGCTTTCGGTTGTACTCGTTTGCCGTTGAAAGAGCGTTTTCAGCCGTACTTTCTTTTAGGGTCCGCTTTCGGTAGTACTCGTTTGTTGTTGAAAGAGCGTTTTTGGCCCGTCTTTCTTTTTGAATCCGCTTTCGGTTGTACTCGTTTATTCTTTTCGAGTCCGCTTTTGGTCGTACTCGTTTCTTTCTTCTCGAGTCCGCTTTCGGTCGTACTCGTTTATTCTTCTCGAGGCCGTTTTCAGTCGTACTCGTTCATTCTTCTCGAGTCCGCTTTCGGTATTACTTTACTGTTGAAAGAGCGTTTTCGACCGGTCTTTCTTTTCGAGTCCGCTTTCGGTCGTACTCGTTTGCTGTTGAAAGAAGGTTTTCGGCCGGTCTCTTCTGTTCGAGTCCGCTTTCGGTCGTACACGTTTATTCTTTTCGAGTCCGCTTTCGGTCGTACTCGTTTGCTGTTGAAAGTGCGTTTTCGGCCGGTCTTTCTTTTCGAGTCCGCTTTCGCTCGTACTCGTTTATTCTATTCGAGTCCGCTTTCGGTCGTACTCATTTGCTGTTGAAAGAGCGTTTTCGGCCGGTCTTTTTTTTCGAGTTCGCTTTCGGTCGTACTCGTTTGCTGTTGAAATAGCATTTTCGGCTGATCTTTCTTTTCGAGTCCGCTTTCGGTCGTACTTGTTTGCTGTTGAAAGTTCGCTTTCGGCCGGTCTTTCTTTTCGAGTCGGCTTTCGGTTGTACTCGTTTAATCTTTTCGAGTCCGCTTTTGGTCGTACTCATTTCTTTCTTCTCGAGTCCGCTTTCGGTCGTACTAGTTTATTCTTCTCGAGTCCGCTTTCGGTCGTACTCGTTCATTCTTCTCGAGTCCGCTTTCGGTATTACTTTGCTGTTGAAAGAGCATTTTCGGCCGGTCTTTCATTTCGAGTCCACTTTCGGTCATACTCCTTTGCTGTTGAAAGAACGTTTTCGACCGGTCTCTTCTATTCGAGTCCGCTATCGGTTGTACTCGTTTATTCTTTTCATGTCCGCTTTCGGTCGTACTCGTTTTCTGTTGAAAGAGCGTTTTCGGCCGGTCTATCTGTTCGAGTCCGCTTTCGGTCGTACGTGTTTATTCTTTTCGAGTCCGCTTTCGGTCGTACTCGTTTGCTGTTGAAAGAGCGTTTTCGGCCGGTCTTTTTGTTCGAGTCCGCTTTTGGTCGTACTCGTTTATTCTTTTCGAGTCCGCTTTCGGTCGTACTCGTTTGCTGTTGAAAGAATGTTTTCGGCCTGTCTTTGTTTTCGAGTCCGCTTTCGGTCTTACTCGTTTATTCTTTTCGAGTCCGCTTTTGTTCGTACTCGTTTGCTGTTGAATGAGCATTTTCGGCCGGTCTTTCTTTTCGTGTCCGCTTTCGGTTGTACTCATTTGCCGTTGAAAGAGTGTTTTCAGCCGGTCTTTCTTTTAGGATCCGCTTTCGGTAGTACTCGTTTGTTGTTGAAAGAGCGTTTTCGGCCGGTCTTTCTTTTCGAATCCGCTTTCGGTTGTACTCGTTTATTCTTTTCAAGTCCGCTTTTGGTCGTACTCGTTTCTTTCTTCTCGAGTCCGCTTTCGATCGTACTCGTTTATTCTTCTCGAGGCCGCTTTCAGTCGTACTCGTTCATTCTTCTCGAGTCCGCTTTCGGAATTACTTTACTGTTGAAAGAGCGTTTTCGACCGGTCTTTCTTTTCGAGTCCGCTTTCGGTCGTACTCGTTTGCTGTTGAAAGAGGGTTTTCGGCCGGTCTCTTCTGTTCGAGTCCGCTTTCGGTCGTACACGTTTATTCTTTTCGAGTCCGCTTTCAGTCGTACTCGTTTGCTGTTGAGAGTGCGTTTTCGGCCGGTCTTTCTTTTCGAGTCCGCTTTCGCTCGTACTCGTTTATTCTTTTCGAGTCCGCTTTCGGTCGTACTCATTTGCTGTTGAAAGAGCGTTTTCGGCCGGTCTTTTTTTTCGAGTTCGCTTTCGGTCGTACTCGTTTGCTGTTGAAATAGCATTTTCGACTGATCTTTCTTTTCGAGTCCGCTTTCGGTCGTACTCGTTTGCTGTTGAAAGTTCGCTTTCGGCCGGTCTTTCTTTTCGAGTCGGCTTTCGGTTGTACTCGTTTAATCTTTTCGAGTCCGCTTTTGGTCGTACTCATTTCTTTCTTCTCGAGTCCGCTTTCGGTCGTACTAGTTTATTCTTCTCGAGTCCGCTTTCGGTCGTACTCGTTCATTCTTCTCGAGTCCGCTTTCGGTATTACTTTGCTGTTGAAAGAGCATTTTCGGCCGGTCTTTCATTTCGAGTCCACTTTCGGTCATACTCCTTTGCTGTTGAAAGAACGTTTTCGACCGGTCTCTTCTATTCGAGTCCGCTATCGGTTGTACTCGTTTATTCTTTTCATGTCCGCTTTCGGTCGTACTCGTTTTCTGTTGAAAGAGCGTTTTCGGCCGGTCTATCTGTTCGAGTCCGCTTTTGGTCGTACGTGTTTATTCTTTTCGAGTCCGCTTTCGGTCGTACTCGTTTGCTGTTGAAAGAACATTTTCGGCCGGTCTTTCTGTTCGAGTCCGCTTTTGGTCGTACTCGTTTATTCTTTTCGAGTCCGCTTTCGGTCGTACTCGTTTGCTGTTGAAAGAATGTTTTCGGCCTGTCTTTTTTTTCGAGTCCGCTTTCGGTCGTACTCGTTTATTCTTTTCGAGTCCGCTTTTGTTCGTACTCGTTTGCTGTTGAATGAGCATTTTCGGCCGGTCTTTCTTTTCGTGTCCGCTTTCGGTTGTACTCATTTGCCGTTGAAAGAGTGTTTTCAGCCGGTCTTTCTTTTAGGATCCGCTTTCGGTAGTACTCGTTTGTTGTTGAAAGAGCGTTTTCGGCCGGTCTTTCTTTTCGAATCCGCTTTCGGTTGTACTCGTTTATTCTTTTCAAGTCCGCTTTTGGTCGTACTCGTTTCTTTCTTCTCGAGTCCGCTTTCGATCGTACTCGTTTATTCTTCTCGAGGCCGCTTTCAGTCGTACTCGTTCATTCTTCTCGAGTCCGCTTTCGGTATTACTTTACTGTTGAAAGAGCGTTTTCGACCGGTCTTTCTTTTCGAGTCCGCTTTCGGTCGTACTCGTTTGCTGTTGAAAGAGGGTTTTCGGCCGGTCTCTTCTGTTCGAGTCCGCTTTTGGTCGTACACGTTTATTCTTTTCGAGTCCGCTTTCGGTCGTACTCGTTTGCTGTTGAGAGTGCATTTTCGGCCGGTCTTTCTTTTCGAGTCCGCTTTCGCTCGTACTCGTTTATTCTTTTCGAGTCCGCTTTCGGTCGTACTCATTTGCTGTTGAAAGAGCGTTTTCGGCCGGTCTTTTTTTTCGAGTTCGCTTTCGGTCGTACTCGTTTGCTGTTGAAATAGCATTTTCGGCTGATCTTTCTTTTCGAGTCCGCTTTCGGTCGTACTCGTTTGCTGTTGAAAGTTCGTTTTCGGCCGGTCTTTCTTTTCGAGTCGGCTTTCGGTTGTACTCATTTAATCTTTTCGAGTCCGCTTTTGATCGTACTCATTTCTTTCTTCTCGAGTCCGCTTTCGGTCGTACTTGTTTATTCTTCTCGAGTCCGCTTTCGGTCGTACTCGTTCATTCTTCTCGAGTCCGCTTTCGGTATTACTTTGTTGTTGAAAGAGCGTTTTCGGCCGGTCTTTCATTTCGAGTCCACTTTCGGTCATACTCGTTTGCTGTTGAAAGAACGTTTTCGACCGGTCTCTTCTATTCGAGTCCACTTTCGGTCGTACTCGTTTATTCTTTTCAAGTCCGCTTTCAGTCGTACTCGTTTGCTGTTGAAAGAGCGTTTTCGGCCGGTCTTTCTGTTCGAGTCCGCTTTCGGTCGTACGCGTTTATTCTTTTCGAGTCCGCTTTCGGTCGTACTCGTTTGCTATTGAAAGAGCGTTTTCGGTCGGTCTTTCTGTTCGAGTCCGCTTTTGGTCGTACTCGTTTATTCTTTTCGAGTCCGCTTTTGGTCGTACTTGTTTGCTGTTGAAAGAGCGTTTTCGGACGGTCTTTCTTTTCGAGTCCGCTTTCGGTCGTACTCGTTTATTCTTTTCGAGTCCGCTTTTGGTCGTACTCGTTTGCTGTTGAAAGAATGTTTTCGGCCTGTCTTTGTTTTCGAGTCCGCTTTCGGTCTTACTCGTTTATTCTTTTCGAGTCCGCTTTTGTTCGTACTCGTTTGCTGTTGAATGAGCATTTTCGGCCGGTCTTTCTTTTCGTGTCCGCTTTCGGTTGTACTCATTTGCCGTTGAAAGAGTGTTTTCAGCCGGTCTTTCTTTTAGGATCCGCTTTCGGTAGTACTCGTTTGTTGTTGAAAGAGCGTTTTCGGCCGGTCTTTCTTTTCGAATCCGCTTTCGGTTGTACTCGTTTATTCTTTTCAAGTCCGCTTTTGGTCGTACTCGTTTCTTTCTTCTCGAGTCCGCTTTCGATCGTACTCGTTTATTCTTCTCGAGGCCGCTTTCAGTCGTACTCGTTCATTCTTCTCGAGTCCGCTTTCGGTATTACTTTACTGTTGAAAGAGCGTTTTCGACCGGTCTTTCTTTTCGAGTCCGCTTTCGGTCGTACTCGTTTGCTGTTGAAAGAGGGTTTTCGGCCGGTCTCTTCTGTTCGAGTCCGCTTTCGGTCGTACACGTTTATTCTTTTCGAGTCCGCTTTCAGTCGTACTCGTTTGCTGTTGAGAGTGCGTTTTCGGCCGGTCTTTCTTTTCGAGTCCGCTTTCGCTCGTACTCGTTTATTCTTTTCGAGTCCGCTTTCGGTCGTACTCATTTGCTGTTGAAAGAGCGTTTTCGGCCGGTCTTTTTTTTTGAGTTCGCTTTCGGTCGTACTCGTTTGCTGTTGAAATAGCATTTTCGGCTGATCTTTCTTTTCGAGTCCGCTTTCGGTCGTACTCGTTTGCTGTTGAAAGTTCGCTTTCGGCCGGTCTTTCTTTTCGAGTCGGCTTTCGGTTGTACTCGTTTAATCTTTTCGAGTCCGCTTTTGGTCGTACTCATTTCTTTCTTCTCGAGTCCGCTTTCGGTCGTACTAGTTTATTCTTCTCGAGTCCGCTTTCGGTCGTACTCGTTCATTCTTCTCGAGTCCGCTTTCGGTATTACTTTGCTGTTGAAAGAGCGTTTTCGGCCGGTCTTTCATTTCGAGTCCACTTTCGGTCATACTCCTTTGCTGTTGAAAGAACGTTTTCGACCGGTCTCTTCTATTCGAGTCCGCTATCGGTTGTACTCGTTTATTCTTTTCATGTCCGCTTTCGGTCGTACTCGTTTTCTGTTGAAAGAGCGTTTTCGGCCGGTCTATCTGTTCGAGTCCGCTTTTGGTCGTACGTGTTTATTCTTTTCGAGTCCGCTTTCGGTCGTACTCGTTTGCTGTTGAAAGAACATTTTCGGCCGGTCTTTCTGTTCGAGTCCGCTTTTGGTCGTACTCGTTTATTCTTTTCGAGTCCGCTTTCGGTCGTACTCGTTTGCTGTTGAAAGAATGTTTTCGGCCTGTCTTTGTTTTCGAGTCCGCTTTCGGTCGTACTCGTTTATTCTTTTCGAGTCCGCTTTTGTTCGTACTCGTTTGCTGTTGAATGAGCATTTTCGGCCGGTCTTTCTTTTCGTGTCCGCTTTCGGTTGTACTCATTTGCCGTTGAAAGAGTGTTTTCAGCCGGTCTTTCTTTTAGGATCCGCTTTCGGTAGTACTCGTTTGTTGTTGAAAGAGCGTTTTCGGCCGGTCTTTCTTTTCGAATCCGCTTTCGGTTGTACTCGTTTATTCTTTTCAAGTCCGCTTTTGGTCGTACTCGTTTCTTTCTTCTCGAGTCCGCTTTCGATCGTACTCGTTTATTCTTCTCGAGGCCGCTTTCAGTCGTACTCGTTCATTCTTCTCGAGTCCGCTTTCGGTATTACTTTACTGTTGAAAGAGTGTTTTCGACCGGTCTTTCTTTTCGAGTCCGCTTTCGGTCGTACTCGTTTGCTGTTGAAAGAGGGTTTTCGGCCGGTCTCTTCTGTTCGAGTCCGCTTTTGGTCGTACACGTTTATTCTTTTCGAGTCCGCTTTCGGTCGTACTCGTTTGCTGTTGAGAGTGCATTTTCGGCCGGTCTTTCTTTTCGAGTCCGCTTTCGCTCGTACTCGTTTATTCTTTTCGAGTCCGCTTTCGGTCGTACTCATTTGCTGTTGAAAGAGCGTTTTCGGCCGGTCTTTTTTTTCGAGTTCGCTTTCGGTCGTACTCGTTTGCTGTTGAAATAGCATTTTCGGCTGATCTTTCTTTTCGAGTCCGCTTTCGGTCGTACTCGTTTGCTGTTGAAAGTTCGTTTTCGGCCGGTCTTTCATTTCGAGTCCACTTTCGGTCATACTCGTTTGCTGTTGAAAGAACGTTTTCGACCGGTCTCTTCTATTCGAGTCCGCTTTCGGTCGTACTCGTTTATTCTTTTCAAGTCCGCTTTCAGTCGTACTCGTTTGCTGTTGAAAGAGCGTTTTCGGCCGGTCTTTCTGTTCGAGTCCGCTTTCGGTCGTACGCGTTTATTCTTTTCGAGTCCGCTTTCGGTCGTACTCGTTTGCTATTGAAAGAGCGTTTTCGGTCGGTCTTTCTGTTCGAGTCCGCTTTTGGTCGTACTCGTTTATTCTTTTCGAGTCCGCTTTTGGTCGTACTTGTTTGCTGTTGAAAGAGCGTTTTCGGACGGTCTTTCTTTTCGAGTCCGCTTTCGGTCGTACTCGTTTATTCTTTTCGAGTCCGCTTTTGGTCGTACTCGTTTGCTGTTGAAAGAATGTTTTCGGCCTGTCTTTGTTTTCGAGTCCGCTTTCGGTCTTACTCGTTTATTCTTTTCGAGTCCGCTTTTGTTCGTACTCGTTTGCTGTTGAATGAGCATTTTCGGCCGGTCTTTCTTTTCGTGTCCGCTTTCGGTTGTACTCATTTGCCGTTGAAAGAGTGTTTTCAGCCGGTCTTTCTTTTAGGATCCGCTTTCGGTAGTACTCGTTTGTTGTTGAAAGAGCGTTTTCGGCCGGTCTTTCTTTTCGAATCCGCTTTCGGTTGTACTCGTTTATTCTTTTCAAGTCCGCTTTTGGTCGTACTCGTTTCTTTCTTCTCGAGTCCGCTTTCGATCGTACTCGTTTATTCTTCTCGAGGCCGCTTTCAGTCGTACTCGTTCATTCTTCTCGAGTCCGCTTTCGGTATTACTTTACTGTTGAAAGAGCGTTTTCGACCGGTCTTTCTTTTCGAGTCCGCTTTCGGTCGTACTCGTTTGCTGTTGAAAGAGGGTTTTCGGCCGGTCTCTTCTGTTCGAGTCCGCTTTCGGTCGTACACGTTTATTCTTTTCGAGTCCGCTTTCAGTCGTACTCGTTTGCTGTTGAGAGTGCGTTTTCGGCCGGTCTTTCTTTTCGAGTCCGCTTTCGCTCGTACTCGTTTATTCTTTTCGAGTCCGCTTTCGGTCGTACTCATTTGCTGTTGAAAGAGCGTTTTCGGCCGGTCTTTTTTTTTGAGTTCGCTTTCGGTCGTACTCGTTTGCTGTTGAAATAGCATTTTCGGCTGATCTTTCTTTTCGAGTCCGCTTTCGGTCGTACTCGTTTGCTGTTGAAAGTTCGCTTTCGGCCGGTCTTTCTTTTCGAGTCGGCTTTCGGTTGTACTCGTTTAATCTTTTCGAGTCCGCTTTTGGTCGTACTCATTTCTTTCTTCTCGAGTCCGCTTTCGGTCGTACTAGTTTATTCTTCTCGAGTCCGCTTTCGGTCGTACTCGTTCATTCTTATCGAGTCCGCTTTCGGTATTACTTTGCTGTTGAAAGAGCGTTTTCGGCCGGTCTTTCATTTCGAGTCCACTTTCGGTCATACTCCTTTGCTGTTGAAAGAACGTTTTCGACCGGTCTCTTCTATTCGAGTCCGCTATCGGTTGTACTCGTTTATTCTTTTCATGTCCGCTTTCGGTCGTACTCGTTTTCTGTTGAAAGAGCGTTTTCGGCCGGTCTATCTGTTCGAGTCCGCTTTTGGTCGTACGTGTTTATTCTTTTCGAGTCCGCTTTCGGTCGTACTCGTTTGCTGTTGAAAGAACATTTTCGGCCGGTCTTTCTGTTCGAGTCCGCTTTTGGTCGTACTCGTTTATTCTTTTCGAGTCCGCTTTCGGTCGTACTCGTTTGCTGTTGAAAGAATGTTTTCGGCCTGTCTTTGTTTTCGAGTCCGCTTTCGGTCGTACTCGTTTATTCTTTTCGAGTCCGCTTTTGTTCGTACTCGTTTGCTGTTGAATGAGCATTTTCGGCCGGTCTTTCTTTTCGTGTCCGCTTTCGGTTGTACTCATTTGCCGTTGAAAGAGTGTTTTCAGCCGGTCTTTCTTTTAGGATCCGCTTTCGGTAGTACTCGTTTGTTGTTGAAAGAGCGTTTTCGGCCGGTCTTTCTTTTCGAATCCGCTTTCGGTTGTACTCGTTTATTCTTTTCAAGTCCGCTTTTGGTCGTACTCGTTTCTTTCTTCTCGAGTCCGCTTTCGATCGTACTCGTTTATTCTTCTCGAGGCCGCTTTCAGTCGTACTCGTTCATTCTTCTCGAGTCCGCTTTCGGTATTACTTTACTGTTGAAAGAGCGTTTTCGACCGGTCTTTCTTTTCGAGTCCGCTTTCGGTCGTACTCGTTTGCTGTTGAAAGAGGGTTTTCGGCCGGTCTCTTCTGTTCGAGTCCGCTTTTGGTCGTACACGTTTATTCTTTTCGAGTCCGCTTTCGGTCGTACTCGTTTGCTGTTGAGAGTGCATTTTCGGCCGGTCTTTCTTTTCGAGTCCGCTTTCGCTCGTACTCGTTTATTCTTTTCGAGTCCGCTTTCGGTCGTACTCATTTGCTGTTGAAAGAGCGTTTTCGGCCGGTCTTTTTTTTCGAGTTCGCTTTCGGTCGTACTCGTTTGCTGTTGAAATAGCATTTTCGGCTGATCTTTCTTTTCGAGTCCGCTTTCGGTCGTACTCGTTTGCTGTTGAAAGTTCGTTTTCGGCCGGTCTTTCTTTTCGAGTCGGCTTTCGGTTGTACTCATTTAATCTTTTCGAGTCCGCTTTTGATCGTACTCATTTCTTTCTTCTCGAGTCCGCTTTCGGTCGTACTTGTTTATTCTTCTCGAGTCCGCTTTCGGTCGTACTCGTTCATTCTTCTCGAGTCCGCTTTCGGTATTACTTTGCTGTTGAAAGAGCGTTTTCGGCCGGTCTTTCATTTCGAGTCCACTTTCGGTCATACTCGTTTGCTGTTGAAAGAACGTTTTCGACCGGTCTCTTCTATTCGAGTCCGCTTTCGGTCGTACTCGTTTATTCTTTTCAAGTCCGCTTTCAGTCGTACTCGTTTTCTGTTGAAAGAGCGTTTTCGGCCGGTCTTTCTGTTCGAGTCCGCTTTCGGTCGTACGCGTTTATTCTTTTCGAGTCCGCTTTCGGTCGTACTCGTTTGCTATTGAAAGAGCGTTTTCGGTCGGTCTTTCTGTTCGAGTCCGCTTTTGGTCGTACTCGTTTATTCTTTTCGAGTCCGCTTTTGGTCGTACTTGTTTGCTGTTGAAAGAGCGTTTTCGGACGGTCTTTCTTTTCGAGTCCGCTTTCGGTCGTACTCGTTTATTCTTTTCGAGTCCGCTTTTGGTCGTACTCGTTTGCTGTTGAAAGAGCATTTTTGGCCGGTCTTTCTTTTCGTGTCCGCTTTCGGTTGTACTCGTTTGCCGTTGAAAGAGCGTTTTCAGCCGTACTTTCTTTTAGGGTCCGCTTTCGGTAGTACTCGTTTGTTGTTGAAAGAGCGTTTTTGGCCCGTCTTTCTTTTTGAATCCGCTTTCGGTTGTACTCGTTTATTCTTTTCGAGTCCGCTTTTGGTCGTACTCGTTTCTTTCTTCTCGAGTCCGCTTTCGGTCGTACTCGTTTATTCTTCTCGAGGCCGTTTTCAGTCGTACTCGTTCATTCTTCTCGAGTCCGCTTTCGGTATTACTTTACTGTTGAAAGAGCATTTTCGACCGGTCTTTCTTTTCGAGTCCGCTTTCGGTCGTACTCGTTTGCTGTTGAAAGAAGGTTTTCGGCCGGTCTCTTCTGTTCGAGTCCGCTTTCGGTCGTACACGTTTATTCTTTTCGAGTCCGCTTTCGGTCGTACTCGTTTATTCTTTTCGAGTCCGCTTTTGTTCGTACTCGTTTGCTGTTGAATGAGCATTTTCGGCCGGTCTTTCTTTTCGTGTCCGCTTTCGGTTGTACTCATTTGCCGTTGAAAGAGTGTTTTCAGCCGGTCTTTCTTTTAGGATCCGCTTTCGGTAGTACTCGTTTGTTGTTGAAAGAGCGTTTTCGGCCGGTCTTTCTTTTCGAATCCGCTTTCGGTTGTACTCGTTTATTCTTTTCAAGTCCGCTTTTGGTCGTACTCGTTTCTTTCTTCTCGAGTCCGCTTTCGATCGTACTCGTTTATTCTTCTCGAGGCCGCTTTCAGTCGTACTCGTTCATTCTTCTCGAGTCCGCTTTCGGTATTACTTTACTGTTGAAAGAGCGTTTTCGACCGGTCTTTCTTTTCGAGTCCGCTTTCGGTCGTACTCGTTTGCTGTTGAAAGAGGGTTTTCGGCCGGTCTCTTCTGTTCGAGTCCGCTTTCGGTCGTACACGTTTATTCTTTTCGAGTCCGCTTTCGGTCGTACTCGTTTGCTGTTGAGAGTGCGTTTTCGGCCGGTCTTTCTTTTCGAGTCCGCTTTCGCTCGTACTCGTTTATTCTTTTCGAGTCCGCTTTCGGTCGTACTCATTTGCTGTTGAAAGTGCGTTTTCGGCCGGTCTTTTTTTTCGAGTTCGCTTTCGGTCGTACTCGTTTGCTGTTGAAATAGCATTTTCGGCCGGTCTTTCTTTTAGAGTCGGCTTTCGGTTGTACTCGTTTAATCTTTTCGAGTCCGCTTTTGGTCGTACTCATTTCTTTCTTCTCGAGTCCGCTTTCGGTCGTACTAGTTTATTCTTCTCGAGTCCGCTTTCGGTCGTACTCGTTCATTCTTCTCGAGTCCGCTTTCGGTATTACTTTGCTGTTGAAAGAGCGTTTTCGGCCGGTCTTTCATTTCGAGTCCACTTTCGGTCATACTCCTTTGCTGTTGAAAGAACGTTTTCGACCGGTCTCTTCTATTCGAGTCCGCTATCGGTTGTACTCGTTTATTCTTTTCATGTCCGCTTTCGGTCGTACTCGTTTTCTGTTGAAAGAGCATTTTCGGCCGGTCTTTCTGTTCGAGTCCGCTTTCGGTCGTACGCGTTTATTCTTTTCGAGTCCGCTTTCGGTCGTACTCGTTTGCTATTGAAAGAGCGTTTTCGGTCGGTCTTTCTGTTCGAGTCCGCTTTTGGTCGTACTCGTTTATTCTTTTCGAGTCCGCTTTTGGTCGTACTTGTTTGCTGTTGAAAGAGCGTTTTCGGACGGTCTTTCTTTTCGAGTCCGCTTTCGGTCGTACTCGTTTATTCTTTTCGAGTCCGCTTTTGGTCGAACTCGTTTGCTGTTGAAAGAGCATTTTTGGCCGGTCTTTCTTTTCGTGTCCGCTTTCGGTTGTACTCGTTTGCCGTTGAAAGAGCGTTTTCAGCCGTACTTTCTTTTAGGGTCCGCTTTCGGTAGTACTCGTTTGTTGTTGAAAGAGCGTTTTTGGCCCGTCTTTCTTTTTGAATCCGCTTTCGGTTGTACTCGTTTATTCTTTTCGAGTCCGCTTTTGGTCGTACTCGTTTCTTTCTTCTCGAGTCCGCTTTCGGTCGTACTCGTTTATTCTTCTCGAGGCCGTTTTCAGTCGTACTCGTTCATTCTTCTCGAGTCCGCTTTCGGTATTACTTTACTGTTGAAAGAGCATTTTCGACCGGTCTTTCTTTTCGAGTCCGCTTTCGGTCGTACTCGTTTGCTGTTGAAAGAAGGTTTTCGGCCGGTCTCTTCTGTTCGAGTCCGCTTTCGGTCGTACACGTTTATTCTTTTCGAGTCCGCTTTCGGTCGTACTCGTTTATTCTTTTCGAGTCCGCTTTTGTTCGTACTCGTTTGCTGTTGAATGAGCATTTTCGGCCGGTCTTTCTTTTCGTGTCCGCTTTCGGTTGTACTCATTTGCCGTTGAAAGAGTGTTTTCAGCCGGTCTTTCTTTTAGGATCCGCTTTCGGTAGTACTCGTTTGTTGTTGAAAGAGCGTTTTCGGCCGGTCTTTCTTTTCGAATCCGCTTTCGGTTGTACTCGTTTATTCTTTTCAAGTCCGCTTTTGGTCGTACTCGTTTCTTTCTTCTCGAGTCCGCTTTCGATCGTACTCGTTTATTCTTCTCGAGGCCGCTTTCAGTCGTACTCGTTCATTCTTCTCGAGTCCGCTTTCGGTATTACTTTACTGTTGAAAGAGCGTTTTCGACCGGTCTTTCTTTTCGAGTCCGCTTTCGGTCGTACTCGTTTGCTGTTGAAAGAGGGTTTTCGGCCGGTCTCTTCTGTTCGAGTCCGCTTTCGGTCGTACACGTTTATTCTTTTCGAGTCCGCTTTCGGTCGTACTCGTTTGCTGTTGAGAGTGCGTTTTCGGCCGGTCTTTCTTTTCGAGTCCGCTTTCGCTCGTACTCGTTTATTCTTTTCGAGTCCGCTTTCGGTCGTACTCATTTGCTGTTGAAAGAGCGTTTTCGGCCGGTCTTTTTTTTCGAGTTCGCTTTCGGTCGTACTCGTTTGCTGTTGAAATAGCATTTTCGGCCGGTCTTTCTTTTCGAGTCGGCTTTCGGTTGTACTCGTTTAATCTTTTCGAGTCCGCTTTTGGTCGTACTCATTTCTTTCTTCTCGAGTCCGCTTTCGGTCGTACTAGTTTATTCTTCTCGAGTCCGCTTTCGGTCGTACTCGTTCATTCTTCTCGAGTCCGCTTTCGGTATTACTTTGCTGTTGAAAGAGCGTTTTCGGCCGGTCTTTCATTTCGAGTCCACTTTCGGTCATACTCCTTTGCTGTTGAAAGAACGTTTTCGACCGGTCTCTTCTATTCGAGTCCGCTATCGGTTGTACTCGTTTATTCTTTTCATGTCCGCTTTCGGTCGTACTCGTTTTCTGTTGAAAGAGCGTTTTCGGCCGGTCTTTCTGTTCGAGTCCGCTTTCGGTCGTACGCGTTTATTCTTTTCGAGTCCGCTTTCGGTCGTACTCGTTTGCTATTGAAAGAGCGTTTTCGGTCGGTCTTTCTGTTCGAGTCCGCTTTTGGTCGTACTCGTTTATTCTTTTCGAGTCCGCTTTTGGTCGTACTTGTTTGCTGTTGAAAGAGCGTTTTCGGACGGTCTTTCTTTTCGAGTCCGCTTTCGGTCGTACTCGTTTATTCTTTTCGAGTCCGCTTTTGGTCGAACTCGTTTGCTGTTGAAAGAGCATTTTTGGCCGGTCTTTCTTTTCGTGTCCGCTTTCGGTTGTACTCGTTTGCCGTTGAAAGAGCGTTTTCAGCCGTACTTTCTTTTAGGGTCCGCTTTCGGTAGTACTCGTTTGTTGTTGAAAGAGCGTTTTTGGCCCGTCTTTCTTTTTGAATCCGCTTTCGGTTGTACTCGTTTATTCTTTTCGAGTCCGCTTTTGGTCGTACTCGTTTCTTTCTTCTCGAGTCCGCTTTCGGTCGTACTCGTTTATTCTTCTCGAGGCCGTTTTCAGTCGTACTCGTTCATTCTTCTCGAGTCCGCTTTCGGTATTACTTTACTGTTGAAAGAGCGTTTTCGACCGGTCTTTCTTTTCGAGTCCGCTTTCGGTCGTACTCGTTTGCTGTTGAAAGAAGGTTTTCGGCCGGTCTCTTCTGTTCGAGTCCGCTTTCGGTCGTACACGTTTATTCTTTTCGAGTCCGCTTTCGGTCGTACTCGTTTATTCTTTTCGAGTCCGCTTTTGTTCGTACTCGTTTGCTGTTGAATGAGCATTTTCGGCCGGTCTTTCTTTTCGTGTCCGCTTTCGGTTGTACTCATTTGCCGTTGAAAGAGTGTTTTCAGCCGGTCTTTCTTTTAGGATCCGCTTTCGGTAGTACTCGTTTGTTGTTGAAAGAGCGTTTTCGGCCGGTCTTTCTTTTCGAATCCGCTTTCGGTTGTACTCGTTTATTCTTTTCAAGTCCGCTTTTGGTCGTACTCGTTTCTTTCTTCTCGAGTCCGCTTTCGATCGTACTCGTTTATTCTTCTCGAGGCCGCTTTCAGTCGTACTCGTTCATTCTTCTCGAGTCCGCTTTCGGTATTACTTTACTGTTGAAAGAGCGTTTTCGACCGGTCTTTCTTTTCGAGTCTGCTTTCGGTCGTACTCGTTTGCTGTTGAAAGAGGGTTTTCGGCCGGTCTCTTCTGTTCGAGTCCGCTTTCGGTCGTACACGTTTATTCTTTTCGAGTCCGCTTTCGGTCGTACTCGTTTGCTGTTGAGAGTGCGTTTTCGGCCGGTCTTTCTTTTCGAGTCCGCTTTCGCTCGTACTCGTTTATTCTTTTCGAGTCCGCTTTCGGTCGTACTCATTTGCTGTTGAAAGAGCGTTTTCGGCCGGTCTTTTTTTTCGAGTTCGCTTTCGGTCGTACTCGTTTGCTGTTGAAATAGCATTTTCGGCTGATCTTTCTTTTCGAGTCCGCTTTCGGTCGTACTCGTTTGCTGTTGAAAGTTCGCTTTCGGCCGGTCTTTCTTTTCGAGTCGGCTTTCGGTTGTACTCGTTTAATCTTTTCGAGTCCGCTTTTGGTCGTACTCATTTCTTTCTTCTCGAGTCCGCTTTCGGTCGTACTAGTTTATTCTTCTCGAGTCCGCTTTCGGTCGTACTCGTTCATTCTTCTCGAGTCCGCTTTCGGTATTACTTTGCTGTTGAAAGAGCGTTTTCGGCCGGTCTTTCATTTCGAGTCCACTTTCGGTCATACTCCTTTGCTGTTGAAAGAACGTTTTCGACCGGTCTCTTCTATTCGAGTCCGCTATCGGTTGTACTCGTTTATTCTTTTCATGTCCGCTTTCGGTCGTACTCGTTTTCTGTTGAAAGAGCGTTTTCGGCCGGTCTATCTGTTCGAGTCCGCTTTCGGTCGTACGTGTTTATTCTTTTCGAGTCCGCTTTCGGTCGTACTCGTTTGCTGTTGAAAGAGCGTTTTCGGCCGGTCTTTCTGTTCGAGTCCGCTTTTGGTCGTACTCGTTTATTCTTTTCGAGTCCGCTTTCGGTCGTACTCGTTTGCTGTTGAAAGAATGTTTTCGGCCTGTCTTTGTTTTCGAGTCCGCTTTCGGTCGTACTCGTTTATTCTTTTCGAGTCCGCTTTTGTTCGTACTCGTTTGCTGTTGAATGAGCATTTTCGGCCGGTCTTTCTTTTCGTGTCCGCTTTCAGTTGTACTCATTTGCCGTTGAAAGAGTGTTTTCAGCCGGTCTTTCTTTTAGGATCCGCTTTCGGTAGTACTCGTTTGTTGTTGAAAGAGCGTTTTCGGCCGGTCTTTCTTTTCGAATCCGCTTTCGGTTGTACACGTTTATTCTTTTCAAGTCCGCTTTTGGTCGTACTCGTTTCTTTCTTCTCGAGTCCGCTTTCGATCGTACTCGTTTATTCTTCTCGAGGCCGCTTTCAGTCGTACTCGTTCATTCTTCTCGAGTCCGCTTTCGGTATTACTTTACTGTTGAAAGAGCGTTTTCGACCGGTCTTTCTTTTCGAGTCCGCTTTCGGTCGTACTCGTTTGCTGTTGAAAGAGGGTTTTCGGCCGGTCTCTTCTGTTCGAGTCCGCTTTCGGTCGTACACGTTTATTCTTTTCGAGTCCGCTTTCGGTCGTACTCGTTTGCTGTTGAGAGTGCGTTTTCGGCCGGTCTTTCTTTTCGAGTCCGCTTTCGCTCGTACTCGTTTATTCTTTTCGAGTCCGCTTTCGGTCGTACTCATTTGCTGTTGAAAGAGCGTTTTCGGCCGGTCTTTTTTTTCGAGTTCGCTTTCGGTCGTACTCGTTTGCTGTTGAAATAGCATTTTCGGCTGATCTTTCTTTTCGAGTCCGCTTTCGGTCGTACTCGTTTGCTGTTGAAAGTTCGTTTTCGGCCGGTCTTTCTTTTCGAGTCGGCTTTCGGTTGTACTCATTTAATCTTTTCGAGTCCGCTTTTGGTCGTACTCATTTCTTTCTTCTCGAGTCCGCTTTCGGTCGTACTTGTTTATTCTTCTCGAGTCCGCTTTCGGTCGTACTCGTTCATTCTTCTCGAGTCCGCTTTCGGTATTACTTTGTTGTTGAAAGAGCGTTTTCGGCCGGTCTTTCATTTCGAGTCCACTTTCGGTCATACTCGTTTGCTGTTGAAAGAACGTTTTCGACCGGTCTCTTCTATTCGAGTCCGCTTTCGGTCGTACTCGTTTATTCTTTTCAAGTCCGCTTTCAGTCGTACTCGTTTGCTGTTGAAAGAGCGTTTTCGGCCGGTCTTTCTGTTCGAGTCCGCTTTCGGTCGTACGCGTTTATTCTTTTCGAGTCCGCTTTCGGTCGTACTCGTTTGCTATTGAAAGAGCGTTTTCGGTCGGTCTTTCTGTTCGAGTCCGCTTTTGGTCGTACTCGTTTATTCTTTTCGAGTCCGCTTTTGGTCGTACTTGTTTGCTGTTGAAAGAGCGTTTTCGGACGGTCTTTCTTTTCGAGTCCGCTTTCGGTCGTACTCGTTTATTCTTTTCGAGTCCGCTTTTGGTCGAACTCGTTTGCTGTTGAAAGAGCATTTTTGGCCGGTCTTTCTTTTCGTGTCCGCTTTCGGTTGTACTCGTTTGCCGTTGAAAGAGCGTTTTCAGCCGTACTTTCTTTTAGGGTCCGCTTTCGGTAGTACTCGTTTGTTGTTGAAAGAGCGTTTTTGGCCCGTCTTTCTTTTTGAATCCGCTTTCGGTTGTACTCGTTTATTCTTTTCGAGTCCGCTTTTGGTCGTACTCGTTTCTTTCTTCTCGAGTCCGCTTTCGGTCGTACTCGTTTATTCTTCTCGAGGCCGTTTTCAGTCGTACTCGTTCATTCTTCTCGAGTCCGCTTTCGGTATTACTTTACTGTTGAAAGAGCGTTTTCGACCGGTCTTTCTTTTCGAGTCCGCTTTCGGTCGTACTCGTTTGCTGTTGAAAGAAGGTTTTCGGCCGGTCTCTTCTGTTCGAGTCCGCTTTCGGTCGTACACGTTTATTCTTTTCGAGTCCGCTTTCGGTCGTACTCGTTTATTCTTTTCGAGTCCGCTTTTGTTCGTACTCGTTTGCTGTTGAATGAGCATTTTCGGCCGGTCTTTCTTTTCGTGTCCGCTTTCGGTTGTACTCATTTGCCGTTGAAAGAGTGTTTTCAGCCGGTCTTTCTTTTAGGATCCGCTTTCGGTAGTACTCGTTTGTTGTTGAAAGAGCGTTTTCGGCCGGTCTTTCTTTTCGAATCCGCTTTCGGTTGTACTCGTTTATTCTTTTCAAGTCCGCTTTTGGTCGTACTCGTTTCTTTCTTCTCGAGTCCGCTTTCGATCGTACTCGTTTATTCTTCTCGAGGCCGCTTTCAGTCGTACTCGTTCATTCTTCTCGAGTCCGCTTTCGGTATTACTTTACTGTTGAAAGAGCGTTTTCGACCGGTCTTTCTTTTCGAGTCTGCTTTCGGTCGTACTCGTTTGCTGTTGAAAGAGGGTTTTCGGCCGGTCTCTTCTGTTCGAGTCCGCTTTCGGTCGTACACGTTTATTCTTTTCGAGTCCGCTTTCGGTCGTACTCGTTTGCTGTTGAGAGTGCGTTTTCGGCCGGTCTTTCTTTTCGAGTCCGCTTTCGCTCGTACTCGTTTATTCTTTTCGAGTCCGCTTTCGGTCGTACTCATTTGCTGTTGAAAGAGCGTTTTCGGCCGGTCTTTTTTTTCGAGTTCGCTTTCGGTCGTACTCGTTTGCTGTTGAAATAGCATTTTCGGCTGATCTTTCTTTTCGAGTCCGCTTTCGGTCGTACTCGTTTGCTGTTGAAAGTTCGCTTTCGGCCGGTCTTTCTTTTCGAGTCGGCTTTCGGTTGTACTCGTTTAATCTTTTCGAGTCCGCTTTTGGTCGTACTCATTTCTTTCTTCTCGAGTCCGCTTTCGGTCGTACTAGTTTATTCTTCTCGAGTCCGCTTTCGGTCGTACTCGTTCATTCTTCTCGAGTCCGCTTTCGGTATTACTTTGCTGTTGAAAGAGCGTTTTCGGCCGGTCTTTCATTTCGAGTCCACTTTCGGTCATACTCCTTTGCTGTTGAAAGAACGTTTTCGACCGGTCTCTTCTATTCGAGTCCGCTATCGGTTGTACTCGTTTATTCTTTTCATGTCCGCTTTCGGTCGTACTCGTTTTCTGTTGAAAGAGCGTTTTCGGCCGGTCTATCTGTTCGAGTCCGCTTTCGGTCGTACGTGTTTATTCTTTTCGAGTCCGCTTTCGGTCGTACTCGTTTGCTGTTGAAAGAGCGTTTTCGGCCGGTCTTTCTGTTCGAGTCCGCTTTTGGTCGTACTCGTTTATTCTTTTCGAGTCCGCTTTCGGTCGTACTCGTTTGCTGTTGAAAGAATGTTTTCGGCCTGTCTTTGTTTTCGAGTCCGCTTTCGGTCGTACTCGTTTATTCTTTTCGAGTCCGCTTTTGTTCGTACTCGTTTGCTGTTGAATGAGCATTTTCGGCCGGTCTTTCTTTTCGTGTCCGCTTTCAGTTGTACTCATTTGCCGTTGAAAGAGTGTTTTCAGCCGGTCTTTCTTTTAGGATCCGCTTTCGGTAGTACTCGTTTGTTGTTGAAAGAGCGTTTTCGGCCGGTCTTTCTTTTCGAATCCGCTTTCGGTTGTACACGTTTATTCTTTTCAAGTCCGCTTTTGGTCGTACTCGTTTCTTTCTTCTCGAGTCCGCTTTCGATCGTACTCGTTTATTCTTCTCGAGGCCGCTTTCAGTCGTACTCGTTCATTCTTCTCGAGTCCGCTTTCGGTATTACTTTACTGTTGAAAGAGCGTTTTCGACCGGTCTTTCTTTTCGAGTCCGCTTTCGGTCGTACTCGTTTGCTGTTGAAAGAGGGTTTTCGGCCGGTCTCTTCTGTTCGAGTCCGCTTTCGGTCGTACACGTTTATTCTTTTCGAGTCCGCTTTCGGTCGTACTCGTTTGCTGTTGAGAGTGCGTTTTCGGCCGGTCTTTCTTTTCGAGTCCGCTTTCGCTCGTACTCGTTTATTCTTTTCGAGTCCGCTTTCGGTCGTACTCATTTGCTGTTGAAAGAGCGTTTTCGGCCGGTCTTTTTTTTCGAGTTCGCTTTCGGTCGTACTCGTTTGCTGTTGAAATAGCATTTTCGGCTGATCTTTCTTTTCGAGTCCGCTTTCGGTCGTACTCGTTTGCTGTTGAAAGTTCGTTTTCGGCCGGTCTTTCTTTTCGAGTCGGCTTTCGGTTGTACTCATTTAATCTTTTCGAGTCCGCTTTTGGTCGTACTCATTTCTTTCTTCTCGAGTCCGCTTTCGGTCGTACTTGTTTATTCTTCTCGAGTCCGCTTTCGGTCGTACTCGTTCATTCTTCTCGAGTCCGCTTTCGGTATTACTTTGCTGTTGAAAGAGCGTTTTCGGCCGGTCTTTCATTTCGAGTCCACTTTCGGTCATACTCGTTTGCTGTTGAAAGAACGTTTTCGACCGGTCTCTTCTATTCGAGTCCGCTTTCGGTCGTACTCGTTTATTCTTTTCAAGTCCGCTTTCAGTCGTACTCGTTTGCTGTTGAAAGAGCGTTTTCGGCCGGTCTTTCTGTTCGAGTCCGCTTTCGGTCGTACGCGTTTATTCTTTTCGAGTCCGCTTTCGGTCGTACTCGTTTGCTATTGAAAGAGCGTTTTCGGTCGGTCTTTCTGTTCGAGTCCGCTTTTGGTCGTACTCGTTTATTCTTTTCGAGTCCGCTTTTGGTCGTACTTGTTTGCTGCTGAAAGAGCGTTTTCGGACGGTCTTTCTTTTCGAGTCCGCTTTCGGTCGTACTCGTTTATTCTTTTCGAGTCCGCTTTTGGTCGTACTCGTTTGCTGTTGAAAGAGCATTTTTGGTCGGTCTTTCTTTTCGTGTCCGCTTTCGGTTGTACTCGTTTGCCGTTGAAAGAGCGTTTTCAGCCGTACTTTCTTTTAGGGTCCGCTTTCGGTAGTACTCGTTTGTTGTTGAAAGAGCGTTTTTGGCCCGTCTTTCTTTTTGAATCCGCTTTCGGTTGTACTCGTTTATTCTTTTCGAGTCCGCTTTTGGTCGTACTCGTTTCTTTCTTCTCGAGTCCGCTTTCGGTCGTACTCGTTTATTCTTCTCGAGGCCATTTTCAGTCGTACTCGTTCATTCTTCTCGAGTCCGCTTTCGGTATTACTTTACTGTTGAAAGAGCGTTTTCGACCGGTCTTTCTTTTCGAGTCCGCTTTCGGTCGTACTCGTTTGCTGTTGAAAGAAGGTTTTCGGCCGGTCTCTTCTGTTCGAGTCCGCTTTCGGTCGTACACGTTTATTCTTTTCGAGTCCGCTTTCGGTCGTACTCGTTTGCTGTTGAAAGTGCGTTTTCGGCCGGTCTTTCTTTTCAAGTCCGCTTTCGCTCGTACTCGTTTATTCTTTTCGAGTCCGCTTTCGGTCGTACTCATTTGCTGTTGAAAGAGCGTTTTCGGCCGGTCTTTTTTTTCGAGTTCGCTTTCGGTCGTACTCGTTTGCTGTTGAAATAGCATTTTCGGCTGATCTTTCTTTTCGAGTCCGCTTTCGGTCGTACTCGTTTGCTGTTGAAAGTTCGCTTTCGGCCGGTCTTTCTTTTCGAGTCGGCTTTCGGTTGTACTCGTTTAATCTTTTCGAGTCCGCTTTTGGTCGTACTCATTTCTTTCTTCTCGAGTCCGCTTTCGGTCGTACTAGTTTATTCTTCTCGAGTCCGCTTTCGGTCGTACTCGTTCATTCTTCTCGAGTCCGCTTTCGGTATTACTTTGCTGTTGAAAGAGCGTTTTCGGCCGGTCTTTCATTTCGAGTCCACTTTCGGTCATACTCCTTTGCTGTTGAAAGAACGTTTTCGACCGGTCTCTTCTATTCGAGTCCGCTATCGGTTGTACTCGTTTATTCTTTTCATGTCCGCTTTCGGTCGTACTCGTTTTCTGTTGAAAGAGCGTTTTCGGCCGGTCTATCTGTTCGAGTCCGCTTTCGGTCGTACGTGTTTATTCTTTTCGAGTCCGCTTTCGGTCGTACTCGTTTGCTGTTGAAAGAGCGTTTTCGGCCGGTCTTTCTGTTCGAGTCCGCTTTTGGTCGTACTCGTTTATTCTTTTCGAGTCCGCTTTCGGTCGTACTCGTTTGCTGTTGAAAGAATGTTTTCGGCCTGTCTTTGTTTTCGAGTCCGCTTTCGGTCGTACTCGTTTATTCTTTTCGAGTCCGCTTTTGTTCGTACTCGTTTGCTGTTGAATGAGCATTTTCGGCCGGTCTTTCTTTTCGTGTCCGCTTTCAGTTGTACTCATTTGCCGTTGAAAGAGTGTTTTCAGCCGGTCTTTCTTTTAGGATCCGCTTTCGGTAGTACTCGTTTGTTGTTGAAAGAGCGTTTTCGGCCGGTCTTTCTTTTCGAATCCGCTTTCGGTTGTACACGTTTATTCTTTTCAAGTCCGCTTTTGGTCGTACTCGTTTCTTTCTTCTCGAGTCCGCTTTCGATCGTACTCGTTTATTCTTCTCGAGGCCGCTTTCAGTCGTACTCGTTCATTCTTCTCGAGTCCGCTTTCGGTATTACTTTACTGTTGAAAGAGCGTTTTCGACCGGTCTTTCTTTTCGAGTCCGCTTTCGGTCGTACTCGTTTGCTGTTGAAAGAGGGTTTTCGGCCGGTCTCTTCTGTTCGAGTCCGCTTTCGGTCGTACACGTTTATTCTTTTCGAGTCCGCTTTCGGTCGTACTCGTTTGCTGTTGAGAGTGCGTTTTCGGCCGGTCTTTCTTTTCGAGTCCGCTTTCGCTCGTACTCGTTTATTCTTTTCGAGTCCGCTTTCGGTCGTACTCATTTGCTGTTGAAAGAGCGTTTTCGGCCGGTCTTTTTTTTCGAGTTCGCTTTCGGTCGTACTCGTTTGCTGTTGAAATAGCATTTTCGGCTGATCTTTCTTTTCGAGTCCGCTTTCGGTCGTACTCGTTTGCTGTTGAAAGTTCGTTT
This sequence comes from Lathyrus tuberosus, assembly GCA_022829125.1. Lineage (NCBI taxonomy): Eukaryota > Viridiplantae > Streptophyta > Magnoliopsida > Fabales > Fabaceae > Lathyrus > Lathyrus tuberosus. The sequence goes on from JALAZF010000829.1 coordinate 291,435, forward strand.
TCGGCCGGTCTTTCTTTTCGAGTCGGCTTTCGGTTGTACTCATTTAATCTTTTCGAGTCCGCTTTTGGTCGTACTCATTTCTTTCTTCTCGAGTCCGCTTTCGGTCGTACTTGTTTATTCTTCTCGAGTCCGCTTTCGGTCGTACTCGTTCATTCTTCTCGAGTCCGCTTTCGGTATTACTTTGCTGTTGAAAGAGCGTTTTCGGCCGGTCTTTCATTTCGAGTCCACTTTCGGTCATACTCGTTTGCTGTTGAAAGAACGTTTTCGACCGGTCTCTTCTATTCGAGTCCGCTTTCGGTCGTACTCGTTTATTCTTTTCAAGTCCGCTTTCAGTCGTACTCGTTTGCTGTTGAAAGAGCGTTTTCGGCCGGTCTTTCTGTTCGAGTCCGCTTTCGGTCGTACGCGTTTATTCTTTTCGAGTCCGCTTTCGGTCGTACTCGTTTGCTATTGAAAGAGCGTTTTCGGTCGGTCTTTCTGTTCGAGTCCGCTTTTGGTCGTACTCGTTTATTCTTTTCGAGTCCGCTTTTGGTCGTACTTGTTTGCTGCTGAAAGAGCGTTTTCGGACGGTCTTTCTTTTCGAGTCCGCTTTCGGTCGTACTCGTTTATTCTTTTCGAGTCCGCTTTTGGTCGTACTCGTTTGCTGTTGAAAGAGCATTTTTGGTCGGTCTTTCTTTTCGTGTCCGCTTTCGGTTGTACTCGTTTGCCGTTGAAAGAGCGTTTTCAGCCGTACTTTCTTTTAGGGTCCGCTTTCGGTAGTACTCGTTTGTTGTTGAAAGAGCGTTTTTGGCCCGTCTTTCTTTTTGAATCCGCTTTCGGTTGTACTCGTTTATTCTTTTCGAGTCCGCTTTTGGTCGTACTCGTTTCTTTCTTCTCGAGTCCGCTTTCGGTCGTACTCGTTTATTCTTCTCGAGGCCATTTTCAGTCGTACTCGTTCATTCTTCTCGAGTCCGCTTTCGGTATTACTTTACTGTTGAAAGAGCGTTTTCGACCGGTCTTTCTTTTCGAGTCCGCTTTCGGTCGTACTCGTTTGCTGTTGAAAGAAGGTTTTCGGCCGGTCTCTTCTGTTCGAGTCCGCTTTCGGTCGTACACGTTTATTCTTTTCGAGTCCGCTTTCGGTCGTACTCGTTTGCTGTTGAAAGTGCGTTTTCGGCCGGTCTTTCTTTTCAAGTCCGCTTTCGCTCGTACTCGTTTATTCTTTTCGAGTCCGCTTTCGGTCGTACTCATTTGCTGTTGAAAGAGCGTTTTCGGCCGGTCTTTTTTTTCGAGTTCGCTTTCAGTCGTACTCGTTTGCTGTTGAAATAGCATTTTCGGCTGATCTTTCTTTTCGAGTCCGCTTTCGGTCGTACTCGTTTGCTGTTGAAAGTTCGCTTTCGGCCGGTCTTTCTTTTCGAGTCGGCTTTCGGTTGTACTCGTTTAATCTTTTCGAGTCCGCTTTTGGTCGTACTCATTTCTTTCTTCTCGAGTCCGCTTTCGGTCGTACTAGTTTATTCTTCTCGAGTCCGCTTTCGGTCGTACTCGTTCATTCTTCTCGAGTCCGCTTTCGGTATTACTTTGCTGTTGAAAGAGCGTTTTCGGCCGGTCTTTCATTTCGAGTCCACTTTCGGTCATACTCGTTTGCTGTTGAAAGAACGTTTTCGACCGGTCTCTTCTATTCGAGTCCGCTTTCGGTCGTACTCGTTTATTCTTTTCAAGTCCGCTTTCGGTCGTACTCGTTTGCTGTTGAAAGAGCGTTTTCGGCCGGTCTTTCTGTTCGAGTCCGCTTTCGGTCGTACGCGTTTATTCTTTTCGAGTCCGCTTTCGGTCGTACTCGTTTGCTATTGAAAGAGCGTTTACGGTCGGTCTTTCTGTTCGAGTCCGCTTTTGGTCGTACTCGTTTATTCTTTTCGAGTCCGCTTTTGGTCGTACTTGTTTGCTGTTGAAAGAGCGTTTTCGGACGGTCTTTCTTTTCGAGTCCGCTTTCGGTCGTACTCGTTTATTCTTTTCGAGTCCGCTTTTGGTCGTACTCGTTTGCTGTTGAAAGAGCATTTTTGGCCGGTCTTTCTTTTCGTGTCCGCTTTCGGTTGTACTCGTTTGCCGTTGAAAGAGCGTTTTCAGCCGTACTTTCTTTTAGGGTCCGCTTTCGGTAGTACTCGTTTGTTGTTGAAAGAGCGTTTTTGGCCCGTCTTTCTTTTTGAATCCGCTTTCGGTTGTACTCGTTTATTCTTTTCGAGTCCGCTTTTGGTCGTACTCGTTTCTTTCTTCTCGAGTCCGCTTTCGGTCGTACTCGTTTATTCTTCTCGAGGCCGTTTTCAGTCGTACTCGTTCATTCTTCTCGAGTCCGCTTTCGGTATTACTTTACTGTTGAAAGAGCGTTTTCGACCGGTCTTTCTTTTCGAGTCCGCTTTCGGTCGTACTCGTTTGCTGTTGAAAGAAGGTTTTTGGCCGGTCTCTTCTGTTCGAGTCCGCTTTCGGTCGTACACGTTTATTCTTTTCGAGTCCGCTTTCGGTCGTACTCGTTTGCTGTTGAAAGTGCGTTTTAGGCCGGTCTTTCTTTTCGAGTCCGCTTTCGCTCGTACTCGTTTATTCTTTTCGAGTCCGCTTTCGGTTGTACTCATTTGCTGTTGAAAGAGCGTTTTCGGCCGGTCTTTTTTTTCGAGTTCGCTTTCGGTCGTACTCGTTTGCTGTTGAAATAGCATTTTCGGCTGATCTTTCTTTTCGAGTCCGCTTTCGGTCGTACTCGTTTGCTGTTGAAAGTTCGCTTTCGGTCGGTCTTTCTTTTCGAGTCGGCTTTCGGTTGTACTCGTTTAATCTTTTCGAGTCCGCTTTTAGTCGTACTCATTTCTTTCTTCTCGAGTCCGCTTTCGGTCGTACTAGTTTATTCTTCTCGAGTCCGCTTTCGGTCGTACTCGTTCATTCTTCTCGAGTCTGCTTTCGGTATTACTTTGCTGTTGAAAGAGCGTTTTCGGCCGGTCTTTCATTTCGAGTCCACTTTCGATCATACTCGTTTGCTGTTGAAAGAACGTTTTCGACCGGTCTCTTCTATTCGAGTCCGCTTTCGGTCGTACTCGTTTATTCTTTTCAAGTCCGCTTTCGGTCGTACTCGTTTGCTGTTGAAAGAGCGTTTTCGGCCGGTCTTTCTGTTCGAGTCCGCTTTCGGTCGTACGCGTTTATTCTTTTCGAGTCCGCTTTCGGTCGTACTCGTTTGCTATTGAAAGAGCATTTTCGGTCGGTCTTTCTGTTCGAGTCCGCTTTCGGTCGTACTCGTTTGCTGTTGAAATAGCATTTTCGGCTGATCTTTCTTTTCGAGTCCGCTTTCGGTCGTACTCGTTTGCTGTTGAAAGTTCGTTTTCGGCCGGTCTTTCTTTTCGAGTCGGCTTTCGGTTGTACTCATTTAATCTTTTCGAGTCCGCTTTTGGTCGTACTCATTTCTTTCTTCTCGAGTCCGCTTTCGGTCGTACTAGTTTATTCTTCTCGAGTCCGCTTTCGGTCGTACTCGTTCATTCTTCTCGAGTCCGCTTTCGGTATTACTTTGCTGTTGAAAGAGCGTTTTCGGCCGGTCTTTCATTTCGAGTCCACTTTCGGTCATACTCGTTTGCTGTTGAAAGAACGTTTTCGACCGGTCTCTTCTATTCGAGTCCGCTTTCGGTCGTACTCGTTTATTCTTTTCAAGTCCGCTTTCGGTCGTACTCGTTTGCTGTTGAAAGAGCGTTTTCGGCCGGTCTTTCTGTTCGAGTCCGCTTTCGGTCGTACGCGTTTATTCTTTTCGAGTCCGCTTTCGGTCGTACTCGTTTGCTATTGAAAGAGCGTTTACGGTCGGTCTTTCTGTTCGAGTCCGCTTTCGGTCGTACTCGTTTATTCTTTTCGAGTCCGCTTTTGGTCGTACTCGTTTGCTGTTGAAAGAGCATTTTTGGCCGGTCTTTCTTTTCGTGTCCGCTTTCGGTTGTACTCGTTTGCCATTGAAAGAGCGTTTTCAGCCGTACTTTCTTTTAGGGTCCGCTTTCGGTAGTACTCGTTTGTTGTTGAAAGAGCGTTTTTGGCCCGTCTTTCTTTTTGAATCCGCTTTCGGTTGTACTCGTTTATTCTTTTCGAGTCCGCTTTTGGTCGTACTCGTTTCTTTCTTCTCGAGTCCGCTTTCGGTCGTACTCGTTTATTCTTCTCGAGGCCGTTTTCAGTCGTACTCGTTCATTCTTCTCGAGTCCGCTTTCGGTATTACTTTACTGTTGAAAGAGCGTTTTCGACCGGTCTTTCTTTTCGAGTCCGCTTTCGGTCGTACTCGTTTGCTGTTGAAAGAAGGTTTTTGGCCGGTCTCTTCTGTTCGAGTCCGCTTTCGGTCGTACACGTTTATTCTTTTCGAGTCCGCTTTCGGTCGTACTCGTTTGCTGTTGAAAGTGCGTTTTCGGCCGGTCTTTCTTTTCGAGTCCGCTTTCGCTCGTACTCGTTTATTCTTTTCGAGTCCGCTTTCGGTCGTACTCATTTGCTGTTGAAAGAGCGTTTTCGGCCGGTCTTTCTTTTCAAGTTCGCTTTCGGTCGTACTCGTTTGCTGTTGAAAGAGCATTTTCGGCTGGTCTTTCTTTTCGAGTCCGCTTTAGGTCGTACTCGTTTGCTGTTGAAAGAGCGTTTTCGGCCGGTCTTTCTTTTCGAGTCCGCTTTCGGTCGTACTGGTTTGCTGTTGAAAGAGGGTTTTTGGCCAGTCTCTTCTGTTCGAGTCCGCTTTCGGTCGTACACATTTATTCTTTTCGAGTCCGCTTTCGGTCGTACTCGTTTGCTGTTGAAAGAGCGTTTTCGGCCGGTCTTTTTTTTCGAGTTCGCTTTCGGTCGTACTCGTTTGCTGTTGAAATAGCATTTTCGGCTGATCTTTCTTTTCGAGTCCGCTTTCGGTCGTACTCGTTCGCTGTTGAAAGTTCGTTTTCGGCCGGTCTTTCTTTTCGAGTCGGCTTTCGGTTGTACTCGTTTAATCTTTTCGAGTCCGCTTTTGGTCGTACTCATTTCTTTCTTCTCGAGTCCGCTTTCGGTCGTACTAGTTTATTCTTCTCGAGTCCGCTTTCGGTCGTACTCGTTCATTCTTCTCGAGTCCGCTTTCGGTATTACTTTGCTGTTGAAAGAGCGTTTTCGGCCGGTCTTTCATTTCGAGTCCACTTTCGGTCATACTCGTTTGCTGTTGAAAGAACGTTTTCGACCGGTCTCTTCTATTCGAGTCCGCTTTCGGTCGTACTCGTTTATTCTTTTCAAGTCCGCTTTCGGTCGTACTCGTTTTCTGTTGAAAGAGCGTTTTCGGCCGGTCTTTCTGTTCGAGTCCGCTTTCGGTCGTACGCGTTTATTCTTTTCGAGTCCGCTTTCGGTCGTACTCGTTTGCTATTGAAAGAGCGTTTTCGGTCGGTCTTTCTGTTCGAGTCCGCTTTTGGTCGTACTCGTTTATTCTTTTCGAGTCCGCTTTTGGTCGTACTCGTTTGCTGTTGAAAGAGCGTTTTCGGACGGTCTTTCTTTTTGGGTCCGCTTTCGGTCGTACTCGTTTATTCTTTTCGAGTCCGCTTTTGGTCGTACTCGTTTGCTGTTGAAAGAGCATTTTTGGTCGGTCTTTCTTTTCGTGTCCGCTTTCGGTTGTACTCGTTTGCCGTTGAAAGAGCGTTTTCAGCCGTACTTTCTTTTAGGGTCCGCTTTCGGTAGTACTCGTTTGTTGTTGAAAGAGCGTTTTTGGCCCGTCTTTCTTTTTGAATCCGCTTTCGGTTGTACTCGTTTATTCTTTTCGAGTCCGCTTTTGGTCGTACTCGTTTCTTTCTTCTCGAGTCCGCTTTCGGTCGTACTTGTTTATTCTTCTCGAGGCCGTTTTCAGTCGTACTCGTTCATTCTTCTCGAGTCCGCTTTCGGTATTACTTTACTGTTGAAAGAGCGTTTTCGACCGGTCTTTCTTTTCGAGTCCGCTTTCGGTCGTACTCGTTTGCTGTTGAAAGAAGGTTTTCGGCCGGTCTCTTCTGTTCGAGTCCGCTTTCGGTCGTACACGTTTATTCTTTTCGAGTCCGCTTTCGGTCGTACTCGTTTGCTGTTGAAAGAGCGTTTTCGGCCGGTCTTTCTTTTCGAGTCCGCTTTCGGTTGTACTCGTTTAATCTTTTCGAGTCCGCTTTCGGTCCTACTCATTTGCTGTTGAAAGAGCGTTTTCGGCCGGTCTTTCTTTTCAAGTTCGCTTTCGGTCGTACTCGTTTGCTGTTGAAAGAGCATTTTCGGCTGGTCTTTCTTTTCGAGTCCGCTTTCGGTCGTACTCGTTTGCTGTTGAGAGAGCGTTTTCGGCCGGTCTTTCTTTTCGAGTCCGCTTTCGGTCGTACTGGTTTGCTGTTGAAAGAGGGTTTTTGGCCAGTCTCTTCTGTTCGAGTCCGCTTTCGGTCGTACACATTTATTCTTTTCGAGTCCGCTTTCGGTCGTACTCGTTTGCTGTTGAAAGAGCGTTTTCGGCCGGTCTTTTTTTTCGAGTTCGCTTTCGGTCGTACTCGTTTGCTGTTGAAATAGCATTTTCGGCTGATCTTTCTTTTCGAGTCCGCTTTCGGTCGTACTCGTTTGCTGTTGAAAGTTCGTTTTCGGCCGGTCTTTCTTTTCGAGTCGGCTTTCGGTTGTACTCGTTTAATCTTTTCGAGTCCGCTTTTGGTCGTACTCATTTCTTTCTTCTCGAGTCCGCTTTCGGTCGTACTAGTTTATTCTTCTCGAGTCCGCTTTCGGTCGTACTCGTTCATTCTACTCGAGTCCGCTTTCGGTATTACTTTGCTATTGAAAGAGCGTTTTCGGCCGGTCTTTCATTTCGAGTCCACTTTCGGTCATACTCGTTTGCTGTTGAAAGAACGTTTTCGACCGGTCTCTTCTATTCGAGTCCGCTTTCGGTCGTACTCGTTTATTCTTTTCAAGTCCGCTTTCGGTCGTACTCGTTTTCTGTTGAAAGAGCGTTTTCGGCCGGTCTTTCTGTTCGAGTCCGCTTTCGGTCGTACGCGTTTATTCTTTTCGAGTCCGCTTTCGGTCGTACTCGTTTGCTATTGAAAGAGCGTTTTCGGTCGGTCTTTCTGTTCGAGTCCGCTTTTGGTCGTACTCGTTTATTCTTTTCGAGTCCGCTTTTGGTCGTACTCGTTTGCTGTTGAAAGAGCGTTTTCGGACGGTCTTTCTTTTTGGGTCCGCTTTCGGTCGTACTCGTTTATTCTTTTCGAGTCCGCTTTTGGTCGTACTCGTTTGCTGTTGAAAGAGCATTTTTGGTCGGTCTTTCTTTTCGTGTCCGCTTTCGGTTGTACTCGTTTGCCGTTGAAAGAGCGTTTTCAGCCGTACTTTCTTTTAGGGTCCGCTTTCCGTAGTACTCGTTTGTTGTTGAAAGAGCGTTTTTGGCCCGTCTTTCTTTTTGAATCCGCTTTCGGTTGTACTCGTTTATTCTTTTCGAGTCCGCTTTTGGTCGTACTCGTTTCTTTCTTCTCGAGTCCGCTTTCGGTCGTACTTGTTTATTCTTCTCGAGGCCGTTTTCAGTCGTACTCGTTCATTCTTCTCGAGTCCGCTTTCGGTATTACTTTACTGTTGAAAGAGCGTTTTCGACCGGTCTTTCTTTTCGAGTCCGCTTTCGGTCGTACTCGTTTGCTGTTGAAAGAAGGTTTTCGGCCGGTCTCTTCTGTTCGAGTCCGCTTTCGGTCGTACACGTTTATTCTTTTCGAGTCCGCTTTCGGTCGTACTCGTTTGCTGTTGAAAGAGCGTTTTCGGCCGGTCTTTCTTTTCGAGTCCGCTTTCGGTTGTACTCGTTTAATCTTTTCGAGTCCGCTTTCGGTCCTACTCATTTGCTGTTGAAAGAGCGTTTTCGGCCGGTCTTTCTTTTCAAGTTCGCTTTCGGTCGTACTCGTTTGCTGTTGAAAGAGCATTTTCGGCTGGTCTTTCTTTTCGAGTCCGCTTTCGGTCGTACTCGTTTGCTGTTGAGAGAGCATTTTCGGCCGGTCTTTCTTTTCGAGTCCGCTTTCGGTCGTACTGGTTTGCTGTTGAAAGAGGGTTTTTGGCCAGTCTCTTCTGTTCGAGTCCGCTTTCGGTCGTACACATTTATTCTTTTCGAGTCCGCTTTCGGTCGTACTCGTTTGCTGTTGAAAGAGCGTTTTCGGCCGGTCTTTTTTTTCGAGTTCGCTTTCGGTCGTACTCGTTTGCTGTTGAAATAGCATTTTCGGCTGATCTTTCTTTTCGAGTCCGCTTTCGGTCGTACTCGTTTGCTGTTGAAAGTTCGTTTTCGGCCGGTCTTTCTTTTCGAGTCGGCTTTCGGTTGTACTCGTTTAATCTTTTCGAGTCCGCTTTTGGTCGTACTCATTTCTTTCTTCTCGAGTCCGCTTTCGGTCGTACTAGTTTATTCTTCTCGAGTCCGCTTTCGGTCGTACTCGTTCATTCTTCTCGAGTCCGCTTTCGGTATTACTTTGCTGTTGAAAGAGCGTTTTCGGCCGGTCTTTCATTTCGAGTCCACTTTCGGTCATACTCGTTTGCTGTTGAAAGAACGTTTTCGACCGATCTCTTCTATTCGAGTCCGCTTTCGGTCGTACTCGTTTATTCTTTTCAAGTCCGCTTTCGGTCGTACTCGTTTTCTGTTGAAAGAGCGTTTTCGGCCGGTCTTTCTGTTCGAGTCCGCTTTCGGTCGTACGCGTTTATTCTTTTCGAGTCCGCTTTCGGTCGTACTCGTTTGCTATTGAAAGAGCGTTTTCGGTCGGTCTTTCTGTTCGAGTCCGCTTTTGGTCGTACTCGTTTATTCTTTTCGAGTCCGCTTTTGGTCGTACTCGTTTGCTGTTGAAAGAGCGTTTTCGGACGGTCTTTCTTTTTGGGTCCGCTTTCGGTCGTACTCGTTTATTCTTTTCGAGTCCGCTTTTGGTCGTACTCGTTTGCTGTTGAAAGAGCATTTTTGGTCGGTCTTTCTTTTCGTGTCCGCTTTCGGTTGTACTCGTTTGCCGTTGAAAGAGCGTTTTCAGCCGTACTTTCTTTTAGGGTCCGCTTTCCGTAGTACTCGTTTGTTGTTGAAAGAGCGTTTTTGGCCCGTCTTTCTTTTTGAATCCGCTTTCGGTTGTACTCGTTTATTCTTTTCGAGTCCGCTTTTGGTCGTACTCGTTTCTTTCTTCTCGAGTCCGCTTTCGGTCGTACTTGTTTATTCTTCTCGAGGCCGTTTTAAGTCGTACTCGTTCATTCTTCTCGAGTCCGCTTTCGGTATTACTTTACTGTTGAAAGAGCGTTTTCGACCGGTCTTTCTTTTCGAGTCCGCTTTCGGTCGTACTCGTTTGCTGTTGAAAGAAGGTTTTCGGCCGGTCTCTTCTGTTCGAGTCCGCTTTCGGTCGTACACGTTTATTCTTTTCGAGTCCGCTTTCGGTCGTACTCGTTTGCTGTTGAAAGAGCGTTTTCGGCCGGTCTTTCTTTTCGAGTCCGCTTTCGGTTGTACTCGTTTAATCTTTTCGAGTCCGCTTTCGGTCCTACTCATTTGCTGTTGAAAGAGCGTTTTCGGCCGGTCTTTCTTTTCAAGTTCGCTTTCGGTCGTACTCGTTTGCTGTTGAAAGAGCATTTTCGGCTGGTCTTTCTTTTCGAGTCCGCTTTCGGTCGTACTCGTTTGCTGTTGAGAGAGCGTTTTCGGCCGGTCTTTCTTTTCGAGTCCGCTTTCGGTCGTACTGGTTTGCTGTTGAAAGAGGGTTTTTAGCCAGTCTCTTCTGTTCGAGTCCGCTTTCGGTCGTACACATTTATTCTTTTCGAGTCCGCTTTCGGTCGTACTCGTTTGCTGTTGAAAGAGCGTTTTCGGCCGGTCTTTTTTTTCGAGTTCGCTTTCGGTCGTACTCGTTTGCTGTTGAAATAGCATTTTCGGCTGATCTTTCTTTTCGAGTCCGCTTTCGGTCGTACTCGTTTGCTGTTGAAAGTTCGTTTTCGGCCGGTCTTTCTTTTCGAGTCGGCTTTCGGTTGTACTCGTTTAATCTTTTCGAGTCCGCTTTTGGTCGTACTCATTTCTTTCTTCTCGAGTCCGCTTTCGGTCGTACTAGTTTATTCTTCTCGAGTCCGCTTTCGGTCGTACTCGTTCATTCTTCTCGAGTCCGCTTTCGGTATTACTTTGCTGTTGAAAGAGCGTTTTCGGCCGGTCTTTCATTTCGAGTCCACTTTCGGTCATACTCGTTTGCTGTTGAAAGAACGTTTTCGACCGGTCTCTTCTATTCGAGTCCGCTTTCGGTCGTACTCGTTTATTCTTTTCAAGTCCGCTTTCGGTCGTACTCGTTTTCTGTTGAAAGAGCGTTTTCGGCCGGTCTTTCTGTTCGAGTCCGCTTTCGGTCGTACGCGTTTATTCTTTTCGAGTCCGCTTTCGGTCGTACTCGTTTGCTATTGAAAGAGCGTTTTCGGTCGGTCTTTCTGTTCGAGTCCGCTTTTGGTCGTACTCGTTTATTCTTTTCGAGTCCGCTTTTGGTCGTACTCGTTTGCTGTTGAAAGAGCGTTTTCGGACGGTCTTTCTTTTTGGGTCCGCTTTCGGTCGTACTCGTTTATTCTTTTCGAGTCCGCTTTTGGTCGTACTCGTTTGCTGTTGAAAGAGCATTTTTGGTCGGTCTTTCTTTTCGTGTCCGCTTTCGGTTGTACTCGTTTGCCGTTGAAAGAGCGTTTTCAGCCGTACTTTCTTTTAGGGTCCGCTTTCCGTAGTACTCGTTTGTTGTTGAAAGAGCGTTTTTGGCCCGTCTTTCTTTTTGAATCCGCTTTCGGTTGTACTCGTTTATTCTTTTCGAGTCCGCTTTTGGTCGTACTCGTTTCTTTCTTCTCGAGTCCGCTTTCGGTCGTACTTGTTTATTCTTCTCGAGGCCGTTTTCAGTCGTACTCGTTCATTCTTCTCGAGTCCGCTTTCGGTATTACTTTACTGTTGAAAGAGCGTTTTCGACCGGTCTTTCTTTTCGAGTCCGCTTTCGGTCGTACTCGTTTGCTGTTGAAAGAAGGTTTTCGGCCGGTCTCTTCTGTTCGAGTCCGCTTTCGGTCGTACACGTTTATTCTTTTCGAGTCCGCTTTCGGTCGTACTCGTTTGCTGTTGAAAGAGCGTTTTCGGCCGGTCTTTCTTTTTGAGTCCGCTTTCGGTTGTACTCGTTTAATCTTTTCGAGTCCGCTTTCGGTCCTACTCATTTGCTGTTGAAAGAGCGTTTTCGGCCGGTCTTTCTTTTCAAGTTCGCTTTCGGTCGTACTCGTTTGCTGTTGAAAGAGCATTTTCGGCTGGTCTTTCTTTTCGAGTCCGCTTTCGGTCGTACTCGTTTGCTGTTGAGAGAGCGTTTTCGGCCGGTCTTTCTTTTCGAGTCCGCTTTCGGTCGTACTGGTTTGCTGTTGAAAGAGGGTTTTTAGCCAGTCTCTTCTGTTCGAGTCCGCTTTCGGTCGTACACATTTATTCTTTTCGAGTCCGCTTTCGGTCGTACTCGTTTGCTGTTGAAAGAGCGTTTTCGGCCGGTCTTTTTTTTCGAGTTCGCTTTCGGTCGTACTCGTTTGCTGTTGAAATAGCATTTTCGGCTGATCTTTCTTTTCGAGTCCGCTTTCGGTCGTACTCGTTTGCTGTTGAAAGTTCGTTTTCGGCCGGTCTTTCTTTTCGAGTCGGCTTTCGGTTGTACTCGTTTAATCTTTTCGAGTCCGCTTTTGGTCGTACTCATTTCTTTCTTCTCGAGTCCGCTTTCGGTCGTACTAGTTTATTCTTCTCGAGTCCGCTTTCGGTCGTACTCGTTCATTCTTCTCGAGTCCGCTTTCGGTATTACTTTGCTGTTGAAAGAGCGTTTTCGGCCGGTCTTTCATTTCGAGTCCACTTTCGGTCATACTCGTTTGCTGTTGAAAGAACGTTTTCGACCGGTCTCTTCTATTCGAGTCCGCTTTCGGTCGTACTCGTTTATTCTTTTCAAGTCCGCTTTCGGTCGTACTCGTTTTCTGTTGAAAGAGCGTTTTTGGCCGGTCTTTCTGTTCGAGTCCGCTTTCGGTCGTACGCGTTTATTCTTTTCGAGTCCGCTTTCGGTCGTACTCGTTTGCTATTGAAAGAGCGTTTTCGGTCGGTCTTTCTGTTCGAGTCCGCTTTTGGTCGTACTCGTTTATTCTTTTCGAGTCCGCTTTTGGTCGTACTCGTTTGCTGTTGAAAGAGCGTTTTCGGACGGTCTTTCTTTTTGGGTCCGCTTTCGGTCGTACTCGTTTATTCTTTTCGAGTCCGCTTTTGGTCGTACTCGTTTGCTGTTGAAAGAGCATTTTTGGTCGGTCTTTCTTTTCGTGTCCGCTTTCGGTTGTACTCGTTTGCCGTTGAAAGAGCGTTTTCAGCCGTACTTTCTTTTAGGGTCCGCTTTCCGTAGTACTCGTTTGTTGTTGAAAGAGCGTTTTTGGCCCGTCTTTCTTTTTGAATCCGCTTTCGGTTGTACTCGTTTATTCTTTTCGAGTCCGCTTTTGGTCGTACTCGTTTCTTTCTTCTCGAGTCCGCTTTCGGTCGTACTTGTTTATTCTTCTCGAGGCCGTTTTCAGTCGTACTCGTTCATTCTTCTCGAGTCCGCTTTCAGTATTACTTTACTGTTGAAAGAGCGTTTTCGACCGGTCTTTCTTTTCGAGTCCGCTTTCGGTCGTACTCGTTTGCTGTTGAAAGAAGGTTTTCGGCCGGTCTCTTCTGTTCGAGTCCGCTTTCGGTCATACACGTTTATTCTTTTCGAGTCCGCTTTCGGTCGTACTCGTTTGCTGTTGAAAGAGCGTTTTCGGCCGGTCTTTCTTTTCGAGTCCGCTTTCGGTTGTACTCGTTTAATCTTTTCGAGTCCGCTTTCGGTCCTACTCATTTGCTGTTGAAAGAGCGTTTTCGGCCGGTCTTTCTTTTCAAGTTCGCTTTCGGTCGTACTCGTTTGCTGTTGAAAGAGCATTTTCGGCTGGTCTTTCTTTTCGAGTCCGCTTTCGGTCGTACTCGTTTGCTGTTGAGAGAGCATTTTCGGCCGGTCTTTCTTTTCGAGTCCGCTTTCGGTCGTACTGGTTTGCTGTTGAAAGAGGGTTTTTGGCCAGTCTCTTCTGTTCGAGTCCGCTTTCGGTCGTACACATTTATTCTTTTCGAGTCCGCTTTCGGTCGTACTCGTTTGCTGTTGAAAGAGCGTTTTCGGCCGGTCTTTTTTTTCGAGTTCGCTTTCGGTCGTACTCGTTTGCTGTTGAAATAGCATTTTCGGCTGATCTTTCTTTTCGAGTCCGCTTTCGGTCGTACTCGTTTGCTGTTGAAAGTTCGTTTTCGGCCGGTCTTTCTTTTCGAGTCGGCTTTCGGTTGTACTCGTTTAATCTTTTCGAGTCCGCTTTTGGTCGTACTCATTTCTTTCTTCTCGAGTCCGCTTTCGGTCGTACTAGTTTATTCTTCTCGAGTCCGCTTTCGGTCGTACTCGTTCATTCTTCTCGAGTCCGCTTTTGGTATTACTTTGCTGTTGAAAGAGCGTTTTCGGCCGGTCTTTCATTTCGAGTCCACTTTCGGTCATACTCGTTTGCTGTTGAAAGAACGTTTTCGACCGGTCTCTTCTATTCGAGTCCGCTTTCGGTCGTACTCGTTTATTCTTTTCAAGTCCGCTTTCGGTCGTACTCGTTTTCTGTTGAAAGAGCGTTTTCGGCCGGTCTTTCTGTTCGAGTCCGCTTTCGGTCGTACCCGTTTATTCTTTTCGAGTCCGCTTTCGGTCGCACTCGTTTGCTATTGAAAGAGCGTTTTCAGTCGGTCTTTCTGTTCGAGTCTGCTTTTGGTCGTACTCGTTTATTCTTTTCGAGTCCGCTTTTGGTCGTACTCGTTTGCTGTTGAAAGAGCGTTTTCGGATGGTCTTTCTTTTTGGGTCCGCTTTCGGTCGTACTCGTTTATTCTTTTCGAGTCTGCTTTTGGTCGTACTCGTTTGCTGTTGAAAGAGCATTTTTGGTCGGTCTTTCTTTTCGTGTCCGCTTTCGGTTGTACTCGTTTGCCGTTGAAAGAGCGTTTTCAGTCGGTCTTTCTTTTAGGGTCCGCTTTCGGTAGTACTCGTTTGTTGTTGAAAGAGCGTTTTTGGCCCGTCTTTCTTTTTGAATCCACTTTCGGTTGTACTCGTTTATTCTTTTCGAGTCCGCTTTTGGTCGTAGTCGTTTCTTTCTTCTCGAGTCCGCTTTCGGTCGTACTCGTTTATTCTTCTCGAGGCCGTTTTCAGTCGTACTCGTTCATTCTTCTCGAGTCCGCTTTCGGTATTACTTTACTGTTGAAAGAGCGTTTTCGACCGGTCTTTCTTTTCGAGTCCGCTTTCGGTCGTACTCGTTTGCTGTTGAAAGAAGGTTTTCGGACGGTCTCTTTTGTTCGAGTCCGCTTTCGGTCGTACACGTTTATTCTTTTCGAGTCCGCTTTCGGTCGTACTCGTTTGCTGTTGAAAGAGCGTTTTCGGCCGGTCTTTCTTTTCGAGTCGGCTTTCGGTTGTACTCGTTTAATCTTTTCGAGTCCGCTTTTGGTCGTACTCATTTCTTTCTTCTCGAGTCCGCTTTCGGTCGTACTAGTTTATTCTTCTCGAGTCCGCTTTCGGTCGTACTCGTTCATTCTTCTCGAGTCCGCTTTCGGTATTACTTTGCTGTTGAAAGAGCGTTTTCGGCCGGTCTTTCATTTCGAGTCCACTTTCGGTCATACTCCTTTGCTGTTGAAAGAACGTTTTCGACCGGTCTCTTCTATTCGAGTCCGCTATCGGTTGTACTCGTTTATTCTTTTCATGTCCGCTTTCGGTTGTACTCGTTTTCTGTTGAAAGAGCGTTTTCGGCCCGTCTTTCTGTTCGAGTCCGCTTTCGGTCGTACGTGTTTATTCTTTTCGAGTCCGCTTTCGGTCGTACTCGTTTGCTGTTGAAAGAGCGTTTTCGGTCGGCCTTTCTGTTCGAGTCCGCTTTTGGTCGTACTCGTTTATTCTTTTCGAGTCCGCTTTCGGTCGTACTCGTTTGCTGTTGAAAGAACGTTTTTGGCCTGTCTTTGTTTTCGAGTCCGCTTTCGGTCGTACTCGTTTATTCTTTTCGAGTCCGCTTTCGGTCGTATTCCTTTGCTGTTGAAAGAATGTTTTCGGCCTGTCTTTGATTTCGAGTCCGCTTTCGGTCGTACTCGTTTATTCTTTTCGAGTCCGCTTTTGTTCGTACTCGTTTGCTGTTGAAAGAGCATTTTCGGCCGGTCTTTCTTTTCGTGTCCGCTTTCGGTTGTACTCATTTGCCGTTGAAAGAGTGTTTTCAGCCGGTCTTTCTTTTAGGATCCGCTTTCGGTAGTACTCGTTTGTTGTTGAAAGAGCGTTTTCGGCCGGTCTTTCTTTTCGAATCCGCTTTCGGTTGTACTCGTTTATTCTTTTCAAGTCCGCTTTTGGTCGTACTCGTTTCTTTCTTCTCGAGTCCGCTTTCGATCGTACTCGTTTATTCTTCTCGAGGCCGCTTTCAGTCGTACTCGTTCATTCTTCTCGAGTCCGCTTTCGGTATTACTTTACTGTTGAAAGAGCGTTTTCGACCGGTCTTTCTTTTCGAGTCCGCTTTTGGTCGTACTCGTTTGCTGTTGAAAGAGGGTTTTCGGCCGGTCTCTTCTCTTCGAGTCCGCTTTCGCTCGTACTCGTTTATTCTTTTCGAGTCCGCTTTCGGTCGTACTCATTTGCTGTTGAAAGGGCGTTTTCGGCTGGTCTTTTTTTTCGAGTTCGCTTTCGGTCGTACTCGTTTGCTGTTGAAATAGCATTTTCGGCTGATCTTTCTTTTCGAGTCCGCTTTCGGTCGTAGTCGTTTGCTGTTGAAAGTTCGTTTTCGGCCGGTCTTTCTTTTCGAGTCGGCTTTCGGTTGTACTCGTTTAATCTTTTCGAGTCCGCTTTTGGTCGTACTCATTTCTTTCTTCTCGAGTCCGCTTTCGGTCGTACTAGTTTATTCTTCTCGAGTCCGCTTTCGGTCGTACTCGTTCATTCTTCTCGAGTCCGCTTTCGGTATTACTTTGCTGTTGAAAGAGCGTTTTCGGCCGGTCTTTCATTTCGAGTCCACTTTCGGTCATACTCGTTTGCTGTTGAAAGAACGTTTTCGACCGGTCTCTTCTATTCGAGTCCGCTTTCGGTCGTACTCGTTTATTCTTTTCAAGTCCGCTTTCGGTCGTACTCGTTTGCTGTTGAAAGAGCGTTTTCGGCCGGTCTTTCTGTTCGAGTCCGCTTTCGGTCGTACGCGTTTATTCCTTTCGAGTCCGCTTTCGGTCGTACTCGTTTGCTGTTGAAAGAGCGTTTTCGGTCGGTCTTTCTGTTCGAGTCCGCTTTTCGTCGTACTCGTTTATTCTTTTCGAGTCCGCTTTTGGTCGTACTCGTTTGCTGTTGAAAGAGCGTTTTCGGACGGTCTTTCTTTTCGAGTCCACTTTCGGTCGTACTCGTTTATTCTTTTCGAGTCCGCTTTTGGTCGTACTCGTTTGCTGTTGAAAGAGCATTTTTGGTCGGTCTTTCTTTTCGTGTCCGCTTTCGGTTGTACTCGTTTGCCGTTGAAAGAGCGTTTTCAGCCGTACTTTCTTTTAGGGTCCGTTTTCGGTAGTACTCGTTTGTTGTTGAAAGAGCGTTTTTGGCCCGTCTTTCTTTTTGAATCCGCTTTCGGTTGTACTCGTTTATTCTTTTCGAGTCCGCTTTTGGTCGTACTCGTTTCTTTCTTCTCGAGTCCGCTTTCGGTCGTACTCGTTTATTCTTCTCGAGGCCGTTTTCAGTCGTACTCGTTCATTCTTCTCGAGTCCGCTTTCGGTATTACTTTACTGTTGAAAGAGCGTTTTCGGCCGGTCTCTTCTGTTCGAGTCCGCTTTCGGTCGTACACGTTTATTCTTTTCGAGTCCGCTTTCTGTCGTACTCGTTTGCTGTTGAAAGTGCGTTTTCGGCCGGTCTTTCTTTTCGAGTCCGCTTTCGCTCGTACTCGTTTAATCTTTTCGAGTCCGCTTTTGGTCCTACTCATTTGCTGTTGAAAGAGCGTTTTCGGCCGGTCTTTCTTTTCAAGTTCGCTTTCGGTCGTACTCGTTTGCTGTTGAAAGAGCATTTTCGGCTGGTCTTTCTTTTCGAGTCCGCTTTCGGTCGTACTCGTTTGCTGTTGAGAGAGCGTTTTCGGCCGGTCTTTCTTTTCGAGTCCGCTTTCGGTCGTACTGGTTTGCTGTTGAAAGAGGGTTTTTGGCCAGTCTCTTCTGTTCGAGTCCGCTTTCGGTCGTACACATTTATTCTTTTCGAGTCCGCTTTCGGTCGTACTCGTTTGCTGTTGAAAGAGCGTTTTCGGCCGGTCTTTTTTTTCGAGTTCGCTTTCGGTCGTACTCGTTTGCTGTTGAAATAGCATTTTCGGCTGATCTTTCTTTTCGAGTCCGCTTTCGGTCGTACTCGTTTGCTGTTGAAAGTTCGTTTTCGGCCGGTCTTTCTTTTCGAGTCGGCTTTCGGTTGTACTCGTTTAATCTTTTCGAGTCCGCTTTTGGTCGTACTCATTTCTTTCTTCTAGAGTCCGCTTTCGGTCGTACTAGTTTATTCTTCTCGAGTCCGCTTTCGGTCGTACTCGTTCATTCTTCTCGAGTCCGCTTTCGGTATTACTTTGCTGTTGAAAGAGCGTTTTCGGCCGGTCTTTCATTTCGAGTCCACTTTCGGTCATACTCGTTTGCTGTTGAAAGAACGTTTTCGACCGGTCTCTTCTATTCGAGTCCGCTTTCGGTCGTACTCGTTTATTCTTTTCAAGTCCGCTTTCGGTCGTACTCGTTTTATGTTGAAAGAGCGTTTTCGGCCGGTCTTTCTGTTCGAGTCCGCTTTCGGTCGTACGCGTTTATTCTTTTCGAGTCCGCTTTCGGTCGTACTCGTTTGCTATTGAAAGAGCGTTTTCGGTCGGTCTTTCTGTTCGAGTCTGCTTTTGGTCGTACTCGTTTATTCTTTTCGAGTCCGCTTTTGGTCGTACTCGTTTGCTGTTGAAAGAGCGTTTTCGGACGGTCTTTCTTTTTGGGTCCGCTTTCGGTCGTACTCGTTTATTCTTTTCGAGTCCACTTTTGGTCGTACTCGTTTGCTGTTGAAAGAGCATTTTTGGTCGGTCTTTCTTTTCGTGTCCGCTTTCGGATGTACTCGTTTGCCGTTGAAAGAGCGTTTTCAGCCGGTCTTTCTTTTAGGGTCCGCTTTCGGTAGTACTCGTTTGTTGTTGAAAGAGCGTTTTTGGCCCGTCTTTCTTTTTGAATCCGCTTTCGGTTGTACTCGTTTATTCTTTTCGAGTCCGCTTTTGGTCGTACTCGTTTCTTTCTTCTCGAGTCCGCTTTCGGTCGTACTCGTTTATTCTTCTCGAGGCCGTTTTCAGTCGTACTCGTTCATTCTTCTCGAGTCCGCTTTCGGTATTACTTTACTGTTGAAAGAGCGTTTTCGACCGGTCTTTCTTTTCGAGTCCGCTTTCGGTCGTACTCGTTTGCTGTTGAAAGAAGGTTTTCGGACGGTCTCTTCTGTTCGAGTCCGCTTTCGGTCGTACACGTTTATTCTTTTCGAGTCCGCTTTCGGTCGTACTCGTTTGCTGTTGAAAGAGCGTTTTCGGCCGGTCTTTCTTTTCGAGTCGGCTTTCGGTTGTACTCGTTTAATCTTTTCGAGTCCGCTTTTGGTCGTACTCATTTCTTTCTTCTCGAGTCCGCTTTCGGTCGTACTAGTTTATTCTTCTCGAGTCCGCTTTCGGTCGTACTCGTTCATTCTTCTCGAGTCCGCTTTCGGTATTACTTTGCTGTTGAAAGAGCGTTTTCGGCCGGTCTTTCATTTCGAGTCCACTTTCGGTCATACTCCTTTGCTGTTGAAAGAACGTTTTCGACCGGTCTCTTCTATTCGAGTCCGCTATCGGTTGTACTCGTTTATTCTTTTCATGTCCGCTTTCGGTTGTACTCGTTTTCTGTTGAAAGAGCGTTTTCGGCCCGTCTTTCTGTTCGAGTCCGCTTTCGGTCGTACGTGTTTATTCTTTTCGAGTCCGCTTTCGGTCGTACTCGTTTGCTGTTGAAAGAGCGTTTTCGGCCGGTCTTTCTGTTCGAGTCCGCTTTTGGTCGTACTCGTTTATTCTTTTCGAGTCCGCTTTCGGTCGTACTCGTTTGCTGTTGAAAGAACGTTTTTGGCCTGTCTTTGTTTTCGAGTCCGCTTTCGGTCGTACTCGTTTATTCTTTTCGAGTCCGCTTTCGGTCGTACTCCTTTGCTGTTGAAAGAATGTTTTCGGCCTGTCTTTGATTTCGAGTCCGCTTTCGGTCGTACTCGTTTATTCTTTTCGAGTCCGCTTTTGTTCGTACTCGTTTGCTGTTGAAAGAGCATTTTCGGCCGGTCTTTCTTTTCGTGTCCGCTTTCGGTTGTACTCATTTGCCGTTGAAAGAGTGTTTTCAGCCGGTCTTTCTTTTAGGATCCGCTTTCGGTAGTACTCGTTTGTTGTTGAAAGAGCGTTTTCGGCCGGTCTTTCTTTTCGAATCCGCTTTCGGTTGTACTCGTTTATTCTTTTCAAGTCCGCTTTTGGTCGTACTCGTTTCTTTCTTCTCGAGTCCGCTTTCGATCGTACTCGTTTATTCTTCTCGAGGCCGCTTTCAGTCGTACTCGTTCATTCTTCTCGAGTCCGCTTTCGGTATTACTTTACTGTTGAAAGAGCGTTTTCGACCGGTCTTTCTTTTCGAGTCCGCTTTCGGTCGTACTCGTTTGCTGTTGAAAGAGGGTTTTCGGCCGGTCTCTTCTCTTCGAGTCCGCTTTCGGTCGTACACGTTTATTCTTTTCGAGTCCGCTTTCGGTCGTACTCGTTTGCTGTTGAAAGTGCGTTTTCGGCCGGTCTTTCTTTTCGAGTCCGCTTTCGCTCGTACTCGTTTATTCTTTTCGAGTCCGCTTTCGGTCGTACTCATTTGCTGTTGAAAGGGCGTTTTCGGCTGGTCTTTTTTTTCGAGTTCGCTTTCGGTCGTACTCGTTTGCTGTTGAAATAGCATTTTTGGCTGATCTTTCTTTTCGAGTCCGCTTTCGGTCGTAGTCGTTTGCTGTTGAAAGTTCGTTTTCGGCCGGTCTTTCTTTTCGAGTCGGCTTTCGGTTGTACTCGTTTAATCTTTTCGAGTCCGCTTTTGGTCGTACTCATTTCTTTCTTCTCGAGTCCGCTTTCGGTCGTACTAGTTTATTCTTCTCGAGTCCGCTTTCGGTCGTACTCGTTCATTCTTCTCGAGTCCGCTTTCGGTATTACTTTGCTGTTGAAAGAGCGTTTTCGGCCGGTCTTTCATTTCGAGTCCACTTTCGGTCATACTCGTTTGCTGTTGAAAGAACGTTTTCGACCGGTCTCTTCTATTCGAGTCCGCTTTCGGTCGTACTCGTTTATTCTTTTCAAGTCCGCTTTCGGTGGTACTCGTTTGCTGTTGAAAGAGCGTTTTCGGCCGGTCTTTCTGTTCGAGTCCGCTTTCGGTCGTACGCGTTTATTCCTTTCGAGTCCGCTTTCGGTCGTACTCGTTTGCTGTTGAAAGAGCGTTTTCGGTCGGTCTTTCTGTTCGAGTCCGCTTTTGGTCGTACTCGTTTGCTGTTGAAAGAGCGTTTTCGGACGATCTTTCTTTTCGAGTCCACTTTCGGTCGTACTCGTTTATTCTTTTCGAGTCCGCTTTTGGTCGTACTCGTTTGCTGTTGAAAGAGCATTTTTGGTCGGTCTTTCTTTTCGTGTCCGCTTTCGGTTGTACTCGTTTGCCGTTGAAAGAGCGTTTTCAGCCGTACTTTCTTTTAGGGTCCGCTTTCGGTAGTACTCGTTTGTTGTTGAAAGAGCGTTTTTGGCCCGTCTTTCTTTTTGAATCCGCTTTCGGTTGTACTCGTTTATTCTTTTCGAGTCCGCTTTTGGTCGTACTCGTTTCTTTCTTCTCGAGTCCGCTTTCGGTCGTACTCGTTTATTCTTCTCGAGGCCGTTTTCAGTCGTACTCGTTCATTCTTCTCGAGTCCGCTTTCGGTATTACTTTACTGTTGAAAGAGCGTTTTCGGCCGGTCTCTTCTGTTCGAGTCCGCTTTCGGTCGTACACGTTTATTCTTTTCGAGTCCGCTTTCGGTCGTACTCGTTTGCTGTTGAAAGTGCGTTTTCGGCCGGTCTTTCTTTTCGAGTCCGCTTTCGCTCGTACTCGTTTATTCTTTTCGAGTCCGCTTTCGGTCGTACTCATTTGCTGTTGAAAGAGCGTTTTCGGCCGGTCTTTTTTTTCGAGTTCGCTTTCGGTCGTACTCGTTTGCTGTTGAAATAGCATTTTCGGCTGATCTTTCTTTTCGAGTCCGCTTTCGGTCGTACTCGTTTGCTGTTGAAAGTTCGTTTTCTTCCGGTCTTTCTTTTCGAGTCGGCTTTCGGTTGTACTCGTTTAATCTTTTCGAGTCCGCTTTTGGTCGTACTCATTTCTTTCTTCTCGAGTCCGCTTTCGGTCGTACTAGTTTATTCTTCTCGAGTCCGCTTTCGGTCGTACTCGTTCATTCTTCTCGAGTCCGCTTTCGGTATTACTTTGCTGTTGAAAGAGCGTTTTCGGCCGGTCTTTCATTTCGAGTCCACTTTCGGTCATACTCGTTTGCTGTTGAAAGAACGTTTTCGACCGGTCTCTTCTATTCGAGTCCGCTTTCGGTCGTACTCATTTATTCTTTTCAAGTCCGCTTTCGGTCGTACTCGTTTGCTGTTGAAAGAGCGTTTTCGGCCGGTCTTTCTGTTCGAGTCCGCTTTCGGTCGTACGCGTTTATTCTTTTCGAGTCCGCTTTCGGTCGTACTCGTTTGCTGTTGAAAGAGCGTTTTCGGTCGGTCTTTCTGTTCGAGTCCGCTTTTGGTCGTACTCGTTTATTCTTTTTGAGTCCGCTTTTGGTCGTACTCGTTTGCTGTTGAAAGAGCGTTTTCGGACGGTCTTTCTTTTCGAGTCCACTTTCGGTCGTACTCGTTTATTCTTTTCGAGTCCGCTTTTGGTCGTACTCGTTTGCTGTTGAAAGAGCATTTTTGGTCGGTCTTTCTTTTCGTGTCCGCTTTCGGTTGTACTCGTTTGCCGTTGAAAGAGCGTTTTCAGCCGTACTTTCTTTTAGGGTCCGCTTTCGGTAGTACTCGTTTGTTGTTGAAAGAGCGTTTTTGACCCGTCTTTCTTTTTGAATCCGCTTTCGGTTGTACTCGTTTATTCTTTTCGAGTCCGCTTTTGGTCGTACTCGTTTCTTTCTTCTCGAGTCCGCTTTCGGTCGTACTCGTTTATTCTTCTCGAGGCCGTTTTCAGTCGTACTCGTTCATTCTTCTCGAGTCCGCTTTCGGTATTACTTTACTGTTGAAAGAGCGTTTTCGACCGGTCTTTCTTTTCGAGTCCGCTTTCGGTCGTACTCGTTTGCTGTTGAAAGAAGGCTTTCGGCCGGTCTCTTCTGTTCGAGTCCGCTTTCGGTCGTACACGTTTATTCTTTTCGAGTCCGCTTTCGGTCGTACTCGTTTGCTGTTGAAAGAGCGTTTTCGGCCGGTCTTTCTTTTCGAGTCTGCTTTCGGTTGTACTCGTTTAATCTTTTCGAGTCCGCTTTCGGTCGTACTCATTTGCTGTTGAAAGAGCGTTTTCGGCCGGTCTTTCTTTTCAAGTTCGCTTTCGGTCGTACTCGTTTGCTGTTGAAAGAGAATTTTCGACCGGTCTTTCTTTTCGAGTCCGCTTTCGGTCGTACTCGTTTGCTGTTGAAAGAGCGTTTTCGACCGGTCTTTCTTTTCGAGTCCGCTTTCGGTCGTACTGGTTTGCTGTTGAAAGAGGGTTTTTGGCCAGTCTCTTCTGTTCGAGTCCGCTTTCGGTCGTACACATTTATTCTTTTCGAGTCCGCTTTCGGTCGTACTCGTTTGCTGTTGAAAGAACGTTTTCGGCCGGTCTTTCTTTTCGAATCTGCTTTCGGTTGTACTCGTTTATTCTTTTCGAGTCCGCTTTTGGTCGTACTCGTTTCTTTCTTCTCGAGTCTGCTTTCGGTCGTACTCGTTTATTCTTCTCGAGGCCGCTTTCAGTCGTACTCGTTCATTCTTCTCGAGTCTGCTTTCGGTATTACTTTACTGTTGAAAGAGCGTTTTCGACCGGTCTTACTTTTTGAGTCCGCTTTCGGTCGTACTCCTTTGCTGTTGAAAGAGGGTTTTCGGCCGGTCTCTTCTGTTCGAGTCCGCTTTCGGTCGTACACGTTGATTCTTTTTGAGTCCGCTTTCGGTTGTACTCGGTTGCCGTTGAAAGAGCGTTTTCAGCCGGTCTTTCTTTTAGGGTCCGCTTTCGGTAGTACTCGTTTGTTGTTGAAAGAGCGTTTTCGGCCGGTCTTTCTTTTCGAATCTGCTTTCGGTTGTACTCGTTTATTCTTTTCGAGTCCGCTTTTGGTCGTACTCGTTTCTTTCTTCTCGAGTCTGCTTTCTGTCGTACTCGTTTATTCTTCTCGAGGCGGCTTTCAGTCGTACTCGTTCATTCTTCTCGAGTCTGCTTTCGGTATTACTTTACTGTTGAAAGAGCGTTTTCGACCGGTCTTTCTTTTCGAGTCCGCTTTCGGTCGTACTCGTTTGCTGTTGAAAGAAGGTTTTCGGACGGTCTCTTCTGTTCGAGTCCGCTTTCGGTCGTACTCGTTTGCTGTTGAAAGAGCGTTTTCGGCCGGTCTTTCTTTTCGAGTCGGCTTTCGGTTGTACTCGTTTAATCTTTTCGAGTCCGCTTTTGGTCGTACTCATTTCTTTCTTCTCGAGTCCGCTTTCGGTCGTACTAGTTTATTCTTCTCGAGTCCGCTTTCGGTCGTACTCGTTCATTCTTCTCGAGTCCGCTTTCGGTATTACTTTGCTGTTGAAAGAGCGTTTTCGGCCGGTCTTTCATTTCGAGTCCACTTTCGGTCATACTCCTTTGCTGTTGAAAGAACGTTTTCGACCGGTCTCTTCTATTCGAGTCCGCTATCGGTTGTACTCGTTTATTCTTTTCATGTCCGCTTTCGGTCGTACTCGTTTTCTGTTGAAAGAGCGTTTTCGGCCGGTCTTTCTGTTCGAGTCCGCTTTCGGTCGTACGTGTTTATTCTTTTCGAGTCCGCTTTCGGTCGTACTCGTTTGCTGTTGAAAGAGCGTTTTCGGCCGGTCTTTCTGTTCGAGTCCGCTTTTGGTCGTACTCGTTTATTCTTTTCGAGTCCGCTTTCGGTCGTACTCGTTTGCTGTTGAAAGAACGTTTTTGGCCTGTCTTTGTTTTCGAGTCCGCTTTCGGTCGTACTCGTTTATTCTTTTCGAGTCCGCTTTCGGTCGTACTCGTTTGCTGTTGAAAGAATGTTTTCGGCCTGTCTTTGTTTTCGAGTCCGCTTTCGGTCGTACTCGTTTATTCTTTTCGAGTCCGCTTTTGTTCGTACTCGTTTGCTGTTGAATGAGCATTTTCGGCCCGTCTTTCTTTTCGTGTCCGCTTTCGGTTGTACTCATTTGCCGTTGAAAGAGTGTTTTCAGCCGGTCTTTCTTTTAGGATCCGCTTTCGGTAGTACTCGTTTGTTGTTGAAAGAGCGTTTTCGGCCGGTCTTTCTTTTCGAATCCGCTTTCGGTTGTACTCGTTTATTCTTTTCAAGTCCGCTTTTGGTCGTACTCGTTTCTTTCTTCTCGAGTCCGCTTTCGATCGTACTCGTTTATTCTTCTCGAGGCCGCTTTCAGTCGTACTCGTTCATTCTTCTCGAGTCCGCTTTCGGTATTACTTTACTGTTGAAAGAGCGTTTTCGACCGGTCTTTCTTTTCGAGTCCGCTTTCGGTCGTACTCGTTTGCTGTTGAAAGAGGGTTTTCGGCCGGTCTCTTCTCTTCGAGTCCTCTTTCGGTCGTACACGTTTATTCTTTTCGAGTCCGCTTTCGGTCGTACTCGTTTGCTGTTGAAAGTGCGTTTTCGGCCGGTCTTTCTTTTCGAGTCCGCTTTCGCTCGTACTCGTTTATTCTTTTCGAGTCCGCTTTCGGTCGTACTCATTTGCTGTTGAAAGAGCGTTTTCGGCTGATCTTTCTTTTCGAGTCCGCTTTCGGTCGTACTCGTTTGCTGTTGAAAGTTCGTTTTCGGCCGGTCTTTCTTTTCGAGTCGGCTTTCGGTTGTACTCGTTTAATCTTTTCGAGTCCGCTTTTGGTCGTACTCATTTCTTTCTTCTCGAGACCGCTTTCGGTCGTACTAGTTTATTCTTCTCGAGTCCGCTTTCGGTCGTACTCGTTCATTCTTCTCGAGTCCGCTTTCGGTATTACTTTGCTGTTGAAAGAGCGTTTTCGGCCGGTCTTTCATTTCGAGTCCACTTTCGGTCATACTCGTTTGCTGTTGAAAGAACGTTTTCGACCGGTCTCTTCTATTCGAGTCCGCTTTCGGTCGTACTCATTTATTCTTTTCAAGTCCGCTTTCGGTCGTACTCGTTTGCTGTTGAAAGAGCATTTTCGGCCGGTCTTTCTGTTCGAGTCCGTTTTCGGTCGTACGCGTTTATTCTTTTCGAGTCCGCTTTCGGTCGTACTCGTTTGCTGTTGAAAGAGCGTTTTCGGTCGGTCTTTCTGTTCGAGTCCGCTTTTGGTCGTACTCGTTTATTCTTTTTGAGTCCGCTTTTGGTCGTACTCGTTTGCTGTTGAAAGAGCGTTTTCGGACGGTCTTTCTTTTCGAGTCCACTTTCGGTCGTACTCGTTTATTCTTTTCGAGTCCGCTTTTGGTCGTACTCGTTTGCTGTTGAAAGAACATTTTTGGTCGGTCTTTCTTTTCGTGTCCGCTTTCGGTTGTACTCGTTTGCCGTTGAAAGAGCGTTTTCAGCCGTACTTTCTTTTAGGGTCCGCTTTCGGTAGTACTCGTTTGTTGTTGAAAGAGCGTTTTTGGCCCGTCTTTCTTTTTGAATCCGCTTTCGGTTGTACTCGTTTATTCTTTTCGAGTCCGCTTTTGGTCGTACTCGTTTCTTTCTTCTCGAGTCCGCTTTCGGTCGTACTCGTTTATTCTTCTCGAGGCCGTTTTCAGTCGTACTCGTTCATTCTTCTCGAGTCCGCTTTCGGTATTACTTTACTGTTGAAAGAGCGTTTTCGACCGGTCTTTCTTTTCGAGTCCGCTTTCGGTCGTACTCGTTTGCTGTTGAAAGAAGGTTTTCGGCCGGTCTCTTCTGTTCGAGTCCGCTTTCGGTCGTACACGTTTATTCTTTTCGAGTCCGCTTTCGGTCGTACTCGTTTGCTGTTGAAAGAGCGTTTTCGGCCGGTCTTTCTTTTCGAGTCTGCTTTCGGTTGTACTCGTTTAATCTTTTCGAGTCCGCTTTCGGTCGTACTCATTTGCTGTTGAAAGAGCGTTTTCGGCCGGTCTTTCTTTTCATGTTCGCTTTCGGTCATACTCGTTTGTTGTTGAAAGAGAATTTTCGACCGGTCTTTCTTTTCGAGTCCGCTTTCGGTCGTACTCGTTTGCTGTTGAAAGAGCGTTTTCGACCGGTCTTTCTTTTCGAGTCCGCTTTCGGTCGTACTGGTTTGCTGTTGAAAGAGGGTTTTTGGCCAGTCTCTTCTGTTCGAGTCCGCTTTCGGTCGTACACATTTATTCTTTTCGAGTCCGCTTTCGGTCGTACTCGTTTGCTGTTGAAAGAACATTTTCGGCCGGTCTTTCTTTTCGAATCTGCTTTCGGTTGTACTCGTTTATTCTTTTCGAGTCCGCTTTTGGTCGTACTCGTTTCTTTCTTCTCGAGTCTGCTTTCGGTCGTACTCGTTTATTCTTCTCGAGGCCGCTTTCAGTCGTACTCGTTCATTCTTCTCGAGTCTGCTTTCGGTATTACTTTACTGTTGAAAGAGCGTTTTCGACCGTTCTTACTTTTTGAGTCCGCTTTCGGTCGTACTCCTTTGCTGTTGAAAGAGGGTTTTCGGCCGGTCTCTTCTGTTCGAGTCCGCTTTCGGTCGTACACGTTGATTCTTTTTGAGTCCGCTTTCGGTTGTACTCGGTTGCCGTTGAAAGAGCGTTTTCAGCCGGTCTTTCTTTTAGGGTCCGCTTTCGGTAGTACTCGTTTGTTGTTGAAAGAGCGTTTTCGGCCGGTCTTTCTTTTCGAATCTGCTTTCGGTTGTACTCGTTTATTCTTTTCGAGTCCGCTTTTGGTCGTACTCGTTTCTTTCTTCTCGAGTCTGCTTTCTGTCGTACTCGTTTATTCTTCTCGAGGCGGCTTTCAGTCGTACTCGTTCATTCTTCTCGAGTCTGCTTTCGGTATTACTTTACTGTTGAAAGAGCGTTTTCGACCGGTCTTTCTTTTCGAGTCCGCTTTCGGTCGTACTCGTTTGCTGTTGAAAGAAGGTTTTCGGACGGTCTCTTCTGTTCGAGTCCGCTTTCGGTCGTACTCGTTTGCTGTTGAAAGAGCGTTTTCGGCCGGTCTTTCTTTTCGAGTCGGCTTTCGGTTGTACTCGTTTAATCTTTTCGAGTCCGCTTTTGGTCGTACTCATTTCTTTCTTCTCGAGTCCGCTTTCGGTCGTACTAGTTTATTCTTCTCGAGTCCGCTTTCGGTCGTACTCGTTCATTCTTCTCGAGTCCGCTTTCGGTATTACTTTGCTGTTGAAAGAGCGTTTTCGGCCGGTCTTTCATTTCGAGTCCACTTTCGGTCATACTCCTTTGCTGTTGAAAGAACGTTTTCGACCGGTCTCTTCTATTCGAGTCCGCTATCGGTTGTACTCGTTTATTCTTTTCATGTCCGCTTTCGGTCCTACTCGTTTTCTGTTGAAAGAGCGTTTTCGGCCGGTCTTTCTGTTCGAGTCCGCTTTCGGTCGTACGTGTTTATTCTTTTCGAGTCCGCTTTCGGTCGTACTCGTTTGCTGTTGAAAGAGCGTTTTCGGCCGGTCTTTCTGTTCGAGTCCGCTTTTGGTCGTACTCGTTTATTCTTTTCGAGTCCGCTTTCGGTCGTACTCGTTTGCTGTTGAAAGAACGTTTTTGGCCTGTCTTTGTTTTCGAGTCCGCTTTCGGTCGTACTCGTTTATTCTTTTCGAGTCCGCTTTCGGTCGTACTCGTTTGCTGTTGAAAGAATGTTTTCGGCCTGTCTTTATTTTCGAGTCCGCTTTCGGTCGTACTCGTTTATTCTTTTCGAGTCCGCTTTTGTTCGTACTCGTTTGCTGTTGAATGAGCATTTTAGGCCGGTCTTTCTTTTCGTGTCCGCTTTCGGTTGTACTCATTTGCCGTTGAAAGAGTGTTTTCAGCCGGTCTTTCTTTTAGGATCCGCTTTCGGTAGTACTCGTTTGTTGTTGAAATAGCGTTTTCGGCCGGTCTTTCTTTTCGAATCCGCTTTCGGTTGTACTCGTTTATTCTTTTCAAGTCCGCTTTTGGTCGTACTCGTTTCTTTCTTCTCGAGTCCGCTTTCGATCGTACTCGTTTATTCTTCTCGAGGCCGCTTTCAGTCGTACTCGTTCATTCTTCTCGAGTCCGCTTTCGGTATTACTTTACTGTTGAAAGAGCGTTTTCGACCGGTCTTTCTTTTCGAGTCCGCTTTCGGTCGTACTCGTTTGCTGTTGAAAGAGGGTTTTCGGCCGGTCTCTTCTCTTCGAGTCCGCTTTCGGTCGTACACGTTTATTCTTTTCGAGTCCGCTTTCGGTCGTACTCGTTTGCTGTTGAAAGTGCGTTTTCGGCCGGTCTTTCTTTTCGAGTCCGCTTTCGCTCGTACTCGTTTATTCTTTTCGAGTCCGCTTTCGGTCGTACTCATTTGCTGTTGAAAGAGCGTTTTCGGCTGATCTTTCTTTTCGAGTCCGCTTTCGGTCGTACTCGTTTGCTGTTGAAAGTTCGTTTTCGGCCGGTCTTTCTTTTCGAGTCGGCTTTCGGTTGTACTCGTTTAATCTTTTCGAGTCCGCTTTTGGTCGTACTCATTTCTTTCTTCTCGAGTCCGCTTTCGGTCGTACTAGTTTATTCTTCTCGAGTCCGCTTTCGGTCGTACTCGTTCATTCTTCTCGAGTCCGCTTTCGGTATTACTTTGCTGTTGAAAGAGCGTTTTCGGCCGGTCTTTCATTTCGAGTCCACTTTTGGTCATACTCGTTTGCTGTTGAAAGAACGTTTTCGACCGGTCTCTTCTATTCGAGTCCGCTTTCGGTCGTACTCGTTTATTCTTTTCAAGTCCGCTTTCGGTCGTACTCGTTTGCTGTTGAAAGAGCGTTTTCGGCCGGTCTTTCTGTTCGAGTCCGCTTTCGGTCGTACGCGTTTATTCTTTTCGAGTCCGCTTTCGGTCGGACTCGTTTGCTATTGAAAGAGCGTTTTCGGTCGGTCTTTCTGTTCGAGTCCGCTTTTGGTCGTACTCGTTTATTCTTTTCGAGTCCGCTTTTGGTCGTACTTGTTTGCTGTTGAAAGAGCGTTTTCGGACGGTCTTTCTTTTCGAGTCCGCTTTCGGTCGTACTCGTTTATTCTTTTCGAGTCCGCTTTTGGTCGTACTCGTTTGCTGTTGAAAGAGCATTTTTGGTCGGTCTTTCTTTTCGTGTCCGCTTTCGGTTGTACTCGTTTGCCGTTGAAAGAGCGTTTTCAGCCGTACTTTCTTTTATGGTCCGCTTTCGGTAGTACTCGTTTGTTGTTGAAAGAGCGTTTTTGGCCCGTCTTTCTTTTTGAATCCGCTTTCGGTTGTACTCGTTTATTCTTTTCGAGTCCGCTTTTGGTCGTACTCGTTTCTTTCTTCTCGAGTCCGCTTTCGGTCGTACTCGTTTATTCTTCTCGAGGCCGTTTTCAGTCGTACTCGTTCATTCTTCTCGAGTCCGCTTTCGGTATTACTTTACTGTTGAAAGAGCGTTTTCTACCGGTCTTTCTTTTCGAGTCCGCTTTCGGTCGTACTCGTTTGCTGTTGAAAGAAGGTTTTCGGCCGGTCTCTTCTGTTCGAGTCCGCTTTCGGTCGTACACGTTTATTCTTTTCGAGTCCGCTTTCGGTCGTACTCGTTTGCTGTTGAAAGAACGTTTTTGGCCTGTCTTTGTTTTCGAGTCCGCTTTCGCTCGTACTCGTTTATTCTTTTCGAGTCCGCTTTCGGTCGTACTCGTTTGCTGTTGAAAGAATGTTTTCGGCCTGTCTTTGTTTTCGAGTCCACTTTCGGTCGTACTCGTTTATTCTTTTCGAGTCCGCTTTTGTTCGTACTCGTTTGCTGTTGAATGAGCATTTTCGGCCGGTCTTTCTTTTCGTGTCCGCTTTCGGTTGTACTCATTTGCCGTTGAAAGAGTGTTTTCAGCCGGTCTTTCTTTTAGGATCCGCTTTCGGTAGTACTCGTTTGTTGTTGAAAGAGCGTTTTCGGCCGGTCTTTCTTTTCGAATCCGCTTTCGGTTGTACTCGTTTATTATTTTCAAGTCCGCTTTTGGTCGTACTCGTTTCTTTCTTCTCGAGTCCGCTTTCGATCATACTCGTTTATTCTTCTCGAGGCCGCTTTCAGTCGTACTCGTTCATTCTTCTCGAGTCCGCTTTCGGTATTACTTTACTGTTGAAAGAGCGTTTTCGACCGGTCTTTCTTTTCGAGTCCGCTTTCGGTCGTACTCGTTTGCTGTTGAAAGAGGGTTTTCGGCCGGTCTCTTCTGTTCGAGTCCGCTTTCGGTCGTACACGTTTATTCTTTTCGAGTCCGCTTTCGGTCGTACTCGTTTGCTGTTGAAAGTGCGTTTTCGGCCGGTCTTTCTTTTCGAGTCCGCTTTCGCTCGTACTCGTTTATTCTTTTCGAGTCCGCTTTCGGTCGTACTCATTTGCTGTTGAAAGAGCGTTTTCGGCCGGTCTTTTTTTTCGAGTTCGCTTTCGGTCGTACTCGTTTGCTGTTGAAATAGCATTTTCGGCTGATCTTTCTTTTCGAGTCCGCTTTCGGTCGTAGTCGTTTGCTGTTGAAAGTTCGTTTTCGGCCGGTCTTTCTTTTCGAGTCGGCTTTCGGTTGTACTCGTTTAATCTTTTCGAGTCCGCTTTTGGTCGTACTCATTTCTTTCTTCTCGAGTCCGCTTTCGGTCGTACTAGTTTATTCTTCTCGAGTCCGCTTTCGGTCGTACTCGTTCATTCTTCTCGAGTCCGCTTTCGGTATTACTTTGCTGTTGAAAGAGCGTTTTCGGCCGGTCTTTCATTTCGAGTCCACTTTCGGTCATACTCGTTTGCTGTTGAAAGAAAGTTTTCGACCGGTCTCTTCTATTCGAGTCCGCTTTCGGTCGTACTCGTTTATTCTTTTCAAGTCCGCTTTCGGTCGTACTCGTTTGCTGTTGAAAGAGCGTTTTCGGCCGGTCTTTCTGTTCGAGTCCGCTTTCGGTCGTACGCGTTTATTCTTTTCGAGTCCGCTTTCGGTCGGACTCGTTTGCTATTGAAAGAGCGTTTTCGGTCGGTCTTTCTGTTCGAGTCCGCTTTTGGTCGTACTCGTTTATTCTTTTCGAGTCCGCTTTTGGTCGTACTTGTTTGCTGTTGAAAGAGCGTTTTCGGACGGTCTTTCTTTTCGAGTCCGCTTTCGGTCGTACTCGTTTATTCTTTTCGAGTCCGCTTTTGGTCGTACTCGTTTGCTGTTGAAAGAGCATTTTAGGTCGGTCTTTCTTTTCGTGTCCGCTTTCGGTTGTACTCGTTTGCCGTTGAAAGAGCGTTTTCAGCCGTACTTTCTTTTAGGGTCCGCTTTCGGTAGTACTCGTTTGTTGTTGAAAGAGCGTTTTTGGCCCGTCTTTCTTTTTGAATCCGCTTTCGGTTGTACTCGTTTATTCTTTTCGAGTCCGCTTTTGGTCGTACTCGTTTCTTTCTTCTCGAGTCCGCTTTCGGTCGTACTCGTTTATTCTTCTCGAGGCCGTTTTCAGTCGTACTCGTTCATTCTTCTCGAGTCCGCTTTCGGTATTACTTTACTGTTGAAAGAGCATTTTCTACCGGTCTTTCTTTTCGAGTCCGCTTTCGGTCGTACTCGTTTGCTGTTGAAAGAAGGTTTTCGGCCGGTCTCTTCTGTTCGAGTCCGCTTTCGGTCGTACACGTTTATTCTTTTCGAGTCCGCTTTCGGTCGTACTCGTTTGCTGTTGAAAGTGCGTTTTCGGCCGGTCTTTCTTTTCGAGTCCGCTTTCGCTCGTACTCGTTTATTCTTTTAGAGTCCGCTTTCGGTCGTACTCATTTGCTGTTGAAAGAGCGTTTTCGGCCGGTCTTTTTTTTCGAGTTCGCTTTCGGTCATACTCGTTTGCTGTTGAAATAGCATTTTCGGCTGATCTTTCTTTTCGAGTCCGCTTTCGGTCGTACTCGTTTGCTGTTGAAAGTTCGTTTTCGGCCGGTCTTGCTTTTCGAGTCGGCTTTCGGTTGTACTCGTTTAATCTTTTCGAGTCCGCTTTTGGTCGTACTCATTTCTTTCTTCTCGAGTCCGCTTTCGGTCGTACTAGTTTATTCTTCTCGAGTCCGCTTTCGGTCGTACTCGTTCATTCTTCTCGAGTCCGCTTTCGGTATTACTTTGCTGTTGAAAGAGCGTTTTCGGCCGGTCTTTCATTTCGAGTCCACTTTCGGTCATACTCGTTTGCTGTTGAAAGAACGTTTTCGACCGGTCTCTTCTATTCGAATCCGCTTTCGGTCGTACTCGTTTATTCTTTTCAAGTCCCCTTTCGGTCGTACTCGTTTGCTGTTGAAAGAGCGTTTTCGGCCGGTCTTTCTGTTCGAGTCCGCTTTCGGTCGTACGCGTTTATTCTTTTCGAGTCCGCTTTCGGTCGTACTCGTTTGCTATTGAAAGAGCGTTTTCGGTCGGTCTTTCTGTTCGAGTCCGCTTTTGGTCGTACTCGTTTATTCTTTTCGAGTCCGCTTTTGGTCGTACTCGTTTGCTGTTGAAAGAGCGTTTTCGGACGGTCTTTCTTTTCGAGTCCACTTTCGGTCATACTCGTTTATTCTTTTCGAGTCCGCTTTTGGTCGTACTCGTTTGCTGTTGAAAGAGCATTTTTGGTCGGTCTTTCTTTTCGTGTCCGCTTTCGGTTGTACTCGTTTGCCGTTGAAAGAGCGTTTTCAGCCGTACTTTCTTTTAGGGTCCGCTTTCGGTAGTACTCGTTTGTTGTTGAAAGAGCGTTTTTGGCCCGTCTTTCTTTTTGAATCCGCTTTCGGTTGTACTCGTTTATTCTTTTCGAGTCCGCTTTTGGTCGTACTCGTTTCTTTCTTCTCGAGTCCGCTTTCGGTCGTACTCATTTATTCTTCTCGAGGCCGTTTTCAGTCGTACTCGTTCATTCTTCTCGAGTCCGCTTTCGGTATTACTTTACTGTTGAAAGAGCGTTTTCGACCGGTATTTCTTTTCGAGTCCGCTTTCGGTCGTACTCGTTTGCTGTTGAAAGAAGGTTTTCGGCCGGTCTCTTCTGTTCGAGTCCGCTTTCGGTCGTACACGTTTATTCTTTTCGAGTCCGCTTTCGGTCGTACTCGGTTGCTGTTGAAAGAGCGTTTTCGGCCGGTCTTTCTTTTCGAGTCCGCTTTCGGTTGTACTCGTTTAATCTTTTCGAGTCCGATTTCGGTCGTACTCATTTGCTGTTGAAAGAGCGTTTTCGGCCGGTCTTTCTTTTCAAGTTCGCTTTCGGTCGTACTCGTTTGCTGTTGAAAGAGCATTTTCGGCTGGTCTTTCTTTTCGAGTCCGCTTTCGGTCGTACTCGTTTGCTGTTGAAAGAGCGTTTTCGGCCGGTCTTTCTTTTCGAGTCCGCTTTCGGTCGTACTGGTTTGCTGTTGAAAGAGGGTTTTTGGCCAGTCTCTTTTGTTCGAGTCCGCTTTCGGTCGTACACATTTATTCTTTTCGAGTCCGCTTTCGGTCGTACTCGTTTGCTGTTGAAAGAGCGTTTTCGGCCGGTCTTTCTTTTCGAATCTGCTTTCGGTTGTACTCGTTTATTCTTTTCGAGTCCGCTTTTGGTCGTACTCGTTTCTTTCTTCTCGAGTCTGCTTTCGGTCGTACTCGTTTATTCTTCTCGAGGCCGCTTTCAGTCGTACTCGTTCATTCTTCTCGAGTCTGCTTTCGGTATTACTTTACTGTTGAAAGAGCGTTTTCGACCGGTCTTTCTTTTTGAGTCCGCTTTCGGTCGTACTCCTTTGCTGTTGAAAGAGGGTTTTCGGCCGGTCTCTTATGTTCGAGTCCGCTTTCGGTCGTACACGTTGATTCTTTTCGAGTCCGCTTTCGGTTGTACTCGGTTGCCGTTGAAAGAGCGTTTTCAGCCGGTCTTTCTTTTAGGGCCCGCTTTCGGTAGTACTCGTTTGTTGTTGAAAGAGCGTTTTTGGCCGGTCTTTCTTTTCGAATCTGCTTTCGGTTGTACTCGTTTATTCTTTTCGAGTCCGCTTTTGGTCGTACTCGTTTCTTTCTTCTCGAGTCTGCTTTCGGTCGTACTCGTTTATTCTTCTCGAGGCCGCTTTCAGTCGTACTCGTTCATTCTTCTCGAGTCCGCTTTCGGTATTACTTTACTGTTGAAAGAGCGTTTTCGACCGGTCTTTCTTTTCGAGTCCGCTTTCGGTCGTACTCCTTTGCTGTTGAAAGAGGGTTTTCGGCCGGTCTCTTCTGTTCGAGTCCGCTTTCGGTCGTACACGTTTATTCTTTTCGAGTTTGCTTTCGGTCGTACTCGTTTGCTGTTGAAAGAGCATTTTCGGCCGGTCTTTCTTTTCGAGTCCGCTTTCGGTCGTACTCGTTTGCTGTTGAAAGAGCGTTTTCGGCCAGTCTTTCTTTTCGAGTCCGCTTTCGGTCGTACTCGTTTGCTGTTGAAAGATCGTTATCGGCCGGTCTTTCTTTTCGAGTCCGCTTTCGGTTGTACTCATTTATTCTTTTCGAGTCCGCTTTCAGTCGTACTCATTTCTTTCTTCTCGAGTCCGCATTCGGTCGTACTAGTTTATTCTTCTCGAGTCCGCTTTCGGTCGTACTCGTTCATTCTTCTCGAGTCCGCTTTCGGTATTACTTTGCTGTTGAAAGAGCGTTTTCGGCCGGTCTTTCATTTCGAGTCCACTTTCGGTCATACTCGTTTGCTGTTGAAAGAACGTTTTTGACCGGTCTCTTCTATTCGAGTCCGCTTTCGGTCGTACTCGTTTATTCTTTTCAAGTCCACCTTCGATCGTACTCGTTTGCTGTTGAAAGAGCATTTTCAGCCGGTCTTTCTGTTCGAGTCCGCTTTCGGTCGTACTCGTTTGCTGTTGAAAGAGCGTTTTCGGCCGGTCTTTCTGTTCGAGTCCGCTTTTGGTCGTACCCGTTTATTCTTTTCAAGTCCGCTTCCGATCGTACTCGTTTGCTGTTGAAAGAACGTTTTTGGCCTGTCTTTCTTTTCGAGTCCGCTTTCGGTCATACTCGTTTATTCTTTTCGAGTCCGCTTTTGGTCATACTCGTTTACTGTTGAAAGAGCATTTTCGGTCGGTCTTTCTTTTCGTGTCCTCTTTCGGTTGTACTCGTTTGCCGTTGAAAGAGCGTTTTCAGCCGGTCTTTCTTTTAGGGTCCGCTTTCGGTAGTACTCGTTTGTTGTTGAAAGAGCGTTTTCGGCCGGTCTTTCTTTTTGAATCCGCTTTTGGTTGTACTCGTTTATTCTTTTCGAGTCCGCTTTTGGTCGTACTCGTTTCTTTCTTCTCGAGTCCGCTTTCGGTCGTACTCGTTTATTCTTCTCGAGGCCGCTTTCAGTCGTACTCGTTCATTCTTCTCGAGTCCGCTTTCGGTATTACTTTACTATTGAAAGAGCGTTTTCGACCGGTCTTCCTTTTCGAGTCCGCTTTCGGTCATACTCGTTTGCTGTTGAAAGAGGGTTTTTGGCCGGTCTCTTCTGTTCGAGTCCGCTTTCGGTCGTACACGTTTATTCTTTTCGAGTCCGCTTTCGGTCGTACTCGTTTGCTGTTGAAAGAGCGTTTTTGGCCGGTCTTTCTTTTCGAGTCCGCTTTCGGTCGTACTTGTTTATTCTTTTCGAGTCCGCTTTTGGTCGTACTCGTTTCTTTCTTCTCGAGTCTGCTTTCGGTCGTACTCGTTTATTCTTCTCGAGGCCGCTTTCAGTCGTACTCGTTCATTCTTCTCGAGTCTGCTTTCGGTATTACTTTACTGTTGAAAGAGCGTTTTCGACCGGTCTTTCTTTTTGAGTCCGCTTTCGGTCGTACTCCTTTGCTGTTGAAAGAGGGTTTTCGGCCGGTCTCTTATGTTCGAGTCCGCTTTCGGTCGTACACGTTGATTCTTTTCGAGTCCGCTTTCGGTTGTACTCGGTTGCCGTTGAAAGAGCGTTTTCAGCCGGTCTTTCTTTTAGGGCCCGCTTTCGGTAGTACTCGTTTGTTGTTGAAAGAGCGTTTTTGGCCGGTCTTTCTTTTCGAATCTGCTTTCGGTTGTACTCGTTTATTCTTTTCGAGTCCGCTTTTGGTCGTACTCGTTTCTTTCTTCTCGAGTCTGCTTTCGGTCGTACTCGTTTATTCTTCTCGAGGCCGCTTTCAGTCGTACTCGTTCATTCTTCTCGAGTCCGCTTTCGGTATTACTTTACTGTTGAAAGAGCGTTTTCGACCGGTCTTTCTTTTCGAGTCCGCTTTCGGTCGTACTCCTTTGCTGTTGAAAGAGGGTTTTCGGCCGGTCTCTTCTCTTCGAGTCCGCTTTCGGTCGTACACGTTTATTCTTTTCGAGTTCGCTTTCGGTCGTACTCGTTTGCTGTTGAAAGAGCATTTTCGGCCGGTCTTTCTTTTCGAGTCCGCTTTCGGTCGTACTCGTTTGCTGTTGAAAGAGCGTTTTCGGCCAGTCTTTCTTTTCGAGTCCGCTTTCGGTCGTACTCGTTTGCTGTTGAAAGATCGTTATCGGCCGGTCTTTCTTTTCGAGTCCGCTTTCGGTTGTACTCATTTATTCTTTTCGAGTCCGCTTTCAGTCGTACTCATTTCTTTCTTCTCGAGTCCGCTTTTGGTCGTACTAGTTTATTCTTCTCGAGTCCGCTTTCGGTCGTACTCGTTCATTCTTCTCGAGTCCGCTTTCGATATTACTTTGCTGTTGAAAGAGCGTTTTCGGCCGGTCTTTCATTTCGAGTCCACTTTCGGTCATACTCGTTTGCTGTTGAAAGAACGTTTTTGACCGGTCTCTTCTATTCGAGTCCGCTTTCGGTCGTACTCGTTTATTCTTTTCAAGTCCACCTTCGGTCGTACTCGTTTGCTGTTGAAAGAGCATTTTCAGCCGGTCTTTCTGTTCGAGTCCGCTTTCGGTCGTACTCGTTTGCTGTTGAAAGAGCGTTTTCGGCCGGTCTTTCTGTTCGAGTCCGCTTTTGGTCGTACCCGTTTATTCTTTTCAAGTCCGCTTCCGGTCGTACTCGTTTGCTGTTGAAAGAACGTTTTTGGCCTGTCTTTCTTTTCGAGTCCGCTTTCGGTCATACTCGTTTATTCTTTTCGAGTCCGCTTTTGGTCATACTCGTTTACTGTTGAAAGAGCATTTTCGGTCGGTCTTTCTTTTCGTGTCCTCTTTCGGTTGTACTCGTTTGCCGTTGAAAGAGCGTTTTCAGCCGGTCTTTCTTTTAGGGTCCGCTTTCGGTAGTACTCGTTTGTTGTTGAAAGAGCGTTTTCGGCCGGTCTTTCTTTTTGAATCCGCTTTTGGTTGTACTCGTTTATTCTTTTCGAGTCCGCTTTTGGTCGTACTCGTTTCTTTCTTCTCGAGTCCGCTTTCGGTCGTACTCGTTTATTCTTCTCGAGGCCGCTTTCAGTCGTACTCGTTCATTCTTCTCGAGTCCGCTTTCGGTATTACTTTACTATTGAAAGAGCGTTTTCGACCGGTCTTCCTTTTCGAGTCCGCTTTCGGTCATACTCGTTTGCTGTTGAAAGAGGGTTTTTGGCCGGTCTCTTCTGTTCGAGTCCGCTTTCGGTCGTACACGTTTATTCTTTTCGAGTCCGCTTTCGGTCGTACTCGTTTGCTGTTGAAAGAGCGTTTTTGGCCGGTCTTTCTTTTCGAGTCCGCTTTCGGTCGTACTTGTTTATTCTTTTCGAGTCCACTTTCGGTCGTACTCATTTGCTGTTGAAAGAGCGTTTTTGGCCGATCTTTCTTTTCGAGTCCGCTTTCGGTCGTACTCGTTTGCTATTGAAAGAGCATTTTTGGCCGGTCTTTCTTTTCGAGTCCGCTTTCGGTTGTACTCGTTTGCTGTTGAAAAAGCGTTTTCAGCTGGTCTTTCTTTTCGAGTCTGCTTTCAGTTGTACTCGTTTATTCTTCTCGAGTTCGCTTTCGGTCGTACTCGTTTCTTTCTTCTCGAGTCCGCTTTCGGTCGTACTCGTTTATTCTTCTCGAGTCCGCTTTCGGTCGTACTCGTTCATTCTTCTCGAGTCCGGTTTCGGTATTACTTTGCTGTTGAAAGAGCGTTTTTGGCCGGTCTCTTCTGTTCGAGTCCGCTTTCGGTCGTACTCATTTATTCTTTTCGAGTCCGCTTTCGTTCGTACTCGTTTGCTGTTGAAATAGCGTTTTCGGTCGGTCTCTTCTGTTCGAGTCCGCTTTCGGTCGTACTCGTTTATTCATTTCGAGTCCGCTTTCGGTTGTACTCGTTTGCTGTTGAAATAGCATTTTTGGCCGGTCTTTCTGTTCGAGTCCGCTTTCGGTCGTACTCATTTATTATTTTCGAGTCCGCTTTCGGTCGTACTCGTTTGCTGTTGAAAGAGCGTTTTCGGCCGGTCTTTCTGTTCGTGTCCGCTTTCGGCCGTACTCGTTTATTATTTTCGAGTCCGCTTTCGGTCGTACTCGTTTACTGTTGAAAGAGCGTTTTCGGCCGGTCTTTCTTTTCGAGTCCGGTTTCGGTCGTACTCGTTTATTCTTATCGAGTCCACTTTCGGTCGTACTCGTTTTCTGTTGAAAGAGCGTTTTTGGCCGGTCTTTCTTTTCGAGTCCGCTTTCGGTCGTACTCGTTTGCTGTTGAAAGAGCGTTTTCGGCCGGTCTTTCTTTTCGAGTCCGCTTTCGGTCGTACTCGTTCGTTCTTATATCCCCAGTGGGTCCGCCTTCGGTCGGTCTTTTATCCCGAGTCCGCCTTCGGCCGTTCTCATATTCATTCTATTTACTACCCCCACAAGTTGCAAATTTTTAGGTTATTTTGGTATTTAATCTCCGTGTATCCTGATTGTCTGAAAGTCTTTGCTTCCATACCCTCAGATCCAAGAAGTTTGAATAGGGGCAGCTTTAGCACCTCAAAATTTGCCCTCTTGTTTTAACATTAACTGGCTTATGTTTCATTGCATTCTTGCATTTTCATCTGTGCATATCATTGGTTCTCAGCAGGGGATCAAGGTATCCTTGTTATCCTTGTTAGCCCTCAAGAGGAGGATGTGTCTTAAGGCCAAAGCAAGAGAATGTACTCAATCTTGTGGTGTTCATGTTCGTCAAAGTCTCTTACCAAGTTTGTACAATCATCAGAGGCATCAGTCATTTATTTTATCAGCAGATGGGTTAATCATTTCAGAATCAAGGTCATAAAGCAGGGTTAATTTGATCTTATTCCAGACAGGTTTTATATCATGTTTCAGGCATCATTCAAGGGTATTATCAGTGGCTAAGGATTAGATATGAAGCAGGACTCAAAACAAGTTGCATTGAAGCAATTTTCACCATTTTGCCATAGTCCAATCGATTTGCATAAGTGTGCAATTGATTGCACCCCTTAAGTGTTCACATTTTTGCCTTTGCAAGGGTGTGCAATCGATTTGCACTGCTGTGCAATCTATTGCACCTTGACGGATTTTCCTAAAACCTTCATTTTTCAGCACTATGCCAATTTCCAATGCATCACATTCACTTGGGATCAATGCTATATCAGTAGAAGGATCTAGAGACCTGCAGAATCTGATTTCATTTCCATCCAATTTCCACTCTAATTCCACATTCCCTTTCCAAGTTATTTTTCACTTCCAATTCCACTCACTTCAAACCTCACTTTCATTCCAAACCTAAGTCATATTTAAACCAATTTGATCCAAACGACACACAATTACACTTCATTTTTCTGATTTTTCTACACTTCTCATTCAGAATTCTCTCTCAATTCTCTCTCACTTTTTCATTCTCCATCTTCATCTTCAACCTCTCACCAAAGCTCCATATTCATAGATTCACAAATTCTTCATTAGAATTTGTGAATTCTTGAGCTAAACCTCCATCACATCCTCATTCTTGATTCAATTCTGCAGTAGCAACTTATTTGGATCTAGGTTCAAGATTTTGGAATCACTTCTTGGAGAGCTTTTGCTTATTTATGGATTATTGCTTGGATCTTCAAGTGTTCTTGATAAATCTTCATAGATCTCTGGATTTCTTACTTTGATTCATCAATTTTTGTGTGAAACAATCACCAAAGTAAATCTCATCTTTGTAGGTTGGTTTTTCTTAGATCTATGCTTGATTTAGCTTAATTTCAACTTATATAATGTAGATCCATGGTTTTCAATGTGATTTGATCTGTTTGCTTGATTGGATTCATGATCTTGTTGTTTGATTGTTGAAGTGTATGCTTGACTACTGATATTTGATGTGGATTTTCTTGTATGTTTGATTACATGATCATTTGGATGTTTGAGTAGGTGATTGGTGTTGGAAAAGTGATTATGAGAAGTGATTTTTGCAGGTCTGGTATTGTGCAATCGATTTGCATCCTAGTGCAATCGATTGCACCTGTGTTTTTTCACTAAGAATTGCTTTCTGTGACTGTGCAATCGATTTGCACCCTGCTGCAATCGATTTGTACCTACAACTTTTGTGTTTTTGCCTTGTTTGGAAGCATGTATTGATACCTATTCCACCCATAACCTTCATGGCTTTGTGTGATGCATATTTGTGGAATTTTCTAGGGTTGTTTAACCTCTAGTTGCTGGATGCATGTGAATCTTTGATGCATGATTGTCCGATTGTTGATTTGTTTGCATTCTTGAAGCATGTTCTTGAGGCATATTGGTTCACGTGTGATTGATGACTTGTTGAACT
Organism: Lathyrus tuberosus; assembly: GCA_022829125.1. Classification (NCBI taxonomy): domain Eukaryota; kingdom Viridiplantae; phylum Streptophyta; class Magnoliopsida; order Fabales; family Fabaceae; genus Lathyrus; species Lathyrus tuberosus. The sequence goes on from JALAZF010000829.1 coordinate 332,022, forward strand.
TGTGTGATCTCTTGGAAATGAATGTGATGTGATACATGTGAGTATGATGTTGTGGTGTGCATAAGTTGGATCATGTATGCTTTTTTTACCTTGCTTGAACATTTATTTTCCTTTGAAAATGATTATGGTTAATGTTCAACTAGTCTTGATGTATGTTAATGTGAAGTTGTCTTGCATGTTTGGATTGGATAATCATGATATGATTTAAATTCTGACTTTGCTCCATTCTCACTTCATTTTGTTCACATCACCTTTGTATGAACACGGTTTTTCCGACACGCGACTTTTGATTTCCATTGATGAATGTTCATTTGCGTTGTTGACTTCTTGATGTGATGAACATGTTGCACACACATTTGAATCATGATAACTCTCGATTAATGCTCAACTTGCTGGATTTGTAATGCATAATCATTGTTTGCATCCATGTTCGCTTATGCATGACGTTTTGATTGATAATATAGGAGTGCAACTTTGTTGAATGTACATGTTCTTGATTTGTTTGCATGTCTTTGATTTGTCCATACCTAGTTCCTTGATGCTTAATTGGATGTATGCTTGATATGATTAGTCATTATTGAGATCTTTCTATGAGCATTTATTTGGATACATTGCATGCTGCCCTGTTTTTCATTGTTGTTCCTTTGCACATGTGTTGTTATATGTGCTGCTGTCTGGCCTTTTGCACCCCTTTTTGTGTTGAATTGTGTGCTGTTATAACCTGTCTTGCTTGTGTGTTGCCTTTTACCACTGTTTTGGTGCAGGTGCACTGTGGTAGATGCTGTTTTTGTTTACTCGCCTTTTCTTCTTCGTCTCTTTTACTCCTTCTCTTCCCTTGAATCTCAAGACTTGTTTAAGTCTTAGATTTACTCCCTTAGATCTACCTAGTCCAAATTAATTTTCGATTAAGCTTGGAGTAGGATTAGCATTAGGCTTTCCTTTGCATGCTAACTTAGGTAGATGTTTCCCCTTTCAAACTCAACTATAGGGCCACCTTTGCATGACAACATTAGGAACAATTAGTTTCCCTATAGTGTTTTATTTTCCTTTGAGTCTTCTCTTCTCATCTCATAACACTTCTAAAACACTTAATAAAGTTAACGTGTATTACGCAAGAGCCTCGCGTGTGTGAAGTGAGGAATGAGGGTTTTCCTCTCATTTTTCTAGAGTGTTTGGTGGACGTTCCATTTTGGAACGATTTGCTAAGCATTCGTTCCAACATTATAGACTTCGGTGCAATGCAAGTTACGAACTAACTCCAATCCACTTCTATCTAAAAAACACAAAAACAAACTCAAACCTTTTTCATCCTTTGGGATCGTTAAGTTCAAATCACTTTCAGGAAAAGGCACGTTATTTTCCGTCTCGTCGCAAATAGGCATCGACCGTAACTACTGGACGCGAATCTAACGTCGCTCATAAAAAACACTAACCGACCTCGTTAGGTCAAACTACGACTGCTCTTATTTCCTCTCTATAGTCCGATTGAGGATACGTAGGCACAAGACGGCGATGTCTTGGCGAGCAACCTTCCCCCTTAGTTCGTGTCCGAACTACGTTGACTCTGACTTTCCCATTGCATGAGGGAATACGTAGGCCTAGGACAACGATGATGTCCTAATCGAGTCACTTCTTTTTTTTTTCTTCTTCGTTTCTTCGTTCCTTTTCGTTCCCGTTTCTTCTCCTTTCCCGTAGCAGTGGAGCTCCAGACGACGACAGCCTTTGATCGAGACAACAAGCGTGGATCTCATCGAGTACGATGGACGCGTGGGGTGCTAACACCTTCCCTTCGCGTAACCGACTCCCTTACCCGTTTCTCTTGGTCATGAGACCATGCTCTTTCCCTTCCCTTCAGGTTTACGCAGTGTTTCCTTTCCCTCTCTTGGGATAAATACACATTGCTGGCGAATCTGTTTTCTGCGCCACTTTCGCGTTTGTACCATGGATGAAAATCCTTGGGAGTGACACTTGGAGCATAAAACACATACGCTTAAGTAGTTGGAAAACAGGTTAAATCCAAATGGGTGGAAGATGAAGTCAAACTGAAGTTTTCCCATTTACAGATTAATATTAAGAAGAAAGAGTTAGGAAGATTTGAAAGAGCATTTGTGGGAGTAGTGGAGAAGTCAGGATCAAGTTATATGATTCAGGATGCCTTGAATAACAATGGTATATTCACTATCAAGGTTATTCCTATGGGCGCTAGGAAATGTCTCATGGAGGAAATGGAAGAGGGGGTCATTGCTAAACTATTAGAAGAAGAAAGGGATTGGACGTCCAAGTGGTTTGAAGAAATTAGACCATGGAAACCGGGAGAAGTTGATAATGAAAGGTATACTTGGTTGAGTTGTTATGGCCTCCCTTGCCATGCTTGGAGAATTGAGACGTTTAAGTTGATAGCTCGTTGTATTGGGGAGTTTGTAAGGAGCAATAAAGAAATCGAGAATTTGGAGTGCTTTGATGTCGCAAGATTTCTTGTCAGAACCAAGTATGCTTTAAGTTTGAATGAAGTGTTTAATATCGTTGTTAATGAAGACGTCTATAGGATCAAAATCATGGAAGATTTTCATGGGCCTAAGAGACTCATGCTTAATGAGGAAGACGAGTTTGTCTCTGAGTCTCAAGAGGGTTAAGACGAAGACGGAAGGGGAGATAGCGATAGTGATAGGGGAGACAGTGATGGCAATGAAGACGGTGGGGGCGGCGCGTGGAATGACTCGGAAGATAGAGATGCTAACTTTGGAAATAAGAAAAGGCCAGATGGGACAGAAGGGATGTTTATCGAGGATAGTCTGATGCAAGTTTCAGAAGTTGGAAAGGCAGACGGTAAGGTGGGATCTTAGGGAAAAGAGAAAAAGTTGTTAGGAGGAAAGATTAAAAAGGAGTTTCTTGGAATGGACAGGGAAGTCAATGATAGTCAGAAGTTTCGTGTATCCAAGGATTTGGCATTTAAGAGAGCCGATTTGTCAGGTGCTTTGAGTAATGATCCTAGTAACATAGCTGTTAACTTTGGTGAGTGTGATGCAGAGGAAAGTCCAAAACAACATCAGAGCAACAACAAAACAACAATTGTGGGCCAGAAGGACTTGTTGGGCTTTGATGATATTGTGTTGGTTGGGCCTGTCGTTGAAGATAAGATAAAAAAGCCCAAAAAGATAAAAACAATAGATGAGATTTTGGGAAATATTAAAATTCCTTTCACACACTCCTATTTTACCTCTCTGGTTAATCAGGAGACAAATGCAAAAAAGGAAATATCTTAAATCTTTCGCATCAGGTGAGTGATTTAGATGAATATAGTTCTCAATATTCTGGAGGTTCTGTGCTTTGTTGCGAGTCAATTTCTGATGGTGATGTAAACAAGAGCAACTCAAGAATTAGGAAGAAAATTGAGGATTTACCTAAAAGAATTTGGGAGTCCATCAAACAGATGGGAATTGAGGGTGATGAAGATGATGAGTACTTTGAAGGTATTATCAGAAATATGGAAGATTCATATAGGATAACTTTTGATGTTCAGAAGGAGGCTGCTAGCGTGGTTAGATGAATTACATTAGCTTTAATGTAAGAGGGTGCGGAGGTCCTATTAAGAGAAGGAGGATCGCGCGTATAGTGTCTGAGGGTAGAAGCATAAATGATTTTATAGTGCAGGGTCTTTGGGGAAATGGAGATGTATCTTGGTCTTCCATTGATTCAGTTTGAAATTCTAGAGGTTTAATCACTATGTGGAAGAAGGATGTTATGAAGCCTATTTGTTCTATTAGACGTGAGGGCTTCTTATGTGGAAATGCTACCTGGAAGAATTTCAATGTTTACTTTGTCAACATATATTCCTCTTGTAATATTCGAGATAAGAGAAAGATATGTTCAAGATTGGTTCAGTTGAAGGAGTCCTCCCCTGAAGGTAGCTGGGTTCTTGGAGGAGATTTCAATTCTACAAGATCTAGGGAAGAAACTAAAGGTGCTTGGGAGAGAAGTATTGGGGAGATGGAGGAATTTGATAAATTCATAACAGATATGGATCTGGTGGATCTTCCCGTTTCTGGTAATTTATTTACTTATTGTAGTTCGAACGGGTTGGCTATGAGTAGGTTGGATAGATTTATTGTATCCTGGGATTTGGCTAAGGCTTGGAATACTATAAAACAAGTTGTGAGAGCTAGAGATATTTCTGATCACCGTCCAGTGTGGTTAATTGGTAGGGAGATTAATTGGGGCTTGAAGCCCTTCAAGGTATTTGATTGTTGGTTTGACCATGTGGATTTCAAGAGATTTATTGATCAAGAATGGAAATCTTTTGTAGTTAGAGGGAACACTGCTTTCATCTTTAGCAGAAAACTTCAAATGCTGCATGATAGATTGAGGTGGTGGAATGTTAACGTTTTTGGCAAGATTAATCTGGAGATAGAGGGTCGTGTAGATCAGACGAACAGGATTGAAACGATGATGGCTAAGGACTCTTCTATTATTTCTGGAAAGGTCCTTAATGATAGGATTAAGGCGCATAAACTTTTCTAGGAAAAGTATCATTTCAAAGAGTCAATGGTTTGTCAGAAATCAAGGATCAGATGGATTAGGGAAGGAGACCAAAACACGGCTTTCTTCCATAGAAGGTTTAAACAGAGAGCTAAGATAAATTGCTTATCTTCTCTGAGGGTGGGAGATAAAATCGTTGAAGACGTTGACGAGTTGAAAAAAGAAGTGAGAGATTTCTTTGCTGCCCAATTCTATGAAAGGCATAATTCTTGCCTGAAGTTTAATTTTCAAGATCTGGCTAGGCTTTCTGTTGAAGACAGCAAGCTCCTGGAATGAGATTTTGATGAAGAGGAGATTTGAGAGGCTGTTTTCTTGTGTGCTGCTAACAGGAGCCCTGAACCACATGGTTTTAGCTTGGGATTCTATCAAAAATTCTAGGAAATTATTAAAAACAATTTTATTAAGTGTGTCCAGGAATTCAGTGCATCGTGTATATAGAACAAGGCAATTTCCTCTTCTTTCCTTGTGTTAATTCCTAAGCGTGACAATCCTCAAAGCATTGACGAGTACAAGACCATCTGTTTCGTTGGGTGGGTTTACAAGGTTGTTTCCAAAATTCTTGCTAGCAGACTGAGAGGAGTTATAGGAAAGATCATATCTATTAACCAGTCTACTTTCATTCCAGGTCGCCAATTGCTTGATGGTGTGCTGATTCTAAACGAAATTACTGATTTGGCCATGAAGAAGAAACAACCTTGTGCCATGTTCAAGGTGGACTTTTCCAAGGCTTACGACCGTGTAGACTGGAATTTCCTGCGTCATATGATGTTATCCATGGGATTTGGGGAGAAATGGATGAAGTGGATGGAGGGGAGTGTTTTTTCTAGTTTTATGTCAATCCTAGTAAATGGCAGTGCAACTTCTGATTTCAAGGTTACGCGTGGGTTACGCCAAGGAGGTCATTTGTCTCCTTTTCTTTTTGCAATAGTGGTTGAAGGCCTAGCGTATATGGTAAAGAAGGCATCTGAATTTAGATTGCTGAAAGGTTTTAAGGTGAACAACAGTTGTAGTTACGACTTACTGCAGTTTGCCGATGATACAATCTTATTATCTGATGGTAATTAGAGCAGTTTTTGGGGTTTCAAAGCTATACTCAGAGGCTTCTCTATGATATCTGGTCTGGAAATTAATTCTTCCAAAAGTTGTTTGATTGGTATTGGTGTGGAGGACTTTGTATTACGAGCTGCTGAACAATTTCTTATGTGTCGAGTTGTAGTTCCCTCTTTCAAATTTCTTGGCATCTGTGTTGGTATTAATCAAAGAAGGAAGTCTTTTTGGAGGCCGGATATTAAGGTGTTTAGGGATAGACTGTCAGCTTGGAATGGTCGAGGGCTTTCAATAGGAGGGCGAGTAACATTGATCAATTTAATCCTGATGAATATGCTAATACATCATTGATCAATTCTCATGGAACCAAGAGCGAAAATGTGTGGAATCTTGAGAGAAAATTATGGGGACTATAGTAAGTACATTATTTCCTTTGATGAGTACAAATCTAATAGATTTCACTCACAATGGTGGAAAGACATCATGAGATGTTGTCATTCTTCGAATCCCGTTTCTTTTGGTAAGTTCATTTCTGTCAGGTTGGGCGATGGTACAAGTACCCCTTTTTGGAAGACTCAGTGGGTGGGTTCTCAATCTCTTATAGATGCTTTTCCTACTCTTTTCCAAGAGGTGCAATCTCAAGATCTTTGTGTGGTTGATATGGGGTTGATGGTGAGATCGAGGTGGGAATGGAATCTGCAGATTTCACAAAATATGATGTCTTTGGATTCAGCAGAAGAGTTGAGGTAGTTGCAGATAATTTTGGTTGATATTTTCCCTTCACAATCACATTCAGACGTGGTGCTATGGACTTGTGGACCCTCGGGTTCATTTTCTGTCAGGTCTTTCTATGGAGGTATACAAGATGGATTGGTGGGGGTGCAAGTCGATGACATAACTCTTAAATCTTTGAAGCTATGTTAGAATTTTTCCAGTCTAACAAAAATCAAGTTGTTCTGCTGGCGGCTGCTCCTCAATAGGTTACCCACTAGAAAGAATTTAGTGAGGAGGGGGATTATTAATAACAGTCATGAAGCAGTGTGCATTTTTTGCTTTCATTTTGGTGAAGACGCGGAGCACTTGTTCTTGAATTGCCACTTGAGTAAAGTTATTTGGAGCAAGGTGTGTAATTAGATGGGGATGAGTTTGATTCAAGGTAATTCCATTTACATTTCTTCTCACTTTTTATCTTGGACCTTAAGACTTCAAGGAAGAATCAAAAGTACCATGGCTTCTAGTTTCTGGATGGTGGTTTGTTGGGTAATTTGGACTTCTAGAAATAACATTAGTTTCAGGGGTGAGGTTTGTGACCCGCAGTTATGTGTTACTCGTATAAAATATTACACTTGGTGGTGGATTTTAATTCAAGATAGAGGGTTGTTGAATTGCTCTTTTTATGAATGGTATAAATATCCATTCGATTTTTTGTAACTGATTTTTATTGGTGGCTGTATCTCTGGTTGATGGTACACTTTGTACCTTTTGATATATGTGATAATGTTGACGAGTGATTTAGATTGCGTGCAATTGGGTATTAAGTTTAAGTATTTGATAGGGTAGATGAAATGAAAACCCAAGAGTTATCTTCTCTCCAAAGAATGAATTCTTTTTATGTTCATAAGTTTTATTTCCAGCATTTAATTTAAACCCATTTTAAACCCAAACTCAATAAAATTTAAGTCGAACGGCAGTTCAATAGCACTAATCTTTGTGGACACGATAATTTCCCGGATAAATTCTTCCAAAAAATTTTTGTTGCTTGCCACTTTACGACACCAACAAAATGGCGCTATTGCCGAGGATTGGTGTTTTTATTGGATCACGTTGCGATAGTTTCTTTGTTTTTGAGTTTTGTAGATATCGCATATATTGTCTATTTTCACTTGTTTATATTGATATTTGTATATGTTTACCATAGTTGTGAATTTTACATGTTTTTCATACTTGTGAATATAGTGTATATATTTGTTTCTCTTCACGTTTGCCAAAAGTGTGGTTAAATGTGTAGTTCTGGTTAGAGCTTGAAGAGATGAGAGCAAAGGCGGGAGTGAAAGCATTTGGCTCTTCCGAAGCAACGTGATGGTTTGTAAATCATAGGCGTCGAGCTTACGATGTAAAACAGGCATTTTGTATTAGTATAAGTAGTGTGGGGAATTGGTTAAACAAGTTGAAATTGGTCCAGTTCTTAAAATTCTAAAATCTTTACTTTTCAACTTGTTTAACTCAATTTCACCCGAGCTTTTAGTATGTTTATAGTAGTTTGTTTTAATTTGTTATTTTTGTGTTTCTCGAAGAGCTTGTTTTGAGTATCTTGAGGAAGTTTTAGGTGATTTTCCAAGTGTCATACCCTAAATTTTGACCACAAGATATCCCATCATTGTGAAAATCATCACTACAATATGGATGTACCATCATGCCTCATCAATCCTCTCAAAGATTGTTGAGCATTCACTCCAATCAAGAATTAGGGTTTTGAGCCCTCTCGGAGTACTCAAACAAAGGATCAATCAAGAATGGACATGATCCTCAACTTGTCAAGCCTCTCAAACATCCATGAAGGATCAAGAGGTTTTCCACATCAAGAATCAAGCATGAAAATGTAACATCTCAAGTTGATCAATCCTCAAGATCATCAGTGTCACCAAATTAGGGTTTTGGTCGACCAAGGCCTCCAGAGAGAAATTTTCATCTGGGCATGAGCCAATACTTCAAAACATGATCCAAGAAGCTCAATGGGACCTCATGGATCCAATCATAAGTTCAAACTAGCCTTAGGGGATGATTCTTCAAAAATCAGGAATTAGGGTTTCTTAACCTAATTCACCCCTAAGTTGACTTTTGGAGCAAGGCATGAGCCAAAACCTCAAGGAATGTTTTGAAGACCTTAAATATACTATATTGACCCTCTTACAAGTTCAAATAGACATAAATAACTTGGTTCATGAGCAATATAGAGATTCAAATTCATCTGGATCCCAAACTAGGGTTTTTGAGAAAAAAAGTCAACCATACCTTTGACTTTTGACCAAGACATGATCTCAAACCTTGGCACATGATTAAAGACACTCTAAAACACCTATGGAATCCATCCATAAGGTTTTAATTAGGTCAAGGACTTGATTTCATAAAGAATCACAAAGTTTGAAATTCATCTGACAAAAAGTCAACTATGCCCAAAAACCAAGTTTGACTTTTGGAATTTCTTGACAAATATGGCTTCTCTATGTAAGAAACAATGTTAACTTATGGTTTGGATCATCATCCATCAAGAAAAATCAAGAAAAGTAAGGTTACTTGCAAAAGGGGCAATCTTAAGAAACTTGAAATTTCACAAAGTCATGAAAAAAAGTGATTTCTACCCGACTTTGCAAGACCATAACTTGTGATCCAAGTAACCTTTTTCTTCCATCCAGTGCTCAAATGAAAGCTCTCATTACATACTTCAAGATTGTCAACTACAACATATTCCAAATCCTCATCGATTTTGAGTTATGGATTGATCAAAATCACAAAAAATGGAAAATGGATATTTTTTCAACACTTAGTGAAATTTTTGGACATAATCTGTTTTGTATTTTTCTCCAACTTTGAGGCCAGTTTTCATTTGATCTAAGATGATTCAAGAACAAAGTTGGACATCAAAGTTGAATTATGCTATAGGGGCTTTCCAAAAAGTACAAGAGCATCCCATGGTTCAACTTGAGCAAGAAGTTATAAGCCTCCAAAAATGGCATTTTTCACCCTGCATACACAACAACATTGGTACATAACTTCTATCCCACGATTTCTTGAGCCAATATTGGACACTTGCATCATTGTATTTCTGTCCAAAATCAACATGAATGATGAAGTATCTTATCACAAGGCCACCAAGTCAAAAATCCAATCCTTTAGGCATGTGGCATTCAAGGTTCATTTCCAAAAACTCCAACTTTGTAATGAGGCATTGAATGGGTGCATAGAGCTGGCATGTATCAGTCCACAACATTGTAAATGAGTCAAGATTAGTCCAAGAATCAGAAGACCATAGGCCTGCAAGATTGACTTAAGTCAATGGCTAGAGGAGACTTTGGCTACATGACAAAACACAATGGATAATAGGGTGATCCAGCCCCCAATGACTATTGCTCCAAAAACAAACTTGCTATACTATAAATAGGGATCCTTTCTGATCAGTTTGAGTACACCAAAGCATAACCACTCATGCTTTTCTTCCTTTCACTCTCAAAAACCAGATTTTTGCTTCTCTTTCAAGTAACTATCGAATTTTCAAATAGAGAGCAATTCTATCAAAACCAATATTATAGACACATCGTATACATCATATGTGAGCTATCCAAACACTTCCCACACATCTGTAACCTGAGAATCACAAAACTCCAAATCAGACTCAAGCCAATTTGCAGTTGAGGTACCACAAAGAGTTCCAGGTTGTTTCAATCCATTCCAAGCTTCCAAACACCTTACATAAGGTCCATTGAAGTTGTCCAGGTCATCAAACAACATCTGTAAAACCTCCAACACACAATTCGATTTTTTCTTGCAAGAGCTATCGTGTATAGGATTTTATAGTGTTCTTGCAGAAATTAGGGTTCATGTGTTCATCACTTGATTTCTCACTCCACACTTAATATAAATCTAATTAATTGGTACCATTGGAATCCTTGTTAAAAAACGAGTGAGATTGATGTTTACAAAATTCAAAACCATTGAGTAATTAGAGAGAAAAGTGAGGTTTTGCAAATCGTCCATGGCGCGGGCACGCGGAAGAAGAAGGTGACCGTTGGCGCCTTTTTCAAATTATTTTGAATCTTTGAAATTTTAAGTTATTTTCTTAATTAATTTCAAAAATTAATTTCTCTCTCAATTTTAATCATTTTTTATTGGTTCTTTTTTTAAAATTTCACAAAAATGTTAAAAATATTTTATCCTATAAAAAAATCAAATTTATATTATTTACTTAATATAGTTTGAATTTTTGTAAAGAATTTCATTTTAATTGTTTTAAAACATTTTTTAATGGAATTTTCCCCTTGATTTTTCAAATTCAAATTAATTTCACACTTTCATATAAACATAACATGATTTTTCAAAACACTTTTCAAAGTTCACAACTTGTTTTTTAATATATTTGATATTTTATATCATTTATTATTTAATTTTCTTTGAAAAATTATATTTTTAATTAAAATTAGGGTTTTCCTTGATTTTAATTTTTCAAAATTCATTTGAAACACTTTTGGGCCTCTTTGTAGAGTGTAAGACCCATCCCTTTGTAAATACACCATTTTGGGCCTCAGTCATTGTATAAGTCTTGCTACGATAAACAGTGTGATTGCTGTTTTTGGGCATCTTCTTGAGCTATAAGCCCTAACTCTTGTATAAAATTAACTTTTTGGGCATCTTTGTAGAGTGTAAGACCCATCCCTTTGTGTAAATAATTTTTGGGGCCTCAGTCATTGTATAAGTCCCTCCGTGGTTTTCAAAACCGCGACGCGATCGTCGCCTTTTCAAATGAATCATCTAGACCTCTCCTTGAGTATAAGCCCCATTTTTCTTTCTTCATAAACACTTTTGGGCCTCTAATAGAGTGTAAGACCCAACCCCTCTTTGTGCATAAATATTTTTGGCCTCTGCTGTAGTATAAGTCCCACAACGTCTTTCGGTATCGCAGTGCGATCACTATTTTCAAAAGCTTTCCATTGTTCATATATGCTGGAGGCCACAATTCTTGTTTTAACTGGATTTCATTATGTTTAATCTTTTTTGTGTGTTGATTGTATGAAAGCATGAAAATGATCAAGGCATTTTGTTTGATTATTGAGAACAACTACCTAATCAAATTGTCAATTCACCTTGTGATTGCATGAACTTTTGTTAACCCCTTTTGAGCCTTTTTGTCAATGTCCATGTTGTTTTTGAACTTGATGCTTGTCTATAAGTATTATTTCACCTTTTTGAATGGATGTTGATTATTTGTTTCCTTGAACCCTCAAACATGTGTTGTTTGAATTTTTACCTTGCCTTAAAAAGTAGGGATTATTCACACATTGATGTTGGTTGAATTCAAGCTGGGGAGAGCAATATATTTGCTCACTTATGTTGTTGGTTGCTATGCTGCTGTGAAAAAGAGAGAAAAAAAGAGAAAAAGAAAGAAAAGAAAAAGAAAAAAAAAAGAGAAAAGTTTTGAAAAAGAAAAACAAAAAAAATTCAAATAATTGTGCTAATAAGTAAGGTGTGTTTGATGTAACACTTGGGATGAAAGAAGAAGTTTGATTGAAATTTTGTGTTTGAACTTTTGTGAGTTGATCACTCCCTTAGGTTTAGGCAAGTTTTTGTTTCGATTAGCTTTAGAAATTACCCCTTGTTTGTTAACCAAGCCACATTACAGCCTTGAAAAGCCCTTGTGATTCTTGCCTTTGTATGTTCAATGTGAATTTTTGGATGAATGCATAATTTAGTCTTTTGTTTGCAAGATTGTTGGATGAGTGTCAAATTCTCACCTTTGTGTGTTTTTCATCCCTCGATGAATTTTTGCTAGGTGTGATTCATGGTTTAGCTTGTGTTATTTTAGATTGTTTGGCATGATTTTTGTACTTAGGATTTGTTTTGTTTTCATGTTGTCATTGTAGGATGGTGGTAGGTGTTTACTTTGCTTGTAAGTTTTTTATTTGAACCATACATTTGTTTTCTGTTTTAAAAAACCTGTTGATTCATGATTCTTGGATTATCATCTTTTGTTTCTTTAAGTCGTTTGACTTTGTTTGAGGACAACAATGTTTTAAAATGGGGAGAGTTTGATAAGTGCCAAAATGCCGTGTTTTGAGTAGTAGTTTTGCGGCACTTATCGATTCATTTGTATAGAGTTATTTGAATAAAACCCCACTTTGTTTGTAAAAGTGTATATTTAGTGTATACTAGTATTTTCGTGTAAATATCATTGAGTTTAATTTTTTTTATCTCATTTTTGTAGGTATTCAAGCATTTATATTTATTCATTGTTAGATAGAGCATTGAATAAGCTTGTTGAAGCTTCTGACCAGACCTCAATCGGAGTTACGGTTCAAAAGTTATGAAGAAAACAAGATGCTGAATTTTTTTGTTATTGTCAGCTCTCGCCCCGAGCTCGCCGGGGGAGCCAGAAGTTTCAGAAGCAGTAGAAAATTCTTCCTTTGCTCGTCGAGAAAACCTTTACTTCGCCGGGCGAATTAGTCTGGGCAAAAACACATTTAAAGGGGTAAAAACACATGTTTTTAGGTTATGTTTTGGGGTATTTGTTCCTAATTCACCAAACCTTCATTTTTGATAGTTTAGAGCTTAGAAAAGCATCAATGGAGGTTGCAACTCGACGATTGGGGGTGGATGATTCTTGGATCTTGATTGACACCGCGAGAGATTTTGATTCCTCTTCTATCTTCCCTTTGTAGTTTCCATTTGTTGTGAATATTTGTCATACCCCAAATTTTGACCACTAAGATTTCCCATCATTGTGTAAATTATCAGCACAATATGGATGTACCTTTATGCCTCATCCATCTCCTCAAGGGTTGTTGAGTACTCATTACAATCAGACTTAGGGTTTCAAGCCCTCTCAGAGCTCTTAGACAAAGGATCAATCATTGAGTGACATGATCTTCAACTTGTCTAAGCCTCTCAAACACCTATAAAGGATCAAGAGGACCCCCACATCAAGGATCAAGCACAAGGCTGCAACATTCCAAGTGGATCAAGCCTCAAGATTGCTAGTGTCACCAAATTTGGGTTTTGGTCGACTAGGGCCTCCAGATGGAAATTTTCCTATGGGCATGAGCCAATGCTTCAAAGCATAACCCAAAATACTCTAAGGGACCTCATAAACCCCATCATCAAGTCAATTTAGCCTCCGGGGATGTATTCATAAAAAATCAGGAATTAGGGTTTCTTGACCTAATTCACCCTTAAGTTGACTTTTGGGACAAGACATGAGCCAAGACCTCAAGAGAGGATTTGAGGGTCTCTAATAAACCACATTGATCCATTTGCAACAATGGATTAATCTAAGAAGCTTGATTCACAAGTTTCAAGTGCATTAGAGCCACAGTTAGGGTTTCGCGGAAAAAGTCAAATGTGCCTTTGACAGTTGACTAGGACATGCTCCCAAACCATGGGACATGATTCAATACACCCTATAACACCTATGAAATCAATCTATTAAGTTTGATTTAGGTCAAGGACTTGATTTCATAGAGGATCGTACAGTTTGGAATTCATCTGATAAAAAGTCAACTGTGCCCAAAAGTCAAAGTTTGACTTTTTGATTTTCTGATCAATTATGGTTCCCGAACCCTAAAATGATGTTAATGTGTGATTTGAAATCATCATCCATCAAGAAAAATCAAGAAAAGTGGGATAACTTGTAAAAGGGGTAACCATAAAAAACTTAGAAATTTTCTAAGTTATGGAACAAAGTGTAGGGTACCAACTTCCAAGGATCATAACTTGAGATCCAAGTAACCATTTGGGCTGATCCAAAGATGGATTTGTAGCTCTCATGACATACTTTAAAAGTGTCAACTACACCTCATTCCAATTCATCATGGATTTTGAGTTATGGTTGGATCAAAATGGCTGAAAACATGAAATCTCACTTTTTCCAACACTTAGTGAAATCTGTTTCACTTTTTCCAAAATGTAGGGGCATTTTTCACTTGGATCCAAAAAGTGTCAAGACAAACTATGATCACACATATGTTTTATCATATGAGAGCTTTCCAAAATGGCCAAAAACCCCATGAAATTCTATTTGAGCTAAGAGTTATGACAGTGGCAATATGCCTTGCTGCAACTGTCATAACTAAGCAGATTTGTGCATTTTGCTCGATTTGAGCAATTTGTGCAAATGACAAACAGTTTATCCACTTGAACACCTCAGGGGGAGATCATGGATGGACAAACACTGATCCATAAGCCTCCCAAGTCTTTGGAACTAAAAATAGCATGCCAGACCTAAAAAACCCTAAAGAGGGGACAAGACTCCAATTTTGTTTTGGAGCATTCAATGGATGCACCAAGGTGGCATGAACTGAGCCATTTCCATCTGAATGAGTCAAGGATGATCTCTGAACTAGGGAACCAAAGGCATGTGCTCTAACCTCTAGTCAAATGCTAGAGGAGACTTGGATTCCTATTTATCAACATTTGCCGAACCTCTGCAGCAGTTGCCATTCACTATTGCAGCCAAAACAAACTTGCTCTACTATAAATAGAGCTCATTTGTGCTCAGTTTGAGTACACCAAAGCACTACAACACTTGCTTTCCTCAAAATCTATTTCTCTAGGCAAAAATGCCTTCTTTAGCAAGGTAACTCTGAGTTTTTGAGTTAGAGAGCAATTCCATCACAACTCATGATCCAAACACATCCAATATGTCATATCTAAGCTATCCAAACTCTCACAAGTGACCTGTAACACCAAAATCACAAAGTCCCTTCTCAAAACCTCAAAATAAGACTTTTTTTGCATTTTTCAAGCCATGTCTTGATTCAATCACTTTCAAAACTAGATAAAGCCTCAAACACACTCCAAATATCATCCTTGCGCTGTCCCAAATGGTTCCCCACATCTAGAACACCATTTGAGAGAGTTGATATTTTGGTCACTTTTGCCCCTTTTGCAAGAAAGGGCCAGTTTCAATTTCTGAGGTTTCCAGCTGTTTCCAATCATCCTAAAAGCTTCCAAGGGATCATTTGAGGGTGTCCAAAGCATCAAATCATTTCTGGAACAAAGCACTTGACAGATTGCCCAAAAAGCTCCTAAAGAGGTAAGCATATCAACTTGAACTCTTTAAAACATGCATTGCTTTGAGGTTCACTGATCATGCACATCTTATACATGTTATGTATGTTGTGTTTGAACCAATTCATCATGAAATTCATACCCGCAACAAAAGGTATCACAGAAAATGCAAATGGAGGCCTATTTCAAAACCACTATCGGGTTTTAAAATGGGGACCTCATCTGAGAAAACCACCACCACCATTGGATTCCTTGTGAAATTCTAGACAGGATCAACCTAAATTTTGTCCCAATCCATGGATAAATGAGAAAGTTACAAGCTTCAAGTTTTTGGCGAAAACCTTGCCTTGCCTTGCCTTGGCCGGGCCAAAAACAAGGCAAGTCTTGTATATTTGTGGCTGGGGTTTGATACACGGATTTATCACCACCCCAGTGGTAGGACGCGCGCTCTACACACAAGAGGTCTGGGGTTCGAATCCCCCTCGCCTAGATCCTCTTTTCTACCACTTTTTCATATTTTATTATTTTTCTTATTATTTTTAATGATTTGAAAAATTAATATCTCCCTCAATTTTAATTATTTTTTATTGGTTATTTTTGCAAAAAATCACAAAAATATTGAAATATTTTATTCCATAAAAAAATAAAATTAATATCATTTATTTAATATAGTTGGTATTTTTATGAATAAATTCATTTTTAATTGTTTTTAAACATTTTAAAAGTGAATATTCACCTTGAAAAATCAAAACCAAATGAGTTTTAATTCACCTTGTGATTAAAACCTCATTTTTCAAACCTTAACCAAAAATCTCAAGTTGTTTATTCAAGATTATTTGGTGTTTTGTCATTTTTATTGATTTTCTTTGAGAATTTCCACCCTCATCAATCATTTTCAAACACTCATGGGCCTCTATAAGAGTGTAAGACCCATCCCATTTGTAAATACACCACTTTTTGGGCCTCAGTCATTGTATAAGTCCCGCTGTATTTTCAAAAACAACGGCGTGATCGTCGCCTTTTCAAAATCATTTGGGCATACCCTCGTGTTATAAGCCCCATTTCTTTTCTTTAAATTCCTTTGGGCCTCTAATAGAGTGTAAGATCCAACCCCTCTTTGAAACCAAAATAGTTTGGGCCTCAGCCATTGTATAAGACCCACAGTGTTTTCAAAGATCTCGGCGCAATCGCCAGTTTAAAATAAAACCATTTGGGCCTCTCCTTGAGCTGTAAGCCTCATCTCTTGTACAAAAATATATTATTGGGCCTCTAATAGAGTGTAAGACCCAATCCCCTTTTAACCAAATCATCTGGGTCTACCCTCGTGTTATAATCCCCATTTCTTTTCTTTAAATTCCTTTGGGCCTCTAAATAGGGTGTAAGACCTATCCCCTTGTACATAAAAAACTTTTTGGGCCTCACATATTGTATAAGTCCCTCTGTACAGTGTTCAAAACAACGGTGCGATCATCGTTAAAACTTGGGCCTCTCCTTGAGATATAAGCCCCAACAATATTTTCAAAGCACTTTCTCCTTTGATTTTGAATCCAAATATATAGTTGTTATCAAAACTTTCTTCTTTGTTGAACAACTAACAAAACAACATGGAAGCTCTACAACGGGTAAGTGTTTATCCACTTTCATTTGCCGCTTTCATATGTATATAACTGTATTGTGGGGCTGCTTCACTATAAGTCTTCTTTCACATACTTTTATATACCTGTCACATATCCACTGTGTAATACTAGTATAGTTATTTAGAGTTTTCCCCGACAACTACGTCTAGCACTAGGTAAAGCCTTGTTGGTCACTCTTAAATACAAACAAAACTAGATCCCCCGTAGGATTCCAGATACAGTCTTCCCTCCTCTTGGGGTTAAACAATATGGAACAAAGAGAAAGGCAATATTCTCGGTGAACCTTTTCTCAGACTGTCACCCTTAGAAATTGTCAAAGAAACTCTAACTCCCCAAAGATGATCTTTTCTCCGTGAATGGCATCTCTTGAGTTTCTTCCAAATTCTCAAACTTTCCTGGAACGATCTCTTCTCTGTGAATTGCATTTCTTGAACATCTCTTGGTTTGGGGACCCACAAGCTTCCTAAAAGCATCCCCGCCTCCTCTTGGGCGTTGTACAAGGATCCTTCAGCTTCTTAGAAGTTCTCATGCCTTCTCTTGGGCTTAATACAAGAACCCTGACGACCTCTTAAAGGTATAAGACAAAACTTAGTCACCCTTCGCTAGAGCAGTCCTTCCAGTGTCGAAACTCTGGCCATTTTAGGGTTGATACTCATCCCTTAATGCCCGTGCCTCCTCTTGTGCATTGTACAATAGATAAAACTCTAGACTTGGACAGTCTAAGCCTCTTGAGTCTCAAAGACATTCTCAAGTTCCTTACAAACATAGGAAAAAACACATATCACTATGAAACCCGGTCTCTCTCATGAGAGTTCCCCACACTTGGACCCGCTTCAGGATCTCAACAATCCTCAGCAGTAAGTCAAGCCTCCTCTTGGGCCTTGTACAAATGGTTCTCCCTAGCGGAGCTAACCTTTTCAGACTCTCTTGTTGAGTCAACCACTTTTAGCCTCCCGCTTGGGCTTTGTACAAGACATATAAATACCCACTCTCTTGTTGAGTATAAAAGATTCTCTTCTTGAGTCAACTTTTAGCCTTCGTCTTGGGCTTCATACAAGACACATATAAAAAACTCTCTTGTTGAGTATAAAAGACTCTCTTGTTGAGTCAATTTCCTTTCAACCTCAATCTCGGGCTTCGTACGAGACAACAAATCACTCTCTTGTTGAGTATAAAAGACTCTCTTGTTGAGTCAGTCAACCTTCAGACCCTCTTGTTGAGTCAATCACTGATTCAAGACTCTCTTGTTGAGTCAACTCTTTTAGCCTTCGTCTTGGGCTTTGTACAAGACACACAAAAGCACTCTCTTGTTGAGTCAAACTCAGTTCAGCCTCTATCTTGGGCTTTATACAAGATACATTCTCCCCAACAGAGTCAAAAATCCCTTTTAGCCTCAAATCTCGGGCTTTGTACAAGACAGAAAGAACTTTTTTCCCCAAAAAGTCAAACTTCCAGCCTCCTCTTGGGCTTTGTACAAAGGAATCCCCGATTGAGTCAATCAACCTTTTAGCATCAAACTTGTGCTTTGATCAAAGCACACGAAAATCAACAATCCCTCTTTAGAGATGAAAAATTCTCTCTCAGTCAAAACCCTTTAGCTTCACATCTTGGGCTTTGAACAAGATACAAATCACTTTTAGGTTCAATCTTGGGCTTTGAACAAGACACCAAAACACCCTTTTCCTCCCATAGAATAGGAGGAACTACGATCGCTCTGATTTCCCTGTTTCGTTAAACGTGAATACGTAGGCATAAGATTACAAAATCTTAGCGAGCATACTAATCAAAAGTCCAAAGTCCAGTACCTCTATACGTCAATCAAAGAAAATCAGGTCTAGTATCCTAACCAAAAGCCTCCTGTACAGTCAAGACACTCCGTGCTTTTAAGCAAATAACTAAAGATAGACCCCCTTTTTTATAGCATCTGTAAACCAACAGTTTTCACTGTTTAACCTCGGTATGCAAGCAGGGTTAATTGGAGACATCTATTTACCTTCCTTAATCAGCCTTATAGGATAAAAAATAAATCGAACTATAGGACCAAAGCGATAGTGATTCGAAACCACAAAAATTTTGCTACAGTATGTACGTAAGTTTACCTTGATTATATGTATATTTATTGCTCATTGTGTCATATAAAACTCATTTTACAAATTAATGTTGATGATTGCTTTCTTTATTTGGGTTTGAGTTGTTGTAGACATGGACTGGGTGAATCCAGATTTAGGATGAACATCTATTTGGTTCTAGATTCTAGAGATAGAATTAGACTTAATATTCACTTGGGTATTAGAACTTAATGCTTTTGTGTTGTTTGTGTTGCGCTGAGACATCGCCGACGTGAGTAATACAGTCGTTGTCTCACTCTATTTTAGAGATAACCTCCGCGTGAGAGATACGTGATAATGTTGACGAGTGATTTAGGTTGTGTACAACTGGGTAGTAAGTTTAAGTATTTGATAGGGTAGATGAAATGCCAACCCGAGAGTTCTCTACTCTCCAAAAAATGAATTCTTTTTCTGGTCATATGTTTTATTTCCGGCATTTAATTTAAACCCATTTTAAACCCAAACTCAATAACATTTAAATTGTCGAACGAAAGTTCAATAACACTAATATCTGTGGACACGATAATTTCTCGGATAAATACTTCTAAAAAACTTTTGTTGCTTTCCGCTTTACTGCACCAACAAAATACAGGCTTATATTTCATCAAATATTTACCATTTACTTTCAAGATTCTTCTATCCTCATTTAACTCTTCAACTTCATATGCGCCATTGGAAAAAACTTGAATAATTTGAAAAGGGCCTTCTCACTTAGGAGACCACTTACCCAAAGTTCTATCTTTCTGATCCCTGGGCAAGATTACTTCCAAACTAAATCCCCAGTCGAAAATAACTTAACTTTCACCTTTTTATTATATGACTTATCCACTCTTTTCTTCTGGCTTTTTAATAACTCTAAGGCATTCATTCTTTCTTCATCTAAGTCAACTAATTCATCCAACAACATGTTCCAATAGGACTCAAATGAGATCTCACGTTGTCTCTGAATTCTGGATGAATGTAGGTAGATTTCGATTGGTAACACTGTGTCGTGACCATATGCTAGTCGAAAAGGTGTAGTGTTTGTAGCATCTTTAGGGGAGGTTCAACATGCCCATAAAATATAGTCCAATTTCTTATGCCAATTCCTTGGCTTCTTTCGTACATGCTTCTTAATTAAACCAATCACTACCTTATTTGCTGCTTCGAGTTGACCATTAGCCTGAGCATAGTAAGGTGTGGATGTCAAGAGTTTGAATCCCATTTCTTTATAAAATTCTTGAATCTTTCGACCAGTAAAAATTGATCCTTGATCCGTTGTAATGGTTTCTGGGATTCCAAACCTATAAATGATATTTTTTTGGATGAATTCGATCACTGCATCCTGGTCAACATTTACCAATGGTTCAGCCTCAATCCACTTAGTGAAGTAGTCTATTCCCACTAGAATATATTTTTGACTATAGGATGACGCTGGTCGAATTTCCCCAACTAAATCCAAAGCCCACTCTCTTAAGGGCCAAGGGTTAACTATGGAGTGTAGTTTGTTGCAGGAATATGTTGAATGGCTGCATGTATTTGGCATTGTTGACATCCTTTGGCGAATTCCATACAATCTTTAAGCATGGTAGGCCAGTATATTCCCTATCGAAATAATAACCATTTCATTTTATGGCCCACCTGATGTGCTCCACATGCCCCACTATGTTTGTCAAACTATCTATAGCCAATATCTCAAAACTCTTTTCGTTAGCATATCCTAGCTTCATTGTTTCAAAGTCTGTTGGGGATAGTCTAGTTAATGCAACTTTTCCTCAGACTTCGATTGCATCTTGTAATGTTTTTTCGAAATTTTATATCCTGAATGAAATTTTGGCCTATGCATATAGCTGATGTCCTAACACATCTCAAGATATTGTGCTACATAAACATTCAAACTCAGAGGCACAACAGCAGACTGATACCTTGAATATCAGAACTGCACATTCACAGATGTCACGACATCTGATCCAACATGTCAGTCAAGAACAATAACAAAACTGTAAATTACAGAATGTTAAATAAGACAGTATGTGTTAACCCAGTTTGGTGCAATTCACCTACATCTGGGGGATACCAATCCAGGACGAAGACTTCACTATCTGTAGAACTGTTACAAAGCTAAACTCCCCTGTTTACAACTTTATACCTAATATCTACCCAATGAACATCTTTACCAAGGCTAAACTCAAACGTTTACAACCCTGATATGGGATATGTAGCGCGATTTGTGTGGTTTCGAATCACTATCGATTTGGTACAACAGTTCGATTCATTTTTAATCCTGTGAAGCTGATTAAGGAAGGGAAATAGATGTCTCCAATTAACCCTGCTTGCATACTGAGGTTAAACAGTCAAAACTGTTGGTTTACAGATGCTATCAAAATAGGGGGTCTGTCTTTAGGTTTATTTCGTTTAAGTATGAAGCGTCATGACTGTACAGGAGGATTTTGGTAAGGTACTAGGTCTGATGTTTTTGATGGATGTGTGAAGGTACTGGACTTTGGGTTTTTTATTAGTATGCTCGCTAAGATTTCGCTATCTTATGCCTACGTATTCTCGTTTAACGAAACAGGGAAATCAGAGCGATCGTAGTTCCTCCTATTCTAGGGGAGGAAAGAGGTGTTTTGGTGTCTTATACAAAGCCCAAGATTGAAGCTAAAGGTGATTTATATCTTGTTCAAAGCCCAAGATTTGAAGCTAAAGGGTTTGACTGAGAGAGAACTTGTCATCTCTAAAGACGGATTGGACTTCCTCTGAGGGAATTGTTGATTTTTGTGTGCCTTGATCAAAGCACAAGTTTGATGCTAAGAGGTTGATTAACTCAACCGAGGGTTTCTTTATAAAAAACCTAAGAGGAGGCTGGAAGTTTGACTTTTTCGGGGAAAATGTTCTTTCTGTCTTGTACAAAGCCCATGATTGAGGCTAAAAGGGATTTTGACTCCGTTGGGGAGAATGTATCTTATATAAAGCCCAAGATGGAGGCCGAAAGGGTTTGACTCAACAAGAGAGTACTTTTATCTGCCTTGTATAAAGCCCGAGACGGAGGCTAAAAAGGTTGACTCAACGAGAGAGTCTTGAACAGGTGATTGACCCAACAAGAGAGTCTGAAGGTTAATTGACTCAAAAAGAGAGTCTTTTATACTCAACAAGAGAGTGATTTGATGTCTCGTACGAAGCCCGAGATTGAGGATAAAAGGAGATTGAGTCAACAAGAGAGTCTTTTATACTCAACAAGAGAGTGTTTTTACATGTCTTGTACAAAGCCCAAGACGGAGGCCAAAAGTGGTTAACTCAACAAGAGAGTCTGAAAAGGTTAGCTCCGTTGGGGAGAATCATTTGTACAAAGCCCAAGAGGAGGTTGACTTACTGCTGAGGATTATAGAGATCCTGAAGCGGGTCCAAATGTGGGGAACTCTCATGAAAGAGACCGGGTTTCTGCTGGAGATTGATCCAGAATGATCGGTGTTTTTTCCTATGTTTGAAAGGAACTTGAGGTTGTATTTGAGACTCAAGAGGTTTAGATTGTCCAAGTCTAGAGTTTTGTCTTTTGTACAATTCCCAAGAGGAGGCGCGGGCATTAAGGGATGAGTATCAACCCTAAAATGGCGGGAGTTTTGATGCTAGAAAGACTGCTCTAGCAAAGGATGACTAAGTTCTATCTTATACCTTTAAGAGGTCGTCAGGGTCCTTGTATTAAGCCCAAGAGAAGGCATGAGAACTTATAAGAAGCCGAAGGGTCCTTGTATAATGCCCAAGAAGAGGCGGGGATGCTTTTAGGAAGCCTGTGGGTCCCCAAACCAAGAGAAGTTCAAGAAATGTAATTCACAAAGAAGATATCATTCCAGGAAAGTTCGAGAATTTAGAAGAAACTCAAAAGATGCCATTAACGGAGAAAAGATCATCTCTGGGGAGTTAGGGTTTCTTTGACAATTTCTAAAGGTGACAGTCTGAGAAAAGGTTCATCGAGAATACTGCCTTTCTCTTTGTTCCATATTGTTTAACCCCAAGAGAAGGGAAGACTGTATCTGGAATCCTACAGGGATCTAGTTTTGTTTGTATTCGAGAGTGACCAACAGGCTTTACCTAGTTCTAGACGTAGTTGCCGGGGGAAACTCTAAATAACTATACTAGTATTACACAGTTGATATGTGACAAGTATAGAAAAGGATGTGAAAGAAGACTTACAATGAAACAGCCCCACAATACAGTTATATACATATGAAAGCGGTAAATGAAAGCGGATAAACACTTACCTGTTGTAGAGCTTCCATGCTGTTTTGTTAGTTATTCAACAAAGAAATTAAATAAAGTTTTGATAACAACATATGTTTGAATTCAAAATCAAAGGAGAAAGTGCTTTGAAAAGATTGTTGGGGCTTACAGATCATGGAAAGGCCCAAGTTTAAACGATGATCGCACCGTTGTCTTGAAAACTGTACAGAGGGACATATACAATATGTGAGGCCCACAAATTTTTTATGTACAAGGGGATGGGTCTTACACTCTATTAGAGGCCCAAAGATTTATTTTTGTACAAGAGATGGGACTTACAACTTGAGGAGAAGCCCATGGGTTTTTAAAAAGGCGACGATCGCGCCGAATGTTTGAAAATATACAGAGGGACTTATACAATGTGTGAGGCCCAAAGGTTACAAAGGGGTTGGGTCTTACACTCTATTAGAGGCCCAAAGAGGTTGTGAAAATGAAAAGTGGGACTTACAACATGAGGGTAAGACCAGGTAATTTGATTTTGAACTGGCGATCGCGTCGAGATTTTTCTTTTAACGCAGAGGGACTTATACAACATCTGAGGCCCAAAAATGGTTTTGGTTAAAAGGGGATTGGGTCTTACACTCTATTAGAGGCCCATGAGTGTTTGAAAAAGATTGATGAGGGTTGAATTAATCAAAACCCTAATTTTGTTTAAAATATGAAATAATTTGTTTAAAAAATTAATAAAAATTATTGAAAACATGTGAAAAATGAGTGGTGATCTTGGATCAATGTTTCAAAAATCATGTTTATATCCACAGAATGATTGGAAACCAATTAAATTTGGAAAATCAAGGAGGAAAAAATATTTTAAATGTTAAAAAACAAATAAAAGATTAATTCTTTACAAAAATATCAAGTATATGAAATAAATAATATTTTTGGGAATTTTTGCCAAAATAAAATATTTTAACATTTTTGTGAATTATTAAAAAAAAATCAACTCAAAATCGTTAAAACTCAGAGAGAAATTAATTTTTGAATCAATTAAATAAAATCACAAAATTCAAATATTCAAATATGTGAAAAAGGCACCAAGAGCATAGGCCAAGAACACGCGCGAAGGGAGTTTTGCTCAGATTTGCATTTTCTATCCAATCTCAGTGAATACTTGATGAAATCACACAATCCACATATCAATCTGCTCATTTTCACCTCACGATCATGTCTATGGTCTTTAATTTCATTTATTTTAAGCATGGAATAAGAAACCAAGATAAAATCTCAAGAACCCTAAAATTTGCATGAAGGCTAAGAATTTTGATACACGATTAAAACAAAGCAATTAATTGAGGGGAAACATTCTATGCATGATTATGAATATTTGGCAAAAGTATTGTGTGAGGAAATATGCATAGATTAAGAGATGACCAAGTTTAGGCCTACTTGAAGGTCGTCACAGCAAGGGCAATTTGATTTTTGAGTTGGAGGTGTTACAGATGAGTTGTGATGATTCGAACAGCTTCCCTACACCATATGGAGTGTGTTTGAATGCTTGGACTTGATTGGAAATGGCTGGATCACTTCATGGCATCTCAGCTGCAACTTGGTTGAAAACATGAGCAACTGGCTGGTGATTCTGAGAAATCAGTGTTACAGTTGTGTGTTTAGTGTTTGATCAACTCACATATGATGTTTATGAGGTGTTAGAGCAATTGGTTTGAGTGGAATTGCTCTCTACTGAAAAATTCGATAGTTACTTGCTAAGAAAGGCATTTTTTGAGAGTGAGAAGATGATTTTGAGAAAGGCAAGTGTTGTAGGCCTTTGGTGTACTTAAACTGAGCACAAATGAGCTCTATTTATAGTAGAGCAAGTTTGTTTTGCAAGCAATAGTGAATGGCAACTGCAGCAGCTTATTGTCCAATTGCATCACTTTGGAATCTTAAGTCTCCTCTAGCCATTGACTAGAGGTTAGAGCATAGGCCTTTGGTTCCCTAGTTCAGAGATCATCCTTGACTCATTCAGTTAGAAAAGGCTCAGTTCATGCCACCTTGGTGCATCCATTAAATGCTCCAAAACAAAATTGGAGTCTTGTCCCACTTTTAGGCATTTTAGGTTTGGCATGCTACTTTTAGTTCCAAAGACTTGGGAGGCTGATGGATTAGTGTTTGTTCCTCCTTGGTCTCTCCCTGAGGTGTTCAGATGGATAAACTTGTTTGTCATTTGCACAATTTGATCAAATCGAGCAAAATGCACAAATCTGCCTTGCCATGACAGTTGCAGCAAGGCATATTGCCATTGTTATAACTCTTAGCTCAAATGGGATTTGATGGAGTTCTTGGCTATTTTGGAAAGCTCTCATATGATACAACATATGTGTGATTATAGTTTGTCTTGACAGTTTTTGGATCTAAGTGAAAAATGCCCTTACATTTTGAAAAAAGTGAAACAGATTCTGACTTAGTGAAAATTTCACTAAGTGTTGGAAAAAGTGGCATTTTCATGTTTTTGTCATTTTGGTCACTCCATAACTAAAAATCGATGAAGAATTGGAATGAGGTGTAGTTGACACTTTTAAAGTATGCCATGAGAGCTACAAATCCATCTTTGGATCAGCCTAAATGGTTGCTTGGATCACAAGTTATGATCCTTTAAAGTTGGTACCCTAGCCACTTTGTTCCATAACTTATAAAATTTCTAAGTTTTTTATGGTTACCCCTTTTACAAGTTATCCCACTTTTCTGGATTTTTCTTGATTAATGATGATTTCAATCACACATTAACATCATTTTATGGTTAGGGAACCATAATTTATCAAAAAGTCAAACTTTGACTTTTGGGCACAATTGACTTTTTATCAAATGAATTCCAAACTGTGTGATCCTCTATGAA
The DNA here is from genome assembly GCA_022829125.1 of Lathyrus tuberosus. NCBI lineage: Eukaryota > Viridiplantae > Streptophyta > Magnoliopsida > Fabales > Fabaceae > Lathyrus > Lathyrus tuberosus. The sequence continues at coordinate 358,211 of JALAZF010000829.1, forward strand.
ATCAAGTCCTTGACCTAAATCAAACTTGATGGATTGATTTCATAGGTGTTATAGGGTGTATTGAATCATGTCCCAAGTTTTGGGAGCATGTCCTAGTCAAAAGTCAAAGGCACAGTTGACTTTTTCGTCAAAACCCTAACTGTGGTTCTGATGAACTTGAAACTTGTGAATCAAGCTTCTTGGATCAATCCATTGTTACAACTGGATTAATGTAGTGTATTAGGTACCCTCAAATCATGTCTTGAGGTTTTGGCTCATGCTTTGTCCAAAAAGTCAACTTAAGGGTGAATTAGGTCAAGAAACCCTAATTCCTGGTTTTTTATGAATGCATCCCCTGAGGTTAAATTGACTTGATGATCCAGTCCATGAGGTCCCTTAGAGTATTTTGGGTTGTGCTTTTAAGCATTGGGTCATGCTCAGAGGAAAATTTCCATCTAGAGGCCTTGGTCGACCAAAACCCTAATTTGGTGCACTGGCGATCTTGAGGCTTAATCCACTTGGAATGTTGCAGCCTTGTGCTTGATCATTGATGTGGGAGTCCTCTTGATCCATTGTGGATGTTTCAGAGGTTTAGACAAGTTGAAGATCATGTCATTTCTTGATTGATCCTTTGTCTAAGGCTCTGAGAGGGCTTAAAACCCTAAGTTTGATTATAGTGGATGCTCACCAATCTTTGGGGAGACTAATGAGGTATGATGGTTCATCCATATTGTGATGATGGTTTGCACAATGATGGGGAATCTTAGTGGTCAAAATTTGGGGTATGAAAGATGCCCCTATTTAATCTTCTTTAACCCGAAGGTGTGAAGGGCGAAGGTATTCGGGCATTCGGGGTGCAAGAGGATTAAATATCGGAATACCCGAAAGTTTGATGGTGGTTATGAATGGCAGTTTGCTCATCCATCTTCTTTTGCTAAGAAATAATGCTTAGAAAAGGTAAAAACTTCCCCTCGATCCTAGTCTTGAGCCAAGGAACTGGTCTCAATTTCTGAAATAAACTTCCCGTCGATCCTGGTTTCCTACCAAGGAATTGGTCTCAGTTTCTGAAATAAGCTTCCCCTCGATCCTGGTTTCCTGAAATAAATCTCTGTCTTCTGCCAATACAGAACCTGTCGCGGTTTCTTGACCTTCAAGTTATCTTGGACTTGCTTCAAAGCTTCGTCCAAGAACAATACAACAACCATTACCTATAGGCTTCTGGTTGTATCTCTGTACCTATGCCTTCCACTCTGCATCCCATATTTCAGAGTGGAGACTTATAACTCCTAAGAGAGCCAACGACTCTCAAACCCTAAACCCTTATTCAACACAAGAGAACTAGGTTACAAAGTTATAAGTGATACAAAAGTACATTCGTTAACCCTAGGTCTAAGTCTCCTTATATAGTCTCCTGCTATCTTGGGCTTTCTATCTTTTCTCTTGTGATTCCTTGATCCGCTCCTTAATTCTTGCAATATATTAAAACCTGTTAACTTAGTAAGTCAGTCAGGATGTCGAGACATTTCCTTCGACATCTTTTTCTTCTGCATATTCTTCAAGTTTATCATCAGAATGTTTTAGCAAAATTTAGTCAAACTTCAGGTGCTTTCAATCTCCCCCTTTTGACAAATTTTGGCTAAAACACTTTTTTTATGCATTCCGCAATTAGCAAGACTCCTTCATCAAGACTCCTTCATCTTGAGAATTGATTAGAGCTAAGGTCTGAGAGAGTCTCCCCCTCAACATATTCCCCCTCCTTTCAAGAGAGTTCTTGAGACCCAGAAGGCTCCTCCAGAAAAGAAACATCAGTTGTAGGCTTCGTAACACTGAGAGCATAGATTGCGTAACTCAGGTCACAAGACATAAGACACACGAAAAGATTGTTAAGATGTCAGAACATCGTAACCAACATTCTTACAAAACAACTGCAGGAATGTACCCAATCCCAAACAACATCAGAAAACCATTCTCCCTCTTTTTAGCCAAAACTTGGTAAAAGTGAATAAGACAACCCCAAACCCAGACGCAACATACCCAGATTTTGAAGAACCCCATCTGCCACCAACCAAAGAGAGAGTATTGAGACTAAAGAAGATCAAAGCAATCCTATTTATAGCCGAGCCATTTTCTTAGAAAGTAACGAACCACAGAAAATAACGCTAGTCAATTCAAAGGGCCATTAATCGAAGACAATAACTCCACCAGTACCGCACTGACCAAGACTGATTTGACTGTTTCTTCGTTTAAGAACGCCGACCAAAGAACCTATTACATGCACACATGTTTTATAACAATGTCCTGACATTATGTCAGACATTGTCTATTCTTCCTAGATTCTTCTTCTAATTTGACATTGCAGAGATTTCTTCACAAAATTATGATCATAGTCCGCAGAGAAAAATAAATTCTCCCAGACTCATCAGTGATTCTTAAGTATCCAATAAGAACCATTACACATGCACTGCCAAGTCTCCCCCAACTTGCAACAATATAAAAAAAATATCAAGACATCCTTCTTGACATCTCATCCTCCCAGGATGGACACATAATCACAGCTTGCTTGACACACAAATGAAAACCGGAACTTCAACTGCACCCTTGCAGTAAAACATCTTAGATCAAGGAGCAACTCCCCCTATCTAAGGTAACCAGTGCTCCTCCACAGAACACCTAGCTAATGAATGGAAAACATAAAACGCATCTTCATGTCTTCAAGAGCGCACCCTCAATTCAAGCCACCTGCTGAACACAATCATCAACTCTCTTATTGCTTCTTCCAACAAGAACCAATAATCACTCACACATGATCACCATCATGCTACCCGTGAGGAAATAATAAAAGGATAACAATCCTATCATAATAAACTCTTGGCTTAAGATCAAAGTCCCATTGATCCCCCTCATCCTGCAACCATCTACACACCACACGAACTCCTCCTAAATTCTCATGTATAGACCTCCAGCTGCTTGAGGCACAAACCAATTGAATCAGAATGCTTCTCGTTCCTCAAAGAGACGTACATGGCCCCTTAGTTTGTTATAACAATGTCATATATCGTATGCATGCTCCAGAACTTCACAGCTGCCAAACTGATCCACTACTAGTATAAATTGCAGCCAGGGCAACATCCCCTTCGCAAGATTTTCCACTGACTCGACAAAGCCAGTAATAGAGATAGACACCCCACAATCCAAGATAGTCATTCCTTATCATTCTCCCGTATGATAACCTGGAATACTTCTGATTTTCTCGTGAATATCCACTTTTGAACGCATCAAAACCCATACCTTCATGAAATCAACATATGATCCACTCCAGTCTTCCAAAAACTTTCTAAGACAATTCTTCTACTCCATCATTCTCCCATATGACAATGTAGATACTTCTTAGACAAGGTGCAAGTACCAGTTCCTCATAGAACTTGAAATCCTTTACCAAGGATAACCAACCCAAAGATGTTCTAACATCATTTAGGACATATTCCACATAACACAGACACCACACACCATGGTTCTTGATATGCTTCACCACTGGACTTACTATCAGCATAATAATCCAAACTGAAGATCTTCACACAACACTGCGCCACCAGTTTGAACAAAGAGAACTTCAGAAACCCAGAGAGAAATAAACTCTCATCTACCAAAAGAAGGTATACTTCCATCCTCAACCCATAACTTCTTCCACAAGCTCCTATAGAACCAGAACCTCCTTACATTTTCAACTAACTACTCATCTGCACAAGAGCAATCAGTTTTAAGCATCCTGCTTGAATGCAAACTATGAAACCAACCAAATGCCACCTTTTGATTGATCTAAATCTTCTTCAGAATTCCCACAAGATACATTGATCCACCAATGAAATCAGATCTTCAAGTCACATGAACTACTTGCTCCATAGCAAGACATGTTGGATCCACCAAGCCTCTTAGTCATGTAACATCTTCCCATCCACAGCTCCCGCAAACTGCATGAGATAGACCTTTTTAAAGCATCCCCAACTTCCATTCCCCTTTAGATCACCTTATCTTAAGCAGATGTGCCACATCACCAGCTGAGACTTTTGATGTTGAGCTAAATGTCAGTACATTCTGATATGACATCCAACTGTTGAATTCAACTCCTCCTTCTACCACTTAGAAGAACCTTCTCCCTTCGCAGAACAAGAGTTCAATGCTCTCATATACATGATTCAATAACAAAGTTTGAGTAGACAACCTCCATCCTGTTTTAGAACTCCAAAGACTTCAAACCTGCCACGTCTGAATCTTCATAAAATAAGTAGTCCAAGACTACATCATAGCCATACCAAAGAATGCCATTTTCCTTAGTAGAGCAAACTGTAGAAAGTCAGAGATAACTACCACTTAACTTTGACCTTCAACAAGAAGAGCAAGATCCATGATCCAAAGCACCTAGATCAGAAATAAACTGATCCAAGCTGTAACCATCAAGATTATGATGTCTTCATCTTCATCTTCAACAACATCAAAGTCCATACTAGTTTCTTGCCAGGAAAGTCTCCAGAGAACACATGCTTCTGTTACACCCAACTGAAGCCACTTCTTTGGTCACCACCTAAGAATAAAACAGATGCTAAAGCATATGCAGTACCCCTCCCATGATTCTGCACAAACTCTGATGATGAGATGTTCCAACATCTTGTCGAACATCAGCAATCTTGACTTTCAAGGATAATCAATTAAATACTTGTGGATTCCAAAAATAGAAATTGATCTTAAATCCTTGTCCAATAACCCTTCTTCAATGTTATAGCTGAGCTCCACCATATCACATCATGAACATTTATAAAGTATTCAGTCATTTTCCAAGTATCTTCTTCAAAGGACAATGTTGAGATACCAAGGCTTCCACCCTTGACTCAAGTAACTAAGACTTTCTCTGAACAAATCTTATTTACCTCAACAATTCTTCAATCAGATTGGATCCACTCTTAGGGTCAAGAGAGATGAATCCTTCCTTGCTGTTTTGGATGGTGAAAATAAATCACCTCCACTTTCTTTAGATTGTGTTTCAAAGAAACACATTCTAGTCAGAAGAGTAACTAGAAGACTCCAGATACACGACATAGATGCCTTTATGAGTGGACTTAAGAGAATTCTCAAGTATCTTTGTCAACCTAGCCGATCAATAGTTTATCAAACTCCTGGAGCAAGAACCAGATAAACTTAAACTCAACTCCTCTCCTCTTCAACTGACTTCAACTGCACCAAGAAACCAGACTCTGATACCAATTGAAATTCTGGCCTATGCAGACAGCAGATGTCCTAACACATGTCAAGATATTGTGCTACATAATCATTTAAACTCAGAGGCACAACAGCAGACAGATACCTTGAATATCAGAACTGCACATTCACATATGTCACGACATCTGATCCAACATGTCAGTCAAGAACAATAAAAAAACTGTAAATTACAGAATGTTAAATAAGACAGTATGTGTTAACCCAGTTCAGTGCAATTCACCTACATCTGGGGGATACCAATCCAGGACGAAGACTTCACTATCTGTAGAACTGTTACCAAGCTAAACTCCCCCATTTACAACTTTATACCTAATATCTACCCAATGAACATCTTCACCAAAGCTAAACTCAAACGTTTACAACACTGATATGAGATACCCCACTCACATCCTAATCATAACTTGTTAAATATTTGTCTTCTGCCAATACAGAACCTGTCGCGGTTTTTTGACCTTCAAGTTATCTTGGACTTGCTTCAAAGCTTCGTCCAAGAACAATACAACAACCATTACCTGCAGGCTTCTGGTTGTATCCCGGTACCTATGCCTTCCACTCTACATCCCATATTTCAGAGTGGAGACTTATAACCCCTAAGAGAGCCAACGACTCTCAAACCCTAAACCCTTATTCAACACAAGAGAACTAGGTTACAAAGTTATAAGTGATACAAAAGTACAGTCGTTAACCCTAGGTCTAAGTCTCCTTATATAGTCTTCTGCTGTCTTGGGCTTTCTATCTTTTCTCCTGTGATTCCATAATCCGCTCCTTAATTCTTGCAATATATTAAAACCTACTAACTTAGTAAGTCAGTCAGGATGTCGAGACATTTCCTTCGACATCTTTTTCTTCTGCAGATTCTTCAAGTTTATCATCAGAATTTTTTAGCAAAATTTAGTCAAACTTCAGGTGCTTTCACTGAAGCAATCTAAGCCAAGTCATTGGCCTATTGATTCTCAAGTCGAGGTATGTGTCGAATACTTACCATTTCAAATCTTCGTAACAACCTATTGGCTATCACAAAGTACATGATACAATTTTCCTTAACACATTTATACTCTTTTGTAATTTTCTTTATGACTAACTCTGAGTCACCCATTATTTCGACTCGAGTTGCTCCCAATTCCAACAAAATTTCAAGTCCAACGATTAAACCTTCACATTCCGCTTCGTTGTTTGAAAAAAGGCCTTCGACCTTGTACTTGAATTTTGTTTGAATTTTATTAAGAGATATAATCAATACTCCCACTCCCGTTCCATCCTTATGACTAGAACCGTCGAAGTATAACTTCCAAGGTTCAAGCTCCACATAGTTTAGGGAGTTTTCAACTATAGAGTGGTCCACTATAAAGTCTGCTACCACTTGTCCTTTAACAGCCTTTAAAGGCATAGAAGTTAAAGAATATTCAGTTAAGACCAGTGCTCATTTGCCAATTTGACTATTTAAAATAGGTTTAGAAAGCATATGTTTAATAACGTCGAAATTATATGAAACATAAACTTCAACTGGCTTTATATAATGCTTTAATTTTGTACAAGAGAAGTATAGACAAAGACACAATTTTTCAACTATACTATATCTAGTTTCTGAATCATTCAAGACTCTACTAAGGTAATAAATGGCTCTTTCGATGCCATTTTCTTCCTCTTGATCTAACATGCTCCCTAAAGTCTTGTCAGACACAGATATGTACAATCTCATACTCCTATCCCTACAAGGAGGCGCCAGAATTGGAGGGTGAGCAAGGTAGTCTTTAATCTTGTCGAAAGCTTCTTGCTGTGCTTGCCTCCATTCAAATCTTTTTTGCCTGAGTCGAAGTAGAGGTGAGAAGGCTTGAGTCATGCCACTTAAGTTGTAGATGAACGTCCTATGGAAGTTGATCTTTCCTAACAATGATTGCAACTCCTGCTTCGTCGAAGGCACTTTCGCCTCCATGATGGCCTTGGTCTTGTTCTAATTGATTTCTCTCCCTTTCTTATGGACCACGAACCCTAAAAAATCCCCCTCCTGCACACAGAAAGTACACTTAAGAGGATTCATCTTGAGACCATGCTTCCTCATTCTTTCAAATGATCGTCTAAGATGGTCTATATGACTTTTTCCTGCAACTGACTTAACCACAATGTCATCAATATAAATCTGCATAAAAGTTTCGGTAAAGTCGTGAAAAATAGAATTCATTGCTCTTTGATAAGTTGCCCTAACATTCTTTAGGGCAAAGGGAATTACTACCCATTCGAATGTGCCTAAGGCTCATGGGCATCGAAATGTTGTCTTCAACACATCTTTCTCAACAATGAAAATCTGATTCTATCCAGAATACCCGTCGAGCATACTTAGATACTCATGGCTTGCGGCAGAATTGACTAGCATTTCTGCCATAAGCATTGGGTACTCATCTTTTGGAGTTGCAGCATTTAAGTCTCTGAAATTTATGCAAACCCTCAAAGTTCCATTTTTCTTAATAACTGGAATAATGTTGGCAATCCATTTGACATACCTGGTCGTACAGATGAATTTGCATCTTAGAAGCCTTTTGACCTCCTCTTTGATCTTTGAGAGAGCTTCAGGTGCGAAGCGCCTTGAAGTCTGCTTGATGGGCTTGTTCCCAGGCTTTATTGGAAGCTTCAGTTCGACCAACTCTCTGCTTAAACCATGCATTTCATTGTAATCCCACGCGAAGCAGTCTTTGAACTCCTTCAGTAGTTGAATTACTTCGACTCTGATTTGTGGGTCAATGTTAGCACTGATGTATGTTGGCCTTTTTGTTGTCCCTTCTCCTAATCCGATTTCTTCCAAAGAGACTTGCGCCAGCATCTTGATATTATTTGCTAGCGGATCCTTTTCAAAACCCAAAGGCTCGTCATCATAGATGGTGTACAGCCTTTGGCCTTGCACTTCGACTTAATCCTTGTCTAGTGGCTACAGATCGAAGACCTTCCCAGGATCTTCAAAGTGCTTTTCTTCATTTTTGGCTTTGACAGCCATGTATTTTACTTCAGCCTCTAAGGACGCTTTTAATTTATTTTCATCTATGTAAGCCAAAATTGTTCTAAGTGCCAATGACTCTTCATCGTCACCAAACTCGCTACCCCAACCAGTTGGCTGGATTTTTTATGTTCCAAACACGTAGTCTTCTACGCTTACCACTTCCATATCCCACTGGAAACCATGGTGTAGCGTGCAATTTTTGTCGGTGACGCGACCAACTTATTGCCATTGGTTTCTCCTCACCCCAATGGTAGGGATCGGGTGCTAATTTCTGATTTCTTATTTATACTATGAAGCTGGAAAGGAAAAGGAAGCTATCTAAAACTAACCTTGCACACAAATGTTTAACTGAACAAATGCTTGAGAGGTTGGGGGGTCCAGGGTCAGGTTATACAATGGGGAGTTTTCAATTACCCATCCTATATGTGGTTATCCACAGGTTGTTAGCAATTATACTTACTACTTCCTACTTACTGGTGTTTGTCTGTTGTGGGTTGGGAAAGTTTCCCCTTTGGGAATGTTTGAAAGAGAGTTTTTGTTGATTTCGGGTTTTTCGATGTTTTTGGTGAGGTATTGGACCTAAAGTTTTTTTATTAGTGTGCTCGCTAAGATTTCGCAATCTTATGCCTAGGTATTCCCGTTAAAGATAAACAGGGAAATCAGAGCAATCGTAGTTCCTCTTATTCTATGGGAGGAAAAGATGTTTTGGTGTCTTGTTTAAAGCCTAGGATCGAAGCTAAAGGTTGTATTTGTGTCTTGTTCAAAGCCTAAGATTGAAACTAAAAGGTTTTAACTGAGAGAGAATTTGTCATCTCTAAAGGGAGACATCTCTCCTATTTATCATAGTTGTTGGGTGACTGATTATAAAGGAGAATTACTTTAACTGGGATATATGAATCCAGCAATGCCATAATTTCCTTTATAGGGGTGTTGTCCTGAAGGAGAAAATTTTAACTCAGTGTAGAGCAATGCCATTTTTCCTTATGAGTTTTTCATACTAAGAGAGGGACATTAGCTTGGATGTAAATAATCCAGAGTGTTGCGGTGAGAATCGGATAACAAGCTATTAATTAACTTTGCATCACAAACTTTGAAATTCACCACCGAACTTTGATTTATCCAAAGGAAAGGGTAAAGATCGAAGAAAACCCTAAGAGGATCTAGGTTCGGGGGTTGGTTATACTAAGGGAAGGTATTAGCACCCTAAGTATCTGTAGTACTCTACAGGAACCTCTTGTTTGTATGTGTGTTGCTATGTTTACTTGCTAAGGGAATCTGCTAAGGATAAAGGTAAGGACCTAGGGGTTTATACACTAAATTTGCTCGCCAAGACGTCGCATCTTGTGCCTACGTATCCTGACTAAAGAATCAGAGCAACCGTAGTTCACTTAACTAAAGGTGAGGAAGGAACCATTGACTATGGCCAAAGTTCCAAGGGGAATGAGTATGAGCTCATGTAGAGTTAAAGAACTCTCTAAGTCTAAGTTGAAAAGGAAAGTGAATACTCATGATGATGGGAATCACATAGAGTTGAAGAACTCTAGCCTATTTCTAAGTTAAGAGGTGAATGGCTTTTAGGAGGCCAAAGGGGAAGGAACATCATAATAATGATGCTCACATAGAGTTGAAGAACTCTAGGTGAAACCTAAGTCATGAGGTAAGTGGCTCTAAGATGGCCAAAGGGAGGAGTGAGCGACTATGAGGATAGTGCTCACAAAGGGGGACCTAATGAGGTTAAAGGGAGAATAGACTCTAAGGAGGCCAAGGGTAGATCCTAATGAGGATAGGAGATGGCTCTAAGGAGGCCAAGATGGTAATGAGCTATCTATGACTTAAAAGTCAATAGAGAGACTTTCATTTGGAAGGAGGGGAATAATGAGGGTTAAGGAGGAGAGCTAAAGAGCTAACCTCACTTGGAGGGGAGACTTAATGAAGTTATAAGATAACAAATATCATAAACAAGATGAAAAAAATGGGCATGGTGATAACCAAAACACTTCATGGGGAGCACATGGGCAAATGTCTAACAAACATAATTGGTATGTGACAAAATCTTAAAGTTCATGCATTCAAGGGTTCAAACTCAAGACATCAAACGCTCAAAGGTGGTTCAAACATGGCATTTCAAAGTTTCAAGACATAAACATGTCACATATTTGATCAAATAAACTCATGTTACAAGACAATTGATTTAAAGAGATCTCATGGTATTTTAAAGCATATTCACATGTAATAGCACATTGAACATCAAGGATTTAAGGTGAAATACAACACATAATGTCCCAACATCATACAAGGTTTGAACAACATGCATTAGGTCTCATTTTATCCATATGATCAAGAAAACATGACAAAGAAATCAAAAGAAATCAAGATGTCTTTATGAAACCCTAAAAAAGGTCTCTCACTTTCACTATTAATAAATGTTTCAAAAATAATTATTTTTACCAATTTCTTTTCACAAGAAGAAAATAGACATGTTAAAGAACACTTTGCAAAAAGAATGGTTCAAAAAGAGTAAAAAATGAGCAAGTTATGAGCATTGGAAAACAAGGTACAAACTATAAAAATAAAATAGAACAAGTGATAAAAATAAATGGAAATATCCCACATGGGACTTGAACCCACGCCATAGGGCTCCAAGCACAAAACCCTTGCCAAAAGAACTACGCGTGCTATGTGAACAAAAGAGGCAAGCACATAATAATATATCAAGGCAAGTGTAACGAATGGGAAAAAATAAAACAAAAAGGTCTGGGGCGAGGGGGATTAGAACCTCAGACCCTTCGCTTTCCAATACACACAAACCTCCTCCATGGACTAGTGGTGCTACACTCTCATCCAAACATATATTGCCTTCGGTTGTTTTTATTTTAAAACCCAACCTAAATGGCCACCTCAGCGCCACGTTGGACAGACTGGGGGCCATCCTTTTTTCTTCTTCCTCCCTCGTCCTCTCTTCTCTCGTGCCCTAAAATAACAAACATGGCCAGAATTTCCAGCCAATGTATCTCTCTCGTCCCTCAATCAAATCAGATGAAACAAAAATCAAAGTTGGAGTAAAAACTCCTAGGAACACAAATATATCATTTGTTCAACCTAACAATCAGTGTATGATCACTACGCCAAAAATGATTTTTCGCAGCACAACAAAGACAGCGCTTTTTGACAGAAGCACTGCTATATGTTTTGCTAAAAAAAACGAAAGAAAAAAGCGCTGCTATATGGGGGACATAAGACAACGCTTTTCAAAAGCGCTGCTAAAGCCCTAAGGCAGGTGAATTTTAGAAAGCGTTTTATGAAAAGCGCTGCTAAAGGGTTACCATAAGGCAACGCTTTTGAAAAGCGCTGCTAAAGGCCCAAGGTATACCATACTTTAGTCAGCGCTTTCAAAAAGCGCTGCTAAAGGCCAAATTCACTACACACCTTAAAAAGCGCTTTTCTCTGAAAGCGCTGCTAAAGCCCAGACTACAAAAGTGCTTTCTAAAAGCGCTGCTAAAGGTGCTTTAGTAAAAATTAAAACACAAAAATTAAACCAGTAACAAATCATTTCTAATTTTTAACCCTATCATTGTTTTCACTCTCACTCACTGTTCACTCTGGTTCTCACTCTCACTATCGCTCTCACTATTCACTCTCGTTCTCACTCTCACTCATGTCGTTCCGGCCGTCGCTGCTCCTCCGGCCATCGTTGCTCCTCCGGCCGTCACTGTGCGTCGTGCAAGGTATATTTTTTTATTTCATTTCATTTTATTTCCATTTCCATTTCCATTTGATAAAAAATGCAATAATTTCTTTTGTTTGTTCTTGAGTTTGTTCTTGAGTGATTATATAATGTTGACAGTTTGCTATATAGTTTCTTTTGTTTGTTCTTGAGTTTGTTCTTGAGCATCTTTTAATAAAATTCTGAGCATGTTTAGTTTATTTTGTTTGTTATTGTTTTTAATACAATTTTTATTAAATGTCAACAGGTTTGTTTGCTTCTTGTGTGGCAGCAGGTTTGTTTCTCGTGTGGTAACAGGTTTGTTTGCATTCTGCCTTTTTCTTTCTTTGATTATCAATTTTTCATATGTTGGTTTTGATTGTTGCTCTTTTAGATTTGATTGTTGTGATAGTAGAAGTTAGTATAGTGATTATTGTGTAAAATGTGATTAATTTGTAGAAGTTAGTTTAATGATTAATTAGTAGAAGTTAGTATAGTGATTATTGTGTAAAATGTGATTAATTTGTAGAAGTTAGTTTAATGATTAATTTGTAGAATACTAGAAGTTAGTTTAATGTGTAAAATTTGTAGAATAGTGATTAATTAGAAAAGTCAAGGTAGTTAAGAGTGTTGTAGAAGTTAGATTGTTGAGGTTGTTATAGGGCTATTTGTAAGGTTAAAGTGAATATTTATCGAAAAATTTTAGTGATGTAAGAATTTGGTTGTTATTGAAAATGATAATGAAATTAGTAGTTAAGTGAACTAGTGATTGAATTTATTTTGAGAGATGATTGAAATTAATTATAAAATTAATTGTTATTTTGAGAGTTGATTGAAAATGATAAATAGTAATTGAATTTGAATTGATGATAGAACTTTGAAATTACTTGAACTTAAGCGTTGAAGTTGTTTTTTTTTACAATATTGAGTTGAAACTATACCATGCTATTTGATTTAATGATGATGTTTACTAAATTTGTTTCTTGAAACTTTGACTTATTCCTCCGATATTTCTTGTTTGTCATATTACATACTAAATTTGTCTTGTTATATGTGGTATACACCATCAGTTACTAACTTACGTTCATTTTCTATAGGGGTTACTTGTGAAGAGTGAATTCAGATCGTTTTCAAGAATCTTACACTTTGTGGTTCAGTTCAGAAGTTGCTGACTTCTATATATACAAGTACGTAGTTGTTCTTTTGTTTTTGTTTTGCTTACTTAGTAAAATCATGGATGAAAAATGGATGTTTTCCAATCGATTGTCGAAAGAGTACGAGAATGGGGTATCAGAAATCGTTAAGTTTGCTGTTGAACACGCCAAAGACCCCAGTCGAATCACATGTCCTTGCTTGAGTTACTATTTTGGGCGTCGGATTGACACAGGTCAGATGGAGTCGCATTTAAAGAGGCATGGAATTGATCAAAGTTATACAAGTTGGACACTTCATGGTTAGAAAAGTAACGGGAATGTTGAACTGGGGGATAATGAGACCTATGCTTCAAATGACAATGCCACAGATACATACGATTGTGATCGAGTCGAAGAGATTGCAGAAGCACTTGAAGAAGATCTTCAGGATTGTCCCAAAATGTTTGAGTGGTTGGTAAGCAATGCAGAGAAACCGTTGTATAAGGGTTGCACTAAATTCACAAGATTATCTGCGGTATTAAAGTTGTACAACTTAAAGGAGGATAATGTATGGTCGGATAAAAGTTTTATAGAGTTATTAGCTCTTATGAAAGATATGCTTCCGGAGGATATTGTTCTTCCCAATCGAACATATGAGGCCAAAAAGATGTTGTGCTCTATTGGGATGAGCTATGATAAGATACATGTCTGCCCAAACGATTGCGTTTTGTTTCGAAATGAGTATGCATCGTTAAATGAGTGTCCTAAATGCGGTGTCTCTCGATATAAGAAAAAGTTGTCTCCAGCAAAAGTCTTGTGGTATTTTCCTATAATTCCGAGATTCAGACGCATGTTCCGTAGTGAAACCAATGCAAGAAACTTGACTTGGCATGCAGATGAAAGAATTATAGATGGAAAGTTTCGTCATCCGGCAGATTCACCACAGTGGACGAAAATTGATAATGATTATCCTGAATTTGGAGAAGAAGCAAGAAACCTTCGCTTGGCATTATCTACTGATGGAATGAACCCACACGGTCTTAAAAGTATCTCACATACCACATGGCCTATGATTATTATGATTTATAACCTACCTCCATGGCTATGTATGAAGCGTAAGTACATGATGTTATCTATGTTAATTTCTGGGCCAAAACAACCAGGAAATGACATAGATGTATACTTGACCCCCTTAATCGAAGATTTAAAGATTTTGTGGGAGAACGGTGTGGAGGTTTATGATGGATATAGGAAAGAAAATTTTAACTTGAGGGTGATGTTGTTTGGCACAATTAATGATTTTCCAGCATAGGGAGCAAGTACATTTGTATGTTCTGCACAATGACAATGAGGTTGAGCCGTATGTTGAAATGCACAAGGATTTTCTCCGAGGTTTAAATCCGAATAGAAATGAAAATTGGATAGTACGAGAGCACAATCGCAGTTTCATACCATGGTTTAAGGATCACATTTATTCAAAGTTTTGTGTAGATCCCGCTTCAATCACAGAAAGGTTGAGATGTTTAGCACATGGTCCAAGTTTGCATGTGTTTTCTTATAGCGCATACGCAATTAATGGATACACATTTTATACCAAAAAACAAGATAACAAAAGTACAATGCAAAATAGTGGTGTCACCTTGGTAGCTAAATCAATGCACATTTCATGTGTGAAGGACTTAAACCCCAAATATGCAAATATGTCATATTTTGGGGTTATCGGGCGCATTTGGGTTTTTGATTATGAGAAGTTTCAGATTCCTATCTTTGGTTGCAAGTGGGTTGAAAATAATATTGGCATACGAATGGATAAGTCAGGATTTTTGCAAGTGGATCTTTATAGGGTGGGGTACAAAGATGAATCTTTTATTCTAGCCTCTCAAGCTAGAAAAATGTTCTATGTCACTGACCCGACAAGTACGAAATGGTCTATAGTGCTTTTATCTAACAAAGTAATTGATGATAATATTGGAGATCAAGGTGATATTGTTAGAGCGAATGCATCATATATTATAAGTGATCAAGATGAGACTGTTGGAGCGAGTGAATCATATATTAGAAATGATCATAATGAGGGAATTGGGATCAATCCATCCATCCGTGTTGTTAAGAGACAAGTAGATCATCTTCCTACCCGAAAAAGAAAGAGACGTTAATAAAGAGGTAATAGTAAAATTATATATTCTGTCATGTATTTTTCATAAATGTGAATGATTATAGATTATGGATTATAGATTTATATGTTTGTCGTGTGTTTGTCATTTCATATTTGATTATGGATCATGGATTTATATGTTTGCCGTGTGTTTGTCATTTCATATTTGATTATGGATCATGGATTTATATGTTTGTCGAGTGCTTGTCATTTCATATTTGATTATGGATTATATTATGTTCAACTGATTATGGATTGTGGATTTATATGTGTTTTTCTTTATTATAGGTAAAATGGCTACTAATGAGGAGAACTCGCACGATACTTCCAAGAATGATCCAAAAGAATCAGTTCAAGATGCGGAAGGAGATATTTCAAGAGGAATAACAATCATGAAAGGAGTTACTCGTGCTAGAGACAAGGGAATAAAATACGACGTTCATTGGAATGAAACATGTCAACTAATTGAGCCTAATGGCGCAATGTTTACTAGTTACATTGGTGCACTTGTCCGTTCACTAGTTCCTATTACTTCTGACAATTGGCGAAATCCACAGTTGAAACCCGCCAAAGATAAAATATGGAGTGAGATATAGGTACTATATGTGATATTATTTTTTATTTTTGACGGTTATATTTTTAAATTAATTATACTAACACACTTTATTTGTTATTGTAGAGATCTTTTAACATTGGTGACGAGAAGCAAAAATATTGTCTTCAATTAGCCGGAAAAAGACTTAGAGGGTTCCGAGCATTTTTATCCAACAAGTTTCTGAGGGATGCCCAAGGGAAGTTTGTTGAAGCGGAATGCTCGAAGAAGTACGCGAACTTGATTACACGCGAAGAATGGGGACACTTTTGTCGCCAAACGAAGAACTGAAGAATTCCATGTAATCTTAATTTAATTTATCATGAACATTGTATTATATTCTTGTAGTTATTACATGTGTTCTGATATGACTTTTAATTGTTTATGCAGGTTGTGAGTGACGTTAATCGTCAAAGAGGCTCGAAACCCTGCGTATCCATACAAGAAAGGACGTTTGGGATATGCACGCTTCGAACAAAAAATCGTAAGTATATATAATTTCTATGGTCTTTTTGTATTATTATTCATCCTAATTCTTGACTTAATGTGTAGCTTGTAGAGGAGAAAAGTGAAGAAACATCTGTTCCAGAGCATGTTTTGTGGAAGGTTGCCCGTGTGGGAAAGGATGGAGTTGTTACTGAATGTGTTCAAAAAGTTTTTGAACAATGTGTAAGTATAACGTTATTTGTTTAATTAGATATAAAGTTCTTGTTTATCTAATATATTTATGCATGGCTCTAATATTGAATTTTAGGAGACTCTATCGCAGGCCTTACCTGCCATAGAAGACCAGGATTGCATGAGCATACTGAGTCGAGTATTAAATGTTCCTGATTATTCTGGTCGCGTGAGGGGTAAGGGATTTGGAGTCACTCCATCTTCCTTTTATAAGCGTTCAAAGACAAAAAATCCTAGCAATAGAGAGGTGATGGAAACGTTGGAAGAGTTGAGAGCTCAAGTTCGTGAACTGCAACAGGATAAAGAAAGATATATGTCGGAAAGGCGCGGTTTAGAATTTAAAGATACTAGTGACAAGGCCAGTATCAATAGTCAACAAAAAATTTAGGAGGTAATTATATTTATTAAATTAGTACAGTTTTTTATATTGACATCATTACACAATAACAATTTCATATTATTTTTGTTTTGTTTAGGGCATTTCACCTTGTCAGCTATATTTATCGGCACCGACATATCGAATGGTTGGCAAGGGAAAAGTGCAAACACTCCCGGAGACGTCCTTCACACTAGACCGCTCCCTACTGGATTTTTGAAGGTTTCGATTGATATTGCTTTAGAGAGGGATGTGTTACTACCTATACCTGACGAAGTTTAAGATGCAACATTGGTGGGGGACGCAATAGGGTCGTATGTTGCATGGCTGTCAAACCTCATCGTCATAGATGACTCGGTATGTTGAAAACCATTATTAACCTTTTAGTTTTCAAATGTTTTACTTGCATAAGTTATGTTATTCTTACTTTTATGCACTTTTTATTTACATGACATTGTTAGACTCCGATAAAACCCAAATCAAAAGATAAATAGATTGGTGTGCAAACTGAGTCTGTTGCATCACAAAAAGAGGTACAATGATATATATGCATCGAAAATGTTAATTCTGTGATCCGAATTCAAAAGCTTCATCATTACTAAGTTTATGACTTATATGATTTTCAGATTCCTACATAAGAGATGCAACAAGGGAGCAAGAACAAGAAGCCAGTAGTAGCCAAGGCAAAAAAAAACATCTATTTCTCGATTTTGGTTGTGCCTTAAAACAATTGTAGGCACAACGGATTTGATGGAAGATGGTATCCGTGAAATACCTATGGAAGCAGGTATATTTGGGTTTGCCTATTCAGAAACAATTGCTAAAGAAGACTTTGATCAGATATTTACGCATTCTGAATTAGGCGTCGGTGTTATGAATTCATACATCAGGTAATCCATCGATTTTATTTATTTAATTGATCAATTTATTTACTCATTTCAATGAATATTAGAATGTTAAATATAATAACATATTTATTATAATCCGTTTTTATTTCAGGTTCTTGTATGAAAAATTGATGCTCCCGCGTCAGTTGACTGAAAGATACTCCTTCTTGTCTCCCAACTGTGTCAATGCAACTTTGATCAATCGAACTATAGATGCGGTCAAAAATCACTTAGTAGGTGAATTTATGACCAACATTGATAAAGAGAAGTTGTATCTTTTACCATATAATACTGGCCATGGGTAAGATTTTCATCCTGACTTCCTTTATTATAATCTTTCGCTTTTTTACGTTGTGTATAACATTTCCATCTATACTTTTGTTTAATTTTACAGTGGACACTGGTTGTTGCTTGCGATTAATCCGATAAAAGAAATAGTCTATTATCTAGATTCGCTAGAGGGTGATCAAACAAAATACCCGGAGATGAAGAACATGATTGATACGTAAGTGATGCGATTGTTCAAAATATTCGCGTGTGTATTTCTTTATTTATGTGAGATTGTTTTAAATATTCGTTTATATTATGATAGATCCATATAAATATTCCGATCACAATGACAAGTTCGGGTACCAAAGAGCAAAGCAAACAACATTACATGGCTAAGAGTGGAGGTATGATTTGATATTATAATAGTAATGCTACTTGATAAGACAGGTCATCTATGCTACTTATTAATACTTTTTTTCTATGTGTAGTGTCCTCGGCAACGTAATGGTATCGATTATGGTTATTTTGTCTTGAGATTCATGAAAGAAATTATTCTTTTGGAACACATAGAGATGAATTTATATATAAGTTATGATTTATTTTAAGATTTATTATCGGATATTTCATCTAATTAATTACTTTTAACTAAATCAGGCATATTATGTAAAATGTAGTATTTTAATGAATTCAAGTGTGCCACCTACACGAAAGAAAAATTGGAAGAAATAAAGGAGGATTGGTGTCAATACATGGTTGAAATGAGAATTTGTTAGTTTTAGAAATTGTGTTAGGTTTATGGAAGGTGTTGTATATATAGGTGATAGATATATGGTGTATAAGGTTTCGAATTGGTGTATGGAATTCGTGTTGTATAGTTTGTATTGAGATATATATATATATATGTAATGGTTATTTTGGTGTTGTATATATAATGGTTTTTACCATTTATGTCTTGAATTTTAATCGTATAAAGGCCTATTGTTGAATTATAATGCTATATAGCCTATGTGTTGACATATAATGGTATCAAAGGCCATGTGATTAATGATTATGAATTCTGATAAATTATACAGTTTTATACATGTTTAATAATTGATTTAAAAAAATCTTTTAAAAAGCACTTTTATAAAAGACAGCACTTTCTAAAAAAAGCGCTGCTAAAGGGTGTCATGGCGTATACATAAGGCAGTGCTTTTTAAAGCGCTGCTAAAGGGGGTCCTATGAAAGCGCTTTTCTTTGAAAAAGCGCTGCCTAAAGGGGGACCTATAGCAGCATTTTTAAAAGCGCTGCTAAAGGGGGTCATACGAAAGCGCTTTTCTTTGGAAAAGCGCTGCTAGACGGGGGTCATACAAAAGCGCTTTTCAAAGCGCTGCTAAAGCGGGTCCTATAGGGGGACCTATGACAGTGCTTTTTAAAGGAAAAAAAGCGTTGTCTTTACCTTTAGCAGCGCCACCTTTGGCAGCGCTTTAAAGCGCTGCTAAAGGCCAAAAAAAGCGCTGCTAAAGGTCTTTTTTGGCGTAGTGGATTCACAAAACCTCAGCCATCAGTGCAGCATCATAAGATTTCAACATGCTATAACATGCAATATTTAAGACAAACATGGAAAACTTTTATTCAGAATCACAAAGCAATAAACGAACTACATTTTCACATTCAAACAACAACAAAATGATGCATGAATATGTGAGTTTCAGAGATGGAAACCTTACCTCTTGGAGAAAGTCCAATGCCTCTTCTATAGCACTTGCAAATAAGAAAAACCACCTTCTAGGAACTTGTTGGACCTTGGAGAGTGTTTGCTTGGAAAATTCGCAAACAACCGCTAATCTCCTAATTTATGGAAAATTAGTTTACTTACAGGACCGATAAAACAAATCCTAGGACAGTGTGCTTTAACAATTTTGGAAATTTGCGTTAGAAAACCTTTTGTTTATTGAATTCATCATAGTTTTCACCAATTTTGTATTTTTTCGACAAAAGTAACAAAACTTTGCTCCTTAAAATAAATGGCGAAATGTAAATAACTTGCAAGTAAGAAAATGGCAGAAAAGTAAAGGAAATTGTAAATGAAGAACTTAAAAATTTTATTAAAATGCAAGGAATAAAAAC
Organism: Lathyrus tuberosus; assembly: GCA_022829125.1. Taxonomy (NCBI): domain Eukaryota; kingdom Viridiplantae; phylum Streptophyta; class Magnoliopsida; order Fabales; family Fabaceae; genus Lathyrus; species Lathyrus tuberosus. The sequence goes on from JALAZF010000829.1 coordinate 378,353, forward strand.
TGGTGTTTTTCAAACGTACATTTTCTCAGTAACTAGTCTTTTCTCTCTCACGGTTACTTTGAGTATTTCTTGAGTGATTTGTACAAATTCTGAACACACCGGAAATCTAGCACTAAGACTCCCTATTTATATACAATCGAAATAACCACCAATAACAGTTATTTCTCCTAATGGCGACAAATGGCATTCTGCATGCATTCGTCTACTAGATGTGTTCCACGCGTCCAATTTCAAAAGCGAAACTCCCTCCTAAAATTTGAATTTCAAACATCCGTCGAATGGGGCACATTTATATTTTGTCGAAATATTCCTCATACTTAGAAAGATCTGTCAATGCTTTCCCTAAGTACCATTTGTCTTTGACTTGCTTTTCCCATAAAAAACCTTCTAGTCGAAATGTCCTGTCGAATTTTTTACTTCTCTCTTGAACAATTATCTTGGCGTCGAAATTAGCAACCTACAAATTGCTCCCCAAGAAATGCATTTTCGACAAAGGGAGAAAAGCATTTTTTGCCAATGCAATTCGATGCCATCAATAATTCGACCAGTGACTGTTCATATGACTAGACATTGGAAATGTCAGAATCATCATTGCACTTTTCTCAAACGTCTTTTCAGCCCACGTTTTTTAAAATCTTCCATCATCACTACTCTAGCCCTTAGCAGATCATGGGTCAAAACGTAACTGCCACCGTCTGAAACTATCCACTTCATAACCTCCACGTGTCCCACAATCTTTTCATTACTTTTCCATTAAGACTTTAGAACTCCAACTGCTTCCACTTTTCTTCCTATAAATAAGGCAAAAAACTTTATTTTGCACTTTTTACGTTCCCTCTCTCTAAAACAAGAAATTTCTTCAAACTTCATCTTCTCCATTTTTCTTCATTTCTTCTGCAATCAATAATGGCGTCTTCCACTGCTCCCCAAATCACAAGTAAAGATTCCAAAAAATCCAAAAGCTTACCACCTGTCCACAAGATCCTTGGGCCAAAGGTAGTGGGGAATCAACAGTACATACCGGAGTCTCCAAATAAAGAGGAGAAAAGCAACATTTATCAGTCTCAGGTACTCATTCCTATCTTAATTTCTAGTAAATCCCATGCCATACTAGGACCCTTACCTGATTTAAAATTAGACCCGGTGAAAGTAAAAGAATTTTTCCCAGCCTATCACCGTTACAAACCCATAGCTAGTGGGGTTAGGCCTAGAACTGAAAAAGAAAAAGCCATAGACGAGAAATCCACCGTTGATGGTCAAGGTTCACCTTCTGAAGAACCCATAAGTTTATAATACCTGAATCACGCTAGAATTTTTAGATCTTGTCCCCCGTCGAAAGATCCTTCTGACTACTTAGCTTGGCTGGCGAAGATTGAAAAAGTTAAAGCTAGCTTTTGGAAAGATTTAGGTATATTCGACTTAATTTAACTGTCGAAAGTAGGACCAGGTTATTGTCCCAATATGCTCTTGGCTTCCCTCTACTTCTGGGATAGCACCTATAACAATTTCCAACTTCCCTGTGGGATGGTTACTCCTACCCTTTTCGACGTAGCTGCCATTACTGGGCTCAGCCCTCTAGGAGTAGATTATGATCCCAACGTGTTATCTAAAGATTCTATAGGATTCGACACAAACAAAGCCACCTTCACAACTTATATTTCCAACTATCATGATCAAGAGACTAAGGAAGTTTCCGACCAAGAGCATGTAGCTTTCCTAGCCCTTTGGCTGTCTAGATGTGTCTTTTGCTCTAGGTCACTCCAAGTAGCCAAACATTACATCACTATAGCTAATCAGCTTCATGCTGGGCGTCGATTGTGCCTGAGTGAGATGATCTTAGCCAATCTTTACGAATCCCTGGGCGAAGGTGTCACTTTCCTGAAGACTACCATGAATAAGGGCAACCTTCTTTTGTCAGGACCGTTTTGGCTTCTGCAGTTATGGCTCAATGCCACCTTTGAAACCTCTCTCCCTATCAAAAATGTTGTGAAGGATGATTCTTTGAAGGACAGGAGGGTCGAAGGAACCAGATTGGTGAAATTAACTCCCACTGACGAAGGGTTAAGCCTCCAACAAGCCTTTACTAGCTACGTCATGATGTTTGCCAAACGCTACAACTTCACTCCCAGTATGGTCCCTTTCGCCAACAGGGTGATTGGACCAGAATGGTTCACCAAAAAACTGCCTGTGGAGTCGAAGACTGAAGAAGATGACTTCCTCAATGTCTAGGAATCCTTTCTGACACCTAGACTTCTGGCTTCCAGAATTAGTCCTGGGAAATCAAAGATCTCTTTGGTTGCTTACCAGCCCATCTGTGTTTCTCGACAGTTTGGGTTAATTCAGATACAACCTAAACCCCTCTTTTCCAGAAAAGGGTCCCTCATTCACTACAACATGTCTCACAATGAAGACAAATGCTCAGAATTATTGGAGAAGTATTCTAACCTGGTTAAGATTCAACCAGTGGTCTTCCGACCATCCTTCCTTTGTACTCAGGAATTCGACGAATGGTGGAAAGATTACTACACCACCCAATTTTTCGACGTGCCTTCCTTCAACACTCTTCTAACTAAAGCTTTTACACTTGTGCAGGACAGGACCAAAAAAGGTATTTCGACACAAGTCAAAGAAATCCAAGCATTCCAAAGATACTTTGAAACTGCCTATAGGCCTAATGAACTTAGTCGAACCATAAGCGAAGCAGCAGTTACTTTGAAACACAAATTTACCAAAAAAATGGATGAGTTAAAACTACCTGCATATGTTCGACCAGAACAACGTTATGAGGTAGCCTTTAAACTCTATAGACCAAAATTTCCCCCTCTACCATCTACTGAGTTTGGCGTGGCTTTTAGCCCTCCATTTCCAGATTGGTTTACTTGTGGGGATTCTATGAAACTTCTTCGCCAAGAATACCAAAAACGTGTTAAGTGAGTGGTTCCGACTAAGTACACCTTGGACAATTTCATAGGCCACCTTCATATTGGCATAGAACACGTTCGCGTGGAAACTCCTATATATGAAGGTGTGGAATGGGAAGATGTTCGACCTAACTTTTCATTTATCTACACACATATATGTTAATTTACGTTTGACCCTTTTCTTCCTTTCTTTTCTAGCTATCAAGATTACGACCAAGAAGTCAACTACTGGCAAAACGTCAACTGTCGGAGATGCAGAAACCCAAAAAGATACTACCAAGACACCTTTGGCGAAGGTATTACTTTACTTCTCTTTTAGGTCAAAACATATTTTCTCATTTTCTGACATACTAATAAAATCTCTTTTGTTCCACAGGGAAGTCGAAGACCTCCATCGACGCCAAAGAAAATAAAGGAAAAAGAACCTGAAGTCAAAGCTGTCGACACTGATGATGGCGACGAATCACCAGACCAAGTGAAGCCTTCAACTAAGAAAAGGAAAACAACCAAACCTCAACCACAAAAACCTCCTGCTCCCAGAATATTGGAAAAAACTCCCCTCAAAAATCCTGACGAGAAAGTTACCCCTGCTCCAGCAGAAAGCGAAAACTCTAGTCTTAGGACTAAGATTCCCAAGGCATGGCTTTTTTCCTTTTTTTTTTATTATAGTTCGATGCTGAAAGGCAGTTTACTTATGTTACATCTCTTAACTCATTTATCTTCCAGGTCCTTGTCGATACTCACGGGCATCCCATGGTCCAAGTTCTTCGAAAGACTAGCAGTGATCCTACCTACAAGCCAACCAGCGTCTCCAAACCTTCTCCTAAGGATTCGACAAAGGAATCAGCCACTGAAGTGAATCAGCCCACCGCTGCATCTAAACAAATTCAAGACGTAATGGAAGAAGAAACTGGTCTTGAGGCTGACGAATTAGTCGACATCGGTGGGGACATTGTGATGCCTACTGCAGCGCTTACCACAAATAATGATCCTGAAGACCATTCTCCCCTCAACTTACAAGGTGCTGACGAAGAGAAGGATGGGGAGGTTGAAACTGATGGCGAAGAGGAGGAAGAGAAAGTAGACGAAGAGCCACTAACTCCCACAGCTGCTACGGACGAAGAAGGAGATAGCGACAAAGAGGACCTCGGTGATCCAAACAAAACTGTTTCGACCGCTACAACTTCGACCCGACTCTCTCAAGAGGAGCTTGATAATCTGAAGGTGCAAAGACTATTTGAGTACCTAAAGGCCATGCTTAGTTCCCGCTATAATTTTGCTGATACTACCGTCAGTAGTTCGACCACCTCAGGAACTACTTCTGACGCCAAGTCCATGGACGAAACGCTGACCCACATTCGACAAAAAATCCTCAACATTGACTTATTTCAACTTTTGGAGAATGACTCTTCTACTCACTTTGACCTAAAAAAGATCTTAAAGCAAATTAATGTTCTGGAGGCTCCTCCTGAAGTTACAGATGTTGTGCTGGACCTAACTACTCTGATAGATCTTGTAGTGACAGACTTTAACAGGCTTCGAGATTACTCCAAGAAGCTCGACAATAAGACAGAAACCCAACTTGCTGAGTGGGATGCTGCTTCAAGTTCGTCCAACAAAGTAACTGAACTGGAAAGAGCGTGTGAGCAAAACAAGAAAGAAGCAACTTTGTGTGGTGAAAACATCCTCAAGTGGAAGAAACAAATTGTTGTTCTTCAAAACAAAATTTCTCAGGCGGAGAGGCATCAAGAAGAACTGCAACAAATCAATCAAGAGGAAATAACTAAAGAGCTTGAAGTTGGGGTGCACCATGTTGATAGGGCCCGAAAACTTGGTGAGGAAATCAAGGAGCTTTCAAAGGGCAACGTACTTTGTGAGCGTCGTATTCAAATCCAGAAATCCAAATTTGAAAAGCTGAAAGAATCTTTCCCCGTTTAAACATTTGTAATTTTTATTTGGCCTTTTTAAGGCCTTTTTTTTGTAATGACATTGGAGCTACTTTATTTGGCAAAAAGAATTTCAATCCACCATGTTATTTTTTTCTGCGTGATTATTCGACTGCTATTTTTACTTCTTGTAATGTGGGCTTGAATTTTTTCAAATATTTCCCGTTTATTTTTAATATTCGCTTATCTTTATCCAATTCTTCGATATCATAAGCGCCATTGGAAAATACTCGTACGATTTGAAAAGGTCCTTCCCATTAGGGGACCATTTTCCCATAAGCCTATCTTTTCGATCCATGGGTAGAATCACTTTCCACACAAAGTCACCAATCGAAAAGGCTTTATTTTTCACTTTTTTATTGTAGAATTTCACCACTCTTTCCTTTTGCCTTTTCAATAAGTCTAACGCGTTTAATCTTTCTTCGTCTAAATCCACTAATTCGTCTATCATCATATTCCAATATGCATCTGATGGAATTTCATGATGTCTTTGAATTCTTATTGACTGCAAGTATATTTCGACGGGTAAGACCGCATCGTGGCCATACGTTAGTCGGAAAGGTGTAGCATTTGTAGCTTCCTTAGGAGAGGTTCAACAAGCCCATAGAATTTGGTCTAAAGTTTTGTGCCAACTCTTTGGTTTTCTTCCCACATGCTTCCTTATTAAACCAATTATAATCTTGTTTGCTGCTTCGACCTGACCATTAGCTTGAGCATAGTAAGGCGTTGATGTGAGAAGTTTGAAACCAATTTCCTTCGCGAATGCTTGCATATTTTTACCAATGAAAATAGATCCTTGGTCCGTTGTTATTGTCTTTGGGAATCCAAACCTGTATATGATGTGTTTTCGAATGAATTCGGTTACTGCTTCTTGATCCACGTTTACTAAGGGTATGGCTTCGATCCATTTCGTAAAAGAATCGATCCCAACCAAAATAAACTTCTGGATTTTTGAAGAAGCCGATCGAATTTCTCCAATCAGATCCAAAGCCCAACCTCTAAAAGGCCAAGTCTTTATTATAGAATGTAATTCACTTGCAGGAACATGTGGTATCCCTGCGTGTATTTGGCATTCTTGACATCCTTTCGCGTATTCGACGCAATCTTTTAACATAGTTGGCCAATACATTCCCTGTCGGAATAATAACCACTTTATCTTATGGCCTGCCTGGTGTGCACCACATGCCCCACTGTGTACATTTGACAAAGCTATGTATGCCTCAGATTTGCCTAAACACTTCAGCAGTATACCTTCTGGAGTTTTCTTGAATAGTTCATTTCCCAAAATCACATAACTCAAAGCTCGATCCTGATTTTTCGTTCGACTGGTCCTGTTGGGTTTTGCAGGTACTCTACTATAGGCTTTCTCCAATCTCCAGTCATTGAATCGTCTATGTTAAAAATTTCAAAATTTTCTTCGTCACCGTATCCAAGCTTTATCGTCTCCAAATCTGACGGGGATAATCTAGCTGACACTACTCTTCCTATAACTTCAATAGCTTTCTGCAACTTTTCCTTCGATACTTTGTACCCTGAAGCTATCTCGCTAAATCATTTGCTTCCTGATTTTCTATTCGCGGGACATGTCGAATCATAACCATATCGAACTTTTTTAAGAGTCGATTAGCTATTACAAAATACATGATTAAATTCTCCTTAACCCATTTGTATTCCTTTGTTATCTGCTTTATGACTAACTCAGAGTCGCCCACTATTTCGACCCGAGTTGCCCCCAATTCCAACAAGATTTCAAGTCCTGCTATCAAAGCCTCATATTCTGCCTCGTTATTTGAGTAGAGGCCTTCGACTTTGTACTTGAATTTTGTTGGAATTTTGTTAGGATTACTAACAAGAACCCCTATTCCAGTTTCATTTTTATGACTCGAACCGTCGAAGTACAACTTCCAGGGTTCCAGTTCAATATAGTCCAAAGACTTTTCGTTTAGTGCGTGGTCGACTATAAAATCAGCCACTACTTGTCCTTTGACAGCCTTTAAAGGCAAATATGTCAAAGAATACTCAGTTAATGCTAAGGCCTATTTTCCAATTCGACTGTGCAAGATTGGTTTAGATAACGTCAAAATGAGAAGAAACGTAAACATCAACTGGTTTTATATAGTGCTTCAATTTCATACAAGAAAAGTATACACATAAACACAACTGTTCAATCACACTATACCTAGTTTCCGCATCGTTCAAGACCCTACTGAGGTAGTAAATGGCTCTTTCGACGCCATTCTCATCCTCTTGAGCCAACATGCTCCCTAAAGTCTTGTCCGACGCAGATATGTACAACCTCATACTTCTACTTCTACAAGGTGACACTAAAATTGGAGGATGCGTCAGGTACTCCTTGATCTTGTCGAAGGCATCTTGCTGCTCCTGCCCCCATTCGAAGTCTTCCTTCTTTAGTCGAAGTAGAAGGGAAAAGGCTTGCGTCTTCCCACTAAGGTTGGAGATAAACCTTCTGAGAAAGTTGATCTTGACAAGTAAATACTGCAACTCCTTCTTTGTAGATGGCACTTTCGCCTCCATTATTGCCTTGGCCTTGTTTTGATTTATTTCGATCCCTTTCTTGTGGACCACAAAGCATAGGAAGTCTCCCGCCTGCACACAAAACGCACATTTGAGAGGATTCATTTTCAGACCAAACTTCCTCATCCTTTCAAAGGATTGTCGAAGATGGTCTATATGACTTTTCCCTGAAACGGACTTTACAACAATATCGTCAATGTAAATCTGCATAAAATCCTCAATGAAATTGTGAAAAATCGAATTCATTGTTCGCTGATATGTTGCCCCAACATTTTTTAAACCAAAAGGCATTACCACCCACTCGTAAGTGCCTAAGGCTCCAGGGCATCGAAATGCCGTTTTTGGAACATCTTCCTCAGCAATAAAAATTTGATTATAACCAGAGTACCCATCAAGCATACTAAGGTACTCATGTCCTGCGGCAGAATCGACAAGCATTTCCTCCACTGGCATAGGATATTGATCCTTTGGGGTAGCTGAATTCAAATCTCGAAAATTAATGCATACCCTCAACTTGCCATTTTTCTTTATTACAAGAACTATGTTAGCAATCCATTCGACATACGTGGTTGGACGGATGAACTTGCACCTGAGGAGTCTTTTGACTTCTTCTTTAATCTTCGAGAGGATTTCTGGGGCGAATCTCCTTGGAGTTTGCTTAACAGGTTTCCTCTCAGGTTTTATTGGCAACCTTAATTCGACCAAGCTCCTATCCAGCCCGGACATTTCGTCGTAATCCCATGCGAAACAATCTTTGAATTCTTTTAGCAACTAGACTATTTCAATCTTGAGTTGGGGGCTTATTTTCGCACTGATATAAGTTGGTCGTTTCTCTGCTCCTGACCCCAAGTCGATTTCTTCGAGTGGATCCTCTGCCATCATCTTGATATTTGCTGTTAAAGTATCCTTTTCGAAGCCCAATGGCTCATTGTCATAAATCGCGTCAAGCCTCTGGTTTTGCAAATCTCCTAGATCTTTATCTGGAGGATCCCTATTAGAATCCTTTTCAAGACCTTGTTGATCTGCTTCGATTTGGTTGGCTTCGACAGCCATATACTTTACTTCGGCCTCCAAGGCCGCTTTGAGTTTGTTCTCGGCAATATAAGACGTGATCTTTTCGAGAACTAGTGACTCACTCATTATCACTGAATTTCCTGCCACAGCCAGTTGGCCGGATGTGTGAGGTTCTAAAAATGTAGTCTTCTTCGCCAACTACCTCTCTGTCCCACTGAAACCCGTGGGTAGGATGAAGGTATAATGAGAAAAAAACATTATCCGGTGGCGTCATGTCGAAGGTGGCTGGGCTACAAGGAGCTCTGTGAGCCAGATTCCTGTCGAAACTTCTCCTATCCACCTGGTTCACTTCAGCCAAAAAATAACTCTGGTCAGCCTCTATATTTTCGACAATCCCGTCTGCGCGCCAAATTGTTATTCGCTGATGCATTGACGAAGGGACGACACCAATGCCATGTATCCACAGTTAAATCACCATTAACATTGTCGGCCTCGTGATGGTTCCGACAGTTAAATCTACCTGTATCACACCCATAGTGGTTCCTACTTTCCCTTCATAATTCGACAACACCATGTTGTGAGGTTTGGTGTCAGAATCATCTTTTCCAATTTTCTTAAGCATATAATGCGGCATCAAGTTGAAGGCCGCTCCTCCATCGACCAGAACCTTATTCACCCCTACGTTACCCACTTTTCCTTTTATAAATAGGGGTTTCAGGTGGTTCCTCATTGAGTCATCTGGCCTTTCGAAAAATGCGTTATGTTCTTCAACGCGTCCATTGTTCATGATATAGTAGCAAACGGGCATGTGTCTGGCCGTTTCGACCTCCAAAGCTTCCTCTTCCTCTTCGACTTCCATTATTTGATCATACTCCCTAGGGAGCACTGAAACAACATTACATGTTACGTCGAATGATGCCTCTGACTCTGAGTTAAAATCGTCTGTCATTTCATCATCCTTGGTCACTGCCTCCTTTGACGCTTCTTGCACTGGAGCGGCAGGTGGCTTTTCAAACTTCACTCATTCCATCTGAGTCGAAGTCTGAACATTGCTGCTGGTTTCTGGCATGTCTTTCCCTACAGCTTCCTTCTCAGCCTTCTTTCGACGTTGGTATCTCCTCCATTGTGACTTCGTCATAGGATTCTTACCGTTATAATTTTCAGAAGGGTAAGTCACCCTTTTGGACTTCTGGAATTCTTTTCTGTATGACATAGAGGATCCCCGCTGTACTTCGAAGTCCTTCCATTTTCCTTGCCCCTGGGCTTGTCGGATTGGATTAACCCACCTATCATTTGGAGCTTTGGTTGTTGGTTTGAATGTGTTAGGGCGTCTTTCGCCTAACCTCTCCCTGTTTTTGTCCCCTCTTCTGGGATCGAATCTTTCTCCAGAAGGCCTCCAATTTCCTCTTCTCCTTTCCCTCTCTATTCCCTATAAGTTTTGTGCTGCCTTTTTGTCGAAAACGGCACTACAGCAAGGGCAAAGCATCACCTCAGACCTTTTCCTCTGGTATCTATGAATAAAATCTGCCAGATTTTCTTCCTCCCTAGGGTAAGCCACTTTCTGGTATTCCTCCCATCGACATTCTTTGTCAACTTGCATCGATGCATTCTGAGCCACGTCGACCATGTTTATATTGGCAGGTGATCCTGTGTCCAGGCTCAACTTATTCATCTTCAAGCTAAGGCCTTCATTGACCTCGTGTTCCTTCTTCATTCAATTTAAGTCCTCAGAGATTTTCTTTGTCAGAACCTTTGGGAGTGGACTCCTGGCAACATGTGGGCTGATGAATCCGACAGCTTTGTCTTTTGGATCCTCCATGGTTCTTCAGAGAATACCAACAGCAGCTTGTTTGCAAAAACCTTCAGCAGTTCCTTCGTTGATTTTGGCGAAACCCTCAGTAGTTTCATTATTGACTACGTCAAAACCCTCAGTAGTTTCATTACTGACTATGTCGAAACCCTCAGTAGCTTCATTGTTGACTATGTCGAAACCCTCAGTAGCTTCGTTGTTGATGCCCTCGGTGGCTTCTGTGTTGACTTTGTCGAAACCCTTAGTAGTTTCATTGATGTAGTTCTCGATGATCTTTGTGCCAAGGTCTTCAGTACCCTTGACATCACTGACTGGTCCACGCAATCAGTTGTGACTTCGACCATGTCACCTTTGTTAGCGGGGTCTTCAGCAACCTCCACCATATTCACGTTGTTATCGAAGCTATCAGCAGCCTTCATCATATCCATCCTATCGTCGAAGCCTTCAGCAACTTCAACCATATTCACTACGGATGGCTCAGCATAGTGGGCCTCCACCACCTGCAAGGAGTTTGAATCCACCTTCGCCTGGGATTTCGACTTGTCGCCGAATTTGAGCCTTCCATCTCTTATTGCATTCTGCACTAGATCCCTGAAAAGGAAACATTGAGACGTTTTATGACCCAAAAAATTGTGATATTTGCAAAAACCTCTCTTTTTCTGTTGCTCTAAAGGAAGCACCTTAGTACCAGGAGGCACTATCATTTGGCCATCCTTTACCAATAAATCAAATATTTCGTCACATTTTGTAACGTCGAACGTATAAGTTCTCTTAGGGAACTTGTCGTTCTTCTCCGATTCAATTGGATTTTTTCCGTTTGACGGAGCCAAGACTTTGCACGCATAAGGCGGACCTTGTTTTAACTCCGCCAAATCTACCTCTTGTTCGTCAAAATTTGATAATTCCTCCTCATCATCATCCTCACAAACTCTGACATATGCTACCCTTTCTTTCCTATTTTTATTAACCCTAATCTTAAATATTGGATGTGTAATTTCTTCCTGATGGAATAGTCGAGGCCACCAACGGCTATTTCGAATAACTCATGCTCTGGCACTTGTGTGAAACACCTTGCCTTGAGCAATCTGAACCTATTCAAATAGTCATTAATTGGTTCTGAGAATTTTCTCTTTACGCTAGCCAGTTCTTTCAGACTTATCTTCGTCTGCCCCATGTAAAATTGTTCATGGAATAACCTCTCCAACTGGGTCCAGGTATGTATCGAATTCGCGGGCAATGTGGTGAACCAAGTGAAAGCATTCTTCGTCAAAGAACTAGGAAAATATTTTATTCTCAAATTCTCATTTTACGCTATTTCGCCTGCTTCCATTAAGTATCGCACCACATGTTCGACCGTCGATTCACTGGTATCCCCTGAAAATTTTGTGAACTTGGGAACTTTCCATCTATGGGGCAATTCTTGCTGCAAAATATATTTCGATAAAGGGGAGGTATAACTGGGTCTTTGTAATCCCAAATTAATACCATTTCGTGCCATAATTCTTTCGACCATGGCAGCTAAATTATTCTTCGTCGGTATATCATTACAACGCATTTGTTTTATAATATTGTCAGCATTTTGGTTTTGATTTATTAGCAACACTCTTGGTTCTTGTTGAATAGGGATTTCGACCCCAGGGGGTTCGACTGTCCCTCCTTGGTTCAGAACTTCCGCCTGAGGGACGTTTGGTTTCCTTTGGTTTATGGTAGGTTCTTCTTCGACCGCTACCCTTGGGTTCTGAACTACTTGTTCCCTTGGGGGAGGTTGGGAGACACCGAAGAAATCAGCAATGCGCGTCATCTGTGCTGCCAATTGTTGATTCATTTGTGTCATGTTTTGGATCAAAGGGTTGAATATAACCCCCATTTGTTGGGCTAACATCTGGACCATATCATGGTTACTCTCATCCATTTGTTGCCTGATCACTTGTGCAGAGTTATTAGTAATGTTTGGCATGTAAGTTTGATACCCCGTTCCAAAAGGCTGGCTAATTCGACCCATATGGTTCACACCAGAACCAGACCCTTGCAAGGGCGAAGTTATGTTCATTGTTGGATCCGTAAATGCTGATGGCGCGTTATGCAAACTTACCATTACTGAAGTTGGCATTCCATATGGTTGTTCTCGATTTAGAGGCATCGAAAACCCAGATATAAAGGGTCTGTATATACCACCTGAAGGGGGAGGAGTCATTTGAGGCATTTGGGGTCCCATAGTTGAAAAACTAGGCTCACTCTGGGGAATTGAAAGTGCAGGCGTCGAACCCGCTGTTGATGGATTAGCCTCAGACACCGATATTGAGGTCGTATTGCCCCCAGTCGATGGATTAGGAGGTGATATTTCATTATTCGTAGGATTCTGATTGTTAGGCGGATTTTGATTCGCCATTCTGCATACTTGTCTTCTTCTGGGTCTTTCTTCATTGTTTATGGCTATTTTACCACTTCTTAGTCTCATACAACAAAACGAAGAAAAATTTCTTACGAGTAAAGTGTGAAATGAAGGTTTTTCAAATGTTAATAGCACAAGGTCCCACCGGGTGTGCCAATTTGTTTGCTTGGAAAATTCGCAAACAACCGCTGATCTCCTAATTTATGGAAAATTAGTTTACTTACAGGACCGATCAAACAAATCCTAGGACAATTTGCTTTAACAATTTTGGCAATTTGCGTTAGAAAACATTTTGTTTATTGAATTCATCATAGTTTTCACCAATTTTGTATTTTTTCGACAAAAGTAACAAAACTTTGCTCCTTAAAATAAATGGCGAAATGTAAATAACTTGCAAGTAAGAAAATGACAGAAAAGTAAAGGAAATTGTAAATGAAGAACTTAAAACTTTTGTTAAAATGCAAGGAATGAAAACTGGTTTTTTTCAAACGTACATTTTCTCAGTAACTACTCTTTTCTCTCTCACGGTTACTTTGAGTATTTCTTGAGTGATTTGTACAAATTCTGAACACACCGAAAATCTAGCACTAAGACTCCCTATTTATATACAATCGAAATAACCACCAATAACAGCCATTTCTCCTAATGGCGACAAATGGAATTCTGCATGCATTCGTCTACTAGATGTGTTCCACGCGTCCAATTTCAAAAGCGAAACTCCCTCCTAAAATTTGAATTTCAAACATCCGTCGAATGGGGAACATTTCTATTTTGTCGAAATATTCCTCATACTTAGAAAGATCTGCCAATGCTTTCCCTAAGTACCGTTTGTCTTTGACTTGCTTTTCCCATCAAAAACCTTCTAGTCGAAATGTCCTGTTGAATTTTCGACTTCGCTCTTGAACAATTATCTTGGCGTCGAAATTAGCAACCTACAGAGAGAAGATACAGATGCTTAGAAGCTTTGGAAGGTGCTTGGACAATGCAATTCGATCCCTCTTTCAAGTTGAAGCTTAAAAATGGCAGATGTTGTTCTAGGTGTTATAGTTAGGGTTTAAGTGTTTGAAGCTTCTCTATTCAATGCTCAGAGAAGGTTTGTGGAGTTTGGATGGAAGTGCACGAGTGAAATGGATGTTTGGATTGTTCTTGCAGATTTGTAAGAGCATGTGGATGGGAGAATGTGGAGAGTATTCATCCTTCTTTTGGGGTGAATCTGGTGTGTTTTGAAGTGTGGAACAATGCCCTATTTATAGGAAAGGCTGAGGGGTTGAGGCATGGTCAGAAATGGAAACTTGCCAAAATTTCCCTTTCTTTAAGTCACCTTCGCGTGAGCTGGCCTGGCTGAGTCAAGAGTCCTCAAAGCTCTAGTTCTAGGCTCTGTTGCATTGTGAACTGATTTGATTGGGTCAGAACCCAAATTACAAGGAGAAAAAAGAAGTTGTCATGCCTTTGGTTGAAAAAGTTTCTCTCACTTGATATCCACTTGCATCAACTTGCCTAACTTTAATATTTTAATGTTTCAACTTGGAAAAATCGTTGCATAGGCTCAGAACATGTTAACCTTGCCTCTAAACATCAGAATAGTGAGACATTTGGTGATTAGGAAGAGTAATGCATCATTATGCATAAGTTGGTAACTTGAAAATCAAGAAAAGGACCTCAAACTTCTTCTCTTCAAAACTCTCAGCTCACTCCATGGATTAGGGAGTTCTAGTACTTTTTGGAAAGCCCAAATGTCCTCTAAAACTTTCATGTTCACCCCAAGTTCTGGATCAAAAGGGATCTTGGTGAAAAGTGTGAGTGAAGTCAGCTGGTCTTTAAGGCAAAAAGTAGTGAAATTTCACTAAGTCCTTAAGTGCTTTGAACTTCCAAGCCTTGTAACTTAAAAACCAAGCCTTATCTTCCGATGGATCCTCTAATATGTTTTGGAGTTCATGATGAGAGCTTCAATTTGAGTTTTGTGTCACAAAATTTGGATGTGTGGTTTGAAAGTTATGCCTTTCCCAATTTTGCACAAGAAGTGAATTCTTCCATACTTAGAAAATTTTAAGAACAAAACCTTGCCCTTCTTGCAAGAAACTTTTCAAATGGTGATCTCTCATGCTCTCATTCAAGGATTGAACATGTTAGGATGGAGTATGACTTGAATACCTCATTTTGGGCCAATAGCATCAAAGTCAGAGGCTTGACTTTGTCAGTCAAAACCCTAATTTCCTCAGGAATACCACTGGATGATCTTTGAGGATCTTGCTTCTTCAATCTCTTCCAAGGTCCAAAGATGGCCTCTAAGGATGTTTATGAACATATGGAACCATGTCTCAAAGTTTGGGAACATGCCTTGGTCAAAATCAAAGGCAATGGCTAACTTGTCTAGACAAAACCCTAGTTTGACGGTAAGATGAACTTGTGACTCTTTGTACTAGTGATGAAAGCCATATGATCTTGATTTCTTGTTGAGGAATACCTCTTGAATGTAGGTAAGTTCAATTGGTTGATGAGCCAATCAAATCTTCACTGATCATGACAAACCTCTTCAGTGATTCTTCAGGTTAAAACCCAAATTTCACAAGTTTGGTCTGTGCCTCTTGTCGACTTGATTTGATCCAATGCCTTGTGATTCCAAACTGGTGAACCTTGTGATGATTGTATGGAGCCAGAGAATACTTTAGGAGACCTTGAATCATGTGGGAGCCTGGCTTAGGAAACCTTGCCCTCTTTCTAGTGTAAACCCTAGTTTTCAATACAAAAGAAACAAACTTGCAAGATGAAGTGGTTAGTTAACAATGCATAGATGATTGATCCCTACATGTGAGTGCAAGATGTTATGACATCTAAGGGGTAAAATTTGGGCTACAACACAGAGGCTTGCCACTTACAACAATTAGATGAAAGGAGGTTTACCAGGATAAGAGATGGACTACAACTTGGATTTTTTAATCAACAAGTGTGCCACTTATACAGTTATCTGGGATTAAGGTTTGTTTGTTTATCTGTTTTAATGTGTGATATACAGAGAAATATCTTCCTACAGAGAGATTTTGATTTCCTCTGAAGGGATGTTGATTTTTGTGTGCCTTGATCAAAGCCCAAGGTTGAAGCTAATAGGTTTATTGACTCCACTGGGGAGTTTATTATCTGTCTTGTATAAAGCCCAAGATTGAGGCTGAAAAAGAGAATGAATCTTTGGGGGATATCATTATACAAAGCCTAAGAGGAGGCTGAAAGTTGACTTTTCTGGGGAAATATTTTGTCTGTCTTGTACAAAGCCCAAGATTGAGGCTAAAAGAGGTTTTTGACTCCACTGAGGAATATTTTGTATGTGTCTTGTACAAAGCCCAAGGTTGAGGCTAAAATGGGAAATTGACTCTACTAGTGAAAGGTTTTATCTGTCTTGTACAAAGCCCAAGATTGAGGCTAAAAGAGGTTTTTGACTCCACTGAGGAATATTTTGTATGTGTCTTGTACAAAGCCCAAGGTTGAGGCTAAAATGGGAAATTGACTCTACTAGTGAAAGGTTTTATCTGTCTTGTACAAAGCCCAAGATTGAGGCTAAAATAAAATTGACTCAGCCGGAAAGTATGATTTGTCTTATACAAAGTCCAAGATTGAGGCTGACTCTACTGAGGAAAATCATTATACAAAGCCTAAGAGGAGGCTGAAAAGAGAATGACTCTGCTTAGATATTTATATGGTGTCTTGTACAAAGCCCAAGATTGAGGCTGACTTTTGCTGAAAAAAAGAAGGATCATTATGCAAAGCCTAAGAGGAGGCTAAAAATCATTGACTCAATAAGAGAGTGTTTTTATCTGTCTTGTACAAAGCCCAAGATTGAGGCTGAAAAGATGATTGACTCAACAAGAGAGTTTTTTAAGATCCTTATACAAAGCCTAAGAGGAGGCTAAAAGTGATTGACTCAACAAGAGAGTGAAGAAAGATCTTTATACAAAGCCTAAGAGGAGGCTAGCTTAGGGAATTTCTTATATAAAGCCTAAAGAGAAGGCTAATTTCTACTGAGGATTATTGAGATCCAGAGGCAGGTCCAAATTGGGGAATCAACTCTTGCTGAGGATTATAGAAGAGTTGAGATATCAGACCTTGAGGTTCTGATAAAGGTTTATTGATAGTGATTTGACCCTAGCTGAGGAAAAAATAAAGTGAGAGTTTAAACTCTGTTGGTGATTGATGAGATGATTAGGGTTTATCCTGTGCTTTCGTGAAACTTGAGGGTTTCTTTGAAATCCAAGAGGAGATGAGACTGTCCAAGTCTACTGGTATGGGAAGGTTTATCTTTGTATGATGCCCAATAGGAGGCTGGTGTTTTAAGGGATGAGAATCAACCCTAAATTGTTTAGATGTTTTGACTCTTTGGAAAGACTACTCTAACAAAGGATGACTAGGTTCTGCCCTACACCTGTAAGAGGTATTTGAGTCCTTGTACTAAGCCCAAGAGGAGGCATGAGAACTTCTAAGAAGCCTGAGGATCCTTGTACAAAGCCCAAGAGGAGGCTGAGGATGCGTTTAGGAAGCCTGTGGGTCCAAACTTAAGAAAAGTTCAAGAAAGGTTTCACCAGGAATAATATTTTCTTTAGTGAACAATTCTAGGGTTTGAAGAAATTCAAGAGAGGTTTCACTGGGAATTAATCCTCTTTGGGGGAAATGAATTTCCTTGACAATTTTCTAATAGTGACAGTTTGAGAAAAGTTTCACTAGGAATAATCCATTTCTCTTTGTTCCATATTGTATAAGCCCAAGAGGAGGCAAGACTGTATCTGGAAGTTCCTATGGGGAGCTAGTTTTGACTGTATTGAAAGAGTGACCACTGGCTTTATCTAATCCTAGACCTAATTGCCGGGGAAAACTCTATACAGATATACAGGCATATATATACAGATGAAATATATACTGTATGTAAAAGAGGGTAGGAGGACTTAGAGGTGAGCAAGCTTCCAGCACAAACATATATATATATATATATATATATATATATATATTTGTGTGTGTGTATGTGTGTGTGTGTGTGTGTGCAAGTATGTAAAAGAAAGCTGATAAAACTTACAAGTGAGCAAGCTTCCATTGTAATAGCTGTATGGTTAGTTGTTCAAGAAATTAAAGAAAGTTTTGATAACAACTATGAATTTGAACCTAAATCAAAAGTGAAAGTTGTTTTTGAAAAGAAGATTGGGGCTTATACTCAAGGAGAGGCCCAGATGAAAAACAGTAATTGTATCGTTATTTTGAAGACTGTACTGGGACTTATACAATGACTGAGGCCCAAAAAAGGTTTTATTTACTCTATCAAGAGGCCCAAAGTTTATTTTTGTACAAGAGATGAGGCTTACAACTCAAGGAGAGGCCCAGATGAAAAATAACGATCGCACCGTTATTTTGAGAATCGTATCAGGGCTTATACAATGACTGAGGCCCAAAAATTATTTATGTAGAAAAAAGGGTTGGGTCTTACACTCTATTAGAGGCCCTAAAGTGTTTTTGTGAAGTTTGAAAAATCAAGAATTAGATAAAACCCTAATTTTGAATTTAAAAGATAATTTTTAAAGGGAATTAAATAATAAATGATATAAAATACCAAATATATTCAAAAACAATTTGTATACTTTGAAAAATATTTTGAAAACTCATGTTTATTCACATGAAAGCTTGAAATTCATTTGAAGTGTGAAAATCAAGGTGAGAATTTTATTTTAAAATGTTTAAAATAAATAAAATGAAATTAATTACAAAAAATTCTATCTATATTAAAAAATAATATAAATAGGATTTTTTTTTTTGTAAATTAAAATAATTTAACATTTTTTTGAATTTTCAAAAAAAGAACCAAACAAAAATAATTAAAATTGAGAGAGAAATTAATTTTGGAATTAATTAGCAAAAACCATAAAATATGTGAAAATAGCAAAATATGGTCAAAATTGCAAAATGGCCTGGGTGGGTCTTGAACCCACGACCTCCCATCCAAACACACATGTGCGCTACCACTGGGGTGGTGATACATCCGTGTATCAAAACCACCACATCAACATATATGGGTGCCTTGGTTTTAGGCTTGGC
Source organism: Lathyrus tuberosus (assembly GCA_022829125.1). NCBI lineage: Eukaryota > Viridiplantae > Streptophyta > Magnoliopsida > Fabales > Fabaceae > Lathyrus > Lathyrus tuberosus. The sequence continues at coordinate 397,037 of JALAZF010000829.1, forward strand.
CAAGGCACCATGGTTTGGCCCTTGCCCAAGGTAAGGCCTGATTTTAGGCCTCTTGCATGAAGACTCTAACTTCCTTATTTCTCCATGGATTTGGACAAAATTTAGGTGTATCATGCCTAGAATTTCATGAGGAATCCAATGGTGCCTTTAGAATTTTCAGAAAATGTTTCTATTTTAAAATCAAATAATGATTTCAAAATAGGCATAGATTTGCATGTTCTATGCTATCTCATTGTACAGGCAATAATAGCATGACAAATTGGTTCAAACATAACATATATGATATGTATGAGATGTCCATGATACATAGACATCAAAGCAATGCATGATTTAGAGAGTTCTAGTTGTGATGCACTTACCTCTAGAAGCTCCTTGTGCTAACTGTCAAGATCCTTATGCCATAAGTAGTCCAATGCTTTAGCACTCTTGATTGATCCCTTAGAAGTTATTAGGATGATCAAAACTAGCTGGAATCCTCAGGAACAAGAATTGGCTCTTTCATGCAAAAGGGGCAAAAGTGACCAAGATAGTAACTCTCTCAAATGGTGTTCCAGATGAGGGAAACCAATTGGGACAGTTTGAGGATGATATTTGGAGTGTGTTTGAGGCTTTGTTTGGTTTTGAAAGTGAATGAATCAAAACATGGCTTGCAAAATGGAAAACAGTCAAAATTTGAGGTTTTGGAGGTTGACTTTATGATTTTAGTGTTTCAGATCAAGGGTGAGTGTTTGAACAACTTAGATATGATACATTGGATGTGTTTGGAACATGAACTATGGTGGAATTGCTCTCTAACTCAAAAACTCAGAGATGACTTGCAAAAGAAGGCATTTTGGCCTAATGAGAGAGATTTTGAGGAAAGCATCAATTTTAGTGCTTTGGTGTACTCAAACTGATCACAATTGATGCCTAGTTATGGAGAGCAAGTTTGTTTTGAAAGCAATAGTGAATGGCAACTTGGACAGTCCCTTGGCCAATTGTAGCATAAAGGCATCTTTAGTCCCCTATAGCCATTGACTTGAGGTTAGGGCACGAGCCTATGGTCCTTTGATTCAGAGCTGAATCTTGACTCATTCAGTCAGCAATGTCTCAGTCCATGCCACCTTGATGCATTCATTGAATGCTTGGAAACCAAATTAGTGTCGTTGAGCTTTTTAGCCTTTTAGGGCATTTATGGCTACATGTAGTTCCATGGACTTGGGAGGCTTCTGGATCAGATCATTCCTCTTTGATTTTATCCCTTGTGGTGTCCAAATGGATGATAAGGCTTGGAATTATCTGATTTTTCCAAATCGAGCAAATGACCTATAATCTGTCTTGAACAAAATCAGTCCATGATGCCATGTTCCAAGGGTTGGAACTCCCTACTCAAATTAAATTTGGAGATGATCTGGTACTTGTTGGGAAGCCCTCATGGCATACTTCAACTTTGATGTCTAACATTGGTCCTGGTTCAGCTTGGATCAAAGTGAAAAATGCCTCTACATTTTGGAAAAAATAAGACAGATTTTGACTTATTGAAAATTTCACTAAGTGTTGGAAAAAGTGGAATTTTCATGTTTTTGTGATTTTGATCAATCCATAACTCAAAATCCATGAGGATTTGGAATCTGTTGTAGTTGACATATTTGAAGTATGTCAGATGGACTTTCATTTGAGTTTGAATGGGAGAAAAAGGCCTTGTTATGAATGTATTTGAAGTATATTTAAAATCCATCAAGAAACCCTAATTCCTGATTTTTTATGAATGCATCCCCTGAGGCAAAATTGACTTGATGATTGGGTCCATGAGGTACCTTGAGGTATCTTGGGTTGTGTTTTGGAGCATTGGCTCATGCCTAGAGGAAAATTTTCATCTAGAGACCTTGGTCGACCAAAACCCTAATTTGGTGACACTGGAAATCTCGAGGCTTGATCCACTTGGATTGTTGCAACGTTGTTCTTGATTCTTGATGTTGGAGTGCTCCTGATCCTTTATGGGTGTTTGAGAGGTTAGACAAGTTGAAGATCATGGCATTTCTTGATTGATCCTTTGTCTAAGTGCTCTGAGAGGGATGGAAACCCTAATTCTTGATTGTAGTGAATGCTAAACCATTTTTGAGGAGATTGATGAGGCATGAAGGTACATCCATATTGTGGTAATGATTCTCACAATGATGGGAAATCTTGGTGGTCAAAATTTGGGGTATGACAGATGCCCCTATTTAATCTTCTTGGACCCGAAGGTGTGAATGGCGAAGGTATTCGGACATTCAGGGTGCAAGAGAATTAAATATCAGAATGCCCAAAATTTTGATGGTTGTTATGAATGGCCGCTTGCTCATCCATCTTCGTTTGCTAAGCAATGATGCTTAAAAAGAAGGTAAAACCTCACATTGCTCCCGGTCTTCAGCCACGGAACTGGTCTTAGTTTCTTGATAAACTTCCCCTTGATCCTGGTCTTCAGCCAAGGAACTGGTCTCAGTTTTCTTTTGAAATAAACCTCCCCTCGGTCGTGGTCTTCAGCCACGGATCTGGTCTCAGTTTCTTCTTGTCGAGTTCCACCCTTGACAAGGGACGCTATGTGTAGCGGTTTTCATCAAACTTCTCGCCGAGTTTCAACTGGGGAGATACCATTTGCTTGAAAAAGTTTTGATGTCAGACTTGCTGGGGAAACCCATTCGTCTGAGCTGTAGAGGTGTGCAAACTTCTCTGTTGGAGATGCCATTTGTTGACTCTACTGGGGAAAACGAGTCTCTTGAGAGACTGTTTTTTGCTTGGGGATATTACATCATACTTTCCTTCGAGATCTTTTCGGAGAAATGCCATGTGATGTAATCCAATTTTGAGTTACTGATGACTTCATTAATATTAACTTTCTCGGGAGAAAAACCAATGTGTTGGTGAGAGTCTTTGGTTGAGAGGCTTTCTTTGGGGATTTTACTTAATCCGGGAAAGCAAAAATGTCACCTTCAATGGTGAAGAGTGACGTTTGTCGAATGTCTTCTTGCCTTTCAGGGGTTCAAGTTATCAAAGTGGCCGAGGACCGTCTCCACTCCCGAAATAAACTGGGGGAGAAATTGATCAAATGACAAGTCTCCTGACGAGGAAAGAACTGACAACTCGATTGATAAAAGGACTTTATCAATTGGGGGTAAGACTTACCAGAGTGATAGTAATGCAATATGATTATGGATGTGAATCAATTATGCATGAAGTATGTATATTTATGCTGATAAAACTGACGCGACATACAGACTAATAGATGGACACGACTGGATACTCGGCCACGGTGGGGGATGAAAAGTATCACTGGTTCAAAAATAGCAATCCTTCCTTGCTTAAGAAACACAGTCCCTGTGGGGAGAAATAATTGCTCAATTGGTCTTAAGAGGTAAGAACCCTGCTGGGGATCTTAGATGAAACATGGCATCTGAAACAGTTGATCCTTCATTCAGGTGTACTGGTTTAGAAGGAGTATTTTGATTATGCACTTTGAGGTTCAATCACCTTCAGAGAAGCGATCGATGTTCTTTTCGATGTTCATCAGTCAAAAAGAATTGCCATCTTTATTTTAAAAGCAGAAAAATTTGACAAGTAAATTCATTTTTGTTTTATTTCAAGAATCGTCAATCATATTAAAAATGTCATTCTGTAAAACTAAAACAAATGAGAATTACAAACAAAAGCACTAGGGCTCAAATTTTATTGATAGAATGGAAATCAGCTAAGCGCGTGATTCCATTGAGCATTACAAAGTTTAGAAAATGGTAATTTACGGGAAAAGGGGCTACATTGAAACATAACAACCATTATCCTTCAACCAACTTTGAATTCTGGACGCCCTTTCGGGTTTTCAATTCACTGAGACTTTTTTTTTGGCAAAGTATTTCTTGACTATGTCAACATTTGGTGGGTTGGTAAACTCCTCTCTATCCATGGTTGCGAGTCTCAGGGCACTGCCTCAAAAAGCTTTCTTGACCACATAGGGGCCGTCATAGTTCAGAGTCCATTTGCCCCGGGAATCAGTGAGAAATGATTATATCTTCTTGAGCACGAGGTCTCATTTTCTGAAGACACGGGGTCGGACCTTTTTGTCAAACGTTTTCTTCATTCTTTACTGATACAACTGACCATGGCACAGAGCCGTTATTCGCTTTTCTTCTATCAGATTCAGTTCTTCGTGTCGACTTTGACACCATTCAGCCTCTGTTAGCTTAGCTTCCATCAATACCCTGATTGATGGGATCTCTACTTCTATGGGAAGCACTGCTTCCATGCCATATACTAGATAGAAAGGGGTTGCCCTGATAATCGTGAAGAGCAAAAGGCAGCATTTCGTGCCAGTCTTTGTAGGTTACAACCATCTTTTGAACAATCTTCTTGATGTTCTTGTTAGCCGCTTCTACCGCTCCGTTCATCTTAGGTCGGTAGAGAGATGAGTTATGGTTTTCAATCTTGAACTCAGCACACAACTCTTTCATCAACTTATTGTTCAAGTTAGATCTATTGTCAGTAATGATCTGGCTTGGAACACCATAACGGCAAATGAGATTGTTTTTGATAAATCGGACTAAGACTTGTCGGGTTACATTGGGGTATGATACTTCTTCGACCCATTTGGTGAAGTAGTCAATGGCTACCAGGATGAACCGATGTCCGTTTGAAGCCTTGGGTTCGATCATACCAATTAGTTTAATTCTCCATATAGAAAAAGGCCACGGGGAAGAGAGCATTTGAGACGCGTTGGCGGTACATGGATTTTGTCAGCGTATATCTGACACTTGTGACACTTCCTCATGTACTTGTAGTAATCGGATTCCATGGTCAACCAATAGTATCCTGCTCTCAGAATTTTTATCACCATTGTGTGTTCGTTGGCATGAGTGCCAAAGGATCCTTCGTGAATTTCTTTCATCAACTGGTTTGCCTCTGCTCTGTCTACGCATCAGAGCAAGATCATGTCGAAGATTCTCTTATAGAGTGTATCACCGCTTAGGAAGAAGTTGCCTGCCAACCTTCTAAGGGTTTTCCTATCTTTTCTGGATGCCCCAGGCGGGTATTCTAGTCTTTGAAGGAAGTATTTGATATTGTGATACCATGGTTTGTCATTTATGACTGCTTGGATCGTGAAGATGTACGCGGGCCTCTCAAGGTGCATTACGTCAATCCTAGGCACGTCGTTCCATTGACCTACACTAATCATGGAAGAGAGAGTGGCTAGTGCATCAGCCATGTGATTCTCTTCACGAGGGATATGATGAAACTCGATTCAGTTGAAGAAGGGTAACAACCTTCTCACGTAGTCTTTGTAAGGAATCAGTCCTGATTGGTATGTGTTCCAATCTCCATTGATTTGATTGATAACCAAGGCTGAGTCTCCATATACATCCAAGTTCTTTATCCTTAAGTCAATTGCTTCTTCGAGACTGTTGTAGCGAGCGATTTTTGTCGGTGACACGACCACCTTATCGCTGAAGTTTGGGTTTTCCTCCTCAAGGAGAAAGGGTGTTAGTTTCTGATTTCTTATTTATCCCATGAAGCAGGAAGGGAAAGAGAAGGTATCTAAAACTAACCTTGCACGCGAATGTTTAACTGAACAAACGCTTAAAAGAGATTGGGGGGTCCGAGGTCAGGTTATACAATGGGTAGTTGTCAATTACCCATCCTATATATGGTTATCCACATGATGTTAGCTTTAGGTCTCGCTTTGTAATTGATAGTGTTTATCTCCTGATGGGTTGGGAAAGTTTCTTGGGAAGAGTGAGTGAGTTTTGTTTTCGGTGAAAAACGATGATGATGATGGTTTAAGGTATGAAACCTAAAGTTTTGATTGATATGAAGGTACTGGACCTAAGGTTTTTGATTGGTATGCTCGCTAAGATTTTGCAATCTTATGCCTACGTATTCCCGTTTAAACGAAACAGGGAAATCTGAGCAATCATAGTTCTTCCTATTCTAAGGGAGGAAAATGAGGTTTTGGTGTCTTGTTCAAAGCCCGAGATTGAAGCTAAAAGGGTATTTGTGACTTGTTCAAAGCCCAAGATTGAAGCTAAAAGGGTATTGAGATGGAATTTGTCATCTCTAAAGAGAGATCGTTGACTTTTGTGTGCCTTGATCAAAGCACAAGGTTGATGCTAAAAGGTTAATTGATTTGGCTAGGGGATTTCTTTATACAAAGCCTAAGAGGAGGCTGGATAAGACTGACTCAACAAGAGAGTGTTTTATCTGTTTTGTACAAAGCCCAAGATTGAGGCTAAAAAAGAGACTGACTCTTTGGGGATATCATTATACAAAGCCTAAGAGGAGGCTAAAAAAGGGTTTTGACTCTGTCGGGGAGGTTTATATGTGTCTTGTACAAAGCCCAAGATTGAGGCTGAATTGGGAAATTAACTGGCTCCGGTGAGGATATTTTTTAAGTGTTTTGTATAAAGCCCAAGATTGAGGATGCAATGAGTTTGACTCTGCTTGGTGAAATTATTCCTCAAAGCCTAAACGAAGGCTGGGAGGAAAGGACTTGGCTGGGGAAGGTATCTGTCCCCAGCTCAAGAGAGGGAAATTTATGTCTTGTACAAAGCCCAAGATTAAGGCTAAAGGGTTCTGACTCAACAAGAGAGTGTTTTTATTTGTCTCGTACGAAGTCCGAGATAGAGGCTAAAAGGGGTTGACTCAACAAGAGAGTCTGAAAAGTGATTGACCCAACAAGAGAGTCTGAAAGTTGATTTACTCAACAAGAGAGTCTTTTAAGGTGATGGACTCAACAAGAGAGTCAGAAAGTTGATTGACTCAACAAGGGAGTCTTTTATACTCAACAAGAGAGTGATTTGTTGTCTCGTATGAAGCCGGAGACTGTGGCAAAAAAGGTATTGACTCAACGAGAGAGTCTTTTATACTCAACAAGAGAGTGATTTTCCGTCTCGTATGGAGCCCGAGACTGATGCAAAAAAGGTATTGACTCAATAAGAGAGTCTGAGAAGGTTAGCTCTGCTGGGGAGAATAATTTGTACAAAGCCCAAGAGGAGGCTGACTTCGCGGAGGAAGGATCATTATACAAAGCCTAAGAGGAGGCTAACTTACTGCTGGGGATAATTGAGATCCCTAGGCAGGCCCAAGTGGGGGGATCAACTCTTGCTGAGGATTACAGAAGAGTTGAGGCATCAGATGCCTTGAGGTTCTGATTTAAGATTGACCCTAGTCGGGGAATTTTTAAGAGAGAGGCCGGGTTTTAACTCAACTGGGAATTGATCGGAGTATCAGGGCTTCTCCTACGCTCGTAGGGAATTTGAGAATGTCTTTGATACTCAAGGGGGTTTATACTGTCCAAGTCTACTGGTGATGAAGATTTTTATCTTTTGTAGGATGCCAAAAAGAGGGCAAGGGCCTTAAGGGATAAGAATCAACCCTAAAGTGGTCTGAGGTTTGACACTGGAAAGACTGCTCTAGCAAAGGATGACTAAGTTCTGTCTTATACCTTTAAGAGGTCGTGAGGGTCCTTGTATTAAGCCCAAGGATGGCATGAGAACTTCTAAGAAGTCGAAGAATCCTTATACAAAGCCCAAGAGGAGGCAGGGATGCTTTTAGGAAGCCTGTGGGTCCCCAAACCAAGAGAAGTTCAAGAAATTCAATTCACAAAGAAGAGATCATTCCAGAAAAGTTCAAGGGTTTGGAAGAAACTCAAGAGATGCTATTCACGGAGAATAGACCAACTCTGGGGAGTAGAATTTCTTTTACAATTTCTAGGGGTGACAGTCTGAGAAAAGGTTCAACGATAATACTGCCTTTCTCTTTGTTCCATATTGTTTAACCCCAAGAGAAGGGAAGACTGTATCTGGAAATCCTATGGGGATCTAGTTTTGTTTGTATTTAAAGAGTGGCCAACAGGGCTTTACCTAGTTCTAGGCGTGGTTGCCGGGGAAAACTCTAAATAACTGTACTAGTATATATACAGTTGATATATGACAAGTATTTAAAATGTATAAAAGAAGACAAACCATGCACAGCTTCCCACAATACAGTTATGTATATGAAAGCATATAAAAGAAAGCGGATAAACACTTACCCGTTGTAGAGCTTCCATGCTGTTTTGTTAGTTGTTCATAGAAATTAAAGAAAGTTTTGATAGCAACTATACCTTTGGATTCAAAATCAAAGGAGAAAGTATTTTGAACAGAGATTGGGGCTTACAGCTCAGGGAGAGGCCCAAATTTTAACAGTGATTGCACTGTTGTTTCGAATATCGTATCGGGACTTATACAACGACTGAGGCCCAAAAGGTTTTGGTCAAAAAAGGGGATTGGGTCTTACACTCTATTAGAGGCCCAAAGTTTATTTTTGTACAGGAGATGGGGCTTACAACTCAGGGAGATGCCCGGTTGATTTTGAAAAGGCGACGATCGCGTCGTTGTTTTGAAAATATACAGAGGGACTTATACAATATGTGAGGCCCAACAAATGTTTATTTACAAAAGGGGTTGGGTCTTACACTCTATTAGAGGCCCAAAAGTGTTTTTTAAGAAAAAGAACTGGGACTTATAGCTCGAGGAGAGGCACAGAGGATTTGATTTTAAACTGACGATCGCGCCGAGATTCTTTTAACGCAGAGGTACTTATATAATATCTGAGGCCCAAATGGTTTTGGTTAAAAGGGGATTGGGTCTTACACTCTATTAGAGGCCCAAAAGTGTTTGAAAAAAGATTTGTTTAGGGTGATTAAGATCAAAACCCTAAATTAATTTCAAAATGTATTTTATTTAAATAGAAACTTAATTAAAATGATCAAAATTATCAAAGATGTGTGAAAAACAAGTTGTGATCTTAGATTAATGTTTGAAAAATCATATTTTTATCCACAAAATGATTGGAAACCATTCAAGTTTGGAAAATCAAGAAGGAAAATATATTTTAAATGTTAAAAAACAAATAAATATTAATTCTTTGCAAAAATATCAAGTATATGAAATAAATAATATTTTTTTGAAATTTTTGTAAAATAAAATATTTTAACATTTTTGTGAATTATTAAAAAAAGAATCAACTCAAAATCATTAAAATTCAGAGAGAAATTAATTTTTGAATCAATTAAATAAAATTACTAAATTCAAATATTTGAAAGTTTGAAAAAGGGCGCCAAGAACACCTTGGTTTTTCCCGCGTGCTCTGTTTTGCCCAGATTTGCATTTTCTCATCAATCTCACTGAATACTTGATGAAATCACACAATCCACATATCAATCTGCTAGTTTTCACCTCACGATCATGTCTATGGTCTTTAATTTCATTCATTTTAAGCATGGAATAAGAAATCAAAGAGAAAACCTCAAGAACCCTAAATTCTGCATAAAGGCTGAGAATTTTGATACACGATTCATACAAAGCAATTAATTGAGGGGAAACCCTCCATACATGATTATGAACATATTGCAAAATTATTGTGTGAGGAAATATGCATGAATCATGAGATGACCAAGTTTAGGCTTACTTGAAGGTCGTGGCAACAAGAGCAATTTGATTTTTGAGTTGGAGGTTTTACAGATGAGTTGTGATGATCTGAACAGCTTCCTACACCATATGGAATGTGTTTGAATGCTTGGAGTGATTGGAAATGGACTGGAACAGGTTATGGCACCTCAACTACAACTTGGTTGAAAGCTTGAGCAATTGGCTGGTGATTTTGTGGAATTGGTGTTCCAGATGTTGTTTAAGTGTTTGGATCACTTCTATATGATATTTATGAGGTGTGTGTGTCATTGGTTTGGTTGGAATTACTCTCAAGCTCAAAACCCGATAGTGACTTGCTTTGGAAGGCAAAATTGGAGTGAAAGAGGTGATTTTGAGGAAAGCATTAGTTTGGGTGCTTTGGTGTACTCAAAATGATCACAAATGAGGTCTATTTATAATAGAGCAAGTTTGTTTTGCAAGGAATAGGGTATGGCAACTGGTACAGGTCTGTGGCCAATTGGATCATTTTGGAATCTCAAGTTCCCTCTAGCCATTGACTAGAGATTAGAGCACAGGCCTATGTGTCTTTGGCTCAGGGATATATCTTGACTGAACTTGGATAACATTGTCTTGATGAATGCCACCTCTATGCATCAGTTAAATGCTTTGAAACAAAATTGAATATTCGAAGCATCTTCGAATTTAGGAGTGTCATGCCTAAACATAGATCCATTTACTTGGGAGGTTGATAGATCAGGGTTTGTCCCTTGGTTATACCCTCTTGAGGTGTGCGGATGGATAAGCATGCTTTGGAATTGCACAATTTGAGCAAATCGAGCCTTTATGCACAAATCTGCCTTGCCAAGACAGTTTGTAGCAAGGCATGTTGTAGTTGTCATAACTCCTAGCTCAGGTGGAGTTTGATGGAGTTCTTGGACATTTTGGAAAGCCCTTATGTGACACAACACATGTGTGATATAGTTTGTCTTAAAATTTTTTGGATCCAAGTGAAAAATGCCCCTACATTTTGAGAAAAAGCAAGACAGATTCTGACTAAGTGAAAATTTCACTAAGTGTTGGAAAAAAGTGACATTTCATGTTTTCAGCCATTTTGATCACTCCATAACTTGAAATCCATGAGGAATTGGAATGAGGTGTAGTTGACACTTTTAAAGTATGCCATGAGAGCTAAAAATCCATCTTTGGACCATCCAAAATGGTTGCTTGGATCTCAAGTTATGATCCTTGGAAGTTGGTACCCTAGCCACTTTATTCCATAACTTTGAAAAAATTCTAAGTTTTTATGGTTACCCCTTTTATACGTTATCCCACTTTCTTTGATTTTTATTGATGAATGATGATTAAAATCACATATTAACATTGTTTTAGGGTTGAGGAACCATAATTGTGAAAAATCTCAAAAAGTCAAACTTGACTTTTGTGCACAGTTGACTTTTTATCAGATGAATTCCAAACTGTGCAATCCTTTGTGAAATCAAGTTCTTGACCTAAATAAAACTTGATGGATATGTTCCATAGGTGTTATATGGTGTATTGAATCATGTCTCAAGGTTTGGGAGCATGTATGAGTCAAAAGTCAAAGGTACAGTTGACTTTTTCCCCGAAACCCTAATTGTGGCCCAGATGAAATTGAAACTTGTGGACCAAGCTTCTTGGATCAATCTATTGTTGCAAATTGATCAATGTGGTGTATTAGAGACCCTCAAACCATGTCTTGAGGTCTTGGCTCATGTTTTGTCCCAAAAGTCAACTTAGGGGTGAATTAGGTCAAGAAACCCTAATTCCTGATGTTTGGTGAATGCATCCCCTGAGGCTAAATTGACATGATGATTGGGTTTATGAGGTCCCTTGGAGTATATTAGGTTATACTTTGAATCATTGGCTCATGTCCAGAGGAAAATTTCCATCTGGAAGCCTCAGTCGACCAAAACCCTAATTTGGTGACACTAGCGATCTTGAGGCTTGATCCACTTGGAATGTTGCAACTTTGTGCTTGATTCTTGATGTGGGAGTCCTCTTGATCCTTTATAGGTGTTTGAGAGGTTAGAAAATTTTAGGATCATGTCATTTCTTGATTGATCCTTTGTCTAAAAGCTTTGAGAGGGCTTGAAACCCTAATATTTAATAGTAGTGAATGCCCAAACATCTATGAGGAGATTGATTGAGGCATGTTGGTACATCTATATTGTGATGATGATTTGCACAATGAAGGGAAATCTTAGTGGCCAAAATTTGGGGTATGACAGATGCCCCTATTTAATCTTCTTGGACCCGAAGGGATGAATGGCGAAGGTATTCGGCATTCGGGGTGCAAGATGATTAAATATCGGAATACCCGAAATTTTGATGGTGGTTATGAATGGTAGTTTGGTCATCCATCTTCTTTTGCTAAGCGTTGATGCTTAGAAAAGGTAAAAACTTCCCCTCGATCCTGGTTTCCTACCAAGGAACTGGTCTCAGTTTTCTGAAATAAACTTCCCCTCGATCCTGGTTTCCTACTAAGGAACTGGTCTCAGTTTTTGATGTAAACTTCCCCTCCATCCCGGTTTCCTACCATGGAACTGGTCTCAGTTTCTTTTATAAAATTCCCCTCGATCCTGGTTTCTTACCAAGGAACTGGTCTCAGTTTATTTTGTCAATAAACTTTCTTGACAAGAGACGCTATTTGTAACGGTTTTCCTCAAACTTCCCGCCGAATTTTCCTGGAGAGATGCCATTTGATGGAAAAAGTTTTGATGGCAGACTTGCCGGGGAACCCATTCGTCTGAGCTGCAGAGGTGTACAAACTTCTCTAGTGGAGAAGCCATTTATTGACTCTACTGGGGAAAACGAGTCTCTTGAGAGACTACTTTTGCTTGGGGATATTACATCATACCTTTCCTCGAGATCTTCTCAGAGGAATGCCATGTGATGTAATCCAAATTTGAGGTGTTGATGACCTTTTTGTTAGCGAATTTTCAGAAGGAGAACTGTTGTATTTCCGAATTTCTGATTAAGAGGCTTTCTCTGGGGATTTTCCTTAATCCGGTAAAGGTAAGATATCATCTTTGATGGTGAAGAGTGACATTTGTCAAAGGTCTTCTTGTTTTTCAGAGGTTCAAGTTATCAAAGTGGTCGAGGACCATCTCCAATCCAGAAATAAACTGGGAGAGACATTGCTTTAGATGATCTGCCTCTTGACGAGGAAAGAACTGACAACTCGATTGAGAGTACTTTTTATCACTTGGGGAAAAGACCGACCAGAGTGATAGTGATACGATATGAATATGAATGCAAATAAATAATGCATGATGTATGAACGTGTATGCTGACAAAACTGACACGACATACAGGCTAATAGATGAACATGACTGGATACTCGGCCACTGCAGGGGATAAAAAGTACCATTTGTTCAAGATAGCAATTCTGCCTTGCTTAGGAGAGATAGTCCCCAAGGGGAGACAACCGTTGGTCGGGCTTAGGAGATGAGAACTCTGCCGGGGATGTCAGATGGAATATTTGCATCTGACATAGATGATCCTTCATTCAGGCGCACTGGTTTTAGAAAGAGTACTTTGATTCTGCACTTTGAGGTTCGATTACTTCGGGAGAAGCAATCGATGTGCTTTGGATGTTCAACAGTCAAAAGAAATTGCCATATTTATTTTAAAAGAGGGAAAACAGATTGACAAGTAAATTTATTTTTGTTTTATTTCAAGAATCGTTAATCATGTTAAAATGCCGTTCTCTAAAGCTAAAACAAATGAGAATTATAAACAAAAGCACTAGGGCTCAAATTTTATTGATAGGATGGAAATCAGCCAAACGCGTAATTCCATGGAGTATTTACAAAGTTAGAAAATGGTAATTTAAGGGAAAAGGGATACATTGAAACATAACGACCAATATCCTTCTACCAACTTTGAATTCAGGACATCCTGAGCTTCTGTCGAAGATGACCTTGACTGGAGTTTACCCTGCTGGATGGCATGACTGCTGAGGGATTCAACCTTGTCAGACGTAGTTACTTGCCATTATCCTTAACTTTTTCCTGGATTGTACTTTTTAATTTCCAATCCATCGGGATGATTTTCTATTATGTCTCTAATTTTTGCCCAGATCGTCCTTTCGGGTTTTCAATCCACCAAGACGTTTTTTTTTATTTAGGCGAAGTATTTCTTGACTACGTCAACATTCGTGGGGTAGGAAAATTCCTCTCCATCCATGGTTGCGAGTCTCAAGGCACCGCCTGAGAAAGCTTTCTTGACCATGTAGGGGCTGTCATAATTTAGAGTCCATTTGCCCCGGGAATCAGTGAGAAATGATTATATATTTTTTAGCACAAGGTCTCCTTTCCGGAAGACGGGAGGTCGGACCTTTTTGTCAAACGCCTTCTTCATTCTTTGTTAATACAACTGACCGTGGCATAGTGTCGTTATTCGCTTCTCTTCGATCAGATTCAGTTCATTGTGTCGACTTTGACACCATTCAGCCTCTGTTAGCTTAGCTTCCATCAATACCCGGATTGATGGGATCTCTACTTCTACGGGCAGGACTGCCTCCATGCCATATACTAGAGAGAAAGGGGTTGCCCCTGTTGAAGTGCGAACAGATGTGCGATAGCCGTGAAGAGCATTGGGTAACATCTCGTCCCAATATTTGTAGGTTACAACCATCTTCTGAACAATCTTCTTGATGTTCTTGTAAGCCGCTTCTACCGCTCCGTTCATCTTGGGTCGGTAGGGAGATGAGTTATAGTGTACGATCTTGAACTCAGCGTACAACGCTTTCATCATCTTGTTATTCAAGTTGGATCCATTATCGGTAATGATCTGGCTTGGAACACCATAACGGCAAATGATACTATTTTTGACAAATCGGACCACCATTTTTTGGGTTATATTGGTGTATGACGCTGCTTCGACCCACTTGGGGAAGTAGTCAATGGCTACCAGGATAAACTGATGTCCGTTTGAAGCCTTGGGTTCGATCATGCTAACCATGGGGAAGAGATAACTTTGAGATGTGTTGGCGGTACATGGATTTTGTCTGAGTATATCTGACACTTGTGACACCTCCTCATGTACTCGTAGCACTCGGATTCCATGGTCAACCAATAGTACCCTGCTCTTAGAATTTTTCTCGCCATTGTGTGTCCGCTAGCATGAGTGCCAAAGGATCCTTCATGAATTTCTTTTATCAGCGTGTTTGCTTCTGGTCTGTCTACGCATCGGAGCAAGGCCATGTCAAAGTTTCTCTTATAAAGTGTATCACCGCTCAAAAAGAAGCTGCCAGCCAGCCTTCTGAGGGTCTTTCTATCTTTCCTAGATGCCCCAGGTGGGTACTCTTGTTTCTGAAGGACTTAATATCGTGATACCAAGGTTTGTCATCTATGACTGCTTCAATCGTGAAGATGTAAGTGGGCGGTTTAAGGCGCATTATGTCAATCTTAGGTATGTCATTCCAATGACCTACACTAATCATGGAAGAGAGAGTGGCTAATGCATCAGCCATGCGATTCTCTTCACGAGGGATGTGATGAAACTCGATTTTGTTGAAGAATGGTAACAACCTTCTCGCGTAGTCTTTGTAAGGAATCAGTCCTGATTGGTATGTGTTCTAATCTCCTTTGATCTGATTGACAACCAGGGCTGAGTCGCCATATACATCCAAGTTCTTGATCCTTAAATCTATTGCTTCTTCTAGACCCATGACACAAGCTTCGTATCCGGCCTCGTTGTTTGTACACTTGAATGTCAGTCGGGCAGTGAAAGGAATGTGGGTACCCTGAGGTGTTATGATGATTGCTCCAATTCTGTTTCAATAATGATTGATGGCTCCGTCAAAGATAAGTCCCCATTGGGAACTTGGTTCTGGCCCTTCACTGGGTTGCGGTTCATCGCAATCTTTCATTTTTAAGTACTTGACATCTTCGTCTGGGAAGTCAAATCCAACTAATTCCTGATCGTCAATCGGTTGATGAGCCAAATGATTGGATAAGACACTTCCTTTTGAGGCTTTCTGAGCATGGTACTCGATGTCATATTCTGATAACAACCTCTTCCAACGGGTTATCCTTCCCGTGAGAGCAGGCTTTTCAAAGACGTACTTGATTGGATCCATTTTGGAGATTAACCAAGTAGTGTGGAAAATCATGTACTGGCGAAAATGTTTGGTTGCCCAAGCCAGAACACAACAAGTTTTCTCAAGCATAGTGTACCGAGTCTCACAGTCGGTGAATTTCTTGCTCAGATAGTAAATGGCAGACTCTTTCCTTTTGGTTTCGTCTTGTTGGCCAAGTACACAACCTATTGAGTCTTCCAAGACTGTTAGGTATATGATCAGTGGTTTTCCTTCCACTGGAGGAGACAGAATTAGTGGATTCAACAGGTATTCCTTGATACTGTCGAAGGCAGTTTGGCAGTCTTTTGTCCATACGCAGTCCTGATTCTTTTTGAGTAATTTGAAGATTGGCGCACATGTCACGGTCATGAGAAATATAAATCTGGAAATGTAATTCAAACGTCCCAAGAATCCCCTGACTTCTTTTTCAGTCTTCGGAGAAGGAATTTCTTGAATGGCCTTGTGTAACACCCCAAAATTTGCCCTCCTGTTGTTGCCTAGCTTATGTTTCATTGCATTGCATTTAGACCTCATTTCATCTCATATATCATACATGTTGCATAAGGGCATGTGATCAGTGGATTGCAGAGCATTGACTATTCAAAGCAAGAGAACAAGAGCCAAGGCTCTCCCAACAAGCCTTAAGGGTCTCTTACATCATAAATGATCTCAATTGATCCCACAAGTCATTGGAAGAAGAGAATTCCTCAAGAAGATTGGACAGTTCATCACCTCCTATCAAAAGTAGTCCAAATTAGGGTTTGTGATTCAAGCAGTCTCCTGATGAAATTTTGGTTCAAACTTGATCTCAATGTTTTCTACATGATATCAAGTATCTAAGAATGAAAGATTGCCCATTGGTTCATTTCAGAAGAGGTTCAATTGGCCAGTTGCTTGAGAATCAAGAAATTGGGGAAAAAGTCAACTGTGCAGTGAAAAAAGTCAACTCCTGACTTTTTAAGGTCAAATTCATGAAATTCAAGTCACATATGTTCAATGGACATGATTTGATCAAGGAATGATGGAGGAATCAACAAAAATCAAGAATTGTACAAAGTTGCCAAATTTAGAAACTTAGGGTTTCCAAAAATGGCAAGTTTTGGACCATTTTGCACTACACTTTAAGGCTTCTTTTCCTCAAGATAAAAGATTCAAACTTCAGGCCCAAATTGAGCCAATTGAAGATCACATGCCAAGCTTCAAATCCATATAAAGAACTCTTCCATTGGATCAAAATTGAGGGAGTTATGATCAATCAAAGTTTGGTAAAATCAAGGCAAAAACCAAGTCATGGCAAGGCAAGTTCAGGCCCCCAGGCCATAATTTCATCAAATACTTGGTGTGCCAAATTTCAAGCCATTTTTCTCATGGAATAAAGCTTCAAATGAAAAAATGTTGAACATCAAAGTTGTTCATCTCCATGTCCTCTTCAACTTTTATGTTGGACATTTTTCCGTTTGAACAAGTTATAAGGGAGTTATGATGGTTCAAAGAGAGGTGTTTCACACTGAATTTTCACAAGCCCACAGCCATGCATGCCATGCAAGTCACACACCCATGATGCAGTTTTGACTCCTTGGTTTTCAAGTCATTTTTAAGTGTGTTAAAGGCCTCCATTCAATTCAATTCCCACGTCAACAATGTTCTATAATGTTTCCTCTTTTCATAGACATCAAAAGCTCATGATTTCATGCCATGTACATAGAGAATTCCTTCCACAAACTTACTTGTTTCATGGATATCATGCTACCAATGTTGTAACTTTGTTGTTGTTGTTAAAACTCAGCTCATGCGCATACAATTCACACCATCCACTCTTTTCTTCTTTTGGACAAACATTCTCACGCATGTACACATGCTACCCCATGCATGGAAAAGGAGAAGAACAAACTTGTTCACCAAGTTTCTGCTGCTACACAACATAACATCACCATCATTCATTCTAATGACCACCCAAGCTGCC
This sequence comes from Lathyrus tuberosus, assembly GCA_022829125.1. NCBI lineage: Eukaryota > Viridiplantae > Streptophyta > Magnoliopsida > Fabales > Fabaceae > Lathyrus > Lathyrus tuberosus. The sequence goes on from JALAZF010000829.1 coordinate 414,540, forward strand.
ATGAGCTCACCCTCATCATAACCAAACCTCACCAACTCGTCCATAACTAACTTAGCTCAGTTAGTTAACTCAAACTCAGTTAACTAACTCAGTTAACTTGAGTTCCAACCATTAACCACATGAGTTAATATCCTAACCCAAACTATATAAGCTGAACCCAACACAATTTGAAAGGAGGATCTCATTCTTCACTCTCACGCTTGGAACTCTCAAAAGCTCTCTCTCCGAAATTCTCTCTCTGCACGAGTTCTATATTCTCTTCTTCAAACTTCATCATCATCCTCAGTAGATCTTGAAGCTAACAGCCTTGGATCCTCAACATCATCTTCATCCTCAAGTTTTCCATTCAAGCTCAAGTGCATAGGAGGATCATCTCTGGTTTTCTTTCACCTTGAAGAGCTTCAAACTCAGGTTTTCTCTTCAACCTTTTCCTCTGAATTTTCACTTGATTCATACTCATTTTTGATGTTTGAAGCTTACTAGAAGCAATGTGACATTTTCGGCTAGTTGATAGACCTTTTAGAGGTGTAGATCCAAAATTAGGGCAAACTGTTTGTGTTCGAATCTCTTTGTACATGTGTGCTACGTGAAATCTAAACGTGGATTTGCATTCTACGTGACTTCCTCTTCATTTTGGTATACCTTTTGTAAATATCTGGGACATGTGAGATTTGCAGGTGACCGGAGAAGACGATCGGATGTCCTTCTCCGGCCGATGAGGGGTTCTATTAGGGTTTAAGGTCAGGTTATATCACAACCGTACGATTTGCTTGATCTAACGCTTAATATGTTGCCAACACATTAATGAGGGTGTTGCATCTCACGCGACTTCTTTTTCTCTCTGAATTGGTTGTGTGTGAGTGCGTGTAGGAGAGTTACCATGTGCTTGCGTTATGATTCATGTGATCATTTTACTTTGCTTGATGATTGTTGACTGATTGATCCTATGGCTCAGAGTGAGTCAAACATTTGACTGATTGTACACCCTGACCACACACACACACGCTTGTAATGGACTGGGCCACTAAATTCTATTCACACACCCACTTTTAAACCCATTTCATTTTTAAACGTGAATTTTACTTCGCTTGCACCCCTACATGTTTTTATTCTTCTCTTTTTTAATTTCCTTTATACTGTTTTCATTTTCTATTTTTAAAAATACCAAAATGCATTAAATAATTCTACAAAAATTCATATAGACTCTTTGTACATTAAAATAATTTTCCTTATTTTTTATTTCTGATTTTACTTTATTTTGGTATTATTTTCATAATTTTCTTTTAATTTCTTTTTAAAGGTTGTTCTTCATTACACATGCATATTTCACATTTATTTTTGCATAGTTCTAAAACCATTTTGCATTCAATATTTTTTCCATGATTAAATAATGTCTTCAAGCATCTAAAAACATTTTTATTTTATTTTTAAAACCATTTTTTCATAGCATTTGAAATTCATTTTGTTCCATCTTTCTTAGTGACTTTTTGTGAGTTCTTAGGCATTAATTGAACATGTTTCTGGTTGATTTTTGAGCTATGCTTTTGATATGTGACCTCATTCTGACTTATATGATTGGTGTTATATTTTCACATTTTTTCCAAGTCTCTTTATATTTTTTCCTTGTTGATTGATTACATATGCATTTATGTGTTTCATTGTATGCATATGCCATGGTTTTGTGTCATATTGCCTATGCTCTCTTGAGATGATTGATGTTATCTTTTGAAACATGTTTACTTGGATATTATAGGTCATGTATGTCAAATTATAGGTGTTCCATATTTCCTTTTGACATGTTTTGCAATTGATGTTCATCTTGCATTCATACTTAATTGTGCACCCATCACTTGTTTTTCTCCAACATATCTTGTGTGTATCTCATATTGGTATGCCATCTACATTCATTCTCATATGTCCCTCTACTGTATATAGATCATTTCATCTATTTTTTTGACTCATAATGTCATATTATATGCATTACAATTACATGAACATTTGAAGTGTGTTTCCATTTTGTATGAACTTCAAATTATGTTTTCTTCTTCCTAATCTCTAAGGTGACTTGTGTATGAACCAAAGTTGTTTATTTGTGCATTCTCATGTCATGTTACATCATGTATGCTACTGATCCATGTGCATTTTCATCCCTAATTGTATTTCACCATCATGTGTGATTTGTCTTGTAAGTAAACCAACTTGTGTGCATATTCTTCTATTTCTATTTAATATGATTTTGATGAGGCACTTGCGCCACCTTGCCATGCTTACTTTTGTGTGAGATTATGTGTTTTGTATAGAGGATTATAGGTCCTCCTTGATTCATTTTTAAATCCTTTTGATTTGGGTTTACCTTTGATGTGTGGTTGTGCATTTTAATTTGCATTTTTGACCTAATTCCTCATCTCATTTCTTCTTGTGCTCTATATGATTTGTGTTTGCATTGAGTATGCCATTCCACTCATGTCATGTGCATATCATCAATTTTATGCTACTGGTCCACATGTATTCATAGTTATTTCATATGTTATGCATCTTTAACATGTAAGTTTGTGCAGCTAATTGAATTTGTTTCTCTCCTTTTCCTTTCTTCTTCATCTACTACTTGAATCATCCCATTCATGCCTTGTATGGTTTTTCATATACATCCATATGCATTATAATATGATGTATGCTTCTGACCTTGGCATTTCATTAAGCATAAATACATGTTCATCTTGCATTTTTATTCGTGTTTCATCAACTAGTTTCATGTGCATTTTCTTGGACGGTTAAACATTGTTTGTGCAAACTTTGGTGGTGTTTGATCTCTTAACCTTAAAGAACATTCTTGTGGTTTAGTTTCTAACCTTGAGTGCTTTTCAACCTTTAAGACCTTTATTCTTTAGTTCTTAATTTTATTGGTCTTTACTTGTTAGTCTTTCATTATTTCTTTATTTGTAAATGGTTTTGTTAACATTTTTAGGGGCTTATGGTAACTCAAGTGTGTGGGGTGCACCCACATACAAATTATTTTCTCTTATCTATTTTTAAGCTTTCAAATTGTGTTTGTGATAAGCATCTATTTTTTTCTTTGTTCAATCTCTTTCATCCCCTTTGAGTTCTTAACTTAGCTTCCATCTTGGAAGTAAGTTAGAACTCACTCTTCTTCTCTTTTCTTTTAGACCTAGGTTGCTAAACCACACTTAACCATTAGGAACATCCATGTATGATAACTTTAGGGTTTGAGTCTTAGTCTCCCTCATTAGATTTTACCTTTCTCAACCATTTGAGTCTCTTCTCATCTCAAAACAAAAAGCAAAAACACTTAATAAAGGCATAACATATATTGTATTTGAGCCTTTCATGTGTGAATAAGATAGTGAGGGGTCTTCTCTCACTTTTGTAGAATGTTTAGCATACGTCCCGTCTTGGGTCGATATGCGAGGCATTCAATCCTACATGAGAGACTTAAATACAATATGCGTTGTATACACACCAATAATCAAAATACTTCTTTCAAAATACAAAAACAAACAAATTCTCTTCTCATCTCCTTCATTCTATTCCTTAAGGACTCGTCCTGTCCGTCCTACCGCAAACAAGAAACGCCTAAGTCTCCATACAGCGAGCTGCAACACCTAACTGCTGGGACGCGCACTCTGACGTTTCCATTAAAAAACACGAACAAAGCAACCCTTGTTGAGCCGAACTACGCTTGCTCTAATTCTTATTTCTCGTCTGATTGAAGATACGTAGGCACGAGATACGATATCTCGACGAGCAACCTTTCCCCGTAGTCCGTCGAACTACGTTGACTCTGACTTTCCCAATGCACTGAGGGAATACGTAGGCCTAGGACAACGGTAATGTCCTATCGAGTCACTTCTTCTTCTTTTCTTCCTCGTTTCTCCTTTCTTTTCCGTTCCCGTTCTTTCTTCCTTTCCAGTAGCAGCGGAGATTCAGATGACGACACCCTTTGATCGAAACAGCAAGCGTGGATCCCATCGGGTACGATGGACATAAGGGGGTGCTAATACCTTCCTCTCGCGTAACCGACTCCAGAACCCAGTTCTCTTGGTCGCAAGACCATGCTCTTTCCTTCCCTCAGGTTTATGCAGTGTTTCCTTTCCCTCTCTTGGGATAAATACACATTGCTGGCGACTCTGTATCGGTGCCACTTTCGTGTTTGTACTTGGATGAAAATCCCGGGAGCGACAGCTGGCGACTCTGCTGGGGATCGAGGTTTCCTAAGCGGGTCAATCCTAGTGCTTGTCTGTTTTTCTTTCATTGGGTGTTTACTGTATTGCTGTTTACTGTATTAATGCTTTACCGTACTTTACTGTATTTACCGCATTTTAGCATTTTTTTCATATACTGTATTATACTATACTGTGCTGTGCTGCTTTGTCTGTTTGGCGGGATGGGGTATTCTGAGAGATAGGCCCAATACATAGGCCTGAGTGCACTTATGTTTAGCGTGTTTCATGTCCTCTCACGCTCCATTTCAGTGCGAGGAGGGAATATGAAACACAATCTGGATGTGGTTCTCTCTAGAGAATTCTGCGTTGTGGGTCTGCCACAATGGTAGAGCTATCTGGAAGAGCTGTTAAGTCTGGATGACCTTTTAGGATGAACCCTATTTATTTTGAGGTGAATCAGAGGAAGATCTCTTTGTATGGCGATAGCATTGTATCCTTCGGGTTGAATGTGCTATTACCTCTCATTCCGAGATCTGAATTTGAGAATCCTCACTTTCTTATGTGAGATTGGGGGGATTGTTTACAGGTGTGCATGAACCTTTGACCTTCAGCATACCCGGTTTCCTTATGTGTTATGGATTTGTTATTGAATCTTTGATCCTGACTGGTTTCTTATTGTTTTGGATTTATTACCGGACCTTTGATCTTGGTTTTGTGTATTTCACCAAACTCAGACTGCAGCACAGTGGGTTCAGCAATATATGTTCAACATTGATCACATGCCCTTGCATACATATCATCATTCACATTTTTGCATTTAACCTTCATGTTTATTCATTTGCAGGGTACACTTCCTTTTGATTCCGGTTGACAGTTCCCTTTGCAACTATGGATGTTCCAAGAAAGAATAATGTGCATTACACGTTCTTTGACACCAAGGTGGGTCAGTTACAGAAGATGGTATCTCTTATTACTCCAGATCATGTGGGTATGTTCATAAAGTCTCATGGAGAGATTCTGACTATGGTTGATTATTTGAATGCTTCAGAGAGGAGTGTTATTCATACTTGCTTGCAGTTTTATGACCCACAGTTTAGGTGCTTCACTTTTTCGGACTTTCAGTTGGCTCCAATGCTAGAAGAGTATGCCCTTCTTCTAGGTGTGCCTCTCAAAGACCAGATTCCTTTTAACTCTGATATACGTCCTCCAATGCATGAGGAGATAGCTAAGGCTCTCCATCTGAGTGTACCTGTGGTAGAAGATAACCTAGCCACCAAAGGAGGTTTATCTGGCTTTCATCTGGATTTCTTGGTTGCCAAAGCTGAAGAGTGTGATGCAAAGGCTTAATGGGAAACATTTTGTGCTATTCTGGCCTTGAGCATTTATGGGATTATGTTGTTTACTGATGAGTCCAATTTTGTAGACATGAGAGCCATCCATATCTTTGTGTTGAAGAATCTTATACCTACGCTCTTGGGTGACTTGTATTACTCTGTGCAATATAAGAATGAGAAGAAACGAGGGGGATTGGTTCGATGTTGTGCACCTTTGTTTCATAAATGGCTCATGAGACATTTACCTAATTCTGAGGCTTTCTTGGATCCTCATCCCTCAATGAATTGGACTAAAAGGCTGGTTAAGTTGGCGGCAAAAGATATTCGTTGGTTTGATCAAAGAACGATGGGTGGGAATTTTATCAGCAGTTGCGGAAGACATTCAAATGTGCCACTCTTGGGAATAAGGGGTTGCATCAATTACAATCCTGTTATCTTAAGAAGACAGTTGGGATTTGCTTTAATAGATCCTCCGTGGGATAGTGAATTGGAAGAATCCTTCTTCTTCTTTGTGAAAGATAATCCTTTGTTGGTAAGGCAGGCGGCCGGAGCCTGCGGCAATTTGCAAACAAAAGGTAAAGTTGTCTTTGGCAAGTGCAATAACGTGTCTTCTTCTCAGTATGATGCATGGTTGAAAAGAAGAGTTCAGATCACTCTTTTGTCGTTCTCTATGGAATGTCCGTCGGATCCAGTTGCTGCTGAACCTGTGACCATGATAAGTGTTGTTGAATATAACAAGCTTAAAGTAGAAAAGGATAAGGCAGTCAAGATGAATGAGAAGTTAAGCGAAGGACTCCGAAAGACGCTTTGTGATAAGCGTAAGGTTGAGCATGAAGTTAAAAAGTTAATTGAGCGCCATGAGGAAAATGAGAAAAGAATTGCTGAGGACACTGTCTATATTTGCAAGATTAAACAAAATGAGATGGCATTAAACGAGGCGTGCAAGCGTATCAACGAGCAATTGGCAAAGTCTGAAAATGCACTTTCCAAAGGGCAACAGAGATGGGATGAGTTCTCCGAGCGCCGAAGGAAGATTGAAGAAGGAATCAAGGCTGAAAATGATGAGTTGAAAAAGAATTTGAAGAATAAAGAAAGCAAATTTCTCAAGAAACTTAGTTCAGCTAACCAAGAGATTGAAGATCTGAAAGTCCGCGCTGGAGTAAAGAAAGTGAAAGATGTAGCTGTTAAAGACCAAATCAGGAAGCTGGAGGAAGTTGTCAAGATAAGGAGTCAGCTGATCAGGAGTCTTACAGAGCGCCCTAATGATCCCGTTACCGAAGCACTTCTCAAGGAGGTTCGGGAAGACTTGTATGGGCTTAGTGTCTGAAGCATTTTCGTTATTGTTCTAAGAACTCACCATCAGGCTTGTTGATGGGTTTTCTTTTGTTTGTATTCATGCTTTCAGTTGTATTTGTTCAGAATAAATTTGTATTTGACAATTCCACACCTGGTTGTGGGTTTTCATTTATGCTATGGGTATTTCGTTTTGGTATTATTGATTCTATGAGGTAGATTCTTCACCAGATTATACAATGGTTCACACACTAACTGGGCCGTATATGATGGATATTCTGATTCATTAATGTGCACCTCTGATGTTCTATCAATGTTAGCTGTAACACCCCCAAGCTATTAAAGCAGTAAAAGAAAATTCAAAATTTCATCAGAGTATAATTAAAAACGCGGCATAGACAGGGAGCATCACATTACAATGAAACAAAACATAACATATAACAGTGGGGTAGCAATCAACAGAGGAACTCAGTTCCTTACACCCACATTTCAGATTTCAGAATAAAAGCGGAAAATCTAAAACCAACTATCATATATATATATATATATATATATATCACTTGAAAAGTTTGTCATACATCAAGTTATACATGCACACGCCAAAAGATATATACATAATACACAACAACAACAAACGGCCTCCCTAACTACCCGGTGTCACATATCAGAGCCGACCGACAAAAGAATGAAGACGCAAAGCTTCACAAAAAGACCACCAGCAACTCTAATCTGCAATGCCTCATAGAGCATTATAAAACAGCAGAAGGGTGAGAAAAACAATCATAATACAGTTGCATACAATTATATATTAACACAAAACTGAACAAGTATAATATTCTCACAACAAATGCACCACAATTGAATAAAACACAACAACGTATAAGTATCAGGTATTCATCACCAATGCACGTCAATCAAACACAATGCACTCATCATCAACACAATTATACATATTCCATCTTATTAATCACATTCACAATTAACATACACAATTAATCCATGATTTATGCAAATGCACAGAGACCGACACAACGACTCTATGCATATGCCATGCGGGTACCGACATCCAATGTTTCTCATGTCTCATCATCAGTTCACTCAGGAACTATTGGAACCATCTCTCGTTACTGAGGGTCGCTCAAGTAACACCCCGTCGGGCCTACGATGTTAACCCGTCGCTTTAGGTCCCCACATGGGCACACGACGTTTATGGATTGCTTTAGGTCCCCACATGGGCACACAACCCGATCGTTTTAGGTCCCCACATGGGCACACGATCGTCTATAACCATCGTTTTAGGTCCCCACATGGGCACACGATGTTATAGCAGATTCCCTCTGGAACCAAACCGCCACTCAGGACGTCACAACAATGCATATCATAATGCTTGGCATACAATGACCCATGACATTTAATATGCACACATATATGCAACCATCACACTTAACATAGTTCATGCTTTGCAATTCAAGCCCAAAACAATGCATTTACACCAAACAACAACAAGCAATCATACCATATCCATATCAACAGTACATTGCATGAAACACATCAATTACACACAATTGCAACGACAAAAGTTGACAAAACGACACTATTCCAAATTCCCGACAAAATAAAATCGGCTAACAAATTCCAAATCATCATAATCACATAGTACAACTCAATATCTCTCCAACGATACCAAGAATGTAAAGATCAGATAAACGGAACAATAGATACGATAGAAAACGAAAACGACATTTTGAAAAATCCCATTTCTACAATTGGCCTGACCATATGCGTATAGCCTCTCTCATACGCGTACGGCCCTGATTCCTCGCCATTCCCATACGCGTATCACCAATGCCCATACGCGTATGAACAGAATCATTTTCCTTCACAAATTTCACGTTTCAAAGCCCATACGCGTACGCCCAACACCATACGCGTATCACCAGATGGCCGGGAAAATACACAACTCATACGCATAATGGCCCAAAAACAAGCCAATGGTACGCGTAACGCCAAGGTCCATACGCGTATGAACATGCCCCATACGCGTATGACCTGGGCAAAACCAGAAAAATTCTGCAGAAACTTGGTTCTGCGTTTTCCAGCCAAAATCCACCCAAATCATCATCTAAACTCAGAAAAACACCAATTTGAGGTATAACAATTCATATCCAACATGTATAAACAACAAAGAACACAATCAAAATGAGTTTAGACACATTTGAATCAATTTTTTCCAATTTCTACACAATTAGGGTTTTTACTATATTTATCATTTCAATCCAATCACAATCACAAACACCCATACATAATCCTACACAAGCATACCATAATTGAGTTTCGCACCCTTACCCGATTAAATCGATTCTAGAAGTTGTTTCCTTTGATTTCCCACATTTTCCCACTTTTCTCCTCTTCTTCTCTTTTCTCCCCTCTTTCCTTCTTCTCTTTTTCTTTCTCTCTATTTTTCTCTCTTTCTATTTCTATTCTTACTATCTTAATGAAAAATTAATACGAAATGACCAAAATACCCCCACACTCAAATATCTCGCAAATGCTCCTAAAACCCGATAAAATATCACAACATTGAAAAATAACATATTTTCACATAAAAGTCGAAAATAAAATAATATAATAATAAAATACTCAAAACGACTCAATTAAATAAAAATACTAAAACTGAGGCGTTACAACTCTCCCCCACTTAGAAATTTTCGTCCTCGAAAATATAACCGATACCAACAACATTAGACCAACCAAAAGCACACCACGCATACACAACTGACACACCACTTTGCTAACAATAGCAATAACGACTACAAGACGCAAAGTCCATCCAATACACTTCCTACTATGTTCTCTGCCACACTAAACACAAGCTTCTGAACTACTCAAATAAATCCAACTCTTGACCCTCAACACAGACATGCATAAAGATTTTCGACTTACACATCAGGCACAACATTATCATTTCCCTAATGATAACCCCAACCAAATCATAACTCGCCACAAATCCTAATCATCCTCGTTGTCTCTATTCTTTTAGACCAATCCAGTATTCCATATTCTTGTAATTACCCAACACTTCAAATCTACAATCATTAAGATAAGACTTCCAACATAATACATCTACAACCAAATCCAATTTCTCAATAGTACTAATCCTTTCACGAATCCTCAAATGTCGAAAACACAAGCCACGACTTTACTCTCTTGCATTAACACGCTGACTATACTCATCAAAGATGCATCTCAAACAATCGACTTTCCTTTTGCAAGTCAACTGAAGTAACGAAAACGCTAATCTTGGAAAATCCTTCGATAACCTCCGGTAATAACCAACTAAAGTCCAAAAAGCTTCCAATCACCTCAACCAACTTCAGAGCCTCTCATGTTAACACTGCATCTACTTCCGATGATAACAAATATAATCCTTCACATAAAGTCGATCAAAGCCTCAACTCAAACAAATCATCACTCTTATCAACATTCCAACACAAGTAGTTCTAATCAAACTCCATCAACCCATTCCAGTTACCTAAACCTGAAAGCGAACACTTATTCTCAATCGTCACCCTACACCACTGTCCGTACTCCATGCACAACTTCTACTTTTGACAATCCAAATTCCTACCTATTGCAACAACCAACCAAAAGGAACTCTCAAATATTACATCCATCCCTAAGGATTTTCCTCAAGATTTCCGTAGTCCCAATACCATCAAAGAATTTCAAATCGTTTGCAATTCGTAACAATTCAAAACTCAAGCTATGCTAAACACAAGCGTAAGTTCCCATACTACTCACTGGTTAACACGCAACTTCCTACTATCATCTTATTCCTTACCAACCTTGATGGACCTCTTCAAGTCAACACACTAATGTTTCATCCCAAAAACACATTTGAAAACCATACCTCACTGACGTCCTAACACTATGACTTTCCTGCCAATTTCCAGAATATTATCGCCATAAACAAGGCCAACATCTTATTCCCATCTCCTAAGAGTGTCCTACTCACTTAGCAGATTTAACCTCGACTAGTCACCTTCATCCAATTTAAGTTCACACTCTACTCTCTAAGAACAACCCTTAGTAATACCCAATCATTATCCCTCAGAGACATTCCAACTTAATCCACATACACATACCTCTAATCCATCTCATCTTCTGATATAAGAATCCTCATCGACTCAACAAAACAATCTGTAACCACCTCCTTACATTTCAAGTAATCCATTCCGCACCACTATCAAGCCAGAAAGACACGTCCATTCCATCCAACATAATTCCCGTCTGCTATCAACAAGAGATTAAGGGTGATCAGTTCCTCAATTTGTCAATAGACAGCCGACAACCATGATGGGGTACAAACCGTCTCCACCAAACTATAATAGCATTCTTTCTAGAACCGGGAACCACAATGACCAAACCATGCTTACCATTTACAACACACTGAAGCAGCGCCCTACACCTGAAGCAACATGGAGAAGTACAAGCTCCTCCCCCACTTATCTCATTCTAATCCTTCCAACTGTAAACACATGGAATCCATCACAAATCCTTTACCATAAACGGCCAAAGAACAAATTAAACAAACCCAAGAAGTAATTACCACTCCTAAGCAGAAGTATCGATAACCATCTCACCACCCCAAAAAGACAACACAAATTCAAACGCTTCGCTCACTCATACGAAATAAACGAATGAGTCGCTCCAGTATCAATAATAGCAAATAAAGGCGTACTATTAATAAAACAAGTACCTTGAGTCAAACGATCCGCACTAGTAGTCTCATCTCCTGCTAATGTAACAGCCTTCCTACCAGCCTGAGCTTTCTTCGGTTTCGGACACTTCGTACTAATATGACCTATTCCACCACAGTTGAAACACTGCACCCTAGTTTTCTTACAATTAGCTACGACATGTCCCGAACCTCCACACTTAGAACATTTCAGTTCATTCCCCCTACAATCAAACTGAAGATGTCCTACTTCACCACACTTGTAACACTTAATGTAACACCTCGGAGGACTACACATTCCTCCCCCACTTGCCTTATTCTCAAAGTTACCCCTCGGCTTACCATGGTCAGCAGGTGTCACATAAGGCCCACTACGAGATTGTTGTTTCCCTTTCCTGTCATTCACACTCTTATAGTGAGTAGCACGCGCCTTACGATCCTCTTCGTAAATCCTACAACTATACACCAAATCAGAAAACCTCCTAATCCTCTGATAACCGATTGCCCGTTTAATCTCAGAATGCAATCCATTCTCATACTTCACACACTTAGAAAACTCAGCAGTCGCTTCAGCATAATGAGGATAGAACTGCACAAGTTCTACAAACTTAGCAGTATAGTCAACAACAGACATATTGCCCTGTTTCAACTCCAAGAACTCAATCTCTTTCTTTTCCTTCACACCTTCAGGATAATACTTCCTCTGAAACTCTCGGCCAAATAAATCCCAAGTAACCTCTTCATCATCCACTTCCAACACTTGGCGCAAACTAACCCACCAAGCATCAGCTTCCTCCTTCAGCATGTGAGTACCCAGTCTCACCTTATTCTCTTCAGCACAATCCATCACACTGAAGATTCTTTCAATCTCCTCAATCCAACATTGTGCACCATCAGGATCATATCTTACCTTGAAGATAGGCGGTTCGTTCTTCCTGAACTCATCATTACCCGCAACATTCGGTACACCCCGCACAACCCGAGCCATATTCTGTTCATTTCCAATAACATCAACTATGGTTAAACAAACAGCTCACCGAACCACAAGGACCAACAAGGACTGACACAATCTGAGACGGACTGGCTCTGATACCACTTAACGTAACACCCCCAATCTATACCCCCAAGCTATTAAAGCAGTAAAAGAAAATTCAAAATTTCATTAGAGTATAATTAAAAACGCGGCATAGACAGGGAGCATCACATTACAATGAAAAAAAAAATAACATACAACACCTGCTCATTAAAGATATGCAACAGTGGGGTAGCAATCAACAGAGGAACTCAGTTCTTTACACCCACATTTCAGATTTTAGAATAAAAGGGGAAAATCTAAAACCGACTATCATATATATATATATATATATATATATATATATATATATCACTTGAAAAGTTTGTCATACATTAAGTTATACATGCACACACCAAAAGATATATACATAATACACAACAACAACAAACGACCTCCCTAACTACCCGGTGACACATATCAGAGCCGACCGACAAAAGAATGAAGACGCAAAGCTTCACAAAAAGACCACCAGCAACTCTAATCTGTATTGCCTCATAGAGCATTATAAAACAGCAGAAGGATGAGAAAAACAATCATAATACAGTTGCATACAATTATATATTAACACAAAAATGCACAAGTATAATATTCTCACCACAAATGCAACACAATTGAATAAAACACAACAACGTACAAGTATCAGGTATTCATCACCAATGCACGTCAATCACACACAATGCACTCATCATCAACACAATTATACATATTCCATCTCATTAATCACATTCACAATTAACATACACAATTAATCCATGATTTATGCAAATGCACAGAGACCGACACAACGACTCCATGCATATGCCATGCGGTACCGACTTCCAATGTTTCTCATGTCTCATCATCAGTTCACTCAAGAACTATTGGAACCATCGCTCGTTACTGAGGGTCGCTCAAGTAACACCCCGTCGGGCCTACGATGTTCACCCGTCGCTTTAGGTCCCCACATGGGCACACAACCCGATCGCTTTAGGTCTCCACATGGGCACACGATCGTCTATAACCATCGCTTTAGGTCCCTACATGGGCACACGATGTTATATCAGATTCCTTCTGGAACCAAACTGTCACTCAGGACATCACAACAATGCATATCATGATGCTTGGCATACAATGACCCATGACATTTAATATGCACACATATATGCAACCATCACACTTAACATAGTTCATGCTTTGCAATTCAAGCCCAAAACAATGCATTTACACTAAACAACAACAAGCAATCATACCATATCCATATCAACAATACATTGCATGAAACACATCAATTACACACAATTGCAACGACAAAAGTTGACAAAACGACACTATTCCAAATTCCCGACAAAATAAAATCGGTTAACAAATTCCAAATCATCATAATCACTGGTACAGCTCAATAGCTCTCCAACGATACCAAGAATGTAAAGATCAGATAAACGGAACAATAGTTACGACAGAAAACGAAAACGACATTTTGAAAAATCCCATTTCTACAATTGGCCTGACCATACGCGTATAGCCTCTCTCATACGCTTACGGCCCTTATTCCTCGCCATTCCCATACGCGTATCACCAATGCCCATACGCGTATGGACAGAATCATTTTCCTTCACAAATTTCACGTTTCAAAGCCCATACGTGTACGCCCAACACCATACGCGTATCACCAGATGGCCGGGAAAATACACAACTCATACGCGTAATGGCCCAAAAACAAGCCAATGGTACGCGTAACGCCAAGGTCCATACGCGTATGAATATGCCCCATACGCGTATGACCTGGGCAAAACCAGAAAAATTCTGCAGAAACTTGGTTCTGCGTTTTCCACCCAAAATCCACCCAAATCATCATCTAAACTCAGAAAAACACCAATTTGAGGTATAACAATTCATATCCAACATGTATAAACAACAAAGAACACAATCAAAATGAGTTTAGACACATTTGAATCAATTTTTTCCAATTTCTACACAATTAGGGTTTTTACTATATTTATCATTTCAATCCAATAACAATCACAAACACCCATACATAATCCTACACAAGCATACCATAATTGAGTTTCGCACCCTTACCCGATTAAATCGATTCTAGAAATTGTTTCCTTTTATTTCCAAGATTTTCCCACTTTTCTCCTCTTCTTCTCTTTTCTCCCCTCTTTCCTTCTTCTCTTTTTCTTTCTCTCTATTTTTCTCTCTTTCTATTTCTATTCTTACTATCTTAATGAAAAATTAATACGAAATTACCAAAATACCCCCACACTCAAATATCTCGCAAATGCTCCCAAAACGCGATAAAATATCACAACATTGAAAAATAACATATTTTCACATAAAAGTCGAAAATAAAATAATATAATAATAAAATACTCAAAACGACTCAATTAAATAAAAATACTAAAACTGGGGCGTTACAACTCTCCCCTACTTAGAAATTTTCGTCCTCGAAAATATAACCGATACCAACAACATTAGACCAACCAAAAGCACACCACGCATACACAACTGACACACCACCTTGCTAACAATAGCAACAACGACTACAAGACGCAAAGTCCATCCAATACACTTCCTACTGTGTTCTCTCCCACACTAAACACAAGCTTCTAAACTACTAAAATAAATCCAACTCTTGACCCTCAACACAGACATGCATAAAGATTTTCGACTTACACATCAGGCACAACATTAGCATTTCCCTAAGGATAACCCCAACCAAATCATAACTCGCCACAAATCCTAATCATCCTCGTTGTCTCTATTCTTTCAGACCAATCCAGTATTCCATATTCTTGTAATTACCAAACACTTCGAATCTACAATCATTAAGATAAGACTTCCAACATAATACAACTACAACCAAATCCAATTTCTCAATAGTACTAATCCTTTTACGAATCCTCAAATGTCGAAAACATAAGCCACGACTTTACTCTCTTGCATTAACACGCTCACTATACTCATCAAAGATGCATCCCAAACAATCGACTTCCCTTTTGCAAGTCAACTGAAGTAACGAAAACGCTAATCTTGGAAAATCCTTCCATAACCTCCGGTAATAACCAACTAAAGTCCAAAAAGCTTCCAATCACCTCAACCAACTTTAGAGCCTCTCATGTTAACACCACATCTACTTCCGATGATAAGAAATATAATCTGTCACATAAAGTCGATCAAAGCCTCAACTCTAACAAATCATCACTCTTATCAACATTCCAACACAAGTAGTTCTAATCAAACTCCATCAACCCATTCCAGTTACCTAAACCTGAAAGCGAACAATTATTCTCAATCGTCACCCTACACCACTGTCCGTACTCCATGCACAATTTCTACTTTTGACAATCCAAATTCCTACCTATTGCAACAACCAACCAAAAGGAACTCTCAAATATTACATCCACCCCTAAGGGTTTTCCTCAAGATTTCCGTAGTCCCAATACCATCAAAGAATTTCAAATCGTTTGCAATTCATCACAATTCAAAACTCAAGCTATGCTAAACACAAGCGCAAGTTCCCATACTACTCACTGGTTAACACGCAACTTCCTACTATCATCTTATTCCTTACCAACCTTGATGGACCTCTTCAAGTCAACACACTAATGTTTCATCCCAAAAACACATTTGAAAACCATACCTCACTGACGTCCTAACACTATGACTTTCCTGCCAATTTCCAGAATACTATCGCCATAAACAAGGCCAACATCTTATTCCCATCTCCTAAGAGTGTCCTACTCACATAGCAGATTTAACCTCGACTGGTCACCTTCATCCAATTTAAGTTCACACTCTACTCTCTGAGAACAACCCTTAGTAATACCCAATCATTATCGCTCAGAGACATTCCAATTTAATCCACATACACATACCTCTAATCTGTCTCATCTTCTGATATAAGAATCCTCATCGACTCAACAAAACAA
Source organism: Lathyrus tuberosus (assembly GCA_022829125.1). Lineage (NCBI taxonomy): Eukaryota > Viridiplantae > Streptophyta > Magnoliopsida > Fabales > Fabaceae > Lathyrus > Lathyrus tuberosus. Next base: position 431,072 of record JALAZF010000829.1, read on the forward strand.
TCTGTAACCACCTCCTTACATTTCAAGTAATCCATTCCGCACCACTATCAAGCCGGAAAGACACGTCCATTCCATCCAACATAATTCCCATCTGCTATCAACAAGAGATTAAGGGTGATCAGTTCCTCAATTTGTCAATAGACAGCCGACAACCATGATGGGGTACAAACCATCTCCACCAAACTATAATAGCATTCTTTCTAGAACCGGGAACTACAATGACCAAACCACACTTACCATTCACAGCACACCGAACCAACGCCCTACACCTGAAGCAACATGGAGAAGTACAAACTCCTCCCCCACTTATCTTATTCTAATCCTTCCAAATGTAAACACACGGAATCCATCACAAATCCTTTACCATAAACGGCCAAAGAACAAATTAAACAAACCCAAGAAGCAATTACCGCCCCTAAGCAGAAGTATCGATAACCATCTCACCACCCCAAAAAGACAACACAAATTCAAACGCTTCGCACACTCATACGAAATAAACGAATGAGTCGCTCCAGTATCAATAATAGCAAATAAAGGTGTACTATTAATAAAACAAGTACCTTGAGTCAAACGATCCGCACTAGTAGTCTCATATCCTGCTAATGCAACAGCCTTCCTACCAGCCTGAGCTTTCTTCGGTTTCGGACACTTCGTACTAATATGACCTATTCCACCACAGTTGAAACACTGCACCATAGTTTTCTTACAATCAGCTGCGACATGTCCCGAACCTCCACACTTAGAACATTTCAGTTCATTCCCCCTACAATCAAACTGAATATCCTACTTCACCACACTTATAACACTTAATGTAACACCTCGGAGGACTACACATTCCTCCCCCACTTGCCTTATTCTCAAAGTTACCCCTCGGCTTACCATGGTCAGCGGGTGTCACATAAGGCCCACTACGAGATTGTTGTTTCCCTTTCCTGTCATTCACACTCTTATAGTGAGGAGCACGCACCTTACGAACCTCTTCGTAAATCCTACAACTGTACACCAAATCAGAAAACCTCCTAATCCTCTGATAACCGATTGCCCGTTTAATCTCATAACGCAATCCATTCTCATACTTCACCCACATAGAAAACTCAGCAGTCTTTTCAGCATAATGATGATAGAACTGCACAAGTTCTACAAACTTTGTAGTATAGTCAACAACAGACATATTGCCCTGTTTCAACTCCAAGAACTCAATCTCTTTCTTTTCCTTCACACCTTCAGGATAATACTTCCTTCGAAACTCTCGGCCAAATAAATCCCAAGTAACCTCTTCATCATCCAATTCCAACACTTGGCGCAAACTAACCCACCAAGCATCAGCTTCCTCCTTCAGCATGTGAGTACCCAGTCTCACCTTATTCTCTTTAGCACAATCCATCACACTGAAGATTCTTTCAATCTCCTCAATCCAACATTGTGCACCATCAGGATCATATCTTCCCTTGAAGATAGGCGGTTCGTTCTTCCTGAACTCATCATTACCCGCAACATTCGGTAGACCCCGCACAACCCGAGCCATATTTTGTTCATTTCCAATAACATCAACTATGGTTAAACAAACAGCTCACCGAACCACAAGGACCAACAAGGACTGACACAAACTGACACGGACTGGCTCTGATACCACTTAATGTAACACCCCCAATCTATACCCCCAAGTTATTAAAGCAGTAAAAGAAAATTCAAAATTTCATCAAAGTATAATTAAAAACGCGGCATAGACAGGGAGCATCACATTACAATGAAACAAAACATAACATACAACACCGGCTAATTAAAGATATGCAACAGTGGGGTAGCAATCAACAGAGGAACTCAGTTCCTTACACCCACATTTCAGATTTTAGAATAAAAGCGGAAAATCTAAAACCGACTATCATATACATATATATATATATATCACTTGAAAAGTTTGTCATACATCAAGTTATACATGCACACGCCAAAAGATATATACATAATATACAACAACAACTAACGGCCTCCCTAACTACCCGGTGTCACATATCAGAGCCGACCGACAAAAGAATGAAGACGCAAAGCTTCACAAAAAGACCACCAGCAACTCTAATCTGCAATGCCTCATAGAGCATTATAAAACAGCAGAAGGGTGAGAAAAACAATCATAATACAGTTGCATACAATTATATATTAACACAAAAATGCACAAGTATAATATTCTCACCACAAATGGACCACAATTGAATAAAACACAACAACGTACAAGTATCAGGTATTCATCACCAATGCACGTCAATCACACACAATGCACTCATCATCAACACAATTATACATATTCCATCTCATTAATCACATTCACAATTAACATACACATTTAATCCATGATTTATGCAAATTCACAGAGACCGACACAACGACTCCATGCATATTCCATGCGGTACCGACTTCCAAAGTTTCTCATGTCTCATCATCAGTTCACTCAAGAACTATTGGAACCATCGCTCGTTACTGAGGGTTGCTCAAGTAACACCCCGTCGGGCCTACGATGTTCACCCGTCGCTTTAGGTCCACACATGGGCACACAACGTTTATGGATTGCTTTAGGTCCCCACATGGGCACACAACCCGATCTCTTTAGGTCCCCACATGGGCACACGATCGTCTATAACCATCGCTTTAGGTCCCCACATGGGCACACAATGTTATAGCAGATTCCCTCTGGAACCAAACCGTCACTCAGGACGTCACAACAATGCATATCATGATGCTTGGCATACAATGACCCATGACATTTAATATGCACACATATATGCAACCATCACACTTAACATAGTTCATGCTTTTCAATTCAAGCCCAAAACAACAAGCAAGCATACCATATCCATATCAACAGTACATTGCATGAAACACATCAATTACACACAATTGCAACGACAAAAGTTGACAAAATGACACTATTCAAAATTCCCGACAAAATAAAACCGGCTAACAAATTCCAAATCATCATAATCACATAGTACAGCTCAATAGCTCTCCAACGATACCAAGAATGTAAAGATCAGATAAACGGAACAATAGTTACGACAGAAAACGAAAACGACATTTTGAAAAATCCCATTTCTACAATTAGCCTGACCATACGCGTATAGCCTCTCTCATACGCGTACGGCCCTGATTCCTCGCCATTCCCATACGCGTATCACCAATGCCTATACGCGTATGGACAGAATCATTTTCCTTCACAAATTTCACGTTTCAAAGCCCATACGCGTACGCCCATCACCATACGCGTATCACCAGATGGCCGGGAAAATACACAACTCATACGCGTAATGGCCCAAAAACAAGCCAATGGTACGCGTAACGCCAAGGTCCATACACGTATGAACATGCCCCATACGTGTATGACCTGGGCAAAACCAGAAAAATTCTGCAGAAACTTGGTTCTGCGTTTTCCACCCAAAATCCACCCAAATCATCATCTAAACTTAGAAAAACACCAATTTGAGGTATAACAATTCATATCCAACATGTATAAACAACAAAGAACACAATCAAAATGAGTTTAGACACATTTGAATCAATTTTTTCCAATTTCTACACAATTAGGGTTTTTACTATATTTATCATTTCAATCCAATAACAATCACAAACACCCATACATAATCCTACACAAGCATACCATAATTGAGTTTCGCACCCTTACCCTATTAAATCGATTCTAGAAGTTGTTTCCTTTGATTTCCAAGATTTTCCCACTTTTCTCCTCTTCTTCTCTTTTCTCCCCTCTTTCCTTCTTCTCTTTTTCTTTCTCTCTATTTTTCTCTCTTTCTATTTCTATTCTAACTATCTTAATGAAAAATTAATACGAAATGACCAAAATACCCCCACACTCAAATATCTCGCAAATGCTCCCAAAACTCGATAAAATATCACAACATTGAAAAATAACATATTTTCACATAAAAGTCGAAAATAAAATAATATAATAATAAAATACTCAAAACGACTCAATTAAATAAAAATACTAAAACTGGGGCGTTACATTAGCAGTTGCAGGTGTTTGTGTTACTCCATTGCAGCCAAACTGGAATCGAGGGAAGGAATGCCCCAAAATGAATAAACATGACATTGCATAGCATATATCATTTTGCATTTTGTTGCTTGCTTTTCAGGTACTCGTTGCAGGGTCTCTAACCTTTATTTGGTTTCAGGAACTATAGCTGACAACCACGTCCATCGGTACGCAACTCGCAGAAACCAAGCTAAGATCATAGATAAGATGCAAACTGAATTGGCTGAGCTGAGGAACAGGATGGACCAGTTCATGACCTTAATGACTGGTATGGCTCAGAATCAGGAAAGACTCAGGGTAATGGTCGAGCGGCCACAGGTAGAGGTGCATAATGGAAATGGTAATCAGGCTGGCGTTAATGCAGGCGGTGACCCTCCTAGAAATATTGGGGTTCGTCAGGTTGCAGAGGATAACCAAGAGGATCAGTTCACTCTGTTGGATGCTAAAGATGAGAACACTCGCAGGTTTCACGAGCTCACTGAAAAAATCAGGTCCATTGAATCCCAAAACACTCTTGGTTTTGATGTTTCTGACTTGGGATTGGTACCTGGAGTAAGAATCCCACACAAGTTCAAGCCACCAACATTTGACAAGTACAATGGCACTACTTGTCCTAAAACTCATCTCCAATCTTATGTGGGGAGGATAGCCGCTCATACTGACGATGAGAAATTGTGGATGTACTATTTCCAAGACAGCCTTACTGGGGCATCTCAAGAATGGTATATGAAGTTGAGCAGGACTACTGTAAGGAACTGGAAGTAGTTAGCTCATGCTTTTGTCAAGCAGTATCAATACAACATGGACATGGCTCCGAACCGTACTCAGCTACAGAGTATGGCTCAGAATGCGAAGGAGAGTTTTAAGGAATATGCTCAAAGGTGGCGCCAGTTGGCTGCCATGGTTCAACTTTCGCTGCAGGACCGAGAGATGGCCGACATGTTTATGGGTACTCTTCAGGGAACTTATCTTGATAGGTTGGTCGCCTGCCCTTCAACTGGGTTTGCGGACATTGTAATCGTTGGGGAAAGGATTTAAAGTTTGTTGAAGCTCAGAAAAATATAAGATGTCAACGGTGCTAGTTCTTCAGGAGCGAGGAAGCCATTTGCTGGAGCTACCAGAAAGAGAGATGGTGAAGCCAGTGCTGTTTTTAAGAATAGAGTCAGAGGAAGAGGATATCAAGATTCTTACAACCAGGTTGCTGCTGTAACCATTCTTAGTCCACAAGTTCAATCACAGCCACAGCAACAGAATGTTCAGCCACAGAATAGTCAACAGCCACGGAGATCATATCAGTAGAGACAAGCCGACATGGGTATGGACCCTCTGCCTTTGACTTACGCAGCTTTTTTACCCCAATTGTTGAAGGTTAATCTGGTGGAGTTTCGTACGATGGGCCCGACTCTTGCAGTATTACCAAAGGGTTATGATGCCAATGCTCGCTGTGAGTTTCATTATGGGGCTCCAAGTCATACTATTGAAAAGTGTCGGGCATTTAAGCATAAAGTACAGGATTTGATTGATGCCAAAGCAATTAATTTATAGCCTCCACCCAATGTGCTTCAGAATCCTATGCCAGATCATAATGTGCCAAAAGTCAATGTCATTGAAGATGGGAAAGTTCTGAATTTGGTAACTGATGTGAACAGGGTGAGGACCCCGCTGAGTTGTGAAGGCTCGGTTGTTGAAGGGGCAGGTGTTCCCTGGATGTGAAGAAATTTGTGTTGATTGCAAGAATCAGAGTAATGGTTGTGACAAACTGAGGGCCGGTATCCAAAGTTTGATGGACGAAGGATGTCTACAGTTTGATCAAGGGAACAGAAAGGATGATGTTGTGTCAACTGTTACCATTTATTTTACGCTTGTTGAAATTCAGGTGCCATCGCCTGCAGCCATTATTGTGCCTGATATGGTGAGTCCTGTTACTATTGCGGTACCATGACCAGTCCCTTATACTATTGAGCGGGCTATCCCATGGCACTACGGTGCAGATGTTTACTACCAAGGAGAAAAGCAAGAAGTGGAAGCTCCAGCTGGGGGTAGTTCCAGTATTGATAATGTTGGTGGTCTTGGTGGCTTCACCAGAAGTGGACGCTTGTTTGCTCCACAGACTTTGAGAACTAATGCTGAAGCAGAGGCAGCAGCCAAAGCCAAAGGTAAACAGGTGGCTACAGAGGAGGTTGTTATTCCTGAATCTGTGCAGAAAAATACTTTTGAGAAAGAGGTTGAAGAGTTCATGAGACTTATCAAAAAGAGTGATTATAAAGTGGTTGATCAGTTGAATCAAACGCCATCAAAAATTTATATCTTGTCGTTGCTTATGTGTTCTGCAGCTCATCGAGAGGCGCTTTTGAAGGTTTTGAATATGGCCTATGTACCTCAAGAGATTACTGTGAATCAATTGGAGTTTGTTGTTTCTAATGTCAATGCTAGCCACAGGCTAGGTTTTACAGATTTTGATTTGACTACGGAGGGTCGCAATCACAACAGGGCGTTACACATCACCCTATAGTGTAAAGGGGTTGTGTTATCTCACGTGTTAGTGGACACAGGGTCTTCCCTGGACGTGTTACCAAAGAAGGCCTTAATGAAGTTAGATGCTGACGGAATTATTCTAAGACCAAGTGATCTGGTAGTGGGGGCTTTTGATGGTTCGAAATGTTCTGTATTAGGAGAGGTAGAGCTCCCAGTAAAAATTGGTCCTCAGGTGTTTAAGTGCGTGTTCTACGTGATGGACATTCAACCCGCATATAGCTGCTTGTTAGGCAGACCGTGGATTCATGCCGCTGGAGCAGTGACATCTACGTTGCACCAGAAGTTGAAATATGTGGTTGATGGTCAAGTGGTGACTGTATGTGGAGAAGAAGACATCTTCGTAAGTCAGTTGTCTACCTTTAAGTACGTGGAAATGGATGGAGAGATCCATGAGATGCTGAGTCAAGCATTTGAGGCAGTCAATATTGGTGATTCGTCGTCACAGGCGGTATCTTCTCAGAGCGAAGGACAAGTGGGCACCTCTATTGCTTCTTACAGACAGACAGTGGAAGTAGTTAAAGCAGGTAATGCTCAGGGCTGGGGCCAATTGATTGAAGTCTCTGCAAAGGAGGACAAGTTCGATATAGGCTATAACCCGATCAAGCTGCTGCAGCAGAGCGCAAGGGGCCGATTACTTTCTACAGTAGGGGAATCATTAATCCAAATCAGATGTGCGTTGCAAGTAAAGATGGCATTGACAGTGAGTGTGATCTCGATAATTGGGTGCGCCCGTGTGTGCCTGGTCAAGAGCTTTGCAATTGGTCTGTTGAAGAAATTGTTCAAGTTACTCTCCAAACAGAGTAATTTTCTTTGTTTTTCTCTTTTGCATGTTAAAATCTCGCGCTCTGCCCAAGGCGTGTAGATCCATTTGTAGGGCCTCATAATTGCATTTGCAAGGTTTTTTATCGTTAATAAAGGACGTTTTGCATTCAATTTTTGTGTTCCCTGTCTTTCATTTTTATTTTTGCAGAAAAAAATAATAAAATGGCAATGTTTTATTTTTGTTTTCTATTTAAAAAAAAAAAGTCTCATTCTAAAAGAAAGCATGATCCTCCAACATGCAGACTTAATCGCCCGGATTTCATTGATAACGATTCTGCTATGGCCAAGTATGACTTTGATAATCCAATTTATCAAGCCGAAGAGGGGGATGAAGAAGACTGTGAAGTTACCGAGGAATTGGCCAGATTGGTGAAGCAGGAGGAGCGGGTGATTCAACCTCACCAAGAGACAATTGAGGTTATCAACATTGGTTCCGAGGACGCCAAGAAAGAGATTAAGATTGGAGCTAATCTACGGGCTGAGGTAAAGAAAGAGCTGATCAGTATGCTGCGGGAATATGTTGACATCTTTGCTTGGTCGTATCAAGATATGTCGGGGTTAGATACAGACATTGTGGTGCACAGGTTACCGTTGAAAGAGGGTTATCCTCCTGTCAAACAGAAGCTCCGGAGAAATAAACCAGAAATGGCTCTCAAAATTAAGGAGGAGGTACAAAAACAGGTAGATGTGGGATTTCTGGCTGTCACCAATTACCCACTATGGGTTGTAAATATTGTTCCTGTGCCGAAGAAGGACGGTAAAGTCAAAATGTGCGTTGATTAGCGGGATCTAAACAGAGCAAGTCTGAAAGATGACTTTCCTTTACCTCATATTGATGTACTGGTTGACAACACCGCTCAGTTCTCGGTATTCTCTTTCATGGATGGCTTCTCCGGGTACAACCAAATCAATATGGCTCCGGAAGACATGGAAAAGACAACGTTCATTACCCCGTGGGGTACTTTCTGTTACAAGGTGATGCCTTTTGGGTTGAAGAACGTTGGGGCAACGTATCAGCGAGCTATGGTAACACTGTTCCACGACTTGATTCATAAAGAGATTGAGTGTTATGTGGATGATATGATTGCTAAGTCCCGAACAGAAGAGGAGCATTTGGTCAACTTGAAGAAACTATTTGAAAGATTGAGGTAGTTTCGACTAAGGCTGAATCTGAACAAGTGCACTTTTGGAGTGCAGTCTGGTAAATAGTTGGGTTTTATCGTAAGCGAAAAAGGAATTGACGTTGATCCCGCCAAAATAAAAGCGATACAAGAAATGCCTGTACCAAGAATAGAAAAAGAAGTACGTGGTTTCCTGGGTAGATTAAACTACATTGCACGGTTCATATCTCACCTCACAGCCACTTGTGAACCAATATTTAAGCTGTTAAGAAAAGAACAAGCGGTCAGGTGGAATGACAATTGCCAAAGGGCTTTCGAGAAAATAAAAGAATATTTGCGGGAACCTCCAATTCTCATGCCTCCAGTTCCAGGGAGACCATTGATCATGTATTTGACTGTGCTTGAAGGATCCATGGGTTGTGTTCTCGGTCAACATGATGAGACGGGTAAGAAGGAGCACGCCATCTATTACTTAAGCAAGAAATTCAATGATTGCGAATCCCGATACTCAATGCTTGAGAGGACATGCTATACACTTGCATGGGCTGCTAAGCGATTGAGGCAATATATGCTCACTCAAACAACCTTGTTAATTTCAAAAATGGATCCTGTCAAGTACATATTTGAAAAACCAGCATTGACCGGACAGGTTGCACGTTGGCATATGGTGCTAACTGAATATGATATCCAGTATACTTCTCAGAAAGCCATCAAAGGAAGTATCTTGTTAGACTATATTGCGCAGCAGCCTATTGATGATTACCAATCCATGAAGTTTGATTTCCCTGATGAGGACATCATGTTTCTCAAAGTTAAAGATTGCGAGGAACCACTCCCAGAGGAGGGGCCAGACCCTGAATCCAAATGGAGTTTGATGTTTGATGGGGCCGTCAACATGAATGGATGCGGAGTTGGAGCAGTTCTTATCACGCCAGAAGGTGTTCATATGCCTTTCACTGTCCGAGTAACTTTCGGATGCACCAACAATGAAGCAGAATATAAAGCTTGTATAATGGGGATTGAGGAGGCGATTAATTTGCGAATTAAGACCCTCGATATCTTCGGGGATTCATCTTTGGTAATCAATCAAGTGAATGGGAACTGGTACACGCACCAGACACGTCTGATTCCGTATAGAGATTATACGAGAAGACTGCTGACATTTTTCACAACAGTAAAGTTGTACCATATTCCTCGAGATGAGAATAATTTTGTTGATGCCTTGGCCACATTGTCTTCTATGGTCAAAGCGCAAAGGTGGAACCATGTACCGAAGATTAATATGTCTCGTCTTGAGATTTTACCTTTCTCAACCATTTGAGTCTCTTCTCAACTCAAAACAAAAAGCAAAAACACTTAATAAAGGCATAACATATATTGTATTTGAGCCTTTCATGTGAGAATAAGATATTGAGGGGTCTTCTCTCACTTTCTTAGAATGTTTAGCATATGTCCCGTCTTAGGTCGATATGCGAGGCATTCGATCCTACATGAGAGACTTAAATACAATATACGTTGTATACACACCAATAATCAAAATACTTCTTTCAAAATACAAAAACAAACAAATTCTCTTCTCATCTCCTTCATTCTATTCCTTAAGGACTCGTCATGTCCGTCCTACCGCAAACAGGTAACGCCTAAGTCTCCATACAGCGAGCTGCAACACCTAACTGCTGGGACGCGCACTCTGACGTTTCCATTAAAAAACACGAACAAAGCAACCCTTATTGATTCAAACTACGTTTACTCTGATTCTTCTTTCTCGTCTGATTGAAGATACGTAGGCACGAGATGCGATATCTCGACGAGAAACCTTTCCCCGTAGTCTGTCGAACTACGTTGACTCTGATTTTCCCATTGTACTAAGGGAATACGTAGGCCTAGGACAACGGTAATGTCGTATCGAGTCACTTCTTCTTCTTTTCTTCCTCGTTTCTCCTTTCTTTTCTGTTCCCGTTCTTTCTTCCTTTCTAGTAGCAGCGGAGATTCAGATGACGACACCCTTTGATCGAAACAGCAAGCGTGGATCCCATCGGGTACGATGGATGTGAGGGGGTACTAATACCTTTCTCTCGCGTAACCGACTCCCGAACCCAGTTCTCTTGGTCGCAAGACCATGCTCTTTCCTTCCCTCAGGTTTATGCAGTGTTTCCTTTCCCTCTCTTGGGATAAATATACATTGCTGGCGACTCTGTATCGGTGCCACTTTCGCGTTTGTACTTGGATGAAAATCTCGGGAGCGACACCTTGACCTTGTCAAGATCAACCTCAATTCCTTTCTGGCTGACGATGAACCCTAAAAGTTTCCCTGAGCGTACACCGAAGGTGCATTTGTTGGGATTCAAGCAGAGTTTGTACTTTCTCATACGCTTGAATAATTTTGATAGGTGGGTCACATGCTCCTCTTCTGTCTTAGATTTGGCAATCATATCATCGACATACACTTCTATTTCTTTGTGCATCATATCATGGATCAGAGTAGTCATGGCCCGTTGATAGGTTGCCCCGACGTTCTTCAAACCGAATGGCATTACCTTGTAACAAAAAGTGCCGCATGGGGTGGTGAACGAAGTTTTCGTCATGACTTTCTGTGCCATTTTTATCTGATTATAGCCCTAGAATCCATCCATGAAGGAGAACACTTTGAACTTTGTTGTACTATCTACCAGCATGTCAATGTGTGGTAAGGGAAAGTCATCCTTTGGACTGCCTTTGTTCAGATCCCTGTAGTCTACACACATTCTGACCTTTCCATCCTTTTTCGGAACTGGTACTATGTTGGCTAACCATTGAGGATATTCTTATGTGGCGAGAAAACCCGCGTCAATCTGTTTTTGAACCTCCTCTTTGATTTTAATGGCCATGTCTGGATGAGTCCGTCTTAGTCTTTGTTTTACCGGCGGACATTCTGATCTTAACGATAGATGATGTTCCACGATGCTGGTATCCAACCCTGGCATGTCCTGATAGGACCAAGCGAACACATCGGGAAACTCTTTGAGAAGCTTTGTCAAACTTTCTTTGACAATCGGGCTGAGCAGTGCCCCAATTTTAACCTCTTTTCTCTCTTCCTCTGAACCCAAGTTGACTGTTTCCAACGGCTCTTTAAGAGGTTTAATATACCTTTCCTCTTGTCTGAGTAATCGGGAGATCTCTTCTGGAATTTCTTTGTCATCTTCTTCTTCAGCCTCAAATACCAGGAATTCAAAGTTGGGAGAAGGCATTGGATCGTGTGTTTCAATGGGGGTTTAAAACAAACAATTTTGACTTATGAACAACTTTCGGAACGTTGATAGCGACCCATTGGCGGAGAACTCCTCGGTGAATCACAAAGTCTGGTATTTTCCTTCTTGATTTGTCTTCAGAAATAACGCTAATTTCTGGAGGAGCAGGATCATTGGAATCTGTCTCCCAGGCAGAGTTGTCGTAGGAGGATTCTTCAGTTGTATCTTGCATAACGTTTGTACCCTCGGGCATATCTCCCCATCCAGTAGGCTTAATGTCTTCGAGCCTGATACGAGAGCTTTCAGGAGCGGTGTATTTGACCATGAAGTCATACTTTCCACTCGGTTGTCCTAATGTGTCCCACACTTCTTTGGAACTAGAGGAGTCATCCATCTCGATGACGTTGACCTCGAAAAAAGCGTAGTTGATGAATTTTAGCCAGACAAGCTTTGCAAATTCATCGTTGTGCTGTATATTTTCAGAATGCCCTGAGTGTTGATCCCATGACATGGCAGAGACGCAGGTATTCTTTTCAATGATGCTTAGCTGACATGCATCGTTTGGCTGACTCTTTTGTCTTGAGTCTCTGGGTACGACTGCCAGATAGGCAGGCCATCCATTGGGCCATAATAGTCATGGTCAAAGCTGTCTTTCATCAGAGTGTCCTCCTCTAATGAGTTTGGCGGAGCACGACATCCTTCTGGATCATAATCTCCGTATATCATCTTGACATCTGACCTTGGTATATATCTCGGACTCTGTGCCAGAAAGCAAAATGGCGTAGGCACCTCTTCCCGAGACATATAACCGTCCATTTTAAGATAGGACTTCCACTCTTCATCTGTATTAGAGGAATCAGCCTTGTTGATGGTATGTACTTCTTAAGACACTAGGTGAAGGAAGCCTCCACTATGGAAGGAGTTCTAAATGGGATGAAGACTCTCATCGTTAATAGCAGTCTGGGTACAGTTTGAAGAAAAACCAAGACCCTTCTTCGCTTTGTTGTCAGTATGAATGACAAGTTGTACCCATCCTTTTGTAATGTTATTTTTTATCACTTCGAGAGTATCTCTGTACGAGGAAATCGATGTTCCTTTTTCTGATTAATTGTCATTGCTCATTGAAAGTGCTTGGAACTGGGTTCCAACAACCTCCTCTGGTTATACGCAAGTAGACGAAGATAAGTTACTCACGATGAAGGCTTGCTCTCCGCAGACTGTGACTAGTTGGTCTTTCTTGACGAACTTCAGCTTCTGGTGAAATGTCAAAGTGACTGCCCCAGCCTCGTGTATCCAAGGTCTTCCCAATAAACAACTGTATATTGCTCGGATGTCCATGACCTGGAAAGTGACTAGGAAAGTGTGAGGACCGATAGTTATGGGAAGATCGACTTCGCCGATAACTGTTTTCCAGGATCCGTCAAATGCTTTGACGGTGACCTCACTGCCTCTCATCGGAGATCCTCGGTATAATAATCGCATCAATGTAGACTTTGGTATTACATTTAAAGCTGACCCGGTGTCTACCAGTACGCTGGCTAAAGCATCTTCCTTGAAGTCGACAGTGATATTGAGTGCCATATTATGACTTTTGCCTTCTTCAGGCAGTTCCTCATCACTAAATCCCAATTTGTTGCAGGAAGTGATGTTGGAGATGATGCTGTCAAATTGTCTTATTGACACATCTTGTTCCACAAAGGCTTGCTCTAAGACTTTCTGTAGAGCCTCCCTGTGAGCTTCGGAACTGAGTAAAAGTGATAGCACTGAGATTTTTGAAGGAGTTTGCAACAATTGTTCCACAATGTTGTACTCTCTTTTCTGGATGAGCTTCAGCATCTCATCGTTGTTCTTTGAAAGGTCGTGATCACTAGACAGACTGACTGGTTGATCAGGAACTTCCGTTTAAGGTTCCTTTTCTTTGCTGGGTTCTCCAACTCCTCGGTTGAAGATTCGACCACTCCGTGTTACTCGATTGATGTCTGCAATATTCACGACGGAGGGTAATGGAATCTCCTTTCCATTCTCAATTGTTGTTGCACTGTATTTGTAAGGGATAGCCTTAGTTGATTCATACGGTAATGGTCCTGGTAGATAGATAACTACAAGAGGCTTTTGATTCATCTGACCATTGTAAGTAATTTCAATCAGTTTCTGGTTGGGAACTTTCGATTCTTCAAGTAAAGGGATGATGGTACAAACATCCTTGGTCCTTTTATGATCAGAGATTACGACAGCATCCTTGATTCGATCAACGACAAAGTCTGACATTGAATTGGTTAATCCAGAACTTGGACACAATCGAATCTCTTTGTGGTCCAACTGACTTTGAAGGGCTGCTCGTACTAGGTAACATCCTTGATTATCTTCAGAGCAAACTCTACAGCGCTCATGGTTGTATGGTGGCACCTGGCTATACCCCCTTTGTATTCAATGTAACCTCACTAGATATGTTCCCATTGATCGAGCATCTGGACTTTGATGCCTAGTAGAGTTCCCATTAATCATACTGACTTGTTGTGTGTCTTCATCTAAATAGATCGGAAGCCACCAGTGGTTTAACAAGTGTTGCAAAGTTCTTTGAACGAGAGCACATCCTTGGTGTCTCTCACGACATCCCTTACAGTTCTGATAATTATGCGAAGTCAGAAAACCGAGCTGGACTTGCTTAGCGTGTAACCCAACCAAGCTGGCATTCATCAAGCGAATATTAAAGATTTGAATCATATTTACTTGATACTGATTTTTATAGCGGTAATCCTGAATCCATCCAAGATCCATCTGACGCTGGAGGGCCTCTTGTACAAAAGAGCATCCCTGATTGTTTACCGAGCAAATCAGACAGGAATCGTAATTATTTCGTGGCAGATTATGATGTTGCCTTTGCCTTGAGTGCATTGCCACCAAGTGGACATTCATTGCCAAAATGTTGTGGTTCTGGATGTCATTGGAATTTGTATAAGTCATGTTGACCTCACGGATTCGGTGATGCTAGATCCATCCGAGATCCAACTGTTCCTGTAGAGCTGATTGCACCACAGAACATCCTTGATTATTCTTAGAGCAGATATCACACTGGTGATAGTTATGAGATGGTACATTCCCATATCCGCTCTGTCTGCGATGCATTTTGACCAGGTTGGCCCTTAATAAGAGTACATCATAAATTTGATAGTTGTGGTTAGACTCTCCCTCTATCAAATTTACCGCATCTTTCTCGTGTTGAGGCAGCGGGTTCGTCTGAACATTAGAATTTGTATCCTTGAAGGATAAGATCCCGCTCCTAACAAGTTTCTGTACGTCGGATTTGAAGCTGAGACAGTTTTCTATGTTATGCCTTGGTCCTCCTTGATGGTAAGCGCAAGTATGATCCGCCTTGAACCAAAAAGGCGGATTTTTCGGTACTGTAAGAGGATACCTGGTTTGGACATGCCCCTTGACCAGAAGTAGTGGAATTAGTTCTGCGTACAACATTGGTATAGGGTTGAACCCTGGTGGTCGCGTTGTACGGTTGTTGTTGTATTGAGGACGAGCCTGCTGAAGAGGCTGTTGTGTCCTTTGTTGATATTGTTGTTGATTCGGTTGGCTTTGAGCAACCGGAGGTTGATACGTAGGAACAGGCGCAAGGCTGATAGCAGGAGTTACAGCTGCTACTAGTTGGTACCGTTGTCGTTGCTTTCTGAGAGAGATATTACCAATATCTTGCTCTTTTTTCTTAGGGAGAGCACTACCGTATCTTTTGGTATTGCTTGATGATCCAGCGTCTTTAACTAAACGTCCTTCTCAGACTGCTTCCTCAAGATGAACTCCCATGCCTACCATTTCAGTGAAGTCACTAGGCGCACTGACGACCATTCTGTCATAGTAAAATGAGCTCAAGGTTTTCAGGAAGATCTTTGTCATCTCTTTTTCCTCAAGAGGTGGACAAATCTGGGCGGCAATTTCACACTGTCTCTGAGCGTACTCCTTAAAGGTTTCCTTGTCCTTCTGCGACATGGCTCTGAGTTGATCTCTGTCCAGTGCCATGTCTAGGTTATACTTATATTGTTGAACGAAGGCAGCGCCAAGATCTCTGAAAGTGACAATCTTAGTGCGGTTTAAACCCATGTACCATTTAAGCGCGACACCGGTTAAACTATCTTGGAAATAGTGGATCAGTAGCTATTGGTTCTCTGTCTAAGTTGACATCCTCCGAGCGTACATCACCAAGTGACTTTGAGGGCAAGAGTTACCCTTGTACTTTTCAAATTCGGGCACCTTGAATTTGTGCGGAACTTTCACATTAGGGACCAAACAAAGGTTTGCTGCGTCCTTTCTGAATAGATCCTAACCGCGAATAGCTTGCAGTTCTTTATGCATCTCCAGGATCTGTTCCTGGAATTCCCTCATTCTCCCGTCCATACTTTGGTTTCCACCAGACGGTATCTGGGAAATTTGTCTTTCCGAGACAGTGTGTATCACATGTTGTGGTATAGTCATTACGGAAGTGAGTCTTGGTACTTCCCTCTCCCGAAGTTTGTAACCTTTAGGAGTTGCTGTCATGCCCCTGGCATCTTCGCTTTCCCGAAGTTTGTAACCTTCAAGCCCAGCAGTTCCTGCTGCAGTTTCCGGATCGTCTGTGATCGGCAGAATATATCCTTCAGGGATAAAGTTGATAGGCATTGCCCAGAGACGTTCTTTCGGCATGGTATATCGAGGATCATACTTTTCCACTATGGGTGTCGATGTGATCTATAATATCACAGTCCTTTGTTGTTGCATCTAGGCTGCTGCCAGAGCTTGCATATCGTTGTAAAGCTTTCTCAGATCCTCTTTCAGAGCGTCGAGTTCTTCTCTCAACTCTCTATTCTCTTCCTCAAGATTATCCATTTTCTTTTGTTGACTGGCCCGAGTATTGTATGAATGAGACAGTTTGACTCTAGAATCGAGACACAAACGTGGGATTCGTAGGTAAGAAGAATGCGTTACATGAGAATGATGAATGATATGCAATGATTATATTAATTATATATTATTTTTTTTGTTTAATCAAAATAAACTTCGACAATTGGATGGCAAATATCAAACAATGGGGATAACCCCGTTTTATTGAATTCAAAGATTGCAGAATGGAAATACAGTAAATTACATAATGATGTAAAAGGAAATGTCTAAGCTAATGGATCCTGAGTACTCTCTGAGGAGAGCTCAGGTGCTGGTTCTGGTATTTTCCTTTTCTTTGACAGGGGCTATCGAGCCGTTGTTGGGTTGTCATTCCTTTGCCAAGTGAAAGGAGCGAGCAAATTCCTTAGGTCATCTTGGTTTTCTACAGCGTGTTGCTCTAAAATCTCAATCAGAGCATCTTTTTCTTTTAACAGTTGCTGTATTTTCTTACACTCCACATTAAGAATACGGTAATTGTTCTTCCAAGACTTCCCCTCCTGTTGAACTCTGTTGAGAGTAACCTGAAGTTTTTCCGTATCAGACATAAAATAAAGGACCGATTCCTTTAATGGAAGAACTTCTTGACGAGGATAAGGCATCCTCAGCTTGACAGCTCTAGTCTTCACCCAGTGGAGATAAGGTTCCACAGAGACACGACCTGGTTTTCCTAGAGACTCTCTTCCTTTCCTATGAACACGTTTCCAGGCGTGCACTATTTCGGTCTTTAGTGCTCTGTCATTTTCTCCTTTCTTGAAGAAAAGACCTTCCAGATGAACATTACACGGGACATGCCTCATCGGGTATCCAAATTGACGACGAACTAAAATTGGATGATAGTTGATTCCTCCTTTAGTTCCTATGAGGGGTACGTTAGGGAAATTTCCACAACGGTCAATAATTCTGATCCCGTCATAGATTCGATTGTACCAATTGATGTCAAAGTATGTAAGAGACATGATTCTCTACGACCAGCGTAAAGTATTCTTAGGATCCCAGAATGCAGCAGACTTGGGCAAGTGGAAAATGAACCATTTGTACAGCAGGGGTACACAGCAAGTGTTCATTCCTCGGCTATAAAAATTCCTTAAATGTACAGAATGATAAGCATCTGTGAGCAAGGTCGGTATAGGGTTTCCAATTAAAAAAATCTTAATGGCATTGATATCTACAAAGTTATCGATGTTGGGAAACAAAAATAACCCGTAGGTGAGCAGAACAAAGATGCTCTCGAAAGCGGCCACATTCCTTATACTAGCAAAGTACAGGGCTTTCTTTATCAAAAACTGAGCTGGGAAACCTTGGATTTCACCCTTAGTGGTCATGTGAGTCTTAACTTCTGACTCGTCCAAGTAGATTGCTCTTGTAATGGTTTGATCTTTTGGAATTTCTTCCAGTCCAGAAAAGGGAGCTTGACCAGTGATATGTAAATCAGCCAGATGAGAGTACTCCTCCAGTGTTGATGCTAGTTGATAGTTCGAGAATGTGAAACAGTGATAGACCATATCGTAAAACTGAATGAGCGTAGCCAGGATTCCTTCAATTACGTGGACCCTTAACAGAGACAGCAGTCCTCCGTACTTGGCTCTAAAAGCATCAGGGTTAGGGATCATCCTTGCCAAACCTCTCAAATCCTCTAGTTTTGGAACCTTGAAGGTTATACTTGTGAGTCCTCCTTTTATCGAAATCCATAACGCAATCTCTTTATCTGACATTTACAATCATTGTCTTAGTTTAATTTGAAAAAGAGAGACTAGAAGAGATTTTTTTTTTGTTTTAATGTTTTTTAATGAAATGAATGCATGAATGCAGCACACAAAAACATAGAAAAAACATGGGGTCAATGGTTCGGTGTCATGGAGTCAAGGCTCTACCCATCCCCAAAGGTTTATACCGGTGATTTTTTGTACCTGTCCTCAAAATCACTGATCCCTATTGGGATAACAACAGCAGGCTGGAATCACCCGAGCAAGCTGCAGTTTCTTTGAGTAATCTCAAATGAGGGTAGTATCATGTGACAACTATTTTCGATAGCTTTCGTGTAACACCCCCAATCTATACCCCCAAGCTATCAAAGCGATAAATAAAATTCAAAATTTCATCAGAGTATATTTAAAAATTCACGGCATAGACCGAGGGGTCACATCAATTTGAAACAAACATACAACACCTGCTCATAAAGATATGCAACAATCAGGTAGCAATTAACAGAGGAACTTAGTTCCTACTACCCACAATCCACATACAGAATAAAAGCGGAAAATTTGTACTGAATCTCATATATATATATATATATATATATATATATATATCATAAAAGGGTATGTGTCATATACAACCGTACATGTACAATCCAAAAGATACATATACATAATACAAAATAATCGCACTCGATCACCCCGACTACCCTGTGTCACATATCAGAGCCGACCGACAAAAGAATGAAGACCTAAGCTTCACAAAAAGACCTCCAGCAACTCTAATCTGCAATGCCTCATAGAGCATTATAAAACAGCAAAAGGGTGAGAAACACAATCATAATACAGTTGCATATAATTATATATTAACCCAGAAATGGACAAGTAAAATATTCTCACCACAAATGCACCACAATCAAATACAACACAACACCGTACAATTCTCAGGTATCCAATACCAATGCACATCAATCATACCCAATACACTCATCATCAATACAATTATACATATTCCATCTCATCAATCACATTCATAATTCTATACACAATTAATCCATGATTTATGTAAATGCACAGAGACCGACACAACGACTCTATGCAATGCATATGTGGTACCGACTTCCAACATTTCTCATCACTAGTTCACTCAGGAACTCTGCTGGAACCATCGCTCGTTACTTAGTGTAACTCCCCGTCGGGCATACGATGTTCCCCGTCGCTCACACCCCACACGGGCATACGACATTTATGGATCGCTCACACCCCACACGGGCACACGACCCGATCGCTCACACCCCACATGGGCACACGATCGTCTATAATCATCGCTTTCAGTCCTCTTATTTTTAAGGCGCTTCAGTCCTCTTATTTTTAAGGCGCTTCAGTCCTCTTAGTTTTAAGGCGCAGGATGTTATAGCGGATTCCCTCTGGAATCAATCCGTCACTCAGGACGTCACAAAAATGCATATCATGATGCTTGGCATACAATGACTCATGACATTTAAAATGCACACATATACACATCCATAATCATGCATATATCATCAATTACCACACATTGCATTTACTTGCCCTTAGGCCACAATTCGTCATCACAATATGTATTTCATGCAATTTCATCACACAATAATACACAGGTCATACAATATCCACACCAACTGCATATTGCATATACACATCAAGTTCACACAATTAAAACAACAAAAGTTGACAAAACAAGACATTTTCTAATTCCCGACCTAATTTAATCGGCCAACAACCGCGAACTCATTTTTACAAGAAAGAACATTTCATAAGCTTTCCAACGATATAAAGAACGTTCAAAACGGATAATCAGATCAAAAGTTATGAAATTAAAAAGAAAATAAAAAAATGTGAAAAACCCTAAAAACCGCCCAGCGAAACCCATAAACCGCCCGACACTTGCCCTTCCCCGCTACTTCGCCCGGCGAAGCAGAGGCGTCACCAATTCCCCCAAATAACTCAATAGAGTCAGAATCGTGACAACGCTGCGCCTCTCAAAACTGCCCGGCGAAATCCCGAACCGCCCGGCGAAATGAGAAAACCGCCCAGCACTTTACACGAGATGCAGAAAAATTCTGCTGCGTTTTTAAAAACCCAAAATCCATTTTTCTCCACTCAAATCACTTCCAACAGCAAAACAATTATTAGCAATGGTTCATAAACATAGTGAGATCATACAATACAATTTATATCGATTTTCGTCCGTGAAAACATCGATCTCTACTCGTTTACGCGTTTTCGACCTATAACCGAAAAAACTATGGAAAAAGGCAAGACAACATGCACACACACATACATAATCATACACAATGATAAGATAATCGAGTTTCGCACCCTTACCCGATTAAACCGTGTTTAGAAAATCGGTTGATCGATTTTCTTGATTTCCAAGATTTCTCTCTTTTTCTCCTTTCTCATCTTCTCTTTCTCTTCTCCTATTTTTCTTCTCTTCTTACTAATTTTCTCTCTTTCTATTCCTATTCATACGAACTTAGGAAAAATAAATGAAAAGACCAAAATACCCCCACACTCAAATATCTCGCAAACGTTCCCAAAACGCGACAAAATATAATCACGACGAAAAATAACATATTTTCACATAAAAGTCGGAAATAAAATAATATAATAATAAAATAATCAAAACGACTCGATTAAATAAAACAGACTAAAACTGGGTCGTTACAACTCTCCCCCACTTAGAAATTTTTGTCCTCGAAAATATTACCTGAGACGAACAACTCTGAATACGACTCCCGCATCCGACTCTTCAACTCCCAAGTCAAATTGCCCTCAGCAGCGCCTCCCCACGCTACTTTCACAAGTGCAATATCCTTGCCTCTCAACCGCTTCACCTCGCGATCCAAAATCCTAACGGGTAATGCCTCAACCGTAAGGTTCTCCCTTACCTCTACCTCGTCCATCGGAATCACATGCGACGGATCCGGAGCATACTTCCGAAGCTGTGAAACATGGAACACATCATGCAAATTCGACAGACTTGGCGGCAATGCCACCCTTTAAGCCACAACACCCACTCTCGCAGATATCTGGTAAGGACCAATAAACCGAGAAGTAAGCTTCTTCGATTTCAATGCACGACCAACACCCGTCACCGGCGTAACTCTCAAAAATACATGATCGCCCTCTTGAAACTCAAGATCTTTCCTCCTTCGATCATGATAACTCTTTTGCCTACTCTGAGAAGCCTTCATTTTCTCACGAATAAGTTTCACCTCACTACGGGAAAAGAGGGAAAAGAGGGCGCTTTTTTTGCCCTATAAAAGCGCTTAAAAGCGCTGTCTAAGCCTGCGCTGTCGTAGGTAAAGACGGCGCTCTTTTATTTATGAAAAAGCGCTCTCTAAAAGGAGACTTTAGACAGCGCTTTTAAAAGCGCTGTCTAAAGTATACATTTAAAATTAAAAAAAAAAATTATATACTTTAGAAAGCGCTTTTTCCTTCAAAAGCGCTCTCTAAAGGTGCTTTTAGACAGCGCTTTTGAAAGCGCTGTCTAATGTATACGGAAAATGATTTTTTTATATACCTTTAGAGAGCGCTTTTTCGATAAAAGCGCTCTCTAAAGGGGACTTTAGAGAGCGCTTTTTCCTTAAAAGCGCTCTCTAAAGTATACCTATAATTTTATTGATTTTTTCTACGTATAAAAAATCTCATTTTAGCCTTTTTTTTATGCAGAAACCTGCATAGTTTCAAACCAGCATTTCTTATAGAATTTCTTGCAACAACAGAATTCTTATACATTTCAATAAATAGAATTCTTGCAACAACAGAATTCATATACATTTCAATAAACACAGAATTTCCTTCTATTCACAAAACTAGAATTTACAACAAAATTCTTACAACAGAATTCTTGCAACAGAATTTACAATAGAATTTCCTTCTATTCACAAAACTAGAATTTACAACAGAATTCTTCTTGCAATAGAATTTCCTTATATTCACAAAACTAAAATTTACATTCACAAAACTATACATTCAAAGAATTCTTCTTAGAAGAAAGAATTCTCACAATTCTTCCGTAATATAATTCAATTGTTTCCTTGTGTAACAAGAACATGCCATATCTTCGAAATACTACATAACAAAACAAAATACGCATTATTTAGTTAAAAATAATAAATTATATGACATATCCGATAAATATTAAAATAAATCCTAAGTTATAAATCCATACATACCATGATAGGAATCTCCAATTGATCCATTTGAATGATTTCTCTCATGAACCTCAAAACGAAGTACCCGCAGTTTATGCCATTATGCTGACGAGGGCACTACACATAGACAAACAAATTAAATAAGAAATAATATATAGATGTTTTGTGTTATCAAGTAGCATCACTAATAAGCAACATTGTGAAAATTAATATACCTCCACTTTGACCCATGTAACATTGGTTGCTCTAGCCCGTGCTACTCGAATCTCTCTTTGTGCACGGTACACTAGTATAGCTCTATAAAAGAAAAACGTAAACTTAGAACAACGTCACAGAAATAATTAAATATACAAATACACACGAATATTTCGAATAATCTCACTTACGTGTCAACCACATCCTTCATATTTTGATACGTGGACCAATCGGTATCCAATGAATTAAGATAATATACCACTTCTCTTACAGGATTAATGGCAACCAACAGCCAGTGTCCACTGTAAAATATAACAAAAGTTTAGATGGATAATTTCTACGCAAAAGATACAAATTAAAGATTAGAATGAAATTAGAATGAAAATCTTACCCGTTTCCAGTATTATACGGTAAAAGAAACAGACTTTCTGTGTTGCTGGCCATAAATCTGTCAAGTAAGTGGCCTCTTACTTCTGCTGCATTCATATCAATTCTGGGTGCATTAACAATGTTGCAACAGAAGAAACGGAATTTGTTTGACAAATCCGTCCCCCGCATGAATTTTTCATACATGCACCTTAAATAAAAACATAATAAACATTAGACTATTATCATTGAAATGTGTAAATAAATTGTTTAACTAAATAAATAATAGATTGATTGGAGTACCAGATGTATGAATGCATAACACCGATGCCTAATTCAGTATGATTGAAAACCTGCTCCATGTCCTCTTTTCCGATTATCTCGGAATGAGGAAAACAAAAAACACCTGCGTCCATGTTGATTTAACGAATAACACCTTGCATCAAATCTGACATTGACATAAGTGTTTCTAGACACGTCTGAAAGTGAGGTCTTTTTTCCTTCACGGTCCTTGTAGGAGCTTTTTTCTTGCCGGTTTGTTGTGAAGGTTGAGCAGGAACCTAACAATCATATAAGTTAGGTAAAGTAGAAAATCATGAAACTTTTGAATTCGGATAATAGAATAACACTTAAAAGCTACCTCTCTGTGTGATTCAACAGACTCGTTTTGCCGCAAAACCCCTTTATTCTTTGCTGCGGGTTTTGTAGAAGTCTAACATTACCATGTAAAAAAAATGTAAGTAATGGTTCAGAATGATTTTCATAATCGTTCAGAATTGACATTTGAATACTAAGAGATTTGTAATGGTTTTCAACATACCTCATCACCTATGGAAATGAGGTCTAACGGCCATGCAACAAACGAACCTATTGCATCCCGCAACAATGTAACCTCTGAAACCGAGTCTGGTATCAGAAGTAACGCATTCGTATCTAAAGCGATATCAACTGACACTTTCAGATAACCTTGTGGGAGCGGATGATGGTGAAGTAACGCTCCCACAAAGTTATGCACTTTTCCCTTGCCAACCATGCGATAAGTCAGAAACGACAAATACAGTTGGCAAGATGAAATGCCCTGAAGCAATAATAAATATGTAACTGTTAATATGTATAAAGGTCAATTAAAATAAATGTGTTAATTTAATTAAAATAAATATGTGCTAATTACCTCAGGAATTTTATTTGGAGAATTGATACTAGCTTTGTCACTAGCATCTTTCAAACCGGAACCGCGCCTTTCCGCCTCATATCTCTCTTTATCCTACTGTAATGCTTGGACTTGCGCTTGTAGTGCCATCACAGTTTGCATGATTTCTTGGGTGGTGGGATTTTTTTTTCTTTGATTGCTTATACAAGGATGATGGAGTCACACCAAATCCTTTCCCTTTCACCCGACCGGGATACTCGGGAACATTTAGTACTCGACTAAGAATGCTCCTGCAATCATCCTCATCTGCGGGTATGGATTTAGATAGATTCTCCTGAAATTCATTGACATGTCGAAAATTATTAGTGGGAATTAAAATTTAATTATAATTTAATAAAATTTCAATTAACTTTGAGACATAATGTTATACTTACACATTCTTCATAAACATGTTGAACATCTTCTGTAACAGCTCCACCCTTACCCACTCGAGCTTCCTTCCACAAAACATGGTCCGGAAGTGATGATTCTTCACTTTTAGACTCTTCTAACTACACATTTAGTTAAATAATAAGTTCATCAATTATAACACAATTAATAAAATCATAGTATTAATATATACTTACCAATTTTTGTTGTAACCGTGCATATCCCAAACGCCCTTTTCTGTATGGATACGCGGGCTTTGATGCTCTTTCGCGGTTAATGGCACTCAATTTCTGGATAAACAAGTTTAAGTCATATCAAAACAAACTAATGAAACAAATATATAATACAATCAATAGACATGACAAGATAACATTACATTGAATTCTCTCGGTTTTCCGTTTGTCTACAAAAAGGCTCCATTCTTCCGGTGTAATCACATCCGCATACAACGGTGGAAGTTCTCCTTCAACAAAATTTTTGTCTTCATCCCTAAGATACTTGTTTGATAACACGGCTCTAAACCCTCTGTGTCTCTTTCCGGCCAATTGAAGCCAATACTTTTTCCGGCTTTCTTCAATATTAAAGGACCTCTACAAAAAAACATCACGTATAAACATAAAGTGTGTTAGTATAAGTAAATAAAAGACTTAATCATCAACAAAAAAATCTAATAACATCAATCATATTTGGTAAGTACCTCTATCTCGGTCCATATCTTTTCTTTACCGGCATCCAACGCTTTACTCCTCCAATTATCACAAGTGATTGGAATGTTCTGACAGGACGAGTGAACCAATGTATGAAGCCAACATTGAACCGTTAGGCTCAACTAGTTGGTTCTGGTCACTCTAATGTACATCAAATCTCATCCCTTTATCTCTAGCATGGATGATTCTCTTCATAATGGTTTTTCCTCTTTTTATTTCATGTTCTACATTCGAAGCTTCATTCTGAGCTTCCTGTGTATCATGTGTCTCGTGGGTGTCCTTCTGGTTATTTAGACATTTTACCTGTAAGAAAGAAAAAAACAAAATTAAATGACAAATATAAAAATCCATAATCCATAATCCATAATCCATTGAATGGTATAAGTTTATATATAATTACAGTGGCGAGAGAGAACAACTAATTACCTTTAGAGATGTAAATTACATTCTAACAAATGTTTGAATCACATTCTAACCAAAAAAGGAATAATAGATAAATACCAACATTTAAAAGTGACAAAAGAATTAGTCAAATTGACTCAGCTATCATCATTCATCTATGAAGAATCTATTTCGAAAATAAACAGTATCACTTGTATAAGTGGTAACCAAATGTTTGAATCACATTCTATGTTTATCAAGTGTGACCATTTTAGTGGTATTCATACATCTTCATCATGCCTTACCTTTTAATCTTTTGATGTTCCTATGTATTTATGTCAAGAAATGATGTGACTCATTGAAATATATTATCCTAGCCATTTGCCATGTGATAGTTCACAGTCCATATTGTTGGACTAAAAACAATTGTCGTAGTAATCGTGTCAACAAAAAAAATCACAATGTGGCAGCTAAATTATTGTATCCACACACTATGCCAAAAAAAAGAGAAACAAGTATCTTGAACATTTTTCTACGAAGGAAGTAATGCAAACTGAATATTGAGAACAAACAGAACATTTTTCGACAATATTATTATTATTTTTCTAACAATGACATTCAATAAGCTAGAGTTGTTAAATATTGCTCACAAAGAATAACGAAGGACGATAATGGGAACTGAAGAATACCTGAACTGAAGAACAAAGGAGAGTTTCGAACGGGAACTGAATGCAAGAACGAAGATAATGGCAACAGTGACGGTAACGGCAACGACAACGGCAAAGAACGACGGCAAGGGTTTAGAGAAACGGTCGAGAGAGAAAATGAATAGAAGTGTCTCTGAAAATGTTTAGAATTGTTTTATATTTTAATTAGTAAAGGACTTTAGAGGGCGCTTTTCCTTAGAAAGCGCTTTCTAAAGTGAAAATAATTAGAGCCCTATAAGAGCGCTTTCTGAAAGCGCTTTCTAAGGTGGCCTTTAGACAGCGCTTTTTAAAAGTGCTCTCTAAAGTAATACATATAGCAGCGCTTTTTGGAAAGCGCTTTCTAAGGTGGTCTAAGGTGGCAGTCTTTTACAGCACTTTTGAAAAGCGCTTTCTAAAGCCTTTCTTTTAAGGCGCTGTTTTTTTATCGAAATTTTTTTATTCTTTTTAGCAGCGCTTTTGTATAAAAGCGCTGTCTTTTAGGTGTCGTCTAAACATATTTTTGGTGTAGTGCCTTGTCCGTAGTCTGTTGCACCAACTCTGGTCCAACCACCGAACTCTCGCCAGATTCCTGCCAACACAACGGTGTTCGACATCTCCGTCCATATAATACTTCAAACGGTGCCATTCCAATACTAGAATGGAAACTGTTATTGTACGTGAATTCAATCAATGCAAGATAACTATCCCACGCACCACCTTGTTCAAGAATACACGCTCTCAACAAATCCTCCAAAGACTGAATCGTTCTCTCCGTCTGACCATCTGTCTGCGGATGATAAGCCGAACTCAATCTCAATTTAGATCCCAAAGCCTTTTGCAAACTTTCCCAAAATCTCGAAGTAAACCTCAAATCTCGGTCTGAAACAATGCTCAATGGAACCCCATGCAACTTCACAATCACACTGATATAAATCTCCGCCAACCTTTCCAAAGAAAAACTGATGTCAATCGGAAAGAAATGCGCCGATTTAGTCAGTCTATCCACAACCACCCAAATCGCATTATGTCCCCGCTGAGTGTTCGGCAACCCCGCTACAAAATCCATAGAAATGCTATCTCATTTGCACTCAGGAATATCCAACGGTTGCAACAAACCACTAGGCCTCTGATGTTCCACTTTCGACTTCTGGCACGTCAAACAAGCATACACAAACTGAGCCACATCTCTTTTCAATCCCGACCACCAGAAAATCTTCTTCAAATCCAGATACATCTTATTCGCTCCCGGATGTATACTCAAACTACTCCGGTGTCCTTCCTCCAAAATCATCTTTTTCAACTCCGCATCATCCGGAATACAAATTCTACCGCGGAACCTCAAAACACCATTATCATCCACTTTAAAGTCCTCATTTTCACTTTTATCCTCAACTGTCATCAAATCCATAAATTTCGCATCCAACTTCTATTTCTCACTAACCGTCAACAGAAAATCATTAGTAACCTTTAACATTCCAAGCCTTACGCTATCCGACGTCACTTCACATACCAAACTCAAATCTCTAAACGATTCCAAAAGTTCCCACTCTTTAACCATCAAAACTGACATATGCAACGATTTCCGGCTCAACGCATCGGCTACCACGTTAGCTTTACCCGGATGGTAATTCAAGCCAAAGTCGTAGTCCTTCAAAAATTCCAACCATCTTCGTTGCCACATATTCAATTCTTTCTGATCAAACAGATAGTTTAAACTTTTATGATCACTAAAGACTTCAAACCTCGCACCAAAAAGATAATGCCTCCAAATTTTTAATACAAAAACCACAGCCGCTAATTCCAAATCATGCGTAGGGTAATTCTTCTCATGCACTCTCAACTTCCTCGAAGCATAAGCCACAACCTTACCTTTTTGCATCAACACTCCACCTAAACCAATCAAAGACGCATCACAATACACTACAAACGGTTCAGTAGGATTCGGCAAGATCAAAATCGGAGCTGTCGTCAATCTTCTCTTCAGCTCATTAAACTTTCCTCACACCGAATATCCCAAATGAACGCTTGACCTTTGCAAGTCAACTGGGTCAAAGGAAGTGCTAACTTAGAAAAACCTTCAATGAACCTTCGATAATATCCGACTAAACCCAAAAAGCTTCGAATTTCAGTAATAGATCTCGGAGCCTCCCATTGTAGAACTGCTTCTACTTTAGATGGATCCACAGCAATACCATTACCTGAAATTACGTGCCCAAGAAAACTCACCTCCGACAACCAAAATTCACACTTGGACAATTTGGAAAAAAGCTTATTTTCCTTCAAAACCTGCAAAACAATGCGCAAATGCTCCGCATGCTCCTTCCGAGACTTAGAATAAATCAAGATATCATCAATAAACACAACAACAAATCGATCCAAATGCTCGTGGAAAATACGATTCATGTACTCCATAAACACACCTGGCGCATTAGAAACCCCGAACGGTATCACAGAATATTCATAATGACCGTAACGTGTCCTAAAAGTCGTCTTCTGAATATCTTCCTCTTTCACCCTTATCTGATGATACCCCGACCTCAAATCAATATTACTAAACACACAAGCACCAACCAACTGATCCATCAAATTATCAATTCTCGGAAGAGGATACTTATTCTTAATCGTCACCTTATTCAACTGGCAATAATCAACACACAATCGCATACTTCCATCTTTCTTTTTCACCAATAAAACTGGAGCACCCCAAGGCGACACACTAGGTCTTACAAACCTCTTCTCCAACAATTCGTTCAATTGCTTCTTTAACTCAACCAACTCAGATGCCGACATTCGATATGGTGTCATCGATACATGTCTAGTACCAAGAACTAGATCTATAGAAAACTCCACCTCTCTCTCTGGCGGCACATCTGAAATCCTCAGGAAACACTTCTGGAAAATCACACACAACAGGAAACACATCATGTGAAACTTGACTATCCACAGTCAACGATGCAAACAACCCAAACAACTGAGCTTCATCCGCCAAATGTTTCTTCAACTCTTTGGTAGATAAGAAACTCGAGTCTTCGTCTTCCTCAAGAGAAGGAAACCTTACTAGCTTATGATAACAATCAATATGAACCCTATTGAACTGCAACCAATTCATTCCCAGAACCACATCTAAACCCTCCAACGGTAAACACACCAAATCCATCTCAAAGTCCTTACCATAAATGGTCAAAGGACAACTCAAACAAACCAAAGAAGTAGTTACTGACCCCATTGCTGGAGTATCAATAACCACCTCTCCCCCAATCGAAGACAACACAAGATTCAAACGCTTCGCGCACTCAGACGAAATAAACGAATGAGTCGC
Organism: Lathyrus tuberosus; assembly: GCA_022829125.1. Lineage (NCBI taxonomy): Eukaryota > Viridiplantae > Streptophyta > Magnoliopsida > Fabales > Fabaceae > Lathyrus > Lathyrus tuberosus. Next base: position 460,865 of record JALAZF010000829.1, read on the forward strand.
TCCAGTATCAATAATAGCAACTAAAGGCGTACTATTAATAAAAAGTGTACCTCTGATCAGACAGTCTGCACTTGAAGTCTGAGTCCCTGCTAAGGCAAAAACTTTCCCACCAGATGGAACCTGCTTCGGTTTCGGACACTTCGTGCTAATATGACCAGGGTCACCACAGTTGAAACACTTCGCCACATTCTTCCTTTTGCACTCAGCCGCTACATGTCCTACACCTCCACAATTGGTACACTTCCTCATATCTTTCCTACACTCAAACTGACGATGCCCCAAATCACCACACCTATAACACCTCAAAGGACCAGACATACCTCCACCACTTGAACTTCAATCAAAAGTACCCCTTTGTTTACCCTTATCAGCTGGTGTTACATACGGACCTCTACGGAACTGTTGCTTCCCTTTCCTCTCGCTCACACTCTTATAGTGAGTAGAACGAGCCTTACTATCCTCTTCATAAATCCTACAACATTCCACCAAATCAGAAAACCTTCTAATCTATTGATAACCGATTGCCTATTTAATCTCAGGACGCAATCCGCTCTCATACTTCACACACTTAGAAAATTCTACAGTCGCTTCAGCATAATGAGGATAAAACTGCACAAGCTCCACAAACTTAGCAGTATAATCAATAACAAACATGTTACCTTGTTTCAATTCCAAGAACTCAATTTCCTTATTTCCTCTTACATCTTTGGGAAAATACTTCCTCAGAAACTCCCGGCTAAACAATTCCCAAGTAACTCCTTCATCCCCAGCTTCCAACACCTGACAAGTACTAACCCACCAGTCATCAGCTTCTTCCTGTAACATGTGAGTTCCCAGTTTCACCTTACTGTCCTCAGCACAACCCATAACTCGGAAAATCCTTTCAATCTCTTTCAACCAAATCTGAGCACCATTAGGATCATATCTTCCTTTGAAGACAGGCAGTCTGTTCTTCCTGAACTCATCATTCCCTGCAGAATTAGGTGCACCCTGCACAGCCCGAGCCATAGCTTGCATAGCAGCAGCCAAAGCAGCGTCATTCCTACCAGCCATATTCTGTTCATTTCCAATAACAGAAACTATGGTCAAACAAACAGCTCACCCAACCACAACGACCAACAAGGACTGACACAAACAGACACGAACTGACACGGACTGGCCCTGATACCACTTAATGTAACACCCCCAATCTATACCCCCAAGCTATCAAAGCGATAAATAAAATTCAAAATTTCATCAGAGTATATTTAAAAATTCACGGCATAGACCGAGGGGTCACATCAATTTGAAACAAACATACAACACCTGCTCATAAAGATATGCAATAATCAGGTAGCAATTAACAGAGGAACTTAGTTCCTACTACCCACAATCCACATACAGAATAAAAGCAGAAAATCTGTACTGAATCTCATATATATATATATATCATAAAAGGCTATGTGTCATATACAACCATACATGTACAATCCAAAAGATACATATACATAATACAAAATAATCACACTCGATCACCCCGACTACCCGGTGTCACATATTAGAGCCGACCGGCAAAAGAATGAAGACCTAAGCTTCACAAAAAGATCTCCAGCAACTCTAATATGCAATGCCTCATTGAGCATTATAAAACACTCATCATCAATACAATTATACATATTCCATCTCATCAATCACATTCATAATTCTATACACAATTAATCCATGATTTATGCAAATGCACAGAGACCGGCACAACGACTCTATGCAATGCATATGCGGGTACCGACTTCCAACATTTCTCATCACTAGATCACTCAGGAACTCTGCTGGGACCATCGCTCGTTACTTAGTGTAACTCCCCGTCGGGCATACGATGTTCCCCGTCGCTCACACCCCACACGGGCACACGACGTTTATGGATCGCTCACACCCCACACGGGCACACGACCCGATCGCTCACACCCCACATGGGCACACGATCATCTATAATCATCGCTTTCAGTCCTCTTATTTTTAAGGCGCTTCCGTCCTCTTATTTTTAAGGTGCACGATGTTATAGCGGATTCCCTCTGGAATCAATCCGTCACTCAGGACGTCACAAAAATGCATATCATGATGCTTGTCATACAATGACTCATGACATTTAAAATGCACACATATACACATCCATAATCATGCATATATCATCAATTACCACACATTGCATTTACTTGCCCTTAGGCCACAATTCGTCATCACAATATGTATTTCATGCAATTTCATCACACAACAGTACACAGGTCATACAATATCCACACCAACTGCATATTGCATATACACATCAAGTTCACACAATTAAAATGGCAAAAGTTGACAAAACAACACATTTTCTAATTCCCGACCTAATTTAATCGGCCAACAATCACGAACTCATTTTTCCAAGAAAGAACATTTCATAAGCTTTCCAACGATATAAAGACGTTCAAAGTGGATAATCAGATCAAAAGTTATGAAATTAAAAAGAAAATAAAAAAATGTGAAAAACCCTAAAACCCGCCCGTCGAAACCCATAAACCTCCCGGCACTTGCCCTTCGCCGCTACTTCGCCCGGCGAAGCAGAGGCGTAACCAATTCCCCCAAATAACTCAATAGAGTCAGAATCGTGACAACGCTGCGCTTCTCAAAACCGCCCGGCGAAATCCCGAACCGCCCGGCGAAATGAGAAAACCGCCCAGCACTTTACACGAGATGCAGAAAAATTCTGCTGCGTTTTTAAAAACCCAAAATCCATTTTTCTCCACTCAAATCACTTCCAACAGCAAAACAATTATTAGCAATGGTTCATAAACATAGTGAGATCATACAAAAGAATTTATATCGATTTTCGTCCGTGAAAACATCGATCTCTACTCGTTTACGTGTTTTCGACCTATAACCGAAAAAACTATGGAAAAAGGCAAGACAACATGCACACACACACATACATAATCATACACAATGATAAGATAATCGAGTTTCGCACCCTTACCCGATTAAACCGTGTTTAAAAATCGGTTGATCGATTTTCTTGATTTCCAAGATTTCTCTCTTTTTCTTCTTTCTCCTCTTCTCTTTCTCTTCTCCTCTTTTTCTTCTCTTCTTACTATTTTTCTCTCTTTCTATTCCAATTCATACTAACTTAGGAAAAATAAATGAAAAGACCAAAATACCCCCACACTCAAATATCTCACAAACGTTCCCAAAACGCGACAAAATATAATCACGACGAAAAATAACATATTTTCACATAAAAGTCAGAAATAAAATAATATAATAATAAAATAATCAAAATGACTCGATTAAATAAAATGGACTAAAACTGGGTCGTTACATTCCGCACTACAAAAATAGTAACATGGTTTCAGTCTACTAAAATCCTCAGCTTCTCGGATAACCCAATCGAACAATCTGCTTTCAAAAACCGAAGTCATATAGGCAATGAATCCGCAAAGGGCATCTCCACTGATTCGATTGTCGACAGAGACCTCTTATTTTGGAGTCACTCCCTGTAAGATTACCCATCTAGTGCCATCACTTATCTTAGGTGTATACTCAAGCTTTCCAAATGCGACATCACACGCATTCCCATTAGCAGAAAAATAAACACAGATATCAATTAGGAAAAGCAGTATATATTTGTCCTAACATGCTAGACCTCTAGTCCTATGATCCTAATAGTAAATAACTCCCCAGCAGAGTCGCCATTTTTCTGTATCGAGCGATTTTTGTCGGTGGCACGACCACCTTATCGCCGAAGTTTGGGTTTTCCTCCTCAAGGGGAAAGGGTGCTACTTTCTGATTTCTTATTTATCCCATGAAGCTGGAAGGGAAAGGGAAGGCATCTAAAACTAACCTTGCACACGAATGTTTAACTGAACAAACGCTTAAAAGAGATTGGGGGGTCTGGGGTCAGGTTATACAATGGGTAGTGTAGCGCGATTTTTGTGGTTTAGAATCACTATCACCTTGGTACTACAGTTCGATTCATTTTTTATCATGTTGAGCTGATTAAGGAAGGGAAATAGATGTCTCCAATTAACCCTGCTTGCATACTGAGTTTAAAACAGTCAAAACTGTTGGTTTACAGATTCTATCAAAATGGGGGTTTGTCTTTAGGGTTATTTGCTTAAAAATAGTGTCTAGACTATTGGCTAGGTTTTTGGTAAGGTGTTAGGTCTGATGATTTTGAGGGATGTATGAAGGTACTGGATTTTGGGTTTTTTGGTTAGTATGCTCGCTAAGATTTTTGCAATCTTATGCCTACGTATTCCCGTTTAACGAAACAGGGAAATCAGAGTGATCGTAGTCTCTCCTATTGTATGGGAGGAAAGGGATTGTTTTGGTGTCTTGTTCAAAGCCCAAGACACGAAGATAAATGTGGTTTGTATCTTGTTCAAAGCCCAAGATGTGAAGCTAAAGGTTTTTGGATGAGAGAGAATTTGTCATCTCTAAAGAGGAGTTGTTGATGTTTGTATGCTGTGAGTAAGGCACAAATTTGATGCTAAAAGGTTAATTGACTCAACCGGGGTTTCTTTATACAAAGCCTAAAAGGAGGCGGGAAATTTGACTTTTCCGGGGAAAAGGTTCTTTCTGTCTTGTACAAAGCCCAAGATTGAGGCTAGAATGGATTTTGACTCCGTTGGGGAGAATGTATCTTGTATAAAGCCCAAGATGGAGGCTGAAAGGGTTTGGCTCAACAAGAGAGTGCTTTTGTGTGTGTCTTGTACGAATCCCAAGACGGAGGCTAAAAGAGTTGACTCAACAAGAGACTCTCAAGGTTGATTGACTCAACAAGAGAGTCTTTTATACTCAACAAGAGAGCGATTTGCTGTCTCGTACGAAGCCCGAGATTGAGGCTAAAAGGGGATCGACTCAACAAGAGAGTCTTTTATACTCAACAAGATAGTGTTTTATATGTCTTGTACAAAGCCCAAGACGGAGGCTAAAAGTGGTTGACTCAACAATATAGTCTTTTATGCTCAACAAGAGAGTGTTTTATATGTCTTGTACAAAGCCCAAGATGGAGGGTAAAAGTGGTTGACTCAACAAGAAAGTCTTTTATACTCAACAAGATAGTGTTTTATATGTCTTGTACAAAGCCCAAGACGGAGGCTAAAAGTGGTTAACTCAACAAGAGAGTCTGAAAAGGTTAGCTCTGCTAGGGGGGACTATTTGTACAAATCCTAAGAGGAGGTTGTCTTACTGCTGAGGATTATTGAGATCCTGAAGCGGGTCCAAGTGTGGGGAACTCTTATGAGAGAGATTGGGTTTCTACTGGTGATTGATCCAGAGTGATCGGTGTTTTTTCCTATGTTTAAAAAAGAACTTGAGAATGTCTTTGAGGTTCAAGAGGTTTAGACTGTCCAAGTCTACTGTTTTATCTTTTGTATGATGCCCTAGAGGAGGCACGAGCATATAAGGGATGAGTATCTACCTTAAAATTGTCGGAGTTTTGACGCTGGAAAGACTGCTATAGCAAAGGATGACTAAGTTATGTCTTATACCTTTAAGAGGTCTCCAGGGTCCTTGTATGAAGCCCAAGAGAAGGCATGAGACTTCTAAGAAGCCGAAGGGTCCTTGTACAGCGCCCAAGAGGAGGCGGGGATGCTTTTAGGAAACCTGTGGGTCCCCAAACCAAGAGAAGTTCAAGAAATGCAATTCACAGAGAAAATAATATTCCAGGAAAGTTCGAGAATTTGGAAGAAACTTAAGAGACGCCATTCACGAAAGATCATCTTGGGGAGTTAGAGTTTCTTTGACAATTTCTAAGGGTGACAGTCTGAGAAAAGGTTCACCGAGAATACTGCCTTTCTCTTTGTTCCATATTGTTTAACCCCAAGAGAAGGGAATACTGTATCTGGAATCCTACGGGGGATCTAGTTTTGTTTGTATTTAAGAGTGACCAACAAGGCTTTACCTAGTGCTAGACGTAGTTACCGGGGAAAACTCTATATAACTATACTATTATTACATAGTGGATATGTGACAAGTATATAAAAGGATGTGAAAGAAGACTTACAGTGAAGCAGCCCCACAATACAGTTTTATATAGATGAAAACGGTAAATGAAAGCGGAAAACACTTACCCGTTGTAGAGCTTCCATGTTGTTTTGTTAGTTGTTCAACCAAGAAAGTTTTGATAAGAACATATATTTGAATTCCAAATCAAAGGAGAAAGTGCTTTAAAAAGATTGTTGGGGCTTACAGCTCAAGGAGAGGCCCAAGTTTTAACGATGATCGCACCGTTGTTTTGAAAATCGTACAGAGGAACTTATACAATATGTGAGGCCTAAGATTGTTTCTATGTACAAGGGGGTTGGGTCTTACACTCTATCAGAGGCCTAAAGATTTATTTTAAAGAAAATAAATGGGGCTTATAACACGAGGGTAGGCCCAGATGATTTGATTTTTGAACTGGCGATTGCGCCGAGATTTTACTCTTAACGCAGGGGGACTTATACAATATCTGAGGCCCAAAATTGTTTAGGTTAAAAGGGGATTGGGTCTTACACTATATTAGAGGCCCAAAGAGCTTGAAAATGAATAAATATGGGTCTTATAGCTCAAGGAGAAGCCCAATTGATTTTTGTTAAAAAGGCGACGATCGTGTCGAACTTTTTGACGGTATCGGGACTTATACAATACACTGAGGCCCAAAAAGTGGTGTATTTACAAAGGGGATGGGCCTTACACTCTAATTGAGGTCCATGAGTGTTTGAAAATGATTTATGAGGGTGGAATCAATCAAAACCCTAATTTTTATCATTTTAAAAGTAAATTCTCAAAGAAAATCAATAAAAAATGACAGAACACCAAATAAGCTTCAATAAACAATTTGTGATTTTCGGTTAAGGTTTGAAAAATGAGGTTTTAATCACAAGGTGAATTAAAACTCATTTGGTTTTGATTTTTCAAGGTGAATATTCACTTTTAAAATATTTAAAAACAATAAAAAATGAATTTATTCATAAAAATACCAACTATATTAAATAAATAATATAAATTTGATTTTTTGTGGAATGAAATATTTTAACATTTTTGTGATTTTTTGCAAAAAGAACCAATAAAAAATAATTAAAATTGAGGGAGTTATTAATTTTTCAAATCAATAAAAATAATAAGAAAAATAATAAAATATGAAAAAGTGGTAAAAAAGAGGATCTGGGGCGAGGGGGATTCGAACCCCAGACCTCTTGTGTGCAGTGCGCGAGTCCTACCACTGGGGTGGTGATACATACGTGTATCAAACCCCATCCACAAATATACAAGGCTTGCCTTGTTTTTGGTCTGGCCAAGGCAAGGCAAGGCAAGGTTTTGGCCAAAAACGTGAAGCTTGTAACTTTCTCATTTCTGCATGGATTGGGACAAAATTTAGGTCTATCCTGCCTAGAATTTCACAAGGAATCTAATGGTGGTGGTGGTTTTTTCAGACGAGGTCCCCATTTTAAAACCCGATATTTATTTTGAAATAGGCCTCCATTTGCATTTTTTGTGCTACCTCATGGTACAGGCATGAATCACATGATGAATTGGTCCAAACACAACATATATAACAAGTATGAGATGTGTATGATCAGTGGACTTCAAAGAAATGCATATTTTAAGGAGTTCAAGTTGAGATGCTTACCTCTTTGGGAGCTTTTTGGGCAATCTATCAAGGGCTTTGTTCCAAAAATGTTTTGATGCTTTGAACACCCTCAAATGATCCCTTGGAAGCTTTTAGGATGATTGGAAACAGCTGGAAACCTCAGAAATGGAAACTGACCCTTTCTTGCAAAAGGGGCAAAAGTGACCAAAATAGCAACTCTGTCAAATGGTGTTCCAGATGTGGGAAACCATTTGGGACAGTTCAAGGATGATATTTGGAGTGTGTTTGAGACTTTATCTGGTTTTGAAAGTGACTGAATCAAGACATGGTTTGAAAATGCAAAAAATTCCTATTTTGAGGTTTTGAGAAGGGACTTTGTGATTTTGGTGTTACAGGTCACTTGTGAGAGTTTGGATAGCTTAGATATGACATAATGGATGTGTTTGGATCATGAGCTATGATGGAATTACTCTCTAACCCAAAAACTCAGAGTTACCTTGCTAAAGAAGGCATTTTTGCCTAGAGAAAGAGATTTTGAGGAAAACAAGTGTTGTAGTGCTTTGGTGTACTCAAACTGAGCACAAATGAGCTCTATTTATAGTAGAGCAAGTTTGTTTTGGCTACAATAGTGAATGGCAACTGCTACATACCTTTGGCCAATTGGAGCATTTTGGAATCTCAAGTCTCCTCTAGCCATTGACTAGAGGTTAGAGCACAAGCCTATTATTCCCTAGTTCAGAGATCATCCTTGACTCATTCAGATGGAAATGGCTCAGTTCATGCCACCTTGGTGCATCCATTGAATGCTCCAAAACAAAATTGGAGTCTTGTCCCCTATTTAGGGTTTTTTAGGTTTTGCATGCTATTTTTAGTTCCAAAGACTTGGGAGGCTTATGGATCAGTGTTTGTCCCTCCTTGGTTTCCCATGAGGTGTTCAGATGGATAAACTTGTTTGTCATTTGTACAAATTGCCCAAATCGAGCAAAATGCACAAATATGCCTTGTTATGACAGTTGCAGCAAGGCATATTGCCATTGTCATAACTCTTAGCTCAAATGGAATTTCATGGGGTTCTTGGCCATTTTGGAAAGCTCTCATATGATACAACATATGCGTGATCATAGTTTGTCTTGACACTTTATGGATCCAACTGCTGCTAAGGGACTTGCCCCTTTATTGGACATAGTTACTTTCCATTATCCCTAACTTTTGCCTGGATTGTACTCTGAGATTTCCAATCCATCGGGATGATTTTAGATTATGCCTCTAATTTTTGCCTGGACTGCCCTTTCGGGTTTTCAATCAACCGAGACGTTGTTTTTTTTATTTAGGCGAAGTATTTCTTGACTACGTCAACATTTGTGGGGTAGGAAAATTCCTCTCCATCCGTGGTTGCGAGTCTCAAGGCGCCGCCTGAAAAGGCTTTCTTGACCACATAGGGCCGTCATAATTCGGGGTCCACTTGCCCGGGGAATCAGTGAGAAATGATTGTATCTTTTTGAGCACAAGGTCTCCTTTCCTAAAGATGTGGGGTCGGACCTTTTTGTCAAACGCCTTCTTCATTCTTTGCTGATACAACTGACCATGGTATAAAGCTGTTATTCGCTTTTCTTTGATCAGATTCAGTTCGTCGTGCCGACTTTGACACCATTCAGCCTCCGTTAGCTTAGCTTCCATCAATACTCGGATTGATGGGATCTCTACCTCTATGGGGAACACTGCTTCCATGCCATATACTAGAGAGAAAAGGGTTGCCCCTGTTGAAGTGCAGACAGATGTGCGATAACCGTGAAGAGCAAAGGGTAGCATCTCGTGCCAGTCTTTATAGGTTACAACCATCTTTTGAACGATCTTCTTGATGTTCTTGTTAGCCGCTTCTACCGCTCCGTTCATCTTAGGTCGGTAGGGAGATGAGTTATGGTGTTCGATCTTAAACTCAGCGCACAACTCTTTCATCATCTTATTATTCAAGTTAGATCCATTATCTGTAATGATCTGGCTTGGAACACCATACCGACAGATGATACTGTTTTTGATAAATCAGACCACCACTTGTCGGGTTACTTTGGTGTACGATGCTGCTTTGACCCACTTGGTGAAGTAGTCAATGGCTACTAGAATGAACCGATGTCCGTTCGAAGCCTTGGGTTTGATCATGGCAATCATGTCGATTCCCCATATAGAAAAAGGCAATGCGGAAGAGAGAACTTTGAGATGCGTTGGCAGGACATGGATTTTATCTGAGTATATCTGACACTTATGACACATCCTCATGTACTTGTAGCAATCGAATTCCATGGTCAACCAGTAGTACCCTGCTCTCAGAATTTTTCTCGCCATTGTGTGTCCGTTGGCATGAGTGCCAAAGGATCCTTCGTGAATTTCTTTTGTCAGCATGTTTGCTTCTGGTCTGTCTACACATTGAAGCAAGACCATGTCAAAGTTCCTCTTATAGAGGGTATTGTCGCTCAGAAAGAAGCTGCCTGCTAGCCTTCTGAGGGTCTTTCGGTCCTTTCTGGATGCCCTAGGTGAGTACTCCAGTTTCTGAAGGAAGCATTTGATATCGTGATACCAAGGTTTATCATCTACGACTGCTTCAATCGCGAAGATGTAAGCGTGCCTTTCAAGGCGCAGTATGTCGATCTTAGGTATGTCGTTCCATTAACCTACACTAATCATGGAAGAGAGAGTGGCTAATGCATCAGCCATGTGATTCTCTTCAGGAGGGATGTGATGAAACTCGATTCTGTTGAAGAATGGCAACAACCTTCTCGCGTAGTCTTTGTAAGGAATCAGTCCTGATTGGTATGTGTTCCAATCTCTTTTGATCTGATTGACAACCAGGGCTGAATCACCATATACATCCAAGTTTTTGATCCTTAAGTCGATCGCTTCTTCGAGACCCATGATACAAACTTAGTATTCGGCCTCGTTGTTTATACACTTGAACATCAGTCTGGCAGTGAAAGGAATGTGGGTACCCTGAGGTGTTATGATGATTGCCCCAATTCCGTTTCCATAATGATTGATAGCTTCGTCAAAGATTAGTCCCCATTGGGAACCTGGTTCTGGCCCTTCACTTGGTAGTGGTTCATCGCAATCTTTCATCTTTAGATACATGACATCTTCGTCTGGGAAGTCAAATCCGACTGATTCTTGATCGTCAATCGATTCATGAGCCAAATGATCGGCTAAAACACTTCCTTTGACGGCTTTCTGAGCGTGGTACTCAATGTCATATTCTGATAACCACATCTACCAACGGGCAATCCTTCCCGTGAGAGCAGGTTTTTCGAAGACGTACTTGATCGAATCCATTTCTGAGATTAACCAAGTAGTGTGACGAATCATGTACTGGCGAAGGCGTTTGGCTCCCCAAGCCAGAGCGCAGCAATTTTTCTCAAGCATAGTATACTGAGTCTCGCAGTATGTGAATTTCTTGCTCAAGTAGTAAATGGCAGACTCTTTCCTTTTGGTTTCGTCTTGTTGGCCAAGCACACAGCCCATTGAGTCTTCCAAGACTGTTTGGTAGATGATCAGTGATCTTCCTTCCACTGGAGATGATAGAATCGGCGGGTTTGATAGGTATTCCTTGATACTGTCGAAGGCAGTCTGGCAGTCTTCTGTCCAAACGCAGTCCTGATTCTTTTTGAGTAATTTGAAGATCGGCGCGCATGTCACGGTCATGAGGAATATAAATCTAGAAATGTAGTTCAAACGTCCCAGGAATCCCCTGACTTGTTTTTCAGTCTTTGGAGAAGGCATTTCTTGAAAGGCCTTGACCTTGTCAGGCGGAGTTTCCCTGAACGGACGCTGAAGGTTCACTTGTTGGGATTCAGGCGGAGTTTATACTTCCTCAACCGCTCGAATAGTTTTGACAGGTGGGTCACATGCTCCTCTTCTGTTTTAGATTTGGCAATCATGTCATCGACATATACCTCGATTTCCTTGTGTATCTTGTCATGAAAAAGAGTAGTCATGGCCCTTTGATAGGTTGCCCTGGTGTTTTTCAACCCGAACATCATTACCTTGTAACAAAAAGTTCCTCATGGGGTAATGAACGAAGTTTTCTCCAAGTCTTTCGGCGCCATTTTTATCTGATTATAGCCCAAAAATCCATCCATGTAGGAGAACACTTTGAACTTTGTTGTACTATCAAACAGCATGTCAATGTGTGGTAAAGGAAAGTCCTCCTTCAGACTTGCCTTATTTAGATCTCTGTAATCCACACACATTCTCACCTTTCCATCCTTTTTCAGAACAGGTACTATGTTGGCTAGCCATTGAGGATATTCTGATGTGGAGACGAAACCTGCGACAATCTGCTTTTGTACTCCCTCTTTGATTTTGATGGCCATGTATGGATGAGTCCGTCTCAACCTTTGTTTTATTGGCAGACATTCTGATCTTAATGGTAGATGATGTTCCATGATGCTGGTATCCAACCCTGGCATATCCTGATAGGACCAAGTGAATACATTGGGAAATTCTTTGAGAAGCTTTGTCAAACTTTCTTTGACAGTTAAACTGAGCAGTGTCCCAATCTTGATTTCCTTTCTCTCTTCCTCTGAGCCCAAGTTGACTGTTTCCAACGGCTCTTTGTGAGGTTTAATGGACCTTTCCTCTTTCCTGAGTAGTCGGGAGATCTCTTATGGAATTTTGTCGTCATCTTCTTTTTCAGCCCCAAATACCAGAAATTCAAAGTTGGGAGAAGGCATTGGATCGTATGTTTCAACGGGGTTTAAAACAAGCAATCTGCATGACGTTATGATTATTTTTTAGAAGCGGTAGAGAAAATGCAAGAGTGTGTGCAGTGTTTTTCTGAAAACTGCTTGTTTTTATTTGTTGTTTTTTAGGATTACCGTTTTCTGAAAAAGCGAAAAGAGAAAACAACAATTAATGCGGAAATTACAGAATGACGTTTATTTATTTATGAACTTGTCTATTCTTGACACTACAGCCCTATAAAACAAAGCTCTGTCTCTTTGGGATAAACGAAGAAGTATATTTACAGAAAGTGAGCCCTATCAAAACATCTGTTTCACCTGGGCAGGGTGAAAGGTTAAGATAACGACGCCAATTACTTAGACTTATGAACAATCTTCGGAACATCGACAGCAACCCATTGGCGGAGAACTCCTTGGTGAATCACAAAGTATGGTACCTTCCTTAATTTGTCTTCAGAAATAACACTGATTTCTGGTGGAGCAGGATCATTGGAATCTGTCTCCCAGACAGAGTTGTCGTAGAACGATTCCTCAGTTGTATTTTGCATAGCATTTGTGCTCTCAGGTATATCTCCCCATCCAGTTGGCTGGATGTCTTTGAGCCTGATACGAGAGCTTTCCGGAGCGGTGTACTTGACCATGAAGTCGTACTTTCCACTTGGTTGTCCTAAGGTGTCCCACACTTCTTTGGAACTGGAGGAGTCATCTCTCTCGATGACGTTGACCTCGGGGAAAGCATAGTTAATGAATTCTAGTCCTGCAAACTTTGCAAAATCATCGTCGTGCTGGATATTTTTAGAATGCCCTGAGTGTTGATCCCATGACATGGCGGGGATGCAGGTATTCTTTTTGATGATGCTCAGCTGATATGCATCGTTCGGCTGACTCTCTTGTCCCAAGTCTCCTGGGTACGGCTGCCACATAGACAGGCCATCCATCGGGCCATAATAGTCATGGTCAAAGTTGTATTTCATCGGAGTGTCCTCCTCTAATGAATTTGGTGGAGCACCACATCCTTCCGGATCACAATCTCTGTATATCATTTCGACATCTGACCATGGTATAAATATCGGACTTTGTGCGGGATAGAAAAATGGCGTAGGCACCTCTTCTTGAGACATATAATCGTCCTCGTTAAGATAGGACTTCCATTCCTTATCTATATCGGAGGAATCACCCTCATTGATGGTATGTACTTCTTGAGACATTGGGTGAAGGAAACCTCCACTGTGGAAGAAGTTATGAATGGGATGAAAAATTTTAGCTTTAGTAGTCTGGGTACAGGTTGAGGAAAAGCCAAGACCTTTCTTTGTCTTGTTATCCATAGGAATGACGAGCTGTCCCCATCCTTTTTCATTGTTACTCTCGATAACTTTGAGAGCATTTTTGTACGAGGAAATCGATGTTCCTTTCTCTAGTTAATTCTCATTGCTCACTGAAAGTGTCTGGAACTGAGTTCCAACAACCTCTTCGGGTTTTACACAAGTGGACAATGATAGGTTACTCACGATCAAGGCTTGATCTCTGTAGACTGTGACGAGTTGGTCGTTCTTGACAAACTTCAGCTTCTAGTGAAGTGTCGAAGTGACTGCCCCAGCCTGGTTTATCCAAGGTCTTCCCAACAAACAGCTGTATGTTGCTCGGATGTCCATGACATAGAAAGTGACTAGGAAAGTGTAAGGATCGATAGTTATGGGAAGGTCGACTTCGCCGATAACTATTTTTCTGGACCCGTCAAATGCTTTGACGATGACCTCACTGCCTCTCATCGAAGATCCTTTGAATGATAGTCCCATTAGAATGGACTTCGGCATAACGCTGAGATTCGATCCAGTATCTACCAGTACGCTGGCTAAAGCATCGTCCTGGCAGTTAACTGTGATATTGAGCACCAAGTTGTGACTTTTGCCTTCTTCTGGCAATTCCTCATCACTAAATCCCAAGTTGTTGCAGGAAGTGATGTTAGAGACAATGCTATCGAATTGTCATATCGACACATCCTGTTCCACAAAGGCCTGCTCTAAGACTTTCTGTAGAGCTTCCCTATGAGCTTCGGAACTGAGTAAAAGTGATAGCACTGAGATCTTTAAAGGAGTTTGTAACAGCTGATCAACAATGTTGTATTCACTCCTTTGGATGAGCTTCAGCATCTCATCATTGTTCTTTGAAAGGTCGGGAACCCTGAATGACCGACTGGTGGATTGGGAACTTCCATTTTAGGTTCCTTTTCTCTGTTAGGTTCTCTAACTCCTCGGATGAAGATTCGACCACTCTGTGTTACTCGACTAATGTCTGCAATATTCACGACGGAGGGTAATGGAATTTCCTTTCTATTCTCAATTATTGTTACACCGTATTTGTAAGGGATCGCCTTATCAGATTTGTACGGCACTGGTTCTGGCAGATAGATAACTATAGGAGCCTTCTGATTTCTCTGACTGTCGTAAGTAACTTCAAACAGTTCTTGGTTAAGAACTTTCGATTTGTCAAGTAGAGGGATGATGGTACAAACATCCTTGGTCCTTTCATGATCAGAGATTACGACAACATCCTTAATCTGATCAGCAAGATCGCCTGGCGTCCAGTTGATTGATCCAGAACTTAGACACGGTTGAATCTCTTTGCGGTCCAACTTACTTTGAAGAGCTGCTCGTAATTGTGTGGTGGCACCTGGCCACGTCCGCTTTGAATGCAGTACAACCTCACTAGATCTGTTTCCATTAATCGAACATCCTGACCTTGATGCCTATTAGGGTTCCCATTAACCATACTGATTTGTTGCGTGTCTTCATCCATATAGATCAGAAGCCACCAGTGGTTTAACAAGTGTTGCAAAGTTCTTTGCACGAGAGCACACCCTTGGTTACTCTCACTGCATACTGTACAGTTCCGATAATTATGCGAAGTCAGAAAATCGAGCTGGACTTGTGTAGCGTGTAACTCCACCAAGCTGGTATTTATCAAGCGAATATCAAAGATTTGGATCATATTCACTTAATACTGATTTCCATTGGGGTAATCCTGAATCCATCCAAGATCCATCTGACGCTGGAGGGCCTCTTGTACAAAAGAGCATCCCTGTTTGTTTACCAAGCAAGTCAGACATGAATTGTAATCATGTCGTGGCAGATTATGATGTTGGCTTTGCCTTGAATGCATTGCCACCAAGTTGACATTCATTGCACGGATGTCGTGGTTATGAATGACGTTGGAATTCGTATAAGTCATGTTGATCTCACGAATTCGGTGATCTTGGATCCATCCCAGATCCAATTGTTCCTGTAGAGCTGATTACACCACAGAACATCCTTGATTGTTCTTAGAGCAGATATCACACTGGTGATAGTTATGAAGTGACACATGGCCGTATCCACTCTGTCTACAATGCATCTTGACCAAGTTGGCCCTTAATAAGAGTACATCATGAATTTGATAGCTGCTATTGGACTCTCCCTCTATCAAATTTACCGTAGCTTTCTCGTGTTGAGGCAGCGGGTTTGTGAGAACATTCGTATTCGTATCTTTGAAAGATAAGACCCCGCTCCTAACAAGCTTTTGCACATCGGATTTGAAACTGAGACAGTTTTCTATGTTATGCTCTGGTCCTCCTTGGTGGTAAGGGTAAGTCTGATCCGCTTTGAACCAAAAAGGCGGATTCTCCGGTACTATAAGAGGAGCCCTGGTTTGGATATGCCCCTTGACCAGTAGTAATGGAAACAGTTCTGTGTACAATATTAGTATAGGATCAAACCCTGGAGATCGAGTTATACGGTTGTTGTTATATGGAGGACGAGCCTGCTGAAGAGGCTGTTGTGTCCTTTGACGATATTGTTGTTGATTCGGTTTGCTCTGAGCAACCTGAGGTTGATATGTAGGAACAGGCGCAGGGTTGATAATAGTAGTTACTGCTGCTACTGGTTAGTATCGTCGCCTTTGCTTTCCAAGAGAGATATTCCCAATATCCTGCTCTTTTTTCTAAGGGAGAGCACTATCGTATCATTTTGTACTACTTGATGATCCAGTGTCTTTAACTAAACGTCCTTCTCGGACTGCTTCCTTAAGACAAACTCCCATGCCCATCATCTTGGTGAAGTCACTGGGCACACTGGAAACCATTCTGTCGTAGTAAAATGAGCTCAAGGTTTTCAAGAAGATCTTTGTCATCTCTTTTTCCTTAAGAGGTGGACAAATCTGGGCGGCAATTTCAAGCCATCTCTGAGCGTACTCCTTGAAGTTTTCCTTGTCCTTTTGTGACATCGATCTGAGTTGATCTCTGTCTGGTGCCATGTCCAGGTTATACTTATACTACTGAACGAAAGCAGCGCCAAGATCTCTGAAAGTGCCGATCTTAGTGCGGTTTAAACCCATGTACCACTTGAGTGTGGCACCAGTTAAACTATCCTGAAAGTAGTGAATCAGTAGCTCTTGGTTCTTTGTCTGAGTTGACATTCGTCGAGCATACATCACCAAATGGCTTTGAGGGCAAGAGTTGCCCTTGTACTTTTCAAATTCGGGCACTTTGAATTTGTGCAAAACTTTCACATTGGGGACCAACCAAAGGTCTGCGGCGTCCTTTCCGAATAGATCCTAACCACGGATGGCTTGCAGCTCTTTCTGCATCTCCAGGAACTATTCCTGGAACTCGTTCATTCTATCGAACATACTTTCGTTTCCACCAGAAGGTATCTTTGGAATCTGTCCTTCCGAGACAGTGTGTACCACGGGTGGTGGTATAGTCATCATGGCAGTGACTCTAGGTGCCTCCCAAAGTTTGTAACCTTCAGGAGTTGTTGTCATGCCCCTGGGATCTTCGCTTTCCCGAAGTTTGTAACCTTTAGGCCCAGCGGCTCCTGCTAAAGTTTTCGGATCTTCAGTGATCGGCGGAATATATCCTTCTAGGATATAGATGATAGGCATGCCCCAAGGACGATCTTTCAACATTTTATACCTAGGATCATACTACACTACTATGGACGTCGACGTGATCTCTGAGATCACCGTCCTTTGTTGTTGCATCTGAGCTTCTGCTAGAGCTTGCATATCGTTATGAAGCTTTCTCAGATCCTTTTTCAGAGTGTCGATCTCTTCCCTTAACTCTCTGTTCTCTTCCTCGAAATCATCCATCTTTTTCTGTCGATTGGCCCGAGTATTGTACGAATGAGATAGTTTGACTCTAGAATCGAGACGCAAACATGAGATTCGTAGGTAAGAAGAATGCATTACGTGAGGATGATGAATGATATGCAATGATTATATTAATTGTATATATTTTTTTGTTTATTCAAAGTAAACTTTGACAATTGGATTGCAAATATCAAAAAGTGGGGAAACCCCATTTTATTGAATTCAAAGATTGCGGAAATGGAAATACAGTAATTTACATAGTGCTGTAAAAGGAAAGGTCTAAACTAGTGGGGAAACCCCTTTTCTTTGACCGGGGTTCTTGAGCCGTTATCGGGTTGTCATTCCTTTGCCAAGTGAAATGAGCGAGAAAATTCCTCTGGTCATCCTGATTTTCTACAACATGTTGCTCTAAAATATCGATCAGAGCATCTTTTTCTCTTAACAGCTGCTGTGTTTTCTTGCACTCCACATTGAGAATACGACACTTGTTCCTCCAAGATCTCTTCTCCTGTTGAACTTTGTTGAGAAAAACCTAAAGTTTTTCCGTATCAGACATAAAATAAAGGACAAGGTCCCTTAATGGAAGAACTTCTTGATGAGGGTAAGGCATCCTCAGCTTGAGAGCTCTAGTTTGTACCCAGTGGAGATAAGGCTCCACCGAGACGCAGTCTGGTTTTCCTAGAGACTCTCTTCCTTTCCGGTGAACGTGTTCCAGGTGTAACACCTCAAAATTTAGCCTCTTACTTTTAGTACTAACTGGCTTATGTTTCATTTCATTCTTGCATTAGCATCTGTGCATATCATTGGTTCTTAGCATGGGATCAAGGTATCTAACTTAATTCACAAGAAGAAGATGTTTTCCAGGGTTTCAGCAAAAGTTCATGTGTATTGCCCAAGAGGCTAAGAGGAGATATGGTTCTTGATACTATCAATAGTTGAGCCACAAAGGAGCCTTGGGATCAAGGTATCTTAATTTGTTCATTACCTCATCAAAAGATCACAATTGGCAAGAAATTCCAAGTGAATCACACTCTCCTAGCATGATGGTTCAAATTAGGGTTTTGGAATTCTTGAGTTTAACCCTAATGGGCAAGAACCTTGAGTTTTTATCATCACCAAATGGCACATCTCATCATTGTTTGAGAGGATGCACATCATACTCAGAGGAATTTGAATTTGGAGGATGTGTTGATTCCTCCTAAACTAAGGGCATCAAAACTAGGGTTTCCCATAAAATCAGTTTATTTCTGATTTTTTGGGCAAGACTTGATTCCATGGTATTCCTCATGTCCCCAAGTGTTTACGAATGAAATATTGTCCATCAATTTGGTTTAGTAGGGTTTCAATTGATCAGAGGATTCAAAATCAGGAGAATTGGGAATAAAGTCAACTGTGCAGTGAAAAAAGTCAACTCTTGACTTTTTGAGGTCAACATCATGATTTTCAAGTCAAACATGCTCCATGTATGAGATTTGATCAAGAAATGTACAAAGATTCGTCAAAAATCATGAATTTTGGAAAAGTTACTAAAATTGGAAAATTAGGTTTTTAGAAACTTACTATTTTTAGTAAGTTTTTAATCACTTTCTAAGCCATTTTTCACCATGATCAAGGCCTCATACAAAAATCTTTTCCACATGAAAATTGTAGCTTGAAACTTTCCCTTCAAAATGGATACAAGAACCACACCGTTTGAGTTATTTTTCATTGAGTTATAAGTGGACAAAGAAGGGCATTTCTAACTTGAAACAATTCAAAAACTTAGATTTTTTTTAAGTTATCTTGGACAGTTTTGAGGACAGGATTTCATGACCATATTGCATAGACCTCCAAGCATTATTTCAACTCCTTTCTAACACCAATCTTGCTCTCCCTTCTCCCTACTTTCTATTGGATGTTTGTTTGTATCAAATGGAATCAATTTCACCAAATTATGGCCATGGAAAGTGAAGAGTACAAATTGCATGGAAGACTTTGTTTTCATATTTCTTATGACATTATGGTACATCATTTTTATCAGCATCTCATGCCATGCCAAAACTACACGCATACACCATGAAACCTTTCCCAAAATGACCAAACAACATGCCATATCCTTATGTACATGCCATGCACATTTTTGCCATAATTTGAAAAGAAGAAAGTGGCTACATTCTGACCACATCCCTTCCCACGTGCCTGCTATCTCCACCACCTTCTCATACCCTTTTTACACGCTCTCTTTCTAAATCAAAACACACAAAAATCACCCACCACATGCCATAACCCGTACGCACTAAAAAAACCTCCAATTCTCAAATTTTTTATAGCAAACCTCTCACTCGGATTCAGGCCCAAAAAACTATCACCAACCCACCATATTTAAAGAGCACAAACCCTAAAGTGAGGGCAGACTTCATACACACTCCACCGTTTTTAGAGTTGGAGCAAGATTTTTTCTCTTCTTTCTCACCTTCGAGCTCTTAGTTTTTCTGATAATTTTGAGGTTTCATTGCTTGAATCACCATTTAGCAAGTGAAACCTCACTTCTGTATGCAAAAAACATCCACTGAATCCATTGTTGAGAGCCCTGCAACTCCATATTCCTCCATCTTCGAGTTGGATCTGGGTGGAGACTTTCAGCTATTTGTTGGATGATTCAAGCTTGGATTTACACTCTACAATTAATTCTGAAGCTTTCTACACTGTTTCCTTGATTTACCTACTACTGAGAAGAGCCAACGGAGCAGCTCCGTTAGGTAACTTTCATGAACTTTTTTCTCTCATGTTAAGCGTGCATTTTGTTTGTTTTTTGCTGTTCTGAAGTCATCTGTTGATAGAGGCGCTGTTTGAGTGTTTGTTGTGTTGATTTACGTAAGTGTCAGTTTGAACATCCAACTTTCGAGCTCAGTTTTTATAGCTTTTAAGTGATTTTAAATGAAAATGGATGCTATATTCTTGATCCTTGTAGATTTCTCTTCAAAATGTTGTGTCTGCTTGTGCGTTTTGCTTAGCTCTCGTTCTGCAACTCCGGCGGTGTGGCTGGAGAAGACGACCGAAAAAGACCTCCGGCGTCTAGGGTTTGTTTTATCCGGTGAGGTTTTTTGAAGGTTTGACCAGGCAATCAGAGCCTGGCTTTATGCCAGCTCATTTAATGAGGGAGGCCAGCGAGGCTAGGCTATATGTGAAACACAGCGTTTCATTAATCCTTTTTTTTTGTTTGGTTTCTAAGTGGAGATGGTTGGGCCTGGGTGCGTTTTATTTTTCACACCCCCCTGTTTGGGCCCCAAATGTGTTTAACTGACTTCATGTGTTGCTGAGAATTGTTGTTGCACCTCCCTTCTTCATGCTTCCTTTTTTATTTTCTTTTTTTATTCCATGTTTAACTTGAATTTTATTTTAATTGATAAAGACATGATAAAAATGCAAAAAAATGTGTTTCTAATTTTTTGATGTCTTGAGATAGTTTTCATTTTTTAATTTTATTTTTCCATTTATTTTTCTATTTTATTTGGAATTAATTTGGAGGTTACTTTTACATGTTTACCCTTGGATTAGGGTTTTGTCTTTTGATGCTATTGATTGCTTTTGTGACACAACTTTCTTACCATACTTTGACACATCTTTGGTGAATGTTTAAGGATTGAATTGGTGCTGAGATGTTGAATTCTTGATTAATTCTTGATTGACTTTAATTAGTCCTCAATGCATGCTCGATTAGCCTCCTATGTGTGATGTTTTGATCCAATTAATTTTGAAACCTTGTGATTCTGGTTGAGACCTCTTGTACACTTGTTCTTGACTATTTTATCATGAGTTTTGAAATTTATTTGGATTTTTATGAAGCATGTTTATATTTTTGGTTGATACCTCCTTGTGGTTTTAGTTTGATTGAAGCATGCTTGGATACTTGACCTAGTTTGATTGTTTTTGCTTACTTGTGATTGAATGATGCTTGATATGTTTATTTGGTGTGATCATGTTCTGTCCTGAATTGTTTGTGGCTTTGGAATCATCCTCATTTGTCTATGTTGTGCATGAGTTAATTGTTGCTAATTGTTTGAGTGTTGTTGAGATGCATACTTGGCACTCTTGAGATCGTTTTCCAATACTTGAATTTGGTTAACTTTGGCATGACTTAAGTTCTGACTTGGATTCAATTTCATCTTACCTTATTCATTTCATCTTTGTGTGAGTCTTAATGATGTTTAGTTGTGCTTCTTACGCAAGTTTGCTTGCATCCTTTTTTGTTTGTTCTTACTTGCTTACTTGAGCTTTCTTGTGTGATCTTTTGAAGCATGATTAATGATATGAGTTGAGTATGATGTGTATGATGTGCTTGCTGCCCCATCTCTTTTCTCATCTTTTACCTCTCTTCCTTCTTCATCTCTTTCACTCTTTCTCTTCCCTTGAGTCTCAAGACTTGTTTAAGTCTTGGATTCACTCCCTTAGAGCTACCTAGTCCAACTTAATTTCCGATTAAGCTTGGAGTAGGATTAGCATTAGGATTCCCTTTGCATGCTAACTTAGGTAGATGTTTCCCCTTTCAAACTCAATTATAGGGCCACCTTTGCATGATAACATTAGGATCATCTAGTTTCCCCTTAGGGTTTTCTTTTCCTTTGAGTATTCTCTTCTCATCTCATAACAATCCTAAAACACTTAATAAAGGATTAACATGTATTGCGCACGAGCCTTACATATGGGAAGTGAAGTATGGGGGGTCTTCCTTCATTCTTCTAGGGTACTTAGTGTACGTCCTGTTGGGGACGATGCGCGAAGTATTCGTTCCTATGTTACAGACTTGGGTGCAATGCAAGTTATGAACTAACTTCAAACCATTTCTGTCTTAAAAAACACAAAACAAATTCAAACCTTTTCATCCTTCAGGATTCTTCAGTTTCAAACCTATTTTCAGAAAAGGGCACGTTACTTCCGTCTCATCGCAAACAGGCATCGACCCTAACTGCCGAACGCGAATCTAACATCGCTCATAAAAAAACACTAACCGACCTCGTTAGGTCAAACTACGACTGCTCTGACTTCCTCTCTCTAGTCCGATTGAGGATACGTAGGCACGAGACGGTAATGTCTTGGCGAGCAACCTCCCCCCTTAGTTCGCGTTCGAACTACGTTGACTCTGAATTTCCCATTGCATGAGGGAATACATATGCATAGGACGAGCGATGTCCTATCGAGTCATTTCTTTTCCTTTTCTTCCTCATTTCTCCGTTCTTTCCCGTACCCATTCCTTCTTCTTTCCAGTAGCAGTGGAGCTCCAGACGACGACACCCTTTGATCGAACAGCAAACGTGGATCCCATCGAGTACGATGGACGCGTGGGGGTGCTAATACCTTTCCCTCATGTAACCGACTCCCTTACCCATTTCTCTTGGTCGTGAGACCTCGTTCTTTCCTTCCCTCAGGTTTACGCAGTGTTTCCTGTCCCTCTCTTAGGATAAATACACATTACTGGCGACTCTGTTTGCGCACCACTTTCGCGTTTGTACTTGGATGAAAATCCTCGGGAGCGACAGCTGGCGACTCTGCTGGGGAGAGGTTGACCTCTTGCTGGTCCATCCCCTTTTGCGAGTCAATCCTAGCGCTTGTTTGTTTGTTTTCATTGGGTGTTTATCTGTTGTGCTTTATTTTGCTGTGTATTACTGTATTGCTGTTTTACTATTTTTACCGCATTTTATTGCATTGCATTTCACTATTATGCTGGACTGTGCTGTGCTGGTTTTCTGTTTGGCAGGTTGGGAGGTTCTGAGAGATAAGCCCACTACCCAGGCTTGAGCATACACATAGGTTTTAGCGTGGGCAGGCATGACGCTCCCGTGGTGTTGACCACGTGCGGGTGATCGCGATCCCCTTAATCAGACGAGGTTCTATCGGGAGATATCTGCTACTGTATATTGATATAGGCCAGTAGTTATTCTCTTGAGGAACTGTCAAATCTGGTGACCATTCCCGAGGTCTCAATAATGGCACTCCTCCCGAGAACGATAATGGCAGACCAGAAATGGAAAACCGATTACGACTCTCGACCCGAGGACCCAATGCGGGGAATTCGCTATAGGATGTCCTTTTTGAAAGTGAATCAGTGGAGGCACTCCTCGATTGGCGATAGTACTGTACCCAGAGGGATGAATGTACTATTACTTCTCGACCTCAGTGCCAGAAGCTGAGGACCTTTCTTTTTGGAGAATCAGTTGAGGCCTCCTCGATTGATGATGATGTCAAACTAGAAATGGTGAACGTATCATCATTTCTCGACCTGAGAGCCTGGGATACTGAGGATCTTAGTACCCACATGTGAGAGGGGCGGGTTATTTACAGGTTTGCTGGTAACCTTGACTTTCATCCTACCTGGTATTCTAGTTCTCTTATCAGTGCAAACTTATCATCCTGGTATTCTGATTATGCTGATATGCTGGTATTCTGGTATTCTGATTATTTCGGTATTCTGATTATGCCGATATGCTGGCCTTCTGGTATTCTGATTATTCGGATATTCTGGTGTTCCGGTATTCTCTTCAGAGCAGACCTGTGAACCTATTCAGACAGTAGCACAACACTTATCCAGAGCTTTATGGAAGTCTTGATCCCATGTCTGTTGCATCTGCATCATCATTTTCGCATACATTTTCTTGTATTTCCAAGGGATATTAACTTTGAGACTTGCTACTGAGCATTTCCATCTATTTCTTGTGGTTAGTGTAAGGAAAAATTTTTAACCAAAGAATAATGATTCCTTGGAAATATTCGAACATGGCATTCTGCATTGCATTCTCATACTCATATGCATAACAGGTGTTCCAGAGCGGATTTCTAATTCTGACTTGGTTTTATCTTCAGGACAGCCAGCTTAACCTGCCACCACTACTCGACCTGCGATAATCAGAGGATAGCCATGGAACAACTCCGTGCAGAAATGACTGAAATGAAGGTTCGGATGGGGCAGTTTATGGGGAAGATGCAAGCTTTGCTTCAAGACTAGAAAGTGTTGAGGGAAGAGGTCAACCAACTGAAGACTCAGATGAGTCTGGTTTTGGAGGTCGTGAGAGGTGTGCTAAGCAAAAATAATACTCTCATGCCTGAAGCTGCTGCTGGAATTGTCTTTCCTCCACTGTCTAAGGGATCCCTCCCAAAAAGGGAGCAGATTACCACTGTGACCGTCCCGACTGTATCTCAACAGCAACAGAATCGTGCTCCACGTCAGCAGTAATTTACACCTAAGCAGAATAGGCATTTTGAGACTCCACCAGTGCCATATTCTCATCTATTCCAGGATCTCCTTCAGTTGCAACTGGTACAGAAAAAGACTTTGGCTCCTCTCTCTGGTACTCCCCCACCGAGTTATGACGCAAGAGTCCAGTGTGACTTCCACTCTGGTGCGCCGGGGCATAATGTGGAAAATTGTAAGGCCTTTCAGCATGCCGTGCAGGATCTGGTCGATTCGAGGGAAATTGAATTCACGTCGGGCAGCATAATCTTTCATGGTGGTTTCATTCCTACTCTAGCTGTTGAAAAAGAAATGGATATCCCTGTTGCCTCTCCCAAAGCTGCATCTAGTCAGGGGCATTTCTTACAGTCTTTGGTCTTAGAATCCCCACATCCGTAAATGCTGCCTACGCCTCGACCAAGTCTGAAGAGAAAAGCGCCTAAAAAATTTGTGCACTCGAATTAGTGTCAACAAGAGAACTGCTCTAGAAAGGGGCAACAAAGGCAGAAGCAGCCTGAGAGACAGTTTGATGTTCTTCCCATGCTATACACTCAGTTATTGCCTGATCTACTCAAGTATCAGTTGGTTCAATTAAGGACTCTCACACCATGTCCAGCAAAGATACCACCAGGTTGGGATGCAAGTGCAAGATGCGAGTTCCATTCAGGGGCACCTGGCCATTTGATCGAAAATTGCAAAGCTCTGCAACACAAGGTGCAAGACTTAATCGACTCAAAAGTCATCACGATCATGCCTGACGGTCTGTACTTGAATTGAAGACCCCTTTCTAGAACGAGCATCCAAATTGTAAGAGCATCGTTAGAAACAATAGGTCCAGACAGAATCAAGCCTCCTCGACAATGACAACCTTCAGTTTCTTTACTGCATTTTCATTTGTAGTTTTTCATTTGTTTGTCTAAACACTGTCTGTATGTAAAAACTTGTTTGTGTTTTGAATGATGATTTTAATGCAATGAATGTGTTGTTCTTGAAGTAATTTACTTTTATGCACTTATATCATGTTTATATGCATTGCAATACCAACTTTCTTGTCTAGAACTCTTGAGGGAGGATGATGAGGTGAAAAACGCAAAATCTTTGGTTGTGTGCTTTTGGATGAAACCCTGTTGAGGATATACAGGAATTATTTCAAATCCCTAAACACTGGAGATATAAGGGAGATAGACCCTCGTTAACCCCTTTGAGCCTTGAAGTAGTAGTTTCTTTTGTACGAAAATCCCTCACATTTAACCCAGGGGCAGGGTAGACGTCAGTTAATTTGACCGAGCGTTCAAATTTCAAAAGGAGTGTGCATCTGAGGATCTATTACCTTCTGTTCTACCGTCAAGAGGTCGTACCTCACTAACCACAACGGTTATCCCTCACCACAAGGAATGAGGCAGTCACAACCTTTTCGGAGAAATCAAGACAACTAGTGTCACACGACTTGTTTCAAAAAAAAAGAGAAAAAAGAAAGAAAGCCCGCTAAGTCGTAAAAAAAAAGTGACTTAGGCAAAAGTTAGGGCATCCCGCTGGACTTTAAAATCTAAAGATTCAAAAGAATCAGTCCAGGCAAAAATTAGGGATCAAAAAGCAAAAGAATGAGAAAGTGAAAAACAAAGGGATTACAAAAGAAAATCCCCGATCAAGAACAAAGTCGTGTGACTACGAACAAAAGACAAAAGGGGGGACTATTGCTCCAAAACCTCATTAGGTCTCATACCATCAGTTGCATGGGTTCCCTAAAGATCATAACATCTTTTTGAGAGATGAGCGCTTGTATCAGATTAGCTGAACATAGGAGTGGAGAACATCATGAAGAATGGGTGGGCACCGATAAACTTTGAGCCTTAAATCCTTTTTCTCAAAACCGCGAACCAGGCCACGTTACAACCCTTAAAAGTCCTAATTGAAATAGGGTTTATCTCGAGAGCTTACTCCGATGAGATAGCGTTCCTGACTCCCATGAGTGGTGCCCCAAGATTTTCGTTGGTATTGCATGTGCGTATTATTTTCCACTCAAAAATCAATGTCGTATTCTTAGCAGTGATTCGCTCACGAGGCTTGGCGACGCATTTTCAATAAAACTTCAAGGTTAACACGAGTGTTACATTAGAATTGTCATTCTCATAATATACATTTTCTGCTTGCATGTGTTTGACATAAAAGAAGCTTCGCAATGAATGTCAGTCGAGAAGCTCGATCACGCCAAGTTGAGATGGTGAGAACTCCGAAGGACAGTCATGTCAAGAGGTACGTGGCCAAGAGACAGTGCGCATCCTAGAGGTTCCCGATAAATGGTGATAAGAAGCAACCAAACAGGGGCAATCAGGTCGATTTGACAAATCTCTGTAAGATCAGTCGGGGGCAAAGTTTCTTCAAGACTTAGGGCACCCCTTCAAAGTTCAGAATACTGTGGCAGAGTATTTTCAAGTCATTACAAATCTTTTTGAGGTAATTTACTTCATGGATTATGTAGTCTGGGGCAGTTATGTCGAGATCTGATAAATCTCTCAAAGAGTTTGAAGACCCTGGGGCAGTGTGAATGCTCGGTCTTCTATAAAATCCTCTTGAGATGATTTCTTCCTTTAGACCTGATGGTCTGGGGCAAGTGGAGAGTTCGAATGGCCGTTTATGACCATAGAGGTAGGTCAGGCTGCGTAACAAATTTATTTTTCCCCAGCAGAGTTACTCTCCCCGGCGCTGAAATTTCGTCATCCTCAGTAGAGCTTATTCTCCCCAGCAAGAGTACAAAGGATTTTGTTCCCCGGCCGAAGTCATGGTTGGCTTATTATTCCCTAGCAAGCAGTTAAAGTGGATTGCTACGAGGTGAATGCGGTTGTATCTCCAGCAGGAGATGTGTTAGATGTCTTTGAAAAGAATTTATTTTCCCCACAGAGCCTGGTACTCAATTTCCTCAGTAGGTCAGGAAGGGTATTTCCGTCAGCAACGGCATGCTCTAATCCCCAGCAGAGTAAATTATTTCCTCCAACAGCAGGTTAAGCTCAATGATATCCCTTGGCAGGTTTCGTGACTTTTCTCCCCAGTAGGGTATTCTCCCTAGCATTGAGGTTTCATCATCCTCATTAGATTGTCACTCTCTCAATTCAGAGTACAAAAGATTGTTCCTCAGCTAACAGTTATAGTGGATTGCTTTAAGGTGGATGTTGTTTTGTTACCACAGGAGATTTGTGGAACGTATTCCCAAAATAAAGATGTTGTCTTCCCCGTAGGGTATTGGTGTCTTTTCCCCTCGGCCAGTCAGGAAACGTGTTTTCAACAGCAATAGCAGGATAATGGCGAAGTCATTTCCCCAGCAGTGGTTTAAGATCAATGGTGTCCCCAGCAGGTCTGGTACTTGTGATGTGTCTCCCCAAGCAGAGTTTGGTGGCAATACTCATAGGTTTGTTCAACGATGGTTGACATCCCCAGCAGGATTTAAGTCCAAGTGATATTTGGCACTCTTCTGATTCAGGTCTTGGTTTCCTTTTCAAAGAGTTATGTATAATCCCCAGCAGGGTGGATGTTCTTTTGGATTTCATCTCCAGCAGAAGTTGTTGATCAAAGGAGTTGTTCAACGTGATCCTTCTCAGCAGAGTTCTTGGACTCAGAGGATAATTTATTTTGTCATCCCCGGTGGAACTGCCTTCGTTTTCAGCATTTATTTTGCTGGAGCGTTCCTTTTGCATTGTATAAGCATCGTTTGCATGGCATCCTCCCAAACGCGTAGCATTTCGATTTCACATGGAGCATTACGCCGTAGAAAAATTTAAACATGTGCAGTCGAAGCATAAGCCAGGTTATGTATTTTCTTTACTAGTTCTCTTTCTCAGCAGAGATGGCATAATTCCAGATATTTTGTTTGTCAGTTCTCTTTCTCAGCAGAGATGACATAATTCTGGATATTTTCTTTGCCAGTTCTCTTTCTCAGCAGAGATGGCATAATTCCAGATATTTTGTTTGTCAGTTCTCTTTCTCAGCAGAGATGACATAATTCTGGATATTTTGTTTGTCAGTTCTCTTTCTCAGCAGAGATGGCATAATTCCAGATATTTTGTTTGTCAGTTCTCTTTCTCAGTAGAGATGACATAATTCTGAATATTTTGTTTGTCAGTTCTCTTTCTCAGCAGAGATGACATAATTCTGGATATTTTGTTTGTTAGTTCTCTTTCTCAGCAGAGATGACATAATTCTGGATATTTTGTTTGTCAGTTCTCTTTCTCAGCAGAGATGACATAATTCTGGATATTTTGTTTGCGAGTTCTCTTTCTCAACAGAGATGGAATAATTCCATATGTTTTGTTTGCCAGTTCTCTTTCTCAGCAGAGATGGCATAATTCTGGATATTTTGTTTGTCAGTTCTCTTTCTCAGCAGAGATGACATAATTCTGGATATTTTGTTTGCCAGTTCTCTTTCTCAGCAGAGATGGCATAATTCTGGATATTTTGTTTGCCAGTTCTCTTTCTCAGCAGAGATGGCATAATTCTGGACATTTTCTTTGCCAGTTCTCTTTCTCAACTGAGATGGCATAATTCTGGATATTTTGTTTGCCAGTTCTCTTTCTCAGTAGAGATGGCATAATTTTGGATATTTTGTTTGTCAGTTCTCTTTCTCAGTAGAGATGGCATAATTCCAGAAGTTTTTATTTCTCAGTTCTCTTTCTCAGCAGAGATGACATAATTCCAGATATTTTCTTTGCCAGTTCTCTTTCTTAGTAGAGATGGCATAATTCAGGAGATTTTCTTTGCCAGTTCTCTTTCTCAGCAGAGATGGCATAATTCAAGGTATTTTCTTTGCCAGTTCTCTTTCTCAGCAGAGATGGCATAACTCAGGAGATTTTGTTTTATCCTCGGTGAGGTCTCCGAGGGATGTTTTCATCCTACCTGTGCTCCCCGGAAGAGTCTTCTATTTAGACTTCTCCTTCCCCGGCGGAGTCATTTTATCTGTGGGTTGTAAGTCCGTTGATTTTACCTCTCACCCTTTCGGTTCACGACTGTATCTTTGCTAGGAGTTTGCCTTTGATTGACCAATCTCTTTTGTAAATCTAGTTCTCGCCTGGTAGTCAGTTCTCGTCTGACTTATTTCATGAAACCCAGTTCTCTTTATCAGTAGAGATGGCATAACTCAGAAGAGTTTGTTTCACTTTATCCCCAGCGAAGTCCACATTCGGCTTGATCTTCCTTTTCGAGTTCGTCTTCGGCCGTCCTCATTTTATGATGTTGGGTAGAGCACCTTCGGTCTGTCTTCCTTTTCGAGTTCGTCTTCAGTCGTCCTCGTATCATTTTGTTGGGTAGCCTACCTTCGGCTGGCAAGCACCCCATTTCATTACCCCACAGGTTACAAATTTCCAGGTTATTTTGGTATTCAATCTCCATGTATCCCGATTGTCTGAAAGCCTTTGCTTCCATACCCTCGGATCCAAGAAGTTTGAATAGGGGCAGCTGTAACACCTCAAAATTTTCCCTCTTACTTTTAGTACTAACTGGCTTATGTTTCATTTCATTCTTGCATTAGCATCTGTGCATATCATTGGTTCTTAGCATGGGATCAAGGTATCTAACTTAATTCACAAGAAGAAGATGTTTTCCAGGGTTTCAGCAAAAGTTCATGTGTATTGTCCAAGAGGCTAAGAGGAGAGATGGTTCTTGATACTATCAATAGTTGAGCCACAAAGGAGCCTTGGGATCAAGGTATCTTAATTTGTTCATTACCTCATCAAAAGATCACAATTGGCAAGAAATTCCAAGTGAATCACACTCTCCTAGCATGATGGTTCAAATTAGGGTTTTGGAATTCTTGAGTTTAACCCCAATGGGCAATATCCTTGAGTTTTTATCATCACCAAATGGCACATCTCATCATTGTTTGAGAGGATGCACATCATACTCAGAGGAATTTGAATTTGGAGGATGTGTTAATTCCTCATAAACTAAGGGCATCAAAACTAGGGTTTCCCATAAAATCAGTTTATTTCTGATTTTTTGGGCAAGACTTGATTCCATGGTATTCCTCATGTCCCCAAGTGTTTACGAATGAAATATTGTCCATCAATTTGGTTCAGTAGGGTTTCAATTGATCAGAGGATTCAAAATCAGGATAATTGGGAATAAAGTCAACTGTGCAGTGAAAAAAGTCAACTCTTGACTTTTTGAGGTCAACATCATGATTTTTAAGTCAAACATGCTCCATGTATGAGATTTGATCAAGAAATGTACAAAGATTCGTCAAAAATCATGAATTTGGAAAAGTTACTAAAATTGGAAAATTAGGTTTTTAGAAACTTACTATTTTTAGTAAGTTTTTAATCACTTTCTAAGCCATTTTCCACCATGTTCAAGGCCTCATACAAAAATCTTTTCCACATGAAAATTGTAGCTTGATACTTTCCCTTCAAAATGGATACAAGAACCACACCGTTTGAGTTATTTTTCATTGAGTTATAAGTGGACAAAGAAGGGCATTTCTAACTTGAAACAATTCAAAAACTTAGATTTTTTTTTAAGTTATCTTGGACAGTTTTGAGGACAGGATTTCATGACCATATTGCATAGACCTCCAAGCATTATTTCAACTCCTTTCTAACACCAATCTTGCTCTCCCTTCTCCCTACTTTCTATTGGATGTTTGTTTGTATCAAATGGAATCAATTTCACCAAATTATGGCCATGGAAAGTGAAGAGTACAAATTACATGGAAGACTTTGTTTTCATATTTCTTATGACATTATGGTACATCATTTTTATCAGCATCTCATGCCATGCCAAAACTACACGCATACACCATGAAACCTTACCCAAAATGACCAAACAACATGCCATATCCTTATGTACATGCCATGCACATTTTTGCCATAATTTGAAAAGAAGAAAGTGGCTACATTCTTCCACATCCCTTCCCACGTGCCTGCTATCTCCACCACCCTCTCATACCCTTTTTACACGCTCTCTTTCTAAACAAAAACACACAAAAATCACCCACCACATGCCATAACCCTTACGCACTAAAAAAACCTCCAATTCTCAAATTTTTTATAGCAAACCTCTCACTCGATTTTAGGCCCAAAAAACTATCACCAACCCACCATATTTTAAGAGCACAAACCCTAAAGTGAGGACAGACTTCATACACACTCCACCGTTTTCAGAGTTGGATCAAGATTTTTTCACTTCTTTCTCACCTTCGAGCTCTTAGTTTTTTCTGATAATTTTGAGGTTTCATTGCTTGAATCACCATTTAGCAAGTGAAACCTCACTTCTGTATGCAAAACCCATCCACTGAATCCATTATTGAGAGCCCTGCAAATCCATATTCCTCCATCTTCGGGTTGGATCTGGGTGGAGACTTTCAGCTATTTGTTGGATGATTCAAGCTTGGATTTACACTCTACAATTGATTCTGAAGCTTTCTACACTGTTTCCTTGACTTACCTACTACTGAGAAGAGCCAACGGAGCAGCTCCGTTAGGTAACTTTCATGAACTTTCTTCACTCATGTTAAGCGTGCATTTTGTTTGTTTTTCGCTGTTCTGAAGTCATTTGTTGATAGAGGCGCTGTTTGAGTGTTTGTTGTGTTGATTTACGTAAGTGTCAGTTTGAACATCCAATTTTCGAGCTCAGTTTTTATAGCTTTTAAGTGACTTTAAATGAAAAAGGATGCTATATTCTTGATCCTTGTAGATTTCTCTTCAAAATGATGTGTCTGCTTGTGCGTTTTGCTTAGCTCTCGTTCTGCAACTCCGGCGGTGTGGTCGGAGAAGACGACCGGAAAAGGCCTCCAGTGTCTAGGGTTTGTTTTATCCGGTGAGGTTTTTTGAAGGTTTGACCAGCCAATCAGAGCCTAGCTTTATGCCAGCTCATTTAATGAGGGAGGCCAGCGTGGCTAGGCTATGTGTGAAACACAGCGTTTCATTAATCCTTTTTTTTTGTTTGGTTTCTGAGTGCAGATGGTTGGGCCTGGGCACGTTTTATTTTTCACACCCCCTGTTTGGGCCCCAAACGTGTTTAACTGACTTCATGTGTTGTTGAGAATTGCTGTTGCACCTCCCTTCTTCATGCTTCCTTTTTTATTTTCTTTTTTTATTCCGTGTTTAACTTGAATTTTATTTTAATTGATAAAGACATGATAAAAATGTAAAAAAATATGTTTCTAATTGTTTGATGTCTTGAGATACTTTTCTTTTTTTTATTTTATTTTTCCATTTATTTTTCTATTTTATTTGGAATTAATTTGGAGGTTACTTTTACATGTTTACCCTTGGATTAAGGTTTTGTCTTTTGATGCTCTTGATTGCTTTTGTGACCCAACTTTCTTACCATGCTTTGACACACCTTTGGTGAATGTTTGAGGATTGAATTGGTGCTGAGATGTTGAATTCTTGATTAATTCTTGATTGACTTTAATTAGTCCTCAATGCATGCTCGATTAGCCTCCTATGTGTGATGTTTTGATCCAATTGATTTTGAAACCTTGTGATTATGGTTAAGACCTCTTGTACACTTGTTCTTGACTATTTTAGCATGAGTTTGGAAATTTATTTGGATTTTTATGAAGCATGTTTATATTTTTGGTTGATACCTACTTGTAGTTTTAGTTTGATTGAAGCATGCTTGGATACTTGACCTAGTTTGATTGTTTTTGCTTACTTGTGATTGAATGATGCTTAATATGTTTATTTGGTGTGATCATGTTCTGTCCTAACTTGTTTTTGGCTTTGGAATCATCCTTATTTGTCTATTTTCCTATTTGTTCTTGATTTTACAAGTTGACCATGTTTTGACTTGGATTCTTTGATGCTCTTGACCCAATCTTGTGAGTTGTTTCCTTGTATGATCCAATCAATGCTTGAGGACTTTTGTTTGATTTGAATGACATGTTTAAGGTTCTGATCCTCTTGATCTAGGGTCCATTGTGTGATCATATCTTGCTTCTTGTTTCACTTTATCATGGATTGCTTGCATAGATGTTTGAATTGGATGTTTGCGTAATTATGAAGCATGTTTGGAATGTGATTCTTCTTGCTACTCATGGTTTGATGTTTGAATTGAGATACATGTTCACCTTGCTTCCCGTCTGCTTTCATGCCTTGATTTCACTTTGTTTGATCACTTGAAGTTATGTTGTGCATGAGTTAATTGTTGCTAATTGTTTGAGTGTTGTTGAGATGCATACTTGGTACTCTTGAGATCTTTTTCCAATACTTGAATTTGGTTAACTTTGGCATGACTTAAGTTATGACTTGGATTCATTTTCATCTTACCTTATTCATTTCGTCTTTGTGTGAGTCTTAATGATGTTTAGTTGTGCTTCTTACGCAAGTTTGCTTGCATCCTTTCTTGTTTGTTCTTACTTACTTACTTGAGCTTTCTTGTGTGATCTTTTGAAGCATGATTAATGATATGAGTTGAGTATGATGTGTATGAAGTGCTTGCTTCCCCATCTCTTTTCTCATCTTTTACCTTTCTTCCTTCTTCATCTCTTTCACTCTTTCTCTTCCCTTGAGTCTCAAGACTTGTTTAAGTCTTGGATTCACTCCCTTAGAGCTACCTAGTCCAACTTAATTTCCGATTAAGCTTGGAGTAGGATTAGCATTAGGATTCCCTTTGCATGCTAACTTAGGTAGATGTTTCCCCTTTCAAACTCAATTATAGGGCCACCTTTGCATGATAACATTAGGATCATCTAGTTTCCCCTTAGTGTTTTCTTTTCCTTTGAGACTTCTCTTCTCACCTCATAACATTCCTAAAACACTTAATAAAGGATTAACATGTATTGCGCACGAGCCTTACATATGGGAAGTGAAGTATGGGGGTCTCCCTTCATTCTTCTAGGGTACTTAGTGTACGTCCTGTTGGGGACGATGCGCGAAGTATTCGTTCCTATGTTACAGACTTGGGTGCAATGCAAGTTATGAACTAACTTCAAACCATTTCTGTCTTAAAAAACACAAAACAAATTCAAACCTTTTCATCCTTCGGGATTCTTCAGTTTCAAACCTATTTTCAGAAAAAGGCACGTTACTTCCGTCTCGTCGCAATCAGGCATCGACCCTAACTGCCGGACACGAATTTAACGTCGCTTATAAAAAACACTAACCGACCTCGTTAGGTCAAACTACGACTGCTCTGACTTCCTCTCTCTAGTCCGATTGAGGATACGTAGGCACGAGACGACGATGTCTTGGCGAGCAACCTCCCCCCTTAGTTCGCGTCCGAACTACGTTGACTCTGACTTTCCCATTGCACGAGGGAATACGTAGGCATAGGACGAGCAATGTCCTATCGAGTCACTTCTTTTCCTTTTCTTCCCCGTTTCTCCATTCTTTCCTGTACCCGTTCCTTCTTCTTTCCAGTAGCAGTGGAGCTCCGGACGACGACACCTTTTGATCGAACAGCAAGCGTGGATCCCATCGAGTACGATGGATGCGTGGGGGTGCTAATACCTTCCCCTCGCGTAACCGACTCCCTTACCCATTTCTCTTGGTCGTGAGACCTCGTTCTTTCCTTCCCTCAGGTTTACGCAGTGTTTCCTTTCCCTCTCTTGGGATAAATACACATTGCTGGCGACTCTGTTTCCGCGCCACTTTCGCGTTTGTACTTGGATGAAAATCCTCGGGAGGGACACCAGTCATGCACTATTTTTGTCTTTAGTGCTCTGTCATTTTCTCCTTCCTTGAAGAAAAGACCTTCCAGATGAGCATTACGCGAGACATGCCTCATCGGGTATCCGAATTAACGACGAACTAAAATTGGATGATAATTGATTCCTCCTTTAGTTCCTATAAGGGGTACATTTGAGAAATTTCCACAACGGTCAATGATTTTGATCCCGTCATAGATTCGATTGTACCAATCGATGTCAGAGTTGGTAAGAGACATGATTCTCTGCGACCAACGTAAAGTACTTTTTTGATCCCAAAATGCAGCAGACTTGGGTCAGTGGGAAATGAACCATTTGTACAGCAGAGGTACTCAACATGTGATCATTCCTCCGCTATACAAATTCCTTAAGTGTACCGAATGATAAGCATCTACGAGCAAGGTCGGTACAGGGTTTCCAATCAGAAAAATCTTAATGGCATTAATATCTACAAAGTTATCGAGGTTGGGAAACAAAAATAACCCGTAGGTAAGCAAAACAAAGATGCTTTCGAAAGCGACCACATTCCCTATACTAGCAAAGTACAGGGCTTTCTTTATTAAGAACTAGGCTGGCAAACCCTGGATTCCACCCTTAGTGGTCATGTGAGTCCTGACTTTCGACTCGTCCAAATAAATTGCTCTTACAATGGTTTGATCCTTTGGAATCTCTTCCAGTCCAAAAAAAGGAGCTTGATCAGTAATATGCAGATTAGTCAGGTGAGAGTACTCCTCCAGCGTTGGTGCTAGTTGATAATTCGGGAATGTGAAACAATGATAGACCGGATCATAGAGCTGGATTAGTGTGGACATGATTCCTTCGATTACATGGACCCTTAACAGAGAAAGCAGTCCTCCATACTTAGCTCTGAAAGCCTCACGGTTGGTTATCATCCTTGCCAAACCTCTTAAATCCTCTTGTTTTGGAACCTTGTAGGTGTACTTGTGAGTTTTGCTTCAACCGAAATCCATAACGTAATTTCTTCATCTGACATTTGCAATCATTGTCTTAGTTTAATTTGAAAAAGAAGAGAGACTAGAAGAGAAATTTTTCTTTGTTTAAATGTTTTTTAAATGAATGTATGAATGCACCACACAAAAACATAGAAAAAACATGGGGTCAAAGGGTCGGTGTCATGAAGCGCGCTGGTTCATCTTAGTGTAATCTCAAATGAGGGTAGTATCGCGTGACAACTATTTCCGATAGCTTCCGCACTACAAAATGGTTTTAGTCTACTAAAATCCTCAGCTTCTCAGATAACCCAATGGAACAATCTGCTTTCAACAACCGAAGTCGTATAGGCATTGAATCCGCAAAGGGCATCTGTAACACCCCAATTCCCATCGCAAATAAAATAATACATAAATAAAATCAGAGTAACTAAAAGTTTATTTTTCCGACAGAAACAAGGATGTCACAATTAAATAAACAAAACATCATCCCTGCTCATTAATTTGATACATAGCATAAAATAGAGTACCCTCAAGGGAAACTTTTTCCATATAAAAGGAATGGTCAATTATGGAATAAAGCGGAAAGATCCATAACCGACTTGTTTTACAAAATAAATAGTTTGATAACATCCAATTATATATACAAGGTAATACAAAATATATTCCACAATTATATACATATACAACATAATCGTTCCCCGACTCCCGTGCTACGTATCAGAGCAGACACCAAGACCTAAGCAAACGAAGATCTAACTCTTCCACTTGCCTCCACGCCTCTAAAGCTGACAATCTGCACTATGCCATAAAAAGCATATTCCAGCAGAAGGGTGAGAAATAACAACTATAACAAGATTGCATAATAATATGCCACAACACAAATAAATTCCCATAAACAATATTTCTCACCACAAACATCACATATCATATGTTTATACACAAAACATATCACTCACAACCAATGCATTTATCACATATGCATAATAATTCACCAATTCAATCATAATTTACAACACATAATCATTTATGCATCCATCACACAGCATATCAATCATACTTAATACATTTATCACAAATGTATCTTAAATCACCAAAGCTATCACAAGCTCACACCTAATCAATCCATTCATAATTCATGCATATGCACAGAGACCGACACAACGACTCTATGCAATGCAATGCGGTACCGACTTCATCATCTCAAGTTCACTCAGGAACTTCTGCTGGAACCATCGCTCGTTACCAAAGTAACTCCCCGTCGGGCCTACGATGTTCACCCACCGCTCACACCTCCACCAAGAGAGGCTCACAGTGTTTATGGATCGCTCACACCTCCACCGAGAAAGGCTCACGACCCGATCGCTCACACCTCCACCAAGAGAGGCTCACGATCGTCTACAACCATCGCTCACACCTCCACCGAGAGAGGCTCACGACCCGATCGCTCACACCTCCACCAAGAGAGGCTCACGACGTTGTAGCGGATTCTCATTAGAATCCCTCAACACAAGAATGCACATCATTATGCTTCACATACAAAATGACTCAAGACATTCTTGAAATGCATACATATTCACAATGTATTCATGCATTTATCTCATACAATCACATACAATCTATATACATTCACACCAATGCACTATTGTATGATTCACATCATTTCACATAAGCAATGCATTTCACAAACCACAACAACAACATTATCACAACATCTCATTACATGTATTCACATCATATAACAGCACACAAGCGATACGTTATATAACAAAAGCATATAACATGATACCACATCAATCGCACACAAATACGACGGGAAAAGTCGACAAAACGACACGTTTCCAAAACCACGACTTAAATAAATCATCCACTAATCCCAAAACCATTTTTACAAGAAAGAACATTTCATAAGCTTTCTAACGCTTCGAACGGGGACCAAAACGGACTTACGGATCAAAAGTTATGAATTTTCAAAGTTTCGGAAATTTTCCCTTTCGCCCAGACCTGCGCGCTGAGCGCCCGACCTGCGCGCTGAGCGCGAAACCTGCTACGAATTTCAGCCTTAAAACACCGTTTTTAGACTTCCGGACATCCGTTTTCGATTCCGTAAAAAGCTGCGATCTCAGAATTCGACGTACTACAATATTTCCATCATTAAAAAGCCATCTAACACATTTTCCATTTTTGAAATAATTTGAAACATAATTTTATCATTGAATTCTCAATTCGAACTCGCTCGAAATCGCGGGAAAACACGCAAACAACCATTCCCAATTAAACCCAAACCTTACCCGACTACACCACGCAACTTATTCCGAGTTTCAACCGTGAAAACATCGATTTCCACTCATTTCTACCATTATTGCCCTAACTCTCACAAACTATCCCATTCAATCCAAAACTCTCTAAATCATACCAACGAGTACTCTCGACTAAACCCAAACATTACTCGACTATTCTACACGGTCTATTCCTAATTCTAACCGCAAAAATATCAATTTTCATCAATTGTTCATCAATTTATCAATTAGAGAAAAGTTGTGAAAACAACCAAAACAATTACACAAACAACACATATACATACACAATCGAAATATAATTGAAACTTCTCACCCTTACCCGATTATTCGCGCTTGAAACGGAGTTATGTCGATTTTTCCCACTTTTCCTCTTCTCCCTTTTCTTTCCTCCCTTTTCTCTTCTCTTCTCTTTCTCTTATTTCTCTTTCTTTCTCTCATTTTCTCTCTATCTCTTTCTATTTATATATAAAACATAAAACTTACCCAAGCAAAAGACCAAAATACCCCTCAGCTCAAATATCTCTCAAACGCTCTCAAAATGCGATAAAACATAAACAACGATGAAAAATAATATATTGTCAAATAAAAGTCAATAATAAAATAATATAAAACCAAAACCAATTAAATCTACTCTATTAAATAAATCTAACAAAACTGGGGCGTTACAATTCTCCCCCACTTAGACATTTTCGTCCTCGAAAATCTAACCGATACGAACAACTCCGGATACGACTCTCGCATCCGACTAACAAACCCACATGCCAATAAAAGGCACACCACGAATAACACAACTGGCAAACCACCTTGCTAACTACCACAACGACACGACAACGACGACAACAACAACGACAAGATGCAAAGCCCATACAATGCACTTGACGACCAACTCACAACTCAAGGAATACCACGATACCAACACACAGGTTCACCTTAGGACCGAAACACAACAAGATCGTTACCCTACCATAGGTAACACTCCTCTAATTCCCCACAAAGGAATTAGCTACACGCACTCGAACCAACACAATGGAAACGAGACAACAACACAAACAAGAACACAAATTTCCACGGCACCACAAGGTCCCAACAACATCAACAAAACCAGAACACCAACATCCTTGTCACACAACCATGCTACAACAATGCTACGATTCACCAATCCAATCAAGACCCGACAATACCACGCATCACATAACTGGGAATGACAGCATAGTCATTCTACCCCAATACATACCTCACTAGGAACGACAACATAGTCATTCTACCCTAGTGCACCTCTCATTAGGAATGACAACATCGTCATTCTACCCCAATGAATATCCCACTAGGAATGACAACATAGTCATTCTACCCTAGTGGACACCACACTAGGAACGACATCAACGTCATTCTACCCCAGTGCACACCTCATTAGGAATGACAACATAGTCATTCTACCCCAATGAGTATCCCACTAGGAACGACAACATAGTCATTCTACCCCAGTGGACACGACAACTCAATTGTACATCACTAGGAATGACATATAGTCATTCTACCCTAATGAGTACTCCACCAGGAACGACATATAATCGTTCTACCCCAATGGACCCAACGATACACTCGCACTTCACTAGGAATGACATAAAGTCATTCTACCCTAATGAGTACAACAACAACACTAGGAACAACATACAATCATTCTACCCTAATGTGTTCGACCAAAACATTAATACCTCACTAGGAATGACATATAAGCCATTCTACCCCAATGAGTATTCTAACACAATTGGAATCCATTCCACACACCAAATATTACTATTATAGAAATCCCATGATAATCAATACCTTACCATTCATCTTGCTGTGGATCTACGCCACAGAGGCCGCCATATCATACATTAATCATACACTCGAAACCACATACATTGATACTTACTTAAACAATGTATTTATCACTAACTACAACCCACAACAAATAGCATTTCATCCTTTACACCCATATCAATTCACATCAAGAATTACTCACCATCAACCAATTTCAAATCCTGAATAGTATAGATCCTCTTATGAATCCTCAATTGTTGTAAGGTATAAGCTACGACTTTACCCTCTTGCATTAACAGACTGACTAAACTCATCAAAGACACATCACAATACCTCACAAACGGTTTATTAGGATCACACAGAATCAAAACTGAAGCCGTAGATAATTTCTACTTTAACCCTCTCAAACTTCCCCCACAATGAACATCCAAAGCAAACAACTTACCCTTTGCAAGTCAACCGAAGTAATGAAAACGCTAACTTGGAAAAACCTTCCATACCCTCCGGTAATAACCAACTAAAAGTCCAAAAAGCTTCTAATCACCTTAACCAACTTCAGAGCCTCTCATTGTAGAACTACATCCACTTTCAATGGATCTATAACCATACTCTCATCTGAAATAACATATCCAAGAAAACTAACCTTTTTCAACCAAAATTCTCACTTGAATAACTTAGCATAACACTTTGTCTCCTTTCAACACTTGTAAGTCAATTCTCAAACACTCTACTTGTTCTTCCTCTGAGTTTATAACAAATCCAAATATCCTCAATTAAAACCACTACGAACTTATCCAAATTCACGACACAATCAAATCGGCCACTAAATCTCAACACCATTTATATAAGAAAGAACATCTCAATCCGAGTTACGAATCCAAAGTTATGGATTTTAGAAAAAAAATCCAAGTTTTTTTTTCCCCAAGTCGCGCTAAGCGGGCACTGCGATTTTCAGAAAAATAAACCCTTCGACAGTCCTTCCCAAAACTCACCATTTTCATCTCAAATCAATTCCAACAGCAAAACAAGTATCAACAACCCAACAAAAGGAACTCTTAATCTCAATATTACATCCACTATTCCATCCGGGAATACATCTAAAAATAACGCACAACTTGGCAGCCCATCACTGTGACTTTCCCGCCAATCTCTAGAAAACTATCATCACAAACATAACAACATCTTAGTTTCATGTTCGAAAAGTTCTTCTACTTACTTAGCAGATCCAAACCTCAAATCCTTACCTTCGTCCAATTTGAGTTCACACTCTACTCTCTGAGAACAACCATTAACGATGCCCAATCATTCTCTCTCAAAAACTTCCCAACTGGACCAACATACTAAAGCCTCTAGTCCGTCTCGCCTTCAGATATAAGAATCTTCATCGGCTCAACAAAATAATCCGTAATCATTTTCTCAATTCCAAACAATTCATTGTACTCACTATCAAAGCTGGAAAGACACGTCTATTCCATCCAACATAATTCCCGTCTGCTATCAACAAGAGATTAAGGGTGATCAGTTCCTCAATTTGTCAATAGACAGCCGACAATCATGATGGGGCATAAACCGTCTTTACCAAACTATAATAGCATTCCTTACATCCTGTGCACAAAACTACCTAAGGCACAAATCCTCAGTCGACACATACCTTACCTCTGCATTCCCTCCGGAATCGGGAACAACACTCTCCAAACAACACTTACCATCTTGCAATTCACAACACACTGAGCCAGCGCTCCACACCTGAAGCAACATGGAGAAGTACCAGCTTCTCCCCCACTTATCTCAATCTCACACCTGAAGACAAAGGATTACCAAAAACCAGAAAGTACTGACAGTGTTCCACACACCTATCACGTACTAAGGGACAAACAACAACGACAGTATTCAAGTGTCACACCAACTGACTCAACAACTTGGCCGGACGGACCGACCTGCTTTGATACCACTTAATGTAACACCCCAATTCTCATCGCGAATAAAATAATACATAAATAAAATCAGAGTAACTAAAAGTTTATTTTTCCGATAGAAACAAGGATGTCACAATTAAATAAACAAAACATCATCCCTGCTCATAAATTTGATACATAGCATAAAATAGAGTACCCTCAAGGGAAACTTTTTCCATATAAAAGGAATGGTCAATTATGGAATAAAGCGGAAAGATCCATAACCGACTTGTTTTACAAAATAAATAGTTTGATAACATCCAATTATATATACAAGGTAATACAAAATATATTCCACAATTATATACATATACAACATAATCGTTCCCCGACTCCCGTGCTATGTATCAGAGCAGACACCAAGACCTAAGCAAACGAAGATCTAACTCTTCCACTTGCCTCCACGCCTCTAAAGCTGACAATCTGCACTATGCCATAAAAAGCATATTCCAGCAGAAGGGTGAGAAATAACAACTATAACAAGATTGCATAATAATATGCCACAACACAAATAAATTCCCATAAACAATATTTCTCACTACAAACATCACATATCATATGTTTATACACAAAACATATCACTCACAACCAATGCATTTATCACATATGCATAATAATTCACCAATTCAATCATAATTTACAACACATAATCATTTATGCATCCATCACACAGCATATCAATCATACTCAATACATTTATCACAAATGTATCTCAAATCACCAAAGCTATCACAAGCTCACACCTAATCAATCCATTCATAATTCATGCATATGCACAGAGACCGACACAACGACTCTATGCAATGCAATGCGGTACCGACTTCATCATCTCAAGTTCACTCAGGAACTTCTGCTGGAACCATCGTTCGTTACCAAAGTAACTCCCCGTCGGGCCTACGATGTTCACCCACCGCTCACACCTCCACCAAGAGAGGCTCACAGTGTTTATGGATCGCTCACACCTCCACCGAGAAAGGCTCACGACCCGATCGCTCACACCTCCACCAAGAGAGGCTCACGATCGTCTACAACCATCGCTCACACCTCCACCGAGAGAGGCTCACGACCCGATCGCTCACACCTCCACCAAGAGAGGCTCACGACGTTGTAGCGGATTCTCATTAGAATCCCTCAACACAAGAATGCACATCATTATGCTTCACATACAAAATGACTCAAGACATTCTTGAAATGCATACATATTCACAATGTATTCATGCATTTATCTCATACAATCACA
This sequence comes from Lathyrus tuberosus, assembly GCA_022829125.1. Classification (NCBI taxonomy): domain Eukaryota; kingdom Viridiplantae; phylum Streptophyta; class Magnoliopsida; order Fabales; family Fabaceae; genus Lathyrus; species Lathyrus tuberosus. Next base: position 504,392 of record JALAZF010000829.1, read on the forward strand.
TACAATCTATATACATTCACACCAATGCACTATTGTATGATTCACATCATTTCACATAAGCAATGCATTTCACAAACCACAACAACAACATTATCACAACATCTCATTACATGTATTCACATCATATAACAGCACACAAGCGATACGTTATATAACAAAAGCATATAACATGATACCACATCAATCGCACACAAATACGACGGGAAAAGTCGACAAAACGACACGTTTCCAAAACCACAACTTAAATAAATCATCCACTAATCCCAAAACCATTTTTACAAGAAAGAACATTTCATAAGCTTTCTAACGCTTCGAACGGGGACCAAAACGGACTTACGGATCAAAAGTTATGAATTTTCAAAGTTTCGGAAATTTTCCCTTTCGCCCAGACCTGCGCGCTGAGCGCCCGACCTGCGCGCTGAGCGCGAAACCTGCTACGAATTTCAGCCTTAAAACACCGTTTTTAGACTTCCGGACATCCGTTTTCGATTCCGTAAAAAGCTGCGATCTCAGAATTCGACGTACTACAATATTTCCATCATTAAAAAGCCATCTAACACATTTTCCATTTTTGAAATATTTTGAAACATAATTTTATCATTGAATTCTCAATTCGAACTCGCTCGAAATCGCGGGAAAACACGCAAACAACCATTCCCAATTAAACCCAAACCTTACCCGACTACACCACGCAACTTATTCCGAGTTTCAACCGTGAAAACATCGATTTCCACTCATTTCTACCATTATTGCCCTAACTCTCACAAACTATCCCATTCAATCCAAAACTCTCTAAATCATACCAACGAGTACTCTCGACTAAACCCAAACATTACTCGACTATTCTACACGGTCTATTCCTAATTCTAACCGCAAAAATATCAATTTTCATCAATTGTTCATCAATTTATCAATTAGAGAAAAGTTGTGAAAACAACCAAAACAATTACACAAACAACACATATACATACACAATCGAAATATAATTGAAACTTCTCACCCTTACCCGATTATTCGCGCTTGAAACGGAGTTATGTCGATTTTTCCCACTTTTCCTCTTCTCCCTTTTCTTTCCTCCCTTTTCTCTTCTCTTCTCTTTCTCTTATTTCTCTTTCTTTCTCTCATTTTCTCTCTATCTCTTTCTATTTATATATAAAACATAAAACTTACCCAAGCAAAAGACCAAAATACCCCTCAGCTCAAATATCTCTCAAACGCTCTCAAAATGCGATAAAACATAAACAACGATGAAAAATAATATATTGTCAAATAAAAGTCAATAATAAAATAATATAAAACCAAAACCAATTAAATCTACTCTATTAAATAAATCTAACAAAACTGGGGCGTTACAATTCTCCCCCACTTAGACATTTTCGTCCTCGAAAATCTAACCGATACGAACAACTCCGGATACGACTCTCGCATCCGACTAACAAACCCACATGCCAATAAAAGGCACACCACGAATAACACAACTGGCAAACCACCTTGCTAACTACCACAACGACACGACAACGACGACAACAACAACGACAAGATGCAAAGCCCATACAATGCACTTGACGACCAACTCACAACTCAAGGAATACCACGATACCAACACACAGGTTCACCTTAGGACCGAAACACAACAAGATCGTTACCCTACCATAGGTAACACTCCTCTAATTCCCCACAAAGGAATTAGCTACACGCACTCGAACCAACACAATGGAAACGAGACAACAACACAAACAAGAACACAAATTTCCACGGCACCACAAGGTCTCAACAACATCAACAAAACCAGAACACCAACATCCTTGTCACACAACCATGCTACAACAATGCTACGATTCACCAATCCAATCAAGACCCGACAATACCACGCATCACATAACTGGGAATGACAGCATAGTCATTCTACCCCAATACATACCTCACTAGGAACGACAACATAGTCATTCTACCCTAGTGCACCTCTCATTAGGAATGACAACATCGTCATTCTACCCCAATGAATATCCCACTAGGAATGACAACATAGTCATTCTACCCTAGTGGACACCACACTAGGAACGACATCAACGTCATTCTACCCCAGTGCACACCTCATTAGGAATGACAACATAGTCATTCTACCCCAATGAGTATCCCACTAGGAACGACAACATAGTCATTCTACCCCAGTGGACACGACAACTCAATTGTACATCACTAGGAATGACATATAGTCATTCTACCCTAATGAGTACTCCACCAGGAACGACATATAATCGTTCTACCCCAATGGACCCAACGATACACTCGCACTTCACTAGGAATGACATAAAGTCATTCTACCCTAATGAGTACAACAACAACACTAGGAACAACATACAATCATTCTACCCTAATGTGTTCGACCAAAACATTAATACCTCACTAGGAATGACATATAAGCCATTCTACCCCAATGAGTATTCTAACACAATTGGAATCCATTCCACACACCAAATATTACTATTATAGAAATCCCATGATAATCAATACCTTACCATTCATCTTGCTGTGGATCTACGCCACAGAGGCCGCCATATCATACATTAATCATACACTCGAAACCACATACATTGATACTTACTTAAACAATGTATTTATCACTAACTACAACCCACAACAAATAGCATTTCATCCTTTACACCCATATCAATTCACATCAAGAATTACTCACCATCAACCAATTTCAAATCCTGAATAGTATAGATCCTCTTATGAATCCTCAATTGTTGTAAGGTATAAGCTACGACTTTACCCTCTTGCATTAACAGACTGACTAAACTCATCAAAGACACATCACAATACCTCACAAACGGTTTATTAGGATCACACAGAATCAAAACTGAAGCCGTAGATAATTTCTACTTTAACCCTCTCAAACTTCCCCCACAATGAACATCCAAAGCAAACAACTTGCCCTTTGCAAGTCAACCGAAGTAACGAAAACGCTAACTTGGAAAAACCTTCCATACCCTCCGGTAATAACCAACTAAAAGTCCAAAAAGCTTCTAATCACCTTAACCAACTTCAGAGCCTCTCATTGTATAACTACATCCACTTTTAATGGATCTATAACCATACTCTCATCTGAAATAACATATCCAAGAAAACTAACCTTTTTCAACCAAAATTCTCACTTGAATAACTTAGCATAACACTTTGTCTCCTTTCAACACTTGTAAGTCAATTCTCAAACACTCTACTTGTTCTTCCTCTGAGTTTATAACAAATCCAAATATCCTCAATTAAAACCACTACGAACTTATCCAAATTCACGACACAATCAAATCGGCCACTAAATCTCAACACCATTTATATAAGAAAGAACATCTCAATCCGAGTTACGAATCCAAAGTTATGGATTTTAGAAAAAAAATCCAAGTTTTTTTCCCCAAGTCGCGCTAAGCGGGCTCTGTCCCGCGCTGAGCGCGCTCCTCACTGCCTGGAGAGGTTCAAATTTCTGCAGACCGCGCTGAGCGGGCATCTGCGCGCTGAGCGGGCATCTGCGCGCTGAGCGGGCACTGCGATTTTCAGAAAAATAAACCCTTCGACAGTCCTTCCCAAAACTCACCATTTTCATCTCAAATCAATTCCAACAGCAAAACAAGTATCAACAACCCAACAAAAGGAACTCTTAATCTCAATATTACATCCACTATTCCATCCGGGAATACATCTAAAAATAACGCACAACTTGGCAGCCCATCACTGTGACTTTCCCGCCAATCTCTAGAAAACTATCATCACAAACATAACAACATCTTAGTTTCATGTTCGAAAAGTTCTTCTACTTACTTAGCAGATCCAAACCTCAAATCCTTACCTTCATCCAATTTGAGTTCACACTCTACTCTCTGAGAACAACCATTAACGATGCCCAATCATTCTCTCTCAAAAACTTCCCAACTGGACCAACATACTAAAGCCTCTAGTCCGCCTCGCCTTCAGATATAAGAATCTTCATCGGCTCAACAAAATAATCCGTAATCATTTTCTCAATTCCAAACAATTCATTGTACTCACTATCAAAGCTGGAAAGACACGTCTATTCCATCCAACATAATTCCCGTCTGCTATTAACAAGAGATTAAGGGTGATCAGTTCCTCAATTTGTCAATAGACAGCCGACAATCATGATGGGGCATAAACCGTCTTTACCAAACTATAATAGCATTCCTTACATCCTGTGCACAAAACTACCTAAGGCACAAATCCTCAGTCGACACATACCTTACCTCTGCATTCCCTCAGGAATCGGGAACAACACTCTCCAAACAACACTTACCATCTTGCAATTCACAACACACTGAGCCAGCGCTCCACACCTGAAGCAACATGGAGAAGTACCAGCTTCTCCCCCACTTATCTCAATCTCACACCTGAAGACAAAGGATTACCAAAAACCAGAAAGTACTGACAGTGTTCCACACACCTATCACGTACTAAGGGACAAACAACAACGACAGTATTCAAGTGTCACACCAACTGACTCAACAACTTGGCCGGACGGACCGACCTGCTTTGATACCACTTAATGTAACACCCCAATTCTCATCGCGAATAAAATAATACATAAATAAAATCAGAGTAACTAAAAGTTTATTTTTCCGATAGAAACAAGGATGTCACAATTAAATAAACAAAACATCATCCCTGCTCATAAATTTGATACATAGCATAAAATAGAGTACCCTCAAGGGAAACTTTTTCCATATAAAAGGAATGGTCAATTATGGAATAAAGCGGAAAGATCCATAACCGACTTGTTTTACAAAATAAATAGTTTGATAACATCCAATTATATATACAAGGTAATACAAAATATATTCCACAATTATATACATATACAACATAATCGTTCCCCGACTCCCGTGCTATGTATCAGAGCAGACACCAAGACCTAAGCAAACGAAGATCTAACTCTTCCACTTGCCTCCACGCCTCTAAAGCTGACAATCTGCACTATGCCATAAAAAGCATATTCCAGCAGAAGGGTGAGAAATAACAACTATAACAAGATTGCATAATAATATGCCACAACACAAATAAATTCCCATAAACAATATTTCTCACTACAAACATCACATATCATATGTTTATACACAAAACATATCACTCACAACCAATGCATTTATCACATATGCATAATAATTCACCAATTCAATCATAATTTACAACACATAATCATTTATGCATCCATCACACAGCATATCAATCATACTCAATACATTTATCACAAATGTATCTCAAATCACCAAAGCTATCACAAGCTCACACCTAATCAATCCATTCATAATTCATGCATATGCACAGAGACCGACACAACGACTCTATGCAATGCAATGCGGTACCGACTTCATCATCTCAAGTTCACTCAGGAACTTCTGCTGGAACCATCGTTCGTTACCAAAGTAACTCCCCGTCGGGCCTACGATGTTCACCCACCGCTCACACCTCCACCAAGAGAGGCTCACAGTGTTTATGGATCGCTCACACCTCCACCGAGAAAGGCTCACGACCCGATCGCTCACACCTCCACCAAGAGAGGCTCACGATCGTCTACAACCATCGCTCACACCTCCACCGAGAGAGGCTCACGACCCGATCGCTCACACCTCCACCAAGAGAGGCTCACGACGTTGTAGCGGATTCTCATTAGAATCCCTCAACACAAGAATGCACATCATTATGCTTCACATACAAAATGACTCAAGACATTCTTGAAATGCATACATATTCACAATGTATTCATGCATTTATCTCATACAATCACATACAATCTATATACATTCACACCAATGCACTATTGTATGATTCACATCATTTCACATAAGCAATGCATTTCACAAACCACAACAACAACATTATCACAACATCTCATTACATGTATTCACATCATATAACAGCACACAAGCGATACGTTATATAACAAAAGCATATAACATGATACCACATCAATCGCACACAAATACGACGGGAAAAGTCGACAAAACGACACGTTTCCAAAACCACGACTTAAATAAATCATCCATTAATCCCAAAACCATTTTTACAAGAAAGAACATTTCATAAGCTTTCTAACGCTTCGAACGGGGACCAAAACGGACTTACGGATCAAAAGTTATGAATTTTCAAAGTTTCGGAAATTTTCCCTTTCGCCCAGACCTGCGCGCTGAGCGCCCGACCTGCGCGCTGAGCGCGAAACCTGCTACGAATTTCAGCCTTAAAACACCGTTTTTAGACTTCCGGACATCCGTTTTCGATTCCGTAAAAAGCTGCGATCTCAGAATTCGACGTACTACAATATTTCCATCATTAAAAAGCCATCTAACACATTTTCCATTTTTGAAATATTTTGAAACATAATTTTATCATTGAATTCTAAATTCGAACTCGCTCGAAATCGCGGGAAAACACGCAAACAACCATTCCCGATTAAACCCAAACCTTACCCGACTACACCACGCAACTTATTCCGAGTTTCAACCGTGAAAACATCGATTTCCACTCATTTCTACCATTATTGCCCTAACTCTCACAAACTATCCCATTCAATCCAAAACTCTCTAAATCATACCAACGAGTACTCTCGACTAAACCCAAACATTACTCGACTATTCTACACGGTCTATTCCTAATTCTAACCGCAAAAATATCAATTTTCATCAATTGTTCATCAATTTATCAATTAGAGAAAAGTTGTGAAAACAACCAAAACAATTACACAAACAACACATATACATACACAATCAAAATATAATTGAAACTTCTCACCCTTACCCGATTATTCGCGCTTGAAACGGAGTTATGTCGATTTTTCCCACTTTTCCTCTTCTCCCTTTTCTTTCCTCCCTTTTCTCTTCTCTTCTCTTTCTCTTCTTTCTCTTTCTTTCTCTCATTTTCTCTCTATCTCTTTCTATTTATATATAAGACATAAAACTTACCCAAGCAAAAGACCAAAATACCCCTCAGCTCAAATATCTCTCAAACGCTCTCAAAATGCGATAAAACATAAACAACGATGAAAAATAATATATTGTCAAATAAAAGTCAATAATAAAATAATATAAAACCAAAACCAATTAAATCTACTCTATTAAATAAATCTAACAAAACTGGGGCGTTACAACATCTCCACTGATTTGATGGTCGACCGGGACCTCTTATCTGGGATTCACTCCCCGTAAGATTACCCGTATAATGCCATCACTTATCTTAGGTGTATACTCAATCTTTCCATATGCGGCATCACACGCATTCCCATTAGCAGAAAAGGAAACACATATATCAATTAGGAAAAGCAGTATATATATTTGTCCTAACATGCTAGACCTCTAGTCCTATGATCCTATACAGACAATGACTCCCCAGCAGAGTCGCCATTTCTTTGGTATTTGGTGAATTTAAGGCCTTCACCCTAAAAGAGGCTAGAAAGAATGCCTCCCACTGTGGTTGCCATTTTTCTGTGGCGGCCACAGTGAAAATGACATGTTCAAGGTTTCTACCTAAGAATGTAAGATTCAGAATGACTCCCACTGTGGTCTCCATTTTTCTGTGGTGGCCACGGTGAAAATGACTTGTTCAAGGTTTCTACCTAAGACTGTAAGATTCAGAATGTCTCCCACTATTGTCGTCATTTTTCTGTAGCGCGATTTTTGTGGTTTCGAATCACTATCACTTTGGTACTATAGTTCGATTCATTTTTTATCCTGTTGAGCTGATTAAGGAAGGGACATAGATGTCTCCAATTAACCCTGCTTGCATACTGAGGTTAAAACAGTCAAAACCGTTGGTTTACAGATGCTATCAAAAGGGGGTTTGTCTTTAGGGTTATTTGCTTAAAACTAGTGTCTAGACTATTGGCTAGGTTTCTGGTAAGGTGTTAGGTCTGATGCTTTTGAGGGATGTATGATGGTACTGGATTTTGGGTTTTTTGGTTAGTATGCTCGCTAAGTTTTTTGCAATCTTATGCCTACATATTCCCGTTTAACGAAACAGGGAAATCAGAGCGATCGTAGTTCCTCCTATTCTATGGAAGGAAAAGGATTGTTTTGGTGTCTTGTTCAAAGCCCAAGACATGAAGCTAAAGGTGGTTTGTATCTTGTTCAAAGCCCAAGATGTGAAGTTAAAGGGCTTTGGATGAGAGAGAATTTGTCATCTCTAAAATGGAGTTGTTGATGTTTGTATGTTGTGAGCAAGGCACAAATTTGATGCTAAAAGGTTAATTGACTCAACCGGGGTTTCTTTATACAAAGCCTAAGAGGATGCGGGAAATTTGACTTTTTCGGGGAAAAGGTTCTTTCTGTCTTGTACAAAGGCCAAGATTGAGGCTAGAAGGGATTTTGACTCCGTTGGGGCGAATGTATCTTGTATAAAGCCCAAGATGGAGGCTGAAAGGGTTTGACACAACAAGAGAGTGCTTTTGTGTGTGTCTTGTACGAAGCCCAAGACGGAGGCTAAAAGAGTTGACTCAACAAGAGAGTCCTGAACAGGTGATTGACTCAACAAGAGAGTCTGAAGAATGATTGAGTCAACAAGAGAGTCTTTTATATTAAACAAGAGAGTGATTTGCTGTCTCGTACGAAGCCCGAGATTGAGGCTAAAAAGGGATCGACTCAACAAGAGAGTCTTTTATACTCAACAAAAGAGTGTTTTATATGTCTTGTACAAAGCCCAAGACGGAGGCTAAAAAGTGGTTGACTCAACAAAAGAGTCTTTTATGCTCAACAAGAGAGTGTTTTATATGTCTTGTACAAAGCCCAAGACGGAGGCTAAAAGTGGTTGACTCAACAAGAGAGTATTTTATACTCAATAAGAGAGTGTTTTATATGTCTTGTACAAAGCCCAAGACGGAGGCTAAAAGTGGTTGACTCAACAAGAGAGTCTGAAAAGGTTAGCTCTGCTAGGGGGAACCATTTGTACAAAGCCCAAGAGGAGGCTATCTTACTGCTAAGGATTATTGAGATCCTGAAGCGGGTCCAAGTGTGGGGAACTCTCATGAGAGAGACTGGGTTTCTGCTGGATATTGATCTAGAGTGATCGGTGTTTTTCCTATGTTTGAAAGGAACTTGAGAATGTCTTTGAGACTCAAGAGGTTTAGACTGTCCAAGTCTACTGTTTTATCTTTTATTTGATGCCCTAGAGGAGGCACGAGCCTATAAGGGATGAGTATCTACCCTAAAATGGTCGGTGTTTTGACGCTGGAAAGACTGCTCTAGCAAAGGATGACTAAGTCCTGTCTTATACCTTTAAGAGGTCGTCAGTGTCCTTGTATGAAGCCTAAGAGAAGGCATGAGAACTTCTAAGAAGCCGAAAGGTCCTTGTACAATGCCCAATAGGAGGAAGGATGCTTTTAGGAAGCCTGTGGGTCCCCAAACCAAGAGAAGTTCAAGAAATGCAATTCACAGAGAAAAGAATATTCCAAGAAAGTTCGAGAATTTGGAAGAAACTCAAGAGATGCCATTCACGAAAGATCATCTCTGGGGAGTTAGAGTTTCTTTGACAATTTCTAAGGGTGACAGTCTGAGAAAAGGTTCACCGAGAATACTGCCTTTCTCTTTGTTTTATATTGTTTAACCCCAAGAGAAGGGAAGACTGTATCTGGAATCCTACGGGGGATTTAGTTTTGTTTGTATTTAAGAGTGACCAACAAGGCTTTACCTAGTGCTAGACGTAGTTGCCTGGGAAAACTCTAAATAACTATACTAGTATTACACAGTGGATATGTGACAAGTATATAAAAGGATGTGAAAGAAGACTTACAGTGAAGCAGCCCACAATACAGTTATATACAGATGAAAGCGGTAAATGAAAGCGGATAAACACTTACCCGTTGTAGAGCTTCCATGCTATTTTGTTTGTTGTTCCACAAAGAAAGTGTTGATAAAAACATATATTTGAATTCAAAATCAAAGGAGAAAGTGCTTTGAAAATATTGTTGGGGCTTACAGCTCAAGGAGAGGCCCAAGTTTTAACGATGACCGCACCATTGTTTTGAAAACCGTACAAAGGGACTTATACAATATGTGACGCCCAAGATTGTTTCTATGTACTAGGGGTTGGGTCTTACACTCTATTATAGGCCCAAAGATTTATTTTAAAGAAAAGAAATGGGGCTTATAACACGAGGGTAGGCCCAGATGATTTGATTTTTGAACTGGCGATTGCGCCGAGATTTTTCTTTTAACGCAAAGGGACTTCTACAATATCTGAGGCCCAAAATTGTTTTGGTTAAAAGAGGATTGGGTCTTACACTCTATTAGATGCCCAATGAGCTTGAAAATGAATAAAGATAGGTCTTATAGCTCAAGGAGAAGCCCAGTTGATTTTTGTTAAAAAGGCGACGAGGATGCGTCTTATATAATACACTGAGGCCCAAAAAGTGGTGTATTTACAAAGAGGATGCGTCTTATACTCTAATAGATGCCCATGAGTGTTTGAAAATGATTGATGAGGGTGGAATCAATCAAAACCCTAATTTTTATCATTTTAAAAGTAAATTCTCAAAGAAAATCAATAAAAAATGACAAAACACCAAATAAGCTTGAATAAACAACTTGTGATTTTTGGTTAAGGTTTGAAAAATGAGGTTTTAATCACAAGGTGAATTAAAACTCATTTGGTTTTGATTTTTCAAGGTGAATATTCACTTTTAAAATGTTTTAAAACAATAAAAAATGAATTTATTCATAAAAATACCAACTATATTAAATAAATAATATAAATTTGATTTTTTGTGGAATAAAATATTTCAACATTTTTGTGGTTTTTTACAAAAAGAACCAATAAAAAATAATTAAAATTGAGGGAGTTATTAATTTTTCAAATCATTAAAAATAATAAGAAAATTAATAAAATATGAAAAAGTGGTAAAAAAGAGGATCTGGGGCGAGGGGGATTCGAACCCCAGACATCCGTGTATCAAACCCCAGCCACAAATATACAAGGCTTGCCTTGTTTTTGGCCTGGCCAGGGCAAGGCAAGGCAAGGTTTTGGCCAAAAACGTGAAGCTTGTAACTTTCTCATTTCTCTATGGATTGGGATAAAATTTAGGTCTACCCTGCCTAGAATTTCACAAGGAATCCAATGGTGGTGGTGGTTTTTTCAAATGAGGTCCCCATTTTGAAACCCGATAGTGGTTTTGAAATAGATGTCCATTTGCATTTACTGTGCTACCTCATGGTATAGGCATGAATCACATGATGAATTGGTCCAAACACAACATATATAACAAGTATGAGATGTGTATGATCAATGGACTTCAAAGCAATACATATTTTAAGGAGTTCAAGTTAAGATGCTTACCTCTTTAGGAGCTTTTTGGGCAATCTGTCAAGGGCTTTGTTCCAGAAATGTTTTAATGCTTTGAACACCCTCAAATGATCCCTTGGAAGCTTTTAGGATGATTGGAAACAGCTGGAAACCTCATAAATGGAAACTGGCCCTTTCTTGCAAAAGTGACCAAAATAGCAATTCTCTCAAATGGTGTTCCAGATGTGGGTAACCATTTGGGACAGTTCAAGGATGATATTTGGAGTATGTTTGAGGCTTTATCTGGTTTTGAAAGTGACTGAATCAAGACGTGGCTTGAAAAATGTAAAAAGTCCTATTTTGAGGTTTTGAGAAGGGACTTTGTGATTTTGGTTTTACAGGTCACTTGTGAGAGTTTGGATAGCTTAGATATGATATATTGGATGTGTTTGGATCATGAGCTGTGATGGAATTGCTCTCTAACTCAAAAACTCAAAGTTACCTTGCTATAGAAGGCATTTTTGCCTAGAGAAAGAGATTTTGAGGAAAGCAAGTGTTGTAGTGCTTTGGTGTACTCAAACTGAGCACAAATGAGCTCTATTTATAGTAAAGCAAGTTTATTTTGGTTGCAATAGTGAATGGCAACTGCTGCAGACCTTTGGCCAATTGGAGCATTTTGGAAACTCAAGTCTCATCTAGTATTGGCTAGAGGTTAGAGCACAGGCATATTGTTCCCTAGTTCAGAGATCATCCTTGACTCATTTAGTTGGAAATGGCTCAGTTCATGCCACCTTGGTGCATCCATTGAATGCTCCAAAATAAAATTGGAGTCTTGTCCCCTCTTTGGCATGCTATTTTTAGTTCCAAAGACTTGGGAGGCTTATGGATCAGTGTTTGCCCCTCCTTGGTCTCCCCCTGAGGTGTTCAGATGGATAAACTTATTTGTCATTTGCATAAATTGTCCAAATCGAGCAAAATGCACAAATCTGCCTTGTTATGATAGTTGCAGCAAGGCATATTGCCACTGTCATAACTCTTAGCTCAAATGGAATTTCATGGGGTTCTTAGCCATTTTGGAAAGCTCATATATGATACAACGTATGTGTGATCATAGTTTGTCTTAACACTTTTTGGATCTAAGTGAAAAATGCCCCTACATTTTGAAAAAAGTGAAACAGATTCTGACTTAGTGAAAATTTCACTAAGTGTTGGAAAAAGTGGCATTTTCATGTTTTTGTCATTTTGGTCACTCCATAACTAAAAATCCATGAAGAATTGGAGTGAAGTGTAGTTGAAACTCTTAAATTATGCCATGAGAGCTACAAATTCATCTTTGGATCAGCCAAAATGGTTGCTTGGATCTCAAGTTATGATCCTTGGAAGTTGGTACCCTAGCCACTTTGTTCCATAACTTAGAAAATTTCTAAGTTTTTTATGGTTACCCCTTTTACAAGTTATTCCACTTTTCTTGATTTTTCTTGATGAATTATGATTCCAATCACACATTAACATCATTTTAGGGTTAGGGAACCATAATTGATCAAAAAATCAAAAAGTCAAACTTTGACTTTTGGGCACAGTTGACTTTTTATCAGATGAATTCCAAACTGTGGGATCCTCTATGAAATCAAGTCCTTGACCTAAATCAAACTTGATGGATTGATTTCATAGGTGTTATATGGTGTATTGAATCATGTCCCAAGGTTTGGTAGCATGTCCTGGTCAACAGTCAAAGGCACAGTTGACTTTTTTCGCGAAACCCTAACTGTGGTTCTGATGCACTTGAAAATTTTGAATCAAGTTTCTTGGATTAATCCATTGTTACAAATGGATAAATTTGGTTTATTAGAGACCCTCAAACCATGTTTTGAGGTCTTGGCTCATGTTTTATCCCAAAAGTCAACTTAGGGGTGAATTAGGTCAAGAAACCCTAATTCCTGTTTTTTTATGAATACATCCCCTGAGGCTAAATTGACTTGATGATGTTGTTTATGAGGTCCCTTAGAGTATTTTGGGTTATTATTTGAAGCAATGGCTCATGCCCAGAGGAAAATTTCCATCTAGAGGCCCTGGTCGACCAAAACCCGAATTTGGTGACACTGGCAATCTTGGGGCTTGATCCACTTGGAATGTTGTACCTAGGGAGTACCCGTCCCCATACTCGCAGTTGAAAAAAATCCCCGTACCCGAGCCCATACCCGCTTGGGTATCAAAATTAACACCCGTCCCCGTACCCTATGGGTATATAAGTGCCCGTACCCGTACCCGTTACGCATTTCTAATAAAAATAAATATATCAAGTATAAAAAATCACAATATTTTAAGTTTATAAAAATATTAAAAAGTTTTTAAATTTTTTTATTGTTGAGTTCAGAATTAAATCATCACTTATATTAAATTGTAGTAGTTTAAAATTGATTTTTTTTTAATTTTTATAAACATTTATTTTTATATAATAATATAAATTAAAATATATAAATATATATTGTGCGGGTATGGGGCGGGCTGGGTACTAAGGTGCCCATTCCCGCACCCATCCCCGCTTATTTAAGTGGGTAATTACCCGAGCTCGTACCCATACCCATTTTTGTGGGTTTTTACCCTACCCGTTGTGGGTAATTTTGTGGGTACCCACTAGGGATGGGCCAAATTACCATCCCTAGTTGCAGCCTTGTGCTTAATCCTTGATGTGGGAGTCCTCTTGATCATTGTGGATGTTTGAGAGGTTTAAACAAGTTGAGGATCATGTCATTCCTTGATTGATCCTTTATCTAAGGCTCTGATAGGGCTTGAAACCCTAAGTCTTGGTTGTAGTGAATGCTCAACCATCTTTGAGGAGATAGATGAGGCATGATGGTTCATCCATATTGTGGTGATGATTTGCACAATGATGGGAAATCTTAGTGGTCAAAATTTGGGGTAAGACAGGTAGTTGTCAATTACCCATCCTATATGTGGTTATCCACAGGATGTTAGCTTTAGGTCTCGCTTTGTAATTGATAGTGTTTATCTGCTGATAGGTTGGGAAAGTTTCTTGGAAAGAGGGAGTCAGTTTTGTTTTTGGTGAAAAACGATGATGATGATGGCTTAAGGTATGAAACCTAAAGTTTTGATTGATATGAAGGTACTGGACCTAAGGTTTTTGATTGGTATGCTCGCTAAGATTTTGCAATCTTATTCCTACGTATTCCCGTTTAAACAAAATAGGGAAATCATAGCAATCGTAGTTCCTCCTATTTTAAGGGAGGAAAATGAGGTTTTGGTGTCTTGTTCAAAGCCCAAGATTGAAGCTAAAAGGGTATTGAGATGGAATTTTTCATCTCTAAAGAGAGATTGTTGACTTTTGTGTGCCTTGACCAAAGCACAAGGTTGATGCTAAAAGCTTAATTGATTTGGCTAGGGGATTTCTTTATACAAAGCCTAAGAGGAGGCTGGATAAGATTGACTCAACAAGAGAGTGTTTTATCTGTCTTGTACAAAGCCCAAGATTGAGGCTAAAAAGAGACTGACTCTTTGGGGATATCATTATACAAAGCCTAAGAGGAGGCTAAAAAAGGGTTTTGACTCTGTTGGGGAGGTTGATATGTGTCTTGTACAAAGCCCAAGATTGAGGCTAAAATAGGAAATTAACTGACTCTGGTGAGGATATTTTTTATGTGTCTTGTACAAAGCCCAAGATTGAGGCTACAATGAGTTTGACTCTGGTTGGCGAAATTATTCCTCAAAGCCTAAACGAAGGCTGGGAGGAAAGGACTTTGCTGGGAAAGCTATTTGTCCCCAGCTCAAGAGAGGGAAATTTATGTCTTGTACAAAGCCCAAGATTGAGGCTAAAGGATTCTGACTCAACAAGAGAGTGTTTTTATTTGTCTCGTACAAAGCCCGAGATAGAGGCTAAAAGGGGTTGACTCAACAAGAGAGTGCTTGACTCAACAACAGAGTCTGAAAAATGATTGACCCAACAAGAGAGTCTGAAAGTTGATTGGCTCAACAAGAGAGTCTTTTAAGGTGATGGACTCAATAAGAGAGTCTGAAAGTTGATTGACTCAACAAGAGAGTCTGCTATACTTAACAAGAGAGTGATTTGCTGTCACGTATGAAGCCCGAGACTGAGGAAAAAAAGGTATTGATTCAAAAAGAGAGTCTTTTATACTCAACAAGAGAGTGATTTACCATCTTGTATGGAGCCCGAGACTGAGGCAAAAAAGGTATTGACTCAACAAGAGAGTCTGAGAAGGTTAGCTCCGCTGGGGAGAATCATTTGTACAAAGCCCAAGAGGAGGCTAACTTCGCGGAGGAAGGATCATTATACAATTCCTAAGAGGAGGCTAACTTACTTTTGGGGATAATTGAGATCCCTAGGTAGGCCCAAGTGGGGGAATCAACTCTTGCTGAGGCTTTCAGAAGAGTTGAGGTATCAGATGCCTTGAGGTTCTGATTTAAGATTGACCCAGTTCGGGGAATTTTTAGGAGAGAGACCGGGTTTTAACTCAGCTGGGAATTGATCAGATGATTAGGGCTCCTCCTACGCTCGTAGGGAACTTGAGAATGTCTTTGACACTCAAGGGGGTTTATACTATCCAAGACTACTGGTGATGAAGAGTTTTGTCTTTTGTAGGATGCCCAAAAGAGGACAGGGGCCTTAAGGGATGAGAATCAACCCTAAAGTGGCCTGAGGTTTGACACTCGAAAGACTGCTCTAGCAAAGTATGACTAAGTTCTGTCTTATACCTTTAAGAGGTCGTGAGGGTCCTTGTATTAAGCCCAAGAGAAGGCATGAGAACTTCTAAGAAGCCGAAGAGTCCTTGTACAAAGCCCAAGAGGAGGCGGGGATGCTTTTAGGAAGCCTGTGGGTCCCCAAACCAAGAGAAGTTCAAGAAATGCAATTCACAGAGAAGAGATCATTCCAGGAAAGTTCGAGGGTTTGGAAGAAACTCAAGAGATGCTATTCATGGAGAATAGATCAACTCTAGGGAGTAGAATTTCTTTGACAATTTCTAGGGATGACAGTCTGAGAAAAGGTTCACCGAGAATACTGCCTTTCTCTTTGTTCCATATTGTTTAACCCCAAGAGAAGGGAAGACTGTATCTGGAAATCCTATGGGGATCTAGTTTTGTTTGTATTTAAAGAGTGACCAACAGGGCTTTACCTAGTTCTAGACGTAGTTGTCGGGGAAAACTCTAAATAACTATACTAGTATATATACAGTTGATATATGATGAGTATTTAAAAGGTATGAAAGAAGACTAACCATGCGCAGCTTCCCACAATACAGTTATGTATATGAAAGCATATAAAAGAAAGTGGATAAACACTTACCCGTTGTAGAGCTTCCATGCTGTTTTGTTAGTTGTTCAAAGAAATTAAAGAAACTTTTGATTGCAACTATACCTTTGGATTCAAAATCAAAGGAGAAAGTATTTTGAACAGAGATCGGGGCTTACAACTCAAGGAGAGGCCCAAATTTTAACAGTGATTGCACTGTTGTTTCGAATATCGTATCGGGACTTATACAATGACTGAGGCCCAAAAGGTTTTGGTCAAAAAAGGGGATCGGGTCTTACACTCTATTAGAGGCCCAAAGTTTATTTTTGTACAGGAGATGGGGCTTACAACTCAGGGAGATGCCCGGTTGATTTTGAAAAGGCGACGATCGCGCCGTTGTTTTGAAAATATACAGAGGGACTTATATAATATGTGAGGCCCAACAAATGTTTATTTACAAAAGGGGTTGGGTCTTACACTCTATTAGAGGCCCAAAAGTGTTTTTTAAGAAAAAGAATTAGGACTTATAGCTCGAGGAGAGGCACAGTGGATTTGATTTTAAACTGACGATCGCGCCGAGATTCTTTTAACGCAGAGGGACTTATACAATATCTGAGGCCCAAATGGTTTTGGTTAAAAGGGGATTGGGTCTTACACTCTATTAGAGGCCCAAAAGTGTTTGAAAAAATATTTGTTTAGGGTGATTAAGATCAAAACCCTAAATTAATTTCAAAAAGTTTTTTAATTAAATAGAAACTTAATTAAAATGATCAAAATTATCAAACATATGTGAAAAACAAGTTGTGATGTTAGATTAATGTTTGAAAAATCATATTTTTATCCACAAAATGATTGGAAACCATTCAAGTTTGGAAAATCAAGAAGGAAAAAATATTTTAAATGTTAAAAAACAAATAAAAATTAATTCTTTGTAAAACTACCAAGTATATGAAATAAATAATATTTTTGGGAATTTTTTGTAAAATAAAATATTTTGACATTTTTGTGAATTATTAAAAAAAGAATCAACTCAAAATCATTAAAATTCAGAGAGAAATTAATTTTTGAATTAATTAAATAAAATCACAAAATTCAAATATTTGAAAGTTCTGAAAAAGGGCGCCAAGAACACCTTGGTTTTGCCGGTGTGCTCTGTTTTGCCCAGATTTGCGTTTTCTCATCAATCTCACTGAATACTTGATGAAATCACACAATCCACATATCAATCTGCTCGTTTTCACCTCACGATCATGTCTATGGTCTTTAATTTCATTTATGTTAAGCATGGAATAAGAAATCAAAGAGAAAACCTCAAGAACCCTAAATTCTGCATGAAGGCTGGGAATTTTGATACACGATTCATACAAAGCAATTAATTGAGGGGGAAACCCTCCATACATGATTATGAACATATGGCAAAATTATTGTGCGAGGAAATATGCATGAATCATGAGATGACCAAGTTTAGGCTTACTTGAAGGTCGTGGCAGCAAGAGCAATTTGATTTTTGAGTTGGAGGTGTTACATATGATTTGTGATGATCTGAACATCTTCCCTACACCATATGGAATGTGATTGAATGCTTGGAGTGATTGGAAATGGACTGGAACAGGTTATGGCACCTCAACTGCAACTTGGTTGAAAGCTTGAGCAATTGGCTGGTGATTTTGTGGAATTGGTGTTCCAGATGTTGTTTAAGTGTTTGGATCACTTCTATATGATATTTATGAAGTGTGTGTGTGATTGGTTTGGTTGGAATTGCTCTCAAGCTCAAACCCCGATAGTGACTTGCTTTGGAAGGCAAAATTGGAGTGAAAGAGGTGATTTTGAGGAAAGCATCAGTTTAGGTGCTTTGGTGTACTCAAACTGATCACAAATGAGCTCTATTTATAGTAGAGCAAGTTTGTTTTGCAAGGAATAGGGTATGGAAACTGGTACAGGTCTGTGGCCAATTGGATCATTTTGGAATCTCAAGTCTCCTCTAGTCATTTACTAGAGGTTAGAGCACAGGCATATGTGTCTTTGGTTCAGGGATAAGTCTTGACTGAACTTGGATAACATTGTCTTGATGAATGTCACCTCTATGCATCAGTTAAATGCTTTGAAACAAAATTTAATATTTGAAGCATATTTGAATTTAGGAGTGTCATGCCTAAACATAGATCCATGGACTTGAGAGGCTGATATATCAGTGTTTGTCCCTTGGTTGTTCCCCCTTGAGGTGTGCAGATGGATAAGCATGCTTTGGAATTGCACAATTTGAGCAAATCGAGCCTTTATGCACAAATCTGCCTTGCCAAGACAGTTTGTAGCAAGGCATGTTGCAGTTGTCATAACTCCTAGCTCAGGTGGAGTTTGATGGAGTTCATGGGCATTTTGGAAAGCCCTTATGTGACACAACACATGTGTGATCATAATTTGTCTTCAAACTTTTTGGTTCCCAGTGAAAAATGCCCCTACATTTTGAGAAAAAGCAAGACACATTCTGACTTAGTGAAAATTTCACTAAGTGTTAGAAAAAGTGACATTTCATGTTTTCAGCCATTTTGATCACTCTATAACTTGAAATCCATGAGGAATTGGGATGAGGTGTAGTTGACACTTTTAAAGTATGCCATGAGAGCTACAAATCCATCTTTGTACCATCCAAAATGGTTGCTTGGATCTCAAGTTATGATCCTTGGAAGTTGGTACCCAAGCCACTTTGTTCCATAACTTAGAAAAACTTCTAAGTTTTTATGGTTACCCCTTTTACATGTTATCCCACTTTCTTTGATTTTTTTTTTTTGATGAATGATGATTCAAGTCACATATTAGCATTGTTTTAGGGTTGAGGAACCATAATTGTGAAAATTCTCAAAAAGTCAAACATGACTTTTGTGCACAGTTGACTTTTTATCAGATGAATACCAAACTGTGCAATCCTTTGTGAAATCATGTCTTTGACCTAAATAAAACTTGATGGATATGTTCCATAGGTGTTATAGGGTTTATTGAATCATGTCTCAAGGTTTGGGAGCATGTCTGAGTTAAAAGTCAAAGGTACAGTTGACTTTTTCCCCGAAACCCTAATTGTGGCCCAGATGAAATTGAAACTTGTGGATCAAGCTTCTTGGATCGATCCATTGTTGCAAATGGATCAATGTGGTGTATTAGAGACCTTCAAACCATGTCTTGAGGTCTTGGCTCATGTTTTGTCCCAAAAGTCAACTTAGGGGTGAATTAGGTCAAGAAACCCTAATTCCTGATGTTTGGTGAATGCATCCCCTGAGGCTAAATTGACTTGATGATTCGGTTTATGAGGTCCCTTGGAGTATCTTAGGTTATGCTTTGAAGAATTGGGTCATTCCCAGAGGAAATTTTCCATCTGGAAGCCCCAATTGACCAAAACCCTAATTTGGTGACACTAGCGATCATTTGGCTTGATCCACTTGGAATGTTGCAACTTTGTGCTTGATTCTTGATGTAAGAGTCCTATATATACTTTATAGGTGTTTGAGAGGTTATACAAGTTGAAGATCATGTCATTTCTTGATTCATCCTTTGTCTAAAAGCTCTGAGAGGGCTTGAAACCCTAATCTTTGATAGTAGTGAATGCCCAAACATCTATGAGGAGATTGATTGAGGCATGTTGGTACATCCATATTGTGATGATGATTTGCACGATGATGGGAAATATTATTGGTAAAAATTTGGGGTATGACAACTGTTATACCCTAAATTTTGACCACCAAGATTTCCCATCATTGTGCAAATCATTACCACAATATGGATGAACTATCATGCCTCATCAATATCCTCAGAGATGTTTGAGCATTCACCACAATCAAGAATTAGGGTTTTTAACCCCTCTCAGAGCACTTAGACAAAGGATCAATCAAGGAATGACATGACCTTCAACTTGTCTAAACCTCTCAAACACCTATAAAGGATCAAGAGGACTCCCACATCAAGAATCAAGCACAAGGTTGCAACATTCGAAGTGGATTAAGCCTCAAGATCGTCAGTGTCACCAAATTTGGGTTTTGGTCGACCAAGGCCTCCAGATGAAATTTTTCATCTGGGCATGAGCCAATGCTTTAAACAACAACCCAAGATACTCTAAGGGACCTCATGGACACAATCATCAAGTCAATTTAACATCAGGGGATGCATTTACCCAAAAATCAGGATTTAGGGTTTCTTGACCTAATTCACCCCTAAGTTGACTTTTGGGACAAAGCATGAGCCAAGACCTCAAGACATGCTGTAACACCTCAAAATTTGCCCTCATGCTTTTAACACTAACTGGCTTGTGTTTCCTTGCATTTTTGCATTATCATCTTTGCATATCATTGGTCTTAGCATGGGATCAAGTTATCTAATTCCAATCCAATGAGCCTTAAGCCTCAAGGTATCTTTATTGATCCACCATCTCATCATGTGATCAGGCTTGACAAGAAATCTCAAGGGAACCATCTTCTCCTAACCAATGTAAAATTAGGTTTTTGGGATTCTTGAGTATAACACCCCAATGGGCAAGATCTTTGAGCTTTTATCATCTCCAAATGGCATCTCTCGTCATTGTTTGAGAGGATACACATCATACTCAGAGGAATTTGGATTTGGAGGATGTGCTGATTCTTTCTAGACTGAGGGTACAAAACTAGGGTTTGCCATAAAATCATTTTATTTCTGATTTTTTGGGCAAGACATGATTTCATGGTATTCCCCGTGTCCTTAAGTGTCTAAGATTGAAGGATTGTCTATCAATTTGGTTTAGAAGGGCCTCAATTGATCAATTGATTCAAAATTAGGAGAATTGGGGAAAAGTCAACTGTGCAGAGGGAAAAGTCAACTCATGACTTTTTGAGGTCAATTTCATGTTCCTCATTTCAAATATGATCATTGGTGAAGGTTTGATCAAGAAATATCAAGGTATTCATTAAAAATCAAGAAGTGTGCAAAGTTGCCAAAAATAGAAATTAGGTTTTCCATTTATGGCAAGTTTTGGCAAGGTGAGCACCCAACTTTAGGGCATTCTTTCTCCATGTTCCAAGCTCAAAATTGAAAGTTTATGGAGGCCTATTAAAAGTTCACATTCCAAGCTTCAAAACCATACCAAGAACATGTCCGTTGGATCAAAATTGAGAGAGATGTGGTCAATTAAAGTTGAGACAAATTAAGGTAAATTGCAAGTCATGACCAGTCAACACGCAGTCATTTCCACAAACACTTGGTATGCATGACATGTCAATGTTCCAAGGCAAATTTCTCCATAATGGAGACTCCAAATGAAAAATTGTACAACATGGTTTTTGTTCCTCTTAATCTCCTCTTCAACTTTGATGTTGGAGGATTTTTCATATGATCAATGTATGAAGAGATATGTTCGATAAAAGTGGTGATCTCAACCTGATTCATTCACAAGCATAAGAGCTAGGCACGACCAAGGCAAGTTGGCTGGCTAATGCAGTTAGGACCAAACATGTTCATCATCATTTTTAAGCATGTTCAAGAGCTCCAATCCAATTACTTACAACTCCAACATTGTTCTATGCCATTCCCTCTTTTCAAAGAGCTAAAAAGCTTGTTATTTCATCCATTGGTTAATGAGATATTACCCATAAAAGTAATCACCATGCTTATGTGCATCAAGTGAGAACATTTCACTCCAATTCAAAGGAAACAGGTTGTGTGGTTATTGTTGCTTCTCATACGCATCAGTCATACATCACATAACATTGCAATTTTGAACCATACATGCTCTTACATACCACATGAACATGTACCACCCTTTGCCATATATGTCCAAACAAAAGAATGAGAAACTTGCCCAAGAAGCTTACATAGCAAGATGCTACAAACTCAGCAGCATTACATCACCACCATTCATCCTAATCACCACCATAATTGTCATGCTTCTCTCCACATTGAATCAAACACGGGATAGCCTATCTCTCACTTCACTCACTTTCATTTCAATTGATTCTTAACTCACTCACCTTTTAACCTCACAAACCATGGTTCTAACTGTTAACCATGGTGGTTAACAATTAACTAAGCATATAAAAGCAAATGATAACAGAATTGCAACTAACTTGGATCATTTTCTTCGCTCTCCTTCACTTCATACTATTCTCTCTCTCTGAATCCTCTCTCAAGCTTGCTCTAACTGAGGTTTCTTGAAGATTCTTCTTCTACATTCATCATCATCATCAACAGATCCTTGAATTGATAGCATTGAATCTTCAATTTCATCTTCTTCTCCAAGTTTTTCACTCAAACTTCATTGATTCAAAGCATTGCTTAAGCCTTTATTTGGCTCAGTCTCAAGTTCAAGTGCATAAGGAATCCCCTCTCTGGTTTTTCTTGTGCTCAAAGGTGCATCAACATCACAGGTTTCATCTCAATCTTTTTGATCTCTTTATGCTCTGATTTAGCTTGTTTTTGCGTGTTTGAAGCTGAATAGGAGCCATGTGAATCTTCGGCTAGTTGATAGGCACCTTAGGTGCTTAGTTGAATTTTCTAGGGAAAACTTCATGGTTTCGATTTGATCTGTGTGTGCTTTATTTATGGAAACTAATGTTGGATTTGGAACCTACGTGACCTAAGGATCATTTTGGTATGTGAGTTGTCATTTTCTGGTGACCTGAAAGTTTTGGCAAGGTGATGAGTGGCCGGAGAAGATGAACGGAGTCTTCTCCGACCGGTGGTGTTCTTCAACTCACCTGAACCCTAGCATTTTCTCATTTTATAACACAACCATTGGATTGTTTTGATCTAACGATCATAAGCGTGCCAGCGCATTAATGAGAGAGCATCCCTGGTGTCATCCCCCAAATTTTGACCACTAAGATTTCCCATCATTGTGCAAATCATCATCACAATATGGATGTACCTTTGTGCCTCATCAATCTCCTCAAGGAATTGTTGAGCATTCACCACAATCAAAATTAGGGTTTCAAGCCCTCTCTGAGTGCTTAGACAAAGGGTCAATCAAGGAATGACATGATCTTCAACTTGTCTAACCTCTCAAACATCCACAATGGATCAAGAGGACTCCCACTTCAAGGATTAAGCACAAGGTTGCTCCCTTCTAGGTGGATCAAGCTTCAAGATAGCCAGTGTCACCAAATTAGGGTTTTGGTCGACCAGGGCCTCCAGATGGAAATTTTCATCTGGGCATGAGCCAATGATTCAAAAAATATCCTAATATACTCCATGGAACCTCATGGACCCAATCATCAAGTCAATTTAGACTTAGGGGATGCATTCATCAAAAATCAAGAATTAGGATTTCTTGACCTAATTCACCCCTAAGTTGACTTTTGGGACAAATCATGAACCAAGACCTCAAGATATGATTTGAGGGTCTCTAATATACCATATTGATCCATTTCGAACAATGGATTGGTCCAAGAAGCTTGAGCAACAAGTTTCAATTTCATCTGAACCACAGTTAGGGTTTTGCGAGAAAAGTCAACTGTAGCTTTGACTTTTGACCAGGACATGCTCCCAAACCCTAAGACATGATTCAATACACCCTATAACACCCATGGAACATGTCCATCAAGTTTTATTTAGGTCAAGGACATGATTTACCAAAGGATCGCACAGTTTGGAATTCATCTGACAAAAAGTCAACTGTGCACAAAAGTCAACTTTGACTTTTTGAGATTTTTCACAAAAATGGATTTTTAACCCTAAAATGATGTTAATGTATGATTTGAATCATCATTCGTCAAGAAAAATAAAAGAAAGTGGGATAACTTGTAAAAGGGGTAACCATAAAAACTTAGAAAATTTTCCAAGTTATGAAATAAAGTGGCAAAGGTACCAACTTTGGAGGATCATAACTCCTAAACCACAAAGCCATTTTATCCCATCCAAAGCTTGATTTGTAGATCTCATTGCCCTCTACAAAAGCTTCATGCTGACCTATGTCCAAATTCCTCATGGATTTTGAGTTATGGGGTGATCAAAATCAAGAAAAGTCACTTTGTTCCAACACTTAGTGAAAACCAAATATGTTCCAACACTTCTGCCTTATTTTTTTTCCAAATGTAGGGGGATTTTTCACTTGGATCCAAAAGGTATCAAAACCAAATATGATCATACAGTTGTTGTATCATATAAGGGCTTTCCAAAATGGCCAAGAACATCACCAAATTCAATTTGAGCCATGAGATATTACAATGGCAATATGCCTTGCTGAAATATGCCAAGGCAATGCAGATTTTTGCACTTTTGGTCGATTTGACAAAATCAGCCAATTCTAAGCCTTGTCATCACTTTGGACACATCTGAGGATTGAATCTAAAGGGGACAATCACTGAGCCAAGCCTCCAAAGTCCTTGGAACAAGAAATATCATGCCAAACCTAGAATTGCCCAAAATAGGGACAAGACTCCAATTTTGGATTGGAGCATTCAATGGAAGCATCAAGGATGCATGGACTAAGCTATTAGCAACTGAATTCAGTTAAGACTTATCCAAGACCAAGGGGACCAGCAACCTGTGCCCTAACCTCTAGTCAATGGCTAGAGGAGACTTGGATTTTCATTTGCCAACATTGGCCAACCCTACTCAGCAGTTGCCATTCATTATTCCTTGCAAAACAAACTTGCTCTACTATAAATAGATCTCAATTGTGATCAGTCTAAGTACACCAAAGGCCTACAACACTTGCCTTTCTCAAAATCCACTTCTCACTCTAAAAAATGCCTTTCTTAGCAAGTCACTATTGGGTTTTTCAGTAGAGAGCAATTCCACTCAAACCAATCACACACACACCTCACATACATCATATGGGAGCTGATCAAACACTTAAACAACATCTAGAACACTAATTTCTCAGAATCACCAGTCAATTTCTTAAGGTTTTAACCAAGTTGCAGTTGAGATGCCATTAAGTGATCCAGCCAATTTCCATCACGTCCAAGCATTCAAACACACTCCATAGGGTGTAGGGAAGCTGTTCAGATCATCACAACTCATCTGTAACACCTCCAACTCTGAAATCAATTTGCTCTTGCTGTCATGACCTAGAGGTAAGCCTAAACTTGGTCATCTCTCAATCTATGCATATTTCATCGCACAATACTTTTGCCAAATGTTCATAATCATGCATGGAATGTTTCCCCTCAAGTAATTGCTTAGTTTGAATCATGTATCAAAAATCCCAGCCTTCATGCAGAATTTAGGGTTCTTGAGGATTTGTCGTGATTTCTTGTTTTATGCTTAATTTAAATGCAATTAATTGTCATAAACATGATCGTGAGGTGAAAACGAGCAGATTGATATGTGGATTGCATGATATAATCAAGTATTCAGTTAGATTGGATGAAAAACGCAAATCTGGGCAAAACTGAAAAACGCACGTGTTCTTCAGTTGTTCTTGGCGCCATTTCTCTCAGATTCAAATATTTGAATTTTGTGATTTTATTTAATTGATTCAAAAATTAATTTCTCTCTGAGTTTTAATGATTTTGAGTTGATTCTTTTTTTAATAATTCACAAAAATGTTAAAATATTGTATTTTCCCAAAAAAATCCCAAAAATATTATTTATTTCATATAATTGATATTTTTGCAAAGAATTAATGTTTTAATTATTTTTGACATTTAAAATATTTTTTCCTTATTGATTTTGCAGATTTTAATGATTTCTAATCTTTTTGTAGGGCAAAACTTGATTTATGAAGCATTAATCCAAGATCACAATTTGTTTTCCACATGTTAAACAATTTTGATCATTTTAATTGAATATTTTATTCAATTAAAACACATTTTGAAAATAAATTAGGGTTTTTGATTAATTCAACCCTCATAAATCATTTTCAAAACTTTTTGGGCCTCTAATAGAGTGTAAGACCCAACCCTTTTTGTAAAATAACCTATTGTGGGGCTCACTTATTGTATAAGTCCCTCTGGGTATTTTCAAAAACCTCTGCGTGATCGTCGTTTTGTACGCAAATAACCTTGGGCTTACCCTCGAGTAGTAAGACCCATTCTTCTTTTTTAAACTCTTTGGGCCTCTTAAAAGAGTGTAAGACCCAAACCCCCTTGTACAGACAAACAATTTTGGGCCTCACTTATTGTATAAGTCCCTCTGTACAAGTAAACGACGTGATCGTCGCCTTTTTAAAAAATCAATTGGGCCTACCCTCGAGTAGTAAGACCCATTCTTCTTTTTTAAACTCTTTGGCCCTCTTAAAAGAGTGTAAGAGCCAAACCCCCTTGTACTGAAAAACCATTTTGGGCCTCACTTATTGTATAAGTCCCTCTGTACAAGTAAACGGCGCGATCGTTGCCTTTAAAAAAATCAATTGGGCCTCTCCTCGAGTTATAAGACCCATTCAAACCTTTTGAGCCTCTAATAGAGTGTAAGACCCAATCCCCTTTTAACCAAAACAACTTTGGGCCTCAGATATTGTATAAGCCCCTTTGCGTTAAAAGAAAATCTCGGCGCGATCGCCATTTCAAACGAAAAATCATCTGGGCCTCTCCTTGAGCTGTAAGCCCCAAATCTTTCTCTTTCAAAGCACTTTCTCCTTTGATTTTGAAATATACTGTTGTTCTCAATCTGTCTTTGTTGAACAACTAACCAAACAGCATGGAAGCTCTACAACCGAGTAAGTGTTTATATGCTTTCATTTACCGCTTTCATATACATATAACTGTATTGTGGGGCTGTTTCGCTGTAAGTCTTCTTTCATAAACTCGTATCGACTGTGTAATACTAGTATAGATATTTAGAGTTTCCCCGACAATTACGTCTAGCATTCAGCCCGTTGGTTACTCTTAAATAGTCAAAACTAGGTCCCCATAGGATTACCAGACACAATCTTCCCTCCTCTTGGGGTTAAACAATATGGAGATGTGAAAGGCATATTCTTTTTAAACCCTTTCTCAGACTGTCACTCGTAGAAGTTGTCAAAGAAACTCACTCCCCAGAGATGATCTCTTCTCCGTGAATGGCATCTCTTGAGTTTCTTCTAAATTCTCAAACTTTCCTGGCTTGATCTATTCTCTGTGAATAGCCTGTCTTGAATTTCTCGGGGTTTGGGGACCCACAGGCTTCTTAAAAGCACCTTAGGAATTGTCAAGAAACTCTACTCCCCAGAGATGATCTCTTCTCTGTGAATTGCATCCCTTGAGTTTCTTCCAAATTCTCGAACTTTCCTGGCTTGATCTATTCTTTGTGAATAGCCTGTCTTGAATTTCTCGGGGTTTGGGGACCCACAGGCTTCCTAAAAGCATCCCCGCCTCCTCTTGGGCGTTGTACAAGGACCCGTCGGCTTCTTAGAAGCATTCACACCCTCCTCTTAGGCTTCGTATAAATGATTTCTTCCTCCGGGAATGATAGCCTCCTCTTGGGCTTAGTACAAATTGTCCCTAGGCTTCTTAAAAGTTTCCAGCCTCCTCTTGGACTTCGTACAAATTGTCCCGACTACCTCCTAGAGGTATAGGAACAGAAATCAGTCATCTTAATAGAACAGTCTTTCCAAGAATCTACTACTGTTTCTCGAAGCATAGTACAAAAGATGAAACTCTAGACTTGGACAGTCTAATTTCCTTGAGTCTCAAAGACATTCTCAAGGACCCTTCAAGCATATGAAGGAACGCCGTAGACTCGGACAGCCTCAATACCCTTTGGATTTCCCATTTCCTCAAAGAAAAGGAAATATTCCTGATCCTCGAATCAAAATCCCTGAGTACAGTGTTACTCACATAAGAACTGATTTTCTCTTTAAGCCCATATACTGGTCACTCAACTGAAACAGTACCCTCTTTCGCCTCCATCTCGGGCTTCGTACGAGATACAAAAAAAAGGACTCTCTTGTTGAGTAGAACATCTTTCGCCTCCATCTCGGGCTTTGTACGAGATACAAAAAGGTTCTTATTGAATCAACACCTTAGCCTCCATCTCGGGCTTCGTATGAGATACAAAAACACTCTCTTGTTGAGTATAAAAGACTCTCTTGTAGAGTCAACCCTCTTCAGCCTCCGTCTTGGGCTTTGTACAAGACACAAATCACTCCCTTGTTGAGTATAAAACTTTTAGCCTCCATCTCGGGCTTCGTACGAGATACCATAAAAGACTCTCTTGTTGAGTCAACTCCCTTTTAGCCTCCTCTTAGGCTTTGTATAAGGAAAACCTTTTAGCCTCCTCTTAGGCTTTGTATAAGAAAACCACTGGTTGATCCAATCAACCTTTTAGAATCAAAGTTGTGCCTCGTTCACAGTATACAAACATCAGCAACTCTTTCCCCTTCATCTAATCGCTGTAAGCGGCAAGCCTCTAGATCATCTACATCCATGCCACTGTCCCTCTTTTAGCATGAGAAATTCCTAAAGAAAGATGGCATTGCTCTACACCGAGTTAAAGTCTTCTCCTTCAGGTTGGAAATCTCCTATAAAGGAAATTATGGCATTGCCGGATTCACCCATCCCAGTTAAAGTAATTCTCCTTTATAAACAATTGTGACAAACAAACCCCTCTTTTGAGATGACAAATTCTCTCTAATGACAACACCTTTTAGCTTCACATCTTTGGCTTTGAACAAGATACAAACTATCCTTCAGCTTCACATCTTGGGCTTTGAACAAGATATAGATCACCTTTAAGCTTCACGTCTTGGGCTTTGAACAAGACACCAAAACACCATTTCCTCCCGTAGAAAAGGAGGAACTACGATCGCTCTAATTTCCCTGTTTCGGAGAAACGGGAATATGTAGGCATAAGATTGAAAGAAAAATCTTAGCGAGCACGCTAAACAAAAACCCAAAATCCCGTATATCAGTCAAAACATCCTAGTCCGTATTCCCCGCTAAAAGTTTAAATTCCCTGAAAATAACCTAAGAGAGGCCCCCCCACATTGATAGCATCCGTAACCTAACAGACCACTGTTTAAACTCAGTATGCAAGCAGGGTTAATTGGAGACATCTATTTCCCTTCCTTAGTCAGCTCACAATAGGATAAAAAATGAATCGACCTGTAGTAACCCCCAAGGAGCGACAGTGCTTAAGAAACACGTCCAGTTTCGCTCGCTACAGAAAAATGGCGCCCACCGTGTGTAGCGAACGATTTTGGACGCGGTTCTTAAGCGCTGGTCGCTCTCTGCGGTTGAGCTTAAACTACAGGTCGATTCATTTTTTATCCTATTGTGAGCTGATGAAGGAAGGGAAATAGATGTCTCCAATTAACCCTGCTTGCATACTGAGTTTAAACAGCGGTCTGTTAGGTTACGGATGCGATCAATGTGGTGCGGCCTTTCTTATGCTATTTTGACAGAATGGTTTCTGGCGGGGAACAAGGATTAGGATGTTAGGACTGATGTCTTGAATTATTGCTTTTGATTGATGGAGATATGGGATTTTGGGTTTTTGTTTTGTGTGCTCGCTAAGATTTTTCTTTCAATCTTATGCCTACGTATTCCCGTTTACCGAAACAAGGAAATCAGAGCGTTCGTAGTTCCTCCTATTCTATGGGAGGAAATTGTTGTTTTAATGTCTTGTTCAAAGCCCAAGACGTGAAGCGAAAGGTGGTTTGTATCTTGTTTAAAGCCCAAGATATGAAGCTGAAGGTGATTTGTATCTTGTTCAAACCCCAAGATATGAAGCTGAAAGACCTCGACTTTAGAGAGAATTTGTCATCTCTAAAGAAGGGTTTGTCTGTCACAACTGTTGGGTGACTGGTTATAATGGAGAATTACTTTAACCGGGATATGCCATATTTAACTCAGCGTAGAGCAATGCCATATTTCCTTAGGAATTTCTCATGCTAAAAGAGGGACAGTGGCATGGATGTAGATGATCCAGAGGCTTGCCGCTTACAACGATTAGATGGAAGGGGAAGGATTTGTTGATGTTTGTGTACTGTGAACGAGGCACAGTTTTGATGCTAAAAAGTTGATTGGATCAACCAGTGGTTTTCTTATACAAAGCCTAAGAGGAGGCTAATATATGTCTCGTACAAAGCACGAGAGAGAGGCTAAAAGGTTTTTGACTCGACGAGGGAATCTTTTGGTATCTCGTATGAAGCCCGAGATGGAGGCGGAAATTCGTTTGGCTCAATAAGAACCTCTTTGTATCTCGTATAAAGCCCGAGATGGAGGCGAAAGGGTGATTGACTCAACGAGGGAGTCCCTTATGTGTCTCGTACAAAGCCCGAGAGAGAGGCTAAACGTTGTTTGACTCCGCTGGGGAGGATCATTGTACAAAGCCCAAGAGGGAGGCTATGGTTACTGTTTCAGTTGAGTGACAGGTCCAGTATACTGATTTTAAAGAGAAAATCAGTTCTTATATGAGCAACACTGTACTCATGGATTTGATTCAAGGATCCAGGTTATTCCTGTTCTTTAAGGAAGCGGGAAATCCAAAGGGTATTGAGACTGTCCGAGTCTGCGGGTTTCCTTCCTATTTAACGAAGGGGTCACTTGAGAATGTCTTGGAGACTCAAGGGTCTTAGACTGTCAAAGTCTAGAGTGTCAACTTTTGTACTATGCTTCGAGAAACAGTAGTAGACTCTATGAAGATGACTAAGTTCTGTTCCTATACCTCTAGGAGGTTGTCGGGACAATTTGTACGAAGCCCAAGAGGAAGCTGGAAACTTTTAAGAAGCCGATCGGTCCTTGTACTAAGCCCAAGAGGAGGCTATCATTCCCGGAGGAAGAGATCATTATACGAAGCCTAAGAGGAGGCTGTGAATACTTCTAAGAAGCCGTAGGGTCCTTGTGGTAAGCCTAAGAGGAGGCGGGGTTCCTTTTAGGAAGCCTGTGGGTCCTTGTACGATGCCCAAGAGGAGGTCCATGCTTTTAGGAAGCCGATGGGTCCCCAAACCCCAAGAAATTCAAGGCAAGCTATTCACGAGGAATAGATCAAGTCAGGAAAGTTTGAGAATTTGGAAGAAACTCAAAGATGCCATTCACAGAGAATACATTCATCTCTGGGAATAGAGTTTCTTGACAATTCCTAATGAGGACAGCCGAAGAGAATACTGTATCTGGTGATCCTATTGGGGATCTAGTTGTCTATTTCTACGAACAAACGAAACGGCATCACCTAGTTCTAGACGTAGTTACCGGGGAAACTCGAAATATTTATACTATTATTACACAGTTGATATGAGTTTATGAAAGAAGACTTACAGTGAAACAGCCCCACAATACAGTTATATGTATATGAAAGCGGTAAATGAAAGCAATAAGCACTTACTCGGTTGTAGAGCTTCCATGTTGTTTGGTTAGTTGTTCAACAAAGAAAGATTGAAAACAACAGTATATTCAAAATCAAAGGAGAAAGTGCTTTGAAAAAGAAAGATTTGGGGCTTACAGCTCAAGGAGAGGCCCAGGGTTTTATCAGTGAGCGCACTGTTTGAATTTTTATAGAGGGACTTATACAAGTGACTGAGGCCCAAAATGTTTTTCTGTACAAAGGGATGGGTCTTACACTCTTTCAAGAGGCCCAAATGTTTTTAAAGAAAAAGAGTGGGGCTTATAACACGAGGGTAGGTCCAGATGATTTTTCCGTTTAAAATGGCGATCGCGCCGAGGTTTTCTTTTAACGCAGAGGGACTTACACAATAAGTGAGGCCCAAAATGTTTTGGTTAAAAGGGGATTGGGTCTTACACTCTATTAGAGGCCCAAAAGTTTTGAATGGGTCTTATAGCTCGAGGAGAGGCCCAGAATGTTATTTTTCAAAAGGCGACGATCGCGCCATTTGTTTTTCACGGTATCGGGACTTATACAATACACTGAGGCCCAAAATGGTTTAGTCAAAAAAAGGATTGGGTCTTACACTCTATTAGAGGCCCAAATGTTTTGAAAATGATTTATGAGGGTTGAATTAATCCAAAAACCCTAATTTGTTTTCAAAAATGTATTTAATTGAATAAAAATTCAATTAAAATGATCAAAATTGTTTAACATATGGAAAACAAATTGTGATCTTGGATTAATGCTTCAAAAATTAAGTATTGACCTACAAAATAATTAGAAAGCATTAAAAGTTGCAAAATCAAGGTGGAAAAAATATTTAAAATGTCAAAAACAATTAAAATATTAATTCTTTGCAAAAATATCAATTATATGAAATAAATAATATTTTTGGGATTTTTTGATAAAATAAAATATTTTAACATTTTTGTGAATTATTAAAAAAAGAATCAACTCAAAATCATTAAAACTCAGAGATAAATTAATTTTTGAATCAATTAAAGAAAAATCACAAAATTCAAATATTTGAAAATTCAAAAAAGGCGCCAAGAACAGCTGAGGAACACGCGCGTGTTCTGGGTTTGGCTGATTTGCATTTTCTATCCAATCTCCCTGAATACTTGATTATAACATGCAATCCACATATCATTATGCTAGTCTCAACCTCACGATCATGTCTATGTCCATTAATTTCATTTAAATTAAACATATATCAAGAAATCATGAAAAATCCTCAAGAACCCTAATTTCTGCATGAAGGCTAGGATTTTTGATATACGATTCAAACAATGCAATTAATTGAGGGAAAACATTCCATGCATGATTATGAACATATGGCCAAATTATTGTGCGAGGAAATATGCATAGATTGAGAGATGACCAAGTGTATGCTTACCTATAGGCCGTGACAGCAAGTGCAATGTGATTTTTGATTTGGAGGTGTTACAGATGAGTGGTGATGATCTGAACAACTTCCTTACACCCTATGGATTGTGTTTGAATGTCTGGACTTGATTGAAAATGGCTGGAATGATTTGTGGTACCTCAGCTGCAACTTGATTGAAAGTTTGAGCAACCAGCTGGTGATTTTGTGAAATATGTGTTCCAGATGTTATGTGATTGTTTGGATCACTTCTATATGATGTATGTGAGGTGTGTGAGTGATTGGTTTGATTGGAAAAGCTCTCAAACTCAAAACCCGATAACTACCTTGCTAAGAAAGGAATTTTTGCCAAGAGAAAGAGATTTTGAGGAAAGCATCTGCTAGATGGCTTTAGTGTACTCAAACTGATCACAATTGAGCTCTATTTATAGTAGAGTAAGTTTATTTTGCAAGGAATAGTGAATGGCAACTGGGAAGTAGGTTTGTTCAATGTTGGCCAATGGAAATGCAAGTCTCATCTAGCCATTGACTAGAGGTTAGGGCACAGAGCTTTGGTTCCCTTGGTCTTGGATAAGTCTTAACTGATTTCAGATGAGAATGGCTCAGTCCATGCCACCTTGATGCTTCCATTGAATGCTTCAATCCAAATTTGGAGTCTTGTCCCTATTTTGGCCATTCTAGGTTCAACATGCTATTTCTTGTTCCATGGACTTTTGAGGGTTAGCTCAGTGATTGTCCCCTTTAGATTCAATCCTCAGATGTGTCCAAGTGGATAGGAGCATTTAAATTTGGCTGATTTTGGCAAATCGAGCAAAATTGCAAATTCTGCCTTGCCCTTGACAGATTTCAGCAAGGCAACTTGCCAATGTCATATCTCATGGTGTAAGTTGAATTTGGCAATGTTCTTGGTCATTTTGGAAAGCCCTTACATGATACAACAACTATTTGAACATGTTTGGTTTTGATCTCTTTTGAATCCAAGTGAAAATTCCCCCTACATTTGGCAAAAAGTGAAGGCAGATTCTGACTTAGTGAAAATTTCACTGAGTGTTGGAAAAAGTGACATTTTCATTTTTCAGCCATTTTGATCACTCCATAACTCCAAATCCTTAATGAATTGGACTTAGGTCTAGTTGAAGTTTTGGTAGAGGGTAATGAGGGCTACAAATCCATCTTTGGATGAAAAAAATGGCTTTGTGGTTTAGGAGTTATGATCCTTCAAAGTTGGTGCCCTTGTCACTTTATTTTTAACTTAGAAAATTTTCTAAGTTTTTATGGTTACCCCTTTTACAAGTTATCCAACTTTTCTTGATTTTTCTTGATGAATGATGATTCAAATCATACATTAACATCATTTTAGGGTTAAAAAACCATTTTGGTGAAAAATCTCAAAAAGTCAAAGTTGACTTTTGTGCACAGTTGACTTTTTATCAGATGAATTCCAAACTGTGCAATTCTTCAGGAAATCATGTCCTTGACCTAAATAAAACTTGATGGACATGTTCCATGGGTGTCATAGGGCATATTGAATCATGTCTTAGGGCTTGGGAGCATGTCCTGGTAAAAAGTCAAAGTTACAGTTGACTTTCCTCGCGAAACCCTAATTGTGGTGCAGATGAAATTGAGACTTGTTGCTCAAGCTTCTTGGATTAATCCATTGTTGAAAATGGATCAATATAGTTCATTAGAGACCCTAAAACCCTCTCTTGAGGTCTTGGCTCATGATTTGCCCTAAAAGTCAACTTAGGGGTGAATTAGGTCAAGAAACCCTAATTCCTGATTTTTGATGAGTGCAACCCCTGAGGCAAAATTGACTTGATGAATGGGTCCATGAGATTCCATGGAGTACATTAGGTTGTGTTTTGGATCATTGGCTCATGCCCAGATGGGAATTTTCCATCTAGAGGCCCTGGTCGACCAAAACCCTAATTTGGTGACACTGTCGATCTTGAGGCCTGATCCACCTAGAAGGGAGCATCCTTGTGCTTAATCCTTGGAGTGGGAGTCCTTTTGATCCTTTGTGGATGCTTGAGAGGTTAGACAAGTTGAAGATCATGTCATTCCTAGATTGATCCTTTGTCTAAGCTCTTAGAGAGGGCTTGAAACCCTAGTTTTGATTGTAGTGAATGCTCACCCATCTTTGGGGAGACTGCTGAAGTATGATGGTTCTTCCATATTGTGATGATGATTTTCACAATGATGGGAAATATTAGTGGTCAAAATTTGGGGTATGACAGATGCCTCTATTTAATCTTCTTGGACCCGAATGTGTGAATGACGAAGGTATTCGGGCATTCGGGGTGCAAGAGGATTAAATATCGGAATACCTGAAATTTTGATGGCTATGAATGGCAGCTTACGCATTCATCTTCTTTTGCTAAGCAATGATGCTTAGAAAAGGCAAACTTCCCCTCGATCCTGGTCTTCAGCCAAGGAACTGGTCTTAGTTTCTGATTTAGACTTCCCCTCGATCCTGGTTTCCTACCGAGGAACTGGTCTTAGTTTTCTTTTGTCAACTTCCCCTCGTTCCTGGTTTCCTACTAAGGAACTGGTCTCAGTTTCTGAAACAAACTTCCCCTCGATCCTGGTTTCCTACCCAGGAACTGGTCTTAGTTTCTTTTGTAAGCTTCCCCTCGATCCTGGTTTCCTACCAAGGAACTGGTCTCAGTTTCTTTTGTCAATAAACTTTACTGACAAGGAACGCTATTTGTAGCGGATTTCCCTCAAACTTCTCGTCGATTTTTCCTGGGGAGATGCCATTTGATGGAAAAAGCTTTGATGTCAGACTTGCTAGAGAACCCAGTAGTCTGAATTGTAGAGGTACACAAACTTCTCTGTTGGAGACGCCATTTGTCGACTCTATCTGGGGAAAATGAGTCTCTTGAGAGACTTCTTCCGCTTGGGGTCTTACATCATACTTTTCTCAGGATCTTCCCAGAGAAATGCCATATGTTGGGCTCCAATTTTGAGGTGCCGATGACCTTTTCATCAGCAGTTCTTTCGGAGCGAAACTGGCATGCTGCCAAATCTCTGATTACGAGGCTTTCTCTATGGATTTTCCTTAATCCGGGAAAGCAAGGATATCATCTTCAATGGAGAAGAGTGACATCGGTTGAAGGTTCTCTGGTCTTTCAGAGGTTCAAGTTATCAAAGTGGTCAAGGATCCAACTTCATTCTAGAAATAAACTGGAGGAGAAAGAATGTTCAGACGTAACACTTCCTGACGAGGAAAGGGCTGACAACTCAATTGAGAGGACTTTTATCACTAGGGGACAAGACCGACTAGAGTGATAGTGATGCAATATGAAATGTGAATTCAAATCAAATAATGCATGATGCATGTATGTATATGCTGACAAAACTGACGCAACATACAAACTGACGGGTGAACACGACCGGATACTCGGCCATCGCGGGGCGTATAGAAATATCACTGGTTCAAGATAGCAATTCCACCTTGCTTAGGAGAGACAGTTCCTATTGGGAGCTACCGTTGATCGGGCTTAGGAGGTAAGAACTCGGTCGAGGCGTGTCAGACGGAGTATCCGTATCTGACATAACTGATCCTTCATTCAGGCGCACTGGCTTAGAAGAAGTACTTTGATTCTGCACTTTGAAGCTCGATTACTTCTGGAGAAGCGAGCGACGTTCTTTCGATGTTCAACAGTCAAAAGAAATTGCCGTCTTTATTTTAAAAGCAGAAAAAGTTTAACAAGAAAATTCATTTTTGTTTTATTTCAAGAATCCTTAATCATGTTAACAACGTCGTTCTGTAAAGCTAAAACAAGTAAGAATTACAAACAAAAGCACAAAGGCTCAAATTTTATTGATAAGATGGAGATCAGCCAAACGCGTGATTCCAAAGAGTATTTACAAAGTTAAAAAATGGTAATTTACAGGGAAAAGGGCTATGTTGAAACATAACGACCACTATCCTTCTACCAACTTTGAATTCGGAGCATCCTGAGCTTCAGTCGAAGATGACCTTGACTGGAGTTTTCTGACAGATGATGTAACTGCTGCTGCTGAGGGATTTGCCTCTATTGAACATAGTTACTTGCCATTATCCCTAATTTTTGCTTGGATTGTACTTTGATGTTTCCAATCCACCGGGATGACTTTTTTCATGTCTCTAACTTTTGCCTGGACCGCCCTTTCGGGTTTTCAATCCACCGAGACGTTTTTTTTTTTTTTTTTTTTTAGTTTAGGCGAAGTATTTCTTGACTACATCAACATTTGTGGGGTAGGAAAATTCCTCTCCGTCCATGGTTGCAAGTCTCAAGGCGCCGCCTGAGAAAGCTTTCGTGAGCACATAGGGGCCATCATAATTCGGAGTCCACTTGCCCCGAGAGTCAGTGAGAAATGATTGTATCTTCTTGAGCACGAGGTCTCCTTTTCTAAAAACACGAGGTCAGACCTTTTTGTCAAATGCTCTCTTCATTCTCTGTTGATACAGCTGACCATGGCATAGTGCCGTGATTCTCTTTTCTTCGATCAGATTCAATTCGTCGTGTCGGCTTTGACACCATTCAGCTTCGATGAGCTTAGCTTCCATCAATACTCGGATTGACGGGATCTCTACTTCTATGGGGAGCACTGCTTCCATGCCATACACTAGAGAAAAAGGGGTTTCCCCTGTTGAAGTGCGGACAGATGTGCGATAACCGTGAAGAGCAAAGGGTAGCATCTCGTGCCAATCTTTGTAGGTTACAACCATCTTTTGAACGATCTTCTTGATGTTCTTGTTAGCCGCTTCTACCGCTCCGTTCATCTTGGGTCGGTAGGGAGATGAGTTATGGTGTTCGATCTTGAACTCTGGACACAACTCTTTCATCATCTTATTGTTCAAGTTAGATCCATTATCAGTAATGATCTGGCTCGGAACACCATAACGGCATATGATATTGTTTTTGATAAATCGGACCACCACTTGTCGGGTTACATTAGCGAATGACGCTGCTTCGACCCACTTGGTGAAGTAGTCAATGGCTACTAGGATGAACCGATGTCCGTTTGAAGCCTTGGGCTTAATCATGCCAATCATGTCGATTCCCCATATCGAGAAAGGCCATGGGGAAGAGAGAACTTTGAGATGTGATGGCGGTACATGAATTTTGTCGGAGTATATCTGACACTTGTGACACCTCCTCATGTACTTGTAGCAGTCGGATTCCATTGTTAACCAATAGTACCCTACTCTTAGGATTTTTCTCGCCATTGTGTGTCCGTTGGCATGAGTGCCAAAGGATCCTTCATGAATTTCTTTCATCAGCACGTCTGCTTCTGGTCTGTCGACGCATCGGAGCAAGACCATGTCAAAATTTCTCTTATAGAGAGTGTCACCGCTCAGGAAGAAGTTTCCAGCCAATCTTCTGAGGGTTTTTCTGTCTTTCCTGGATGCCCCAGGTGGGTATTCTAGTTTCTGAAGGAAGCATTTGATATCGTGATACCAAGGTTTGTCGTCTATGGCTCCTTCAATTGTGAAGACGTAAGCGGGCCTTTCAAGGCGTATTATGTCGATCTTAGGTATGTCATTCCATCAACCTACACTAATCATGGAAGAGAGAGTAGCTAATGCATCAGCTATGTGATTCTCTTCACGAGGGATGTGATGAAACTCAACTCTGTTGAAGAAAGGTAACAACCTTCTTGCATAATCTTTGTAAGGAATCAATCCTGATTGGTATGTGTTCCAATCTCCTTTTATCTGATTGATAATCAAGGCTGAGTCGCCGTATACGTCCAAGTTTTTGATCCTTAAATCAATCGCTTCTTCGAGACCCATAATACAAGCTTCGTACTCGGCCTCGTTGTTCGTACACTTGAACGTAAGTCTAGCAGTGAAAGGAATGTGGGTACCCTGAGGGGTAACAATGATTGCCCCAATTCCGTTTCCGTAATGATTAACTGCTCCGTCAAAGATAAGTCCCCATTGGGAACCTGGTTCTGGCCCTTCACTGGGTAACGGTTCATCGCAATCTTTCATTTTTAGATACATGACATCTTCGTCTAGGAAGTCAAACCCGATTGATTCTTGATCATCAATCGGTTAATGAGCGAAATGATCGGCTAAAATACTTCCCTTAACGGCTTTCTGAGCGTAATACTCTATGTCATATTCTGATAACAACATCTGCCAACGGGCAATCCTTCCCATGAGAGCAGGTTTTTTGAAAACTTATTTGATTGGATCCATTTCGGAGACCAACCAAGTAGTATGACGAATCATGTATTGGCGAAAACGTTTGGCTGCCCAAGCCAAAGCGCAACAAGTTTTCTCAAGCATCGTGTACCGAGTTTCACAGTCGGTGAATTTCTTGCTTAGATAGTAGATGGCAGACTCTTTCCTTTTGGTTTCGTCTTGTTGGCCAAGTACACATCCCATTGAGTCCTCTAGAACTGTGAGGTAAATGATCAGTGGTCTTCCTTCCACTGGAGGTGATAGAATCGGCGGATTCAACAGGTATTCCTTAATACTGTCGAAGGCAGTTTGGCAATCTTCTGACCAAACGCAATCCTGGTTCTTTTTCAGTAATTTGAAAATCGGCGCACACGTGGCAGTCATAAGGAATATGAATCTGGAGATGTAGTTCAACCGTCCCAGGAATCCTCTGACTTGTTTTTCAGTTTTCGGAGAAGGCATTTCCTGAATGGCCTTGACCTTGTCAGGATCAATCTCAATTCCTTTCTGGCTGACGATGAACCCTAATAGTTTCCTTGAACGGACACCGAAGGTGCACTTGTTCGGATTCAAGCGGAGCTTGAATTTTCTTAGACGTTCGAACAATTTTGATAGATGTTCAACGTGCTCACTCTCTATTTTTGATTTTGCAATCATATCATCGACATACACTTTGATTTCTTTGTGTATCATGTCATGAAACAGAGTAGTCATGGCCCTTTGATAGGTTGCCCCGGCGTTCTTCAAACCGAACGACATTACCTTGTAACAAAAGGTGCCCCATGGTGTAATGAACGAAGTTTTCTCCATGCCTTTCGGTGCCATTTTGATCTGGTTATAGCCCTAGAATCCATCCATGAAGGAGAAGACTTTGAATTTTGCTGTACTGTCCACCAGCATGTCAATGTGTGGTAAAGGAATGTCGTCCTTTGGACTGGGCTTGTTCAGATCCCTGTAATCAATACACATTCTGACCTTTCCGTCCTTTTTGGGAACGGGTACAATGTTGGCTAACCATTGAGGATATTCAGATGTAGCGAGGAACCCCGCGTCAATCTGTTTCTGCACCTCCTCTTTGATTTTGATGGCCATGCCCGGGTGAGTCCGTCTCAACCTTTGCTTTATTGGCGGACATTTCGATCTCAATGGTAAGTGATGTTCCACGATGCTGGTATCCAACCCTGGCAT
The DNA here is from genome assembly GCA_022829125.1 of Lathyrus tuberosus. NCBI lineage: Eukaryota > Viridiplantae > Streptophyta > Magnoliopsida > Fabales > Fabaceae > Lathyrus > Lathyrus tuberosus. Next base: position 544,880 of record JALAZF010000829.1, read on the forward strand.
ATCCTGATAGGACCAAGCGAATACATCGGGGAATTCTTTGAGAAGCTTTATCAAACCCTCTCTGGCAGTTGGACTGAGCAGTGCCCCAATCCTGATTTCTTTTCTCTCTTTTCCTGAACCCAAGTTTACCGTTTCCAACGGTTCTTTGTGAGGTTCAATGGACCTTTCCTCTTGTCTGAGTAGTCGGGAGATCTCTTCTGGAATTTCGTTGTCATTTTCTTCTTCAGCCTCGAATACCGGGAACTCAAAGTTGGGAGAAGGCATCGGATCATATGTCTCAACTGGGTTTAAAACAAGCAATCTGCATGACGTGATGATTCGTGTTTAGAAGAGACAGAGGAAAATGCAAGTGTGTGCAGTGTATATTTTTTTTAACTGCTTGTTTTTATTATTGAATGTTTTTTAGGATTACCATTTTCTGAAAAACGAAAAGAGAAAACAGCAATTAATGCGGAAATTACAGAACGACGTTATTTTATTAATGAATAAGTCGATTCTTGAAACTACAGCCCTATAAAACAAAAATCTGTCGCTTTGGGAGAAGCGAAGAGGGATATTTACAGAAAGCGAGCCCTATCAAAACATCCGTTTCACCTGGGCAGGGTGAAAGGTTAAAAACGACAATTACTTTGACTTATGAACAATCTTCGGAACATCGACGGCAACCCATTGGCGGCGAACTCCTCGGTGAATTACAAAGTCTGGCACCTTCCTTGATTTGTCTTCTGAAATAACGCTGATTTCTGGTGGAGCAGGATCATTGGAATCTGTCTCCCAGGTAGAATTGTCGTAGGAGAATTCCTCAGTTGTATTTTGCATAGTATTTGTGATCTCAGTTGTACCTCTCCATCCAGTAGGCTGGATATCTTCGAGCCTGATACGAGAGCTTTCGGGAGCGGTGTACTTGACCATATAGTCGTATTTTCCACTTGGTTCTCCCAGAGTGTCCCAAACCTCTTTGGAACTGGAGGAGTCATCCCCCTCGATGACGTTGACCTCGGGAAAAGCATAGTTGATGAATTCAAGTCCTGCAAACATTGTGAATTCATCTTCATGTTGAGTAGTTTCTGAATGACCTGAGTGTTGATCCCATGACATGGTGGGGACACAGGTATTCTGTTCAAAAACGGTCAGCTGATTTTCATTATTCGGCTGAATCTCTTGCCCCAAGTTTCCTGGGTAAGGTTGCCACATTGGCAGACCATCCATTGGGCCATAGTAGTTGTGGTCAAAGTTGTCTTTCATCAGAGTGTCCTCCTCTAATGAATTTGGCGGAGCACGGCATCCTTCCGGATCACAATCTCCATAGATCATTTCGACATCTGACCGTGGTATAAATCTCGGACTTTCTGTGGGAAAGCAAAAAGGCATAGGTACCTCTTCCTAAGACATATAACCGTCCTCATTAAGATAGGATTTCCATTCTTCATCTATGTCAGAGGGACCTTCCTCATTGATAGCATGTACTGCTTGAGACACTGGGTGAAGGAAACCTCCACTGTGGAAGAAATTTGAAGGGGATGAAGACTTTCATCATTGGCAGCTGTCTGGGTACAGGTTGCGGAAAAACCAAGACCCTTCTCTGTTTTATTGTCAGTAGGAATGACAAGTTGTCCCCATCCGGTTGTATCGGTACTCTTGACCGCTTTGATAGCATCTTTGTATGAGGAAATCGAGGTTCCTCCTTGGGATTGATTGTTCTTGCTTATCGATAGTGCTTGGAACTGAGTTCCAATAACCTCCTCGGGTTCTATGCCAGTAGACGATGACAAGTTGCTTACAAGCAAGGCTTATTCCCTACAAACTGTGACAAGTTGATCGTTCTTGACGAACTTTAGCTTTTGGTGGAGGGTCGAAGTGACCGCTCCAGCCTGATGTATCCAAGATCTTCCTAATAAACAACTGTACGTTGCCCGGATGTCCATGACCTGGAAAGTGACTTGGAAAGTGTGAGGACCGATAGTTATGGGAAGATCAACTTCGCTGATAACCATTTTTCTGGATCCGTCGAACGCTTTGACGACGACCTCGCTGATTCTCATCGGAGGGCCTTTGAATGATAATTGCATCAAAGTGGACTTCGGCATAACATTCAGGGCTGGCCCTGTGTCTACCAGTACGCTGGCTAAAGCATCGTGTTGGCAGTTAACTGTGATATTGAGCACCATGTTATGACGACGACCCTCTTCAGGTAATTCCTCATCACTAAATCCCAAATTATTGCAGGAAGTGATGTTAGAGACAATACTATCGAACTGTCTAATCGTTACATCCTGTTCCACAAAAGCCTGCTCCAAGACTTTCTGTAGAACCTCCCTGTGGGCTTCTGAACTGAGTAATAATGATAATACCGAGATCTTTGAAGGAGTCTGTAAAAGTTGATCGACAATGTTGTATTCACTCCTTTGGATGAGCTTCAGCATCTCATCATCATTTTTCGAAAGGTCGGGATTACTGGATTGACCGACTGGTGGATCGGGAGCCTCCGTCTGAAGTTCCTTTTCTTTGTTAACTTCCCCAACCCCTCGGTTGAAGATTCTACCACTCCGTGTTACTCGACTGATGTCTGCAATGTTCACAACGGAGGGTAATGGAATTTCCTTTCCATTTTCAACTGTCGTTGCACCGTATTTGTAAGGGATAGCATTAGTTGATTCATACCGTAGTGGTCCCGGTAGATAGATGACTATGGGAACCTTCTGATTTTTCTGACCATCATAAGTAATCTCGATTCGTTCCCAGTTGGGAACTTTAGATTCGTCAAGTAGAGGGATAATGGAAAAAACATCCCTGGTCCTGTGGTGACCAGAGATCGTGACAACATCCTCAACTTGCTCGGCAAGGTAGTTCGGTGTCCAGTCGATGGGTCCAGAACCCAGATATGGACGAATTTCTCCACGATCGACCTGACCCTGAAGAGCTGCTCTTACAAGGTAACACCCTTGGTTACTTTTCGAACAGACGCTACAACTGTCATAGTTGTGTGGTGGCACCTGGCCACGCCCACTTTGAATATAATGTAACCTTACTAGGTTAGCTTCCATTGATCGGACATCCTGACTTTGACGCCGAGTGGGGTTTCTATTACTGATACTAATCTGCTGAGTATCTTCATCCATACAGACTGGCATCCACCAGTGATTTAACAAGTGCTGAAGTGCCTCCTGGACAAGGGTACAACCTCGATCGTTTTCGCAACCCGCTTTACAACTTTGATAGTCATGTGATATTAAGAATCTGAGCCGGACCTGCTCAGCATGTAACTCTACCAGGTTGGTATTCATCACGCAAATATCGAAGATCTGAACCATGTTGATCTGATAAGAATTCCTATCATGGTAGTCTTGGATCCATCCAAGATCCATCTGACGCTGGAGGGCCTCCTGTATGAAAGAGCATCCCTGTTTGTTTACCGAGCAAGTCAGACAGGAACTGTAATCGTGTCGCGGCAGATTATGATACTGGCTTTGCCTTGAGTGCATTGCCACCAAGTTGACATTCATTGCACGGATGTCGTGGTTCTGAATGATGTTAGAGTTTGTGTAGACCATGTTAACTCCACGAACTCGGTGCTCTTGGATCCATCCGAGATCCATCTATTCCTGCAGAGCTGCTTGCACTACAGAACATCCTTGATTGTTTTTAGAGCAGATATCACACTGATGATAGATATGAGGTGGCACATGACCATATCCACTCTGTCTACAATGCATCTTGACCAGATTGGTTTTCAACAAGAGTACATTGTGAATTTGATAGACATCATTAGTCTCTCCTTCTATCAAATTGACTGCAGCCTTCTCATGTTGAGGCAGCGGGTTTGTGAGAACATTAGGATTCGTATACTTGAAGGATAAGACCCCACTCCTAACAAGTTTTTGTACGTCGGACTTGAAATTGAGACAAGTCTCTATGTTATGCCCTGAACCTCCTTGATGGTAAGGGCAAGTTTGATCCACCTTAAACCAAAAAGGCGGATTTTTTGGTACTGTAAGAGGAGACTTAGTCTGGATGTCCCCCTTAGCCAGTAGTAATGGAAATAGTTCTGCGTACGTCACAGGTATAGGATCAAACCCTGATGGTCGTGTTGTACGGTTGTTGTTATATGGAGGACGAGCCTGCTGAAGAGGCTGTTGTGTCCTTTGTTGATCAGGCTGGCTCTGCGCAACCTGAGGTTGATACGAAGGAATAGACGCAGGGTTGATAGCAGGAGTCACAGCTGCTACTGGATGATACCGACGCCTTTGCTTTCCGAGAGAGAGATATTCCCAATATCTTGCTCTTTTTTCTTAGGGAGAGCACTACCGTATTTTTTAGTACCGCTCGTCGATCCAGTGTCTTTTACCAAACGTCCTTCTCGGACGGCTTCCTCAAGACGTATGCCCATGCCGACCATCTCGGTGAAATCACTGGGTGCACTGGCAACCATTCGGTCATAGTAAAATGAGCTTAAGGTCTTTAAGAAGATCTTTGTCATCTCTTTTTCCTCAAGAGGTGGACAAATTTGAGCGGAAATTTCACGCCACCTTTGAGCATACTCCTTAAAGGTTTCCTTGTCCTTTTGCGACATTGATCTGAGTTGATCTCTGTCGGGTGCCATGTCCAAATTGTATTTGTATTGTTGGACGAAGGCAGTGCCAAGATCTCTGAAAGTGTTGATCGTGGCACGGTTTAAACCCATGTACCATTTGAGTGCGGCACCGGTTAAACTATCCTGGAAGTAGTGAATCAGTAGGTCCTGATTCTCCGTCTGGGCTGACATTCGCCGAGCGTACATCACCAGATGGGTCTGAGGGCAAGAGTTACCCTTGTATTTTTCAAAGTCGGGCACTTGAAATTTGTGCGGGACTTTCACATTTGGGACCAAGCCGAGGTCTGCGGCGTCCTTTCCGTATAGATCCTAACCGCGAATGGCTTGCACCTCCTTCTGCATTTCCAAGAACTGCGCCTGGAATTCATCCATTCGGTCAACATAGTTTCCTTCTTACTAGAAGATGTCTGTGGAATCTGTCCTTCCGGGACAGTGTGCACCACAGGGGGTGGTACCGTTACTACGGCAGTGAGTCTTGGCGTCTCCCGAAGTTTGTAACCTTCAGGAGTCTTCAGTATGCCCCTGGCATCTTCGCTTTCCCGAAGTTTGTAACCTTCAGGCCCAGCAGCTTCTGTTGTGATTCCCTGATCTTCAGTGATTGGCGAAACATATCCTTCTGGGATATAGTTAACAGGCATGCCCCAAGGACGATCTTTCGGTATCTGATACCTAGGATCATACTTCTCCACTATGGGCGTTCAGGTGATCTCTGAGATCATAGTTCTTTGTAGCTGAGCTTCTGCCATGGCTTGCATGTCGTTACGAAGCTTTCTCATATCCTCTCTCAAAGCGTCGATCTCCTCTTTCAATTCTCTGTTTTCTTCCTCAAGATCATCCATCTTTTTCTGACGATTGGCCCGAGTATTATACGAATGAGACAGTTTGACTCTAGAACCGAGACACAAAAATGAGATTCGTAGGTAAGAAGAATACGCGATGTGAGAATGATGAATGCAATGATTATATTAATTGTTTAAGGTTTAATCAAAATAAACTTCGACAATTAGATTGCAAATATCAAACGGTGGGGAAACCCCTTTTTATTGAATTCAAAGGATTACAGAAATGGAAATACAGTAGATTACAAAGTGCAGAAACAGAAACCTAAGCTAATGGGCCCAGAGTCCTCTCTGAAGAGAAATCGGGTGCTGATTCTGGTATCTTCCTTTTCTTTGACCGGGGCTCTTGGGCCGTTGTCGGGTTGTCATTCCTTTGCCAGATGAAAGGAGCGAGCAAATTCCTTTGGTCATCCTGATTATCCACAACATGTTTCTCCAAAATTTCAATCAGAGCATCTTTCTCTTTCAGTAATTGCTGTATTTTGACGCACTCTATGTCGAGGGTGCGGTACTTGTTCTTCCAAGACCTTCTCTCCTTTTGAACTTTGTTGAGAGTAACCTGAAGCTTTTCAGTTTCCGTCATGAAGTACATGACAGATTCCTTTAGCGGAAGAATTCTGTAACGAGGATAAGGCATCTTTAGCTTGAGAGCTCTAATTTGTACCCAATGGAGATAAGGCTCCACCGAGACACAGTCCGGTTTTCCTAGAGACTCTCGTCCTTTCTTATGAACATGCTTCCAAGCGTGCACTATTTCCATCTTTAGTGCTCTGTAATTTTCTCCTTCCTTGAAGAAAAGACCTTTCAGATGAACACCCAGTGGGATGTGCCTCATTGGGTATCCAAATTGACGGCGAACTAACACCGGATGGTAGTTGATTCCTCCTTTAGTTCCTATGAGGGGTACGTTGGGGAAGTTTCCACAACGGTCAATGATTCTGATTCCCTCATAAATCCTATTGCACCAATCTATATCAGAGTTTGTAAGAGACATGATCCTCTGCGACCAACGTAAGGCACTCTTACAATCCCAAAAAGCAGCAGACTTGGGCAAGTGAGAGATAAACCATTTGTAAAGCAAAGGTACACAGCATGTGATCTCCCCTCTGCTGTACAAATTTCCCAAGTGTACAGAATGATACGCATCTGCGAGCAAAGTCGGCACAGGATTTCCAATGAGAAAAACCTTAATGGAGTTAATATCGACGAAATTATTAATGTTGGGAAACAAAAATAACCCGTAGGTGAGCAAGACAAAGATGCTTTCAAAAGTAGTCACGTTTCCTATATTGGCAAAATACAGGGCTTTCTTTGTTAAGAACTGGGTTGGAAAACCTTGGATGCCACCCTTAGTGGTTATGTGAGTCCTGACCTCAGACTCGTCCAAATGAATTGCTCTTGCAATGGTCTAATTCTTTGGAATTTCTTCCAGTCCAGAAAATGGAGCTCGATCGGTGATATGTAGATCAATCAAATGAGAATACTCCTCCAGCGTTGGCGCTAGCTGGTAATCCGGGAATGTGAAACAATGATAAACTGGATCATAAAACTGAATGAACGCATCCATGATTCCCTCAATCACATGGACTCTTAACAGCGGTAGCAAACCTCTGTGTTTGGCTCTGAAAGCCTCTGGGTTAGTGATCATCCTCGCTAACCTTCTCAAATCCCCTAGCTTTGGAACCTTGAAGGTGTACGTATGAGTTCTCCTTCTACCGAAATCCATTAGTGCAATCCCTTTCTCTCTATTTGCAATCACAGTCTTAGTTTAATTTGAAAAACAGAGAGACTAGAAGAGAAGATTTTTTGAATGTTTTAATGTTTTTTAAATGAATGCATGAATGCAGCACACAAAAACATAGAAAAAACATGGGGTCAAAGGGTCGTTGTCATGAAGTCAAGGCTCTACCCATCCCCAAAGGTTTATACTAGGGTGATTTTTGTACCTGTACTCATTATCATCAGCGCCTCCCAGGAAAGCAAAACAATAAGCGGATCGCCATCGAGTTGTAGAGCGATCTTAGAGTAAGTGCCATTCACCGAGAATAGATCACCAGCCTCAAATGAGGGTAGTATCGCGTAACATCTATTTCCGATAGTTTCCGCACTACGAAAGGGTTTGGCTCCTCAGCTTCTCAGACTTAACAACCGGCCCATTGTCTAGGTGAGAGAATGGGTTGCGTTGGTCAGCCTCCACTGAGGTTGATGGTCGACCCCGTCGCCATCACTTATCTTAAGTGTATACTCAATCTTTCCACATACGGCATCACCCACATTCCCATTAGCAGAAAAATAAACATGTATCGCAATTAGGAAAAGCAGTATATATATTTGTCCTAAAACATCCTAGACCTTTTAAAGCTATGAATCCTAAGTTCCTGACAGAAATGGGTTCCCCGGCGGAAGCCCCAATCTGTGGTATTCACACAAGAGGTGAAAAGAAAGACCGTGCCTAGATCTAACTTTGAACGGCCCCACGATGGGCGCCATTTTTCTGTAGCGAGCGATTTTGGATGCGGTTCTTAAGCGCTGGTCGCTCTCTTCGGTTGAGCTTAAACTACAGGTCGATTCATTTTTTATCCTATTGTGAGCTGATGAAGGAAGGGAAATAGATATCTCCAATTAACCATGCTTGCATACTGAGTTTAAACAGCGGTCTGTTAAGTTACGGATGCGATCAATGTGGTGGGGCCTTTCTTATGCTATTTTGACAGAATGGTTTCTGGCGGGGAACGAGGATTAGGATGTTAGGACTGATGTCTTGAATTACTGCTTTTGATTGATGGAGATATGGGATTTTGGGTTTTTGTTTAGTGTGCTCGCTAAAATTTTTCTTTCAATCTTATGCCTACGTATTCCCGTTTACCGAAACAGGGAAATCAGAGCGTTCGTAGTTCCTCCTATTCTATGGGAGGAAATTGTTGTTTTGGTGTCTTGTTCAAAGCCCAAGATGTGAAGCGAAAGGTGGTTTGTATCTTGTTTAAAGCCCAAGATGTGAAGCTGAAGGTGATTTGTATCTTGGTGTCTTGTTCAAAGCCCAAGATATGAAGCTGAAAGACCTCGACTTTAGAGAGAATTTGTCATCTCTAAAGAAGGGTTTGTCTGTCACAACTGTTGGGTGACTGGTTATAAAGGAGAATTACTTTAACCGGGATATGCGAATCCGGCAATGCCATAATTTCCTTTATAGGGGATTTTAACCTGAAGGAGAAGACTTTAACTCAGCGTAGAGCAATGCCATATTTCCTTAGGAATTTCTCATGCTAAAAGAGGGACAGTGGCGTGGATGTAGATGATCCAGAGGCTTGCCACTTACAACGATTAGATGGAAGGGGATGGATTTGTTGATGTTTGTGTACTGTGAACGAGGCACAGCTTTGATGCTAAAAGGTTGATTGGATCAACCAGTGGTTTTCTTATACAAAGCCTAAGAGGAGGCTAATATGTGTCTCGTACAAAGCACGAGAGAGAGGCTAAAAGGTTTTTGACTCGATGAGGGAATCTTTTGGTATCTCGTATGAAGCCCGAGATGGAGGCGGAAATTCGTTTGGCTCAATAAGAACCTCTTTGTATCTCGTATAAAGCCCGAGATGGAGGCAAAAGGGTGATTGACTAAACGAGGGAGTCCCTTATGTGTCTCGTACAAAGCCCGGGAGAGAGGCTAAACGTTGTTTGACTCCGCTGGGGAGGATCATTGTACAAAGCCCAAGAGGGAGGCTATGGTTACTGTTTCAGTTGAGTGATAGGTCCAGTATACTGATTTTAAAGAGAAAATCAGTTCTAATATGAGCAACACTGTACTCATGGATTTGATTCAAGGATCCAGGTTATTCCTGTTCTTTAAGGAAGCGGGAAATCCAAAGGGTATTGAGACTGTCCGAGTCTGCGGGTTTCCTTCCTATTTAACGAAGGGGTCACTTGAGAATGTCTTGGAGACTCAAGGGTCTTAGACTGTCAAAGTCTAGAGTGTCAACTTTTGTACTATGCTTCGAGAAACAGTAATAGACTCTATGGAAGGACTTTTCTATGAAGATGACTAAGTTCTGTTCCTATACCTCTAGGAGGTCGTCGGGACAATTTGTACGAAGCCCAAGAGGAGGCTGGAAACTTTTAAGAAGTCGCTCGGTCCTTGTACTAAGCCCAAGAGGAGGCTATCATTCCCGGAGGAAGAGATCATTATACAAAGCCTAAGAGGAGGCTGTGAATACTTCTAAGAAGCCGTAGGGTCCTTGTACTAAGCCCAAGAGGAGGCGGGGTTGCTTTTAGGAAGCCTGTGGGTCCTTGTACGATGCCCAAGAGGAGGCCGATGCTTTTAGGAAGCCGATGGGTCCCCAAACCCCGAGAAATTCAAGGCAAGCTATTCACGAGGAATAGATCAAGTCAGGAAAGTTCGAGAATTTGGAAGAAACTCAAAGATGCCATTCACGGAGAATACATTCATCTCTGGGAATAGAGTTTCTTGACAATTCCTAATGAGGACAGCCGAAGAGAAGACTGTATCTGGTGATCCTATTGGGGATCTAGTTGTCTATTTCTACGAACAAACGAAATGGCGTCACCTAGTTCTAGACGTAGTTGCAGGGGAAACTCGAAATATCTATACTATTATTACACAGTTGATATGAGTTTATGAAAGAAGACTTACAGTGAAACAGCCCCACAATACAGTTATATGTATATGAAAGCGGTAAATGAAAGCAATAACCACTTACTCGGTTGTAGAGCTTCCATGCTGTTTGGTTAGTTGTTCAACGAAGAAAGATTGAAAACAACAGTATATTCAAAATCAAAGGAGAAAGTGCTTTGAAAAAGAAAGATTTGGGGCTTACAGCTCAAGGAGAAGCCCAGGGTTTTATCAGTGAGCGCACTGTTTGAATTTGTACAGAGGGACTTATACAAGTGACTGAGGCCCAAAATGTTTTTCTGTACAAAGGGATGGGTCTTACACTCTTTCAAGAGGCCCAAATGTTTTTAAAGAAAAAGAGTGGGGCTTCTAACACGAGGGTAGGCCCAGATGATTTTTCCGTTTAAAATGGCGATCGCGCCGAGGTTTTCTTTTAACGCAGAGGGACTTACACAATAAGTGAGGCCCAAAATGTTTTGGTTAAAAGGGGATTGGGTCTTACACTCTATTAGAGGCACAAAAGTTTTGAATGGGTCTTATAGCTTGAGGAGAGGCCCAGAATGTTATTTTTCAAAAGGCGACGATCGCGCCATTTGTTTTTGACGGTATCGGGACTTATACAATACACTGAGGCCCAAAATGGTTTAGTCAAAAAAAGGATTGGGTCTTACACTCTATTAAAGGCCCAAATGTTTTGAAAATGATTTATGAGGGTTGAATTAATCCAAAAACCCTAATTTGTTTTAAAAAATGTATTTAATTGAATAAAAATTCAATTAAAATAATCAAAATTGTTTAACATATGGAAAACAAATTGTGATCTTTGATTAATGCTTCAAAAATTAAGTATTGACCTACAAAATAATTAGAAAGCATTAAAAGTTGCAAAATCAAGGTGGAAAAAATATTTAAAATGTCAAAAACAATTAAAATATTAATTCTTTGCAAAAATATCAATTATATGAAATAAATAATATTTTTGGGATTTTTTGATAAAATAAAATATTTTAACATTTTTGTGAATTATTAAAAAAAGAATCAACTCAAAATCATTAAAAATCAGAGAGAAATTAATTTTTGAATCAATTAAAGAAAAATCACAAAATTCAAATATTTGAAAATTCAAAAAAGGCACCAAGAACAATTGAAGAACACGCGCGTGTTCTGGGTTTGGCTGATTTGCATTTTCTATCCAATCTCCCTGAATACTTGATTATAACATGCAATCCACATATCATTATGCTAGTCTCAACCTCACGATCATGTCTATGTCCATTAATTTCATTTAAATTAAACATATATCAAGAAATCATGAAAAATCCTCAAGAACCCTAATTTGTGCATGAAGGCCAAGAACAATGCAATTAATTGAGGGAAAACATTCCATGCATGATTATGAACATATCGCCAAATTATTGTGCGAGGAAATATGCATAGATTGAGAGATGACCAAGTGTATGCTTACCTATAGGCCGTGACAGCAAGTGCAATGTGATTTTTGATTTGGAGGTGTTATAGATGAGTGGTGATGATCTGAACAGCTTCCTTACACCCTATGGATTGTGTTTGAATGCCTGGACTTGATTAAAAATGGGTGGAATGATTTGTGGTACCTCAGCTGCAACTTGATTGAAAGTTTGAGCAACCAGCTGGTGATTTTGTGAAATATGTGTTCCAGATGTTATGTGAGTGTTTGGATCACTTCTATATGATGTATGTGAGGTGTGTGAGTGATTGGTTTGATTGGAAAAGCTCTCAAACTCAAAACCCGATAGCTACCTTGCTAAGAAAGGCATTTTTGCCAAGAGAAAGAGATTTTGAGGAAAGCATCTATTAGATGGCTTTGGTGTACTCAAACTGATCACAATTGAGCTCTATTTATAGTAGAGCAAGTTTGTTTTGCAAGGAATAGTGAATGGCAACTGGTATGTAGGTTTGTTCAATGTTGGCCAATGGAAATGCAAGTCTCCTCTAGCCATTGACTAGAGGTTAGGGCACAGAGCTTTGGTTCCCTTGGTCTTGGATAAGTCTTGACTGATTTCAGATGAGAATGGCTCAGTCCATGCCACCTTGATGCTTCCATTGAATGCTTCAATCCAAATTTGGAGTCTTGTCCCTATTTTGGCCATTCTAGGTTCAACATGCTATTCCTTGTTCCATGGACTTTGGAGGCTTGGCTCAGTGATTGTCCCCTTTAGATTCAATCCTCAGATGTGTCCAAGTGGATAAGAGCATTTGAATTTGGCTGATTTTGGAAAATCGAGCAAAATTGCAAATTCTGCCTTGCCCTTTACGGATTTCAGCAAGGCAACTTGCCAATGTCATATCTCATGGTGTAAGTTGAATTTGGCAATGTTCTTGGTCATTTTGGAAAGCCCTTACATGATACAACAACTGTTTGAACATGTTTGGTTTTGATCTCTTTTGAATCCAAGTGAAAAATCCCCCTACATTTGGCAAAAAGTGAAGGCAGATTCTGACTTAGTGAAAATTTCACTAAGTGTTGGAAAAAGTGACATTTTCATTTTTCAGCCATTTTGATCACTCCATAACTCCAAATCCTTAATGAATTGGACTTAGGTCTAGTTGAAGTTTTTGTAGAGGGTAATGAGGGCTACAAATCCATCTTTGAATGAAAAAAATGGCTTTGTGGTTTAGGAGTTATGATCCTTCAAAGTTGGTGCCCTTGTCACTTTATTTTTAACTTAGAAAATTTTCTAAGTTTTTATGGTTACCCCTTTTACAAGTTATCCAACTTTTCTTGATTTTTCTTGATGAATGATGATTCAAATCATACATTAACATCATTTTAGGGTTAAAAAACCATTTTGGTGAAAAATCTCAAAAAGTCAAAGTTGACTTTTGTGCACAGTTGACTTTTTATCAGATGAATTCCAAACTGTGCAATTCTTCAGGAACTCGTGTCCTTGACCTAAATCAAACTTGATGGACATGTTCCATGGGTGTCATAGGGCATATTGAATCATGTCTTAGGGCTTGGGAGCATGTCCTGGTCAAAAGTCAAAGTTACAGTTGACTTTTCTCGCGAAACCCTAATTGTGGTGCAGATGAAATTGAGACTTGTTGCTCAAGCTTCTTGGATTAATCCATTGTTGAAAATAGATCAATATAGTTCATTAGAGACCCTCAAACTCTCTCTTCAGGTCTTGGCTCATGATTTGCCCTAAAAGTCAACTTAGGGGTGAATTAGGTCAAGAAACCCTAATTCCTAATTTTTTATGAGTGCAACCCCTGAGGCAAAATTGACTTGATGAATGGGTCCATGAGGTTCCATGGAGTACATTAGGTTGTGTTTTGGATCATTGGCTCATGCCCAGATGACAAATTTCCATCTGGAGGCCCTGGTCGACCAAAACCCTAATTTGGTGACACTGTCGGTCTTGAGGCCTGATCCACCTAGAAGGGAGCATCCTTGTGCTTAATCCTTGGAGTGGGAGTCCTTTTGATCCTTTGTGGATGCTTGAGAGGTTAGAAAAGTTGAAAATCATGTCATTCCTTGATTGATCCTTTGTCTAAGCTCTCAGAGAGGGCTTGAAACCCTAGTTTTGATTGTAGTGAATGCTCACCCATCTTTGGGGAGACTGATGAAGTATGATGGTTCTTCCATATTGTGATGATGATTTTCACAATGATGGGAAATCTTAGTGGTCAAAATTTGGGGTATGACACCATGGGGCAAGTCTTTCTTTCTTTCTTTCTTTCTTTTCTGGGATAAGACTTTTTGTTGACCTCACTAGGATCTTAGGTAAAAAAACCTTTAAAATTGGGAAGGAACCACAGAGTGGCGCCTCCGTCGGGGAGCCATTTTCTGTCAGGAACATAAGATTCATAGCTTTTAAAAAGTCTAGGACATTAGGATAAATATATATACTGCTTTTCCTAATTGGTATCTGTGTTTATTTTTCTGCTAATGGGAATGCGTGTGATGCCCCATGTGGAAAGATTGAGTATACACTTAAGATAAGTGATGGCGACGAGGTCGACCATCAACCTCAGTGGAGGCTTCCCAATGTAACCCATTCCCTCTCACAAGCAATGGGTCGATTGTGATGTCTGAGAAGCTGAGGAGCCAACCCTTTTGTAGTACGGAAACTATCGGAAATAGTTGTCACGCGATACTACCCTCATTTGAGGCTGATGATCTATTCTCGGTGAATAGCATTTACTCTAAGATTTCATACAGCTCGCTGGCGATCCGTTTGCTATTTTTTATCCTGGGAGGAGCTGAAGATTTTGAGTACAGGTACAAAAAATCACCCTAGTATAAACCTTTGGGGATGGGTAAAGCCTTGACTCCATGACAATGACCCTTTGACCCCATGTTTTTTCTATGTTTTTGTGTGCTGCATTCATGCATTAATTTAAAAAACATTAAAACATTCAAAAAATTTCTCTTCTAGTCTCTCTGTTTTTCCAAAATAAACTAAGACTGTGATTGCAAATATCAGAGAAAAGGATTGCGCTGATGGATTTCGGTAGAAGGAGAACTCATAAGTACACCTTCAGGATTCCAAAACTAGAGGATTTAAGAGGTTTGGCGAGGATGATCACAAACCAAGAGGCTTTCAGAGCCAAGTACGGAGATTTGCTATCTCTGCTAAGAGTCCATGTGATTGAGGGAATCATGGATGCGCTCATTCAGTTCTACGATCCGGTCTATCATTGTTTCACATTCTCGGATTACCAGCTAGCACCAATGCTGGAGGAATATTCTCATCTGATTGATCTACACATTACTGATCAAGCTCCATTTTCTGGACTGGAAGAAATTCCAAAGAATCAGACCATTGCAAGAGCAATTCATTAGGACGAGTCTGAGGTCAGGGCTCACATGACCACTAAGGGTGGCATACAAGGTTTGCCAGCCCAGTTCTTGACAAAGAAAGCCCTGTACTTAGCCAGTATTGGGAACGTGACTGCTTTTGAAAGCATCTTTGTTTTACTCACCTACGGGTTATTTCTGTTGGCCAACATTAATAACTTCGTCGATATCAACTCCATTAAGGTTTTTCTCATTGGAAACCCTGTGCCAACTTTGCTGGTAGATGCGTATCATTTGTACACTTGGGGAATTTGTACAGTGCAGGGGAGATCACATGTTGTGTACCTCTGCTTTATAAATGGTTTATCTCTCATTTGCCTAAGTCTGTTGCTTTTTGGGATCACAAGAGTGCCTTACGTTGGTTGCAGAAAATCATGTCCCTCACCAACTCTGACATTGATTGGTGCAATAGGATTTATGATGGGATCAGGATCATTGACCGTTATGGAAACTTCCCCAACGTACCCCTTATAGGAACTAAGGGAGGAATCAATTACCATCCAGTTCTTGTTCGTCGTCAATTTGGATACTCGATGAGGCACGTCCCACGGAGTGTTCATCTGGAAGGTCTTTTCTTCAAGGAAGGAGAAAATGACAGAGCACTAAAGATGGAAATAGTGCACGCTTGGAAACATGTTCATAAGAAAGGACGGGACTCTCTAGGAAAACCGGACTGTGTCTCGGTGGAGCCTTATCTCCACAGGGTACAAACTAGAGCTCTCAAGCTAAAAATGCCTTATCCTCGTCATGAATTTCTTCCACCGAGGGAGTCTGTCATGTACTTCATGACTGAGACTGAAAAGCTTCAGGTTACTCTCAACAAAGTTCAACGGGAGAAGAGGTCTTGGAAGAACAAGTATCGCATTCTCAACGTGGAGTGCATCAAAATACAGCAACTACTGAAAGAAAAGGATGCTCTGATCGAGATTTTAGAGCAACATGCTATATAGAATCAAGATGACCAAAGGAATTTGCTCACTCCTTTCACCTGGCAAAGGAATGACAACCCGACAACGGCCCAAGAGCCCCTGTCAAAGAAAAGGAAAATACCAGAGTCAGCACCCGATTTCTCTTCAGAGAGGACTCGGGACCCATTAGCTTAGGTTTCTGTTTCTGCACCTTGTAATCTACTGTATTTCCATTTCTGTTATCCTTTGGATTCAATAAAAAGGGGTTTCCCCACTGTTTGATATTTGCAATCTAATTGTCGAAGTTTATTTTGTTTAAACCAAAAAAACAATTAATATAATCATTGCATTCATCATTCTCACATCGCGTATTCTTCTTACCTACGAATCTCACGTTTGTGTCTCGGTTCTAGAGTTAAACTGTCTCATTCATACAATACTCAGGCCAATCGTCAGAAAAAGATGGATGATATTGAGGAAGAGAACAGAGAGTTAAAAGAAGAGATCGACGCTCTAAGAGAGGATATGAGAAAGCTTCGTAACGACATGCAAGCCATGGCCGAAGCTCAGCTACAAAGGACTGTGATCTCAGAGATCACCTCAACGCCCATAATTGAGAAGTATGATCCTAGGTATCAAATGCCAAAAGATCGTCCTTGGGGCATGCCTGTTAACTATATCCCAGAAGGATATGTTTCGCCAATCACTGAAGATCAGGGAATCACAACAGAAGCTGCTGGGCCTGAAGGTTACAAACTTCGGGAAAGCGAAGATGCCAGGGGCATACTGAAGACTCCTGAAGGTTACAAACTTCAGGAGACGCCAAGACTCACTGCCGTAGTAACGGTACCACCCCCTGTGGTGCACACTGTCCCGGAAGGACAGAGTCCACCGATACCATCTGGTAAGAAGGAAACTATGTTCGATAGAATGGATGAATTCCAGGAACAATTAATGGAAATGTAGAAGGAACTGCAAGCCATTCGTGGTCAGGATTTATTTGGAAAGGACGCCGCAGACCTTTGCTTGGTCCCCAATGTGAAAGTTTCGCACAAGTTCCAAGTGCCCGACTTTGAAAAATACAAGGGTAACTCTTGCCCTCAAAGTCACTTGGTGATGTACTTTCGACGAATGTCAGCTCAAACGGAGAATCAGGACCTACTGATTCACTACTTTCAAGATAGTTTAACCGGTGTCGCACTCAAATGGTACATGGGTTTAAACCGTGCTACGATCAGCACTTTCAGAGATCTTGGCACTGCCTTCGTCCAATAATACAAATATAATTTGGACATGGCACCAGACAGAGATCAACTCAGATCAATGTCACAAAAGGACAAGGAAACCTTTAAGGAGTACGCTCAGAGATGGCGCGAAATTGCCGCTCAAATTTGTCCACCTCTTGAGGAAAAAGAGATGACAAAGATCTTCTTAAAAACCTTAAGCTCATTTTACTATGATAGAATGGTTGCCAGTGCACCCAGTGATTTCACCGAGATGGTAGGCATGGGAGTTCGTCTTGAGGAAGCCATTCGAGAAGGACGTTTGGTAAAAGATGCTGGATCATCGAGTAGTACAAAACGATACGGTAGTGCTCTCCCTAAGAAAAAAGAGCAAGATATTGGGAATATCTCTCTCGGAAAGCAAAGGCGACGGTACCAACCGGTAGCAGCTGTAACTCCTGCTATCAGCCCTGCGCCTATTCCTACGTATCAACCTCAGGTTGCACAGAGCCAACCTAATTAGCAAAGGACACAACAGCCTCTTCAGCAGGCTCGTCCTCAATACAACAACAACCGTACAACGCGGCCACCAGGGTTTTGATCCTATAACCATGTTGTACGCATAACTATTTCCGTTACTACTGGCTAAGAGGCACATCCAGACTAAGTCTCCTCTTACAGTACCGGAAAATCCACCTTTTTGGTTTAAGGTTATCATCAAGGAGGACCAGGGCATAACATAGAGAACTGTCTCAAATTCAAATCTGACGTGCAAAAGCTTGTTAGGTGCGGGCTCTTATCTTTCAAAGATACGAATCCCAATGTTCTCACGAACCCGCTACCTCAACATGAGAAGCTGCAGTCAACCTGATTGAGAAAGAATTTAACAATGTCTATCAAATTCACGATGTAATCTTGTTGAGGGCCAATCTGATCAAGATGCATTGTAGACAGAGTGGGTACGACCATGTGACACCTCATAATTATCATCAATGTAATATCTGCTCTAAAAGTAATCAAGGATGTTCTGTGGTGCAAGCAGCTCTACAGAAACAATGGAATCTCGGATGGATCCAAGAGCATCGAGTTCGTGGAGTTAACATAGTTTACACAAATTCTAACATCATTCAGAACCACGACATCCGTGCGATGATTGTCCACTTGGTGGCAATGCACTCAAGGAAAAGCCAGTATCATAATCTGCCGCGGCACGATTATAGTTCCTGTCTGACTTGCTCGGTAAACAAACAGGGATACTCTTTCATACAGGAGGCCCTCCAACGTCAGATGGATCTTGGATGGATCTAGGACTACCATGATAAGAATCCCTATCAGATCAATATGGTTCAAATCTTTGACATTCGCTTGATGAATACCAACTTGGTAGAGTTGCATGCTGAGCAGGTCCGACTCGGATTCCTGATATCACATAATTATCACAGCTGTAAAGCGGGTTGCGAAAACGATCAGGGATGTGCCCTTGTCCAGGAAGCACTTCAGCACTTGTTAAATCATTGGTGGATGCTAATCTACATGGATGAAGATACTCAGCAAATTAGTATCAATAACAGAAACCCCACTTGGCGTCAAAGTCAGGATGTCCAATCCGTGGAAGCTAACCTAGTGAGGTTACATTGTATTCAAAGTGGGCGTGGCCAGGTGCCACCACACAATTATGAACGTTGTGGAGTCTGTTCGGAAAGTAACCAAGGGTGCTACCTTGTGCGAGCAGCTCTCCAGGGGCAGGTGGATCGTGGAGAGATCCGCCCATATCCAGGTTCCGGGCCCATCAATTGGTCACCGAACTACCTTTCCAATCAAATTGAGGACGTTGTCATCATCTCTGATCATCAGAGGACGAGGAATGTTTTTTCCATTATCCCTCTGCTTGACGAGTCAAGAATTCTCAACCAGGAACGGATCGAGATTACGTACGATGGTCAGAAAAACCAGAAGGTTCCCATAGTCATCTATCTGCCGGGACCACTACCGTATGAATCAGCTAAGGCAATCCCTTACAAATACGGTGCAACAATAATTAAAAATGGAAAGGAAATTCCATTACCCTTCGTTGTGAATATTGTAGACATCAGTCGTGTAACACGGAGTGGTAGAATCTTCAACAGAGGAGTTGGAGAATCCAACAAAGAAAAAGAACTTCAGACAGAAGCTCCCGATCCATCAGTCGGTCAATTCAGTAATCCCGACCTTTCGAAAAATGATGATGAGATGCTAAAGCTCATCCAAAGGAGTGAATACAACATTGTTGATCAACTGTTACAAACTCCTTCAAAGATCTCGGTATTATCACTGTTACTCAGTTCAGAAGCGCACAGGGAGGCTCTATAGAAAGTCTTGGAGCAAGCCTTTGTGGAACAGGATGTAACAATCAGACAGTTCGATAGTATTGTCTCTAACATCACTTCTTGCAATAACTTGGGATTTAGTGATGAGGAATTACCTGAAGAGGGTCGCCGTCATAACATGGCGCTCAATATCACAGTCAACTGCCAGGACGATGCATTAGCCAGCGTATTGGTAGACACAGGGTCAGCCCTGAATGTTATCCTGAAGTCCACTTTGATGCAATTATCATTCAAAGGCCCTCCGATGAGAACCAGTGAGGTCATCGTCAAAGCGTTTGACGGATCCAGAAAAATGGTTATCGGCGAAGTTGACCTTCCTATAACTATTGGTCCTCACACTTTCCAAGTCACCTTCCAGGTCATGGACATCCGGGCAATGTACAGTTGTTTATTAGGAAGACCTTGGATACATCAGGCTGGAGCGGTCACTTCAACCCTCCACCAAAAGCTAAAGTTCGTCCAGAATGGCCAACTCATCACAGTCTGTGGGGAACTGGCCTTGCTCGTCAGCAATTTATCGTCATCCACTTATGTGGAACCAGAAGGGATAATCGGAACCCAGTTCCAAGCGGTTTCGTTACACAAGGACGATCAATCCGGAGGAGGAACTTCGATTTCCTCATATAAAGATGCTATTAAAGCAGTCAAGAGTACCGATACAACAGGACGGGGACAGCTTGTCATTCCTACTAGCAATACAACAAAGAAGGGTCTTGGTTTTTCTGCAACCTGTACCCGGACAGCTGTTAACGATGAAATTCTTCATCCCATTTGAAACTTCTTCCACAATGGAGGTTTCCTTCACCCAGTGCCTCAGGCAATCCATGCTATCAATGAGGAGGATCCCTCCGACATAGACGAAGAATGGAAGTCCTATCTTAACGAGGACGGTTATATGTCTCAGGAAGAGGTGTCTACGCCATTTTGCTATCCCGCACAGAGTCCGAGATTTATACCACGGTCAGATGTCGAAATGATATACGGAGGTTGTGATCCGAAAGGATGTCGTGCTCCGCCAAATTCATTAGAGGAGGACACTCTGATGAAAGACAACTTTGACCACAATTACTATAGCCCGATGGATGGCCTGCCAATGTGGCAGCCTTACCCAGGAAACTTGGGGCAAGAAAGTCAGCCGAGTAATGAAACTCAGTTGAGCATCATTGAACAGAATACCTGTGTCCCCACCATGTCATGGGATCAACACTCAGGTCATTCAGAAACTACTCAACATGACGATGAATTCGCAACGTTTGCAGGACTAGAGTTCATCAACTATGCTTTTCCCGAGGTCAACGTCATCGAGAGGGATGACTCCTCCAGTTTCAAAGAAGTGTGGGACACCTTGGGACAACCGAGTGGAAAATATGACTATATGGTCAAGTACACCGCTCCTGAAAGCTCTCGTATCGGGCTCGAAGATATCCAGCCAACTGGATAGGGAAATCTACCTGAGAGCACAAATGCTATGCAAAATGCAACAGAGGAATCCTCCTACGACAATTCTGCCTGGGAGACAGATTCCAATGATCCTGCTCCACCAAAAATCAGCGTCATTTATGAAGACAAATCAAGGAAGGTGTCAGACTTTGTGATTCACCGAGGAGTTCGCCGCCAATGGGTTGCTGTCGATGTTCCAAGGATTGTTCATAAGTCAAAATAATTGCCATCTTTAACCTTTCACCCTGCCCAGGTGAAACGGATGTTTTGATAGGGCTCGCTTTCTATAAATTTTCCCTCTTTGCTTCGCCCAAAGCGACAAAGTTTTGTTTTATAGGGCTGTAGTTTCAAGAATCGACTTGTTCATTAATAAAATAACATCATTTTGTAATTTCCGCATTAATTGCTGTTTTCTCTTTTTGCTTTTTCTCAGAAAAGGGTAATCCTAAAAAACAATTCAAATAAAAACAAGCAGTAATAAAAAATACACTGCACACACTTTTGCATTCTCTCTATCTCTTCTAAACACAAATCATCACGTCATGCAGATTGCTTATTTTAAACCTCGTTGAAACATACGATCCAATGTCTTCTCCCAACTTTGAGTTCCCGGTATTTGGGGCTAAAGAAGAAGTTAACAACGAAATTCTAGAAGAGATCTCCCGACTACTCAGACAAGAGGAAAGGTCTATTGAACCTCACAAAGAGCCATTGGAAATGGTAAACTTGGGTTCAGAAAAAGAGAGAAAAGAAATCAGGATTGGGGCACTGCTCAGTCCAACTGCCAGAGAGAGTTTGATAAAGCTTCTCAAAGAATTCCCCGATGTATTCGCTTGGTCCTATCAGGATATGCCAGGGTTGGATACCAGCATCGTGGAACATCACTTACCGTTAAGGTCGGAATGTCCACCAGTAAAGCAGAGGTTGAGACGCACTCACCCGGACATGGCCATCAAAATCAAAGAGGAGATACAAAAACAAATTGACGCGGGTTTCCTCGCTACATCTGAATATCCTCAATGGTTAGCCAATATCGTACCCGTTCCAAAAAAGGACAGAAAGGTCAGAATGTGTGTCGACTACAGGGATCTAAATAAGGCTAGTCCAAAGGATGACTTTCCTTTACCACATATTGACATGTTGGTTGACAGTACAACAAAGTTCAAAGTTTTCTCCTTCATGGATGGATTCTCGGGCTATAACCAGATAAAACTGGCGCCGAAAGACATGGAGAAAACTTCATTCATCACCCCATGGGGTACCTTTTGTTACAAGGTAATGTCGTTCGGTTTAAAGAATGTCGGGGCAACTTATCAAAGGCCCATGACTACTCTGTTTCATGACATGATACACAAAGAAATCGAAGTGTATGTCTATGATATGATTGCAAAATCTAAGACATAAGAGGAGCATGTGACCCACTTGTCAAAACTATTCAAGCGTCTGAGAAAATACAAACTCCGCTTGAATCCCAACAAGTGTACCTTCGGTGTCCGTTCAGGGAAACTCTTAGGGTTCATCGTCAGCCAGAAAGGAATTGAGGTTGATCCTGATAAGGTCAAGGACATTCAAGAAATGCCTTCTCCGAAAACTGAAAAACAAGTCAGAGGATTCCTGGGACGTTTGAACTACATCTCCAGATTTATATTCCCATGACTGCCACATGTGCGCCGATTTTCAAATTACTCAAAAAGAACCAGGACTGGGTTTGGACAGAAGATTGTCAAACCGCCTTCGACAGTATTAAGGAATATCTGTTGAATCCTCCGATTCTATCACCTCTAGTGGAAGGAAAACCACTGATAATCTACCTCACAGTCTTGGAAGACTCAATGGGGTGTGTACTTGACCAACAGGACGAAACCAAAAGGAAAGAGTCTGCCATTTACTATCTAAGCAAGAAGTTCACCGACTGTGAAACTCGGTACACTATGCTTGAGAAAACTTGCTGTGTTTTGGCTTGGGCAGCCAAACGTCTTCGCCAGTACATGATTCGTCACACTACTTGGTTGGTATCCGAGATGGATCCAATC
The DNA here is from genome assembly GCA_022829125.1 of Lathyrus tuberosus. Taxonomy (NCBI): domain Eukaryota; kingdom Viridiplantae; phylum Streptophyta; class Magnoliopsida; order Fabales; family Fabaceae; genus Lathyrus; species Lathyrus tuberosus. The sequence goes on from JALAZF010000829.1 coordinate 567,747, forward strand.
AAGTATGTATTTGAGAAACCTGCTCTCACGGGAAGGATTGCCCGTTAGCAGATGTTGCTATCAGAATATGACATAGAGTAGCACGCTCAAAAAGCCGTTAAGGGGAGTATTATGGCCGATCATTTGGCTCATCAACCGATTGACGATCAAGAATCAATCGGGTTCGACTTCCCAGACGAAGATGTCATGTATCTAAAGAAGAAAGACTGCGACGAACTGCTACCCAGTGAAGGGCCAGAGCCAGGTTCCCAGTGGGGACTTATCTTTGACGGAGCTATCAATCATTATGGAAACGGAATTGGGGCAATAATTGTTACCCCTCAGGGTACCCACATTCCTTTCACCACTCGACTTACGTTCAAATGTACGAACAACGAGGCCGAATACGAAGCTTGTATTATGGGTCTCGAAGAAGCGATTGATTTAAGGATCAAAAACTTGGACATATAAGGTGACTCAGCCCTGGTTTTGAATCAGATAAAAGGAGATTGGAACACATACCAATCAGGATTGATTCCTTACAAAGACTACGCAAGAAGGTTGCTACCCTTCTTCAACAGAATCGAGTTTTATCACATCCCTCGTGATGAAAATCACATGGCTGACGCCTTAGGCACTCTCTCTTCCATGATTAGCGTAGGTCAATGGAACAACTTACCTATGATTGACATAATGCGCCTTGAACAGCCCGCTTACATCTTCACGATTGAAGCAGTCATAGACGACAAACCTTGGTATCACGATATCAAATGCTTCCTTCAAAAGCAAGAGTACCCACCTGGGGCACTAAGGAAGGATAGAAAAACCCTCAGAAGGCTAGCAGGTAGCTTCTTCCTGAGCGGTGACACGCTGTATAAGGGAAATTTTGACTTGGTTTTGCTTCGATGAGTCGACAGACCAGAAGCAGACATGTTGATGAAAGAAATTCATGAAGGATCCTTTGGCACTCATGCCAACAGACACACAATGGCGAGAAAAATTCTGAGAGCAGGGTACTATTGGTTGACCATGGAATCCGACTGCTACAAGTACATGAGGAGGTGTCACAAGTGTCAGATATACTCCGAAAAAATTCATGTACCGCCAACGCATCTCAAAGTTCTCTCTTCCCCGTGGCCTTTTTCCATATGGGGAATCAACATGATTGGCTTGATTAAGCCCAAGGCTTCAAACGAACATCGGTTCATTATGGTCGCCATTGACTACTTCACCAAGTGGGTCAAAGCAGCGTCATACGCCAATGTAACCCGACAAGTGGTGGTCCGATTTGTCAAAAATAGTATCATTTGCCGTTATGGTGTTCTGAGCCAGATCATTACTGATAATGGATCTAACTTGAACAATAAGATGATGAAAGAGTTGTGCGCAAAGTTCAAGATCGAACACCATAACTCATCTCCCTACCGACCCAAGATGAACGGGGTGGTAGAAGCAGCTAACAAGAACATCAAGAGGATTGTTTAGAAGATGGTTATAACCTACAAAGATTGGCACGAGATGCTACCCTTTGCTCTTCACGGTTATCGCACATCTGTCCGTACTTCAACAGGGGCAACCCCATTCTCTCTAGTATATGGCATGGAGGCAGTGTTCCCCATAGAAATAGAGATCCCATTAATCCGGGTATTGATGGAAGCTAAGCTTATAGAAGCTTAATGGTGTCAAAGTCGACACGACGAACTGAATCTGATCGAAGAAAAGTGAATCACGGCTCTATGCCACTATCGGTTGTATCAACAGAGAATGAAGAAGGCGTTCAACAAAAAGGTCCGACCTTGCATCTTCAGGAAAGGAGACCTTGTGCTCAAGAAGATACAATCATTTCTCACTGATTCTCGGGGCAAATGGGCTCCGAATTACGACGGCCCCTATGTGGTCACGAAAGCTTTCTCAGGCGGCGCCTTGAGACTTGCAACCATGGACGGAGAGGAATTTACCTACCCCACAAACGTTGATGTAGTCAAGAAATACATCGCCTAAACTAAAAAAAAAAACGTCTCGATGGATTGAAAACCCGAAAGGGCGGTCCAGGCAAAAGTTAGAGACAAAAAAAATCATCCCGGAGGATTGGAAACATCACAGTACAATCCAGGCAAAAGTTAGGGATAATGGCAAGTAACTATGTTCAACAGAGGCAAGTCCCTCAGCAGCAGTTACACCATCCATCGGAGGAAAACTCCAGTCAAGGTCATCTTCGACAGAAGCTCTGGATGTCCCGAATTCAAAGTTGGTAGAAGGATAGTGGTCGTTATGTTTCAACGTAGCCCTTTTCCCTGTAAATGACCATTTTCTAACTTTGTAAATACTCTTTGGAATCACGCGTTTGGCTGATCTCCATCTTATCAATAAAATTTGAGCCCTTGTGCTTTTGTTTGTAATTCTCATTTGTTTTAGCTTTACAGAACGACATTTTAATATGATCAACGATTCTTGAAATAAAACAAAAATGAATTTACTTGTAAAACTTTTTCTGCTTTAAAATAAAGATGGCAATTTCTTTTGACTGTTAAACATCAGAAGAACATCAATCGCTTCTCCAGAAGTAAGCGAACTTCAAAGTACAGAATCAAAGTACTCCTTCTAACCCAGTACGCCTGAATGAAGGGATCAACTGTGTCAGAGACCTTGTTTCGTCTGACACGCCTCGGCCGAGTTCTTATCTCCTAAGCCCGACCAACATAGTTCCTCGCGAGGAGTACTTCTCCTAAGCAAGGTAGAATTGCTACTTTTGGACCAGCGGTACTTCTTCGCCCTGCGATGGCCGAGTATCCAGTCGTGTTCATCCATTAGTTTGTATGTCACGTCAGTTTTGTTAGCATATACATACGTACATCATGCATTATTGATTTGAATTCGCATTCATATTGCATCACTATCACTCTAGTCGATCTTATCCCCTAGTGATAACAGTCCTCTCAATCGAGTTGTCAAGTTTTTCCTCGTCAGGAAGTGCTGCATCTGAACAATCTCTCTCCTCCAGTTTATTTCAGGAATGAAGTTAGCTCCTCAACCACTTTGATAACTTGAACCTCTGAAAGACCAGAGAACCTTCAACCAATGTCACTCTTCGCCATTGAAGATGATATTTTCACTTTCCCGGATTAAGGAAAATCCCTAGAGAAAGCCTCTTAAGCATAGATTTAGCAATACAGCAGTTTTTCTCCGAAAAAAAAACCGCTGATGAAAAGGCCATCAGCACCTCAAAATTGCCTCCCATCATATGGTATTTCTCCGGGAAGATCCCGAGAAAAGTATGATGTAAGACCCCAACCGAAAGCAATCTCTCAAGAAGACTCGTTTTCCCCAGTAGAGTCGACAAATGGCGTCTCCAATAGAGAAGTTTGTGCACCTCTACAACTCAGACGAATGGGTTCCCCAGCAAGTCTGACATCAAAACTTTTTCCACTCAAATGGCATCTCCCCAGGAAAATTCGGCGAGAAGTTTGAGGAAAATCGCTACGAATAGCGTCCCTTGTCAATAAGGTTTATTGACAAAAGAAACTTAGACCAGTTCCTTGGTAGGAAACCAGGATCGAGGGGAAGTTTATTTCAGAAACTAAGACCAGTTCCTTGGTAGGAAACCAGGATCGAGGGGAAGTTTAATTTCAGAAACTAAGACCAGTTCCTTGGTAGAAAACCAGGATCGAGCTGAAGTTTATTTCAGAAACTAAGACCAGTTCCTTGGTTGGAAACCATGATCGAGGGGAAGTTTATTTCAGAAAGTAAGACCAATTCCTTGGCTGAAGACCAGGATCGAGGGGAAGTTTACCTTTTCTAAGCATCATTGCTTAGCGAAATAAGATGAATGCGTGAATTACCATTCATAGACGCCGTCAAAATTTTGGATATTCCGATATTTAATCCTCTTGCACCTCGAATGCCCGAATACCTTCGCCATTCACACCTTCGTGTCCAAGAAGATTAAATATGGGCATCTGTCATACCCCAAATTTTGACCACTAAGATTTCCCATCATTGTGAAAATCATCATCACAATATGGATGTACCTTTGTGCCTCATCAATCTCCTCAAGGAATTGTTGAGCATTCACCACAATCAAAATTAGGGTTTCAAGCCATCTCTGAGTGCTTAGACAAAGGGTCAATCAAGGAATGACATGATCTTCAACTTCTCTAACCTCTCAAACATCCACAATGGATCAAGAGGACTCCCACTTCAAGGATTAAGCACAAGGTTGCTCCCTTCTAGGTGGATCAAGCTTCAAGATCGCCAGTGTCACCAAATTAGGGTTTTGGTCGACCAGGGCCTCCAGATGGAAATTTTCATTTGGGCATGAGCCAATGATTCAAAACATATCCTAATATACTCCATGGAACCTCATGGACCCAATCATCAAGTCAATTTAGCCTCAGGGGATGCATTCATCAAAAATCAGGAATTAGGGTTTCTTGACCAAATTCACCCCTAAGTTTACTTTTGGGACAAATCCTGAACCAAGACCTCAAGACATGATTTGAGGGTCTCTAATATACCATATTGATCCATTTGGAACAATGGATTGGTCCAAGAAGCTTGAGCAACAAGTTTCAATTTCATCTGAACCACAGTTAGGGTTTTGTGAGAAAAGTCAACTGTAGCTTTGACTTTTGACTAGGACATGCCCCCAAACCCTAAGACATGATTCAATACACCCTATAACACCCATGGAACATGTCCATCAAGTTTGATTTAGGTCAAGGACATGATTTCCCAACGGATCGCACAGTTTGGAATTCATCTGACAAAAAGTCAACTATGCACAAAAGTCAACTTTGACTTTTTGAGATTTTTCACAAAAATGGATTTTTAACCCTAAAATGATGTTAATGTATGATTTGAATCATCATTTATCAAGAAAAATCAAAGAAAGTGGGATAACTTGTAAAAGGGGTAACCATAAAAACTTAGAAAATTTTCTAAGTTATGAAATAAAGTGGCAAAGGTACCAACTTTGGAGGATCATAACTCCTAAACCACAAAGTCATTTTATCCCATCCAAAGCTTGATTTGTAGATATCATTGCCCTCTACAAAAGCTTCATACTGACCTATGTCCAAATTCCTCAGGGATTTTGAGTTATGGGGTGATCAAAATCAAGAAAAGTCACTTTGTTCCAACACTTAGTGAAAACCAAATATGTTCCAACACTTCTGCCTTATTTTTTTCCAAATGTAGGGGGATTTTTCACTTGGATCCAAAAGGTATCAAAACCAAATATGATCAGACAGTTGTTGTATCATATAAGGGCTTTCCAAAATGGCCAAGAACATCACCAAATTCAATTTGAGCCATGAGATATTACAATGGCAATATGCCTTGCTGAAATCTGCCAAGGCAAGGCAGATTTTTGCACTTTTGGTCGATTTGCCAAAATCAGCCAATTCCAAGCCTTGTCATCACTTTGGACACATCTGAGGATTGAATCTAAAGGGGACAATCACTGAGCCAAGCCTCCAAAGTCCTTGGAACAAGAAATAGCATGCCAAACCTAGAATTGCCCAAAATAGGGACAAGACTCCAATTTTGGATTGGAGCATTCAATGGAAGCACCAAGGTGGCATGGACTGAGCTATTAGCAACTGAATTTAGTCAAGACTTATCCAAGACCAAGGGGACCAGCAGCCTGTGCCCTAACCTCTAGTCAATGGTTAGAGGAGACTTGGATTTTCATTTGCCAACATTGGCCAACCCAACTCAGCAGTTGCCATTCACTATTCCTTGCAAAACAAACTTGGTCTACTATAAATAGAGCTCAATTGTGATCATTTTAAGTACACCAAAGGCCTACAACACTTGCCTTTCTCAAAATCCACTTCTCACTCTAAAAAATGCCTTTCTTAGCAAGTCACTATCGGGTTTTTCAGTAGAGAGCAATTCCACTCAAACCAATCACACACACACCTCACATACATCATATGGGAGCTGATCAAACACTTAAACAACATATGGAACACTGATTTCTCAGAATCACCAGTCAATTGCTTAAGGTTTTAACCAAGTTGCAGTTGAGATGCCATGAAGTGATCCAGCCAATTTCCATCAAGTCCAAGCATTCAAACACACTCCATAGGGTGTAGGGAAGCTGTTCAGATCATCACAACTCATCTGTAACACCTTCAACTCATAAATCAATTTGCTCTTGCTGTCACGACCTAGAGGTAAGCCTAAACTTGGTCATCTCACAATCTGTGCATATTTCCTCGCACAATACTTTTGCCAAATGTTCATAATCATGCATGGAATGTTTCCCCTCAAGTAATTGCTTTGTTTGAATCGTGTATCAAAAATCCCAGCCTTCATGCAGAATTTAGGGTTCTTGAGGATTTGTCGTGATTTCTTGTTTTATGCTTTATTTAAATGCAATTAATTGTCATAAACATGATCGTGAGGTGAAAACGAGCAGATTGATATGTGGATTGCATGGTATAATCAAGTATTCAGTGAGATTGGATAGAAAACGCAAATCTGGGCAAAACTGAAAAACGCGCGTGTTCTTCAGCTGTTCTTGGCGCCATTTCTCTCAAATTCAAATATTTGAATTTTGTGATTTTATTTAATTGATTCAAAAATTAATTTCTCTCTGAGTTTTAATGATTTTGAGTTGATTCTTTTTTTAATAATTCACAAAAATGTTAAAATATTTTATTTTCCCAAAAAATCCCAAAAATATTATTTATTTCATACAATTAATATTTTTGCAAAGAATTAATGTTTTAATTGTTTTTGACATTTAAAATATTTTTTCCTTATTGATTTTGCAGATTTTAATGATTTCTAATCATTTTGTAGGGCAAAACTTGATTTATGAAGCATTAATCCAAGATCACAATTTGTTTTCTACATGTTAAACAATTTTGATCACTTTAATTGAATATTTTATTCAATTAAAACATATTTTGAAAACAAATGAGGGTTTCTGATTAATTCAACCCTCATAAATCATTTTCAAAACTTTTTGGGCCTCTAATAGAGTGTAAGACCCAATCCTTTTTGTAAAATAACCTATTGTGGGCCTCACTTATTGTATAAGTCCCTCCGGGTATTTTCAAAAACCTCGGCGTGATCATCATTTTGTACGCAAATAACCTTGGGCCTACCCTCGAGTAGTAAGACCCATTCTTCTTTTTTAAACTCTTTGGGCCTCTTAAAAGAGTGTAAGACCCAAACCCCCTTGTACAGACAAACAATTTTGGGCCTCACTTATTGTATAAGTCCCTCTGTATAAGTAAACGGCGCGATCGTCGCCTTTTTAAAAAATCAATTGGGCCTACCCTCGAGTAGTAAGACCCATTCTTCTTTTTTAAACTGTTTAGGCCTCTTAAAAGAGTGTAAGACCCAAACCCCCTTGTACAGAAAAACCATTTTGGGCCTCACTTTTTGTATAAGTCCCTCTGTACAAGTAAACGGCGCGATCGTTGCCTTTTAAAAAATCAATTGGGCCTCTCCTCGAGCTATAAGACCCATTCAAAACTTTTGGGCCTCTAATAGAGTGTAAGACCCAATCCCCTTTTAACCAAAACAACTTTGGGCCTCAGATATTGTATAAGCCCCTTTGCGTTAAAAGAAAATCTCGGCGCGATCGCCATTTCAAACGAAAAATCATCAGGGCCTCTCCTTGAGCTGTAAGCCCCAAATCTTTCTCTTTCAAAGCACTTTCTCCTTTGATTTTGAAATATACTGTTGTTTTCAATCTGTCTTTGTTGAACAACTAACCAAACAGCATGGAAGCTCTACAACCGAGTAAGTGTTTATATGCTTTAATTTACCGCTTTCATATACATATAACTGTATTGTGGGGTTGTTTCGCTGTAAGTCTTCTTTCATAAACTCATATCGACTGTGTAATACTAGTATAGATATAACCTGGACATGGCACCAGACAGAGATCAACTCAGAGCAATGTCGCAGAAGGATAAGGAAACTTTTAAAGAGTATGCTCAGAGATGGTGTGAAATTGGCGCCCAGATCTGTCCCCCTCTTGAGGAAAAAGAGATGACAAAGATCTTTTTGAAAACCTTAAGCTCCTTCTATTACGACCGAATGGTTGCAAGTGTGCCCAGTGACTTTACTGAAATGGTGAATATGGGGGTACGCCTTGAGGAAGCGGTCCGAGAAGGGCGTCTGGTCAAGGATGCACAGCTATCAAGCAGTACCAAAAGATACGATAGTGCTTTCCCTAAGAAAAAAGAGCAAGATATTGGTAATATGTCTCTCAGAAAGCAAAGGCGAAGGTATCAACCAGTAACAGCGGTAACTCCTGCTATCAACTCTGTGCCGACTCCGACTTATCAACCTCAGGTTGCTCAGAGCCAACCGAATCAACAACAGTATCAGCAAAGGACACAGCAGCCTCTTCAGTAGGCTCGTCCACAGTAAAATAACAATCGTACAACACGACCACCAGGGTTCGACCCTATACCAATGTTGTACGCAGAACTGTTTCCACTACTACTGGTCAAGGGGCATGTCCAAACTAGGTCTCCTCTTACAATACCGGAAAATCCTCCTTTTTGGTTCAAAGAGGATCAAACTTGCCCTTATCATCAAGGAGGACCGGGGCACAACATTGAGAACTGTCTCAGCTTCAAATCTGATGTACAGAAGCTTGTCAGGAACAGGGTCCTATCTTTCAAAGATACTAATCCAAATGTTCAGACGAACCCGTTGCCTCAACATGAAAAAACTGCAGTAAATTTGATAGAGGAAGAGGTTAACCGCAGTTATGAAATTCGCGATGTACGCCTATTAGGAACAAATCTGGTCAGGATGCATTGTAGACAGAGCGGGTAGGGTCATGTTCCACCTCACAATTATCACCAGTGTGATGTCTGCTCAAATAATAATCAAGGATGTTCCGTAGTACAATCAGCTCTACAAGAATAGATGGATCTCGGATGGATCCAAGATCATCGAATCCGTGAGGTCAATATGGCTCACACAAATCCCAACATTATCCAGAACCACAACATTCTGTCGATGAATGTCAACTTGGTGGCAATGCACTCAAGGCAAAGTCAACATCATGACCTGCCACGACACGATTACAATTCCTATCCGATCTGCTCAATAAACAATCAGGGATGCTCTTTTGTACAAGAGGCCCTCCAGCGTCAGATGGATCTCTGATGGATCCAGGATTACCATGATAGAAGTAGCCATCAAGTTAATATGATTCAAATCATTGATATTCGCTTGATGAATACCATTCTGGTAGAATTACACGCTAAGCAAGTCAGGCTCGGTTTTCTGACTTCACATGATTATCAGAACTGTAAAGTGTGTCGTCAAGACGACCAAGGATGTGCGCTTATCCAAAGAACACTTCAACACTTGTTGGACCACTGGTGGCTTCCAATCTACTTGGATGAAGCTACACAACAAATCAGTATGACTGACGGGAATCCTACTAGACATCAAAGTCAGGATGTCCGCTCAATGGAAACAAATCTAGTAAGGTTGCACTGCATACAAAGCGGACGTGGCCGGGTGCCACCACACAACTATGAGCGTTGTAGAGTTTGCTCAAAGAACAACCAAGGATGCTGCCTTGTGCAGTCAGCTCTTCAAAATCAGTTGGATCGGAAAGAGATTCGACCATGTTTAAGTTCTGGCTCGATCAACGTGATACAAGACTATCTTCCTGATCAAAGCAAAGACGTTTTTATAATCTCTAATCATGAAATGACCAAAGATGTATGCGCCATAATCCCTCTACTCCATGAATCAAGAGTTCCTCTTGATAGCATAAAGATTCTCAACCTCGAACTAATTGAGGCCGGCTACGATGGTCAGAAAAATCAAAAGGTTCCTGTGATTATCTATATACCAGGACCAATACCGTACAAATCCGATAAGGCAATCCCTTACAACTACGGTGCCACAAAAATCAAAAATGGAAAGGAAACTCCATTACCCTCCGTCATAAACATTGCTGACATCAGTCGAGTAACACGGAGTGGCCGGATCTTCAACAGAGGAGTTGGAGAATCCACAAAGGAAAAGGAACCTCAAACAGAAGTTCCTAATCAACCAGTTGGGCAATCCAGTAATCCCGACCTTTCAAATAACAATGATGAGATGCTGAAGCTCATCCAGAAATGCAAGTACAACATTGTAGACCAACTGTTGCAAACTCCTTCGAGAATCTCTGTGTTATCTCTCTTGCTCAGTTCCGAAGCTCACAGGGAACTCTACATAAAGACTTAGAGCAAGCCTTTGTGGAACAAGATGTGACGATAAGACAATTTGACAACATCGTTTCCAACATCACTTCCTGCAACAACTTAGGATTCAGTGATGAAGAACTGCCGGAAGCAGGAAAAAATCACAACATGGCACTTAACATTACAGTCAATTGCCAGGACGATGCTCTAGCCAGCGTACTGGTAGACACAAGGTCATCTTTGAATGTTATGCCAAAATTTACTCTGATGCGACTATCATTTCAAGGAGCCCCAATGAGAGGCAGTGAGATCATCGTCAAAGCCTTTGACGGATCCAGAAAAACAGCTATCGGCGAAGTCGACCTTCCCATAACTATCGGTCCTCACACTTTCCAAGTCACTTTCCAGGTCATGGACATCCGGGTAGCATACAGCTATTTATTAGGAAGACCTTGGATACACGAAGCTGGGGCAGTCACTTCGACACTTCACCAGAAGCTGAAGTTCGTCAAACATGACAAGCTAGTCACAGTATGCGAAGGGCAGGCCTTAATTGTGAGCAACTTATCATCATTACCTTGTGTAGAACCAGAGGAGATAGTTGGAACCCAGTTCCAAGCACTTTCGGTGAGCAATGAGAATCGATCAGAGAAAGGTACATTGATTTCCTCATACAAAAATGCTCTCAAAGTGATCAAGAGTAACAACGCAAAAGGATGGAGACAGCTTGTCATTCCTAGGGATAACAAGACAAAGAAAGGTCTTGGTTTTTCCTCAGCCTATACCCAGACTGCTACTAACGATGAAAGTTTTCATCCCATTCAGGACTTCTTCCACAGTGGAGGCTTCCTCCACCCAGTGTCTCAAGAAGTACACACCATCAACGAGGGTGACTCCTCCGATACAGATGAAGAGTGGAAGTCCTATCTCAACGAGGACGGCTATATGTCTCAAGAAGAAATGCATACGCCATTTTGCTTTGCCACACAGAGTCCGAGATATATACCAAGATCGGACGTCAAAATGATGTACGGAGATAGTGATCCTGAAGGATGTCGTGCTCCACCCAACTCATTAGAGGAAGACACTCTGATGAAAGACAACTTCGACTATGACTATTATGAACCAATGTATGACTTGCCTATCTGGCAGTCGTACCCAGAAAACTTGGGCCAAAAGAGTCAGGTAAACGATGCATATCAGCTGAGCATCATTGAAAAGAATACTTGCGTCCCCACCAAATCATGGGATTATTATTCAGGACATTCTGAAGATATCCAACACAATGATGAATCTGCAAAGATTGCAGGACAAGAGTTCATCAACTATGCTTTTCCTGAGGACAAGAGTTCATCAACTATGCAAGGATGACTCCTCCTCCAGTCCCACTGAAGTATGGGATACCTTAGGACAGCCGAGTGGCAAGTACGACTTCTTGGTCAAATACACCGCTCCTGAAAGCCCTCGTATCAGGCTCGAAGTCATCCAGCCAACGGGATGAGGAGATCCACCTGAGAGTGAAAACATTGTGCAAGATACAACAGAAGAGTTCGTCTACGACAACTCTGCATGGGAGGAAGACTCCAATGATCCTGCTTCGCCAAAAATCAGCGCTATTTCTGAGGACAAACCAAGAAAGAAGGTACCAGACTTTGTGATTCTCTGAGGAGTTCACTACCAATGGGTTGTTGTCGATGTCCCGAAAGACGTCCATAAGTCTAAGTAATTGTCGTCTTTGTTTTAACCTTTCACCCTGCCCAGGTGAAACAGATGTTTTTATAGGGCTCACTTTTTGTAAATGTCCCTCTTCGCTTCGCCCGAAGTGACAGAGTTTTGTTTTATAGGGATGTAGTTTCAAGAATCGACTAAATCATAAATAAATAAACGTCGTTCTGTAATTTCCGCATTTTATTGTTGTTTTCACTTTTCGCTTTTTCATAAAATGGTAATCCTAAAACAACTCAAAATAAAAAAACAAGCATTTTTCAAAAAATACACTGCACACACTCTTGCATTTCTCTCTATCTCTTCTAAAAAATAAATCATCACATCATGCAGATTGCTTGTTTTAAACCCCATTGAAACATACGATCCAATGCCTTCTCCCAACTTTGAATTTTCGGTATTTGAGGCTGAAGAAGAAGAAGACGAAGAAATTCCAGAAGAGATCTCCCGATTACTTAGACAAGACGAAAGGTCCATTGAACCTCACAAAGAGCCGTTGGAAACGGTCAACTAGGGTTCAGAAGAAGAGAGGAAAAAAGTCAAGATTGGGGCCCTGCTCAGTCCGACTGTCAAAGAAGATTTGATAAAACTTCTCAAAGAGTTTCCAGATGTTTTTGCTTGGTCCTATCAGGACATGCCAGGTTTGGATACCAGCATCGTGGAACATCATCTACCGTTATCATAATGTCCGCCAGTGAAACAAAGACTAAGACGGACTCATCCAGACATGGCCATCAAAATCAAAGAGGAAGTGCAGAAACAGATTGACACGGGTTTCCTCGCTACCTCAGAATATCCTCAATGGTTAGCCAACATAGTGCCAGTCCAAAGGATGACTTTCCCTTACCGCACATAGACATGCTGGTGGACAGTACAGCAAAGTTCAATGTTTTCTCCTTCATGGATGGATTCTCAGGCTATAATCAAATCAAAATGGTGCCGGAAGACATGGAAAAAACTTCGTTCATCACCGCATGAGGCACCTTTTGTTACAAGGTAATGCCATTCGGTTTGAAAAACGTCGGGGTAACCTATCAAAGGGCCATGACTACTCTGTTTCATGACATGATGCACAGAGAAATCGAAGTGTATGTCGATGATATGATTGCCAAATCTAAAACAGAAGAGGAGCATGTGACCCACTTGTCAAAGTTATTTGAGCGTCTAAGAAAGTACAAACTCTGCTTGAATCCCAACAACTGCACGTTCGGTGTCCGCTCAGGGAAATTGCTAGTGTTCATCGTTGGCCAAAAGGGAATTAAGGTTGATCCTAACAAAGTCAAGTCCATTCAAGAAATGCCTTCTCCAAAGAATGAGAAACAAGTCAGAGGATTCCTAGGACGTTTGAATTACATTTCCAGATTTATATTCCTCATGACCGCAACATGCGTGCCAATCTTCAAATTACTCAAAAAGAATCAGGACTGTATATGGACAGAAGACTGCCAAAAGGCCTTCGACAGTATCAAAGAATATTTGTTGAATCCACCTATCCTGTCACCTCCAGTGGAGGGAAGACCGTTGATCATCTACCTAACAGTCTTGCAAGACTCAATGGGTTGTGTACTTGGCCAACAAGACGAAATAAAAAGAAAAGAGTCTGTCATCTACTATCTGAGCAAGAAGTTTACTGACTGTGAAACTCGGTATACTATGCTTGAGAAAACTTGCTGTGCTCTGGCTTGGGCAGCCAAACGTCTTCGCCAGTACATGATTTGTCACTGTAGCACCCCAAAATTTGCCCTCCTTACTTTAGTACTAACTGGCTTATGTTTCATTTCATTTTCATGTATGCATATCATTAGCATGGGGTCAAGGTGCTTGAGGCAGTTCAAGAAGGTCCTATCTGGTCTATCACATCATCAAGAGTTCACAAGTGGCAAGGGATCTCAAGTGGATCACTCTCTCCTAACCAGTGCAGAAATTAGGGTTTTGAGATTCTTGGGTTTATTGCTCCAATGGGCAAGCTCCTTGGGTTTTTATCATCACCAAATGGCATATCTTATCTTTGTTGGAGAGGATACGCATCATATTCAGAGGAATTTGGATTTTGAGACTGTGTTATTTCCTCCTAGACTGAGGGTACCAAAACTAGGGTTTGCTATAAAGTCAGTTTACTTCTGATTTTTTGGGCAAGACTTGATTCTATGGTATTTCTTGGGTCCCTAAGCATCTATGAGTGGAATATTGTCCATCAGTTTGATTCAGGAGAGGTTCAATTGGCCAATGGATTGAAAATCAGGTGAATGGGGTAAAAGTCAACAGTGAGAGGAGAAGCCAACTATGGAATTTTGGGGTTCTCTCCAAGGTTTTCAAGGTCTCACATCCTCATATGGTCTTCAAGGGTCAAGTTTCATACTATTTATCAAGAATCAGGAGTTTGTACAGAAGTTTCTAAAAATGGAAATGACCTGTAATTTGAAAGTTTCCTTTTTGGGCAAGTCCCTGCACTGCATTCAATTTGGCTTTTCACCATCAAGAAAGCTTCAAATGAATTTTCCTCCAACATGAAAGTTGAAGATATTTTTCTCCTCTTTCCAACAAGTACTAGTGGGTCTCCATATCATTTGTAAAACTCAGGTTATGATCAAAAGAAGGCAAAGTGGTTTTTAGGGTTTCTCATGATTCCATTTTCACAACTTTGGGCATAATGACCTATAATCAATTCCATTGCTTCATGCCACATTATAATATCAAATAACATTCCTTGAGGATTATTTTAGGCCTTTGGATCAAGTGGTTTCATGGTGTATGTACTATTTATTCTCCATTATTCAAAATTCCCAAATTGTTTAAAACTCATGAATCAATTGTTTTCAAGGCCCAAGTTAAATTGAGGTGTAATTAGCAATTCACATATGGGTGATCCATCAGGGAATTCTTAAGTATACATGCATAGGGAGAGGTGTAACTCACATTATGCATTTTTCCAAAATTATTCAAAAAATCATTAAACAAGGAATTGCCCAAGCCCAATTCATTATCAGAGGAAACCCCTAGCCTATTTAAACCTATCCATGCACTGGTTAGGCAGCTACACACGTGATATTTTGGAGAAAAGAAAGTGCAACCCTAATTCTTGAATTCATTGGATCTCTCAATCTACAAGGAGTTTCTTCGAAGTTCTTCCACAAACCTTCTCCTGGTGATCTCTAGAACACAACCCAACCACCATTCGCAGCCAAAAGCAAGGATTAGAGGTGCACCATCTCAGGTTGGTGGATTTTTTCATGTTCCTAAAACTCCTTTTTTTTATGTCTATATTGTTGTGTGATTGTCACTGATCATCCTGATATATTTACTTTTAAATTTGGACGTGTGGTTTTCTTGTAATGATGATTTAAAGTTTTATGCCCTAACATATTTCTCATCGTTTTTTATTATGCGTTGATTATTTGCAAATTTGGATTGGATATTTGGTATCCTCACATTTTTCTGGTCAGAATAGTGTACCCATATGCATTTTCTAGAAAAAAGTGCACAATAGCTCACCGGAGAGGGTGGCCGGAGCCCTAGCTCCGGCGGCCGGAGAAAATGCAGTCCGGCGAGGGCCAAAGGAAGAAGAAGAAGTCTTGACCGTTGATTTCCAGATATAACGCTCTCTATTGTGCCACATGTTCTTTTTTTTATGTTTTAAATTATTTAATCGTATGCTTGCCAACCACGAAGGATACCGTGCGTCCTTCAATCGTAGCCTTTGTCTTTGTTTTATTTTTGATCTAACGGTGGAGTTTTTGCCAGCAATTAAATGAACCATGTGCGTGGCACATGGAGGGAATATGGTGGTCACTACTTGCTTGTGTGGTTGCGTGAGTACGTGGTTATTGTGTGCTGAGCGATTTAGACCATTGATCCTCATTACTTTTTGATCACATTGACTTGTTGACTTGTATTGTAGCGCGTTGGATTGAATAGATGGCTGGGTTTAATTCTGAACTTTTGACCGAATTACCATGCTCCATTGACTGTGTTTTTGGACCTTTGACCATTGGGCCTTTGCTATGCGCGCCCCCCTTATGGCCCAACTATAATTTTCAACATGGATTCTTTACTTATTGCACCCCCATGCCATTTATTTTTGTTTTAATTATTATATTTCATTTTTAATCTTTAAAAATACATAATTGCATCAAAAAATCCCAATAAAATTCATGCCTTATTTTTATCATTTTATAAAATTTTACAAATTTTATTTTTATTTTTATTTTATTTTTATTATCTAAATTAATTATTTAGTTATTTTCTTTTTGAATTATCCACATCATGCATATCTAATTTTGTTTATTTCATTTCTCTACAACCATAAAATATTTTTGATCCGTTCTTTTTGCATTTGTTCACTAACATTCTAAATGCAGTAAAATATTTTTATTTTATTTTTAAAATCATTGCATATTGCATTTTGGTCCTTCCCTTTGGCACATTGAACCCTACTTCTCACCTGAGCTTTGCCTGATTATTTGAATGACTAATATCTTTATTTTTTGCAGGGGTTTTTGGTATTTGGTTTGTCTCTGATTGGGAAATATTGTTATTTAATTTGGGAATTTTAGAAAGCTATTTCTCTAATTATTTAATTACTTTCACTTGAGATCTGCTTATATGTGTGTTTCTGATCATGCCTAAGTCCTTGTTTGAAAGGCACTTGTGCCATTTGCTTTGGGGGTTGTTTCTTTGATTTCTAAATTCATGTTTGGATTATAATCACTATTGTTTGCCATTGTTTAATTTTCATTTGCCTTGATATTATTTATGTCTGTTTCGTACTAACCTTTTATGCAGGGACTAAGGTAAGTTCTTAAAGGGTATGGATAAGTATCCATGTTCACCCTTACTCTTTCTCCTTCTCTTATCTTTCTCCTTTAGGATTTAGGTTGTCGTCAAACCTCACTAACCGTAGGTCACCCATGCATGATAAATTTAGGACTCACAGTCCTCCTTTAGAGTTACCCTTGTGTCTGCTCTCTCCTTATCTCAAACTTTTTGAAAACACTTAATAAGAATAAAGTGTATTGCGCACGAGCCTTAAGCGTGGGGAATGAGAAATGAGGGGCTTCCTCTCATCTTTCTAGATTGCTTAGCGAGCGTCTTGTCTTGGGACGATGCGTTAAGTATTCACCCCTGTGCCCTAGACTTTGGTGCAATGCAACTTATAAACTAACTTAAGCCATTTCTGTCCTAAAAAATACAAACACACTTCAAACCTTTTTGTCCTTGGGGATTGTCAAACTAAAGGCTATTTTCAAAAAGGGCACGTTACTTTCCATCTGAGACGCAAACAGGCATCGACCCTAACTGCCGGACGCGAACTTAACGTCGCTCATAAAAAACACAAAAAGAACTTAGTCCGAACTACGTTGACTCTGAATTCCCCATTGCACAAAGGGGGTACGTAGGCCTAGGACGTCGACGTCCTACCGAGTCGGTCTTTGTCTTTCCCTCTCCGTCTTAGTACAGCCCTAGATGATAGTAACTTACCCTTAGAATAGACAACAAGCGTGGATCCCATCGAGTACGATGGACGCGTGGGGTGCTAGCACCTTCCCCTCGCGTAACCGACTCCCGAACCCAGGTTATGGTTGCGATGACCATTCATTTCCCTCTTCCTAAGGTTTATGCGGTGTTCCCTTTCCCTCTCTTGGGATAAATTTACACGGATGGCGACTCTGTTTTTTCGCGCTACTCTCACGTTTGTACCTGGATGAAAATCCTGGGAGCGACAGCCACACTACTTGGTTAATCTCCGAAATAGATCCGATTAAGTACGTCTTTGAAAAGCCTGCTCTCACGGGAAGGATTGCCCATTGGAAGATGTTGTTATCAGAATATGACATCGAGTACCATGCTCAGAAAGTCGTCAAATGGAGTATTTTAGCTGATTATTTGGCTCATCAACCGATTGACGATCAAGAATTAATCGGATTTGACTTCCCAGACGAAGATGCCATGTATCTGAAAATGAAAGATTGCGATGAACCGCTACCCAGTGAAGGGCCAGAACCAAGTTCCCAATCTGGACTAATCTTTGACAGAGCCATCAATAATTATGGAAACGGAATTGGGGCAATCATCATAACACCTCAGGGTACCCACATTCCTTTCACTGCTGGACTAACTTTCAACTGCACAAACAACGAGGCCGAATACGAAGCTTGTATCATGGGTCTCGAAGAAGCTATTGACTTAAGAATCAAGAACTTGGATGTGTATGGAGACTCAGCCCTGGTTATCAATCAGATCAAAGAAGATTGGAACACATACCAATCAGGACTGATTCCTTACAAAGATTACACGAGAAGGTTGTTACTATTCTTTAACAGAATCGAATTTCATCATATCCCTCGTGAAGAGAATCACATGGCTGATGCATTGGCAACTCTCTCCTCCATGATTAGTATAGGCCAATGGAACGACGTACCTAAGATTGACATAATACGCCTTGAGAGACCCACTTACATTTTCACAATTGAAGCAGTCATAGACGACAAACCTTGGTATCACGATATCAAATGCTTCCTTCAAAGACAAGAATACCCACCTGGGTGTCATACCCCAAATTTTGACCACCAAGATCTCCCATCATTGTGTAAATCATCATCATAATATGGATGTACTTTCATGCCTCATCAATTTCCTAAAAAATGATTGAGCATTCACCACAATCAAGAATTAGGGTTTTAAGCCCTCTCAAAGCACTTAGACAAAGGATCAATCAAGAAATAACATGATCTTCAACTTGTCTAACCTCTTAAAACACCTATAAAGGATCAAGAGGACTCCCAACATCAAGAATCAAGCACAAAGTTACAACATTCCAAGTGGATCAAGCCTCAAGATCGCCAGTGTCACCAAATTAGGGTTTTGGTCGACTGAGGCCTCCAGATGGAATTTTTACTCTGGCATGAGCCAATGCTTCAAAGCACAACCTAAGGTACTCCAAGGGACCTCATGGACACAATCATCAAGTTAGTTTAACCTCAGGGGGTGCATTTACCAAAAAAATCAGGAATCAGGGTATCTTGACCTAATTCACCACTAAGTTGACTTTTGAGACAAAGCATGAGCCAAGACCCCAAGACATGATTTGAGGGCCTTAAATACACCACATTAATCCATTTGCAACAATGTATTAATCCAAGAAGCTTGATTCACAAGTTTCAATTTCATCTGGACCACAATTAGGGTTTTGAAGAAAAAGTCAATTGTACCTTTGACTTTTGACCAAGACATGCTCCCTAACCTTGGAACATGATTCAATACACCCTATAACACCTATGGAATCCAGCCATTAGGTTTGATTTAGGTCAAGAACTTGATTTCACAAAGGATCGCGTAGTTTGGATTTCATCCGATAAAAAGTCAACTGTGCACAAAATCAAGTTTGACTTTTTGGAGTTTTTCACAAATATGGTTCCCCTAGGTCAAAAATAATTTTAATGTATGATATTGATCATAATTCATCAAGAAAAATGAAGAAAAGTGAGGTTTCTTGCAAAAGGGGCAACCTTGAGAAACCAAAATTTTTCTAAGTTATGAAATAAAAGTGGTTTTGGTACCAACTTCCAAGGACCATAACTTGATATCCAAGCAACCATTTTGGGTGATCCAAAGCTGGATTTGTAGATCTTGCTACACTCTACAAAAGCTTCAACTACCTCAGACTCCAATTCTTTATGGATTTTAAGTTATGGAATGATCAAAATGGCAAACAACATGAAAATGACACTTTTCCAACACTTAGTGAAATTTTCAACAAAAGTCAGAATCTGCGTTACTTTTTCCAAAATATAGGGACATTTTTCACCTTGATCCAAGTTAAACCAGGTCTAGGGGTGAACATCAAGATTGAAGTATGTCATGAGGGCTTTCCAATAAGTACCAGATCATCTCAAAATTCCATTTGAGCATGGAGATACAGCCCTTGGAACATGGTATCATGAACTGGTTTTCACAAGGCAGAATTTGTGCATTTTGCTCGATTTGTCCAAATCTGATAAATCCAAGCCTTGTCATCAATTTGGACACGTCTGAGGATAAAACAAGAAGGGAATGATCTGATCCCCAAGCCTCCAAAGTCCAAGAATCTACAATAGCTATGCCAAACCTAAAAGAGCTAAAAAGGTGCCAAGACTCCAATTTTGTTACAATGCATTTAATGGATACACCAAGGTGGCATGGACTGACACATTCCTAACTGAATGAGTCAAGGATCAGCACTGAATCAAATGACCATAAGCATGTGCCCTAACCTCAAGTCAATGGCTAAAGGACACTTGAGATTCCTTTTGCTCAACATTGGCCAAAGGCCTGCTGCAGCTTCCATTCATTATTGCTTACAAAACAAACTTGCTCTACTATAAACAGAGCTCATTTGTGCTCAGTTTGAGTACACCAAAGCACTACAACACTTGTTTTCCTCAAATTCTCTTTCTCTAGGCCAAAATGCCTTCTTTTGCAAGGTATCTCTGAGTTTTTGAGTTAGAGAGCAATTCCACCACAGCTCATGATCCAAACACCTCCAATATGTTGTATCTAAGCAGTTCAAACACTCACTTGTGACCTGAAACACCAAAATTACAAAGTCAACCTCCAAAACCTTAAATTTTGACTTTTCTGCATTTTCCAAGCCATGTCTTGATTTAGTCACTTCCAAAACCAAGCAAAGCCTCAAACACACTCCAAATATCATCCTCAAACTGTCTCAAATGGTTCCCCTCATCTGGAACACCATTTGAGAGAGTTGCCATATTGGTCAATTTTGCCACTTTTGCAAGAAAGTGCCAAAACTTGTTCCTGAGGATTCCAGCTGATTCCAATCATCGTAAAAGCTTAGAAGGGATCAATTGAGAGTGCCCAAAGCATCAAATTACTTCTGGCACAAGGGACTTGACAGATAGCACAAAAAGGTCCAAGAGGTAAGTGCATGACAACTTGAACTCTTTGAATTATGCATTCCTTTGATGTCCATTGATCATAAACATCTCATACATGTTTTATATGTTGTGTTTGAACCAATTTTCCATGTAATTCTTGCTTGTACCATGAGATAGCATATAACATGCAAAAATAGGCCTATTTTGAAACCACTATCGGATTTTGAGGAGGAAACATTTTCTGAAAATTCCAAGGGCACCATTGGATTCCTCATGAAATTCGGGGTCAGATGCACCTAAATTTTATCTCAATTTATGGAGAAATGAGAAAGTTAGAGGCTTCACGTAAATTGCCAAAACTTACCTTGCCTTGCCTTGCCCAGGCCTGAAAACAAGGCACCCCATAAATGCACATGGGGTGGTTTTGATACACGGATGTATCACCACCCCAGTGGTAGCACGCACGTGTGTTTGTTGCCAAGGTCGTGGGTTCAAACCCCACCCAGACCATTTTGCCTTTTTTCACATTTTTGCTATTTTTCAATATTTTCATGATTTTATTAATTAATTGAAAAATTAATTTCTCTCTCAATTTTAATTATTTTTTATTGGTTCTTTTTTTGAAAATTCCCAAAAATATTAAAATATTTTATTCCATAAAAATTTCACAAAAATATTATTTACTTCATATATTTGATATTTTTGTAAAGAATTATATTTTTATTTGTTTTTAAACATTAAAAATATTTCTTTCTCTTGGTTTTGCAAAATTCAAATGATTTTAAATCATCCCATGAATGAAACATGATTTTCCAAATATAAATTCAAGACCACAACCTTTTTTCACATGTTTTAATTATTTTAATTGAATTTTTATTCAATTAAAATACATTAAAAAACATAAATTAGGGTTTTGATCACTATCACCCTAACAAATCTTTTCAAATAACTTTTGGGCCTCTATTAGAGTGTAAGACCCAATACCTTTTTAACCAAAACCTTTTTGGGCCTCAGTCATTGTATAAGACCCACTATGTTTTCAAAAGCCTCGGCGTGATCGCCATTTTCAAACAAATCATCTGGGCGTCTCCCTGAGTTGTAAGTCCCATTTCTTTTCTTTTCTCAAACTTTTGGGCCTCTCCTTGATTTATAAGACCCATCCCTTTGTTCATAAAACCTTGTTGGGCCTCATTCGTTGTATAAGTCCCGATACAGTTTACAAAATAATGGTACGATTATTGTTTTCCATCTGGGCCTCTCCTTGAGTATAAGCCCCAACAATCTTTTCAAAACAACTTCCCTTTTGATTTAGGTTCAAAACCATAGTTGTTGTCAAAAATTTCTTTAATTTCTTGAACAACTAACCATACAGTTGTTACTATGGAAGCTTGTTCGCCTGTAAGTTTTTATCAGCTTTCTTTACCTGCTTTCATATATATAACTGTATTGTTGGAAGCTTGCTCACCTGTAAGTCCTTCTTTCATATCCTTTTAAATACTTGTCATATATCAACTGTATATATACTAGTATATCTGCTTAGAGTTTTCCCCGACAACTAGGTCTAGAACTAGGTAAAGCCAGTTGGTCACTCCTGAATACAGTCAAAACTAGATCCCCCATAGAATTTCCAGATACAGTCTTGCCTTCTCTTGGGCTTAAACAATATGGAACAAAGAGAAAGGCATTATTCCCGGTGAAACTTTTCTCAGACTGTCACTATTAGAAATTGTCAAAGAAATTAATTCCCCCAGAGAGGATTAATTATCGGTGAAACCTCTCTTGAATTTCTTCAACCTTAGAACTGTTCATTAAAGAAAAGATTATTCTCGGTGAAACTTTTCTTGAACTTTTCTTAATTTTGGGACCCACAGGCTTCCTAAAAGTATCCCCGCCTCCTCTTGGGCTTTGTACAAGGACCCTCCGGCTTCTTAGAAGTTCTTATGCCTTCTCTTGGGCTTAATACAAGGACCCTGAAGACCTCTTAAAGGTATAGGACAGAACTTAGTCATCCTTTGCTAGAGCAGTCTTTCTTGAGTCAAAACATCAGACGAATTTAGGGTTGATTGTCATCCCTTAAAACACCTGCCTCCTCTTGGGCATCATACAAAGATAAACTCTTCCATACCAGTAGACTTGGACAGTATAATCCCCTCTTGAGTCTCAAGGACATTCTCAAGTCCCATACAAACAAAGAAGAAACCCTGGTCATTTTAATCAATCTCTAGTAGAGCTAAAACCCATGGGTTCTAAAAACCCAGTCTTTCTCCTAAGATTTCCCCTGCCAGGGTCACTTATCATCAGTATAACATTATCCCAAATCAGAACCTCAAGGCATCTGATACCTCAACTCTTCTAGAAACCCTCAGCAAGAGTTGATCCCCCGATTTGGACCTGCCTCTGGATCTCAATAATCCTCAACTGAAGTAAGCCTCCTCTTAGGCTTTGTATAATGATATCCCCCAAGGAGTCAGTCTCTCTCTTTTAGCCTCAGTCTTGGGCATTATACAAGACAGATACACACTCTCTTATTGAGTCAGCTTGTATAAAGACTTCCCCAGTGGAGTCAAACAATCTTTTAGCTTCAACTTGGGCTTTAATCAAGGCATACAAAAGCCAAAATCCCCTCGGAGGAAATCAAAAACTCTCTGTAGGAAAACATTTCTCTGTTTATCACTCTTCAAAACTGAAAATCAAAACAAACCTTAATCCCAGATAACTGCTGTAAGTGGCACACTTGTTGATTCAAATATCCAAGCGATCGTCCATCTTTTATCCTGGTAAATCCTCTCTTTCATCTAATTGTTGTAAGAGGCAAGCCTCTGGATTATTTACATCTACACCACTGTCCCTCTCTTAGCATGAAAGATTCCTAAGGAAAAATGGCATTGCTCAATGTTGCGGTGAGAATCGGATATCAAGCTATTAATTAACTTGAATCACAAAACATGAAATTCACCACCGAGCTTTGATTTATCCTAAGGAAAGGGTAAAGAACGAAAATCCTAAAAAGAGAATCTAGGTTCGTGTTGGTTATACTAAGGGAAGGTATTAGCACCCTAAGTATCTGTAGTACTCTACAGAAACCTCTTGTAAGTATTTGTGTTATTCTAAGTTTCCTTGCTAAAGAAAAGTGTTAAGGTAAAGGACCTAGGGTATGTACACTAAGTATGCTCACCAAGATGTCGCATCTTGTGCCTACGTATCCTGACGGGAATGGAATCAGAGCATTCGTAGTTCCCCTCACAGGGGTGAGGAACTCTTGACTGTGGTTAAGGTTCCAAGGGGAAAGTAAGCACCCATGGCAAGATACTTACATGGAGTGCAGCGACTCCAAGGTTAAGGGTTAAGTTAAGTCGGAAGTAAGTGTTCATGGCAGAACACTTACATGGAGTGCGACGACTCCAATCGTAAGGCTAGGATAAAGGTAAAGGAAGTGTCCACGGCGGAACACCTAAATAGAGCACGGAGGCTCCAATCCTAAGGCTAGGATAAAGGTAAAGGAAGTGTCCATGGCGGAACACCTAAATAGAGCACGGCGGCTCTAATCCTAAGGCTAGGATAAAGGTAAAGGAAGTGTCCACTACGGAACACCTAAATAGAGCACGGCGGCTCTAATCCTAAGGCTAGGATAAAGGTAAAGGAAAAGTCCACGGCGGAACACCTAAATAGAGCACCGCGGCTCTAATCCTAAGGCTAGGATAAAGGTAAAGGAAGTGTCCACGGCGGAACACCTAAATAGAGCACAGCGGCTCTAATCCTAAGACTAGGATAAAGATAAAGGAAGTGTCCACGGCGGAACACCTAAATAGAGCATGGTGGCTCTAATCCTAAGGCTAGGATAAAGGTAAAGGAAGTGTCCACGGCGGAACACCTAAATAGAGCACGGCGGCTCTAATCCTGAGGCTAGGATAAAGGGAAGGCACGTCTCAATCGCGCGGCGGCGTGAGACAAGGGAGTGATGGATAAGTCTATCCTAAATGACGTGGCAGCAATTACAGGGTCCTTTCCTTTGGAATGAGGTAAAAACAAAGAGACAAAGAGGAAAACCTCGAGTGCCGAGTGCAAGAGAGACAGTAATATGTACAACGAATGTAACAAGATTTAAATGAAAAATGACTATTAGAAATTAGTTAAAGTGAAAGATGCAAAATATCAAGATTAACTTTAAAATTAAATAAAATCTAATTAAACTAATTAGCTAATATCTAACTAAACTAATTATACTAAATTCTACTTAAAAATAGTTAAACTAAATTCTAACTAAAACTAAAATCTAATTAAAAACTAATTGAAACTAATAAAATTAAAATCTAAATACTAAATAAATTAAATTCTAATTAAAATCTAATTCACTAAAACCTAATTAAAAACTAAATTTTAAATAAAATCTATTTAGTCTAAATCCTAATTGAAATAATTAAATTAAATAAAAATAGATTATGAAATGTTATGCCCGGTGTATAGAAGCAAAAAGGGCCCAGAAAGCAGCAGCCCATGACAGAATGGGTCAGGCGGTGATGGGTCGGGTCATCCTACCGATTTTGCTTAGAAATCACGGTTCAAAACAATCCTAGATCCCAAATGCTAATGGCTAATTGAAGCAGAATCACAAACCCAGTCTTTTTCCATCCTTCTTTCTCACACGTTATCTTCTTCCTCTCATCATCTCTCACTCTCTCGCCATCATCTCACTCGCCATAGCTCTCTCAAAACTCTCGCACGAAAGCCCCTCTCACTCACGAGGCCTTCGTTTCACATTCCTACTCTTTCTCATGAAATCTCCGCGGCTCAAACTCTCTCCTTACTCGTCTCCGCTCGATTCACCAAGATGGGAAAATTCCACCGTACCGAACAACACCTCCAGCATCGGCGGAAAGCAACAAGACAAACAATTGTCACATCATCCTTAGATTTGAATAGTTCCTCCAGGCATTGCTTTCGAATTAAATTACCGACATAACCGACAACAACGCGACAATCATTGAGGAGTCGAAAAGAATACTTACAGTGGTTCAATCGGGTACGAATTTGTGTCGTTCTACTCCGTACGTTGCTTTTCCGTTTTCGTCTTGTCCTGATTCAGTTTGATTCACGCAAGCTTGGTTCGTCGCCTTTGAATGTGTTTCGTCTCAGGGAAAGATATGAGGTGTTCGACAGAAAGAGGTTTCAAGGTGAGTGAATGAAGGTTAGGAGAACAGGTTCAGTGAGGAACAAGAGAGGGTCGTGTGTTGATTGGGTTTGAACAGAGGTACGGTGGTGGTATATTGTTTTTGTTGTGAAGATGAAATGTGGTCACTGATGATGAGGTTTAGAGAAAAAGAGATGGGGTATGATGATGATGTTGAGGTTGTTAAGAGGTGGGAGTCGTAACAGAGAGGAAAACGTGTGTGTCTTGAGTATGTGTGGATTGGTTTCTGGTTTTATTGCTGCGAAGTAAGGTGGAGAAGGGTGATGATGTAGATTCTTAGCAGAAGCAAATGATGGGAGGGTCTGTGGTTCTGTTTATGAGAGGTATGGAGAGTTTTATGTGTTCATGGAAGAAGGTTACATGAAGGTCAGTGGAGTTGAAATGGAGGGTTACTATGGCTTGTGAGTTAAGGGATTGAGGGTGAAGTAAAAATGAGAGAATCCCCAGAGAACAATATGGAAGGTAAGGGTCTCACAAGTTCCTCCCTCCTGCTTCCTTTTTTGTTTTTCTTTTTATTCCGAACTTCCTTCTTTTTAAAATAAGTTGAGGCTTCTGTGTTAAGTTTTCAAGTACATGAGGTTTGTTTGGTAGCTTGTGACAAGTCTCCTTCATGACAGGTTTGTGATACATGTTTTAGCAGCACGGGAGTTGTTTAGGTCAAAGATTGGGAATGCAGAGTGTTGTCGTTGTTGGTCAGAATTGAGGTACAGGCTTGGGAGATTTATTTTGTGAAAATTTTGGAGTATCATGAAGCAGGCTTGATGGAGCAGGCTGAAGAATTGTTGTTGTCGCGTGTGGGAAGCAAGTTCTGTTTTGGAGTGGTCAAGAGTGGTATGTGGTTTTCGTACGGTTCGTAGCAGCGGGAAAGTGGCCCAAGTCTTGGTAGTAACTTTGGTAGCAGATAATTGCAATACCTTTTTTCATTTTGTTGTTATGTAATATAAATAAAGAGAAATGGATTCTATTTTTTTTATGATTTTCCTTTTTTAGAGCAAAGACCTGAATATAGACTAAAAATAAAATATAAACTTAAAAATCAAAATTTAAAATTTAAATTAAGACTAAACTAAATCAATAAAACTTAATTAGAAAAAGTTTAAACTAAAACTGAAAGGGAACTAAATTACAAATAGCTTGATTAAACTAAACTAAATAAAAAAAGCTAAAGTTAAAATTAAACTAAGTTGAAAATAAACTAAATTAAAAACTAACTATATAAAAAATAATAAACTAAACTGAAATTAAATTAAAATCAACTCTAAATAAATTTTAAGGTAATAAAAATTTAGTTTAAAATAGGATGATAAAAATGCCTAAAAAAAGGTATGATTAATGAGATGTGTAATTGAAAAATGCGAGAACAGAGACCGACTTAAAATGATATGCAGACGATCAGAAAATCTGAGGGTAAAATATGGGGTACAATAGTTGCCCCTATTTAAATATCTTCACCGAATGAAATCACAGTGAAAGGTATTTAAATATAGATAACCGAAAATTTTGTCCCTCAGATGCACTGACATGCGATGAAACGGACAAAAGAAACAAAACAAGATGCTGACATGCTATGAACTCTAGTATGATGAAAATGACGGAATAGTAAATGCAAAATGCAGACAAAGACAAAAGCAAAAAAGGCCAAAGTCCACACAATGAGCAATCACTCACTGGGGAAGACAACAACACTAGGGAAATCTAAAGTGAACTGGGGAATAATCTAAGGTGATGAAGCAACTGGTTCAGGCGTGACCAGCTGACACTTTAGAAAGAAGAGATAACACAAGATCATCAATGGAAGCAGCACCCGAAAGACGGTCTCCACTGGGGAATCAAAAGTCAGAAACAAATTGAAGACATCTAGAAGAGCATTAGATGAAGACAAGAATTCTGAAGATACATCCGAAACATTTAGAAGAGCATTAAATGTACGGGAAAAGGGTTTTGAGGACATATCCGGAAAAAGCATCAGATAAGCAACGTTATATCTGGAAGAACATTAGATAAACAAGATCACATCCGGAAGAGCATCAGATGGACACAAAGGGCTTTGGAAAAACATCAGGAGCAAAAGACTCGATCTAAAAGAACATCAGAAAGAGAAAGGCACATCCGGAAGAGCATCAGATGGACACAAAGAGCTCTGGAAAAACATCAGGAGCAAAAGACTCGATCTGAAAGAACATCAGAAAGAGAGACACATCCGGAAGAGCATCAGATGATGAAAGCAATGTCATTCCGGAAAAACATCAGAATAAACAAAGTGATTATCTGGAAAAACATCAGATAAGTTCTGGAAGAACATCAGAACAAAAGACTCAATCTGGTAAAACATCAGAGGAGACAAATATATGACATCCAAGAACGACATTGGATACAAAAGAGGAACAAACATATCCAGAAAAACAATCGGATAAGAAAGGTCATATCTGGAAGAATGTCAGATAGACACGACAATATTTGTTTGGTAGGTGCCACGTGAGTTGGACTTTGGCGACAAGGTAAGACAGATAACGACACGACCTCGGGAGAAATGCAAATGAGGATGAAACACTCATGATATGCATATGGTATATGAATTATGCAGATGATATATGATCAAATGCAAATGCAGATGCAGATGCTGGCGACACAGCACGACTCTTTGGGAAGACAAGACTGGAAGACTGATTCCTCTACACGGAGATCACTGCCATTCTGCTTGGGACTAGAGATATTACTGCTGAACACACCTCTACAACACTGGTTAACTGTATCAAGTTGATCCTTGTAGGAAGGATGAAGAGCTGCTTGGGGATTATTCAAATTAACTGCCGCAGATTAGCTGTCTGTTGTAGATGAACTGATCATTGCTTCAGCTTGATTGATTCTGGAAAAGACCGTTTCATGGTGCTCTTAGAAAGCTTGCCCCGGTCTGAATCTTGAAAGATGATTATTTTACTGTACACTGGGAAATCTTGCCCCAGCCTGAGTCTTGCAAAATCTTCTGTATAAACCAATTCTAAGAAGTCGCCATTAAACCGCAAATCTTGAACTAATTCTCAACAGGATATGGAAGGAACTTGCCCCTGTTAGGATCACTGGCCAAGTTTCTTAATTGTTTGAAAACTCCTTAAGAAGAAAGCTAGTTTGCAAACAAAAGTATTTGTACAAATAAAGTTCACGCAACTTTTGAAATCAAAATCATTTTTTGAAAAAAAAAAGTGAAGTATATGAGTCATTAGTCAGAACACGGTGATTCAAGACGTTTAAAAGTGAAAGGTAAGGCACAAGGCGTGATGCCAAAACAGATGATCCGCAAAGATCTTTTGGAGTCAGTTTACGCAACCTTGCTGTAGTATGCTTTCAAAATAACCTCGCTTCAATTAGGTCTTTTGAGGGTTATAACGTGGCGTTGTTCACGGTTTAAGAAACAAAGGATAAAGGCTCAAAGTTTATTTGTACCCACCCAATCTACGTGATGAACTCCAGTCCTATGCCCAGTTAACTCAAACTATGCACTCAAATTCCCATGAGTTAGGAATTGCACTGATGATAGTAATGATGATGGTTCAAAATTCAATGGACTTGAGATGGCAGTCACTGCTTCTCACAACATTTTGTTGTTTTTTTTTTGGTGAGGACCTCAGTCAACTCGTTTTATCTTTGAGGATTTTGGTAACCTCTTGGATGATTTTTGTTATCCCTAACTTTTGCCTGAACTGTGTCATTTGAGCATACAGCCAGCGGGATGCCCCAATTTTTGCCTAAGTCTCCTTCATAGGTTTTGACTTAGCGGGCTTTTATTTTGATTTTTTTTCTTTCATTCTCTTTTTTTTTAGTGACTGCCTGGCTTAATGATTACAGTGAACCATCATTGGCGTTTGACTTGAAAGACCTCTTCGACACTTGCTTGCTGTGTGCGAAGGAACATTTGTGAACTTTGTCGAAAGGCGTCTTGAATGTTACTCTTGTATTTGAATGCACAATCCAGTTAACTGAGAACTACCCTGCCCCAGGTTAAGATTGCGGGTTTTTATTTGTAAAGAAAAGAAACTCCTACTTCAAGGCTCAAAGGGGTTAAAGAGGGGTTATCTTCCTTAATTCTCCAGTGTTTAGGAGTTGAAACAATGCCTTACATCGTTAGCAAAGTTTTGATTTGAAAGCATACTAACAGCAATTATGAGTATAAAGTATCATCATCCTCCCTCCAATCTTTGCATAATCAACAGAAAATGGACAAGAGATAAAATTTTTTTTTTTTTTGAAACAGAAAGCATTAAGAAGTAAATAGCAAACACAAATGAATTGAATCAAAAAGTTGCAAATGCTCATTTCATTAACATGAAAGTACGAACATAATTTGGAAGCAAACAGCTAGTACAAAACAAAGGAAAATGCAAACAATAAGAAACAAGATCTAATGACTATTCAACTACAAGTATGAGTTGTCTTGTCTTCAGAAAGTAGCTGAGCTGAAGTCGACTGAAGCTTCACTTGGCGTGCCCTGGCAGAGCGTTGTTCTGGACATTGGGATTGTCACGAAAGCTAAGAGTTCCAGTCTTAATTAAATCACGCACTCTAGCCTTCAGTGCATAGCAATTTTCCAAGTCGTGGCCTGCGGCACCTTCATGGAATGCACAGTGGAGATCAGATCTAAATCCAGCTGGAATAGGGTTTGGAAGAGGTAAAGGCCTTGTGGTAATCAAACCTTGCTCCACCAGACCAAGATACAGTTCAGTGTACTTCATGGGAATAGGATCAAAATGATTCCTATTACGGTACTGGTTTTTTCCTGCAGCCGGACGTTGGGGAGCTTGAGCTGGTCGTGGAGCAGTGACCGCAGTAGTGACAGCAGCAATAGTAGGGTGAACAACATATTAAGGTTGAGGACGATGCCTTCTCACTTCAAACATTACAGCGTTGGTCTGATCTTGCTTCTTCTTCTGAAATTTCCCATAGGATTTCTTCACAGCATTGGAAGATTCAACAGCCTTAGATACTTTTCCTTTCTTAAGACCTTCCTCGAGTCTTTGGCCGATAGTAGCCAAATCAGTGAAGTTGGAAGAAACACTTCCAATCATCTTCTCCCAATAAAATGGGGACAGAGTATCCATGAACATTCCAGTCAATTCTTTCTCAACCAAAGGAGGTTCGACTTGGGAAGCCAACTCTCTCCAACGCTGAGCATACTCCTTAAAAGATTCTTTCTCATGTTGAGTCATGATTTGCAGTTGACGGCGATCAGGAGCCGTGTCAAGGTTATACTTATACTGCTTCATGAAGGCATTTGTGAGGTCTTGGAAGCAGTGAATGGAGTTTTGCTCGAGACTCATATACCATTTAAGTGAGGCTCCACTCAAGCTGTCTTGAAAACAGTGGATAAGCAGTTTTTGATTTTTGACATGAGCAGTCATCTTGCGAAGATACATGACCAAATGAGCTCTTGGGCAAGAGTGGCCCTTATACCTCACAAATTCTGGAGTTATGAACTTAGGAGGTATAACAAGGTCAGACACTAAGCACATGTTGTCTGCGTCCACATTAAAGAAATCACTACCCTCAACGGCTTTGAGTCTCTTCTCTATGCTCTGAAATTGCTCTCGGACAACTTCAGGCTCAACAAAGTCTTCAGGCTCTTCACCCTGAGCACTGACAGCATTGTACTCATAGAGGGGATTCTCGAAAGAAGCTTGAACAGTCTGTGGAACAGCATGGACCACAGGTCTGGGCTCGGCGAAAATAGGAGCTTGAAAGACGGGCATAGTAGTCTGACCAATCATAGCAGTAGATGCTAGAGGTGGAGAATAGTTGTGTGGCAAACCAAACTCTGGCCAAGTTGAAGGTGGCATCTGAACTGGTGGAGGATCAGCGCTTGAAACTTCCTGGATGACAGTCCTTTGGGATTGCTCTCCCCTAGCAATCAAAACTTGAATCATCTCAGTGAGTTTGGTCACGCTTGACTTAAGGTCATCGATTTCCATTCGGACCTCAGCGTTGTGTACCTCTTGCTCTGACATCTTGCGTCTGTAGTTAGCTCTAGTCCGGTATTTGTGTCGAGGAATCAGCTTGACGACTCACAGGTGACACTGAAAGATAGAGACAGTTGGAAATGAGTAACTGGATAAACAGACGCATGCAATGAATCATGCAAAGATGCAAATGATATGCAACGCGATGCAAACAGGATGCAAAAACACATGCAGCAGGATCAAGGGTTCGAGATCACAGCATGGAGTCTGGGTAAAGAACCAACCACGGGGTGTGTACTAGGGTTACTGTATCCGCAGAGCATGGTTCTAAGAAGTTTGCAGAGTCGACAACCCATCTTTCGGATTTTATCGACTTCCCGAACGACTCGGTAATCAATAAAATTTTCAAGAGGACCTCGTCTGAGTGTAGTATCGCGTGACAATAAATTCAGAAATAGACTCCATCATGGTCACCGCACTACCTCCTAAAAGGCCAAGTGGGGTTAAAGGTAACTACGGTCCTCAGAATCACGGGCACCTAGGTCGAGAGTAGTAACGTTTTCACGAACAGATTCGTTCAACATGACTAGACTCTCAAGAGGGCCTCAACTAAGTGATGGTGTCTCAATTCAACTTTTCAGGATTCAATTCCCTCAAAGCCTCCTTGAATACCATCGTCCTATCATAAGTGCACTCAAGTCCGGGTATAGGACTTATCTCACCACTCAAAGTAACAACCCTGCATACAGAAAACCCAAGCACAATAGGCATATATACAAATATGAATATGTACAGATATACAAAATATACAAGTATACAAGCAAGAAAACACATAAATAACACAAATACAAACAAGGTGGGCTTAACCCTCTTAGGGGAATTCCCTTGTGAAGTCGCCATTTCTGTTGCGGTGAGAATCGGATATCAAGCTATTAATTAACTTGAATCACAAAACATGAAATTCACCACCGAGCTTTAATTTATCCAAAGGAAAGGGTAAAGAACGAAAACCCTAAAAAGAGAATCTAGGTTCGGGGGTTGGTTATACTAAGGGAAGGTATTAGCACCCTAAGTATCTGTAGTACTCTACAGGAACCTCTTGTAAGTATTTGTGTTATGTTAAGTTTGCTTGCTAAAGAAAAGTGCTAAGGTAAAGGACCTAGGGTATGTACACTAAGTATGCTCGCCAAGATGTCGCATCTTATGCCTACGTATCCTGACGGGAATGGAATCAGAGCATTCGTAGTTCCCCTCACAGGGGTGAGGAACTCTTGACTGTGGTCAAGGTTCCAAGGGGAAAGTAAGCACCCATGGCAAGATACTTACATAGAGTGCAGCGACTCCAAGGTTAAGGGTTAAGTTAAGTCGGAAGTAAGTGTTCATGGCAGAACACTTACATGGAGTGCGGCGACTCCAATCCTAAGGCTAGGATAAAGGTAAAGGAAGTGTCCACGGCAGAACACCTAAATAGAGCACGGCGGCTCTAATCCTAAGGCTAGGATAAAGGTAAAGGAAGCGTCCACGGCGGAACACCTAAATAGAGCACGGCGGCTCTAATCCTAAGGCTAGGATAAAGGTAAAGGAAGTGTCCACGGCGGAACACCTAAATAGAGCACGGCGGCTCTAATCCTAAGGCTAGGATAAAGGTAAAGGAAGTGTCCACGGCGGAACACCTAAATAGAGCACGGTGGCTCTAATTCTAAGGCTAGGATAAAGGTAAAGGAAGTGTCCACGGCGGAACACCTAAATAGAGCACGGAGGCTCTAATCCTAAGGCTAGGATAAAGGTAAAGGAAGTGTCCACGGCGGAACACCTAAATAGAGAACGGCGGCTCTAATCCTAAGACTAGGATAAAGGGAAGGCACGTCTCAATAGCGCGGCGGCGTGAGACAAGGGAGTGATGGATAAGGCTATCCTAAATGACGTGGCAGTCAATTATAGGGTCGTTTCCTTTGGAATGAGGTAAAAACAAAGAGACAAAGAGGAAAACCTCGAGTGCCGAGTGCAAGAGAGACAGTAATATATACAACGAATGTAACAAGATTTAAATGAAAAATGACTATTAGAAATTAGTTAAAGTGAAATATGCAAAATATCAAGATTAACTTTAAAATTAAATAAAATCTAATTAAACTAATTAGCTAATATCTAACTAAACTAATTATACTAAATTCTACTTAAAATTAGTTAAACTAAATTCTAACTAAAACTAAAATCTAATTAAAAACTAATTGAATTAAATTCTAATTGAAACTAATAAAATTATAATCTAAAAACTAAATAAATTAAATTCTAATTAAAATCTAATTCACTAAAAGCTAATTAAAAACTAAATTTTAAATAAAATCTATTTAGTCTAAATCCTAATTGAAATAATTAAATTAAATAAAAAAAGATTATGAAATGTTATGCCCGGTGTATAGAAGCAAAAAGGACCCAGAAAGCAGCATCCCATGACAGAATGGGTCAGGTGGTGATGGGTCGGGTCATCCTACCCGTTTTGCTTAGAAATCACGGTTCAAAAGAACCCTAGATCCCAAATGCTAATGGCTAATTGAAGCAGAATCACAAACCCAGTCTTTTTCCATCCTTCTTTCTCACACGTTATCTTCTTCCTCTCATCATCTCTCGCTCTCTCGCCATCATCTCACTCGCCATAGCTCTCTCAAAACTCTCGCACGAATGCCCCTCTCGCTCACGAGGCCTTCGTTTCACATTCCTACTCTTTCTCATGAAATCTTTGCGGCTCAAACTCTCTCCTTACTCGTCTCCGCTCGATTCACCGAGATGGGAAAATTCCACCGTACCGAACAGCACCTCCGGCATCGGCGGAAAGCAACAAGACAAACAATTATCACATCATCCTTAGATTTGAATAGTTCCTCCAGGCGTAGCTTTCGAATTAAATTACCGACACAACCGACAACAACGCGACAATCATTGAGGAGTCGAAAAGAAGACATACAGTGGTTCAATCGGGTACGAATTTGTGTCGTTCTACTCCGTACGTTGCTTTTCCATTTTCGTCTTGTCCTGATTCAGTTTGATTCACGCAAGCTTGGTTCGTCGCCTTTGAATGTGTTTTGTCTCAGGGAAAGATATGAGGTGTTCGATAGAAAGAGGTTTCAAGGTGAGTGAATGAAGGTTAGGAGAACAGGTTCAGTGAGGAACAAGAGAGGGTCGTGTGTTGATTGGGTTTGAACAGAGGTGCGGTGGTGGTATATTGTTTTTGTTGTGAAGATGAAATGTGGTCACTGATGATGAGGTTTAGAGAAAAAGAGACGGGGTATGATGATGATGTTGAGGTTGTTAAGAGGTGGGAGTCGCAACAGAGAGGAAATCGTGTGTGTCTTGAGTATGCGTGGATTGGTTTCTGGTTTTATTACTACGAAGTAAGGTGGATAAGGGTGATGATGTAGAGTCTTAGCAGAAGCAAATGATTGGAGGGTCTGTGGTTCTGTTTATGAGAGGTATGGAGAGTTTTATGTGTTCATGGAAGAAGGTTACATGAAGGTCAGTGGAGTTGAAATGGAGGGCTCCTATGGCTTGTGAGTTAAGGGATTGAGGGTGAAGTGAAAATGAGAGAATCCCCAGAGAACAATATGGAAGGTAAGGGTCTCACAAGTTCCTCCCTCCTGCTTCCTTTTTTTTCTTTTTATTCAGAACTTCCTTCTTTTTAAAACATGTTAAGGCTTCTCTGTTAAGTTTTCAAGTACATGAGGTTTGTTTGGTAGCTTGTGACAAGTCTCCTTCATGACAGGTTTGTGATACAGGTTTTAGCAGCACGAGAGTTGTTTAGGTCAAAGCTTAGGAATGCAGAGTGTTGTCGTTGTTGGTCAGAATTGAGGTACAGGCTTGGGAGATTTATTTTGTGAAAATTTTGGAGTATCATGAAGCAAGCTTGATGGAGCAGGCTGAAGAATTGTTGTTGTCGCGTGTGGGAAGCAAGTTCTGTTTTGGAGTGGTCAAGGGTGGTATGTGGTTTTCGTACGGTTCGTAGCAGCGGGAAAGTGGCCCAAGTCTTGGTAGCAACTTTGGTAGCAGATAATTGCAATACCTTTTTTTCATTTTGTTGTTATGTAATATAAATAAAGAGAAATGGATTCTATTTTTTTATGATTTTCCTTTTTTAGAACAAAGACCCGAATATAGACTAAAAGTAAAATATAAACTTAAAAATCAAAAATTTAAATTTAAATTAAGACTAAACTAAATCAATAAAACTTAATTAGAAAAAGTTTAAACTAAAACTGAAAGGGAACTAAATTACAAATAGCTTGATTAAACTAAACTAAATAAAAAAAAGCTAAAGTTAAAATTAAACTAAGTTGAAAATAAACTAAATTAAAAACTAACTATATAAAAAATAATAAACTAAACTGAAATTAAATTAAAATCAACTCTAAATAAATTTTAAGGTAATAAAAATTTAGTTTAAAATAGGATGATAAAAATGCCTAAAAAAATGGTATGATTAATGAGATGTGTAATTGAAAAATGCGAGAACAGAGACCGACTTAAAATGATATGCAGACGATCAGAAAATCTGAGGGTAAAATTTGGGGTACAACACTCAACACTGAGTTAAAGTTTTCCCCTTTAGGACAAATCCCTCATAAAGGAAATTATGGCATTGCTAGATTCACATATCTCAGTTGAAGTAACCCTCCTTTATAAACAGTCGCCCAACAGTTGTGATTAACAGACAAAATGTCTCCCTTTAGAGATGACAAATTCTCTCTAAGTCAAACCTTTAGCTTCAATCTTGGCCTTTGAACAAGACACAAATAAACCTTTTAGCTTCAATCTAAGGCTTTGAACAAGACACCAAAACACCTTTTTCCTCCCATAGAATAGGAGGAACTATGATTGCTCTGATTTCCCTGTGTCTTTAAGTGGGAATACGTAGGCATAAGATTGTGAAATCTTAGCGAGCATACCAAACAAAAACTCTAGGTCCAGTACCTTCATACCAATCAAAACTGAGGTCCAATACCTCACCAAAATCATCAGAACTCACTCTCTCTCTCAAACTTTTCCCAAACCATTTCTGGATAAACAACATCAAGTACAAAGCAGAACCTAAAACTATCAACCTGTGGATAACCACATATAGGATGGGTAACTTACAACTCCCCATTGTATAACCTGACCCCAAACTCCCCGAATCTCTTTAAGTGTTTGTTCAGTTAAACATTCACGTGCAAGGTTAGTTTGATATAACTTCCCTTTCCCTTCTAGCTTCACGGGATAAATAAGAAATCAGAAAGTAGCACCCAACTCCTCCTCATTTAAGAAGGACACCATTCTCTGCGATAAGGTGGTCGCATCACCGACAAAAATCGCACGCTACAGTAAAATGGCGACTCCATTGGGGAGTCATTTTGTCTGTTTAGGATTATAGACTAGAATTCTTAAGAGGTCTAGGATGTTAGTTTTAGGAATCATACTATATATATCACTTTTCCTACTTGATATCCGTGTTTATTTTTCTGCTAATGGGAATGCGAGTGATGTCGCATGTGGAAAGTTTGAGTGATACCTAAGATAGGTGATGGCAGAGACAGGCGGTCTTATAGGAAGTGAATTCCGAATAAGTTGTCCCGGTAGACCATCAAATCAGTGGAGATACCCTTTGCGGATTCAATGTCTAAGGACTTCGGTTGTGAAAGCAGATTGTCCGATTGTGGTATCCATGAAACTGAGGATTTAGTTGACAGTAACCATGTGGCTATTTAGTAGTGCGGTAGCTATCGGAAATAGTTGTCACGCGATACTACACTCAATTGAGATTGCCCTAAGATGCTACAGCTCGCTCGGGTGAACCAGCCTGCTGTTGTTATCCCAAGGCGGGTCAATGATTTTGAGTACAGGTACAAAAATTCACCATAGTACAACCTTGGGGGATGGGTAGAGCCATGACTCCATGCTCGTGACGCTGAACCTTTGAACCCATGTCTTTTCTATGTTTTGTGGGTTGTATTCATGCATTCATTTAAAAACTTTTAAACAAAGAAAAAAATCTTCTTTTCTAGTCTCTCTTTTTCAAATTAAACTAAAACAATGATCGCAAATATCAGAGAAAAAGATTGCGTTATGGATTTCGGTAGAAGGAAGACGCACAAGTACACCTTCAAAGTTCCAAAACTAGAGGATTTAATAAGGTTGGCAAGGATGATCACCAACCCTGATGCTTTCAGAGCTAAATACAGAGGACTACTGTCTCTATTAAGGGTCCATGTAGTTAAGGGAATCCTATCTAGGCTAATTCAGTTCTACGATCCAGTTTATCACTGTTTCACGTTCCCGGATTATCAACTAGCACCAACACTGGAGGAGTATTCTCACCTGATTGATTTACCCATCACTAACCAAGCTCCGTTTTCTGGACAGGAAGAAATTCCAAAAGATCAAACCATTGTAAGAGCAATCTATTTGGACGAGTCATAAGTCGGGACTCACATGACCATTAAGGATGGAATTCAAGGTTTACCGGCCAAGTTTTTGGTAGAGAAAGCCCTATACTTTGCCAGTATAGGAAATGTTACTGCTTTCGAAGATATCTTTGTTCTACTCACATACGGGTTATTCTTTTTTCCCAACATAGATAACTTCGTCGATACCAATGCCATTAAGATATTTCTTATTGGAAACCCCGTACCAACCTTGCTCGCAGATGCTTATCATTCTGTACACTTAAGGAATTTGTACGCCAGAGGAATGGTCACATGCTGTGTACCCTTACTTTACAAGTGGTTCATTTCCCATTTACCTAAGTCTGCTGCTTTTTGGGATCATAAGAGTACTCTACGTTGGTCACAGAGAATCATGTCTCTTACCAACTCTGATATAGATTGGTACAATCGAATCTATGACAGGATAAGGATCATTGACGAATGTGGAAATTTCCCTAATGTACCCCTCATAGGAACTAAAGGAGGAATCAACTATCATCTCATTTTAGTTCGCCGTCAACTCGGATACCCGATGAGACATATCCTGCGTAATGTTCATCTGGAAGGTCTTTTCTTCAAGGAAGGATAAAATGACAGGGCACTAAAGACAGAAATAGTGCATGCCTGGAAACATGTTCACAGGAAAGGAAGAGAGTCTTTAGGAAAACCAGATTATGTCTCTGTGGAACCTTATCTCCACTGGGTACAAACTAGAGCTCTCAAGCTGAGGATGCCTTACCCCCATCAAGAGGTTCTTCCGCTAAAGGAATCTATCCTTTATTTTATGTCTGATGCGGAAAAACTCCAGGTCACTCTCAATAAAGTTCAACGGGAAAAGAAATATTTGAAGAACAAGTATCGTATTCTCAATGTGGAGTGTACCAAAATACAGCAACTATTAAAAGAAAAGGACGCTTTGATTAGGATATTAGAGCAACATGTTGTAGAAAGTCAGGAAGACCGAAGAAATTTGCTCGCTCCTTTCACTTGGCAAAGGACTGACAACCCGACAACGGCTCAAGAGCCCTGGTCAAAGAAGAGGAAAATACCAGAACCAGCACCTGAGCTCTCCTCAGAGAGGACTCAGGATCCATAAGCTTAGACTTTTCATTTTACAACACTTTGTAAAATACTGTATTTCCATTTTCGCAATCTTTCAAATTCAATAAAATGGGGTTTCCCCACTGTATGATATTTGCAATCTATTTGTTGAAGTTTCTTTTGATTAAACATAATAATAAATACATCATTGCATATCATTCATCATTCTCACATAACGCATTCTTCTTACCTTCGAATCTCACGTATGTGTCACGATTCTAGAGTTAAACTGTCTCACTCGTACAATACTCGGGCCAATCGACAAAAGAAAATGGGCAATCTCGAGGAAGAGAACAGGGAGCTGAGAGAAGAAATCGACGCTCTGAAAGAAGATCTGAGGAAACTTCATAGTGACATGCAATCTCTGGCAACAACTCAGAGGCAACAACCAAGGACTGTGATCTCAGAGATCATATCTACGCCTATAGTGGAAACATATGATCCGCGGTACAACATGCCTAAAGATCGTCCCTGGGGTATGCCACTCAACTTTATCCCTGAAGGATATATTCCGCCGGTCACGGAAGATCCAGAAACTGCAGCAGGAACCGCTGGGCCTGAAGGTTACAAACTTCGGGAAAGCGAAGATGCAAG
This sequence comes from Lathyrus tuberosus, assembly GCA_022829125.1. Classification (NCBI taxonomy): domain Eukaryota; kingdom Viridiplantae; phylum Streptophyta; class Magnoliopsida; order Fabales; family Fabaceae; genus Lathyrus; species Lathyrus tuberosus. The sequence continues at coordinate 607,794 of JALAZF010000829.1, forward strand.
GATCATGACAGCAACTCCTGAAGGTTACAAACTTTGGGATAGGGAAGCACCAAGGGTCATCGTCGTAATGTTTATACCACAACCAGTGGTACACACTATCCCAGAAGGACAGATTCCACAAATACTCTCTGGTGGAAACGAAAGTATGTACGACAGAATGAATGAGTTCTAGGAGCAATTTCAGGAAATGCAGAAGGAACTGCATGCCATTCGCGGTCAGGATTTATTTGGAAAGGACGTCGCAGACCTCTATCTGGTCCCTAATGTGAAAATCCCGCACAAATTCAAGGTGCCTGACTTTGAAAAATACAAGGGCAACTCTTTCCCTCAAAGTCATTTGGTGATGTACGCTCGAAAGATGTCAACTCAGACAGAGAATCAACAGCTACTGATCCATTACTTCCAAGATAGCTTAACCGGTGCCGTACTCAAATGGTACATGGGTTTAAACCGCACTAAGATCGTCACTTTCAGAGATCTTGGCACTGCCTTCATTCAGCAGTACAAGTATAACCTAGACATGGCACCAGACAGAGATCAACTTAGAGCAATGTCGCAAAAGGACAAGGAAACTTTTAAGGAATATGCTCAGAGATGGCGTGAAATTGCCGCCCAGATTTGTTCCCCTCTTGAGGAAAAAGAGATGACAAAGATCTTTTTGAAAACCTTAAGTTCATTTTACTACGATCGAATGGTCGCCAGTGCGCCCAGTGACTTCACCGAAATGGTAAACATGGGAGTAAGCCTTGAGGAAGCAGTCCGAGAAGGACGTCTAGTCAAAGATACAAGACCATCAAGCAGTACCAAAATATACGGTAGTGCTATCCCTAAGAAAAAAGAGCAAGATATTGGTAATATCTCTCTCGGAAAGCAAAGGCGAAGGTATCAACCAGTAGCAGCGGTAACTCCTGCTATCAACCCTGCGCCTGTTCCAGCGTATCAACCTCAGGTTGCTCAGAGCCAACCAAGTCAACAACAATATCAGCAAAGGACACAACAGCCTCTTCAGCAGGCTCGTCCACAGTACAACAATAATAACCATACAACGCGACCACCAGGGTTTGACCTTATACAGATGTTGTACGCAGAACAGTTTCAACTATTACTGATCAAGGGGCACGTCCAAACCAGGTCTCCTCATACAGTACCAGAAAATCTGCCTTTTTGGTTTAAAGCGGATCAAACTTGCCCTTACCATCAAGGAGGACCAGGGCATAACATAGAAAACTGTCTCATCTTCAAATCCGATGTGCAGAAGCTTGTCAGGAACGGGGTCTTATCCTTCAAGGATACAAATCCAAATGTTCAGACGAACCCGTTGGCTCAAAACAAAAAGGCCGCTGTAAATTTGATAGAGGACGAATTTAACCACAGTTATCAAATTCATGATGTACTCCTATTAGGAACCAATCTGGTCAAGATGCATTGCAGACAGAGCGGGTACGGTCATGTACCGCCTCATCAATATCACCAGTGTGATATATGCTCAAAGAATAATCAAGGATGTTTCGTAGTGCAATCAACTATACAAGAACAGATAGATCTAGGATGGATCCAAGATCATCGAATCCGTGAGGTCAACATGACTTATACGAATTCTAACACCATCCAGAACCACAACATTCTAGCAATGAATGTCAACTTGGTGGCAATGCACTCAAGGCAAAGTCAACATCATGAGTTGCCACGACACGATTACAATTCCTGTCCGATCTGCTCAATAAACAATCAGGAATGCTCTTTCGTACAAGAGGCCCTCCAACGTCAGATGGATCTCGGATGGATTCAAGATTACCATGATAGATGTAGCCATCAAGTCAATATGATTCAAATCTTTGATATTCGCTTGATGAATATCGGTCTGGTAGAATTACACGCTAAGAAAGTCAGGTTCGGTTTTCTGGCTTCGCATATTTATCTAGACTGTAAGGTGTGTTGTAAAGACGACCAAGGATGTGCACTTGTTCAGAGAACACTTCAACACTTGTTGAACCACTAGTGGCTTCCGATCTACTTAGATGAAGACACACAACAAATCAGTATGACTGACGGGAATCCTACTAGGCATCAAAGTCAGGATGTTCGCTCAATGGAAACAGATCTAGTGAGGTTGCACTGCATACAAAGAGGACGTGGCCGAGTGTGTCACTCCTGGGATTTTCATCCAGGTACAAATGCGAAAGTGGCGCGAAAACAGAGTCGTCAGCAATGTGTATTTATCCCAAGAGAGGGAAAGGAAACACTGCGTAAACCTGAAGGGAAGGAAAAAGCATGGTCTCGCGATCAAGAGAAACGGGTAAGGGAGTCGGTTACACGAGGGGAAGGTATTAGCACCCCCACGCGTCCATCGTACCCGATGGGATCCATGCTTGTTATGTCGATCAAAGGGTGTCATCATCTGGAGCTCCGCTGCTACTGGAAACGAGAAGGAACGGGAACGGAAGAGAACGAAGAAACGGGGAAGAAAAGAAAAAGAAGTGACTCGATAGGACATCGCTCGTCCTACGCCTACGTATTCCCTTGTGCAATGGGAAAGTCAGAGTCAACGTAGTTCGGACACGAAGTAGGGGGGGAGGTTGCTCGTCGAGATATCGCATCTCGTGCCTATGTATCCTTAATCGGACGGGAAAGAGGAATCAGAGCAAACGTAGTTCGACCTAACGAGGTCTTAGTGTTTTTTATGAGCGACGTTAAGTTCGCGTCCGGCAGTTAGGGTCAATGCCTGTTTGCGACAAAACGGAAAATAACGTGCCCTTTTCTGAAAATGAGTTTGAAACTTAACGGTCCCGAAGGATGAAAAAGGTTTGAGTTTGTTTTGTGTTTTTTAGACAGAAGTGGATTGAAGTTAGTTCGTAACTTACATTGCACAAAGTCTACCATGCGGGAACGAGTGAGTCGCATGGTCGCCCCCAAATGGGAAGTATGCTAAACACTCTAGAAGAGGAGGGGAGACCCCCGTTCTTCATTTCCTACACTTAAGGCTCGAGCGCAATTGCGTCATATTTATTAAGTGTTTTAGGAATGTTAAGAGATGAGAAGAGAGGACTCAAAGGAAAAGAAAAACACTAAGGGGAATTTTATCCTAATGTTGTCATGCAATGGTGGCCCTAAGGTCGAGGTAAGAAGGGAAACATCTACCTAAGTTAGCATGCAAAAGCTAAACGGAAACGAGAAACGAAACGAAAAGACAGCGGCTACGACAGTGCTCTAGCACCTGCAAAGTAATAAAAAGCAGCACACAAACAAGATAGCTTTCAACAGCACACAGTTCAGCACAAAAAGAGGTGTGAAAAACCAAGCAGCAGCACATATAACAGCACGTATGCACAATGACAGCAGTGAAAACAGGGCAGCATGCAATACATTGGAAAATGATGCAATCATGGCATAACGAGCATGTATCAAGCATCACACATTCATCAATCAATCATGATTACAATCTCACCACACACCATAGTGAACAAATCTTGAAAACATCATGAGATAATTCACAACATTAAGCACATGAACAAGTCAAGTCAAGTATGCCTCTCATGAAATTAAATGCAAGCAAGCATGCACAACACAACAACTTCCAGCAACACCGGCAATAGTTCACAATTAACAAGCTCAAGGAGTGTGTGCAAAGTGTTCATCACTTCAAGAAAACAACAATGCAACTATGAACATTCACGAACAAAACCAAAAGTTACGTGTCGAAGAATCGTGTTCATGCAAAGGTGTGAGGTGCAACATCATCAAAACAGTCCACAAACATGTGTCATATCAATCCATGAAGATTAAAAGTGACACGGGATTGAAACATGCTCAAAAATGCACAAAAATTCCACTATGCATCAGTGTTAATCGGTTAACCAAGTGTGTTAACGGATTAACAACTCCAAAAAATAGCAAAAATAGCAAAATACACTGGTTAACCGATTAACTAACTTGTACTGCAATTGGTTAATCGGTTAACCCTGTTACAGCAGCAAAAAAATTAGTTTGAAAATCACTTCCAGCAGCAAAATCACTTATGCAAACATCTCCAATGATCATGTAATCAACAATGCACGAAAATTAGGTTCAAACACAGTATTCAAACATCAATTAGATCCAATAATCATCAACATCCAGAATCAAATTCAAGCAAATGGATCAAAAATCAACAACAACCAAAGATCTACATTGCAAAAGTTATAAATAAGCTAAATCAAGTATAGATCTAAGGAAAACCACCCTACAAAGCTGAGATTTGCTTTGGTAAGTGTTGCAAACGAAAATTGATGAATCCAAGCAAGAAATCCAAGATCCTATGAGCTCCTAGCAAGCAAAAGCTGAAAATCCAAGCAATAAGCTAACAATGCTCCAAAATCACTTCAAATAAGCACTTCTGAAATTTCAGATCTAGATCCAAACGAAAATCACCAATGGAAAGCAACAATGGAGTGATGATGAGAGGCTTTAGCTCAAGAATTAACAAGTTCCAATGAAGAACTTGTTAATCTCTATGGAAGAGCTTTGAGTGTGGTTGAAAATGGAGGTTGAGAGTGAAAAAGTGAGAGAGAATTGAGAGAATTCTGAAAATTGATATTGGAAAAATGATCTAGGTTTTAGAGGTTTGGAATGGATCAGATTAAATAACCCCTAGGTTAGGAGTTAAGTTTGGGTTTGGAGTGAGGATAAGTGGGTGGAAATTGGAGTGAAAAATGAATTAGGAAAGGAAATGTGGAGTTGGAGTGGAAAGAATTTGAATTTTTGAATGGAAAATCTCTCTCTCTCTAGATCCTTCTACTGGTGTGAAAATAAAATTGGTGATTAAAATTTGAATCCAAAAATGCAGCGCTGAAAAATGAAGGAAATTGGCAAAATTCACAATGGTTAATCGGTTAACCAAATGTGTTAACCGATTAACACTGGAGAAATTTGAATTTTTTGCGCCAAAAGGAGGGAAACTTGGATCGCCTGATTCCACCTGTTCTGAGCCACAATAGACCTCTGAAACTTGCCATTAGATATCACCACTGGAACACACTTGAAATATGTTGTGGAATGTGCTTCGCATTCGGAATAAACTGCTGAAGACGACTGTCTGGTGCTGAATAACTGATCAAAAATTGTCTGCCAGAGTTTCTGATCATCAAATTGTCTAATGAGCAAAATAAATGCATCAAAAGACTTTGAAAACCGTCTGCTTGGCTCTGCATACTGCTGAAAATAATACTGGAGCTGATAACACCATGAGCGGCTGGAAACTACCTTGATCCCATGCCCAAAAGAAACATGCAAAATGCAAAAATGACAATGCAAATGAAACTGAAGCATAAGCCAAAAAAGGGGTAAAACAACAGGGCAAATTTTGAGGTGTTACAGCTGCCCCTATTCAAACTTCTTGGATCCGAGGGTATAATAGCAACGGCTTTCAGACAATCGGGATACACGGAGATTGAATACCAAAAGAAACCTAAAATTTGCAACCTGTGGGTCCATCTTACCCGATGGGATCCACACTTGCTGCTTCAATCAAAGGGTGTAAGAAAAGGCTACTGGAAAAGGAACTGCTAGCTGGAGAACTGGAAAAGGAAAGGAGAGAGAAAGAGAAACAAATGTAGGGAAAATAAAAGAAGTGCTCGAATGGGCCCTACCGCACTGCCTACGTATCTCATCGGGAACATGAGAATCAGAGCGACGTAGTTCCCCTCAGCTAAGGGAAAATGGTTTGTGTTTTTTAGTGGAATACGTCAACGTTCGCGTCCTAGCAGTTTAGGTGTTGTAGCTCGCTATATGGAGACTTAGGCGTTACCTGTTGGCGGTAGAACGGACATGACGAGTCCTTAAGGAATGAGTGAAAAAGATGAGAAGAGAATCGTTTGTTTGTTTTTGTCTTTTAAGAAAGAAGTGTTGATTGTTTTTGTGTTTTGTAACACATATTGTATTTAAGTCCTTCATGTAGGATCGAATGCCTCACATATCGACCCAAGACGGGACATACGCTAAACATTCTAAGAAAGTGAGCGAAGACCCCTCACCTCCTTATTCTCATATAAAAGGCTCAAATACAATATTTGTTATGCCTTTATTAAGTGTTTTTTACTTTTATTTCAAGATGAGAAAGAGAGACTCAAATGGAGCAAAGGTGAAACTAAGGGGACTAAGACATACCCTAATGTTAGCATGCTTGAAGGCTCCTATGGTTAATGAGGTTTAAGAGACCTAATCCTAAAAGAAAGGAGAAGAAGATTGAATTAAACAACTCACTTCTAAAGTAGAAGATGAGTTATAACTCAAAAGGGAGAAGAAAGAAGTTATTCAAGGAAAGCATGTCAATGCTTATCATGATCACAAGTTGAATTATTAAAAGAAATAAGAGAGGATGAAAGAAACAAGTGTATGTGGAAGCATATCCACACACTTACTTACCCTTAGCACCTACATGAAAAAGTTAGTTCAAAACTATTTACAAGTAGTGAAATAAGGAAAGGATAACAAGTAGTGATCAAACAAATTAAGAACCAATGAATAAAGATCCTAAGAGATGAAACTCAATCAAGGTCAGAACCTATGTCCAAAGGATACTCTCTAATGTTAGGATATCAAACATACACCAACAATGCACAATCAACGATCCTAAACATCAAAGAAGTGCACTATGGAAGTGAAAGATGAAGAATGAGTGGAAATGCAAAGTGATCATGCATTAATGCTTCACAAAAGAACAAAGTCAGAACCATACATAATTTGTCAATGTCTTAAGATACACATGGATCATCATACAAATCATGAATAAAAGGATACAAGTAGGAGAAATAAGATGAAGAAGAAGTAAGTATAAGAGAGACATGTTCAATTAGGTGCACAAAGTGACATATTAGAAGATGCATAACATGTAACATGATTAATGAATGCATATGGGTAGTGGTATAACATTGATGAGAGGCAAATAGCATGAGGAAATGTCATACAAAATGCACACATGAAGCATATAGAGCATAAGAAGAGAAGATGCAAGAATTCATGTCAAACTTTCAAGTTACAATGCATAAACTCAAATCAAATGCAAACACAAGTCAACGTGACCTATAATGAAACTAAGATAACCTATAATATCATACAAATGACATATAAAATATGCACAAACAATCATCAAATGGTGGCATAAATGCATCATCAAAACATGTTAGAATGAAGTAGAATAATGGTCATACATGTAACTTCAAGTGCAAGGCATTAAACAAATATCAAAGTATATGAGAAAATTGTAAAATTAAGTCCTAAACAATCCAAGTCAGAAGCAACACATTCATAAAAAAAGTCAAGGCAAAACTCAAAAGAAAAGTGCCTCAAAAGGCCTCCTGAAACACATTATAACACACCACAAGAAAGTGCAAAGATGAACATACCAACATGTGATAAAATGACTTTAAAAATCAAAAGAAAATTTATTTAAATGCTTTAATGTGTTATCTAATCAATTCAAAAAGAATGAGTCAAAAACAGTGTGTGAAATGAGAGAAATAAAACATACAAATTCAAGTGTCAAAGAAAAACCTTATTCAAAAAGACATTTATGGAAAATTATGAAATTATGACATAAAATCAATAAAGTCAGAATCAAAAATAATGGAGAATTAGTTAAATGCATAAAGAACACACATGAATTAATTTGGGATTTTTAGAGTTTATTTACTATTTTTAAAATAAGGAAACCAAACAGATATGGAAAAAGAAAATAAAAATGTGAAAGAAATGGTAAGGGGTGTGCAGCGAAAGCAAACAACAAGTTAAAATGAAGATTGGGCCCAGATAGGGGTGTGCAAATAGAAATTAGGACCCAGTCCAATTACACGTGTGCTTGTGTATGATAGAGTGTATGATCAGTTAACATGTGATTCAATCATAGCCACACAATCAGGTCAACCAAGATCAATTATTAAAGCATGCTATGCCAACAGTCCATGAGGCAAGCACATGATAATTCTCCTACACGCGCGCACACACAATCAATTCAGACCAAAATAAAGGCACGTGATAAGCAACACGTTCATTAATGTGTTGGCACAATATTAAACGTAGGATCAAATGAATCAAACGGCCATGATATAAAAATGGAAAAACCCTAGCATTAAACCTCACCGACCGGAGAAGGACCTCCAGCCACTCTCCGCCACCTGTAACTTTTACATCTCCCCAGAAATCAACAAAAAGAATACCATTCGAAAGCTGAAGTTATGGAGATTAAGAATATGGCTTCAAAACTCACAAATCACATGAACACAGAGAATCGAACACATCAATTCTTGCCCTAATTTCTGAAACTATGCATCTAACATGCCTATCAACTAGAAGAATTCAACATAGCTTCTAATAAGCTCAAATCAACATGAAACAAATTATAATCAGTGAAAAAAAAAGTTGAGAAAAAGGAACCTGAGATTTGGAGAAACTTTGGATCTTCAGAAATCCAGAGATGAACACTTGAACTCTGGAACTCGTTGAGCAAAATAAATGCTACTTGACCTTGAGAATAAGAAGAAAAGTTGAATCTGAGATTGAAGATAATGGAGCTTTTCAATGCTTCAGTGATGTGATCTTGCTTGATGGTGAAGATTGATGAAAAAACAATGGTGAATAATGGTGAATTCGTGTGAAGAGAGAGAGAAAACTCAGAGAGAAATCTTGAGAGCTGAAATTGTGAAGTGTGAAAAAATGAGAGCCAGAATCCAATTTTTTTTGAAATTGTGAGGGTGTTTGAATTATATATGTTGGGTTAGTTGCTTAAACCATGGTTAAATGAGTTGGTCGAATGAGTTCAAGGTGGGTTAAGTGAGTCCACCCTAACTAACCGAGTCAAGTTAGTTAGGGGTGAGTTTGAGAGTGAAGTTAGGGTGATGGTGAGCTCATGAAGTGTATGGTGGAGCTGAGAAATGAAAGGGGGTGATGGTACTGATGTAGCAGCAAGGAAACTTGTTGAACAAGTTTGGCATTTCCTTTTCCATGTATGGTGAAGCATGGCATGCATATGATGTAAGGGAATGTTGGACTTAAAGAGGAAAAGGTGGACTAGTGTGGGATGTATGCGAGTGACTTGAATTAATCCAACAACAATGTTATTTTTCTGATTTTGTAGCAGCACCATGTTCAATGGAAATGTGGGAGTTTGAGGAGGAATATCTCTATGTTTATGGCATGAAATAATGAGATATTTGTGGCATTAGAAAGAGGAAATATGATAGAACATGATTGGTGTTGAAATGAGATCAAATAGAGGTTGGTAAGATGGTGTAAAATGGCTTAAAACATAAAGGTTCAAAACTGGTGCATGGGCGTGGCAAGTTGGTAGGTTGGCATGGCAACATGACTTGGAAAATTCAGTATGAACATATCAACTTGGGACCATCATAACTCCATTATAACTTGCTCAAATGGAAAAATGTCCAACATCAAAGTTGAAGAGGGCATTGAGATGAACAACTTTGATGTTAAACATTTTTTCATTTAGAGCTTCCATCATTGGGAAAAGTAGCTTGACATTCTGCCCACCATGTGTTTGATGAAATTATGGCGCATGGGCCTGAACTTGCCTTGCCATGACTTGGTTTTTGACCTAGTTTTATCAAACTTTGATTGATCATAACTCCCTCAATTTTGATCCAATGGAAGAGTTCTTTATGTGGATTTGAAGCTTAGAATGTGAATTGTAATTGGCTCAACTTGGGCCTGAAGTTTGGAGCTTTTATCATGGAGAAAGAATGCCTCAAAGTGTGGTGTAAAATGGTCCAAACTTGCCATTTTTGGAAACCCTAAATTTCCAAAAATGGAAACTTTGTACATTTCTTGATTTTTCATGATTCTTCCATCATTTCTTGATCAAATCTTGTCCAATGACCATATGTAACTTGAATTTCATGAATTTGACCTTAAAAAGTCAGGAGTTGACTTTTTCACTGCACAGTTGACTTTTTCCCCAATTTTTTGATTCTCAAACAACTGATCAATTGAACCTCTTCTGAAATGAACCAAAGGCCAATCTTCCATACTTAGATACTTGACATCATGTAGAAAACATTGAGATCAAGTTTGAATCAGAATTTCATCAGGAGACCACTTGAATCCAAAACCCTAATTTGGATTGTTTTTGATAGGAGATAATGCACTGCCCAATCTTCTTGATGAATTCCCATCTTCCAATGACTTGTGAGATCATTTGGGATGATATATGATGTAGGGGACCTTTGAGGCTTATTTGAAGACCCTTGGCTCTTATTCTCTTGCTTTGAATGACCAACACTCTGAAGATCACTGATCACATGCCCTTATGCAATATGTATGCTCTGAGATGCAAATAAGATCTAAATGCAATGCAATGAAACATAAGCCAGTAAAAGCTAAAAAGCAAGAGGGAAAATTTTGAGGTATTACAACTGCCCCTATTCAATCAACTGTGAATCTGAATGGGTGAAAGCAATGGCTATCAGGAATTCAAGATACATAGGGATTGAATACCAAAATAACCGAAAAAATTTGCGCTGTGTGGGTAAAAAGAATGGATATATGACAAACACAACAGTTGTGGGAGAATATAAATGTGACAAAGAGTCCAGAACAAGTGAAATCCAAAGAAGGCCTGTCGGGAACGGTTGGAGTCTAGATTGTGCCTGTCGGGAACGGTTAAGGTGCGCCTGTCGGGAACGGCTAAAGTTTACAACCTATGGTTACCTATTGAGAATGGTAAACGGGCTAGTCGGGAACGGTCAAGGTGAGCCTTTCGGGAACGGCTAAATTTGAAAACCTATGGGTTACCTATCGGGAACGGTAAATGGGCCAGTCGGAAACGGCTAGGTTTAAAACTCAAAGGGCGCCTGTCGGGAACGGCTAAAGTTTAAAACCTATGGTTACCTATCGGGAATAGTAAATGGGCCAGTCGGGAACGGTCAAGGTTTAAAACTCAAAGGGCACCTGTCGGGAACTGTTAAAGTTTAAAACCTATGGTTACCTATCGGGAATGGTAAATGGGCCAGTCGGGAACGGCTAGGTTTAAAACTCAAAGGGCACCTGTCGGGAACGACTAAAGTTTAAAACCTATGGTTACCTATCGGGAATGGTAAATGGGCCAGTCGGGAACGGCTAGGTTTAAAACTAAAAGGGCGCCTGTCGGGAACGGCTAAAGTTTAAAACCTATGGTTACCTATCGGGAATGGTAAATGGGCCAGTCGGGAACGGCTAGGTTTAAAACTCAAAGGGCGTCTGTCGGGAACGGCTAAAGTTTAAAACCTATGGTTACCTATCGGGAATGGTAAATGGGCCAGTCGGGAACGACTAGGTTTAAAACTCAAAGGGCGCCTGTTGGGAATGGCTAAAGTTTAAAACCTATGGTTACCTATCGGGAATGGTAAATGGGCCTGTGGAACGACTAGGTTTAAAACTCAAAAGGCTCCTGTCGGGAACGACTTAAGTTTAAAACCTATGGTTACCTATCGGGAATGGTAAATGGGCCAGTCGGGAACGGCTAGGTTTAAAACTCAAAGGGCGCCTGTCGGGAACGGCTAAAAGAATCCTATCGGGAATGGTTCCAAGAAACTTGTAAACTGAGAGATATGACTCTGTGGGGAGAAAAATGATGAAACCCTTGTACTGCTTTAAAATGTTTGCTGGGGAATGAACGAGGTGTTTGTTATGGCTTTGTCAATATGATATAAGGGGTAAAATTTTGGGCTCTCGTACGAGGTATCAAAACTGGCCTATGCTTCACATGCATATGTTTGAATTTTTCCATGGCGTAATGCTCCATCTCGGATGGAAATGCTACGCGTTTTTGAGGAAGCAATGGTTACTATATGCAAAATGCAAAGAGGTCCTCAGCAAAATAAATGTTGAGGAAAGGTAAGTAACTCTGCTGGGGATAATGAGTTTTCAACAAACTCTGCTGGGGAGAACCACTTCAGAGTGTCTCGTGCTAGGGAATGCCCCTTGAGAGGATTTTACAGAAGACCAAGCATCTTCAAACTCTTGGACAAATATCGAGACTTGAGCTAGGATGCAGTAATTGAGAGGTTACTCTACTGGGGCTAATAGATTTGGAACACGTCATGCCGGGGAATCTTCAAGATGCTCCATGCTTGGGGTGGTCAACCACTTGCTTTTGGCCCATGATACCAGGCTGATCTGAAGAAAACGTCCCAAGAGGATTTTACAGAAGATTCGACATCTCCAAACTCCTGGCCACTTACTGAGTCTTGAACATTAGCTGCGAGGTCATTCTGCTGGGGAATTTGCAACCGTTATCGACACAGAAAAGCTTGTAGCTGTTGGAAGTACTGAATGGGAGAATCGACTTAATAAGATCCAACGATGAAAACCTTTTCCTGAACATGATTGCCCCAGTATTCCGCATGGGGATAAGCACATATACCCCGTGCTGGATATGACTTCTGCAACTGAGAAAGCCCAGCTCTGAACCACCACTTATTGGGGAGAAAGGTTTGTACGCAATCTCTTGCTAGGAATATGATTAATGAAGCCTGCTGAAAACAGGGGACCACAAATGCCTTGGGTTGGAATGCCCCTTTGTTTCAAGCCTTTTGGCTGATTGACTGCATATGCGTGAACAACTGTTTTTTCTTTCACTTGCCCTAGACCAACATGGTCCACCAAAAGAAATTGTCTCAAGAGGATCTTACAGAAGACTTGTCATCCAAAATGCCTCAATGTCTTCAAACTCTTGGAGAGATTCGTCGGATCTTGAAGCAACCTGCCCCAGTATGAACCTTGAAGTGGTTTTGCCCCCGACTACTGATCTTCGAAGGAAGACCCCGAATACCTGCCTTTGGAGATATTTGAATCTCGAAGTAATTTCCCCAGCTTGGCTAAACTTTGAAGAGATTTCTCGACGTGATTGGCCCAAATTGGCTACACCTTAAAGAGATGATTCGACGTGATTGCCCCAGATCGACTACGTCTTAACACAACTTGTTGGGGAAGCTCCTGCTCAACAAAGTTTCCAGAGGCAGTACCACGGGATGTGGCTGTCCTTCGGGAGTTTCAAGATTCTCAACTCGGCAAGATTAAGCTTCTGGAATGAATTTCCATATCTAAACTTCTTTTGATGTCAAACAAATGTATGCAAGCAGAAAATGTTTTAGTCTGAGAATGAAAATTCTAATGCAACACACATGTTAATCTTGAAGTCTTACTGAAAAGATGTCGCAAAGCTGTGAGCGAATCACTGCTTAGGATACGACATTGATTTTTGAATAAAATAAAGCATGCACATGTGTAACACCCCAAAATTTGCCTTATTGTTTTTAGCTAACTGGCTTATGTTTCTTTGCATTTCTTGCATTAGCATTTGTGCATAGCATTGGTTCTTAGCATGGGATCAAGGTACTTGGTCCATTTCAAAGGAGTCTCAAGCCTCAAGGTGGTTTGAGGAATTCATCATATCTTCACAAGATCAAGAATGGCAAAGGATTTCAAGTGAATCTTTCCCTCCTAACTAGAGGGACCAAATAAGGGTTTTTAACTCAAAGGACTTCTTGAAGGGCTTTGTGGATTCAAGCATGTTCTTATGGTATTCCATATGCTCACAAGTGTTCATGGATAGAGACTTGGCTAATGGTTCATTGTGGAAGATGTTTAGTGGATCAGTTACTTGTGAAGTAAGCAAAAGTCAACAGTTCAAAAGGAAAGTCAACCATGGGTTTTCAAGGGTCCAAATCATGTTTCCCAAGTCCATGTACCTTTATTTGGTCAAGGAATAGCATGGATGACATCATTCTTCAAGAATCAAGAGTTTGTGCAAAAGTTACTAAATTTGGAAAATGACCTATAATGAGAACTTTCCATTTTTGGCAATTTTTCCACCACATTCAACTTGAATTTTCATCATCAAGGAAGCTTCAAATGAATTTTCATCCAACATGAAAGTTGAATATCTTTCTCTCTCATTTTCAAAAAGTACTAGATGGTTTCCATATCATTTGTGAAACTCAAGTTATGGTCAAAACAATGCAAGGTGCTTTTTAAGGGTTTTCACATGTACCACTTTTTCCACCTTTTGCAAATTAGTTCCAATTGGTTTCAAATGACCTCTAATGATTCAATTCATGTTACCACATCCAAGTACACCTCATGAGGATCATTTTTAGCCTTTGAACCAAGAGATTTCATGCCATGTTCATCACGCATTTCACATTATGCAAAATGGCAAGATGGTTCAAAACTCACAAATCAAGACATTTCAAAGCCCAAATTCAATTCAGGTGTGATTAGAAAATGAAGTGTGAGTGATTCATCATGAAAAGCATGAGCTTGCACGTGTGGATTAATGGGTTAATCACAAAATGCATTTTGGCATAAACCATCCAAACTCACTAACCAAGGGATTAATCAATTGCTAATTATAATCAGAGGTCTAATGGGATGTATATAAGCTTACTAATGCCTTCACTACTAGGTCATGCACTCTCATTTGCTAAGATTTGATTTTTTGCTCTCACACTTTCTCTCTTCGAAACTCACTCTCCTTTGAGATTTCTCTTCACTTTCTTGATCAGTGAAGAGAATAGAGCAAGAATCAACCACTGATGAAGCTCATACTGAGGTTTTGGCCATAATCAGATTTGGATTCAACTTCTTCAAACTTCAAGATCTAGCACGATTCCAAGCTCTAGTTGCATTTATTTTGCAATTAGAGGTTCCAAGGAGTAGATCTGCAGCTTCCAGAGGGTTTTCTTGGCGTATTTCAAGTTCTACAAGGTTCAGGTTGGTGTGAAATTCATGATCCTAGAATTTGTTTTTCTTATGTGCATTGTGTTCTCTTTGAGTTGCTGATCTTCCTGATGTAATTTAATTTAATTTTGGACGTGTATCATGGCTGTATGGTGGATCTAAAGTTTTTAGATCCAAACTTTTTGTCTTCGATTTGTCTAATCTATGCATGATTTGTTGATTTGAATGGCATATTTGAGATCCTTGTGAAATTCTGAGTAGAACTGTGGTCTTGTTTCTGATTTCTGGGAATTCTTGAAGTTGAGCTCGCCGGAGAAGACGACCGGAGCTAGGGCTCCGGCATCTGGTTATTTTTCAGGTGAACCAGGGCTTTGAGGTTGAAGACATAATCTGGACCATTCAAGGGTTGGATCTGAGGGCTCACATTTAGCCAGCACTTTAAAATTGCGTGTGCTTTCTCACGTGTTTATTTAATCCATGTGTTTGCCTGTGTATCATAGTTACCATATGCATGAGATCTGAGCCATAGATCTGGATTAATTGTGATTTCTTTGACTAATTATCATGCATTGATTTGATCTGATGGACTTTAGCCTGCCAGTGCATTAAAAATACCACATGCCTTTCACGTGATTTCTTTTTATTCCAGATAGTCTTTGTGTGCGCGTGTGTATGTTAATTATCATGTGTATGCTGATCTGAACCTCTCATCATGCTTACGTTGTGGTTTGTTTGACTGAGTGTGGAGCGTGGGATTGATCTAATGGCTTATGTAAGTCAATTATGTTAACTGAGACCATGGTTATTTGTTTGGACGCGCTGACCCTGGCATTGGACTGGGCTTGCTATTTGAACCCCCCTAATTGAGCCCATTTGGCTTTTCCAACGTGGATTTGTTGCTTGTTGCACCCCTGGTTTATTTTCTTCCATTTTATTTTATTTAATTGATTCATTTCCATTTTTAATTATTAAAAATAGTTTTAATGCATCCCAAAATCCAAAAAAAAATCATGGATCATCTTTGGCATTTTATAAAATTTTTCCAAATTTTATTTTCCATTTTTATTTTATTTTGTGCACCTGAATTAATTGTTTAATTAATTTCTTTTTGAATTGCTTCATATATGCACACCCTGCCTTGTTGATTTTATTTCTCATCATCTACAAAACATTTTGAACCCATTCTTGTTGCATTGTTTCATCAACATCTTGAAGTGCATAAAAAAATTTTTGTCATATTTTTAAAACCTTTTCATATTGCATTTTAGTCCCTCTCTTTTGCATATTGATTCATAATTCCCATGTGACTTTGCATGTTTGATTGAAGGACTTATCTTGTGAACTTTTGCATGACTTTTTGACATGTTGTTTGCCCCTGGTTGAGATGTTTTGAGATTTAATTTGGTAATTTTTGAAGATGATTTGCTAATTGTTTGACTGCTCTTATTTTGAAGTCTCTTTTATGCGCATCTTTGATCATGTTTGATTACTTGTTTGAGAAGGCACTTGTGCCATTATTTGGGATTGTTTATTTGACTTCATAAACCATGTTTGAATCATTATAGGTCATTTGATTGCAATTATAGGTAATTGGTGTGAGGTTGTTGCATATTTTGTGCACATATTCAATGTTTGATTTACATACATCTTTTTTATTTATCTTCTCACTTCTTCTCATCTATGCCTCTTCTTGGTTTGTGTATGCCATGCCATATCATTCCTTTGCACTTCATTTGATGTATGTTTCTGACCTTGGAGCTTTGTATTCATGTCATATGCTATTCATGTTTCATTTTGCATCCTTTAACATGTTTCACTTACATGCTTCCTTCTCCTTCTTCTAATGGATCTTAATGCTTGGATACTTGCTTGTATGCCTTATGTGACATTTGTACGTCATGTTTAGGCACATGTTTAGGTCATCCACATTTTGACTTTGATTTTATTTGAAGTATTGTTGCATGATCACCTTGCATATCCACTCATTCTTCTTCTACTCCTTCTTTGATGACTTTCTTGTATGTTTTGCCACTTGTTTGCATTCTCTTTGCTTGGTCTTGTTTGGTAAAGATTATGGGTCACCTCTAAGGTGTACATTCTGACTTAGATGAGTTTCATTTGACTTGTAACCATTTCTCTTTGGGTTGTGACTTGTTTGGGTTTCATTTGTCTTATTGTTGCTTATGTTTGTTTTTGCTAACCATGTAGGGGCTAATGGTAAGTGAATGGGTTGTGGATAGTTATCCACATTCTAACTTCTCCTTTCTCTTTTAAGCTTTCATACTTGTGTTTGCTTTAGCATTTAAGATGCTTCTTTCTTCTCACTCACTCTTTCTCATCCCATGAATCTCAAGACTTGATTAAGTCTTGGATTCTTCTCCCTTTAGAGCTACCTAGTCCAACTTAATTTTTGATTAAGGTTGGAGTAGGATTAGCATTAGGTTTTAGGTAGTCATCTCTCCTAAGCCTCACTAACCCTAGGTTACCCATGCATGATAACATTAGGACTCTCAGGTCCCCTTTAGAGTTTCCTTTGTGTCTTCTCTCTTCTCATCTCAAAACTTCTTCAAAACACTTTATAAAGATAAAGTGTATTGCGCACGAGCCTTAAGCGTGGGAAGTGAGGAGTGAGGGGTTTCCCTTTACTCTTCTAGGGTACCTAGTGTACGTCCTGTTGGGGACGATGCGCGAAGTATTCGTTCCTATGTCATAGACTTTGGTACAATGCAAGTTACGAACTAACTTAAAACACTCCTGTCTAAAAAACACCAAACAAATTCAAATCTTTTTATCCTTCGGGATTATTGGGTTTCAAATTTCATTTTCAGAAAAGAGCTCGTCGCTCACGTATAAAACACTTACCCATCCGTGGTCGTACCCACGAACTACATTAGATCTGATTCCTCTCTCTCGTCCGATTGAGGATATGTAGGCACAAGACAGCGATTGTCTTGACGAGCAACCTTCCCCCACAGTTCCCATCCGAACTACGTTGACTCTGACTTTCCCATTGCACTGAGGGAGTACGTAGGCCTAGGACAACGATAACGTCCTATCGAGTCACTTTTTTTTTCTTTTTCTTTTTCTTTTCTTCTTCGTTTCTCCGTTCTTCCCGTTCTCGTTTCTTCTCCGGTCCAGTAGCAGTGGATCTCCAGACGACGACACCTTTTGATGCAGACAACAAGCGCGGATCCCATCGAGTACGATGGACGTGTTGGGTGCTAACACCTTCCCTTCGCGTAACCGACTCCCGTACCCGTTTCTCTTGGTCGTGAGACCATGTTCTTTCCCTTTCTCTTCAGGTTTATGCAGTGTTTCCTTTCCCTCTCTCGGGATAAATACACATTGTTGGCGACTCTGTGTCTTCTGCGCCACTCTCGCGTTTGTACCTTTGGGTGCGAATCTTTTGGGAGCGACAGCTGGAGACTCTGCTGGGGACGGGTTGACCTCTTGCTGGTCCATCCCCTTTAGCGAGTCGATCCTAGCGCTTGTCTGTTTTATTTCATTTGGTGTCTATTTTGGTGCTTTATTTTGTTGTATATTACTATTTTACAGCTTTTATTGCATTGCATTTCATTTTATTACTGTTATGCCAGACTGTGCTGTGCTGTGCTGGTTTTCTGTTTGGCAGGTTGGGAGGTTCTGAGAGATGAGCCCACTACCCAGGCTTGAGCATACACATAGGTTTTAGTGTAGGCAGGCGTGACGCTCCCGTGGTGTTGGCCACGTGCGGGTGATCACGATCCCCACAGTTAGACGAGGTTCTATCGAGAGATATCTGCTACTGTATATTGATACATGCCAGTATTTATTCTCTTGAGGAACTGTCGACTTTGATGACCATTCCCGAGGACTCAGTAATGGCACTCCTCCCGAGAACGAAAATGGAAGACCAGAAATGGAAAACCCATTACGATTCTCGACCCGAGGACCCAATGCTGGGAACTTGCCATAGGATCTTTTTTTTGAAAGTGAATCAGTGGAGGCGCTCCTCGATTGGCGATAGTATTGTACCCTAAGGGATGAATGTACTATTGCTTCTCGACCTCAGTGCCAGAAGCTGAGGACCTTTCGTTTTGGAGAATCAGTTAAGGCCTCCTCGATTGATGATGATGCTGAACCAGAAATGGTGAACGTATCATCATTTATCGACCTGAGAGCCCGGGATACTGAGGATCTTAGTACCCACATGTGAGAGGGATGGGTGTTTGCAGGTTTGCAGGTGACCTTGACCTTCAACCTACCTGGTTTTCTAGTTTTATCACTGTGGTTGTTTTTGTTCTGGGTTTTGGTACAGAGCCTTGATTTGTTCAGTCAGCACAGTGCAGCCAGTTTGTGTGGATACCTTGATCCCATGCTTCGCATTGCATTCCATTTTTCTGACATTCATGTTTTTGTATTTCCAGGTAGCATCCAGTCTTTTGATTCCAGTCAGAGGGCGTTCATAGGGATGGACACTAAGAGGGGTAAGAAGCACATCATCGTCTACAAGTTCCCGAAGATCACTCTTGGTCCGTTGAATAGTTTACAGAGTATGGTTGGTCCAGAAGTTTTGGGAGCCTTTGAAGAGAAGTATGGTTGGATATTATCCTTGGTTCGGAGCCTCAGTGAATATGAATATAATGGGCTACACACCTTGATGCAGTTTTATGATCCTTCCTTGAGGTGCTTTGTGATGCCAGATTATGAGTTGGTTCCTACCCTGGAAGAATACTCCAACATTTTGAGGATTCCTGTCAAAGAAGGTGTTCCTTTCTGTGGTTCCCAAGGAGATTGTGATTTCCAAGCAGTGGTTGAGGCTCTTTATTTGAGCAAATCGACAGTGGAGGCTGACTTTTCTAAGAAGGGAAAATCCCGAGGCTATCACTTAGAGTACTTGGTGAAGAGGGCTCGAGAAGAAGCTAAGGAGAAGAGGTGGATGGCTTTCAATGCAATATTGGCTCTGTGTATATATGGCATTGTGTTATTCCCTAATGAGTCTGATTTTGTCAATACGGATGCCATTCAGATATTTACAACTCAGAATCCGGTATCGACTTTGTTAGGTGATCTCCACTACGCCCTATACAACAGGAATGAGAAAAGACGAGGTGGGGTGGTTTGTTGTTGCACGTCTCTTTTTTACAAGTGGTTTGCCAAACGTTTACCCCGGTCAGGTGCTTTTGTGGATTCAAAGACTTCTTTCGAGTGGAGTAAGCGTCTGATGGGCCTAGCTGCTAAAGATATTCTTTGGGTGGATAAGGGATTATTGGGGACTGATATTTTGCATAGTTGTGGCAAGTATCCTAATGTACCCTTGATCGGAAGAAAAGGAGGTATTAACTACAACCCGTCTTTGGCTATCCGGCAGTTTGCATATGCCCTGAAAGATCCTCCAGCTGGAAAAGATTTGGAAGAATCTTTGTATTTTCATATGACTGATGGTGTGGCTATTGCACAAGAAGCTTCTGAAGCTTGGCTCAGCAGACAGAAGAGAGGTAAAACTGTTTTGGGTAAACCCAATAATCAAGCTTTCGCTCCATATGTTGAATGGGTAAAGAAGAGGGTAGAAGAGTTCTATTTACCTTTTGATCGGGCGCCTCCCTTGTATCCAGAGATTGTGGAAGAGAGACTCACTGTACCACTCGAAGAATTCAACAAGCAGTGAAAGTTGGTATCTGATCTGAGGGTGGAAAACTCTGATATGAGTAGTCAGCTACAGAATGCTCTACAGGACAACTTGGAGTTGAAATGGAAAGTTCAAGACATGACAGCGCATCTAGAAAAAAGAGAGAAGGATTTCGCCAACAGAGCTCAGCACTTCAAAAAGGTCAGTGTGGCTGTTGAATCATCAGGCAAAGCTAAAAGGAAAAACAAGAAGCTTTTGACTAAAGCAGAAAACCAGCTTGCCACGTATCAGGATATGTGGGAGGAGGTCAAGATTGAAAATGGAGAGCTGAAAGAAGAACTTCAAGTAGTGAAAGCAAGGAAAGATCGTTACTTTTCCAAGTGGAAAGAAGCACATATGGAAATTGAAGAGCTCAAGTTGCAAGCCGAGGTCAAGAAGTCGAGGCGTGAGGACAACAACGCTGAAGAGCAGATTGTTAAATTGAACTAAGAGATTGCAAAGAGAAACAAGTTGATCAAAGGGCTGATAAAGCAACCTGCACATCCTGACACTGTGGACCTTCTTGAGGAAGTTGAAGCTAGTTTGTTTGGAATTGATTTGTAGTTGATTTTGTTGTTTATCTTTTTTTTGGGATTACCATCAGGTTTGTTGACGGAGTCACCTTTGATTACGCTTGAATCTGTCTGTAAGAACTACTTTGTTTTCGATAATGGAATATTTGGTTTAACTATCTGTGCTCTGGCAGTTCTGGTTTTCAGAGAGGGTTTGTCCCTGTGGTTTGATCCGGTGGTATTTCTGGGTTCGGATTTATTTTCTGATAGTGTGTCTAATCCCTTGCCCGGTTTATTGGAATGGAATCAAAGCAGATATGTCCTGGAAATGTTCAAATATGTTTTTTTGCATTTTTGCATTCGCATTTGCATAATCATAATCATTTTTGCATTGCAGGTTATCTCGGATTCTCTGGTTTTCTTATGCTCTCTCTTTTTGTCAGTCAGGATTGATCAACCAACTCATCGGTATTCTACCAGGCTTAATCAAAGCAGAGGGATGGACAAAGTTTAGGCAGACATGGCAGCTATGCAAGCTCGCATCGATCAATTCATGGAGATGATGCAGGGGGTGGTGCAGAGTCAGAATGAATTCAGAACTCTAGTTCAACCTTTGGTGTCACAGGTTGATGAAAATGGTATCTTACATGGTGGTCTTCTTAATCGTGTTATTCCTCCGGGCAGAGGTGGTGCTGGTATCAACATTCCTATTCCTGGCGCTGGTGGACAGGGTGGGATTCCTTCAATGGTTAGAGAAGGAAGCACTGTTCGAGCTATCCATGGCCATCGTATTGATGATCAGCAGGATGATGTTTTTTCAGTCAGAAGCTTAGACGACGGTCTTCCTGTGGTCAGTGATGAGAGGATCCGTTTAATTGAGGCACAATTGAAAGGGGTTGTGAAGCAGGATGATCTGGGAATAGATTTGGACAACCTAGGGTTGGTCCCTGATATTGTCATTCTGCACAAGATTCAGATTCCTACACTGGAGAAGTATAATGGTTATACCTGCCCGAGAACTCATGTAAAGGCTTACACCAGGAAGATGGCTGCTCACGCCAAAGATGAAAAACTAATGATGCACTTTTTCCAAGACAGCCTGTCTAGTGCATCTTTGGAATGGTATATGGCGCTGGAGAGTAGAGATGTTCGTACTTGGAAAGAGCTAGCTGCAGCCTTTATTAAGCATTACTAGTATAACACAGACATGGCTCCCAACAGAACTCAGCTGTTGAGCATGTCCCAGAAAAGTGATGAAAGTTTCAAAGAATACGCGCAAAGGTGGCGTGAATTGGCGGCTAGGGTACAACCACCAATGCTGGAAAAAGAGATGTTGGATATGTTTATGGACACAATGCCTAAGCATTATTATGAGAAGCTATTGCCTTGTTCTCTAGGCAAGTTTGCATATGTGATTGCTATCAGACAGAAAGTAGAGGTTGGAATTAAGGCTGGAAAAGTTTCTAGTGGTGACGGATCGTCCTCCGGGCATGGAAAGAAGCCATTTGATAGTTATAAGAAGAAAGGAGAGGCCAACGCTGTATTATCTCACAGGGGAAAAGGGAAACAGCGTCAGAGCAACAATCAACAAGTAGCATCGGTAACTATCCCAGCAACGTTACCTCTACCACAGCAACAGAGGAATAATCCTAATCAGAATAGGCAGCAGGGCCAGTATCAGAACAGACAAAGGAATGCAGAGAGGCATTTTGATCAACCCCCAATGTCGTATGCACAGTTGTTGCAACATTTGCTGCAGTTGTGTCTAGTTGAGCTTCGTACCCTGGCTCCACCAACAGGGGAACTCCCACGAGGCTACGATGCTAACGCACACTGCGATTTTCATTCTGGTGCTCCGGGGCACACTGTGGAGAAGTGTAGGGCGTTTCATCACAAGGTGCAAGACCTTGTGGACTCCAAGGCTATCAATTTCTCGAATGCTGGGCCCAATGTTATTCAAAACCCTATGCCTGATCACAATGGGCCGAGGGTGAATGCGATAATTGAGGAATGTGAAGCCCTGAATTTGATCATGGATGTTGAGGAATTGAAGACTCCACTGGCTGTGGTTAAAAATAGGTTATTGAAGGGTGGCGTCTATCCGAGTTGTGATGAGAACTACTCAGATTGTTTGACGAAGGTTAATGGTTGTGATTCGTTGAAGATGGGTATTTAGAATATGATTAATGAGGGTTGTTTACAGTTTGATCGGTGTAATCAACAAGAAGAAGTTGTTAGTGAGAAGGTTTCTACTATCACCATTCCGTTCAGAACAATTACTATTTCTGGTCCGGCAAGGCCACCTCTAGTTATTATCACAAGGGCTGGACCCATTCCGTATGAAAGCACTAAGGCTATTCCTTGGAATTACGGTGCAGAGGTGTTTGTCAATGGACAAAAGCAGGAATTAGTGAATACTTCACCAGTGAGTGCTAGTCCTGAAGTTAAAGTTGAGGCTGATGCTATAACGAGAAGTGGTAGAGTGCTTACTCCTATTAATGATCAACCCAGTACTTCAAGACAAGATAAGGGAAAACAGGTAATGGATGGTTCTGTTCAGACTCCAGTGGTTACTGATTCTACGGTAAAGCCGGTTGATGATGCTTTTTCTGAAAATGTAGAGGAGTTTATGAGGCTCATCAGGAAAAGTGATTACAAGATCGTGGACCAGTTACATCAGACCCCGTCCAAGATCTCAATTTTGTCTTTGCTATTGTGTTCTGATGCTCACAGGAATGCTCTTCTGAAGGTTTTGAATGCAGCCTACGTTCCTCAAGAGATTTCTGTTAACCAGCTGGAAGGGGTTGTAGCGCACGTGAATGCGGGTAATGGCTTGGGTTTCACAGATCTTGATTTGACTCCTACTGGGAGGAATCATAACCATGCCCTGCATATTTCGATTGAGTGTCGTGGTTCACTGATGTCACATGTATTGGTTGATACTGGATCATCATTGAATGTATTGCCAAAGAAAGCATTAATGAAGTTGGATACCAGGGGACTTATTTGTACTCCAAGCGACTTGATGGTGCGAGCTTTTGATGGCTCGAAGAGATCTGTCTTTGGTGAGATTGTGCTTCCGATCAAGGTTGGGCCGGAAATCTTTGATGCAACATTTTATATAATGGATATTCAGCCAGAGTACAGCTGTTTGTTGGGTCGTCCTTGGATCCATGGTGCAGGCGCTGTAACCTCCACTTTACATCAAAAGCTGAAATACATGGTTGATGGTCACGTAGTGACAGTGTGCGGAGAAGAAGACATAATGATTACTCAGCTGTCAACCTTCAAATACGTGGAAGTGGATGGTGAAATCCATGAGACGTTGTGTCAGGGGTTTGAAAAGGTGAAGGTTTCTGAAGAGGTTGTTCAGTCTGAAGCTATAGAGCAGCCTGCAGGGGCAAATCAGCCTGAGGTTTCTATGTCTTCGTTTAAAGACGCCAAAGCTGTGGTTGAAGCTGGTAGCTCGCAGAGGTGGGGCCAGGTGGTTAAAGTTCAAGAGAAGAGGGATACCTATGGATTAGGGTACAAACCACCTAGGCGTCAGGAAGAGCCTCCCAAATTCTATGGCCCAGTCCGTTTCACTAGTGCCGGTGTTTTCTTCGACAGAGTTAATGCCATTGAGGAAGAAGGAGACAGTGATTGTGACATGGATAGCTGGATCCGCCCTTGCATCCCAGGAGAAAGTCTGTGCAACTGGTCTTCCGAGAAAGTCATTCAAGTGACTGGCTTCGAGTAATTGCTTTGTTTTCCTATTATGTTAATCCTGCGTTCTGCCCAAGACATAGTGATTTTATTTGTAGGGCTTTTAACTGTTGCATGTTTTGCTTTATCATCAATAAAGGAATTTTCACACTCAAATATTTTGATCTCTGTCTTTCTGTTTTATTTTTATGCATTAAAAACCCACATCAAAATGGCAATGTGTTTCTTGTTGTTGCATACATAATAAAACATACCTCATCAATCATGCAGGTCTTTTTGTTCAGATGACACCGATCATGACTCAGCTATAGCTCGGTATGACTTTGACAATCCAATCTATCAGGCTGAAGAAGAGACTAACGAAGATTGTGAACTGCCCGAAGAGTTGGCCAGATTGTTGAAGCAAGAGGAGAGAGTCATCCTACCTCATCAGGAGGAAATTGAGATTGTGAATCTGGGAACCGAGGACGCCAGAAAGGAAGTAAGGATAGGGGCTGCATTGGAAGACAGTGTCAAGGTAAGATTGATTGAAATGCTCCATGAGTATGTGGACATCTTCGCCTGGTCTTACCAAGACATGCCTGGGCTCGATACTGATATTGTTGTACACCGGCTACCACTTAAAGAAGGTTGTGCTCCGGTCAAGCAAAAGTTGAGAAGAACTAAGCCGGAGATGTCTGTCAAAATCAAGGAAGAGGTTCAGAAACAGCTAGATGCCGGTTTTCTTGCCGTAACAAATTATCCCCCATGGGTTGCTAACATCGTGCATGTACCTAAGAAGGACGAAAAGGTCAAGATGTGTGTTGATTACAGGGATTTGAACAGAGCAAGCCCAAAGGATGATTTCCCGCTCCCTCACATTGACGTGTTAGTTGATAGTACTGCTCAGTATTCGGTGTTTTCCTTCATGGATGGTTTCTCCGGGTATAACCAAATCAAGATGGCCCCAGAGGACATGGAGAAGACAACATTCATAACACCGTGGGGAACTTTCTGCTACAAAGTGATGCCCTTTGGATTGAAAAATGCAGGGGCAACCTATCAGCGGGCAATGGTGACTCTCTTTCATGATATGATTGAGGTCTATGTTGATGACATGATTGCGAAGTCACAGACGGAAGAAGAACATTTGGTAAATCTTCAGAAGTTATTTGAAAGATTAAGAAAGTTCAGACTGAGGTTGAATCCAAACAAATGCACCTTTGGGGTGAGATCAGGAAAATTGCTGGGGTTTATTGTTAGTGAAAAAGGTATCGAGGTTGATCCTGCAAAGGTAAAAGCCATACAAGAAATGCCTATGCCGAAAACAGAAAAAGAGGTCTGTGGTTTCTTGGGGAGATTAAACTACATTGCTAGGTTCATCTCACATCTCACAGCCACGTGTGAACTAATCTTCAAGTTGCTAAGAAAAGATCAAGCGGTCAGGTGGAATGAAAATTGTCAAAAGGCATTTGAAAAGATTAAAGAATACTTGCAGGAACCTCCGGTCCTTATGCCGCCAGTGCCAGGAAGGCCTTTGATTATGTATCTCACGGTTCTTGAGAGTTCAATGGGTTGTGTGCTCGGTCAACAAGACGAGTCAGGTAGAAAAGAGCACGCCATTTACTACTTGAGTAAAAAGTTTACCGATTGCGAGTCAAGGTACTCGATGCTGGAGAAAACATGTTGTGCACTCGCTTGGGCCGCTAAGCGTTTGAGGCAGTATATGTTAAACCATACAACCCTTTTGATTTCGAAGATGGATCCGATCAAGTATGTGTTTGAGAAGCAAGAACTTTCTGGTAGGATAGCCCGTTAGCAGATGGTTCTGACAGAATACGATATTCAGTATGTTTCCCAAAAGGCCATTAAGGGAAGTGTTTTGTCAGAATATCTTGCCGAACAGCCAATTGAGGATTATCAACCAATGAAGTTTGAATTTCCGGATGAGTATATCATGTATCTGAAGATGAAGGATTGCGAAGAACCTTTGCCTGATGAAGGACCTGAGATTGGATCTCAGTGGAAGATGGTTTTTGATGGGGCTGTTAATTCATATGGTAACGGAATCGGGGCAATCATTACAACTCCACAGGGTTCTCACATACCCTTTACTGCCCGATTAGCGTTCATATGCACCAAAAATGAGGCAGAGTATGAAGCATGCATCATGGGGTTAGAAGAGGCAATTGATTTGAGAATCAAGAACCTCGATGTTTATGGTGATTCTGCGTTGGTGGTTAATCAGATTACAGGTGAATGGGAGACTCGTCAAGTGAATCTTGTTCCGTATAACAACTATGCCAGAAGGTTGTTACCTTTCTTTGATAGAGTGGACTTCCATCACATTCCCAGGGTTGAGAATCAGATGGCTGATGCGTTGGCGACGTTGTCATCAATGTATCAAGTGAATCGTTGGAATGAAACTCCTTCAATAAGAATCATGCGCTTGGACAGACCCGCTTTTGTATTTGCAGTTGAAGGGGTATCAGATGGCAAACCTTGGTATCATGACATCAAATCCTTCTTGAAGAGTCAGGAATACCCAGCTAGGGCATCTTCCAAGGATAAGAAGACATTGAGGAGGTTATCAGGAAACTTCTTTTTGAACAAAGACGATGTGTTATACAAGAGAAACTTTGACATGGTCTTGCTACGTTGTGTTGATGAACACGAGGCAAGCTTGTTAATGGAAGAAGTTCATGAAGGTTCCTTTGGTACTCATGCCAATGGGCATGCTATGGCAAGAAAATTGTTAAGAGCGGGGTATTATTGGATGACTATGGAGTCTGATTGTTTTAAATATGCCCGGAAATGTCATAAATGCCAGATTTATGCTGACAAGGTGCACGTACCGCCTACTCCTCTGAATGTTTTGTCGTCACCTTGGCCTTTTGCCATGTGGGGCATTGACATGATTGGAAAGATTGAGCCGACTGCTTCGAATGGACATCATTTTATCCTGGTAGCTATTGATTATTTCACGAAGTGGGTAGAAGCCGCATCGTATGCCAACGTCACCAGACAAGTGGTAGCCCGGTTTATTAAGAAGGACATCATCTTCCGGTATGGAGTCCCAGAGAAAATCATTACTGACAATGGTTCGAATTTGAACAATAAGATGATGAAGGAGCTATGCCAGAGCTTTAAGATTGATCATCACAATTCTTCTCCCTATCGCCCGAAGATGAATGGGGTTGTTGAAGCGGCTAATAAGAACATAAAGAAGATTGTGCAGAAGATGGTAGTGACATACAAAGACTGGCATGAGATGTTGCCTTACGCTTTGCATGGATATCGTACTTCAGTACGCACATCAACTGGGGCAACTCCTTTCTCACTAGTGTATGGTATGGAAGCAGTTCTACCATTAGAAGTTGAGATTCCTTCTTTGAGAATTCTGACAGACGTGAAGCTTGATGAAGCTGAGTGGGTGCGTTTCTGGCTGAATGAACTGAACCTCATTGAAGAGAAGAGATTGAAAACCATTGCGCATGGCCAGTTGTATCAGAGCAGGATGAAAAAAGCATTTGATCAAAAAGTGCGTCCTCGGTGTTTTCAGGCTGGTGAATTAGTTCTTAAAAGGATCACTCATCCTCAAACAGATCACAGGGGCAAGTGGACTCCGAATTACGAAGGGTCATATGTAGTAAGACAGGTTTTCTCTGGTGGAGCCTTATTACTCTCAACTATGGATGGCGAAGATTTTACGTCCCCTGTGAACGCGGATGTAGTCAAAAAATACTTTGCATAAAAGAGACCCGCTGAACATAAAAAGAAGGTTCAGGCAAAAATGGGGCATCCTGGCGAACCATAAAAAGAAAAGGTTCGGGCAAAAATTAGGGATAAAAAAAAGAAAAAAAGAAATAAACCCGCAAGGTTGAAAACCTGAAAAGGCAACTTTGGCAAAAATGGGTATCCCGGTGGATTGAAAACCCGAAAAGGGCGATCCAGGCAAAAGTTAGGGATTTAAAAGCAAAGACTAGGATCCGCGTTCGATCTGTGATCACTATTCACACTTGGAAAATTTGAAGGAAAGGAATCAGTCCTGTCAGTCATCTTCAAAGGCCAAAGTATCTGCGGAGAAACAAGTCATATGGGTTATAGCTGAGTTAAGTCATGGTGGATATATGTTCCCCACATTGCCGACATGTGTATTTTCTTTTACTTTTTGCGCAATTACCTCTTTTCAGGAATTGCTTCCAAATGTAATTGCATATTTACAGGCCGGTCATTCAATAAAGTTTGTATTTCAGTCAAAGAGCTTTTGTTTATTGTTTTACCTATTTTGTTTGTGAAAATGTCCGATATTTTTGATAAACATTACATGCTAAATGTTGAGCTTTGTGAAACAAGTTGGAAAACAGTGGCAATTGCTTAGGTGACAGTCACTATGATGATAATCAAAGTTATGATTTTTGCGCATAGACCTTTCTGTTGGTTTTGCAGGATGACAGGTGTACCTCCCCAGTAGAGTTGCTCTCCCCAACTTTAAAGTCTGATCATCCTCAGCAGTTTTTTACTCTTCCCCATCAGAGTATCGAGGATCGTCTTCCTCAACAGAGTACAAGGAAGTAATTTCCCAAGCGGAGTCGTTGAGGATCGTCCCCCTCAGCAGGATATAAGAAGTTCTCCCCCAGCCAGAGTTGTGATTTGGCTCACCTTTCTTCAGCAGGTGGTGTTTCCCCATGGAATATGGGGCAGCCGTTTTTTCCTCAGCTAGTCAGGAAACAGTGTGTTTATCCCCTAGCAGAGTGGATGTTGACAACTACTATTTTCCAAGCAGATGTGTCGACGAGGATCGTCCCCCTCAGCAGGACATAAGAGGATCGTCCCCCTCAGCAGGAGTACAGAGGATTTTATACCCAGCTGAAGTTATGTTTGGATTATTATTCCCCAGCAAGCATTCAGAAGTTGATTGCTCTAAGGTAGATGTTGTTGTATCTCCAGTAAGGAGATTCATGGACAAAGGTGTTGTCATCCCCACAGAGTCCTGGTGTCTACTTTCCTCAGTTGGTCAGAAAGTATAGTCTCAACGACAACAGCTTGATCTAATCCCCAGCAGGGTGAGGGTAAAGTTATTTCCCTATCAGCAGATTAAGCTTATATCCCCAAGCAGAGTCTGGTAGTGAGTGGTATCCCCAACAGGTCTTAAGTCCAATCGTTTTTGGCAGGCGTCAGATCCAAGTTCTGAAACAGTTGGTGATCCCCAGTGGAGGAGTTTCCATCTTCAGTATTCATCTCCCTCCCCAGCTGAGTGGGTATTCTCTCGGAGCTTCGTCTATCTCCAGCAGAGTTGTTGATTTTGATATTCCCCAACAGAGTGGGTATTCTATCGGAGTTTCGTCCATCTCCAGCAGAATTGGTGATTGTGATCTTCCCTGGCAGGGTGAAGTTTTCCTTAGCATTGTTCTTTGGTTTGATGACAATGTAGTTTGTCGTCCTCGGTGGAGCTGCTTTTGTTCTCAGTGTTTATTTCGCTGGGACGGTCTTTTGCATTGCATAAGCATTTTTGCATGGCATCCTCCCAAATGCGTAGCATTTCCACTTCGCGTGGAGCATTACGGCAAAATTCAAACATATGCATCTGAAGCATAAGCCAGGTTTGAGTTTTCCTTCGTCAAGAAAACTGGATTTCAGGAGATATCATTCAACTTTACTCCACAGGTGTTGGGTTTGAACATTCAAAGCAATATTTGACATTCCCTTGCAGAGTTGTTTGCCAGGATTGTTAATCCAGGATTTTATTTTTACCCCTTCGTCCAGGTAGTCCTTTGGTTTATTCCCTCAAGGTTCTTACTGTCAGACACTCGTCCGTGTTTCCTTCGGCACCCGTCTGTGTTTGAACTTTTGATTTCAATACCCGTCCGTATTGACCTTTTGATGACACTCGTCCGTGTTGCCTTCCATTCCCTAGCGAGATTAATCCCCGATAAAAGTTGCTTTACAACCTTTTCAGCACCCGTCCGTATTGAAACCTTTTTACACTCGTCCGTGTACCTTTTCAGTACCCGTCTGTATTGATATCCTTTTACACCCGTCCGTATTGAATCTTTTTACACCCGTCCGTGTACCTTTTCGAATACCCGTCCGTATTAATATCCTTTTACACCCGTCCGTGTACCTTTTTAGTACCCGTCCGTATTGAATCTTTTTACACCCATCCGTGTACCTTTTCGATACCCGTCCGTATTGAATCCTTTTACACCTATTTGTGTACCTTTTCGATACCCGTCCGTATTGAAACCCTTTTTGCACCCGTCCGTGTACCTTTTTGATACTCGTCCGTA
The DNA here is from genome assembly GCA_022829125.1 of Lathyrus tuberosus. Taxonomy (NCBI): domain Eukaryota; kingdom Viridiplantae; phylum Streptophyta; class Magnoliopsida; order Fabales; family Fabaceae; genus Lathyrus; species Lathyrus tuberosus. The sequence goes on from JALAZF010000829.1 coordinate 638,633, forward strand.
TTGAATCCTTTTGCACCCGTCCGTGTACCTTTTCAGTACCCGTCAGTATTGAATCCTTTTACACCCGTCCGTGTATCTTCTCGATACTCATCCGTATCTGATATCTTTGATTCCTTGACACTCGTCAGTGTCTATCCCCAGCATAGTTAACACTCGTTTGTGTTTATTTCATGACATTTCAATACATTGTTTGTATTGGTTTCCAACACTCGTACGTGTTGTGACAGTGCAGGATTTATTGCTTGTTCCCCAGCGGAGTCGTCTCTATTTTGAGGATTAAAAATTTCAGGTTTCTTTTGGTATTCAACCTCCGCGAATCCTTTGAATGCATGACAGCCATTGCTATCATACCTTTAGGACCAAGTTGATTGAATAGGGGCAGCTGTAACACCCCAAAATTTGCCTTATTGTTTTTAGCTAACTGGCTTATGTTTCTTTGCATTTCTTGCATTAGCATTTGTGCATAGCATTGGTTATTAGCATGGGATCAAGGTACTTGGTTCATTTCAAAGGAGTCTCAAGCCTCAAGGTCGTTTGAGGAATTCATCATATCTTCACAAGATCAAGAATGGCAAAGGATTTCAAGTGAATCTTTCCCTCATAACTAGAGGGACCAAATTAGGGTTTTTGACTCAAAGGACTTCTTGAAGGGCTTTTTGGATTCAAGCATGTTCTTATGGTATTCCAAATGCTCACAAGTGTTCATGGATAGAGACTTGGCTAGTGGTTCATTGTGGAAGATGTTCAGTGGATCAGTTACTTGTGAAGTAAGCAAAAGTCAACAGTTCAAAAGGAAACTCAAACATGGGTTTTCAAGGGTCCAAATCATGTTTCCCAAGTCCATGTACCTTTATTTGGTCAAGGAATAGCATGTATGACATCATTCTTCAAGAATCAAGAGTTTGTGCAAAAGTTACTAAATTTGGAAAATGACCTATAATGAGAACTTTCCATTTTTGGCAATTTTTCCACCACATTCAACTTGACTTTTCATCATCAAGGAAGCTTCAAATGAATTTTCCTCCAACATGAAAGTTGAAGATCTTTCTCTCTCATTTCCAAAAAGTACTAGATGGTTTCCGTATCATTTGTGAAACTCAAGTTATGGTCAAAACAATGCAAGGTGCTTTTTAAGGGTTTTCACATGTACCACTTTTTCCACCTTTTGCAAATTGGTTCCAATTGGTTTCAAATGACCTCTAATGGTTCAATTCATGTTACCACATCCAAGTACACCTCATGAGGATCATTTTTAGCCTTTGAACCAAGAGATTTCGTGCCATGTTCATCACGCATTTCACATTATGCAAAATGGCAAGATGGTTCAAAACTCACAAATCAAGACTTTTCAAAGCCCAAATTCAATTCAGGTGTGATTAGCAAATGAAGTGTGAGTGATTCATCATGAAAAGCATGAGCTTGCACGTGTGGATTAATGGGTTGATCACAAAATGCATTTTGGCATAAACCATCCAAACTCACTAACCAAGGGATTAATCAATTGCTAATTATAATCAGGGGTCTAATGGGATGTATATAAGCTTACTCATGCCTTCACTACTAGGTCATGCACTCTCATTTGCTAAGATTTGATTTTTTGCTCTCACACTTTCTCTCTTCGAAACTCACTCTCCTTGGAGTTTCTTTAAGATTTCTCTTCACATTCTTGATCAGTGAAGAGAATAGAGCAAGAATCAATCACTGATTGAAGCTCATACTGAGGTTTTGGCCATAATCAGATTTGGATTCAACTTCTTCAAACTTCAAGATCTAGCACGATTCCAAGCTCTAGTTGCATTTATTTTGCGATTAGAGGTTCCAAGGAGTAGATCTGCAGCTTCCAGAGGGTTTTCTTGGCGTATTTCAAGTTCTACAAGGTTCAGGTTGGTGTGAAATTCATGATCCTATAATTTGTTTTTCTTATGTACATTGTGTTTTCTTTGAGTTGCTGATCATCCTGATGTAATTTAATTTGATTTTGGACGTGTATCATGGCTGTATGGTGGATCTAAAGTTTTTAGATCCAAACTTTTTGTCTTCGATTTGTCTAATCTATGCATGATCTGTTGATTTGAATGGCATATTTGAGATCCTTGTGAAATTATGAGTAGAACTGTGGTCTTGTTTCTGATTTTTGGGAATTCTTGAAGTTGAGTTCCCCGGAGAAGACGACCGGAGCTAGGGCTCCGGCGTCTGGTTATTTTTCAGGTGAACCAGGGTTTTGAGGTTGAATACATAATCTGGACCGTCCAAGGGTTGGATCTGAGGGCTCACATTTAGCCAGCACATTAAAATTGCGTGTGGTTTCTCACGTGTTTATTTAATCCATGTGTTTGCCTGTGTATCATAGTTACCATATGCATGAGATCTGACCCATAGATCTGGATTACTTGTGATTTCTTTGACTAATTATCATGCGTTGATTTGATCTGATGGACTTTAGCCTGCCAGCGCATTAAAAATACCACATGTCTTTCACGTGATTTCTTTTTAGTCCAGATAGTCTTTGTGTGCGCGTGTGTATGTTAATTATCATGTGTATGCTGATCTGAACCTCTCATCATGATTACGTTGTGGTTTGTTTGACTGAGTGTGGAGCGTGGGATTGATCTAATGGCTTATGTAAGTCAATTATGTTGACTGAGACCATGGTTATTTGTTTGGACATGCTGACCCTGGCATTGGACTGGGCTTGCTATTTGAACCCCCCCTGATTGAGCCCATTTGGCTTTTCCAACGTGGATTTGTTGCTTGTTGCACCCCTGGTTTATTTTCTTCCATTTTATTTTATTTAATTGATTCATTTCCATTTTTAATTTTTAAAAATAGTTTTAATGCATCCCAAAATTCCAAAAAAAATCATGGATCATCTTTGGCATTTTATAAAATTTTCCCAAATTTTATTTTCCATTTTTATTTTATTTTGTGCACCTTAATTAATTGTTTAATTTATTTCTTTTTGAATTGTTTCATATATGCACACCCTGTCTTGCTGATTTTATTTCTCATCATCTACAAAACATTTTGAACCCATTCTTTTTGCATTGTTTCATCAACATCTTGAAGTGCATAAAAACATTTTTCTCATATTTTTAAAACCTTTTCATATTGCATTTTAGTCCCTCTCTTTTGTATATTGATTCATAATTCCCATGTGAATTTACATGTTTGATTGAAGGACTTATCTTGTGAACTTTTGCATGAGTTTTTGACATGTTGTTTAACCCTGGTTGAGATGTTTTGAGATTTAATTTGGTAATTTTTGAAGATGATTTGCTAATTGTTTGATTGCTCTTATTTTGAAGTCTCTTTTATGCGCATCTTTGATCATGTTTGATTACTTGTTTGAGAAGGCACTTATGCCATTATTTGGGATTATTTCTTTGACTTCATAAACCATGTTTGAATCATTATAGGTCATTTGATTGCAATTATAGGTCATTGGTGTGAGGTTGTTGCATATTTTGTGCACATGTTTAATGTTTGATTTACATGCCTCTTTTTGATTTATCTTCTCACTTCTTCTCATCTATGCCTCTTCTTGGTTTGTGTTTGGTTTGTGTATGCCATGCCATATCATTCCTTTGCACTTCATTTAATGTATGTTTCTAACCTTGGAGCTTTGTATTCATGTCATATGCTATTCATGTTTCATTTTGCATCCTTTAACATGTTTCACTTACATGCTTCCTTCTCCTTCTTCTAATGGATCTTAATGCTTGGATACTTGCTTGTATGCCTTATGTGACATTTTTACATCATGTTTAGGCACATGTTTAGGTCATCCACATTATGACTTTGATTTTATTTGAAGTATTGTTGCATGATCACCTTGCATATCCACTCATTCTTCTTCTACTCCTTCTTTGATGACTTTCTTGTATGTTTTGCCACTTGTTTGCATTCTCTTTGCTTGGTCTTGTTTGGTAAACATTATGGGTCACCTCTAAGAAGTAAATTCTGACTTGGATGAGTTTCATTTGATTTTTAACCATTTCTCTTTAGGTTGTGACTTGTTTGGGTTTCATCTGTCTTATTGTTGCTTATGTTTGTTTTTGCTAACCATGTAGGGGCTAATGGTAAGTGAATGGGTTGTGGATAGTTATCCACATTCTAACTTCTCCTTTCTCTTTTAAGCTTTCATACTTGTGTTTGCTTTAGCATTTAAGATGCTTCTTTCTTCTCTCTAACTCTTTCTCATCCCATGAATCTCAAGACTTGATTAAGTCTTGGATTCTTCTCCCTTTAGAGCTACCTAGTCCAACTTAATTTTTGATTAAGCTTGGAGTAGGATTAGCATTAGGTTTTAGGTAGCCGTCTCTCCTAAGCCTCACTAACCCTAGGTTACCCATGCATGATAACATTAGGACTCTCAGTTCCCCTTTAGAGTTTCCTTTGTGTCTTCTCTCTTCTCATCTCAAAACTTCTTCAAAACACTTAATAAAGATAAAGTGTATTGCGCACGAGCCTTAAGCGTGGGAAGTGAGGAGTGAGGGGTTTCCCTTCACTCTTCTAGGGTACCTAGTGTACATCCTGTTGGGGACGATGTGCGAAGTATTCGTTCCTATGTCATAGACTTTGGTGCAATGCAAGTTACGAACTAACTTAAAACACTCCTGTCTAAAAAACACCAAACAAATTCAAATCTTTTTATCCTTCGGGATTATTGGGTTTCAAATTTCATTTTCAGAAAAGAGCTCGCCGCTCACATAAAAAACACTTACCCATCCGTGGTCGTACCCACGAACTACATTAGCTCTGATTCCTCTCTCTCGTCCGATTGAGGATATGTAGGCACAAGACAACGATTGTCTTGGCGAGCAACCTTCCCCCACAGTTCCCGTCCGAACTACGTTGACTCTGACTTTCCCATTGCACTGAGGGAGTACGTAGGCCTAGGACAATGATAACGTCCTATCGAGTCACTTTTTTTTTCTTTTTCTTTTTCTTTTCTTCTTCGTTTCTCCATTCTTCCCGTTCTCGTTTCTTCTTCGGTCTAGTAGCAGTGGAGCTCCAGACGACGACACCCTTTGATGCAGACAACAAGCGTGGATCCCATCGAGTACGATGGACGTGTTGGGTGCTAACACCTTCCCTTCGCATAACCGACTCCCGTACCCGTTTCTCTTGGTCGTGAGACCATGTTCTTTCCCTTTCTCTTCAGGTTTATGCAGTGTTTCCTTTCCCTCTCTCGGGATAAATACACATTGCTGGCGACTCTGTGTCTTCTGTAACGCCCCAGTTTTTGTCAGTTTTAGTTAATCGAGTCTATTTGATTATTTTATTATTATATTATTTTATTCTTGACTTTTATTTGGCAATATAGTATTTTTCATCGATGTTTATGTTTTATCGCATTTTGAGAGCGTTTGGGAGATATTTGAGCTGAGGGGTATTTTGGTCTTTTGCTTGGGTAAGTTTTATGTTTTTATATAAATAGAAAGAAAAGAGAGAAAAATAGTAAGGAAGAGAAAAAGAGAAAGAAAGAAGGAAAAGAGAAAAGAAGAGGAAGAAGAGAGAAAAGAGGAGAAAAGGGAAAAAATCGCGGGAACTCCGTTTCAAGCGCGAATAATCGGGTAAGGGTGAGAAGTTTCAATTATATATTGCTTGTGTATGTATATGTGTATGTTTTCTTGATTGTTTTGGATAGTTTCATATAGTTTTCATTTTAGGTCGAAATAGTAAAAATGGTTAGAAATCGATGTTTTCACGGATGAATTTCGAAATAAATTGCGTAGATTAGTCGTATGAGGTTAGACCGAGATTATAGAAACTCGTTTGGTTGAAATCGGTTGATATTGTGAGTTTTGACATTTTTGGGTTTTGAGAATGTGAGATTTTGGTGAAAATCGAACGTCGTAGAATTATCGTTTTATGGTCCTAAAACGTTGATATATATTTGGTAAGGATTATTGTGTATTTGTTTCGTATCATAGAATTGAATCGGTCGGATTTTCGGGCAAAATAGCCGAAATCCGTAGCAGCCCGCAGGCGTACGGACGCGTGCTGTAGGTGGAAAATCCTGATTTTTCGGAAAACTTCGGAAATTCATATCTCTTGAACCGTAAGTCGGTTTTGATCCCCGTTCGAAGCGTTGGGAAGCTAACGAGATGTTCTTTCTAGGAAAAATAGTTTTGAGGCCTGAACCTAGTCCAATCGGTACAGTTTTTTCGAACCGTTTCGTAGTGTCGGGCGTCCGGTTTATGTTTTTGCGTTATTTTGAAATATTCATATCTTCTTCGTTGTTTATCGTATTTAAGTGTTCTTTATACCGAATCGAAGCTGTCGATGAGCACTTTTTGATGATGATAGAAAATATTATTTTTGGCCGACTTTTAGCCGACTTTTTCGAGAAACCGTAAAAATGGAATTTTGAGTTATTTTTCAATATTGTAAGACATATTATGATATGTTATGAGATGGCTTGTGTGATGATTCTTTGATGGGAATTTGATGTTGTGGAATGGTATATTGGTGTTTGTGGCCATTTTGGGCAATTGTGTGCATTACTTTATATGTACTTGAAATACATGATTATTGTTAATGCATGAGCATTTGATGTTGGCATGAGTCATTAATGTGTCAAGTATCATGATATGCATTCTTGCATTGGAAGATTCATAGATGAATCAGTTTTATCGTCTTACGCCCTGAAATAATGGTAGAAGCGATTAATCACAATCAGTTTTATCGTCTTACGCCCTGAAATAATGGTAGAAGCGATTAATCACAAATGATTGTGCGCCCTGAAATAGTGGTCGAAAGCAATCCATAAACGTCGTTCGCCCTGAAATAATGGTTTATAGCGACGGGGAACATCGTAGGCCCGACGGGGAGTTACTCTATGTAACAAGCGATGATTCCAAGAGTTCCTGGGGGACTAATGAATTACGAGGTTGAGTCGGTACCCGCATTGCATTTGCATAGAGTCGTGAGTCGGTCTCTATGATTTGCATTTATCATCTTTATAATGATGTGTTGGTGAGTAAACGTAAATGTGTATGTTTATGTGGAATGATTAAGGATTGTGAAAGTATGCATGATGAATATGCTTGATTATATATATATATATATATATATATATATATATATATTTATATATATATATATACATTGTGATGTATATGAGTGAGTTGGGATGAATTGTGGTGAGAATTATAAATGGATTGATTATGTGTGAGCTTGTGATAGCCTTGGTGAATTAGTTTGCATAAGAGATGAATGCATTGGTTGTGAGTGATATGTTTTGTGTATAAACATATGCATTATGTGTGAATATGTGATTATGTCGGTATGATTAATATATGTTATATTTTGTGGTGATGTGGTGGTGTGGTTCCATATGTCATAATCGTGGTGGGATTATGTGTGATATGTTTTGTATTGGTGGCATGCTATATGTGTTAGTATGTGATGTAATTGGTGAGAAATATTATATATGTGAATTTATCTGTGTTGTGGCATATTATTATGCAATCTTGTTATAGTTGTTATTTCTCACCCTTCTGCTGGAATATGCTTTTTATGGCATAGTGCAGATTGTCAGCTTTAGAGGCGTGGAGGCAAGTGGAAGAGTTAGATCTTCGTCTTTGCTTAGGTCTTGGTGTCTGCTCTGATACGTAGCACGGGAGTCGGGGAAACGATTATTTTATTTATGTATATAATTGTTGAATATATTTGGTATTACCTTTATATGGAAAAGTTTCCCAATTGAGGGTAACCTATTTTATGCTATGTATCAAATTTATGAGCAGGGAGTGTGTATTCTTATTTTAAAATGTGGCATCCTTGTTTCTGTCGGAAAAATAAATTTTTAGTTACTCTGATTTTATTAATTGTTATTTATTTATGATGGGGAATTGGGGTGTTACATTAGTGGTATCAGAGCAGGTCGGTCCGTCCGGCCAAGCTATTGAGTCAGTTGGTGTGACAGTTGAATACTGTCGTTGTTGTTTATCTCTTAGTACGTGATAGGTGTGTGGAACACTGTCAGTACTTTCTGGGTTTTCTAATCCTTTGTTTTCAGGATTGAGTTTGAGATAAGTGGGGGAGAAGTTGGTACTTCTCCATGTTGCTTCAGGTGTGGAGCGTTGGCTCAGTGTATTGTGAATTGCAAGATTGTAAGTGTTGTTCGGACAATGTTGTTCTCAGTTCCGAAGGGGATGCGGAGGTAAGGTTTATGTCAACTAAGGATTTGTGCCTTAGGTAGTTTTGTGTACAGGATGTAAGAAATGTTATTATAGTTTGGTAAAGACGGTTTATGCCCCATCGTGATTGTCGGCTGTCTATTGACAAATTGAGGAACTGATCACCCTTAATCTCTTGTTGATAGCAGACGGAAATTATGTTGGATGGAATAGGCGGGTCTTTCCGGCTTTGATAGTGTGTGAAATGAATTGTTTGGAATTTAAGGAGATGATTACAGATTGTTTTGATGAGTCGATGAAGATGCTAATATCGGAAGATGAAATAGATTAGAGGTTTTGGTGTGTTAGTCCAGTTGGGAAGTCATTGAGAGAGAATGATTGGGTTTTATTTAAGGACTGCTTCACAGAGAGTAGAGATTGAACTTAATTGGACGAAGGTGAATAGTTGAGGTTTATATCTGCTAAGTAAGTAGGAAACTCTTAGTAGATGGGAATAATATGTTTGTTTTGTCTGTGATGGTAGTGTTCTGGGAATTGGCAGGAAGTCGCAGTGATGGGCCGTCAGTTGGGCATAATTTTCAGATGTGTTTTTGGATGTAACATTGTGTTTGAGAATTCTTTTTGGTTGGTTGTTGATACATGTTGGAATTGCGGAATTGGACGGTCAGGAGAAGAAATTGGGTATGGATTACTAATAGTTGAATAGGGTAATGATTGAGAATAAGTGACCACTTTCATGAACAGATGACTAGAATGGTTTGGTTGAGTTTGAGTGAATTACAATTGTTTGGAATGTTTGATAAGAGTGGTGAATTGTGTGAGTTGAGCCTTTGATCGATTTAATGTGACTGGTTAGGTTTGTTATCCTCGGAATAGGTTGTTATTTACTCGGTTAAGCTTGTATGTGAGTAACCAGTTACCCAGTGAAAAGTTTTGCAAAAGCTTTAAGGATTTATATCTTTTGGATTTTGGTTGGGAATTGCAACGTATAGTGATGGTATTTGGTGTTAGTAACGCGTCTCTAATGCTTATGGAGTAGAGGAATCGTATCTTCCATATTTAATTGGATAAGTTCGTAATGGCTTTGATGGAGGATATTCGGATCTGTTGTAAACTCAAAGGAAGAACAGGTAGAGTGTTTGGGATTTGAATTACAAGTGTCAAAAAGAGATGAAGTTTTATGCTAAGTTATTCAAGTGAGAATTTGGGTTGAAAAAGGTTAGTTTTCTTGGATATGTTATTTCAGAGGAGAGTATGGTAAGGGATTCATCGGAAGTAGATGTAGTTCTACATTGAGAGGCTCCGAAATTGGTTAAGGAGATTAGAAACTTTTGGACTCAGTTGGTTGTTATTACAGGTTATGGAAGACTTTGTTAAGTTCGTACTTCTGGTATCTCAGTTGACTTACAAAGGGTGAGTCGTTTGTTTGGATGTTCGTTGTGAGTAAGTTTTGGTGAGCTGGAGTAGAAGTTGTCTACGGCTCCAGTTTTGATTCTGTGTGATCCTAATAAACCGTTTGTGAGGTATTGTGATGTGTCTCTGAAGAGTGTGGTCAGGTGTTAATGCAAGGGGGTAAAGTCGTGGCTTATGCTTTATGACAATTGAGGATTTATAAAAGGATCTATACTCTTTTGGGTTTGGATTTGGTCGCGGTTGTATTGTGTTGGAATATTTGGAGGTATTATCTTTATGGTTCCAGATTCGAAGTGTTTAGTAATCACAAGGATATGGATTACTGGTTTGGTCTGAAGGCATAGAGGGTGAGACAGCGAGGATGGTTAAAATTCGTGACGAGTTATGAATTTGGCTCAGATTATCCTATTGGTAAAGTTAATGTCGTGCGGGATAAGTTAAGTTGGAAGTTTTTATACATGGTAGTTTTGATGGTTGCGAGTAATCAGAGTGCGCAGCGGAAGCGTGAGGTGACACATTTTGTATTTACGTGTGAGACTTGTAAGAGTTCATAGGTTGAACATTGAGAACATGTAGGAATGGTGAGACTATTGGACGTTTCAGAATGGAAGTGTTAGGTGGAAGGTTTGAATATTATTCATGGGCTACTATGTAAATGGATGTTTTGATTGTATGTTCGATTGGTGAATCGTAGCATTGTTGTAGTATGGCTGTGTGACAAGGATGTTGGTGTTCTGGTTTTGTTGATGTTGTTGAGACCTTGTGGTGTCGTGTAACTTTATGTTCTTGTTTGTGTTGATTGCCTCGTTTCCATGGTGATGGTTCGAGTGTGTGTAGCTAATTCCTGTGTGGGGAATTAGGGGAGTGTTACCTAGGGTAGGGTAACGATCTTGTTGTGTTTCGGTTCTAGAGTGAACCTGTGTGTTGGTATCTTGGCTTTTCTTTGAGTTGTGAGTTTGTCGTCAAGTGCATTGTATGGGCTTTGCATCTTGTCGTTGTAGTTGTCGTCGTTGTCGTGTCGTTGTGGTAGTTAGCAAGGTGGTTTGTCAGTTGTGTTATTCGTGGTGTGACTTTTGTTGGCATGTTGGTTTGTTAGTCGGATGCGAGAGTCGTATCCGGAGTTGTTCGTATCGGTTAGATTTTCGAGGACGAAAATGTCTAAGTGGGGGAGAATTGTAACGCCCCAGTTTTTGTCAGTTTTAGTTAATCGAGTCTATTTGATTATTTTATTATTATATTATTTTATTCTTGACTTTTATTTGGCAATATAGTATTTTTCATCGATGTTTATGTTTTATCGCATTTTGAGAGCGTTTGGGAGATATTTGAGCTGAGGGGTATTTTGGTCTTTTGCTTGGGTAAGTTTTATGTTTTTATATAAATAGAAAGAAAAGAGAGAAAAATAGTAAGGAAGAGAAAAAGAGAAAGAAAGAAGGAAAAGAGAAAAGAAGAGGAAGAAGAGAGAAAAGAGGAGAAAAGGGAAAAAATCGCGGGAACTCCGTTTCAAGCGCGAATAATCGGGTAAGGGTGAGAAGTTTCAATTATATATTGCTTGTGTATGTATATGTGTATGTTTTCTTGATTGTTTTGGATAGTTTCATATAGTTTTCATTTTAGGTCGAAATGGTAAAAATGGTTAGAAATCGATGTTTTCACGGATGAATTTCGAAATAAATTGCGTAGATTAGTCGTATGAGGTTAGACCGAGATTATAGAAACTCGTTTGGTTGAAATCGGTTGATATTGTGAGTTTTGACATTTTTGGGTTTTTCGTAGAATTATCGTTTTATGGTCCTAAAACGTTGATATATATTTGGTAAGGATTATTGTGTATTTGTTTCGTATCATAGAATTGAATCGGTCGGATTTTCGGGCAAAATAGCCGAAATCCGTAGCAGCCCGCAGGCGTACGGACGCGTGCTGTAGGTGGAAAATCCTGATTTTTCGGAAAACTTCGGAAATTCATATCTCTTGAACCGTAAGTCGGTTTTGATCCCCGTTCGAAGCGTTGGGAAGCTAACGAGATGTTATTTCTAGGAAAAATAGTTTTGAGGCCTGAACCTAGTCCAATCGGTACAGTTTTTTCGAACCGTTTCGTAGTGTCGGGCGTCCGGTTTATGTTTTTGCGTTATTTTGAAATATTCATATCTTCTTCGTTGTTTATCGTATTTAAGTGTTCTTTATACCGAATCAAAGCTGTCGATGAGCACTTTTTGATGATGATAGAAAATATTATTTTTGGCCGACTTTTAGCCGACTTTTTCGAGAAACCGTAAAAATGGAATTTTGAGTTATTTTTCAATATTGTAAGACATATTATGATATGTTATGAGATGGCTTGTGTGATGATTCTTTGATGGGAATTTGATGTTGTGGAATGGTATATTGGTGTTTGTGGCCATTTTGGGCAATTGTGTGCATTACTTTATATGTACTTGAAATACATGATTATTGTTAATGCATGAGCATTTGATGTTGGCATGAGTCATTAATGTGTCAAGTATCATGATATGCATTCTTGCATTGGAAGATTCATAGATGAATCAGTTTTATCGTCTTACGCCCTGAAATAATGGTAGAAGCGATTAATCACAATCAGTTTTATCGTCTTACGCCCTGAAATAATGGTAGAAGCGATTAATCACAAATGATTGTGCGCCCTGAAATAGTGGTCGAAAGCAATCCATAAACGTCGTTCGCCCTGAAATAATGGTTTATAGCGACGGGGAACATCGTAGGCCCGACGGGGAGTTACTCTATGTAACAAGCGATGATTCCAAGAGTTCCTGGGGGACTAATGAATTACGAGGTTGAGTCGGTACCGCATTGCATTTGCATAGAGTCGTGAGTCGGTCTCTATGATTTGCATTTATCATCTTTATAATGATGTGTTGGTGAGTAAACGTAAATGTGTATGTTTATGTGGAATGATTAAGGATTGTGAAAGTATGCATGATGAATATGCTTGATTATATATATATATATATATATATATATATATATATATATATTTATATATATATATATACATTGTGATGTATATGAGTGAGTTGGGATGAATTGTGGTGAGAATTATAAATGGATTGATTATGTGTGAGCTTGTGATAGCCTTGGTGAATTAGTTTGCATAAGAGATGAATGCATTGGTTGTGAGTGATATGTTTTGTGTATAAACATATGCATTATGTGTGAATATGTGATTATGTCGGTATGATTAATATATGTTATATTTTGTGGTGATGTGGTGGTGTGGTTCCATATGTCATAATCGTGGTGGGATTATGTGTGATATGTTTTGTATTGGTGGCATGCTATATGTGTTAGTATGTGATGTAATTGGTGAGAAATATTATATATGTGAATTTATCTGTGTTGTGGCATATTATTATGCAATCTTGTTATAGTTGTTATTTCTCACCCTTCTGCTGAAATATGCTTTTTATGGCATAGTGCAGATTGTCAGCTTTAGAGGCGTGGAGGCAAGTGGAAGAGTTAGATCTTCGTCTTTGCTTAGGTCTTGGTGTCTGCTCTGATACGTAGCACGGGAGTCGGGGAAACGATTATTTTATTTATGTATATAATTGTTGAATATATTTGGTATTACCTTTATATGGAAAAGTTTCCCAATTGAGGGTAACCTATTTTATGCTATGTATCAAATTTATGAGCAGGGAGTGTGTATTCTTATTTTAAAATGTGGCATCCTTGTTTCTGTCGGAAAAATAAATTTTTAGTTACTCTGATTTTATTAATTGTTATTTATTTATGATGGGGAATTGGGGTGTTACATCTTCTGTGCCACTCTCGCGTTTATACTGTTGGGTGCGAATCTTTCGGGAGCGACAACATGCAATACCAACAAGATCTTTTAGCATTACTCATAGGAGTCAGGAACGCTATCTCGCTGAAGTGCACTTTCAGAATAAACCCTGTTTCAATTAGGAATTTTGAGAAAAAAGGATTTAAAGCTCAAAATTTATTAGTGCCCACCCACTCTTCGTGATGTTCTCCAGTCCTACGTTCAGCTAATTTGACCAAAGCGCTCATCTCTCAAAAATATTTTATGATCTTTAAGGAACCCATGCACTGATGGTTTGACACCTAACGAGGTTTCAGAGCAACAGTCACCCCTTTTTGTCTTTTGTGTCTGCAGCCACACAAATTTGTTATTGTTTGAGGATTTTTCTTTGGTAATCCTTTTCATTTTTCGTTTTTCGTTCTTTTGTTTTCCCTGATTTTGCCTGGACTGACTCTTTTGAGTTTTTCAATTTTGAAGTCCAGCGGGATGCCTTAACTTTTGCCTAAGTCGCTTGTTTTCAAGTTTCGACTTCACTGGCTTGTCTTGACTTTGTTAAAAGGGTTGTGACTACCTCACTCCTTGATTGTTGATGGATAACCATTGTGGTTTCACATCTCTTGACCTCTTGACGGTGGAATAGAAGGTAATGGATCCTCAGATGCACACTCTTTTTGAAATTTGAACGCTCGGTCAAATTAACTGACGCCTACCCTGCCCCTGGGTTAAGTGTGAGGGTTTTTTCCTATGAAAGGAAACTCCTACTTCAAGGCTCAAAGGGGTTAACGAGGGTCTATATCCCTTATATCTTCAGTGTTTTGGGATTTGGAAAAATGCATGTACATCCTCAACAGGGTTTTATCCAAAAGCACACAACCAGAGATTTTGCGTTTTCAAATCATCATCCTCCCTCAAGAGTTTGAAGCAAGAAAGTTGGTATTGTGATGCATATAAACATTTAAGAGTAAACACGAATGGACTACTTCAAGAAAAACATGCTTATTATATTATGACTGTCATTCAAGAACAAACAAATTTTTACATGCAAACAATGTTTAAACAAACAATTGAACGCTACATATGAAGATGCAGTAAAGAAACTGATGATTGCCATTATTGAGGAGACTTGACTCCGTCTGGATTTATTGCTTCTGCTGATGTCTTCGCAGCCTCGAGTGCTCACTCTAATAAAGAAGCTTCACCTTGTGGGGGTACCATCTGGGGTGATGACCTTTGAGTCAATCAAATTTTGCACCTTGTGCTGGAACACATTACAGTTATTGAGTGTATGTCCAAACGTTCCTGAATGGAACTCACAGCTAGCATTCATGTCATAGTCCGGAGGAATGGGGTATGGCACTGGCGTGGCCTTCCTCAACTGAATCAGAGAGCTTTTGAGCAAGCGAGCCAACAACTGACTGTAAGGAATACGAATAGGATCAAATATCCTCTTGGGCCTTCTCGGTCTGAGTTGCTTCTGATGCTGATGCTGATTTGGGCGTCCAACCTGCCCCTGTATTTTCCTTTCCACACTAGACCCAAACAAGGGTTGCTGACATAGAACTTCTGAAGCACCAGGCTGTGGAAGAGATACATGGCTTGAGGTGGATCCTTTAGAAAAGGAAAGAGTCCCCAATTCTTTTGCAACAGTGGGAGTAACATCACTTTGTTTACCAGCGCCAACTGACGTAAACTTAATTGCCCCTGAATCAATGAGCTCTTGGACTTCATGCTTGAACCTGGTACAATTCTTAACATTGTGACCAGGTGCCCCAGTTGGACCTTCATCTTAGTCAATTCAGTTTGCATCTGGTCCATGATCTTAGTTTGGTTTCTGTGAGTTGCGTATCGGTGGACGGGGGTATCCGCTATAGTGCCTGAAACCAAATAAAGGTTAGAGAGAACTGGAACGAGTACCTGTTATGCAAGATGAAATGTTATACAATGCAAATGCCATGTTTATTCATTGCCAGGGCATTTTACAGCCTGATTCCAGTCTTAATCACAAGGAGCTCAATAATAGTCACATAATGTTAAGAAGAACTGTGTTGTGATAAAATGTTGTGATAATGTACTGGTGAATAGAGCGATGCCGAAGAAACCCCTTTCAATAAGCCATTCATTGAATTCAACAGAAAACTAATAAGTGCCGAAGCATTTTACAATGAGTCCGTAAACGGGAAATACATCAAGGAAATGGCTCCATCAACAAGCCTGATGGTAGCCAACAGTACATGAACAAAACTACATTAAGAAGATGGGAAAGTAAGATCAAACATCTAACTCCAAATCTTTCAGTTTCTCACTAGAATGCTTGATTTCTTCAAAAAGGATTCTAGTGCGCTGATGACCTGGCCTTTCAATCATCTCTTTAATCACAACGTCTCTCTTCTTCAGAGCTTGGGCTAGCGAATCCGCGTGCATCAAGAGAGCTTCATCAGTACTCACTTCCTTAAACCTTTTCACCCTAGCTTGCATCTTGATTCTTCCCATCTCTACCATGGCATCCTCAAGCTTTTTCTTGGACACTGTCAGCTCATCATTAACATTATTTAGCTACTCTTGGCTTCTTCCAAAGTCTTCCCGATGCTTTCTCCGTTGTTCATGTGCTCTAAGAAGCTCGTCGTCTCTGGCCTTTAATTGTTCCTGTAACTCTGCATTTTCGAGCCTGGCCTCATCCCATGCTTGCTGAAACTTGGCTAACGTCTCTTTGTCTGTGCTAAGGCTTGTTTGGTCTTCTTGTGAGCTTGAGTAGCAGCATCAGCACCTTTACTAACTTTTTGGAAATGTTGGGCTCTTTCAGCTAAGTCCCTCTCTTTTGCTGCTAAGATTTGTTCCGTGTCTTGGGCTCTCCGCTCCAGCTCTTTGTTGGCATGTAGAGCATTCTGAAGAAGACTACTCAAATCGGAATTCTCCACCCGAAGCTCATTCACCGAAGCTTGCAGTTTGTTAAACTCCTCCATGGGAACAGTGGTAGGTTGTTCCGGAATTGCTGGATACAGAGGTGGCTCTCTTGAAAAGGGCAAAAGAACTTCTTCAACCTTTCTCTAAATCCATTCCGTATATTGTGGATAGGCTCTACAATCACCTTTTCCAAAGACAATCTTCCCAATCTCATGGAGGTGCCCCCAAGCATGTACAACCCTTCTTAACACCTCTGTATCTTCATCCCCATTAAAGAACAAAGACTCTTCCATATGTTGGTCTTCAGGAGGGTTCCTTGAGGCATACCTGAATTGTCTGATAGCCAGGATTGGGTTGTAGTTAATTCCCCCTTTCCTGCCTATCAGAGGCACATTCGGGAAGTTTCCGCAGCTGGTACTAATCTCTACTCCTTGCAACTGACGGTCAAACCAAACAATGTTGTCAGCAGTGAACCCCATTATCCGTTTAGACCACTTTAGAGAATCCCTCGTGTCCACAAACGCACCAGATTGATGCAAATGTTTCAGAAACCAATCAGACAAAAGTGGAGTACAGCAGTTGACATGACCCCCCCCCCTTCTTTTCTCATTTTTGAAATGCACCGAGTGGTAGAAATCACCCAACAAAGTGGGAACGGGATTTTTCAGGATAAAAACCCTCACATCGTGCATATCCACAAAGTGATGTTGGTTAGGAAATAGAACGATGCCATAGATACACAAGGCCAGGATAGAATTATAGACTGCCCAATTCTTGGCGTTGGCAAATTCCTGAGCTTGGTCTGCAAGAAATTCCAAGTGAAAACCTTTGACTCCACTCTTACTAGCAACATTTCTCTTCAGCACTGACTGTTTCATCTGTAGGGCCGTTGCAATTTCTTCTATGCTAGGGTGGTCTCCATAAAAAAATGACACATTTGATTTGACTGAGATACCCAAGATGAATGAAAACTCCTCCAGTGTAGGCATCAAGATATACCCCGGAAAGACAAAGCATCTTAGCGACAGCTCATAGAACTGCAGTAGAGTGTGGAGAGCATCATGCTCATACTTTGTAATGTTACGGACCATTTTCACCAATCTCCCATATTTCTTCTGGAAAGTGATAAGAACACCCGGGTCAGCCATGGCTATCATTTCGTGAAGTAGATCCAATGTTGGCTCTGGAAATCTGTAAGCGACATTATTCTTCCTCTTAGCATTTGTCTCCGTCGAATCCATTGACTGGAATCAGAGGTAAAATAAGCACCTGACAATGACAAACATGAATGTTATGATATGATGATGCAATGCAAAAGGCATGGTATCAGTTCTCAGTGTCTGTGTTGGACTGTGTGCATGGTGTCTGTAAAAATCTAAGAATAAAACTGTAGATAGAAACCCACTGACTGTAATAAGTTACATCATATGTCTGCGAAAATACCAGAATATCAGGGTATGTAGGAGGCATGGTCACCTGCAAACCTGTAAACGCCCGTCCATACTCACATGTGGGTACTAGAACACCGGTTCCTCAGTTTTGGATTCTCTATTCTGAGAATCAATAGCACATTCAGCCCATAGGATACAATGTTATCGCCAAACAAAGAGAATGTCCACTGATTCCCCAAAAATAAAGGCCATCCTATGCAAGTTCCAAAGTGGGCCCTCGGGTGCGAATGGGTTTGCCACAGAATGTGGTCTACCACTGTCACCACTAAAGAGGGGTGTTTCCACTAAGGTCCTCAATGATCGGTCACTAGAGTCGACAGCTTCCTAGGTAAACACCCCGAAATGCACAAGACGCGCAAATCAGAATATCTCCCAAGAAAACCTCGTCTGGTTGTGGATTCATATAAACCATACATAACAAGATGCTACGTAGGCCACACTACCATCCACTCTAGTCCTATGTATGTACTCAAGCATGTGTAATGGGCTTATCTCTTAGAATACCCATCCCGTCAAACAGAAAACCAGCACGGCACAGTCCAGTATAATAATGAAATGAAAATGCAATAAGTGCGGTAAATACAGTAAATACAATAAAGCAATAATACAGTAAATAGCCATACAGTAAAATAGTAAATACATCATCAAAGTAAACACCCAATAAAAGAAAAACAGACAAGCGCTAGGATTGACTCGCTAAGGAAACCAGAGATTCTGGGTTCGGTCCCTAGCAGAGTCGCCAGCTGTCGCTCCCCGGGATTTTCATCCAGATACAAACGCGAAAGTGGCACGGAAACAGAGTCGCCGACAATGTGTATTTATCCCATGAGAGGGAAAGTAAACACTGCATAAACCTGGGGGAAAGGAAAGAGCATGGTCTTGCGACCAAGAGAACTGGGTTCGGGAGTCGGTTACGCGAGAGGAAGGTATTAGCACCCCCTCGCGTCCATCGTACCCGATGGGATCCACGCTTGCCACTTCAATCAAAGGGTGTAAGAAAAGGATATTGGAAAAGGAACTGCTAGCTGGAGAACTGGAAAAGGAAAGGAGAGAGAAAGAGAAACAAATGTAGGGAAAATAAAAGAAGTGCTCGAATGGGCCCTACCCCACTGCCTACGTATCTCATCGGGAACATGAGAATCAGAGCGACATAGTTCCCCTCAGCTAAGGGAAAATTGTTTATGTTTTTTAGTGGAATACGTCAACGTTCGCGTCCTAGCAGTTTAGGCATTTCAGCTCGCTGTATGGAGACTTAGGCGTTACCTGTTGGCGGTAGAACGGACATGACGAGTCCTTAAGGAATGAGTGAAGAAGATGAGAAGAGAATCGTTTGTTTGTTTTTGTCTTTTAAGAAAGAAGTGTTTTGATTGTTTTTGTGTTTTGTAACACATATTGTATTTAAGTCCTTCATGTAGGATCGAATGCCTCGCATATCGACCCAAGACGGGACGTGCGCTAAACATTCTAAGAAAGTGAGCAAAGACCCCTCACCTCCTTATTCTCATATGAAAGGCTCAAATACAATATTTGTTATGCCTTTATTAAGTGTTTTTTACTTTTATTTCAAGATGAGAAAGAGAGACTCAAATGGAGCAAAGGTGAAACTAAGGGGACTAAGACTTACCCTAATGTTAGCATGCTTGGAGGTTCCTATGGTTAATGAAGTTTAAGAGACCTAATCCTAAAAGAAAGGAGAAGAAGATTGAATTAAACAACTCACTTCTAAAGTAGAAGATAAGTTATAACTCAAAAGGGAGAAGAAAGAAGTTATTCAAGGAAAACATGTCAATGCTTATCATGATCACAAGTTGAATTATTAAAAGAAATAAGAGAGGATGAAAGAAAGAAGTGTATGTGGAAGCATATCCATACACTTACTTACCCTTAGCACCTACATGAAAAAGTTAGTTCAAAAACTATTTACAAGTAGTGAAATAAGGAAAGGATAACAAGTAGTGATCAAACAAATTAAGAACCAATTAATAAAGATCCTAAGAGATGAAACTCAATCAAGGTCAGAACCTATGTCCAAAGGACACTCTCTAATGTTAGGATATCAAACATACACCAACAATGCACAATCAACGGTCCTAAACATCAAAGAAGTGCTCTATGGAAGTGAAAGATGAAGAATGAGTGGAAATGCAAAGTGATCATGCATTAATGCTTCACAAAAGAACAAAGTTAGAACCATACATAATTTGTCAATGTCTTAAGATACACATGGATCATCATACAAATCATGAATAAAAGGATACAAGTAGGAGAAATAAGATGAAGAAGAAGTAAGTATAAGAGAGACATGTTCAATTAGGTGCACAAAGTGACATATTAGAAGATGCATAACATGTAACATGATTAATGAATGCATATGGGCAGTGGTATAACATTGATGAGAGGCAAATAGCATGAGGAAATGTCATACAAAATGCACACATGAAGCATATAGAGCATAAGAAGAGAAGATGCAAGAATTCATGTCAAACTTTCAAGTTACAATGCATAAACTCAAATCAAATGCAAACACAAGTCAACGTGACCTATAATGAAACTAAGATAACCTATAATATCATACAAATGACATATAAAAGATGCACAAACAATCATCAAATGGTGGCATAAATGCCTTATCAAAACATGTTAGCATGAAGTAGAATAATGGTCATACATGTAACTTCAAGTGCAAGGCATTAAACAAATATCAAAGTATATGAGAAAATTTTAAAATTAAGTCCTAAACAATCCAAGTCAGAAGCAACACATGCATAAAAAAAGTCAAGGCAAAACTCAAAAGAAAAGTGCCTCAAAAGACCTCCTGAAACACATTATAACACACCACAAGAAAGTGCAAAGATGAACATACCAACATGTGATAAAATGACTTTAAAAATCAAAAGAAAATTGATTTAAATGCTTTAATGTGTTATCTAATCAATGCAAAAAGAATGAGTCAAAAACAGTGTGAAATGAGAGAAATAAAACATACAAATTCAAGTGTCAAAGAAGAACCTTATTCAAAAAGACATTTATGGAAAATTATGAAATTAAGACATAAAATCAATAAAATCAAAATAAAAAATAATGGAGAATTAGTTAAATGCATAAAGAACACACATGAATTAATTTGGGATTTTTAGAGTTTATTTGCTATTTTTAAAATAAGGAAACCAAACAGATATGGAAAAAGAAAATAAAAATGTGAAAGAAATGGTAAGGGGTGTGCAGCGAAAGCAAAAAACAAGTTAAAATGAAGATTGGGCCCAGATAGGGGTGTGCAACTAGAAATTAGGACCCAGTCCAATTACACATGTGCTTGTGTGTGATAGAGTGTATGATCAGTTAACATGTGATTCAATCATAGCCACACAATCAGGTCAACCAAGATCAATCATTAAAGCATGCTAAGCCAACAGTCCATGAGGCAAGCACATGATAATTCTCCTACACGCCCGCACACACAATCAATTCAGACCAAAATGAAGGAACGTGATAAGCAACACGTTCATTAATGTGTTGGCACGATATTAGACGTAGGATCAAATGAATCAAACGGCCATGATATAAAAATGGAAAAATCCTAGCATTAAACCTCACCGGCCGAAGAAGGACCTCCGGTCATCTTCTCCGGCCTCTCTCCGCCACCTGCAACTTTTACATCTCCCCAGAAATCAACAAAAAGCATTCCATTCGAAAGTTGAAGTTATGGAGATTAAGAATATGGCTTCAAAATTCACAAATCACATGCACACAAAGAGAATCGAACACATCAATTCTTGCCCTAATTTCTGAAACTATTCATCTAACATGCCTATCAACTAGCCGGATTCAACATAGCTTCTAATAAGCTCAAATCAACATGAAACGCATTATAATCAGTGAAAAGAAAAAGTTGAGAAAGAGGAACCTGAGATTTGGAGAAATTTTGGATCTTCAGAAATATAGAGATGAACACTTGAACTCTGGAACTCATTGAGCAAAATAAATGCTACTTAACCTTGAGAATAAGAAGAAAAGTTGAATCTGAGATTGAAGATAATGGAGCTTTTCAACGCTTCAGTGATGTGCTATTGCTTGATGGTGAAGATTGAAGGAGATTGATGAAAAAACAATGGTTAATAATGGTGAATTCGTGTGAAGAGAGAGAGAGAGAAAACTCAGAGAGAAATCTTGAGAGCTGAAGTTGTGAAGTGTGAAAAAATGAGAGCCATAATCCAGTTTTTTTTTAAATTGTGAGGGTGTTTGAATTATATATGTTGGGTTAGTTGCTTAAACCATGGTTAAATGAGTTAGTTGAATGAGTTCAAGGTGGGTTAAGTGAGTCCACCCTAACTAACTGAGTCAAGTTAGTTAGGGGCGAGTTAGAGAGTAAAGTTAGGGTGATGGTGAGCTCATGAAGTGTATGGTGGAGCTGAGAAATGAAAGGGGGTGATGGTACTGATGTAGCAGCAAGGAAACTTGTTGAACAAGTTTGGCATTTCCTTTTCCATGTATGGTGAAGCATGACATGCATATGATGTAAGGGAATGTTGGACTTAAAGAGGAAAAGGTGGATTGGTGTGGGATGTATGCGTGTGACTTGAATTAATCCAACAACAATGTTATTTTTCTGATTTTGTAGCAGCACCATGTTCAATAGAAATGTGGGAGTTTGAGGAGGAATATCTCTATGTTTATGGCATGAAATAATGAGATATTGGTGGCATTGGAAAGAGGAAATATGATAGAACATGGTTGGTGTTGAAATGAGATCAAGTAGAGGTTGGTAAGATGGTGTAAAATGGCTTAAAACATAAAGGTTCAAAACTGGTGCATGGGCGTGGCAAGTTGGTAGGTTGGCATGGCAACATGACTTGGAAAATTCAGCATGAACACATCAACTTGGGACCATCATAACTCCATCATAATTTGCTCTAATGGAAAAATGTCCAACATCAAAGTTGAAGAGGGCATTGAGATGAACAACTTTGATGTTCAACATTGTTTCATTTGGAGCTTCCATCATTGAGAAAAGTAGCTTGACATTCTGGCCACCATGTGTTTGATGAAATTATGGCGCATAGGCCTAAACTTGCCTTGCCATGACTTGGTTTTTGACCTAGTTTTGTCCAACTTTGATTGATCATAACTCCCTTAATTTTGATCCAATGGAAGAGTTCTTTATATGGATTTGAAGCTTAGAATGTGAACTGTAATTGGCTCAACTTGGGCCTGAAGTTTGGAGCTTTTATCATGGAGAAAGAATGCCTCAAAGTGTGGTGCAAAATGGTCCAAACTTGCCATTTTTGGAAACCCTAAATTTCCAAAAATGGAAACTTTGTACATTTCTTGATTTTTCATGATTCTTCCATCATTTCTTGATCAAATCTTGTCCAATGACCATATGTAACTTGAATTTCATGAATTTGACCTTAAAAAGTCAGGAGTTGACTTTTTCACTGCACAGTTGACTTTTTCCCCAATTTTTTTATTCTCAAGTAACTGATTAATTGAACCTCTTCTGAAATGAAACAAAGGCCAATCTTCCATCCTTAGACACTTGACATCATGTAGAAAACATTGAGATCAAGTGTGAATCAAAATTTCATCAGGAGACCACTTGAATCCAAAACCCTAATTTGGACTATTTTTGATAGGAAATAATGCACTGCCCAATCTTCTTGATGAATTCCCATCTTCCAATGACTTGTGAGATCATTTGGGATGATATATGATGTAGGGGACCTTTGAGGCTTGTTTGAAGACCCTTGGCTCTTATTCTCTTGCTTTGAATGACCAACACTCTAAAGATCACTGATCACATGCCCTTATGCAATATGTATGCTATGAGATGCAAATAAGATCTAAATGCAATGCAATGAAACATAAGCCAGTAAAAGCTAAAAAGCAAGAGGGAAAATTTTGAGGTATTACAGACGGCCGAAGACGAACTCGAACAGAAAGACCAAACTGAAGGTGGACTTTCAAAGAAAGACTAAGCCGAAGGTAGACTTTCAAACCCAAAATAATACGAGGACGGCCGAAGGCGAACTCGAAAAGAAAGACCAAACCGAAGGTGGACTTTGCTGGGAAAACAAAACCAGCCGAAGGCGGAATTTCAACCAATGGGTACGAGGACGGCCGAAGGTGAACTCGAAAAGAAAGACCAAACCGAAGGTGGACTTTCGAAGAAAGACTATGCCGAAGGTAGACATTCAAACCCAAAATAATACGAGGACGACCGAAGGCGAACTCGAAAAGAAAGACCAAACCGAAGGTGGACTTTCAAAGAAAGACTATGCCGAAGGTAGACTTTCAAAGATAATAACACGAGGACGACCGAAGGCGAACTCGAAAAGAAAGACCAAATCGAAGGTGGACTTTCAAAGAAAGACTATGCCAAAGGTAGACTCTCAAAGATAATAATATGAGGACGGCCGAAGGCGAACTCGAAAAGAAAGACCAAATCGAAGGTGGATTTTCAAAGAAAGACTATGCCGAAGGTAGACTTTCCGACAAAGGGATACAAGACCAAGCCGAAGGTGAACTCGATCAGAAAAACCGGCAGGAGGTGGACTAACCAACAAAAGAATACGAGGACGGCCGAAGGCGAACTCGAAAAGGAAGACCGGCCGAAGGCGGACTACCAAACAAAAGAAAACTAGAACGGCCGAAGGCGAACTCGAAAAGGAAGACCGGCCGAAGGCGGACTAACCTAAAGGTCAGTAGGATCAACAGATCTACAAAGATGACTCCGCTGGGGATAAGAGAAATCTAAACAGACAACTCTGTAGGGGAGTATAGGAGAAAGCAATAATAAGAAGGACGAATCCACTGGTTGCGATGTAATGTTAAACAACATCTCCTGAATTACATCACTTTCTGCTGGGGAAAGAAACTGGTAACAGATATCAAACCTGGCTTATGCTTCGAATGCATATGTTTGAATTTTTCTATGGCGTAATGCTCCATACAAAATGGAAATGCTACGCGTTTGGGAGGATGTCATGCAAGAGTGCTTATGCAATGCAAAAGAGGCGCTCCAGCAAAATAAATGCTGAAGACGAAGGCAACTCCACCGGGGATGACAAACTAAATTGTCCTCTGAATTAAAAAACCCTGCCGACGAAGATTTCATCGAATGACTTCCTGATTACAAACTCTGCTAGAGATGAAAACTCCGAGAGAAATTCCACTCTGTTGGAGATGGATAAAAGCAAATATTGAAGATGGAACCCAAAGAGAATTTCCCTCCGCCGGGGATAACCAAAGACTTCTACAAAAGATAGAACCCAAAACCTGGATCTGAAAAATGCCAATAATAATTGGGCTTAAAACCTGCTGGGGATATCAACCGCTGTGAAGATCACCACCCAAATCTACTTGGGGGGACAAGTCGATAATACCGAACCTGCTTGGGGACATTACTGAACTTAACCTGCTGCTGGGGAACACCCTTACCTTCAGCCTATTGGGGAATACCAACCGCTATCAACAAATCTGCTTGGAGACTGGTAATTGACGATACCAACTCTGCCAGAGGATAACATCCAACTCATCCATCTGTTGGGGTTAACTCATACCGTTGCTGGTGAGAAAAGCGTTTCCTGACTGGCTGAGGAGAATGGGTGCTCAGACCCTGTGCGGAAAATAACATCCTTGTCCAAAGATGATATTCCATCAGTCTCCTACTGGGTGGGGATGCAGAAGTATCAACTTCTGGCTGCTTGCTGAGAGAGTAATAAATCAACCACCACTCTAGCTGGGGAAATAGTCCTCTGTACTCTGCCTGGGGGGAGTAACAGCATGCTGAGGAGGATGAAATTTCAATGTTGAGGAGAGTAACTCTACTGGGGAAAAATCCTGCTACCCTGCAAACAAAATCAACAATATATGCAATAATGGCTACTTCGATCACCATCCTAATGACTGTTGCTTGAGCAATCTCCACTGTTTTCCGATATGCTTCGCAAAGCTTAACATTTTCGTGTGCAATGTTTTATCAAAATATCGGACGTTTTCACAAACAAAACAGTAAAAGTAAAAACACAAGGGAAAGCTCTTTGAATGAAAATGAAAATTTTATTGAATGAATTGGCCTGTAAATAGGCATTTACATCTGGAAGCAATTCCTGAAAACAGGTCATTGCGCAAAAAGGTAAAAGAAAATACACATGTCGGCAATGTGGGGAACATCTATCCACCATGATTCAATTCAGCTATGACCCAATATGGCTTGTCTATTTGCAGATGTTTTGACCTTTGAAGAGACTGACTGGATTGATTACTTTCCTTCGAAATTTCCAAGTATCAAATCCACCGGGATACCCATTTTTTCGGGTTTTCAATCCACCGGGATACCCATTTTTTGCCAAAGTTGCCTTTCCAGGTTTTCAACTTTGCGGGTTTATTCTTCTTCTCTCTTTTTTCTTTTTTTTTTCTCTTTATATCCCTAATTTTTGCCCGAACCTTTTCTTTTTATGGTTCGCCGGGATGCCCTTTTTTGCCTGGACCTTCTTTTTATGTCCAGAGGGTCTCTTTTATGCAAAGTATTTTTTGACTACGTCTGCGTTCACAGGGGACGTAAAATCTTCACCATCCATTGTTGAGAGTATTAAGGCTCCACCAGAGAAAACCTGTCTTACTACATATGGCCCTTCGTAGTTTGGAGTCCATTTGCCCCTGTGATCTGTCTGAGGAGGAAAGATCCTTTTCAAAACCAATTCACCAGCTTGAAAACACCGAGGACGCACTTTCTGATCAAAAGTTTTCTTCATCCTGCTCTGATACAACCGACCATGTGCAATGGCTGCCAATCTCTTTTCCTCGATAAGGTTCAGCTGATTCAACCTGGAACGCACCCATTCAGCTTCATCAAGCTTCACATCTGCCAGAATTCTCAAAGAAGGAATCTCAACCTCTACTGGTAGAATTGCTTCCATACCATATACCAATGAGAAAGGAATAGCCCCAGTCGATGTACGCACCGAAGTACGATAATCGTGTAAAGTATAAGGCAACATCTCGTGCCAGTCTTTATACGTCACTACCATCTTCTGCACAATCTTCTTGATATTCTTATTTGCTGCTTCAACAGCCCCATTCATCTTCGGACGATAGGGAGAAGAATTGTGATGTTCAATCTTAAAGCTCTGACATAGCTCCTTCATCATCTTGGTATTCAAATTTGAACCATTATCAGTAATGATTCTCTCCGGGACTCCATACCGGTAGATGATGTCCTTAATAAACAGGGCTACCACTTGTCTGGTGACGTTGGCATATGAGGCTGCCTCCACCCACTTCGTGAAGTAATCATTGGCAACCAGAATGAAACGATGCCCATTGGAAGCAGTTGGCTCAATCTTTCCAATCATATCAATGCCCCCACTACGCCAAAATTGATCTTTTGTATCGCCTAATTTAATAGCGCTTTTTAAGAAAGTGCTATTAAAAAGGGAACACAGACATCTATAATAGCACTTTATAGTCGGGCGCTATTATAGAATGCAGACAATGAAATTTTGATAGCGCTTTGTTAAAAAACGCTATTAATAAATTTCACTAAAATAGCGCTTTTTTAAAAACGCTATTAATATTCCCAATTAAGATAGCGCTTTTTTAAAAACGCTATTAATATGTTCAATTAAGATAGCGCTTTGTTAGAAACGCTATTAATTTACCACTCTAATATATAATAAATAATAAATAATATAAATAATATATAAAATAAAATTTAAAGAAAAATAATATTTTGGCAGATCTAAGATTTACTTTTGACGCACAAAATTTCTATTCATGAAACTTTTTTGGGAAAACGCAAATATGATTCAGCTAGCTCTGCATCACACTATCCGATTCACTCAAACCTTCGTATAGTGAACGATTCACTCACGACGTCGACGTTCAGCCCAGCCATGCCGTCGACCTAGCCACGCCGTCAACCTTCAAACGTCCTTTGATTCAGTCACGACGTCAACATTCAAACGTCCTTTGATTCAGTAGCGACGTCGACGTTTAGCCCTTACGAAATCTCTATTTCAATCGTGGTTCCATCAACTCCAGAGACATTGGTTCAGGTAATCTTCATACCCTCACGGATGAACTTGTTCTTGACATTCTAGGGTTTTTGGATGGTACCAACTTAGGTGTTTGTGGCTTCTGTTAGCACTTTATTTGATGTTTCCATGAAATATCTAGTGAAAGAATAAACTGATTAACGAACAAATGGGTTGCATTGTTTCCACTTTACATGTTCTTTGGTGAATACAATATTTTACTCTCTGGTTGCATTGAAAACACACTGTACATAATTTCTTTTAGCTAAGTGACAAATTACTGTTTGATTGTTTATTTGAATAAAATATTGGAGACGTTAATGGGAGATGGAAGAGAGGAAATGAGTCTCTGGGTTAATGGTCGGTGGTCCACACCTGAGACATTAATGAAAGATTGAATTGGGTGGGACAAGTTTCTCTTGTTTTAATCAAAATGTGTACTTTGATTGGGGACATGGTATGAGATATTATGAGATATTAAGAGTGACATGTATATGATTATTTAGAAATTGATTCTCAGTTATCTTGGAATCTACTGAAATTTTGTTTAACTATTATATTATAGTGAGTATGGTTCTATTTACTTTGTTCTTTAGGTATGTTTGGATTGGATTATTTGTGCTTTGTTTGGGTTGAATTTTTTAAGTTTGTCTTAAGCACTTTGACACTGTTTGGGGAGAGCTTGTGGAAGCAATTATGATATGTCTATAAGCTGGTTTCAATTTATTTTCGTAAACTCTTTGGAATATCTTGAAAAAAAGTGAAAACAAACAACTTATAGCTTATATGAGAAGAACTATTGACTTTACTTAATCTTTTGTTATAGAAATAGCTTATTCGTAAATACTTGATTAAGATGTTTATCCAAATAGTGTCTCTGTATTTTGTATCTATTGGTTTGATGATTAAGTTTCTCTATGTTGTCTTTAATAGACCAAGACTCTTGATTTCATTTTATGACTAAGAATCGGTGAAATGTTTATGGGTTGGGTTATAATTGGCTCGCTGCATCAACAATGGTCATATATAGTGTAGTATTTCTATTGATGCTTTTTCTGCATTAGGCAGAATATATGCATTTCCCAGTGCGTAAACTTCACTCTTAGTTAACATAATCTTTTGTTTTTTTTCCCTGCCATGATTTAAGTTGGGCATAATCAAATGGTGACTCTGTGAGCTTAGTTTTTAGTTATGGTATAATTGGAATGGTGTGTGGTCAGTCTAAACCAATGAACTTCTTGATGTTGCTGTATTATTTTTTGTCATGATTAAATTTTGGGGTTTAATGAAAATAGAAAGCTTGGACTTGTTAGTTTTAACCAAATGGGACTCTCTTGTGCCCCCCAAGTTTCAATCATTTGAGGTACTCCTTGCAGTGCTGATACTCTGAAATGTTATCAGCACTCTATGAGACAATGGATTGAGTAGTATCAGGTTGGTTTAATTGTTTTTAATATGTTTTTAGTTTCTTCTTTATGCTATCTTTGGATTGATGGAACTGAACGAGAAAAAGAAAAGCTTCTCTTGTAGATCGCTATTTTTGTACTGTTAGAATTTACAAAATACTGCAGGTACAGTTTCTCTTGCCTTCGCTATTTCGGTACTTGTAGATCGCTATTGGAATGACTTTGTGTTTTTCATGCAGAAATGGTGTGGCAAAATTATGTGAAGATACTTGCAGTGTGTTGGTAAGTCTCCTAGAGTCAGAAGTGATTGGCGAAGCTCTTGCCATACTGGAAGTTTTGTCAAACCATTGGTCTGATAAAGCTAAAGATTGCATATTCCAGTGCACTGACCTCTGTTTCAAAGATTCTTGATTCTGGTAACAAAGAGTACCACCGGAAAGCTATTAGAATAATACGCAATTATTTGAGGGCGTAGGGGTGGTTCACTTACAGTGCACTCCATGTATAATAATATCTCGTGCAACGCACATACTACTAGATATCAATCTAGTTGAAGAAAACATATTCATAAAAATTGCTTTAAATATTTGCTCGTGTATCTTTTGCTAAATTATTGTTAAGCTAGCTGTTCCCACAAATTTTGTCTTCATTAGCAAAGGAATTATACTATTTTTTTTTGCTGATGAAAGAAAATATGATATTTCTACTTTGTTTAATTCAATTGTCGTATAGTCAATGTAGTTTAATACGCATGTAACACTCTGAGTCGGCAGTCACCATAACCTTTGACACTGTTTGGCTCATTGCATTGCATGATGTCTTAATGAACTATAATAATATTACTATAAACAAGTCTTCCCTTGACATTAGACCCCTACAAATGATTAATTATAACGGTATAACTCATTTCCATCACTAAAGTATTGTGATTTTCATTCATCTTTTTCATTTTCATGCATGTTTGTGTTTATGTTTGAGAGTAATGAATCATTGATCCTTGGTTTATTTTTATTTTTTAATGCTAATTTATAAGTACAAGGAGAACAAAAACAATACCATATTTGATTGACATGGAAGCAGAAACGGGTGAAGAACATGTGGTGAGGCCAGTTATTGATGGAAGGGGGAGGAAAAGTTTTGGAGAGTTGATCGAAAACTCAGCAAGTTTCCATGAAAGAAGTGACGAAGAGGAGCCGAAATGGGAGGCGTTATGGAGGCTTCCAACATATGATAGGATGAGAAAAGTGATTTTGAAGAAAGTTCTTGATAATGGAAAAGTAAACTATGAAGAAGTTGATATCAACAAGCTTGGAGTAGAGGAAAAGAAACATATTTTGGAGAGCATAATAAAGACTGCTGAAGTAGACAATGAGAATTTTCTCCAAAAAATGAGAGACAGAATTGATAGGTAGATGATTATGTGACTAAATATTTCTATGTAGATTTGATTGATTCATGTTTTTGTGCAAGGTTGTACTAACTGGTTGTTGATGTTGTTATAGGGTAGAAATTGAGATTCCTAAGATTGATGTCCGGTTTGAGAATTTAACAGTTAAAGGGGATGCATATGATGGAACCAGGGCCTTGCCAACACTAATCAATGCTACCCTCAATATAATAGAGGTATGTTTAACAAACAGAGATGGTGATTGATTCAAATGAAATTATGATTAAAAGATGATTATGAAAATGCTCCAGACCTAGACCATATTTCCTACTTTCCAATTTTTTGTTTGGTTTTTTCAACAATTGGAGCATTAACCAGAACATCATGATTCACTGAACTGGGAAAGGTCTTGATTAGGAATCATAATTTTGTTTCATTTGAAATGATGTAGGCCCTTTAAGGTGTCAGTAGTTTCTGGTGTTCCTTTCTTAATTTGTAGTTGAATGATACTTGAGCAGGTTTCTTTCAATGTCAGAGCTGGGGATAAGATAAAGTGCACAATTGCGGAGTTGCAGCAGTTGAGAGCTGTGCCAGAAAACATTCCTTTGGATATAGTTTTTGAAGATGAGCATTTGCTAGTAATAAATAAACCCGCTCACATGGTAATTCTAAACCCTTGCTTTAAGTTATTTTAAAATCTCACAATCCACGTGCATAATTGGACAGTAGATAGTGTGATTGTACAAGGCCCTTGTTTTTTGTTTATAAACTGATTTATTTTGATTTTCAAACTATTAAAAGTTCAATACTTGATTAAATTCAGGCTGTTTAGACTAACCAACTGTTTCATTCTGTTCTGCTAGTGCTATAAGCTATTTTTTAAAATTGATTTATAACTATGTCATAAATTTTCAGCAGGCAAATGGAAACAAACTCAAAATATTGATATTGACAAATGCCACTATTTGGTCTCTAACCTAGGTTGTGCATCCAGCACCTGGAAATACGTCTGGGACACTGTCAATGGCATCCTTCACCATTGCAACCTGCCAAATGTCGAATAATCCAAAGAGGAAGCTATTTCAGATACAGAGGATTTCGATGATGAACTTAATGGCTTCTCATCTAAAGCAAGTTCTTGTGAAGGGTTTAATTCTAGATTGTCTATGGCCTCAATTCGCCCAGGGATTGTACACAGATTAGATAAAGGCACGAGTGGGTTGCTAGTTGTTGCCAAGGTACTTTATACATTTTCTCAAAACTTGTTAAAGTGCCCAACTTTAATGAAAAGTGCAACTATTTTTACACTTCTAAATATTAGCATTCATCTTACACCCTAGTATCTGTATGCCTTGACATCAGAGTATCTGTATGCCTTGACATCAAGATGAACATTCTCATAAGAAATTGTCTGCACAATTCAAGCTACGCACTATTAAGAGGGTCTATGTTAGTCTCACTGCTGGGGTACCTACTCCAGTTGCTGGGCGTGTTGAGGTTCCGGTTGGTCGGGATCCTAATAACCGGCTTCGGATGACCACTGTTGCTGGAGCAGTTAATTCTATGAAGGTTCGTCATGCTGCTAGTAGGTGATCTATGGTGTACTTTTACACTTCATTTATATTAGTTATTTACTAATACTGAATTATATTAGGTGCTTTGGTCATATTTGACTATTGCAAAATTTAGAATGTATCAATTAAGGCTATCGACATAAATGTGTATTTTTCAACATTTGTGTACACATAATATATGAACTTTGAGCGTGTTATTATTCAATTCAGATGACACTGCCAATACAAAATCCAGTAGAATCAGTTTAACTTTTCTAACTAGCAATTATCATGATTCATGACAAATGGCAACAAGATATTTAATCCTTCGTTTTTTTTATCATATAACCAAATTAATTAGAAACTTAATAAAACAGTTGAAAATCTCTTCTTGTATGATTCATTTAACTTTTAACTCATAGGTCATTAGTTAAAACATGTTTTAGTTTTCATTTTCAACTATTTTAGTTGGTTAATCATTATTTTTTTATGAATTCTAATGTTATAAAATGCAAATGCCACACGCATATATATATATATATATATATATATATATATGGCATTTGCATTTTATATGGCATTTGCAAAGTAAAGGATTTAAAAATTTTAAAGGATCAAACGTTGTAGTAGACATAATCTTCTTAGGAAAATTATCTACTCAAATGTCACCAAAATTTAAAATAAAGATTAATGACATGGTAAAAACTGTAACATCCTAGGGAATTAACTTTCTAGGACCAGAGCCAATATCACCTTCACTCCTAGCAGGAGAAGAATGGAAAATTAAGAAAAATATTGAGGAAGAAGCTGAGACATTAACACCCACAGAAGTTGTAACATACGCAACTAAAGGGGCTTCATCTTTAAGATTCAAAAATTATGAAGAATCTTATACACAAGTTAATAATGATGAATGAACAAACATTAACCCTCTCAGAATTAGAGAAAATTATAAATGATGAAATTCTAATGGAAAAATTTAATTTAGAAATTGAAGCGGCTAATACTAATAAAAATTTTCTCATGGATAAATACTTCCAAGATATAACAAATTTAAAACAAATTTTTGAAGAAACTGAAAGCGTAACAGAAATTTCTGAAACAGATTACACTGGAAAAAATTTAGTAAATGAAGAATCCAGTTCCTCTTATGGATCATTTTTCCCAATAATCAACCAATGAGGATGGGTTATTCTGTAGGACATCCATCTAGACTACCTGTTGCTATCTATGACAACAACAACCCTAACTTAAGAACATTAGGAAAAAGAAATCCAAATGAAATTAATTTATATGGTCAGGGGCATGTTATGTTAAATATTACTAATATACATCCACAACTCTTGGATAATTACATTGAACAATGGACTTCCCTGGTAATTAGAGACTATGAAAGTAGACACTACAATATTACCACTAGAGAAGAAATGATTAAAATTGCCGAAAACTATTTAGGAGACATAGCTAGGGCCACTTGGGAAGCATTCAAAGTGAAATTTCTAGAAAAATTAGGTCAATTGGTAACCCAAGGAAACAATATTCATAATTTTGTTTATACAATACATAGAATTATTACAGGCAAAGATGCCAATGTAGGACTAACTATGAGACAGGCTGAAGCTATTGAAAAGTGCAAAATGTACCTATTTTTGTAAATAAGTTTTGTTGCACTTATCATTACTTTGTTTTAAAATTGGTTGAATAAACCCCACTTTATGTGTAAATACGTTTACTTTACGTTTTCGGTGTATAGTGCGGTACCGTGTAAATATCATTGAGTTTAATTGATTTTCATTTATTTTTACAGGTGTTCCAGCAATGGGATTTTTCCATATTCATAAAGAGCATTGAATAAGTTTTCCAACGCTTCAAACCGTGCGTCAATCGGAGTTACGGTTCAAGAGTTATGATCAAAACAAATTCTGGTTTTCTGTCATGTTCGCAATACGAACGCCCGTGGCGAGCACTCGCTGGCGCACTCGCATTGCAAACCCAAGGGCGAATGAATAGTTCCTGAATGCTTAAAAAACACAATTTTTGACGTTGGAAAGGCGGCGTATGTTCGCAGTGCGAACCTGGGCAGCAACAAACACTTATAAACTTCATTTTTCAGCATTTTTTAGGTTATGGTTTTGGGGGTTTTTGCTCCAACTCCATTAAACTTCATTTCTTCATAGGATTAGCTTAGAAAACAACTGTGGAGCATGCATACGGATGATCCGGAGTGGATTGATCGTCGACCGGCGCCGGCAAACCGCGAGATGTTTGGTTCATTTCTCTTCTTCTTTGTGTTTTTCTTTATGGTTGGGTTGTGTATATGTATTTGCTGCAAACTCATGTATATGTGTCGCCCATGGCGTTGTATAAAACTTTCTTTACAAATCTTAATTGGTAATTGTCTCTGATTTTTGCTTTATACGCGGGGTTTGGGTTGCGTTAGACATAACCGTCGCAAACTTCGATTAGGGACGATTGTCGGTTAGTTTCTGGACTCTAGAGATAGATTTAGAGCTAACAATCCATTTGGGTGTCGGAACTTCATGTTTCCGTGTTTCGAGGCTTCGCACACGAGAGTGACGAAGAGAGTGACACGGTTGCTTGCTCAACTTTGCGTTAGACATAACCTGTGTTGTGAGCGATGTTGGGTGATTTTTAGGAGTACTGTAGGTGGAGTATAACTGGTCGGTAAGTTTAAGTTTGTGAGGAGTCGATTATATGCATTGCCAGACGAGTTTTTCTTGTTGAAGAATGAAGTTCTTTTTGTTTTAATGTTTACTTTTCTGTTTTCTTGTTTGAAACCATTCAAAACCAAACTCATTAACGCGAGAGACTGTCGAACGACATTCTTTCCCTCGAACCGATCTCTGTGGACACGACATAAATCCCGGAGGGAATTCTTTCCGAAAATAAATATTTTTGCTTGCTTGCCCTATTCTGCATTCAACAAAATGGCGCCGTTGCCGTGGATTGGTTTTAATATTGAATCGCATTGCGATAGTTTCTTTGTTTTTGAGTTTTGTATATATCATATATATTGTCTGTTTCCATTATTTTTGGGTTGTTCCTATTGGAATATATGTGTGGAGCTTGTAATTTGTGTGTTAATGTGCAGGTATAGGCATGAATGGATCAAAATTGTGAACACATGGAACCAATGCAAGTTTCCACTGAGTTTTTTTTGCTGCAACAGGGTGTTCGCAGTGCGAACAATCTGGCGAAGGCCCAGCGAAGGTTCGCACTGCGAAGGACCAGCGAAGGCGCCAGCAAATGGAGGCAGAAAGTTCCAGTTTTGCAATTTCCGTGTGTTCGCACTGCGAACTCCTGGCGAGGGTCCAGCGAAGGCTCGCTGATTGGTTCGCAGTGCGAATGAAGCTTGCGAATGAAGGGTTCCATTGGTAGTGTGTTTGTGTATATTAATAGTTTTCGCGTTTGTCAATGAGCTTGTTTTGAGTAGCTTGAGGATGCTTTTGTTATTTTCCATGTTGGTTCGTTTCAACTTGCGGATGTAGGGTAATGATCTTGTTAGGTTTTGTGCACGTCCGAGGTATGTATTTATCACTTTCTATACTTTAGCATATTCATGATACTTAGGCTTTTTACAAACTTTCATGTCATTCATTCTTTTGTATACTTGTTCTATTGTGAATCACTTTAGTTACCAACCTTTTTGTGAGGTGGCCTTCCATTGTTCATATATGCGGAGTACCAACATTCTTGTTCTAACTGGATTTTATTATGTCGAATCTGTTGTTTGTGTTGTTTATATGAATGCATGAAAAGGATCAAGGCAATTGTTTCATTTTGAGCACAACCACCTTAGCCAAATAGTCAATTCACCTTGTGAGTGTGTGAGAATTCGTAACCCCTTTGAGCTTTTTGATCCATGTTTCTATTTGAACTTAATGCCTGTCTATAAGTGTTTAGTTCACTTATTTTTTATTGGATTTTGTTTTTTCTTGAACCCTTAACTATGTGTTGTTGTATGGATTTTTTCCTTGCCTTAGAAAGTAGGGAGTATTCACATGATGGTGCGGTTGAATTCAAGTTGGGGAGAGGATGATTGTATACTCATTGGTTGGATTCTATGAGGATTGAAAAAGAAAAGTTTCAATAATTGTGCTGAATAAGTATTGTGTGTTGTGTAACACTTGGGATTGTGGAAGAAGTTGGTTGAAATTTTGTGTGTGAATCTTTGTGAGTTGATCACTCCCTTAGGTTTAGGCAAGTTTTTGTTTCAGTTACCTTTAGAAATTTCCCCTTGTTTGTTTACCCGGCCACGCTACAACCTTGAAAGTCCTTGTGATTCTTGCTTTTATGTTTTCAATGTGAATTGTTGGATGAATGCATAATTTTGTCTTTTGTTTGCAAGATTGTTGTGTGAGTGAAAAGAACCTCATTTTGTGTTTTTCATCTACCGATGATTGTTTTTACTAGGTGTGATTCACTTTGGAACTTGTGTTGTTTTAGAATGTTCGGCATGAATTTTTGTATTTTGCTTTTGTTTCTTGACTATGTTATCGTCGTAGTTTAGTGGTAAGTATTTACTTTGTGTGTACCGTTTTCATTTGAACCATTCATTTGTCCGTTTTTCAAAACTTGTTGATTCGTGATTCTTTGGTTATCACTCGGTTTCGTTGGGTTGTTTGATTCTTGTTTGAGGACAAACAATTATGTAAGTTGGGGAGAGTTTGATAAGTGCAAAATGTACCTATTTTTGTAAATAATTTTTGTTGCACTTATCATTACTTTGTGTTAAAATTGGTTGAATAAACCCCACTTTATGTGTAAATACGTTTACTTTACGTTTTCGGTGTATAGTGCGGTACCGTGTAAATATCATTGAGTTTAATTGATTTTCATTTATTTTTACAGGTGTTCCAGCAATGGGATTTTTCCATATTCATAAAGAGCATTGAATAAGCTTTCCAACGCTTCAAACCGTGAGTCAATCGGAGTTACGGTTCAAGAGTTATGATCAAAACAAATTCTGGTTTTCTGTCATGTTCGCAATGCGAACGCCCGTGGCGAGCACTCGCTGGCGCACTCGCACTGCGAACCCGGGGGCGAATGAATAGTGCCTGAATGCTTAAAAACACAATTTTTGACGTTGGAAAGGCGGCGTATGTTCGCAGTGCGAATGGATGTTCGCAGTGCGAACCTGGGCAGCAACAAACACCTATAAACTTCATTTTTCAGCATTTTTTAGGTTATGGTTTTGGGGGTTTTTGCTCCAACTCCATCAAACTTCATTTCTTCATAGGATTAGCTTAGAAAACAACTGTGGAGCATGCATACGGATGATCCGGAGTGGATTGATCGTCGACCGGCGCCGACAAACCGCGAGATGTTTGGTTCATTTCTCTTCTTCTTTGTGTTTTTCTTTATGGTTGGGTTGTGTATATGTATTTGCTGCAAACTCATGTATATTTGTCGCCCATGGCATTGTATAAAACTTGCTTTACAAATCTTAATTGGTAATTGTCTCTGATTTTTGCTTTATGCGCGGGGTTTGGGTTGCGGACATAACCGTCGCAAACTTCGATTAGGGACGATTGTCGGTTAGTTTCTGGACTCTAGAGATAGATTTAGAGCTAACAATCCGTTTGGGTGTCGGAACTTCATGTTTCCGTGTTTCGAGGCTTCGCTCACGAGAGTGACACGGTTGCTTGCTCAACTTTGCGTTAGACATAACATGTGTTGTGAGCGATGCTGGGTGATTTTTAGGAGTACTGTAGGTGGAGTATAACTGGTCGGTAAGTTTAAGTTTGTGAGGAGTCGATTATATGCATTGTCGGACGAGTTTTTCTTATTAAAGAATGAAGTTCTTTTTGTTTTAATGTTTACTTTTCTGTTTTCTTGTTTGAAACCATTCAAAACCAAACTCATTAACGCGAGAGACTGTCGAACGGCATTCTTTCCCTCGAATCGATCTCTGTGGACACGACATAAATCCCGGAGGGAATTCTTTCCGAAAATAAATATTTTTGCTTGCTTGCCCTATTCTGCATTCAACAGCTATGAGAGATTTAAAACAAATTCAATTATATGATTGGAATCATGTAATAGAATTCTTACAAGATTTTTATGCTTTAGCAAGCACATCCGGAAATTATTTTTCTCAAGAATTAGGTGAAAGACTATTTACCAAATTACCAGGACCTTTAGGTCAGGAAATTCACGAAAGTTGAAAAAAATTAGAAATAGAAAATGAATTTGATAATATAGGTATAAGAATACAATATATAATTTCTGAATTAAAAAAGAAATGTACTTATATCCAAATTCAAAAAGAATTAAAACAGAAGAATGTAGGTTTTTGTAAACAAATTTATACTCCTCAACATTATGGAAAACATCCACAAGATAAAACCCAGAGGAGACAGCCTAGATTCAAGAAAAATTACACTAAGAAAAATTATTTAAGGAAATCTAACGCTAGAAAACCTTATTTAAACAAGGAAAAACATGTTAGAAAGTACAATCCTAACAAAACTTATAAAAATACAATTACTTGTTTTGCTTGTAACAAACCAGGACATTTATCCTCAGTTTGTCCAAACAAACAAAATCTGTTTACAAGAGAATCAAACCTAATTTCTACAATTAAAGAGGATATATTAGAAATAACCTCAGACATTTCAGACAACTCTGAAATTTGGAGTATTTGCTCCCTAGAAGGAATAGAAAATGAAGAAATTGAAATTCCTCTAGAAGAAGAGAACAATAATAATTATATTCTTTTGGAAAAATTGAAAAAATTTACTCTCTAATGAAACCAAAAAATTTAGTACCAGATTGTAACCATAATTGGAATTACAAAGTTGGAAGTGATAATATTAAATGCTTCAAATGTAATTGGTTTTCCTCTTTTGATAAAAGATGGAAATGTCAAATTTGTCTAAAGCAAATCTGTTTAAATTGTATCAAAAAACACTTTAATGTAGAAAACAAAATTAAAGATCCACCTGAAAATTCTGATAAAAAACATGGGGAAAAAAGAATAGATCAATTAGAAGAAAAATTTGACAGGTTGGAAACCAAAGTAGATAAATTAGAAACTAGAATTAATAGTCTAGAAGAAACTATTAAAGAATTAATAGAAATTATTAAAAAAGAAAAATTCCCGGCTATTGAAAATAATTTAAAATTAACAGAAATTACTCAAGAGGACATAAATATTATAAATAACACAGAACAACCTCAAGACCTCCAGGTACCTTTAGTTTGTAATATATAAAAACTAAGACAAATTATAGTTCCAGCAAAAATTAATATTCATGGTCAGGAAATAACCATACCAATTTTAATTGATACTGGAGCAACCTCATCTACTATAGATATAAAAATTATCCCAGAAAAATTAAAAACTAAAATTGTTAAAGTAAAACCAACTTATTCAATGCAATTTGATGGAACCAAAACTTCAAATGATTTACAATTCAAAAATATTCAAGTAAAATTCTTAACATATTGTAATCAATGGCCCGAGTATTATCCTTGGCCAAAAATTTGGGTCCAAGACCTAAATCTTTCAATACCACTTGTTATGGGATTAGATTTTCTACTCCATAATTATGGACAAATTAATATTAACAAAGATTATGTAACAATAAGTAAAAATTGTTCCATGATACCCATTGTTTCAAATTTTAAACTCCTAATAAAAAAGGAAACATGTGATTGCAAGGGAAGCAAAGATGAATGTTCTTGCAATCATATAGAACAACAAAATTTTGATCTAGACCTAGAGTTAGACAATGGTATAGAAAGTGATTTACACTTAATATATACCACAAATTTCACAAAAAACATAAAAAATTATGATTTAGATCAAATAATTAAGAAATTAGAAAAAATTGAGGTTATAGGAGAAAACCCTACAAAATTTTGGGAAAGAAATAAAACGCTGTGCAAATTAGAAATTATCAACCCAGATGTTACCATTAAATCACCTAATTTCAAGTATGGTAATTGGGAACAAGAAGAATTCAAAATGCACATTGATCAATTATTAAAATTAGGAATTATCCAAAGATCAAATTCTAGACATAGAACCCTTGCCTTTATTGTCCAAAAAGAAGCTGAAAAGAAGAGAGGACAATCTAGAATGGTATTCGATTATAGAAGATTAAATGACAACACCTTTGAAGATGGTTATTGTATTCCAGACAAAGATACATTAATTAATAAAATACAAGGAAAAAATTGATTTTCAAAATTTGATTTAAAATCAGGATTTTGGCAAGTAAAAATGCACAAAGACAGTATTGAATGGACAACTTTTTCATGTCCATTAGGATATTTTGAATGGTTAGTAATGCCAATTGGATTAAAAAATGCACCACAAATTTTCCAACGAATGATGGATGACATTTTTAAAAATTGTTATAATTTTACATGTGTATATATTGATGATGTTCTTGTTTTTTCTCAATCAGAAAAAGAACATATAGAACACTTATATATAATTTTCTCTTTATTTGAGAAACATGGTTTAATTATTTCTAAAAAGAAAATTGAAATTGGAAAAAATTATATTTCTTTTTTAGGGGAGGAGATAGGAAATGGAACTATCAAATTACAGCCTCATATAGCTAGAAAAATCTTAGAATATCCAGATAAATTAGAAGAATTAAAACAATTACAATCCTTTTTATGATTAGTAAATTATGTCAGACCATATTTCAAAAATCTGTCTAAACTAACTTCCCCCTTATATAATAAGGCACAACAAAAAGGAGTTAGAAAATTTAATGATCAAGATATTAAAATTGTTCAACAATTAAAGGAAGAAATTAAGAAATTAGAACCCTTAACCTTGCCATTAGAATCAGATTATTTGATTATTGAAACTGATGGATGTGAATTAGGATGGGGAGGAATTTTAATAAAAAAACCTAATGAATTTTCTTCAAAATCATTAGAGAAAATTTGTAGATACACTCCGGGAACTTTTAAAGAAAAAGGATACTTAACATCCTTAGATTATGAAATTTTGTCAGTTATTTATGTATTGGAAAAATTTGCTTTATTTATTTTGTCTAAAAAACAAATTACTATTAGAACTGATTGTGAAGCAATGGTTAAATTTGCTGATACTAAAAATGAGAAAAAATTAACTTCTAACAGATGGCTGAAATTCAGAGAATTTGTCCTAAATAGAGGGTTTAGGATAAAATGGGAACACATTAAAGGAAAAGATAATAAAATACCAAATTTATTATCTAGAAAATTATTACATGACTAATAATTACATTTGATTGTTCCAGGAAAAGAAAAGAGTTTCAGACATTTCAAGAAATTAAGACATTTCTCATTCAGACATTTCCAATGGCTGGAAAAGTCATAGATCTTAACATTACTAAACTAAAGACATTTCCTGAGAAGGAACAATTCAAAACACCTTTGAGGAATCAACTCAAAGAAGAAGAAACATGTCTTTTAGACAACATCTGGAATTTATCTACTAGCACTGCAGGTAATAGTAAGAAGGTAGCAGTGATAAATGCTTTAGCATCTTATCCCTCTACTGGAAGACATTTTAGCCAAAAACCTTTTATTTGCTATACATTATTTACAGGCCCAAAAGCTGGAGTTTATTTAGATTGGGATGAAATGGCTCTCTTAATTGAAGAGCTAAAGCTTTTCCCAAGATATGGTCAACCTTTGTATAAAGGATTTTACGACATTCAGGAGGCCATAGACACGATAACTAAGACTTGTGGGAAAGATATCATTACCTCACCCAGAGTTCTTAAATATCAAGATTACCTACTACATTTGGAAAAATTTGGTGATCAAAATTTTTTACAAGAAATTCAAAAAATTGTTCCTAAAGAAAAAGGAAAAGAAATTTCTTTGAGGCCAAAAATTCCACAAAAGGACCAAAAATCCTTCAGTAATACATTAATCACTACAAAGGTTCAACAGACCAATACAAATTTGGTAAATCTGGGGAAACCCATAATTTCTATACAACCTAAAATTTCTAAAGAAGAAACAGGATTGAGAACATTTGTTTTGTTACAAGAAATTTTGGCACAGATTTGCAACAACCAGATTATTCATAATGGAATTTCCACTGAGTGGAGTTTTGTTTACAATAATTACAAATCATGCCAAAGCATGTTCGAGAATTGCCCTGAAAACCAAGATGGTGAGTGTTATTGCCAACTTGACTCTGCAATTAGAAAGGCTAGAATTTCTCTACCAACATTCAAGCCATTTAAGTCCAGAGATTACACCATAACATTGGCCACACTACTCAAATATGGACTACTCAGTGTCATTAATGTTTCCCCATTATATGATTTCACCCCATATCTCCTAACATTTTTGGCAGATACATTGGAAACTATCACCTCAGAAATTCCACAAAAAATCCAACTGGAAATTAACTCTCTATATCCTGATTTCCAGAATAATTGTCCATGTGTTCATTTGATTTGGATGTATTTTAAAAGCATTGACACAGAATATGAAGGATTTCAAGTCCAAAATTCTGGTCCAAAGACTATAAATTTAGAAGACTTGCCACAACAAATTGAACTTGCAAGGGCCAAACTAATTTCTGAAGATTTTGGCTGGTCAAAGAACAAGTCAAAAGAAAGTAATTTATTAAGAGAAGATAAATTTGGAAAGATTTATTGCAACTCAGGAATTGCAAGAAATTTCTTTTTCTCCTTTGATATCAAACATTCAAGACCAAAGTTAGTCGAAGCTTACAAGAAAAGAAATTCAAATTTTTCAAAATGACCAGGTTCATCTGGATCCTCACAGGATAGATCACTAATAATGGAAGACGCATAATTATGTGATTCTATTATTATCTGAATTATTGCCGACAAAACAAAGGCAAGACACGTATTAAGGATACAGTTACTTGACCCTTCGGAGTCATGTAAGGTAAGGGTAATCCTGATTTACACGGCTAAAGAAAGGGGGTCTGTCCCTTTCAACTTTTTAACAATGTAAAGTCTTTTGTTTTGTATGGGCAAAGTCGTAAAGTAAATAGCTTTTGCTTTTGAAAAGTCTTAAAGCAAATAGTGCATTAACTTTTCTGTTGTAAAGTTTTCTTGTTTTGTCACGAAAAGTCTTAAAGCAAATAGTGCTTTAACTTTTCTTGTTATAAAGATAATATTATATTATCTCTAGAATCTTCATCTCTCTTCTATATAAGAGAGACTTCTCATTTTGTAAAAACACACCAAGAAATACAAATAATGCTTTGAAATATGCTCTCCAAAACCACTTACTCTAAAATTATCATTCCACACTAAAATTCCTTATTCCAACTTCCTAAATTGCTATTAAGAGGTATGGTTTCTTAATAACTTATTCTTGATAATATATGTTTTTACTCTTATGATTATTGTTAATCTAGGTTTATTTTATGATCAAAAGACGTAAGTCCCGTTTGAACTGAATGTAATCGTTAATCTATGAAAGAATCCGTTTAGGGAAGAAACCTGAAAAAGGAAAAAATAGTACCGCCAGGAGGAGATTCATAGATCTTAG
The DNA here is from genome assembly GCA_022829125.1 of Lathyrus tuberosus. Classification (NCBI taxonomy): domain Eukaryota; kingdom Viridiplantae; phylum Streptophyta; class Magnoliopsida; order Fabales; family Fabaceae; genus Lathyrus; species Lathyrus tuberosus. The sequence continues at coordinate 682,241 of JALAZF010000829.1, forward strand.
GTCTTAAACGCAGAGATGTCTCTGGAAGAACTCTGTGGTAGTAGGTGAGGGATGACAAGGTGAGGTTCCAAAATAAACCAGGAATATTCAAAAATAATAAGAGTATAACATATATTTTTGAGATAGTTTTTTTTTTAGAAACCATAAACCTTAATATGCAAAGGGAAGTAGGAATAAGATTTAAAATCAATTTTATTTATTTTTGTTAAAAAGAAATTTGCAAATATTTAGAATGGAACATGAAAATCATTACCCAGAAACAAATTTCACAACACAAAAATATTTTACAGATCATTTCGGAACAGATTATTCTGACCCTAACTCCAATAAAAAATTCTCAGATTTAATTTATATCCTAAATTTTGATAAGAAAACAAGCTATTTACTCAAAAGCTTTCCTTATCCAGATTTAGTTAAAATTATTTTGAAAAAATTAAAATTTGCCTATTTTTAGGAAAAAGTATTATTAGATGACTTAAAAGCTACAATAGAACTCGAGTTTGAAGAACATGAACTCAAATGTTTAATTAAAGAAATAAATGGACTTACCTCTACTTCAAATAATATAAAATACTTTGAAGGACATTTTTACGGAAATAATTCAAGAGTAAATTATAGAATGAAAAATTCTAAATCCCTAGTTTCTATTGAATTTAGAAGCTTTAATCCTAATTATTATGACAATGAAATAGATTGGGATGATGATCAATATGAAACAGATTAAAAATCTATACATATTATGAACTTCGCCAAAGACAAACAAGATCTTAAAGATTACAGAAATTACATTTATGATTTAAAACAAAATTTAAAAAGAACAGAATTATTATTAAAATATAGTACTGAAAGACTTTTCCCACATTAATTCTAAGAAAAAATAGTATTATTAGACAAATTTTTATATTTAAAACAATGATGAAGGTCATTAAAGATGAATTATCTACTCTATCCAGAGCCTAATTTCTTCCACAAAAAATTGGTATATAGGATGGAATACTGTACCTTGTTGACCAACTTATGTTGGATAGTTAAACACTTTGTTCTTCGGAATAGTGTTTAATGAAGAACAAACTTCAGATGAACAACGCCACGTACCAAAGTGGAAAAAACATTAATTTAAATTCACCATTAATCAATATGATAAAATATATCAAATTCTATTTAACATTAACCTTCATTTCTTTTTTATATTTGCATCATAACATTGGAAGGCTGAGCCTCCAAAAATATATGTTCATATTTAATTAGATCATTCATTGGAAGGCTGAGCCTCCTCATATTAGTGTTCATACATTTGTGCTTCCCTTTACAAATTTATAACTCTGATAACATGGTTCTAACCAAAGAAAGAATTGAATTAAAAGAATATAGGAATTACATTATAGGTTTAGAACAAGACCTCGAAAGAATTAATACAGTTCTAAATTATTGTACTGCGTTTTCTTATTTGAACTTGAATTTAATAGAAAGAAAAATTCAGATTCTTAGACAACTAGCAACTTTTACAACCATGATTAAAATTATTAAGGATGATTTGTATACACTATCAAGAGGATAAAATTCAAGTACAAATATAATTTATTTTCTTAAAAAATGGATCTGTTCAGAGACAGAAAATATTTAAAAACATTTAGAAAATATCTTGACAATTTAGAAAAAGAATTAGAATCTGTAAAATTACAAATCAAGATTAGTAACAAAGCAACTTATCCATCATTAAAATATCGAAAAGAATTAATTTTGGAATGTATATCTTCCACTTACACCCTAATTCTTATTATAAAAGATGATCTGGAATCAATATCCAGAGCTTAAAAGACATTTTTATTATTTTAAACAACAAAATAATCCAATTAAATTTTTTACTATTCATCAAGTTGACTTACTATTTAAAATCACTAGTCATTCATTATTGTGTAATAATTGTTACACGAGAACATTCATTAATTATACACTTGTGTCACAATTCACGAGTTACTATTCACGAATACTATTCACGAAACCACTATTCATTAAGTTGACTTTTTTTATAAAAAACATTTAAAATAAAAAATCATAATTTAAATAAAATCATTATGTTAAACCTTATAACTATAACAACTGTTGATGAAATTTACAAGAATATTTATCACACAAACCTCCACGGAGGCATCCCCTCTCTCTCTTATCTGGTATCAGAGATTATTCATAACTGAAAAATTCTGATACCAGATAAGAGAGAGAGGGGGATGCCTCCGTGGAGGTTTGTGTGATAAATATTCTTGTAAATTTCATCAACAGTTGTTATAGTTATAAGATTTAACATAATGATTTTATTTAAATTAAGATTTTTTAGATAAGAGAGAGAGGGGGATGCCTCCGTGGAGGTTTGTGTGATAAATATTCTTGTAAATTTCATCAACAATTGTTATAGTTATAAGATTTAACATAATGATTTCATTTAAATTATGATTTTTTATTTTAAATGTTTTTTATAAAAAAGTCAACTTAATGAATAGTGATTTCGTGAATAGTATTCGTGAATAGTAACTCGCGAATAGTGACACAAGTGTATAATTAATGAATGTTCTCGTGTAACAATTATCACACAATAATGAATGACTAGTGATTTTAAATAGTAAGTCAACTTGATGAATAGTAAAAAATTTAATTGGATTATTTTGTTGTTTAAAATAATAAAAATGTCTTTTAAGCTCCGGATATTGATTCCAGATCATCTTTTATAATAAGAATTAGGGTGTAAGTGGAAGATATACATTCCAAAATTAATTCTTTTCGATATTTTAATGATGGATAAGTTGCTTTGTTACTAATCTTGATTTGTAATTTTACAGATTCTAATTCTTTTTCTAAATTGTCAAGAGATTTTCTAAATGTTTTTAAATATTTTCTGTCTCTGGCCATCTCCATTTTTTAAGAAAATAAATTATATTTGTATTTGAATTTTATCCTCTTGATAGTGTATACAAATCATCCTTAATAATTTTAATCATGGTTGTAAAAGTTGCTAGTTGTCTAAGAATCTAAATTTTTCTTTCTATTAAATTCAAGTTCAAATAAGAAAACTCAGTACAATAATTTAGAACTGTATTAATTCTTTCGAGGTCTTGTTCTAAACCTATAATGTAATTCCTGTATTCTTTTAATTCAATTCTTTCTTTGGTTAGAACCATGTTATCAGAGTTAAAAATTTGTAAAGGGAAGCACAAATGTATGAACACTAATATGAGGAGGCTCAGCCTTCCAATGAATGATCTAATTAAATATGAACATATATTTTTGGAGGCTCAGCCTTCCAATGTTATGATGTAATTAAATATGAACAGATATTTTTGGAGATAAATTAAATCTGAGAATTTTTTATTGGAGTTAGGTTCAGAATAATCTGTTCCGAAATGATCTGTAAAAATCATAATTTATACCTTTAGGTCAGGAAATTCACGAAAGTTGGAAAAAATTAGAAATAGAAAATGAATTTTATAATATAGGTATAAGAATACAATATATAATTTCTGAATTAAAAAAGAAATGTACTTATATCCAAATTCAAAAAGAATTAAAATAGAAGAATGTAGGTTTTTGTAAACAAATTTATACTCCTCAACAGTATGGAAAACATCCACAGGATAAAACCCAGAGGAGACAGCCTAGATTCAAGAAAAATTACACTACGAAAAATTATTTAAGAAAATCTAACGCTAGAAAACCTTATTTAAACAAGGAAAAACATGTTAGAAAGTACAATCCTAACAAAACTTATAAAAATACAATTACTTGTTTTGCTTGTAACAAACCAGGACATTTATCCTCAGTTTGTCCAAACAAACAAAATCTGTTTACAAGAGAATCAAACCTAATTTCTACAATTAAAGAGGATATATTAGAAATAACCTCAGACATTTCAGACAACTCTGAAATTTGGAGTATTTGCTCCCTAGAAGGAATAGAAAATGAAGAAATTGAAATTCCTCTAGAAGAAGAGAACAATAATAATTATATTCTTTTGGAAAAATTGAAAAAATTTACTCTCTAATGGAACCAAAAAATTTAGTACCAGATTGTAACCATAATTGGAATTACAAAGTTGGAAGTGATAATATTAAATGCTTCAAATGTAATTGGTTTTCCTCTTTTGATAAAAGATGGAAATGTCAAATTTGTCTAAAGCAAATCTGTTCAAATTGTATCAAAAAACACTTTAATGTAGAAAACAAAATTAAAGACCCACCTGAAAATTCTGATAAAAAACATGGGGAAAAAAGAATAGATCAATTAGAAGAAAACTTTGACAGGTTGGAAACCAAAGTAGATAAATTAGAAACTAGAATTAATAGTCTAGAAGAAACTATTAAAGAATTAATAGAAATTATTAAAAAAGAAAAATTCCCGGCTATTGAAAATAATTTAAAATTAACAGAAATTACTCAAGAGGACATAAATATTATAAATAACACAGAACAACCTCAAGACCTCCAGGTACCTTTAGTTTGTAATATAGAAAAACTAAGACAAATTATAGTTCCAGCAAAAATTAATATTCATGGTCAGGAAATAACCATACCAATTTTAATTGATACTGGAGCAACCTCATCTACTATAGATATACAAATTATCCCAGAAAAATTAAAAACTAAAATTGTTAAAGTAAAACCAACTTATTCAATGCAATTTGATGGAACCAAAACTTCAAATGATTTACAATTCAAAAATATTCAAGTAAAATTCTTAACAAATTGTAATCAATGGCCCGAGTATTATCCTTGGCCAAAAATTTGGGTCCAAGACCTAAATCTTTCAATACCACTTGTTATGGGATTAGATTTTCTACTCCATAATTATGGACAAATTAATATTAACAAAGATTATGTAACAATAAGTAAAAATTGTTCCATGATACCCATTGTTTCAAATTTTAAACTCCTAATAAAAAAGGAAACATGTGATTGCAAGGGAAGCAAAGATGAATGTTCTTGCAATCATATAGAACAACAAAATTTTGATCTAGACCTAGAGTTAGACAATGGTATAGAAAGTGATTTACACTTAATAGATACCACGAATTTCACAAAAAACATAAAAAATTATGATTTAGATCAAATAATTAAGAAATTAGAAAAAATTGAGGTTATAGGAGAAAACCCTACAAAATTTTGGGAAAGAAATAAAACGCTGTGCAAATTAGAAATTATCAACCCAGATGTTACCATTAAATCACCTAATTTCAAGTATGGTAATTGGGAACAAGAAGAATTCAAAATGCACATTGATCAATTATTAAAATTAGGAATTATCCAAAGATCAAATTCTAGACATAGAACCCCTGCCTTTATTGTCCAAAAAGAAGCTGAAAAGAAGAGAGGACAATCTAGAATGGTTTTCGATTATAGAAGATTAAATGACAACACCTTTGAAGATGGTTATTGTATTCCAGACAAAGATACATTAATTAATAAAATACAAGGAAAAATTGGTTTTCAAATTTTGATTTAAAATCAGGATTTTGGCAAGTAAAAATGCACAAAGACAGTATTGAATGGACAACTTTTTCATGTCCATTAGGATATTTTGAATGGTTAGTAATGCCATTTGGATTAAAAAATGCACCACAAATTTTCCAACGAATGATGGATGACATTTTTAAAAATTGTTATAATTTTACATGTGTATATATTGATGATGTTCTTGTTTTTTCTCAATCAGAAAAAGAACATATAGAACACTTATATATAATTTTCTCTTTATTTGAGAAACATGGTTTAATTATTTCTAAAAAGAAAATTGAAATTGGAAAAAATTATATTTCTTTTTTAGGGGAGGAGATAGGAAATGGAACTATCAAATTACAGCCTCATATAGCTAGAAAAATCTTAGAATATCCAGATAAATTAGAAGAATTAAAACAATTACAATCCTTTTTATGATTAGTAAATTATGTCAGACCATATTTCAAAAATCTGTCTAAACTAACTTCCCCCTTATATAATAAGGCACAACAAAAAGGAGTTAGAAAATTTAATGATCAAGATATTAAAATTGTTCAACAATTAAAGGAAAAAATTAAGAAATTAGAACCCTTAACCTTGCCATTAGAATCAGATTATTTGATTATTGAAACTGATGGATGTGAATTAGGATGGGGAGGAATTTTAATAAAAAAACCTAATGAATTTTCTTCAAAATCATTAGAGAAAATTTGTAGATACACCTCGGGAACTTTTAAAGAAAAAGGATACCTAACATCCATAGATTATGAAATTTTGTCAATTATTTATGTATTAGAAAAATTTGCTTTATTTATTTTGTCTAAAAAACAAATTACTATTAGAACTGATTGTGAAGCAATTGTTAAATTTGCTGATACTAAAAATGAGAAAAAATTAACTTCAAACAGATGGCTGAAATTCAGAGAATTTGTCCTAAATAGAGGATTTAGGATAAAATGGGAACACATTAAAGGAAAAGATAATAAAATACCAGATTTATTATCTAGAAAATTATTACATGACTAATAATTACATTTGATTGTTCCAGGAAAAGAAAAGAATTTCAGACATTTCAAGAAATTAAGACATTTCTCATTCAGACATTTCCAATGGCTAGAAAAGTCATAGATTTTGACATTACTAAACTAAAGACATTTCCTGAGAAGGAACAAATCAAAACACCTTTGAGGAATCAACTCAAAGAAGAAGAAACATGTCTTTTAGACAACATCTGGAATTTATCTACTACCACTGCAGGTAATAGTAAGAAGGTAGCAGTGATAAATGCTTTAGCATCTTATCTCTCTACTGGAAGACATTTTAGCAAAAAACCTTTTATTTGCTATACATTATTTACAGGCCCAAAAGCTGGAGTTTATTTAGATTGGGATGAAATGGCTCTCTTAATTGAAGAGCTAAAACTTTTCCCAAGATATGGTCAACCTTTGTATAAAGGATTTTACGACATTCAGGAGGCCATAAACACGATAACTAAGACTTGTGGAAAAGATATCATTATCTCACCCAGAGTTCTTAAATATCAAGATTACCTACTACATTTGGAAAAATTTGGTGATCAAAATTTTTTACAAGAAATTCAAAAAATTGTTCCTAAAGAAAAAGGAAAAGAAATTTCTTTAAGGCCACAAATTCCACAAAAGGACCAAAAATCCTTCAGTAATACATTAATCACTACAAAGGTTCAACAGACCAATACAAATTTGGTAAATCTGGGGAAACCCATAATTCCTATACAACCTAAAATTTCTAAAGAAGAAACAGGATTGAGAACATTTGTTTTGTTACAAGAAATTTTGGCACAGATTTGCAACAACCAGATTATTCATAATGGAATTTCCACTGAGTGGAGTTTTGTTTACAATAATTATAAATCATGCCAAAGCATGTTCGAAAATTGCTCTGAAAACCAAGATGGTAGTGTTATTGCCAACTTGATTCTGCAATTAGAAAGGCTAGAATTTCTCTAACAACATTCAAGCCATTTAAGTCCAGAGATTACACCATAACATTGGCCACACTACTCAAATATGGACTACTCAGTGTCATTAATGTTCCCCCATTATATGATTCCACCCCATATCTCCCAACATTTTTGGCAGATACATTGGAAACTATCACCTCAGAAATTCCACAAAAAATCCAACTGGAAATTAACTCTCTATATCCTGATTTCCAGAATAATTGTCCATGTGTTCATTTGATTTGGATGTATTTTAAAAACATTGACTCAGAATATGAAGAATTTCAAGTCCAAAATTCTGGTCCAAAGACTATAAATTTAGAAGACTTGCCACAACAAATTGAACTTGCAAGGGCCAAACTAATTTCTGAAGATTTTGGCTGGTCAAAGAACAAGTCAGAAGAAAGAAATTTATTAAGAGAAGATAAATTTGGAAAGATTTATTGCAACTCAGAAATTGCAAGGAATTTCTTTTTCCCCTTTGATGTCAAACATTCAAGACCAAAGTTAGTCGAAGCTTACAAGAAAAGAAATTTAAAATTTTCAAAACGACTAGGTTCATCGGGATCCTCACAGGATAGATCACTAATAATGGAAGACGTATAATTATGTGATTCTATTATTATCTGAATTATTACCGACAAAACAAAGGCAAGACACGTATTAAGGATACAGTTACTTGACCCTTCGGAGTCATGTAAGGGTAATCCTGATTTACACGGCTAAAGAAAGGGGGCCTGTCCCTTTCAACTTTTTAACAATGTAAAGTCTTTCGTTTTGTATAGGCAAAGTCGTAAAGTAAATAGTTTTTGCTTTTGAAAAGTCTTAAAGCAAATAGTGCTTTAACTTTTCTTTTGTAAAGTTTACATGTTTTGTCACGAAAAGTCTTAAAGCAAATAGTGCTTTAACTTTTCTTGTTGTAAAGATAATATTATATTATCTCTAGAATCTTCATCTCTCTTCTATATAAGAGAGACTTCTCACTTTGTAAAAGACACCAAGAAATACAAATAATGCTTTCAAATATGCTCTCCAAAACCACTTACTCTAAAATTATCATTCCACACTAAAATTCCTTATTCCAACTTCCTAAATTGCTATTAAGAGGTATGGTTTCTTAATAAATTATTCTTGATAATATATGATTTTACTCTTATTATTATTGTTAATCTAGGTTTATTTTATGATCAAAAGACGTAAGTCCCGTTTGAACTGAATGTGATCGTTAATCTATGAAAGAATTCGTTTAGGGAAGAAACCTGAAAAAGGAAAAAATAGTACCGCCAGGAGGAGATTCATAGATCTTAGGTCATAAACGCAGAGATGTCTCTGGAAGAACTCTGTGGTAGTAGGTGAGGGATGACAAGGTGAGGTTCCAAATTAAACCAGGAATATTCAAAAATAATAAGAGTATAACATATATTTTTGAGATAGTTTTTTAGAAACCATAAACCTTAATATGCAAAGGGAAGTAGGAATAAGATTTAAAATCAATCTTTTTTGTTAAAAAGAAATTTGCAAAAATTTAGAATGGAACATGAAAATCATTACCCAGAAACAAATTTCACAACACAAAAATATTTTACAGATCATTTCGGAACAGATTATTCTGAACCTAACTCCAATAAAAAATTCTCAGATTTAATTTATCTCCAAAAATATCTGTTCATATTTAATTAGATCATTCATTGGAAGGCTGAGCCTCCTCATATTATTGTTCATACATTTGTGCTTCCCCTTACAAATTTATAACTCTGATAACATGGATCTAACCAAAGAAAGAATTGAATTAAAAGAATACAGGAATTACATTATAGGTTTAGAACAAGACCTCGAAAGAATTAATACAGTTCTAAATTATTGTACTGAGTTTTCTTATTTGAACTTGAATTTAATAGAAAGAAAAATTCAGATTCTTAGACAACTAGCAACTTTTAATACCATGATTAAAATTATTAAGGATGATTTGTATACACTATCAAGAGGATAAAATTCAAATACAAATATAATTTATTTTCTTAAAAAATGGATCTGGCCAGAGACAGAAAATATTTAAAAACATTTAGAAAATCTCTTGACAATTTAGAAAAAGAATTAGAATCTGTAAAATTACAAATCAAGATTAGTAACAAAGCAACTTATCCATCATTAAAATATCGAAAAGAATTAATTTTGGAATGTATATCTTCCACTTACACCCTAATTCTTATTATAAAAGATGATCTGGAATCAATATCCAGAGCTTAAACAAAATACTCCAATTAAATTTTTTACTATTCATCAAGTTGACTTACTATTTAAAATCACTAGTCATTCATTATTGTGTAATAATTGTTACACGAGAACATTCATTAATTATACACTTGTGTCACTATTCACGAGTTACTATTCACGAGTTACTATTCATGAATACTATTCACGAAATCACTATTCATGAAGTTGACGTTTTTATAAAAAATATTTAAAATAAAAAATCATAATTTAAATAAAATCATTATGTTAAATCTTATAACTATAACAACTGTTGATGAAATTTACAAGAATATTTATCACACAAACCTCCACGGAGGCATCGCTTTCTCTCTCTTATCTGGTATCAGAGCTTGTGATCTGAACCATTTACGGAATCTAAAATAGATTATCTTAAAACTTGTTTAGATAAACAAGACAAAAAATTAGAAGTCTTAGAACAATTACTAAAAGAAAATATAACTTTTAGTAAACAAATTCTACTACTTCTTAAAGATCAATCTAAACAAAAAACTCCAATAAACGGTACCGAAGATTTAAAAATATCTATAGATTCTTTAACTGAAAAATTCTCTCTCTATATTCTTTTTTAATTCAGAAAAATTATATATTGTATTCAGAAATTATAAAATGCAAATGCCATATCTATATATATATATATATATATATATATAGGGTTAATTGTGATTTACCCCCTTGACATATGAGCGAGTTTTGATTTACCCCCCTCCATGCCTTTAGGCAACAGTTTTTTTGAAAAAAGCGTTGCCAAAACCTGCCTATGGCAATGGTGGGGGGGTAAACCAAAACACGCTCATATGTCAGGGGGGTAAATCACAATTAACCCTATATATATATATATATATATATATATATATATATATATATATATATATATATATATATATATATACACCAAAACATCCTATAATAGCACTTTTAAGAGAGAGTGCTATCAAACATGTGCCATATGTTAGCGCTTTCGTTGAAAGTGCTATCAAACATGTGTCATATATTAGCGCTTTGTTTGAAAGTGCTATCAAACATGTGCCATATAATAGCGCTTATTTGAAAGTGCTATCAAACATGTGCTCTATAATAGCGCTTATTTTGAAAGTGCTATCAAAAAACACGCAAAATGCCCACTTCGGTAGCGCTTTTCTCAAAACGCTATTAAAAACTGGTACTTTAATAGCGCTTTAAAAGTGCTATTAAACAAAAAACATTTACAATAGCGGTACGGTTAATAGCGCTTTTAAGCGCTATCAAAACAAAAAAAAAAGCGCTATTAAATAGCTTATTTGTTGTAGTGCCCACATGGCAAAAAGCCAAGGTGATGACAACACATTCAGAGGAGTAGGCAGCACATGCACCTTATCTGCATAAATCTGGCATTTGTGACATTTCCGAGCGTATTTAAAACAATCAGACTCCATAGTCATCCAGTAATACCCCGCTCTCAACAGTTTTCTAGCCATAGCATGCCCATTGGCATGGGTACCAAAAGATCCCTCATGAACTTCTTCCATTAACAGGCTTGCCTCGTGTTCATCAACACAATGTAGCAAGACCATGTCAAAGTTCCTCTTGTACAGCACATCGTCTTTATTCAAAAAGAAACTCCTTGCCAACCTCCTTAGAGTTTTCTTATCTTTGGAAGACGCACCCTCTGGATACTCTTGACTCTTCAGAAAAACCTTAATATCGTGATACCAAGGTTTGCCATCTGATACCCCTTCAACTGAAAACACAAAAGCTGGTCTATCCAGATGCATGATTCTGATTGAGGGAGTTTCATTCCAACAATTCACCTGATACATTGAAGATAACGTCACCAACGCATCTGCCATCTGATTCTCCGACCGGGGTATATGATGGAAATCAATTCTGTCAAAGAAAGGCAACAACCTTCTAGCATAGTTGTTATAAGGCACAATATTTGCTTGACGAGTTTCCCATTCTCCTGTAATTTGGCTAACTACCAACGCGGAATCACCATAAACATCGAGGTTCTTGATTCTCAAATCAATGGCTTCTTATAACCCCATGATGCATGCTTCATACTCCGCCTCGTTGTTGGTGCATACGAACGCTAACCGGGCAGTGAAGGGTATATAAGAACCCTTTGAAGTCATAATGATTGCCCCGATTCCGTTACCGTATAAATTAACAGCCCCATCAAAAACCAGCTTCCATTGGGATCCAATTTCAGGCCCTTCATCAGGCAAAGGCTCTTCACAGTCTTTGATCTTCAGATACATGATGTGCTCATCAGGAAATTCAAACTTCATCGGTTGATAATCCCCAATTGGTTGTTCAGCAAGATATTCTGACAAAACACTCCCTTTAATGGCATTTTGGGAAACATATTGAATATCGTATTCTGTCAGAACCATATGCCAACGGGCTATTCTTCCAGAAAGTGTCTGCTTTTTAAACACATACTTGATTGGATCCATCTTCGAAATCAAGAGGGTTATGTGGTTTAACATATACTACCTCAAACGTTTAGCTGCCCAAGCGAGTGCACAACATGTTTTTTCCAGCATTGAATATCTCGACTCACAATCAGTGAAGTTTTTACTTAGGTAGTAGATGGCATGCTCTTTTCTACCTGACTCGTCGTGTTGACCGAGCACACACCCTATTGAGTTCTTAAGAACCGTAAGATACATAATCAATGGCCTTCCTAGCACTGGCGGCATAAGGACCGGAGTTTCTTGCAAATATTCTTTTATTTTTTCAAACGCCTTTTGACAATTCTCGTTCCACCTGACCGCTTGATCTTTTTTTAACAATTTGATATCGGTTCACACGTGGCTGTAAGATGAGAGATGAATCTAGAAATGTAGTTCAACCTTCCTAAGAAACCACGAACCTCCTTCTCTGTTCTCGGCTCAGGCATTTCTTGTATGGCTTTTACTTTAGCAGGATCAACCTCGATACCTTTTTCACTGACAATGAATCCCAGTAATTTTCCCGATCTCACCCCGAAGGTGCACTTGTTCGGATTCAACCTCAGTCTGAACTTTCTCAACCTTTCAAACAGCTTCTGAAGATTTACCAGATGCTCTTCCTCCGTTTGTGACTTCGCAATCATGTCATCAACATATACCTCGATCTCTTTGTGAATCATATCATGAAAGAGAGTCACCATTGCCCGCTGATAAGTTGCCCCAGCATTCTTCAATCCAAAGGGCATCACCTTATAACAGAATATTCCCCACGGTGTTATGAACGTTGTTTTCTCCATGTCCTCTGGGGCCATTTTGATTTGGTTATACCCAGAGAAGCCATCCATGAAGGAAAACACAGAGTATTGAGCAGTGTTGTCCACTAACACGTCGATGTGAGGAAGCGGGAAATCATCTTTTGGGCTTGCTCTATTCAGATCTCTGTAGTCAACACACATCTTGATCACCTTTCCATCCTTTTTAGGTACAGGAACAATATTAGCAACCCACGGAGGATAATTTGTCACAGCAAGAAATCCAGCATCTATCTGTTTCTAATCCTCTTCTTTAATCTTGACAGACATATCCGGTTTCGTCCTTCTTAACTTCTGTTTAACCAGAGTACATCCCTCTTTGAGCGGCAGCCGATGTACCACGATGTCAACGTCGAGCCCGGGCATGTCTTGGTAAGACCAGACGAAGATATCAACATACTTCTGAAGCATTTCAATCAATCTTCCCTTGACAATGTCTTCCAAAGTAGCCCCAATCTTTACCTCTTTCTTTACATCCTCGGTCCCCAAGTTAACAATCTCAATCTCCTCCTGATGAGGTACAATGACCCTTTCCTCCTGTTTCAATAGTCTGGCCAATTCCTCGGGTAAGTCACAATCTTCATCAGTCTCTTCTTCAGCCTGATAAATGGGATTGTCGAAATCATACCGAGCCATAGCTGAATCATGATTGGTGGTATCTGAACAAGGAAACCTGCAATGATTGATGATTTATGTTTATTATGTATGCAACAAACAAAAACACATTGCCATTTTGATGTGATTTTATGCAAAAAGTAAAAACATAAAAACACGGATCAAAATATTTGAATGCGAAAAACATCCTTTATTAATGATAAAGAAAGCACACAAAATATTCAAGCCCTACAAACAAGAATCACAACGTCTTGGGCAGAACGTAGAATTGTCATAACAGGAAAACAAAGGCAATTACACTGGGCCGGTCACTTGAATGGCTTTCTCTGATGACCAGTTGCAAAGACTTTGGCCTGGAATACAGGGACGGATCCAATTATCCATATCGCAATCGTTATCCCCTTCCTCATCAATAGCATTAACTCTGTCAAAGAACACACCAGCACTGGTGAAACGAACCGGTCCATAAAACTTGGGAGGATCCTCAGGGCGCCTGGGTGGCTTATATCCCAGTCCATAAGTATCTTGTTTCTTCTGAACCTCAATAACCTGATCCCATTTCTGGGAACTGTCGGCTTCAACCACATCCCGTGCATCTTTGAAGGAAGACATGGAGATCTCTGGCTGATCTACCACTGCAAGCTTCTTTATCACTTCAGATTGACTGACTTCCTATAGAGATTCCTCAGGGATCTTCACTGCTTCAAAACCTTGACATAAGGTTTCATGTATTTCACCATCTACCTTCACATACTTGAAAGTAGATAGATGACTTATCATGATATCCTCTTCACCGCATACGGTCACCACGTGTCCGTCTACCATGTACTTCAGCTTCTGATGTAATGTGGACGTCACTGCCCCAGCCCCATGAATCCATGGACGACCCAGTAAACAACTGTAAGCAGGTTGGATGTCCATGATATAGAAAGTAGCTTCAAAAACCTCTGGACCAACCTTAATCGGCAGCACAATTTCCACGAGTGTCCAACTTCATCAGTGCTTTCTTCGGTAAAACATTCAAAGATGACCCAGTGTCAACAAGCACATGCGACATTAAAGATCCACGACATTCAACTGAAATGTGCAAGGCGTTATTATGATTTCTCCCAGCTGGAGTCAAATCAACATCAGTAAATCCCAAACCATTACCTGCGTTAACATGAGCCACTACCCCCTCAAGCCGATTAACCGAGATCTCCTGGGGTACATACGCAGCATTCAATACTTTCAACAGCGCGTTTCAATGTGCTTCCGAGCACAATAACAACGATAAAATGGATATCTTAGACAGTGTTTGGTGCAGCTGGTCAACAATTTTGTAGTCACTCTTTCGAATCAGCCTCATAAACTCTTCCACATTCTCTAAAAAAGAATTATCAACTAGCTTTGTTGTGGAATCGTTCACTACCGGCGTTTGCACAGAATTATCCACAACCTGCTTTCCTTTGTCTGGCCTAGAACCACCGGCCTGTTCATCAGAAGGGATAAAGACCCTACCACTCCGGGTAATAGCTCCTGCTTCACCATTACTTTCAGAACTGGAATTCATCACCGACGTACCCATCAACTCTTGCTTCTGCCCGTTAATAAACACTTCAGCACCATAGTTCCAGGGAATGGCTTTGGTGCTCTCATACGGGACAGGCCCGGGAGTGGTGATAATGACTGGCGTTGTCCTCGCCGGCGCTGATATGGTTATCGTCTTAAAAGGGATTGTAACAGTAGCAACATCATTCCTTCTGCCAGTAACTTCCTTCTTCTGATCGTACCTATCAAACTGTAACCAACCTTCATTAATCAGCTTCTGAATACCTGGTCTCAACAGATCACAACCATTTGTCTGCAACAAACACTCTGAACAGCTTTTATCACAACCAAGGGATACCCCACCCTTCAATAGCCTCTCCTTCACTACTAACAGAGGAGTCTTCAATTCATTCACGTCTAGAACCAAATTCAAAGATTCTCCATCTTCCATAACAGCATTAACCCTCGACCCACCGTAGTTCGGCATTGGGTTTTGAATGACATTTGGCACGTCGTTGGAAAAGTTGATGGCCTTCGAATCCACCAAATCTTGGACTTTATGCTTAAAAGCTTTACAGTCCTCAATGTGGTGTTCGGGTACCCCAGAATGAAATTCACAATGGGCGTTGGGATTGTAACCCGAAGGTAGATCACCAGTAGTAGGAGCCAAAGTCCTTTTCTGGATTAACTGTAACTGCATCAAATACTGAAACAACTAGTAATAAGGCAAAGGTGGGGTATCAAAATGCCTATTCTGCTTAGGCATTGGCTGATATTGATGAGGAGCCTGATTTTGCTGTTGAGGAGGAAGCGCTGCAGGAATAGTTACTGAGGCCACCTGTTGATTATAATTCTGACGCTGTTTTCCCTTACCGTGGTATGATGATACATAATTCGTTTCCTATTTTTTCTTGTAGTTCATATAAGGTTTCTTCCCCCCACTAGAAGAAGACCCATCATTGCCTGACACCTTTCCAGTTTTAATTCCACTTTCCAACATTTCTCCAACCAAGATCAAATCGGCAAACTTCCCAGACATGCAAGGTAACAACTTCTCATAATAATGACCCGGCAAGGTAGCCATAAACATATTCAACATCTCCTTCTCCAACATGGAAGGTTGTACCCTCGCTGCTAGTTCACGCCACCTCTGGGTGTATTCTTTGAAGCTCTCACTGTTCTTTTGGGGCATACTCTGCAGCTG
This sequence comes from Lathyrus tuberosus, assembly GCA_022829125.1. NCBI lineage: Eukaryota > Viridiplantae > Streptophyta > Magnoliopsida > Fabales > Fabaceae > Lathyrus > Lathyrus tuberosus. Next base: position 698,572 of record JALAZF010000829.1, read on the forward strand.
AGTCCTATTGGGAGCCATATCAGTGTTATATTGGTAGTGCTTGACAAAAGCCTCTACCAGCTCTCTCCAATTGCGGACGTGGCATCTCTCCAACTGCATATACCACTCCAGAGATGCCCCAGACAGGCTATCCTGGAAGAAATGCATCAATAATTTCTCGTCGCTAGAGTATGTAGCCATTTTCCTTGCATATGCTCGGACGTGAGTTTTTGGGCAAGTGGTACCATTGTATTTCTCGAAAGTAGGAACTTAAAACTTGTGCGGAATTCTGACACCGGGGACCAGCCCTAAATCGTCCAAATCCATACCCACAGAGTTCTGATTCACAACCCCTTTTAGCTGCTCTTCAATCAGTCTGATTCTCTAATCACTAACAACCGGGAGACCAGCATCTCCGCCTGGCATAGAGAAAATATCGTCTTGTTGGTCATCAAAGTGATGGCCATGAACTGCATGGATACTATTTCCTCCTCCTACAACAGAAGTAATCACAACCTGCTCTCCTCCGCCCGGAGGGATCATAACAGAAGGAATAGGAACACCACCGCCCGGAGGACCAGTAGGAATACCATTACCATTAGTACCTCTGCCCAGAGGACTAACATTGTTATGAAGACCGCCATGAAGTACACCATCCTTATCTACTCTTGCCACCAGGGGTTGAACAAGGGTTCTGAGCTATTCCTGCCCCTGTGCAACTCCTTGCATCAACTCCATGAATTAGTCTATATGGGCCTGCATGGCAGCCATCTCAGCTTCCATCTTTTCCATAGCTCTCTTTTGATTGATTCTGGTAGAATACCGATGAATCTGCTGGTCAGCAATCCTGTCTGAAGAAAGAACACGATAAGAAAACCAGAGCAAGGAACCTACTATGCAAAAATGAAATGATCATGCAAATGCAAATGAACATGTTTGAAAATTTGTAGGGCGATCCACCCCTTGATTCCAGTTTAGAAACTGCTCATATACCAGGAAAACGAAGAATAGTCATCTGTCAGTGATTACAACCCAAGATAAAGCATACAGGTCTGAAACAAGATAAGCAAAGATCCCAACCAACAATCCTGGTGGTGACCCCAAATACAAAAAAGAAAAAAACAGACTACGGTGCATCACCCATGTGCGAGTCCTCCTCAACCATCATGATCTTTACACTGGTCTTGCACCTTTTGAGAACCACTGCCCAAGCTAGGACCTTCCCCACTAGGCTTCTTCACTTCAGCTTATATCTGCTGCTCTTCTATGGTTGCTATGGCCTCATTCAGTCGTTCCTCGACTGCGCGTCTCTGGAATGTCCCTGATAAGATCTCTTCGTCTTTTTTCTTGAGCTTCAACTTCATATTTTTGATCTGCTCCAGATACCTATCTTCTTTCTGCTTATTGGCAGCTATCGCGGTGTCTCGATAAGCATTGAACCTGTGAATCTTTAATGAAGCTTTGGCCAAGTCTTCTTTCTTGGACTTGAGGACCCTACTAACACCTTTCAAAGCTTGTCCTACCTTCTGCCTGGCCGTGATTTCATCAGCTAGCTCCTTTTCTTTCTCAGCGAGAAGCTCTGTTTTCATCTTGGCAACATGGACAGCTTCACCTCGCTCATGCTTTAGCTAGTAGATTTCCCTTTGTAGCTCGTTGTTCTCTTCTCGAAGCTTCTCTTTTTTGGCCCACAACTTATTGAACTTCTCTATCTCGACTGTGGTCGGAGGCTCAATCAACAGGGGGTAAGATGGTGGTTCTCTGCAGAACGGTAGAAGTACCTTCTCTACTCTTCTCTGAATCCAATCTTCATATGCAGGGAACGCTTTGTTGTTGCACTTTCCGAAAGAAGTCTTTCCCTTCTTGTGGCGATATCCCCAACTATTTGCAGCTTCTTTCAATATTTCCAGATTGGCTTCTCCACTCACATATAGAGATTCTCGAACGTCTTCGTCCCTTGGCGGCTCTTTCAAAGCATACCCAAATTGCCTAATAGTAAGAACAGGGTTGTAGTTAATTCCCCATTTTCTTCTTATTAAAGGTACATTCGGGTAAGCCCCACATAACCACCGTCAAAATTTCTGGTATTCCGATATTTAATCATCTTGCACTCCGAATGCCCGAATTTATTCGCCATTCACACCTTCGGGTCCAAGAAGATTAAATAGGGACATCTGTCATACCCCAAATTTTGACCACCAACATTTCCAATCATTGTGAGAATCATTGCCACAATATGGATGTACCTTCATGCCTCATCAATCTCCTCAAAGATAGTTGAGCTTTCACTACAACCAAGAATTAGGGTTTGAGCCCTCTCAAAGCACCTAGACAAAGGATCAATTAAGAAATGACATGATCTTCAACTTGTCTAACCTCTCAAACACCTATAAAGGATCAAGAGGACTCCCACATCAAGAATCAAGCACAAGGTTGCAACATTCCAAGTGGATCAAGCCTCAAGATCGCCAGTGTCACCAAATTAGGGTTTTGGTCGATCAAGGCCTCCAGATGGAAATTTTCCTCTAGGCATGAGCCAGTGCTTCAAAGCGCAACCCAAGATACTCCTAGGGACCTCATGGACCTAATCATCAAGTCAATTTAGCCTCAGGGGATGCATTCATAAAAAATCAGGAATTAGGGTTTCTTGACCTAATTCACCCCTAAGTTAACTTTTGAACCAAGACATGCTCCCAAACCTTGGGACATGATTCAACACACCCTATAACACCTATGGAATACATCCATTAGGTTTGATTTAGGTGATGCGTGTTTTTTTCGCAAGTGTACGAACGCGTCAGAGTAATATAAAAGATTATCGTATCCACAGAGACCAAGTGTCAATCTATCGCTATCTATTGTTAAGGTGTGTATCTAAGGTGATTGAAAATAGTAGTTTTGAAGAGTGCACGGTAGTAAATAAAGTAATTAAAATTAATTGATAAAGACAGGTTCGAATGCAATTCACACAACCAATTGATAATCCAAGTACTTGCTAATAGAACTACTTACGGGCAATACTTTCTACTTTGAAAAGAACTAATTTGACAGGAACTGTCGCTTTCGCGTATTCAGAACTGAGTTGTACCCTCTAATCAATCCCTCTTATTGTCACGGATAAAAAGGCGCGCATTGCGTTAGAGTAGTAAACCTATTTTTAAGAAATATAGTATCTTGACCAAGTTGAAAAGTATTTTAACCTGGATTTTCTAAAAAAAGAGGTCCTTACGAACCAGACTTTAAACTTCTTAACGCGTCCGAAAATGGTTTTAAAATCTCTTTTCTTTTTAAATTAAAAACTCCTAATAAACTAAACAAAGCGCTTTCGCTGTTTTTGAAATAGTTTAAAAACAATTAAGTTTAGATAGGCGTTGGACGGCTTTCGATCTTACCCAACGGAATTTAAGAACAGGAAAACTTATATTGAAAGTTAAAATAGCCCTTAAGTGTTTCCACTAACAATTGTACAGATTATCGGTTCGGTTATGATCTTCACATTCTAACCTTTATAAAATTAGCCAGACATGGTAAAGTAAAAGTTCATTTTTATATTTTTCATAAAAAAGTATTTAAGTGCGAGTGCGGAAAGTAAATGAAAGTAGTGCGAGTGCGGTAAGTAAACGAAAGTAATGCGAGTGCAGAAAATAAACGAAAGTAATGCGAGTGCGGAAAATAAACGAAATTAAAAGACAATGCAAGAAATAAAGTTGACAAAAGGTAAAGTAATAAAAACCTGCTCCAATCGGAGTGGTTGAATACAATGCGAACTGAAAGTAAAATGGCGGCAGGATTAACTTCCTTCCAGAGTGCTCCAAGACTTAGTCTCACAGGCTCTTACAAACTCGATCTCTCGAATGTAGTAACACCTCGATGTGAAGCGATTACCACTATTACACTGATATATGCTTATGAACAACTAAACTTGGATGAAGAAAAACGAAAATCTAAAGTCCTATTTATAGGCAAGGAAACATGTGGAAAAGACAAGGATGCCCCTAGCATTTGAATTTGGGAGGGAACTCGCTTTGTTCTTGTGGCGCCCGCCACAACACCATGGCGCCCGCCATGAGTGTAAACTTGCTTGGGCAGTTGGAGATCGTGGGGAAAAATAGTTGGGAGGAGTTTGAGACATGGCCACGTCATGGAAGACCCTGTGGCGGCCGCCATAGTGGATGCCATAAGTGTAAAATGCTGATTTTCTCTATTTTAGCTCATTTCGGCTCCTTTTTCGCTCCTTTTCTCGCTCGGGGCTCCGATTAGACTAAAAACCTGAAAACAAAGAAAAACATAATAATAACATAATAAAATGACATTAAAAGACTAAGAATGCATGCGAAATCGGAGTCAAAAATACGGTGAAATTCAGTGTCATCATTAGGTCAAGGACTTGATTCACAAAGGATCGCACAGTTTGAATTTCATCCGATAAAAAGTCAACTGTGCACAAAATCAAGTTTGACTTTTTGGATTTTTTCATAAATATGGTTCCCTTAAGTCAAAAATAATGTTAATGTATGGTATTGATCAACATTCATTAAGAAAAATGAGGTTTCTTGCAAAAGGGGCAACCATAAGAAACCAAAATTTTTCTAAGTTATGGAACAAAAGTGATTTTGGTGCCAACTTCCAAGGATCATAACTTGAGATCCAAGCAGTCATTTTGGGTGATCCAAAGCTGGATTTGTAGGTCTTGCTACACTCTACATAAGCTTCAACTACCTCAGACTCCAATTCTTCATGGATTTTGAGTTATGGATTGATCAAAATCACAAAAACATAAAAATGACACTTTTTCCAACACTTAGTGAAAATCTGCCTAAGTTACCAGCCTTGGACATCAATGTTCATGAGGATTTTTCAATGGGATCCAAATAGTTTCAAGATAAACTATGATCACACATGTTTTGTATCATATGAGGGCTTTCTAAAAAGCACAAGAGCCTCCCATAACTCAACCTGAGCAGGGAGATATGAATCCCTCAAAATCACCATTTCCAACTGTCCTAAGCAAGGCAGATTTTGGCATTTTGCTCGATTTGGAAAATTTGGACAACTCCAAGCCTTGTCATCCATTTGGACACATCAAAGGATGAAATCAAAAGGGAATGATCTGATCCCCAAGCCTCCAAAGTCCAAGAATCTACACATAGCCATAACAAACCTAAAAAGGCTAAAAAGGTGTCAAGACTCCAATTTTGTTTCCAAGCATTCAATGGATGCACCAAGGTGGCATGGACTGACACATTCCTAACTGAATGAGTCAAGAATAAGTTTTGAATCAAAGGACCATAGGCCTGTGCCCTAACCTTAAGTCAATGGCTAGAGGAGACTAAAGATTCCCTTGGATCAACATTGGCCAAAGGCCTGCTGCAGCTGTCATTCACTATTGATGCCAAAACAAACTTGACACACTATAAATAGAGCTCATTTGTGATCAGTTTGAGTACACCAAAGCACTACAACTGATGATTTCCTCAAAATCTCTCTCCAAAATGCCTTCTTTTGCAAGTCATCTCTGAGTTTTTGAGTTAGAGAGCAATTCCACCATAGCTCATGATCCAAACACATCCAATCTGTCATATCTAAGCTGTCCAAACACTCACTTGTGATCTGAAACACCAAAATCAGAAAATCCACCTCCAAAACCTCAAAATTGGACTTTTCTACATTTTTTAAGCCATGCCTTGATTCAATCACTTCCAAAACCAAACAAAGCCTCAAACACACTCCAAATATCATCCTCAAACTGTCCCAATTGGTTTCCGTCATCTGGAACACCATTTGAGAGAGTTGTTATTTTGGTCACTTTGCCACTTTTGCAAGAAGGAGGCTAAAACTTGTTCCTGAGGATTTCAGCTGGTTTTGATCATCCTAAAAGCTTCTAAAAGATCAATCAAGAGTGTATAAAGCATTGGATTACTTCAGGCACAAGGATCTTGACAGTTAGCACAAGAAGCTCCAAGAGGTAAGTGCATGACAACTTGAACTCTTTGAATTATGCATTGCTTTGAAGTCCACTAATTATAAACGTCTCATACATATCATATATGTTGTGTTTGAACCAATTCACCATGCTATTAGTGTGTATATGATGTGTTAGCATAGAAAATGCAAATCTTGGCATTTTTTTGAAACCACTATCGGATTTTTAGATAGAGACATCTTCTAAAAAATCTAAAGGCACCATTGGATTCCTCATGAAATTCTAGGCCAGATACACCTAAATTTTGTCTCAATCCATGGAAAAATGAGCAAGTTACAGCCTTTATGCAAATCCACCATGACTTGGTTTCTTGCCTTGGCCAGGCCTAGAAACCATGCCACTCTTATGTATTAATGGGGTGGTTTTGATACACGGATGTATCACCACCCCAGTGGTAGCGCGCATGTGTGTTTGGCTATGAGGTCGTGGGTTCAAATTCCACCCAGACCTTTTTTGCTACCCTTCCACATTTTTGCTATTTTTAATATTTTTATGGTTTTTGTTAATTAATTCAAAAATTAATTTCTCTCTCAATTTTAATTATTTTTTATTGGTTCTTTTTTGCAAAAAATCACAAAAATGTTAAAATATTTTATTCCACAAAAAATCAAATTTATGTTATTTATTTAATATAGTTGATATTTTTGTAAATAAATTCATTTTAATTGTTTTTAAACATTTCAAAAAATGAATTTTCATCTTGAAAAATCAAAACCAAATGAGTTTTAATTCATCTTGTGATTAAAGCATCATTTTTAAAACCTAAACCAAAACTCACAAGTTGTTCATTCAAACTTATTTGGTGTTTTTATCATTTTTTATTAATTTTCTTTGAAAAGTTACTTTAAAAAATGAAATTAGGGTTTCTTGGATTTTGATCTTTTTCAAAACATTTTTCAAACTCTTTTGGGCCTCTTGATAGAGTGTAAGTCCCATCCCTTGTAAATAAATAAAATTGGGCCTCAGTCATTGTATAAGTCTCATTGTATTTTCAAAAAATCTCGGCGCGATCGCCAATTTTTAAACGATTTTCAATTGGGCATACCCTTGTGTTGTAAGTCCCATTTCTTTTCTTTTTTCAAACATTTTGGGCCTCTCCTTGAGTTGTAAGACCCATCTCTTTGTACAGAAAACCTTTTTGGGCCTCAGTCATTGTATAAGTCCCAATACAGTTTACAAAACAACGGTACGATTACTGTTTTTCATTTGGGCCTCTCCTTGAGTATCAGCCCCAACAATCTTTTCAAAAATAACTTTCCCTTTTGATTTAGGTTCAAATCCATAGTTGTTGTCAAAACTTTCTTTAATTTCTTGAACAACTAACCATACAGCTGTTACTATGGAAGCTTGCTCGCCTGTAAGTTTTTATCAGCTTTCTTTACCTGCTTTCATATATATATATATTTGTCTGTATTGCTGGAAGCTTGCTCTCCTGTAATTTTTTATCAGCTTTCTTTACATGCTTTCATATATATATATATATATATATATATATATATATATATATTTGTCTGTATTGCTGGATGCTTGCTCACCTGTAAGTCCTTCTTTCATATCCTTTTAAATACTTGTCATATATCAACTGTATATATACTTGTATATCTGCTTAGAGTTTTTCCCGACAATTAGGTCTAAAACTAGATAGAGCTAGTGGTCAGTCTTTCAACACAGTCAAAACTAGTCCCCCATAGGAATTTCCAAATACAGTATTGCCTTCTCTTAGGCTTAAACAATATGGAACAAAGAGAAAGACATTATTCCCGGTGAAACTTTTCTCAGACTGTCACTATTAGAAATTGTCTTCTTAGAAGTTCTCATGCCTTCTCTTGGGCTTAATTCAAGGACCCTGAAGACCTCTTAAAGGTATAGGACAGAACTTAGTCATCCTTTGTTAGAGCCGTTTTTCTAAAGATTCAAAACCTCAGACCAATTTTAGGGTTAATTCTCATTCCTTAAAACACCAGCCTCCTCTTGGGCTTCATACAAAGAAAAACTCTTCTATACCAGTAGACTTGGACAGTCTAATCTCCTCTTGGATCTCAAAGACATTCTTAAGTTCCCTACAAACACAGGAGAAACCCTGGTCATCTAATCAATCTTCAGTATAGTTAAAACCCTCATAGGATCTAGAACTCAGTTTTTATCCTAAATTTCCCCAGCCAGGGTCAAATCACTGCCAATAAACCTTCATCAGAACCTCAAGGCATCTGATACCTCAACTCTTCTGTAACCCTTAGCAAGAGTTGATTCCCCATTTTGGACCTGCCTCTAGATCTCAATAATCCTCAGCAGAAATAAGCCTCCTCTTAAGCTTTGTATAATGATTTTCCTCAGTAAATCTAGTTTCAAAAAGCACTCTCTTGTCGAGTCAACCCCCCCTCCCCATAAAAAGCACTCTCTTGTTGAGTCAACCCCTTTTTAGCCTTAATCTTGGGCTTTGTACAAGATAGATTAAAACACTCTCTTGTTGAGTTAATTACCTTAAGGCACTCTCTTGTTGAGTCGACCCCTTTTAGCCTCCTCTTAGGCTTTGTATAATGATTTCTCCAGCTTGTTCAGCCTAAATCTTGGGTTTTGTACAAGACACAGAAAGACACTCTCTTGTTGAGTCAATCACCTTAAAACACTCTCTTGTTGAGTTAATCACCTCCCAGCCTCCTCTTAGGCATTGTATAATGATCATTCTTTTCCTCAGCAAAAGTCAGCCTCAATCTTGGGCTTTGTACAAGACATCATAAATATCCTCAGCTGAGTCATTTCTTTTAAGCCTCAATCTTGGGCTTTGTACAAGACATATATAAACTTTCTCCAGAAAAAGTCAAAATCTTTCTAAACCTTCTCTTAAACTCTGGATAAATATCTTCCCAGCGGAGTTAATCTCCCTAAATATAGTTAATTCTCTTTTCAGCCTCCTCTTAGGCTTTGTATAATGATCTTCCTCAGTAGAGTTAGCCTCAATCTTGGGCTTTGTACAAGACAAATCATACTCTCCAGCTGAGTCAATCTTTTTTTTTAACCACAATCTTGGGCTTTGTACAAGACAGATAAAAACATTCCCCAGTGGAATCAAAAATCCTTTTTAGCCTCAATCTTGGGCTTTGTACAAGACAGACAAAATATTTCCCCAGAAAAGTCAACTTTTAGCCTCCTCTTAGGCTTTGTATAATGATCTCCCCAAAAGAGTCCTCAATCTTGGGCTTTGTACAAGACAGATAAACACTCTCTCAGTGAGTCATCCTTTTCTAGCCTCCTCTTAGGCTTTGTATAAGGACTTCCCCCGTGGAGTCAACCAAACTTTTAGCTTCAACCTTGGGCTTTGATCAAGGCACACAAAAATCAATATCCCTTCAGAGGAAATAAAAAACTCTCTGTAGGAAGATATTTTTCTTTATATCACAAATTCAAAACAAACCTTAATTCCAGATAAATGTTGTAAGTGGCACACTTGTTGATTCAAACATCCAAGCTGTAGTCCATCTCTTATCCTGGTAAACTCTTTTCTTTCATCCAATTGCTGTAAGTGGCAAGCCTCTGGATTATTTACATCCAAGCCAATGTCCCTCTCTTAGCATGAAAGACTCCTAAGGAAAAATGGCATTGCTCAACACTGAGTTAAAGTTTTCTCCTTCGGGACAAATCCCCTATAAAGAAAATTATGGCATTGTTGGATTCACATATCCCAGTTAAAGTAATTCTCCTTTATAATCAGTCACCCAACAGTTGTGATAAATAGACGAGATGTCTCCCTTTAGAGATAACAAATTCTCTCTCAGTCAAACCTTTAGCTTCAATCTTGGGCTTTGAACAAGACACAAATACCCTTTAGCTTCAATCTTGGGCTTTGAACAAGACACCAAAACATCTCTTTCCTCCTATTACGATTGCTCTGATTTCCCTGTTTCTTTAAGCGGGAATACGTAGGCATAAGATTGCAAAATCTTAGCGAGCATTCATCAAAAGTACCTTCACACACCAATCAAAAACTCTAGGTCCAGTACCTTCGCACATTCACCAAAAACATCGGCAAGCCCGACATCAACAAAAATACTCTCTCACACAGACATCCTCCCAAAGAAGAAGCTTTCCTATTAACAGATAAACACCATCAAGTACAAAGTAGAACCTAAAACTATCAACCTGTGGATAACCACATATAGGATGGGTAATTGACAACTCCCCATTGTATAACCTGACCCCGAACTCCCCGAATCTCTCTTAAGCGTTTGTTCAGTTAAACATTCGCGTGCAATGTTAGTTTTAGATAACTTCCCTTTCCCTTCCAGCTTCACGGGATAAATAAGAAATCAGAAAGTAGCACCCCACTCCTACCATTGCAGTGAGGAGAAACCCATGGCGATAAGGTGGTTGCGTCACCGACAAAAATTGCACGCTACAGGAATTAATTTTGATTATGTAGGGGAATTAAAAGAAGGTGGTCTAGAATATTCCACATGTGATCATTTTTGAAAATTGGTGCCAAAATTTCTGAATTTGAACTTGCTGATTTTTTTCAAATTTCCACGTGGTAATCGATAACCCATATAGTGGTAATCAGTTACTTCAGTGAAAAATGAGAAAATTTGCCTTTTTGTTGCACTGTCTTGGCTTCGGCTCGATTTTTTCGCTTGTCAAAGAAGGCATGGAAATAAACACATGAACCTTGGAGTCTCTTGAATATTAATCAATTAAATCTTGGAAACTCTTGATCAAATGATTTTGAATTATTCGCAGATCAACTTTGACTTTGTTCAGATGCATTTCATTCGAGCTGAGGGACTGGTATTTGATGTTCTTGATCTAAATCCTTCTTGAAAAAGTTAGTAAAAGGGAAACAAACATATTTTTGGATTTTGATTAAAGGTTAGTAAACATAAGCAAATAAGGAAAATAAGAAACACACAGATGCTCGGTGATCTCTGCAAGGCATAAACTTAAAGAAGAGAGGGATAAAGGAAACAAAGCATGATCTTGTTTGTGGTAATGATGTGCAAATGATATGTGGAATCTTAGGGGTCAAAAATTAGGGTCTTACAGTCATTACTAGAAATGATCAACTCATCAACATATATCAAAACAACAAGAAAAATTTATTCATATAAATAAGTATACAAACTATAATCATACTGGTTGTCTTGGAAACCATATTTTATCAAAGATATAGATAGCTTGCTATACCAATTTCTAGATTCTTGTTTCAATCCATACAATGACTTCTTTAATCTGTATACCAAATATTTTTTTGGAACTTCATATCCTTTTAGAGGACTTATATATACTTCTTTTGTCAATTCTTTGTAACTGCATTCAGGTAGGATTTGCAATTCACTCAATTCATCAACAAGACTTTTGAATTCAGTGTAGTAATCTGTTACACTTTTTCTGGTTGTTTAGGAAATAAAAATAAGTTTCTCCATAGCTGATGGATTCATGGTGTATTGGTCTAAGCAAAGCGTTCTTCAAGATCCACCCACATATCTTGAGTCGTTTGTGTATATTTGGTTCTGTCGTATTGATCAACAAAGGGATCAGCATTGAATCCCCATTCTCTCATTCATGGTACATTTCATATTTACTTGATTGTTTATTGATGCTTTCATCAATGAAACCCAGTTCATATTCTCACGCAAAGCCGTCTTGATCGATCTTGCCCATGTGCGGTAATTTTCCCCCATTCAACAATGTTGTCACGGGTGAAGTTCTAGTATTATCAGAGTTGTTTAGATGATAGGCTTGTTTATTCTTTGTTTTAGGTTTGAAGGTATTTTTCTTCTCTAATTTCTCTTCTGAATCGGAATCGTGCTCGAATGCCATAATAGAAAGTTAAATAAAAAATATATTTAATTCTTATGGTTCTTGATGATACATGACATGCCATTTTATATAGGTAGATGTTTTTCTTTTAGAGCTTTAAAATAGGATCAACCATAATAAACCCTAACAAACCTATAACAAAATATTAACTAATAAACCTTAACAAACCTATTACAAACTATTAAATTTATCTCTAATAATACCCATTTTACCTCGGACACAAAAGGAATTAAACCTCAGTTACAGATGTGACGTAACGAAGGGCATCATGAAAACTTGCCATTTTCCCCCTCGATTATTACAAAATAGAGGAGTAAAGTGTTCAACTTCGAATGGTAGCAGTTTTATTGGGAACTCAGTTCATTTCCCTGAGCTATAAATATGTCATTATCGCCATGCAAAATAGATCCAATCTCTAACACAGAGAAATCATTCATACAGATATTTTCACTTCATCGTGTGGGCCAACTCTAATCCTTAACGAACCCTAAAACCTATGACAACCTTTATCCATTGGGGATGTCACGCTCATTGTACTTTATCCAATACAATTTTCATCCACCGTGGGACCCTGGTAAAACTGACCTGGGTCACCCTATCTAAATTTGACCAAAGTATTGTGTTGGTCCTCACCATAAATCACCGTAAACAAGAAGGCTTCTACTCTGGTCAACAAAAATTCTAACTGTGAGAAAGCGTCATAGGGAGATGCACGCCCCTATGGACGTTCTTCGGTGTCATAACTAAACTTTGGAAGTGTCGCGGTGAGAATCAGATATCAAGCTATTAATTAACTTGAATCACAAATCATAATTCACCACCGGTCTTTAATTTATCCAAGGGAAGGGAAAAAGAACGAATAACCCATGAGTATGCAATGCAATGCAAAGCAAAGAGAATCTAAGGTTCGGGGTTGGTTATACCTAGGCAAGGTGTTAGCATCTTAAGTATCTGTAGTACTCTACAGGAACCTCTTATTTTATTGTGTTATTTGTTATTTTGTCTGCTAAAGAGTAAAAAGGTAAATGGGGAGAGACCTAAGGTGTTAGTCCTAAGTAAGCTCGCCAAGACATCACATCTCGTGCCTACGTATCCTGACAGGAATAAAATCAGATTATTTGTAGTTCCCCTCAATAAGGGTGAGAAACTCTTGGTTGTGGTCAAGGTTCCAAGGGGAAGAGGTAAGTGTCTATGGCAGAACACCTACATAGAATTAAGAAACTCTAAACCTAAGGCTAGGTTAAAAGGGAGGTAAGCGGCCATGGAAAGACACTTACATGGAGTGCAGCGACTCCAATCCTAAGGCTAGGATAAAAGGGAAGTAAATTAGTCTCGATCACACGGCGGCAGGGGATAAGGGAGTTAGTTGTGTATATTTTATGGATGATGCTATGAAGCGTTTCCTTTTCGAAAAGTTGTAAACAGAAAAGCCAAGTGGCAAAATGATTTGAGATTTGTTGAATGTTTTTTTAGAGTTTGAAAAGAGGTTAGATATGATTAAAGTAATTTTTTTATTTTTTTTTTTAGAAAAGAGATTTTAGTTTTAAGAGAAACATACTCGATAAAAGATCGAGGTTTGAAAACTGCGTGATGGTGATTGCAAAAGGCAACCGACTTACGAGAGAAGTAGCCACTTGACGTTGGATCAAGGGTTTTGAGAAAAAGTTAGGTCGAATCCTAGTCCCTAAGGGTGCTTCTATTAAACGAAACCGCAACCAAAGTAAGAGAGAAATTATTGGCATGAGGTTGATGGCGATGCTAAAAAGCAGTCGACTTACAAGTTGGGGTATGGTTTGATATATGAATCAAGAATGTTTTGGGTTTGGTTGATGGCGATGTTAAAAAAGCAATAGACTTAGAGGGTTTAAAACTGAGTTGATTAAATCAAGAATTAGTTTTAAAAGCAATTTAGGCGTGAATGGAAATAAGATGCATACATAATATTAACATCACACATCAAATGAATCAAAATGTAAATTGAAAAGAGTGCACAGATTAAAATCATGATGCAAATACGCGAATCAAGGTCGCGTACGCGAAAACATGCAAAGGCTACCACAAAAACAAACAAGATTCGATCTAAAGATAATGGCGTTACATCATTGAAAACTAATACAAATTGGAATAGAAAATTGCTACCGCATTAGCAGTCATGGCAAATCGGATCAATAAGCGACAACATAATTGTTGCGGTGAGAATCGGATATCAAGCTATTAATTAACTTGAATCACAAATCTTTAAATATTCACCACCGAGCTTTGCTTTATCCAAAAGAAAGGGTAAAGATCGAAGAAAATCCTAATAAGAGATATAAGGTTCGGGGGTTGGTTATACCTAGGGAAGGTGTTAGCATACTAAGCATCTGTAGTACTCTACAGGAACCTCTTATTAGTACTTGCGTTATCTATTGCTTGCTTGCTAAGGGTATGTGCTAAGGAAGAACCCTAGGGGTTAGTATCTAAGTATACTCGTCAAGACATCGCATCTTATGCATACGAATCCTGACGGGAGTGGAATTAGAGTATCCGTAGTTTTCCTCAAAGAGGATGGGGAACTTCTTGACTGGTCAAGGTTCCATGGGGAGGTAATGTCTGTGGCAAGACACTACATAGAGTACGGCGACTCTAAAGTTGAAGTTGAGTTGTAAAGGGAAGTAAGTGTTCACGGCAGAACATTTACGTGGAGTGTGGCGCCTCCGATCCTAAGGCTAGGATAAACGGGAGGTGAATGACTGTGGCGAGATATAGAGCACGGCGGCTCCAAATCCTAAGGCTAGGCTCTAAAGGGAAAGGAAGTTGGTCTAAACTTATGATGTAGAGTCAATTGGAGTGAAACTATCCTTTGGAATGACGAAAGGGACTTAGATAAAAAAAGCAAGTTATAAACGAAATTTGAATATCCAAGGTATAAAATAGGCAATTATAACATACGAATAATTTATGAATCAAAACATTATATCATGGTACACATCATGGATCAAATATTGCATCAGGTCAAGTACATATAAAAACTAGGGATGCATAGATACACAAAGGCAAGAGAAGAAAAAAAAAAGGGATCTGATACAAAGATCAAGAATAAAACTCTTATGTCTTATCTTAAAAGCATTGTAAACAAATGTTAATCTTAAATTAGTACCAACAATTAGCCAAAAATAGGGTGTAACTACTAAGAGATTTGGAGAAGATGATGATAAGTACGAGATTAAATAAGAGCAAATATAAAAATTAAATCAATTTATCATTCAATAAAAATTAGGAATCAAATTATTTTTAATTAAATTAGACGTATTGAAATTAGATAAATCTTAATTAAAATATTTTATCATATTTTGAAAAGAACGAGTTTTTTAGTTATAAAGGTTATACTCATATCTATTATAAAAAGATCTATTTGCATGATAAAAAAAAAGTTTATTTACAATTAAAAAAAAGTTGTTTTATAAAAAGTTATTTTTATTATAGGAAAATTATAATTATAAAGAAAGCCAAATTAAAAGAGATTATTTTTAAAAAAAGGATTATACTAATAAAAAAGAAAAAACGAAACTGAAAAAAAAAACAAGAGAACGCCAGCAGGGGGGTTTATCGTAGACCCCAAGTCAATCAGATCGCATCCGTCTGATCTAAGCAGTAATCCCAGTCCACGGTTTTGATGAAGGGGTGCATGGTAAGGAACGTGGACTTGCACATACGGAATCCAAGGATAAAGTAAAGACTAGCGAAACAAGAGAAACGATTCAATCTTCATCATCTCTCTCTCGTCCGTTTCTCTCTCGTCCCTCATCTTCTCCTTTCACCAGCTTTCTCCATCGCGACGTCTTCCTCCATCCGCCATTTCATCAATCAAACTCCGCTCCCATCAATTCCTAATTTCTAAACCTAAATCCTCCATCAATTTACACAAATCCTCCTCAATCCAACCCCTACGTGGTAAATAAAAATCAAACCCAAGATTCCTCAATCAAAATACACAGGCGT
The DNA here is from genome assembly GCA_022829125.1 of Lathyrus tuberosus. Taxonomy (NCBI): domain Eukaryota; kingdom Viridiplantae; phylum Streptophyta; class Magnoliopsida; order Fabales; family Fabaceae; genus Lathyrus; species Lathyrus tuberosus. Next base: position 714,323 of record JALAZF010000829.1, read on the forward strand.
TCGCGGAAGAAAAAAAACCAACATCACATGTCAATGAGCAATATGATACGAGGACGGAGGTTTGGAGAGCTTACCTGTCGGTGTTCGTCTGACGCGACTTCAACGACGAAGCTAACACGAGGAGGCTTGGGAACAATTCCGATATGTTTTGAATCCTCTTTTCTTTTCCTCGCCTCGAGTATGTTGCTGTTGCGTGTGTGTTTCTGCGAATTTCTTCCTTGTTATTTGTTGCTGGGATGATGTTATTGGTGTGATATGGTTAATGCTTGAATTCTTCCTCCTTTGTATTGGTGCATGTTTTTGATGACTTGATGATAACGGGGTTGAAACTAGGTTATGTTGTTGTGGTATGTGTGTTTGGAAGGAATGCTCTTGAATGCTGGTTTTTTTATTATGGATTCATGGTGAATCTCACTTGTTTTGGAATGGTGTGGATTGTGAATTTTCCTCTGCAGTATGTGTTTGGTTTTTGGATGTTCTGAATTTTTTTCTCTGTGTCTACTCTTTCGCTGCTTGTTTGTAATGGTTTATGGATATGAGTTTGTGGTTTTGTTTTCTATCGTGAATTCGTCTTTGTATCTGATCTTCCTTCTTATACTGTGTGAAGATTCAATTCTATATGCTTCGGGGAATTGCATTTTGAATGCTAATGATCATGTTGCCAAATTTGTTTAGGAAAGAAACAAATCCGTCTGAAACAATGTTTGACTATTTTGGAAACGATATTGGTGATGTCTGTACGCTCTTGAAACATCACTTAATCTCCTCTTCATTGTGTTTAAATCCTTCAATTTCAAATAAACATGTTGGGATTCATTTTGGGAAACTTTGATGTTGTTGGAAGTTGTTTTGGAAAAGAATAAAAAGTGTTGGAGACATGTTTATTGTTGTTTTGGAAATTTTGATTCTTGTCTGATAACGTTTTGGAAAGGATAGTGCTGCTAATCAATATTGATATGTCTTAGTTTGTATTCAAAGTTTTGATCCTCTTTAACCTTTTCCTCTTCTGTTCTTTTCAGCATGTTTTGAGCAAACTTGGGGGTGGTATTCTAGCAACAGCTCAAGGAGTCCTGTGGAAGTGAAGATTTTTTAATGCTGTTCCATTCAACCATGGCTGAAGCAACTTCAAAAGGTAAACATCCACCAATCTGGGTCATGGCTTGTATTTTCCTCAGGTAGCAACTAGATAGAATTAAACTGAGTCTGCGTCTGGATATGCAGATGATTGCAGGCTGTTTTTGAATTTCATCTTACTTTTAACATCATAAGGTCCGTTTGGTGGCTTCTGCGTCATGAAAAAAAAGGTAACGCCTTGAGGACCTTAGGACAGTTTGTGTAGTTGAAACACTTTAATTTTGTTTTGGAACCTGCCTTGGAACTCTTAATGCGAAGCTTTAACTTGTGCAGATTTCCGGCTTTCATTTTGTAACAATACCAATACGAACAGGGCTGTTAATCGTTCTTGTGATAATGGCATAGTTGACCGCTTTCTCTCATCATCAACATCATCCGTAAGCTGCTGCGTTCGTGAAGTAGGACACCAATAGTTCCTTCGGAAGGTACTTGCGTTTTTGAAATAGCTTACAACTGGTAGTTACCTTCAAATTTTCTCCTTTTGAGCAAACTTGTAACTTGTAGTTATATTCCAATTTCTTGTCATTTGCTAAAAATTTGAAGCTCAAACTAGATTTGCCTTTGTCCATTTGATGTACTTGTAATTCTATTTATGACAGCGCGAAAACTTGAGTGTTATGATGTTTCTCTTTTTGCAATGGAGTACTCTTGCGCGAGTTTTTGCTTGCCCTGCCACACGGCTGAAAAAAAAAAGCCCATAATGCCACACTTTGAAAACAAAGTCCCAAAATGCCATGTTTTTTGGCCTTTTGTGGGACTATTTTATTATTATTCAGACTCCGCCATCTCAGATGGCGACGTGGCAGAGACCATAGTGTTGGTCCGCCATCTGAGATGGAGGCCCCCTTTTTCTTTTCTTTTTTTTCGTTTTTAAATTCTGAAATTATTTTAAATGTATTTTAATTAATTATTTTATTATTTTAATTATTAAAATGGTATATAATATAACAAATTAAAAAAAAAAATTCTAAAAAGTGAAGTAATCATATTGTACTAAAATTTTTTTGAATATTAATTAGCAATTTAATTTCATGAATTTAGTTAATTTGAAATAATTTAAATTGAATAAATTAAAAATATTAAATTATGGTTTTTCCGCCAATTGCAATGTGAAAAAAAAAAATTTCCCTCCCTTTGAGCTACTATAAATAGAGGGGCCTACCGAGCTTCCCGACTCAACATGGACTGAGTTTTTCGGTGGCGAACCACCTAGTGAAGTAATAAAAGGTCGATGTTTAAGTCTAAGTTGGCTTAAACAAATTTTTAAACAAAACTTTATTTCCGAAAATTCAACACACGATGAACTTTGTTTGTATGCAAAACAATATATATTATTATGCATTGCGCTCGTGTTGTTACCTGACAAAGGTGGCAAAAGTATTAATTCTATGTGGGTTCCATTTATTAACGACTTGGAAAAGTGTGGTACTTATAGTTGGGGATCAGCTGTATTGGCATATTTATATAGAGAAATGTGCAAAGCAGCTAATGTTAGTGTTGATGGAATGGGAGGTTGTGTTATTCTTTTACAAGCGTGGGGATTTTCAAGGATGCCATTTATTGCACCCATCAGTTCAAACACACTACGATACCCCTACGCAACATTGTAAGTTTCTATTTACTCTTCTATCTCTATTATTTATATTTGTTAGTTACGCTAATATATTTTTCCTTTTACTTATTAGATGGGCTACAAACCGCGCGAGGAAGCAAAATTGCTCTAACAACCCTCGTCATTATCTCAACGGTTACCGTCGCGTCATAGATCAAATGTTACCACACAACGTATTTTCACCACCATTAACTATTTTTATTTATTTCAATAAATTTTTTGCTTGAACTAAAAAAAATACTCATACATTTACAGTTCAAATGGAGGCCATATCTTGAGTATCCGCCAATACAAACTGACGATCAGCTGATTTGGAATGCAACCACCCCTATCTTATGTTTTTGGATTGCTGAGATGCATCAGTCCGATAGGGTAAAATTGTAGTTTGGGTATTATCAAGAAATACCCAACCCTCCTAAATGCCTCCAAAGTCAACATAATATGACAATGCAAGAGTCAAGGAAGTACCACTACACCAATCTAAATAAATCTGAACGTAGACTTTGGGAAAACAGACAACGGTTATGTAACGCCCCAGTTTTTGTCAGTTTTAGTTAATCGAGTCTATTTGATTATTTTATTATTGACTTTTATTTGGCAATATATTATTTTTCATCGTTGTTGATGTTTTATCGCATTTTGAGAGCGTTTGAGAGATATTTGAGCTGAGGGGTATTTTGGTCTTTTGCTTGGGTAAGTTTTATGTTTTTATATAAATAGAAAGAAAAGAGAGAAAAATAGTAAGGAAGAGAAAAAGAGAAAGAAAGAAGGAAAAGAGAAAAGAAGAGGAAGAAGAGAGAAAAGAGGAGAAAAGGGAAAAAATCGCGGGAACTCCGTTTCAAGCGCGAATAATCGGGTAAGGGTGAGAAGTTTCAATTATATATTGCTTGTGTATGTATATGTGTATGTTTTCTTGATTGTTTTGGATAGTTTCATATAGTTTTTATTTTAGGTCGAAATGGTAAAAATGGTTAGAAATCGATGTTTTCACGGATGAATTTCGAAATAAATTGCGTAGATTAGTCGTATGAGGTTAGACCGAGATTATAGAAACTCGTTTGGTTGAAATCGGTTGATATTGTGAGTTTTGACATTTTTGGGTTTTGAGAATGTGATATTTTGGTGAAAATCGAACGTCGTAGAATTATCGTTTTATGGTCCTAAAACGTTGATATATATTTGGTAAGGATTATTGTGTATTTGTTTCGTATCATAGAATTGAATCGGTCGGATTTTCGGGCAAAATAGCCGAAATCCGTAGCAGCCCGCAGGCGTACGGACGCGTGCTGTAGGTGGAAAATCCTGATTTTTCGGAAAACTTCGGAAATTCATATCTCTTGAACCGTAAGTCGGTTTTGATCCCCGTTCGAAGCGTTGGGAAGCTAACGAGATGTTCTTTCTAGGAAAAATAGTTTTGAGGTCTGAACCTAGTCCAATCGGTACAGTTTTTTCGAACCGTTTCGTAGTGTCGGGCGTCCGGTTTATGTTTTTGCGTTATTTTGAAATATTCATATCTTCTTCGTTGTTTATCGTATTTAAGTGTTCTTTATACCGAATCGAAGCTGTCGATGAGCACTTTTTGATGATGATAGAAAATATTATTTTTGGCCGACTTTTAGCCGACTTTTTCGAGAAACCGTAAAAATGGAATTTTGAGTTATTTTTCAATATTGTAAGACATATTATGATATGTTATGAGATGGCTTGTGTGATGATTCTTTGATGGGAATTTGATGTTGTGGAATGGTATATTGGTGTTTGTGGCCATTTTGGGCAATTGTGTGCATTACTTTATATGTACTTGAAATACATGATTATTGTTAATGCATGAGCATTTGATGTTGGCATGAGTCATTAATGTGTCAAGTATCATGATATGCATTCTTGCATTGGAAGATTCATAGATGAATCAGTTTTATCGTCTTACGCCCTGAAATAATGGTAGAAGCGATTAACCACAATCAGTTTTATCGTCTTACGCCCTGAAATAATGGTAGAAGCGATTAATCACAAATGATTGTGCGCCCTGAAATAGTGGTCGAAAGCAATCCATAAACGTCGTTCGCCCTGAAATAATGGTTTATAGCGACGGGGAACATCGTAGGCCCGACGGGGAGTTACTCTATGTAACAAGCGATGATTCCAAGAGTTTCTGGGGGACTAATGAATTACGAGGTTGAGTCGGTACCCGCATTGCATTTGCATAGAGTCGTGAGTCGGTCTCTATGATTTGCATTTATCATCTTTATAATGATGTGTTGGTGAGTAAACGTAAATGTGTATGTTTATGTGGAATGGTTAAGGATTGTGAAAGTATGCATGATGAATATGCTTGATTATATATATATATATATATATATATATATATATTTATATATATATATACATTGTGATGTATATGAGTGAGTTGGGATGAATTGTGGTGAGAATTATAAATGGATTGATTATGTGTGAGCTTGTGATAGCCTTGGTGAATTAGTTTGCATAAGAGATGAATGCATTGGTTGTGAGTGATATGTTTTGTGTATAAACATATGCATTATGTGTGAATATGTGATTATGTCGGTATGATTAATATATGTTATATTTTGTGGTGATGTGGTGGTGTGGTTCCATATGTCATAATCGTGGTGGGATTATGTGTGATATGTTTTGTATTGGTGGCATGCTATATGTGTTAGTATGTGATGTAATTGGTGAGAAATATTATATATGTGAATTTATCTGTGTTGTGGCATATTATTATGCAATCTTGTTATAGTTGTTATTTCTCACCCTTCTGCTGGAATATGCTTTTTATGGCATAGTGCAGATTGTCAGCTTTAGAGACGTGGAGGCAAGTGGAAGAGTTAGATCTTCGTCTTTGCTTAGGTCTTGGTGTCTGCTCTGATACGTAGCACGGGAGTCGGGGAAACGATTATTTTATTTATGTATATAATTGTTGAATATATTTGGTATTACCTTTACATGGAAAAGTTTCCCAATTGAGGGTAACCTATTTTATGCTATGTATCAAATTTATGAGCAGGGAGTGTGTATTCTTATTTTAAAATGTGGCATCCTTGTTTCTGTCGGAAAAATAAATTTTTAGTTACTCTGATTTTATTAATTGTTATTTATTTATGATGGGGAATTGGGGTGTTACATTAGTGGTATCAGAGCAGGTCGGTACGTCCGGCCAAGCTATTGAGTCAGTTGGTGTGACAGTTGAATACTGTCGTTGTTGTTTATCTCTTAGTACGTGATAGGTGTGTGGAACACTGTCAGTACTTTCTGGGTTTTCTAATCCTTTGTTTTCAGGATTGAGTTTGAGATAAGTGGGGGAGAAGTTGGTACTTCTCCATGTTGCTTCAGGTGTGGAGCGTTGGCTCAGTGTATTGTGAATTGCAAGATTGTAAGTGTTGTTCGGACAATGTTGTTCTCAGTTCCGAAGGGGATGCGGAGGTAAGGTTTATGTCAACTAAGGATTTGTGCCTTAGGTAGTTTTGTGTACAGGATGTAAGAAATGTTATTATAGTTTGGTAAAGACGGTTTATGCCCCATCGTGATTGTCGGCTGTCTATTGACAAATTGAGGAACTGATCACCCTTAATCTCTTGTTGATAGCAGACGGAAATTATGTTGGATGGAATAGGCGGGTCTTTCCGGCTTTGATAGTGTGTGAAATGAATTGTTTGGAATTTAAGGAGATGATTACAGATTGTTTTGATGAGTCGATGAAGATGCTAATATCGGAAGATGAAATGGATTAGAGGTTTTGGTGTGTTAGTCCAGTTGGGAAGTCATTGAGAGAGAATGATTGGGTTTTATTTAAGGACTGCTTCACAGAGAGTAGAGATTGAACTTAATTGGACGAAGGTGAATAGTTGAGGTTTATATCTGCTAAGTAAGTAGGAAACTCTTAGTAGATGGGAATAATATGTTTGTTTTGTCTGTGATGGTAGTGTTCTGGGAATTGGCAGGAAGTCGCAGTGATGGGCCGTCACTTGGGCATAATTTTCAGATGTGTTTTTGGATGTAACATTGTGTTTGAGAATTCTTTTTGGTTGGTTGTTGATACATGTTGGAATTGCGGAATTGGACGGTCAGGAGAAGAAATTGGGTATGGATTACTAATAGTTGAATAGGGTAATGATTGAGAATAAGTGTTCACTTTCATGAACAGATGACTAGAATGGTTTGGTTGAGTTTGAGTGAATTACAATTGTTTGGAATGTTTGATAAGAGTGGTGAATTGTGTGAGTTGAGCCTTTGATCGATTTAATGTGACTGGTTAGGTTTGTTATCCTCGGAATAGGTTGTTATTTACTCGGTTAAGCTTGTATGTGAGTAACCAGTTACCCAGTGAAAAGTTTTGCAAAAGCTTTAAGGATTTATATCTTTTGGATTTTGGTTGGGAATTGCAACGTATAGTGATGGTATTTGGTGTTAGTAACGCGTCTCTAATGCTTATGGAGTAGAGGAATCGTATCTTCCATATTTAATTGGATAAGTTCGTAATGGCTTTGATGGAGGATATTCGGATCTGTTGTAAACTCAAAGGAAGAACAGGTAGAGTGTTTGGGATTTGAATTACAAGTGTCAAAAAGAGATGAAGTTTTATGCTAAGTTATTCAAGTGAGAATTTGGGTTGAAAAAGGTTAGTTTTCTTGGATATGTTATTTCAGAGGAGAGTATGGTAAGGGATTCATCGGAAGTAGATGTAGTTCTACATTGAGAGGCTCCGAAATTGGTTAAGGAGATTAGAAACTTTTGGACTCAGTTGGTTGTTATTACAGGTTATGGAAGACTTTGTTAAGTTCGTACTTCTGGTATCTCAGTTGACTTACAAAGGGTGAGTCGTTTGTTTGGATGTTCGTTGTGAGTAAGTTTTGGTGAGCTGGAGTAGAAGTTGTCTACGGCTCCAGTTTTGATTCTGTGTGATCCTAATAAACCGTTTGTGAGGTATTGTGATGTGTCTCTGAAGAGTGTGGTCAGGTGTTAATGCAAGGGGGTAAAGTCGTGGCTTATGCTTTATGACAATTGAGGATTTATAAAAGGATCTATACTCTTTTGGGTTTGGATTTGGTCGCGGTTGTATTGTGTTGGAATATTTGGAGGTATTATCTTTATGGTTCCAGATTCGAAGTGTTTAGTAATCACAAGGATATGGATTACTGGTTTGGTCTGAAGGCATAGAGGGTGAGACAACGAGGATGGTTAAAATTCGTGACGAGTTATGAATTTGGCTCAGATTATCCTATTGGTAAAGTTAATGTCGTGCGGGATAATTTAAGTTGGAAGTTTTTATACATGGTAGTTTTGATGGTTGCGAGTAATCAGAGTGCGCAGCGGAAGCGTGAGGTGACACATTTTGTATTTACGTGTGAGACTTGTAAGAGTTCATAGGTTGAACATTGAGAACATGTAGGAATGGTGAGACTATTGGACGTTTCAGAATGGAAGTGTTAGGTGGAAGGTTTGAATATTATTCATGGGCTACTATGTAAATGGATGTTTTGATTGTATGTTCGATTGGTGAATCGTAGCATTGTTGTAGTATGGCTGTGTGACAAGGATGTTGGTGTTCTGGTTTTGTTGATGTTGTTGAGACCTTGTGGTGTCGTGTAACTTTATGTTCTTGTTTGTGTTGATTGCCTCGTTTCCATGGTGATGGTTCGAGTGTGTGTAGCTAATTCCTGTGTGGGGAATTAGGGGAGTGTTACCTAGGGTAGGGTAACGATCTTGTTGTGTTTCGGTTCTAGAGTGAACCTGTGTGTTGGTATCTTGGCTTTTCTTTGAGTTGTGAGTTTGTCGTCAAGTGCATTGTATGGGCTTTGCATCTTGTCGTTGTAGTTGTCGTCGTTGTCGTGTCGTTGTGGTAGTTAGCAAGGTGGTTTGTCAGTTGTGTTATTCGTGGTGTGACTTTTGTTGGCATGTTGGTTTGTTAGTCGGATGCGAGAGTCGTATCCGGAGTTGTTCGTATCGGTTAGATTTTCGAGGACGAAAATGTCTAAGTGGGGGAGAATTGTAACGCCCCAGTTTTTGTCAGTTTTAGTTAATCGAGTCTATTTGATTATTTTATTATTGACTTTTATTTGGCAATATATTATTTTTCATCGTTGTTGATGTTTTATCGCATTTTGAGAGCGTTTGAGAGATATTTGAGCTGAGGGGTATTTTGGTCTTTTGCTTGGGTAAGTTTTATGTTTTTATATAAATAGAAAGAAAAGAGAGAAAAATAGTAAGGAAGAGAAAAAGAGAAAGAAAGAAGGAAAAGAGAAAAGAAGAGGAAGAAGAGAGAAAAGAGGAGAAAAGGGAAAAAATCGCGGGAACTCCGTTTCAAGCGCGAATAATCGGGTAAGGGTGAGAAGTTTCAATTATATATTGCTTGTGTATGTATATGTGTATGTTTTCTTGATTGTTTTGGATAGTTTCATATAGTTTTTATTTTAGGTCGAAATGGTAAAAATGGTTAGAAATCGATGTTTTCACGGATGAATTTCGAAATAAATTGCGTAGATTAGTCGTATGAGGTTAGACCGAGATTATAGAAACTCGTTTGGTTGAAATCGGTTGATATTGTGAGTTTTGACATTTTTGGGTTTTGAGAATGTGATATTTTGGTGAAAATCGAACGTCGTAGAATTATCGTTTTATGGTCCTAAAACGTTGATATATATTTGGTAAGGATTATTGTGTATTTGTTTCGTATCATAGAATTGAATCGGTCGGATTTTCGGGCAAAATAGCCGAAATCCGTAGCAGCCCGCAGGCGTACGGACGCGTGCTGTAGGTGGAAAATCCTGATTTTTCGGAAAACTTCGGAAATTCATATCTCTTGAACCGTAAGTCGGTTTTGATCCCCGTTCGAAGCGTTGGGAAGCTAACGAGATGTTCTTTCTAGGAAAAATAGTTTTGAGGTCTGAACCTAGTCCAATCGGTACAGTTTTTTCGAACCGTTTCGTAGTGTCGGGCGTCCGGTTTATGTTTTTGCGTTATTTTGAAATATTCATATCTTCTTCGTTGTTTATCGTATTTAAGTGTTCTTTATACCGAATCGAAGCTGTCGATGAGCACTTTTTGATGATGATAGAAAATATTATTTTTGGCCGACTTTTAGCCGACTTTTTCGAGAAACCGTAAAAATGGAATTTTGAGTTATTTTTCAATATTGTAAGACATATTATGATATGTTATGAGATGGCTTGTGTGATGATTCTTTGATGGGAATTTGATGTTGTGGAATGGTATATTGGTGTTTGTGGCCATTTTGGGCAATTGTGTGCATTACTTTATATGTACTTGAAATACATGATTATTGTTAATGCATGAGCATTTGATGTTGGCATGAGTCATTAATGTGTCAAGTATCATGATATGCATTCTTGCATTGGAAGATTCATAGATGAATCAGTTTTATCGTCTTACGCCCTGAAATAATGGTAGAAGCGATTAATCACAATCAGTTTTATCGTCTTACGCCCTGAAATAATGGTAGAAGCGATTAATCACAAATGATTGTGCGCCCTGAAATAGTGGTCGAAAGCAATCCATAAACGTCGTTCGCCCTGAAATAATGGTTTATAGCGACGGGGAACATCGTAGGCCCGACGGGGAGTTACTCTATGTAACAAGCGATGATTCCAAGAGTTCCTGGGGGACTAATGAATTACGAGGTTGAGTCGGTACCGCATTGCATTTGCATAGAGTCGTGAGTCGGTCTCTATGATTTGCATTTATCATCTTTATAATGATGTGTTGGTGAGTAAACGTAAATGTGTATGTTTATGTGGAATGATTAAGGATTGTGAAAGTATGCATGATGAATATGCTTGATTATATATATATATATATATATATATATATATATATATATATATTTATATATATATATACATTGTGATGTATATGAGTGAGTTGGGATGAATTGTGGTGAGAATTATAAATGGATTGATTATGTGTGAGCTTGTGATAGCCTTGGTGAATTAGTTTGCATAAGAGATGAATGCATTGGTTGTGAGTGATATGTTTTGTGTATAAACATATGCATTATGTGTGAATATGTGATTATGTCGGTATGATTAATATATGTTATATTTTGTGGTGATGTGGTGGTGTGGTTCCATATGTCATAATCGTGGTGGGATTATGTGTGATATGTTTTGTATTGGTGGCATGCTATATGTGTTAGTATGTGATGTAATTGGTGAGAAATATTATATATGTGAATTTATCTGTGTTGTGGCATATTATTATGCAATCTTGTTATAGTTGTTATTTCTCACCCTTCTGCTGGAATATGCTTTTTATGGCATAGTGCAGATTGTCAGCTTTAGAGGCGTGGAGGCAAGTGGAAGAGTTAGATCTTCGTCTTTGCTTAGGTCTTGGTGTCTGCTCTGATACGTAGCACGGGAGTCGGGGAAACGATTATTTTATTTATGTATATAATTGTTGAATATATTTGGTATTACCTTTACATGGAAAAGTTTCCCAATTGAGGGTAACCTATTTTATGCTATGTATCAAATTTATGAGCAGAGAGTGTGTATTCTTATTTTAAAATGTGGCATCCTTGTTTCTGTCAGAAAAATAAATTTTTAGTTACTCTGATTTTATTAATTGTTATTTATTTATGATGGGGAATTGGGGTGTTACAGGTTACGCTTGACTGGGGTACAGTTCCAGGGTGAAATGAAACCAACTCAAGAATACTTGAATTGGTTTCATACCCTCCCATTTCAATTCGCATCTGTTGAACAATTTTTAATTGACCCCCGTGAACGATACCCTACACAGCAGGTGCCAAATCATCCACAACATAATTTTCAAAATCATCAGACATCCACCTCCACGTCATATCAACCACAAGACTACCAAACACATACTCAACCTACACCAACACATTACACCTTCCAAACTCCTCAACAACAACCACCCTTCTGTTATCAAAGCCAACAACAACAACTTCACCGGCCACCAAGACACCACACACCAATTCCACAACCAAACTTTAATTTCTCATTCACAAACCGACCATCCTCATCCCTCGATGTGTCCGACTATTATGTCACAACCATCGAGCCTACTGCCCCTAACCCCACTCAATTATCACAAGATTTTAGCGGGATTCCTCCAAATGATTTTTTTTGAGAATTTTGAGCCGTTTCAAATTTTTCCAAACCAAACTCCTGTCATACCTACCTCTTCCAATCACCCCACAGCTTTAACCCCTCTTCCTCCTAATCCAACGGAAAATGTAGGTCGTGGTTGCAGAATTCGTGTTCCTGCCAGATGTGGAACCGGCAGTCATTTCCTTGACAAAGATTCAGATGACGAGGAAAATTAATTTTTTTTTTGGCGCAATCCTATTGTAATCCTTTTGTAAATAATAATATTATATATGATATTATTTTTTTCCTAATGTGTCATTTAAAATTATTTAATATTCCTTTTTATTAAATAAATACTAGTTAAATATCTTAATTTCAATACTACATTACATACTTCCATAAAAAAAATTGAGCCATTAATATTCTATTTGAATATAATATTATTTATAATATCAAAAAAAAAATTCCATTTTAATAATTAAAATAATAAAATAATTAATTAAAATACATTTAAAATAATTTCAGAATTTAAAAACGAAAAAAAAAGGGGGCCTCCATCTCTGATGGCGGACCAACACTATGGTCTCTGCACGTCGCCATCTGAGATGGCGGAGTCTGAATAATAATAAAATAGTCTCACAAAAAGCAAAAAACGGAGTCTGAATAATAATAAAATAGTCTCACAAAAAGCAAAAAAACATGACATTTTGGGACTTTATTTACAAGGTGTGGCATTGTGGGCTTTTTTTTTTCAGCCTTGTGGCAGGGCAAGAAAAAACTCCTCTTGCGCTGCACTTGACTTTACGTACATCAAGGTTTATTCTTGTGATTTCTTTTGCTTTTACTGAAGACTAACTTATTAAAATTGGAATTAATAGATGGTTTGTACTGGCTGTAGGTACGGAGAGAGGAATAAACAAATCAACAAGTCTTTTTAAACTCAATAGCTGTGATACTGATGTGATCTTTGGTGATATCTCAAACTTGCAGCCTTTTAAAGCATGTAGGCCCACTTGTGGTAGAAGACTTTTTGAAGTTTAGGCACATAACCTCCTTGTAAGATTTTCATATGTATACCTCTTGTGTAATATTTAAGGAAACGTGATGTAGGGTGTAAACTAAGTATGGGGCTTAGTTTTTGAAACAATCTTGATTTGTAATAGGGAACTTGGGCTTGGCTTGTGAGTATTTATTAAAACCTTTGAACTTTGAATCAAAGTTAGTATTTCCGATTCTTCCAATTAAACTTGAACCTTTGAGAATCAGTCTTGAATCTTGAATAAATAATTTGAAGCTTTAGAACTTGTACTTTGTAAAGAATGAATCATGAACTTCACTTTGAGAATTACTTGCCTAAACTCAATTCCAAGTTCTTTCATCCATATTTACCATCTTAAAGCAAAAGGTTTTGCCAACTAGCAAAATCCCAAACTCTTCCACTTGACGATTAATGATTCAACTCTTGTAGTGGCTTAGGGACCATAAGATTAAGGGTATATCTATGTCGTAACCCGAAATTTGACCTCCCTCTTTTGTCTTTTGCATAAGCACGAACATTTGCATCACTGGCATATGCATCCGCACTTTTCTCTATGTGTTTCTTGTTGCAGGATATTCAGGTTTCAAGCCTGATTAATCACATCCTCTCAAGATTATCTCATCACCAAAACAAGCACAAAACAAGGGTTTCTATGTCTATTTATTAAGACAAGAGGTGGAAAATCGAACCCAGGACTTCAGTATCATTTCCTGAGCAATTGGGCAAAAATTGACTGAAGTAACTGGTTACCCTGTGGTGAGTAACCGGTTACTCAGTGTAAAATTTCAGTCCTTGCTGCATTTTTGGGAAAGCAGTCATGCACTCTCTTTGGTCATTGATTTCACTTGATTCTAGCAGTGTGTGGAACATTCTAGACATCTCTAGACATTTCAAGACATTCCAAGTGTATTTATTCCAATGCAGCACTCTAATTTAAGTGCACCATGTTTCTTGGTTTCCAAGTATGTGGACCTTTGGATTTTGAAGCTCACATTGGGATTGTTACCGAGTTGATCCTAACTAACCGAGTTAACCACCTTGACTCAGTGAGTCAAGTGTAACTAACTCCAACCCTAACTCCAAACCTCCCAAAGCTAAGTCCAAACCAAAGTCTAAAGCTCTCACACGCCATACCTAAACTCTATACAAGCCAAGCTTCACCATTTTGCAACTCATTCACACAAATTCACACTCTCTTCACTCTCTATTCTCTCACATTCTCTCTGAATTCTTCTACCACTTCCTCATCTTCATCTCAATTCTATTCCAAAACCTCACCAAAGCTCTTAATTCAACATGGAAGAAAAGCTACTTTCACCTTGAAAATGCTTCTTCTTAAGCTTAACCTTCATCACCATTCCATTCTACTGGATTTTGTGAAGCTTCAGTAGTTTTTGGATTCATCTCAAGTGATCACTTCAAGCTTCTTCGGTGATAATTCGAATTTCGGAGTTTTCGTCGCAATTTGTTCGGTTTCGATACGTTTCGGCTAGAATTAAGGATTTCCTCTGGTTTTCTTTGATTATCTTCACCATCTTGCAATTATACTCGAGTTTCTGGAGTTCTATTAACTTTTGGATTCATCTCAATTGTTTGCTTCAAGATTCTACGGTTCAAATTCGCATTTCGGAGCTTCGTCGCTATTTGCTCGATTTCGATACGTTTCGTCAATAAATTGAAGATTCCTCTGGTTTTCTTTGATTTACTGCATCAAGAACACTTTGCAATAATTACCAAGGCACATCTCAGCCTTGTAGGTTGGTAGATCTTACTTTACTAACTGTTTCGATCGTTTCCGCGCATTTACGATGTAATTCCAATCGTTTTCGGTTTAATTTATCATGCAATTGCGTGATCTTTAATCTCCATGATTGATGCTTGTAACATGTGTTAATTGCACTCTCATGATGTAAATTTCGTGCACAAATTCATGATCTAGCATGTGGTGGTTGGTATAAGTGATTAAGTGCTGAAAATCACTTTTGGAAAGCTATTTTTTCTGTTATTTTTGACACTGTCACAGTGGTAACCGGTTAACGTGTGGTGAGTAACCGGTTACTCAGTGCAATTTTCACCAAAAACACAAAATTTCAAGCAAGTAACTGGTTAACGTGTGGTGAGTAATCGGTTACCACTGTGCAGAATGGCCATTTTGAGTTTTTTTAAGCTTGTTTGACATTCCTTCTCCCTCTAACTTCCATAGATTGTTATACTTAATATTTATGGGTGTTTTTGAGTGCTGTTAACCTTTGTTTAAAGCATATTTACAATAACTCAATGATTGATTTATCGATTCTCGCAATTAGGTATGTTCTTGATATTTGTTTGAACATGCTAATTCTTACACTTTCTTTGACTACATGATACATGATTTGTGTTGTATTTTCAATGTCATGTGGTACTGTTTTGCACTTTCATTTCCTGGTCACATTAAGTTTGTTCTTTATTGAGCAAATTTATTCTTGCATAATCAATAATTTATACCTTTTGCTTTAATGATTTTCCATTCTCTTTGGAAAGTTATTAGCATAACATTTCCCTTCGATTAGTTAATCGAAACCATGTTTCGATTAATTGATCCTTCCCTTTCCATCTCTTTAGGCTTCCTTTAGAGCTCTTTCTCTCTTTTCCTCCCGCGGAGTTGAAGATTCATATGACGACCGATGCACGACACTAGAGCACTGTACAACTTGGAGCTGTTACGCTGTTAGTTTCAACTTCTGCGCTACACCCTGTGTGTTAGAGAAGGAATGAGAATGGAGTATTCCTACTCTCATTTTGACCACTTCAGGTAGGGGACAAATGACCCTGTGCCTGGCTTAGTCATCTCTATCTCAAGGCGGTAGGGTATCTTTCTTCCCCAGCTGAGTCGATCCTTAATCACTCCAACCTCTTTCAATCAGTCTCTTGAACTATCACAATTCCCTTGGTTCACAATCATTAGCAATCTTCAGAGAGTGAATCTTTTGCTCTTCTTCAATACCTTTCCCTTCTTCTCTTCAAGAGAGTTTCACTTATTTTTTCTTGTGGCTAGTCACTTCTTGTGCTAATTCCCTACGAGAGTTGTAATCATTCTTCCTTTGGTTTATCACAGTCATACTGTTAATACCAATGCTCTTATTCCCTTGCAATCACACTTTTTCTTCGGTTAAACACAGTTTCCTGTTAAACACCGAAACCCTTGCTGAGTTCGCAACCTTCTCTTGGTTCTTCTTCCTTTGATTGGTTAATCATTGTCTGTCAGTTAAAACACCAATTTGAGCGTCTTCTCAGTTAATCACAGTCCGTCTGTTAAAACACTGAGTTTCCTTTGGGTTAATCACCTTCTCTTGGTTAATCACCCTTTTTTTCAGTTAACCACTGTCCGTCTGTTAAAACACTGAGTTCTTTTCGGGTTAATCACCTTCTCTTGGTTAATCACCCATTCTTTCAGTTAAACACAGTCCGTCTGTTAACATACTGAGCTCACTTCGGGTTAATCACCTTCTCTTGATTAATCACCCATTTTTTCAGTTAACCACAGTCTGTCTGTTAAAATACTGAGTTTCTTCTCGGGTTAATCACTTTCTCTTGGTTAAGCACCCATTCTTTCAGTTAGCCACAGTCTGTCAGTTAAAATACTGAGCTCCTTTTGAGTTAATCACCTTCTCTTGGTTAATCACTCATTCTTCGGTTAATCACGGTTTTTCTGTTAAAGCTGAATCCCCAGCAGTTAGCAACCTTTTCTTGGTTCGAATACTTGCACCCTTTGGTTAGTAACCTTTCTTTGGTTCAAATACCCTTTCTTCGGTTAGGTACTGTTTGTTCAGTCAGTATACCGAACGTTCTTTGGGTCACGACCTTTGCTCGGTCCTACACGCGTTCTTTGGGTCACGACCTTCGCTTGGTCCCACACCTGCCCTTTGGGTCACGACCTTCGCTCGGTGCCACACCCGTTCTTTGGGTCACGACCTTCGCTCGGTCCTACACCCGTTCTTCTGGTTGATTACAATCTATCTGTTAAACCTTTTTCCCCATAGAATCTTAATCTCTTTCCCTTCGGTTAACCACTGCCAGTCAGTTAACATACCGAGTTTCCTTCTCTCTTGGTTTTGACACCAATGCTCTTGCTCTTCTCTCTTGGTTTTGACACCACTTCTTTACCTTGCTTTCTTGGTTTTAACACCAATTCTCTTGCTCTTCTCTCTTGGTTTAGACACTACTCCTTTACTTTGCGCTCTTGGTTTTGACACAATTCCTTGTTGTTTCAAACTCTTTTCCTTTCATCTCCTAGCGGAGTATTCTTTCTTGGTTTCGACACCACTATTGCACTTTACTCTCAGCAATTACTATCTTTTCCTTTGCACTCCTTTCTTGGTTATGACACCATCTCTTTTGCATCCCCAGCGGATCTTTCTCTATCTCTTATTCTCTTGGTTTTGACACCGTTTCTTCTTTTGATCCTTGCATAGTCACTTTAGTCTCTTACTCCTCAGTGGAATACTCTCTTTTGCCCTTTTGCTCTGCTTTCTTGGTTTTAACACCATTTCTTTGGAATCCCCAGTGGAATTTCCTTCTTTCTTGTGCTCTTGGTTTTGACACCACTTTCCATTCCTTTTCCTTTTCCGTCTTAGTTCCACAAACTACCAAAGCTCTGATTCTGCATTCTTTTGAATGTCAGATACGTAGGCACGAGACACGATGTCTTGGCGAGCACACTTCCACCCTTCTTTCCTTCTCCCCTTCTTTCTCCTTTCTGCCCCCTGGTTCCATGAACTACGACACTCTGATTTCTTCATTGCACTATGAGGGTACGTAGGCACGAGGGCCCCAATCCTCCGCAAGCACTTTCTTTCTTTCTTTCTTTTCTTTTTCCCTTTCTTTTTTCTCTCTCCTTCTTTTAGCTAGAAGCCTTTAGATAGATAACCCATCCAAGCATAGAAGCAAGCGAAATGGTTCCCGTCGAGTACGACGGATGCGTAAGGTGCTAGTACCTTTCTTTCGCATAACCGACCCCCGTTCCCGTTTCTCTTCCCCTTGGGTTTTATCGATATTTTCCCTGTCCTGTGGGACTAAATAAAGTTCGGTGGCGACTCTGTGTTATCTTTGAGTGTGCGATTCACTCGGGTATAAACCAGCCATCTTCAATCTCCACAGGAATTCTGCACAGGTTACATGGACTAGGATCTCCACAAGCAAAACACACCCATACACAGACAACCTCCATGATCTTTAAATCTTCTGCAGCATTACCTAACTTCACAAAACAAACAAACAAACCCTAAACAAATGGTTAGTTATGCGTAGATGATTGACCAAAGATGTTATGCAGACGATTAATGAATCAAAGGGAAAATTTTGGGGTATGACAGTTGCCCCTATTTAAATATCTTCACCAGATGACATGAATGATGAAAATCTTCATTAGGTCATGGTGAAAGATATTTAAATACAGATAACCAAAAATTTTTCCCTTAGATGCAATGACATGTAATGCTATGGACAAAAACTAAACTATAATGCCGACATGCCATGAACTCTAGCATGATGAAAATGATGGCATGATAAATGCAAGATGCAGACGAAAACAAAAACAATCACGGAGATAAAGACGGACTCAACGAGAAACAAACTTACTGGGGATGACCAACACACTAGGGAAAAGAAACAATTGGGGAATTTATAGCGACGACTCAACAGGTTCAAGCGTGACCGGTTGACATTTTAGCAAGCAAGAAGATAAAAAGAAAATCCTCACTAGAGTCAGTCACCGAAAAAACGGCCTCCACTGGGGATCATCTAGAGTGGCTATCCAACAGGTTTAAGCGTGACCGACTGACACTCTAGGAAAACAGTAAAGCAGATAAAAAGCAACATAAAAGAAAATCCTCACTGGAGTCGGTCACCGCAAAAAAAAAGGCCTCCACTAGGGATCATCTAGAGTGGCTACCCAACAGGTTCAAGCGTGACTGGCTGACACTCTAGGAAAACAAGTGAAACAGGATCCACATGGCAGTAGGATCGTGCACACAAATGCTGGAGTTTTCAACAAGAAATAACATCCAAGCTTCTGGAAATTCCTTAAACGAAGAGATCAAACGGGATCTTCAGGAACCATCAGGAAATATGCTTCTGGAAATTCCTTAAACGAAGAGATCAAATGGGATCTTCCGGAACCATCAGGAAATATGCAGGGTAATTAAACTCTTCTGTATGCCAAAATAATTAGACTTTGGGGAAAATGCCCTGATAAGAGACTATAACTTATCGTTGTAAGGGACTTACACACCACCAAAAATGATAAGCGACTGTAACTTATCTGACAAAAGCAATAAAAATGAAAAACTTCTCCGAAAAGATGGTAGCTTACAGAAATAAAAAAGAAAGATGCCCACGGCGAGACATAGAGCACGACGTCTCCAAAAGAAAAAAAGATGCCCACGGCGAGACATAGAGCACGGCGTCTCAAGAAGAAAAAAGATGCCCACGGCGAGACATAGAGCACGACGTCTCAAAAGGAAAAAAGATGCGTACATAGAGACATAGAGCACGGCGTCTCAAAAAGAAAAAAGATGCCCACAGCGAGACATAGAGAATGACATCTCAAAAAGAAAAAGAATGTCCACGGCGGGACGTAAAGCAACATGAATGCACGCTTAAACTAGGTTCGGCGACCTAAAAGTCAAAGGTAATACCAATGACCACAGTTCAATCTAGGATCAAGCTAGAAAGAAACGGTCAAACAAGACCCACCATTGAGGAATGAACTCGAATGGGGATTTATCTTATCCAAGCATGGAAAAAGATAACTGAAGTAACCATCATCCACGAGGGTCAAACTCTGTGGGGAACTTTGAAAGGCTAGCACTTTCTGCCTAAGGTTGACGATTCTACTTGGAGAGAACGGACAAACCCAAATACTTGGTGTAAACACGACCAAAATAAAGCAGAAAAAGACAAACAGATAGCGAACACGCACAGATGATATACATATGTATGTCATGCCATGTTTATGCTCATGCTGACAACACAAAAAAAGGAGACTGTAAACGAAATAAACATCTCGACGAGGATATCCGTCCATCCTCTGCACAAAAGATACATTTATCAAGAGCTGGATAGAGAGCCATGGGCGGAATCATTGTCAAACTTCAAAGTTTTCAAACTTCTCTGGGGAAATAGTAATCCACTTGGGGATGCAAATCATGATTTCAATTAGGAGATTGTCAAGATGAATCTGGTTACTCTGAGTTAGAAAGATCCACTGGGAATGGATTAAACTCATGTTTGGAGAGACTTCATGGGGATAAAATAAATATCCACTGTAATCTGAAAGGCAGTTGTAATTGGAGGTGCCATATTTGGCGTCTCATAGAGGATAAAATAAATATCCACTTCATTGGGGAAACTTGTACCAACATTACAGCTGTAGACGTCAGAGTCTTTAATGGGGATGAAATAAACATCCACTGTTGAGGAAGATTGAAAAAACTCTGAGGAGTGAAATAAACATTCACTTCATTCGGGGAACGTTGAAACCAAGGAAATTTAATGGGAATTCTTAGGCCGCTAACTGCTGAATTCTTGCATTACTCCTGTCATAACTGCTTGAAACGAAGATTCACCGGGGAGTAGTCATGACTTTCTAAAGTAGAGACTTGATGGAGAATCATCACACCGCTTGAGACAAAAACTCTTTGGGGCGTGGGTAAAGAAAGATATGAGGTCAATGTAGTTCTGCATTGATGAACTGTATGGTAGTCGTCATTTTCGAATAACAGTTGTTGAAAAAGTCTTCAATTCTCAAATGCCCCAGATCACATGGTTTATGAGAAGAAATCGTCTCAAAAGGATTTTACAGAAAACTTGGCATCCACAAAGTTCAAATATCTTCCAACTCTTGAGAGATTTGTCGAATCTCGACGTAACTGGCCCAGATTGACGGTATTCTATATAACTGAGTCTTTAAACTTGCCCCTTAGGGACGATCAGTCTGTGAAAACAACAACTGAGAAACAACTTGCCCCTGTTCAGCTGAGTCTTCAAGAAATATGCCCCAGATTGGTTATATTTTGAATGAAAAGTCATCTTCATCAGAGTTCCAAATCTCAAAAGATTGAAATCATCATTGCTGTTTGTTCGCAAGCTTCTATGATATCAAGCAATATTAACACGCAGAAAATGTAAATTCTGAAATTGCTAATGCGACACCACGTTTGTCTTGAAGTTTTTTCTTTTAATTGAAAAAGAATATCACAATAACTTGTGACCGAATCACTAGTTAGGATATGACATTAATTTCCTTTTTACACAGCCAACACGAACTTTGAGCATAGCTCATAGGAGTCAGGAAACATTATCTCATCGAGTATGCTTTCGAGACAAAACCTGCTTCAATAAGGTCTTTTGAGGGTTGTAATTGTGGCTTTGTTCACAGGTTAGGAAATAAAGGATATATAAGGCTCAAAGTTTATTTGTACCCACCCAGTCTTCGTGATATTTACTCCTTTTTTTTTATAGCTTAGGCGCTTGATCAGCCTAACTGAAAATTACCCTGCCCCAAGTTAAAAATGAGGGTTTTTTCTTTGATAAGAAAGCTCCTACTTCAAGGCTCAAAAGGGGTAACGAGGGTCTATCTCCCTTATATCTCCGGTGTTTGGGGATTTGAAACAATGCCTTATATCATCGGCAGAGTTTTATTCAAAAGCATATGACAAGAGATATTATGTTTTTATTTCGTCATCCTTCATCCAAATCTCTGCCAAGGCAAGAGATTGGGTAGTATTGGCATTATAAAAATATAAAAAAAAATCATTTTAAAATGAGTGAAACAAATGGATTTCTTCAAGACAAACATTATTATTGCATTAATTATTTTAAATAACAAGTTCTTACATGCAAACCATGCTTTTATATTCAAAGAAATAACAATAAATGCGAGCAAATAAACAAACAGCCTAATGATCTTGGGAATGAATTCTCTTCTTAATTTCACAGATTTGGAAAGAACTTTCCTAAGTCTTCACGTCTAACCATCTTCAAAGTTGACTGTTGAGATTAGTCTGGGAATCATTTCCACATCCACTCTTGGTAATTTCTTTCATGACCGAGACTGATGAACCTGTGTGATTGGGTGAAGGACTGTTAATTTGAATTCCTTGAGGCGCGAATGAGAACATATCGGAGTCAAGCAGAGTCTGAACCTTGTTCCTGAGCACGTTACAATCTTTAGTTGAATGCCCTTGTGCCCCAGCATGGTAGTCGCATCGGGCATTGGCGTCAAAGCCTGGTGGGTATGAAAAATGCACTGGATCCTTTGGCACTATCAATCCACCTTTGATTAAATCTGGTAAGAATTGACTGTATGACATTGGTAGTGGAGTGAAATGTCTCTCTAGCTTCCTTGGCCATTGTATGGCGTGCTGGTGCAGCTAACGATGTTGTGGCCATTGATACTGAGGAGGTCTTCGATTAGAAGAAGAATATTGCCCCTGAAGAGAGAATGATGTCTGACGCAGAGACCCAAAAAGATTGGTGACTCCGAACACTTGAGTTTCCCGAGTGGCAGGACCTGCATCAACACGAGCTTTCTTACCACTTTCTAGCATGGTAGCATTGTATCTACAAGGCACATGAGAGGATTTCTTATTATCAGGAGTAACTTCCACTGGTTCTGGCATATTAAAATGTGGAATTATGATGTCTTCTCTAGGAATGTAAAGAAGTTTCTCATCCAACATCTCTTGGAGATCCCGTTTTACAACAGAACATCCACGAGGATTCCTTGAGCAAATTTTGCAAGAGGTATGGTTATGCTTATAGTGGGTAAGACTACACAAATTGATGTGTATATCCACCAAAGATCCTCTTATTGTATTCACATCAGAGATACAATATTCTTCGAAACTTCTTTCCATAGGGCTTATATACTTGGGCAATAGACTCGTTGACACATGTGATCTAGAGTTTTCAAAAGACAAAATACCGCTTTGCACTAGTCTTTGTACTTCAGCTTTCAAAGCGAAACAATGTTCAATGTCATGACCGGGTGCCCCTTCATGAAATGGACAAAAACGATCAAACCTAAACCCAAATGGTGGATTCTTTCGGATGGTTGGTGCAGTCCTCATTTGCACCAGATTCCTCTGTACTAAAACAGGGTACAATTCAGTATAGATCATCGGTATCAGGTCATACTGACCATTGTGTTTTTAACACGGCTACGAGGTTCTTCATAATTTTCTCGCGAAAAGGCCTCAACAGCTTATTCCTTCTTCATGAGCAAACCCTCTCTAAGATCCTTAGAGTTGTTAGGAATGTTAATGGGAACCACATACATGGGCATTGGCGTGATTTCAGAAGTCACGGTCCCTTGAAGCGGAGTCTGAGAAATGTGAGAAGAAGGTTGATTTTGGGTAGCAACCAAAGTTTCAACCAAAGCAGACAACCTTTCGATACCAACCCTCAAAGTTGTCACTTCCTTGCGGAGTTCATGATTTTCATGCTCAATGTTATCCATCTTCTTTCTTTTATTGGCCCGAATATCGCAGCGACTTGACAGTTCGTCTCTTGGAACAGAGGATTTAGGGTTACAGAACTGAAGATGAGACAACAGGAATAAGCAAAAGAAAAGAAAATGCACATGCAATGATATGAAATGCAAATGCGAGAATGATGCAAAATCAAGGAACCCAACATTCTATTTGCAGTCATTGTAGATATTGTGAAATAAAAATTTTACTAATCATTGAAATTTTTTCAAAAATGGCCAGTACACCTCCAAAGTTTAATACAAAAAGCAATAGAATACAAAAGGAACTAGGAATCTAATCCACTAGACGATGATCCTTCTCTTTCACGGAGTTCTTTCGTCAGCTTGTCGATTTGCTCTTGCATCCTTGCTTTATCAAGGGTAAGCTTCTCTACTTCCGCCTTCAACTTCGAAACTTCAATTGAGTAAGCCACAGGAGGCTTGAAACGAGGATAAGGCATCCTCAGGGTGAGGGCCTTTTCACGTGCCCACATTAGGCAAGCTTTGGTGACTGTACAATCAGGGTTCGTTGTCACGGTCATTCTTTGCTTGTTTATGCGACGCCACACATACATAATTCTGGCTTTCAATTCAGGGTTTTCTCCTTCATAGAGGAAAAGTCTTGCCAGATTGTCCGGATCAGGTACTTCGTCCATTGGATGTCCGAGTTGTCGACGAGAGAGCACAGGGTTATAGCTGATGCATCCTTTTGTGCCAAGAAGAGGCACATTGGAAAAATCCCCAAAGCTATGAATCACGATAATTCCTCCATACATCGGATCATACCACTCAATGTCCGAGTGAGTGAGTGCCATGAGCTTCACGGGCCATTCTGAACCATCCTTCACATCCCAAAAAGTTGTAGACCTCGGTAGGTGCGAAATATACCACCTATAGAGTATAGCAGTGCAGCATGTAATCCATCCTTCTCCTCTCAGAACCTTCGAGTGAATGGCATGATAGGCGTCAGCCAAAAAAGTAGGAACTGGATTCTTGAGCATGAAGATCTTGATTGCGTTGATGTCGAAGAAATCTTCAATGTTAGGAAATAAGAACAAACCATAGGCCAGCAGTGCGAAAATGCTCTCGAAAACTCGTTATTCCCCACATTAGCAAAATGTTGAGCCTTCTCAAACAAGAACTGAGCAGGCAAACCAACAATTCCTTCTTTGACTGTCATGTAAGCTCGAATATCAGACAACCTTATGCGGGATGCTCTTGCAATATCTTCCTCAGTGGGTCTCCCTTCTGCGCCAGAGAATGGAGGTAGGTCGTTGACAGGGATACCCATCAGAGCAGAATACTCCTCCAACGTAGGCATTAACTAGAAATCAGGGAAAATGAAATAGTGATAGATCAGGTCGTAGAGTTGAACAAACGTCTCTAACAGACCAGCAACCATTCGAATCTGCAACAGTGAGAGGATCCTTCCATACTTCTCGGTGAAAGCCTTAGGATCTTTGATCTGATTTCCTAGTTCCCTTAACTGCTCAACATCAGGAACCTTGAAGGTGTAAGCAAAACTGCTTTCTTTCTGTAATCCATCATACAAAATATGCAAAACAACTTTTAAGTTCCTTGAAAAAAAGAAAAATGCGAGAATGTGATGCAACAGTTTCGTGGAATTTGATTATTTATAAACATCAAAGGACACCAAAAGATTCAATTTTATTAATCATTAAAAATCGGTTACAACCAACAGTATTCGGGATACCAAAAGACTTATTAAAAATAGGTTACAACCATTAGCATTCCTTACAAGAGTCTTAACAGAAAGCTAAATAAAAGCTAGCAAGAAAGACCTAAGGAGATTCTCCTAATAGTCTTATGTTGAGCTTCTTGATCTCTTCTTCCATTTGAGCCTTTTAAAGAATCAACTTGTCTACAATCAGCTTCCATGGGGTCGACTGAGGGTTTGAGGAACATGGATCCTCTTGTACTTTCCTCTTCTTGCAAGAGAGAACTTCCTCATTCTTCGCCTGTAATCGCCTTTGGAGTTATGCATTCTCCTCCACAACCACTTGATACTTATGCTTCCAAGCGTCTCTTATTTGTTGGGCTTTGTTCAAAGCAATCTTTAACTCTTCTGCTTCAGACTCGAAAATAAAGATAGGTTCTTCTTTTAGGACCATAGGTTCTTGTCGGAAATAGGGCATCTTCAAATCAATAGCTCTTTTCCGAACCCAATGGAGATAGGGTTCCAAAGAGACACAATTAGGCTTCCATATGTCATTCTTACCCTTCTTGTGCTTATGATTCCAAGCACTCAAGATCTTCTTCTTTAGCTCCTCCTGCTTTTCATCCTCTTTGAAAAAGATTTCTTCCACATGAACACTGAGAGACTTGTCCTTCAAAGGATATCCCAACTGTCGGCGGGCTAGGACAGGGTTATAACTAATCCCTCATTGGGTTCCAAGAAGAAGCACATTCCCAAAATTTTCGCAACTGTCGATAATCATCACCATATCGTAGACACGATTGTACCAGTCAATTTCAGAGTGAGTGAGAGCCATGATCTTCTTTGACCACCAACCTTTCTTAGGATCCCAAAAAGCAGACTTAGGCAAGTGTGAAATAAACCACTTGTATAACAATGGAACACAACAGGCAATCATCCCTCCATTGTGGAAATTTCTCAAATGAACAGAATGATAGGCTTCTGCTAGTAGAGTAGGCACAGGGTTCCTCTTAAGGAATATCTTGATAGTATTGAGGTCTACAAAGTCTTCGAAGCTAGGGAACAGAAAGATACCATAGATAAGCAAAGCAAAGATAGCCTCGAATGCATCCATACTCAAATGGTCGGCATAATACTGAGCTTTCCAAACCAAAAACTTTGCAGTCAAACCAAAAACTCCTCCTTTGGTAGTCATATTATTTTGAATATCAACCAAATCCAAATGCGTAGCTTTAGCAATCTCTTGTTCCTTAGGGTCTTTCCTGAAGATTGGAAAATGAGACTTGTCGAGAATAGGTAAACCCATTAAGTAAGAGTATTCCTCAAAAGTAGGTATAAGCTGGTAATCAGGGAAAGTGAGCCAATGGTAAAGTGGGTCATAGAACTGAAGTAGAGTGGAAAGGAGTCCCTTATCAATCTTCACCTTCAATAAAGACAATAGCTTCCCATATATGCTCTTGAACCCTTCTGGATTTGTCAGCAAGGTCTCCAACCTCCTTAGGTCGTCCAAGTCAAGACTCTTGTAAGTATATGTAATACCCCGTAAATTATTTTACTCTGGATAATATTGGTATGATCAACTGGGTTCCGGTTTACTCTGAGAATTTATTGGATAAAATAATTAGAGTAAACTGATGAGCTCAGAGCAGACCCAATTAATATTATCTGACTCTGAGATTTTAATTGTTGGAGCTTTAGACACTATTTGGACAATTAGTAGTGTTACTAATTGATGATATCTTACTATATCATTTACTTTCCACCCTTTTTCCACTTAGCCAAAGAGAAAGATAGAAAGAAGTGGGAGAGAAAGGAAAGGAAAGAAAAGAAAAAAGCTCAAGAACTCAAGATCATCAACCATCAAGATGATGATAAGTACGTGATTAAATAAGAGCAAATATAAAAGGAACCGAATTATTTTTAATTAAATTAAACATATTGAACTTAGATAAATCTTAATTAAAATATTTTATCATATTTTGAAAAGAACAGGTTTTTTAGTTATAAAGGTTATACTCATATCTATTATAAAAAGAACTATTTGCATTATAAAAAAAAGTTTATTTACTATTCGAAAAAAGTTGTTTTATAAAAAGGTATTTTTATTATAGGAAAATTATAATTATAAAGAAAGCCAAATTAAAAGAGATTATTTAAAAAAAAAGGATTATACTAATAAAAAAGAAAAAATGAAACTGAAAAAAAAAAAGAGCGCGCGAGCAGAGGGGTTTATCGTAGACCGCAAGTCAATCAGATTGCAGCCGCTATCTAAGCAGTAATCCCAATCCACGGTTTTGATGAAGGGGTGCATGGTAAGGAGCGTGGACTTGCACGTACGGAATCCAAGGATAAAGTAAAGACTAGCAAAACAAGAGAAACGATTCAATCTTCATCATCTCTCTCTCTCGTCCGTTTCTCTCTCGTCCCTCATCTTCTCCTTTCACCAGCTTTCTCCATCGCGACGTCTTCCTCCATCCGCCATTTCATCAATCAAACTCCGCTCCCATCAATTCCTAATTTCTAAACCTAAATCCTCCATCAATTTACACAAATCCTCCTCAATCCAACCCCTACGTGGTAAATAAAAATCAAACCCAAGATTCCTCAATCAAAATACACAGGCGTTCACGGAAGGAAAAAAAAACCAACATCACATGTCAATGAGCAATATGATATGAGGACGGAGGTTTGGAGAGCTTACGTGTCGGAATTCGTCCGACGCGACTTCAACGGCGAAGCTAACACGAGGAGGCCTGGGAACAATGCCGGTATGTTTTGAATCCTCTTTTCTTTTCCTCGCCTCGAGTATGTTGTTATTGCGTGTGTCTTTCTGTGAATTTCTTCCTTGGTATTGTTGCTGTGATGATGTTATAGGTGTGATATGGTTAACGCATGAATTCTTCCTCCTTTGTATTGGTGCGTGTTTTTGATGACTTGGTGATAGCGGGGTTGAAACTAGGTTATGTTGTTGTGGTATGTGTGTTTGGAAGCAATGCTCTTGAATGCTGATTTTTTTATTATGGATTCGTGGTGGTGAATCTCACTTGTTTTGGAATGGTATGGATTGTGAATTTTCCTCTGCGGTATGTGTTTGGTTTTTGGATGTTCTGATTTTTTTTCACTGTGTCTACTCTTTTGCTGCTTGTTTGTAATGGTTTATGGATATGAGTTTGTGGTTTCGTTTTCTGTCGTGATTTCGTCTTTGTATCTGATCTTCCTTCTTATACTGTGTGAAGATTCAATTCTATATGCTTCAGGGAATTGCATTTTGAATGCTAATGATCATGATGCCAAATTTGTTTAGGAAAGAAATGAATCCGTCTGAAACAATGTTTGACTGCTTTGGAAACGATATTGGTGCTGTCTGTACGCGCTTGAAACATCAGTTAATCTCCTTTTCATTGTGTTTAAATCCTTCTATTTCAAATAAACATGTTGGGATTCATTTTGGGAAACTTTGATGTTGTTGGAAGTTGTTTTGGAAAGGAATTAAAAGTGTTGGAGACATGTTTATTGTTGTTTTGGAAATTTTGATTCTTGTCTGATAACGTTTTGGAAAGGATAGTGCTGCTAATCAATATTGATATGTCTTAGTTTGTATTCAAAGTTTTGATCCTCTTTAACCTTTTCCTCTTCTGTTCTTTTCATGCGCATGTTTTGAGCACACATGGGGTGGTATTCTAGCAACAGCTCAAGGAGTCCTGTGGAAGTGAAGATTTTTTAATGTTGTTCCATTCAACCATGGATGAAGCAACTTCAAAAGGTAAACATCCTCCAATCTGGGTCATGGCTTGTATTTTCCTCAGGTAGCAACTAGATAGAATTAAACTGAGTCTGCGTCTGGATATGCAGATGATTGCTGGCTGTTTTTGAATTTCATCTGACTTTCAACATCATAAGGTCCGTTTGGTGGCTTCTGCGTCATGAAAAAAAAAGGTAACACCTTGAGGACCTTAGGACAGTTTGTGTAGTTAGAACGCTTTAATTTTGTTTTGGAACCTGCCTTGGAACTCTTAATGCGCAGCTTTAACTTGTGCACATTTCCGGCTTTCATTTTGTAACGATACCAATACGAACAGGGCTGTTAATCGTTCTTGTGATAAAGGCATAGTTGACCGCTGCCTCTCATCATCAACATCATCGGTAAGCTGCTGCGTTCGTGAAGTAGGACAACAATAGTTCCTTCGGAAGGTACTTGCGATTTTGAAATAGCTTACAACTGGTAGTTACCTTCAAATTTTCTCCTTTTGAGCAAACTTGTAACTTGTAGTTATATTCCAATTTTTTGTCATTTGCTAAAAATTTGAAGCTCAAAATAGATTTGCCTTTGTCCATTTGATGTACTTGTAATTCTATTTATGACAGCACGAAAACTTGAGTGTTATGATGTTTCTCTTTTTGCAATGGAGTACTCTTGCGCTGTACTTGACTTTACGTACATCAAGGTTTATTCTTGTGATTTCTTTTGCTCTTACTGAAGACTAACTTATTAAAATTAGAATTAATAGATGGTTTGTACTGGATGTAGGTACGAAGAGAGGAATAAACTAATCAACAAGTCTTTTTAAACTCAATAGCTGTGATACTGATGTGATCTTTGGTGATATCTCAAACTTGCAGCCTTTTGGAGCATGTACGCCCACTTGCGGTAGAAGACTTTTTGAAGTTTAGGCACATGACCTCCTTGTAATATTTTCATTTGTATACCTCTTGTGTAATATTTAAGGAAACGTGATGTAGGATGTAAACTACGTATGGGCTTTGTTTGTGAAACAATCTTGAATTGTAGTAGGGAACTTGGGCTTGGCTTGTGAGTAATTATTAAAACCTTTGACCTTTGAACCAAAGTTAGTATTTCCAATTCTTCCAATTAAACTTGAACCTTTGAGAATCAGCTTGAATCTTGAATAAATAATTTGAAGCTTTAGAACTTGTACTTTGTAAAGAATAAATCTTGAACTTCACTTTGAGAATTACTTTCCTAAACTCAATTCCAAGTTCTTTCATCCATATTTACCATCTTAAAGCAAAAGGTTTTTCCAACTAGCAAAATCCCAAACTCTTCCACTTGACTATTAATGATTCAACTCTTGTAGTGGCTTAGGGACCATACGATTGAGGGTATATCTCCACAGGAATTTAGCACAGATTGCAAGGACTAGGATCTCCACAAGCAAAACACACCCATACATGGACAACTTCCATGATCTTTAAATCTTCTGCAGCAGTACCTAACTTCAGAAAACAAACAAACAAAGCCTAAACAAATGGTTAGTTATGCGTAGATGATTGACCTAAGATGTTATACAGACGATCAATGAATCAAAGGGAAAATTTTGGGGTATGACAATAATAAACTCAAATTAAGATTGAAGCGCAACAATAATCAGACATGGAATTGCAAATAAACCAATAAAATCGACCTAGAATTTGCTACCCTCAACGTGATCATCGAAATAGGGATCAAAATACTGCGGATCTGAATTTATCTAAAGGAGACATGACGAAAAAAAATGAATTTTGAAACGTGCTAAAAAACCAGTGTTGCTAACGCAAAAATTCAATCATCGCAACTGGATCGAACTAAACATAAATGTCACGCATCATGCACACAAATATGCAAACAGCGTATCGACGTAATTTAATTCGAACAATATAATCAAAACCAAAATAAAACAATGAATATATATATATATATATATATATATATATATATATATATATATATATATATATATATATATATATATATATATATATATATATATATATATAAAGGGAAAACATAAATTTGGTGTAGTCTTTTTATGTTATTTCCAAATTAGCCTTTTGGATAAGTTTTTTCTATTTTTTCTCTAACCGCCACCAGTTAGTGTTTTTACACTCTAACTTCCTCTCCAACTATTCTAATAAAGTAACTATGACTCACTAGAAAAACTACTTTCTGTAATTTGTAAACCATCCACTTTACAATTTTGTTTTGTTCTCAATTTATTCTTCGTTCTTCATCTTCTATAATTTTTATTTGAATTTTGTACAACGACACCAACGAAGCTTCGCAATTCGCCAACTTCATAATCATCGACTCAATTTCTCTTTTGTAAGTAACTTATCCCTCCTCTAAGTTTCATAATAGATTATGTTTCAAATACATTGGCAATTATACAGTTTGAACTATCAAAAAATGGGTAGTAGTTCACAAAAATCATGGCGGGACGTGATACAAGTTAGTTTACCGAACGTGTAATGTCTTTCAATATTAAAAACCACAATCAAATGAATGGATAAAAAAAAGTTAAGAGAGGTTCTGGGATAGGGGCGTTTCTTTGTTGAAGGAGGAATGAGATTTCGTTCATAATAAGAGGGAACTTTTATGTTGCTGTAAATTTGGAACGGTTTTAATTGTGTTTGTTGTATTTTTTATTTTTTTTAAATAATAAAAACATTGCCATGTTTCTCAAAAGGACTGCTTGCTTTTAAATTTTTAAGAAAAAAATTGGTCATTAATGAGACTCAGAATTTATAGATACGTATCAGTTTTTTATTATTAGGTATTAATTGTTGTTGTTGTTTTTTTGTTTCAAATCAATGTCAATCCAAGTGGCTTCTCATGTTTGGTTGGTGATTAATGAGTATAACAAAACGAGTTTTTTAAAGGTAGAAATTTTCAACTTTCTGTGGTGTGTTTTGATGCCGATCTTCTAGATGATAGATAAAAAATGATTATAATTGTCATACAAGGACAAATATTTAATTATCTATAATCTATATTATTTATCAATTTGCGTCAGTTTTTCTTTCCATTTATCAATTTCTTACGGTTACCACTAATTTTTGAGAATCGATGACAATGTAAGGATTCTCATACCTATTCTTCTAGGTCTTTTAAAGTTGGGTGTTTAGATCATGTTTTACAAAACATCTGATCTTTCTATAAATAGAATCTTTACATTAAAATCAATTATTTTAAGTTATTAATACCTTTTTTTCTGCAATTTGTATATTTATTTTAGACGAGCCTGTAAACATGCAGTTAAAGAATGGTAACAATCAGTGAAAAGCATAGTCAAGATAAACATACTAGGTAAGTTCCTTTTGCCATACACTTATATTTATTCCAATTTTAATTTTTTTTTCTTATTATTCTATTTACATCGTGATCGTACCTGGATCAGACAGTGATGGTGGCCAACGTCGTTTGGAACGGCAGCTCTGGTGATGGTGAGAGACGGTGGGGGGGTGTACCTGCAAGGTACTCCGACGCTCAAGTGAGAGAGTGTACAGAATATCAGCAAATACAAGAAGAGGGAATGGTAGGAAGAAAAATGTCTAACCTGACCCTCTCAAATGAGAGGGTATTTATAGAGAGCCCCCAGCGCGGGGCCAACGGTTACCTGCAATGGGCTGGATCAACTAGGCCCATTCCGAGTAACTGCTAGGGCTTACGTGTAGTAGTGAAGACCAGCACGTGGTCTTCGCCCTAGAGTAACCGCTCCTAGATTTCCGGAAGTAGGGCAGACCGAATCTTTTGGTAGTGGGAGGTTACTTGGAACGTGTCCACGCGGGGTGGACTGTTGGGTGCTCCTCGCGGGGAGGAGCCTTCTGTGTCGAGGAGATGTGAAGCCCGTAGGAAGGGCATGGCCTCTCGGGGGAGGGATAGTGTCCGTCGAGGAGTGACGTGTAGCATACTCGCGGGGAGAGATTATCTTGTCGAGGAGTCACATATCAGCGGGTGCGACGTCCTCGACTCCTATTGTCCAAGGTGCCCGACACTACATGAGTGCCCAGCGAGACTGTGGCTGGCACGTGGCTGTCGCGTGTCCGCAGAGAGAGCTTTCCTTATTGGGCCTCCCCGGGCATCATGGGTTGGGCCTGCTCGACCGTTGGGCCGCCTCGGCCCAGTCCAGAACAGGAGCCCCCCAAGTCGTTGTTCGGAGTCGTCAGAGTAATGACTTAAGGCTTACTGGCGTGGTCGACGTACGTACGGTCGCACAAACGTCGGGCATCGTTCATTCGCGTTTGGTCGGCACGCCGGGGAGATGAGGAGTTTCAGATCCAAAACGTTGGGGGAACTTGGAACGACACGCGTGGGAAGACGCGCAGCTGCACGCGTGCCACGTGTCGCCTGCCATTATTACCTAGGGAGGCTAGGGCGGCTGGCTAGGGTAGTACACTTGAGTGCCCTAGGCCCCTCGAGTCCCGCGAGAATCGCCTATAAAAAGCTGCTCCCCTCGCTCATTTTTCACTTTTGCCTTTCTCTCTCAAGAATCCTTCCCCTTCTCTCTCTACTCTCTCCCGTCGCCGGTCGCCGCCGTCAGCCGCCGGACACCCCTTGCCTGAAGCCTACAACCGTCGCTCTCCGCCGTAAAGCCGCCGGAAACTCCGTGCCGAAACCCTAAACCGCTACTCACAAGGTACTTGCTTTAGAAATGACCTTTTTTTTCTTACATTTCTCTTTAATTTCATCTAGTATAAGGCATTTCCTTGATGAACTGATGATGTTCTCATGAGAAATGTGAGGATTCCTGGCGAATACGGCGGGAATCTTTAGTTGTTGAGAGAGGGGGTGCTAAGAACTTCACCCACTTTCGTTGAATGTTTCGGGGACTAGGGATGAACATGTCGGGGACCCGTTGAATGTCTCGGGGTCCCCAATAGTTACTCTCTTTCCTTAGCGTCACGGGGACACGGGGCAGAATCTTCCGGGGAGGCGATGAGTTCCCCGGCGAACGTGTCGATCCTCGGCCGGTTATGTCGGGGAACCGAGAGAGCCTTGCCCCTTCCTCGCCCGTTCGCTTGAACAGCGGTGGAGGGGTGAATTTGATACGACCCATCGAATTCACCGTTTCCTTCTGCTTTTCAGGTAAATGGACGATTTGTCTACGAGGGTGACCGTAGGATCCTTCGAAGAAGACGACGACCAACCCGACTCCCCCATGGCTCACATGGCTTTCACCCGGGAGCGCCCTCTCGAAGAGTGAGTCTGTAGAGAAGCCCTGGAGATGTCGTCAATCTTCGCCTACAAGGACGTGGACGACGCGTTCTGCACTGTCGAGCACAGACTCATTGGTTCGGACAAATCTTGGAAGGTCTTCCGTCCAAAGGAGCATCACCGGATATGCCAGCCTTATCGGGGAATGCGAATCCCTCTGTATGAATTTATGTTCAACCAGGCTGGGTGGAGGTTGCCCTTCACGGACTTACAAAAGGGAATCTTCTCCTGGTTGCAGCTGGCCCCTTCACAAATTCACCCGAACTCCTTGGCTTTTATCCGGGCCTTCGAGCTTGTCTGTAAGCATTTAGCAATCGTCCCGACGGCGTCCCTCTTTTTCTGGATATTCCATCTACAGAGGTCGTCATCAGGTGGACGACATGGATGGGTGTCCTTCAAGCAGAGTAAAGCTCTGTTTCATACATACTTAGACTCCATCCGAGACTTCAAGTTCCGCTATTATTTCGTGAAGCTGGTCACCGTCGAGGCCGTATACTCGTTGTACCGGAAAGTCACTCGCGAAGTCGACGGTGTCTCCGAGGAGGATCTAGAACCGAGGTTCCCCCTATACTGGACGGAGGAACACTTCAAGAAGGGGGTCGAAAGATATAAGGTGAAGCATAGTCAGTTGGTCGTCGAGGACCGGGAAGCCTATGACAAGATCGTCGCGTTCGTGGAGAGCTTTAACGAGGCTCAGCACGAAACGTTGGACGGCCAGCCCATAACGGGAGCAGACAGGCAGGTGAAGAAACAGCGCCGTCTGATCAACACCCGCGTTTTGCTCGAGACCTTCTCCGACGAAGAGGCCATCGAGTTGTTAGGTGGTGAAAACATCCACGATCTAAGCGTTCCTCGCATCTAAGTTCCTTTCATTCCTTGCCTTACTAACATCTTCTTTCTTTTTGCAGGAAAGATGGCCGGAGCCGAGGAAAGATTCAAGAAAATGAAGGCGAAGAGGGCTAGGGAAGAGCAGCTTCGGGCGGAGGCGTCTCGCTCAAGGGTCAAGATGTCGCTCCTTCCGGGGCCACGCCTGAGGGTGGTTCCTCGGCCGCCATGCCCGAAGGTTCCAGTCAGTCTCAGCCTGCTGCCACTGTGTCCGAGATTTCAGAGAGGCGGACACCTCCTGCTGGGAGCCAGTCTCCGGGTGGTCAAGGGACTCCAAAGCGGCAACGACTTTCCAGCGTGGAGATCGTCGACTTGGGCCACGAAGACAGTCCCCCACCTCCTCCAAGGTTTGAACTTCCACCTTTCCATCAAAAGCCTCGCTTCTTCTCCGAAGCCATCTATCCCCGTGTCCCTCCCTCTGAAGTCCAAGTTGTGCTAGGAGCTGCCGCGGAGGCGAGGAGGAAGACGATTTTCGAGGATTTGTCCGCGGTCATGCGGCTTTGCTCGACCGCCATTGTCCTGAACGACGAGACTCGTCCTGTTGCTGAGTTTTCTCGACTGTAAGAGAAGCTCGAGAAATTGGATTCTGAGATGCTCGAACTGCGCAATGAGTTAAAGGAGTGCGGGGACATAAACAAAGAACAAGGCGAGCAGTAGCGGCGGGCTGAGAAAAAACTGAAGGAGGTCGAGGAGGCGGAGAGAGGTCACGTTGCCCGCATCGCCGAATTGGAGGCAGAGGAGAAGCGTCTCAAGGAGAGGGTCGCCGAGTTGGAGACTGCCGTGCAGCCAGCTGAAGGCGAAACCGAAGAAGACAGGCTCCTAACCACTCGAGCATCGTTGGTTGCCCAACTCAGGAAACTCTAGCAGGATATTCGTCTGGCCGAGGATGACGCTCTCGAGACTGCGGGCATAGGGTTCCGAAACGCAGTGGCGCAACTCCAGATCCTGAACCCCGGCCTGGTGACCGATGGGGCGGACGTTGACTTCGAGGTGGTCGACGGTCGGATAGTGCCGCCCGGGCAAGGAGGGGATGCCAACGAGGGTGGTGGGCTGGACGCCACCGAGACTGCTGCAGAGTAGGGATATAGTTTGCTTGGCCTGCGTGCCGTTTTGTTTTTGCCCGGCTTGTGGGCTTATTTGATGTACCTTTCGCACAATGGTTATTTTTCCCGCTTTGTGGGGTTATATGTGTAATATTCGTACAATGGGCTTTGCCCGATTTTCATACTTCGTTGTGCCTCTTTGTTAATTTTGCTTGTGTGTGATATTTTATGCATTACTTATTATTGTCTAAGTAGTTGATACGACTGGCGCCTTGGGCTTGTGCTCGACTTTGATTATGCTCGACTGCGAAGAGCTTATCCGAGCGGTCAGGGGTTGTACTCCGACCTTCGACGAGGCTAAGAGAGCGGTCGATGTCTTAGCTTCGCGGCGTGAACTTCCCATCGCGAGCTGGGTGTGCTGCCTATTTGGTACGTCGACGAAGGAGCTCGGTTGAGGTCTCCTCGCCGGGCCAAAAAGTTCCACGCACACACTTCGTGGTGTTTGGCCGTCGTGTATTATATAGAGGGGTCGCGCGAGTACCGTTGCACGCCCCCGTGGCCGCGACGTTGTACTGTCCCGGGCAGTGTCTAACTGTAGTATTGCTTTAGCTTCTCAGCATTCCATGGTCGAGCAAGTTGTTCCCCGTGTAGGTTCTCGAGGTAATAGGCACCCGTCCCCGTCTTAGCAGTGACGCGGTAAGGGCCCTCCCAGTTTGCAGCCAGCTTTCCTTCACGCGAATCTTTTTGATTTCTTCGCAGGACAAGACTGCCTACTTGGAAGTCTCGTTTGATAACTTTGTCATTATAACGCAAGGTTATTTTTTGTTTCAAAGAGGCTTCTCAGAGGGAAGCACCGGTCCTTATCTCATCGACAAGATCGAGTTCCTCGCGTAAAGCTTCGTCGTTCATTTCATCGTCGAGGGGAGCTTCTGTTCTCCTCGAGGGTTCCCTGATCTCGACGGGGATAACCGCTTCGGTTCCGTACGTTAGGCGAAACGGGGTCTCCCCGGTCGGGGAATGTGGGGTCGTTCGATACGCCCAGAGGACGCTGTGTAACTCCTTGACCCACCGTTGTTTGGCCTCGCCGAGTCGTCGCTTGAGTCCCCGGAGTATCACTCTATTCGCGGCTTCGGCTTGCCCGTTAGTTTGAGGGTGTTCAACCAACGTGAAGTGCTGCTTTGTGCCTAATTTGGTGACGAAGTCTTGGAAGTTCCTGTCGGTGAACTGTGTCCCGTTGTTCGTGACGATGGCTTGGGGCACCCCGAATCGGGCGAGGATGTTTCTTTTGTAGAAACGGAGTATGTTGAAAGCGGTGATTTTGGCCAGTGCCTCGGCCTCGATCCACTTTGTGAAGTAATCCACCCCGACTATGAGGTATTTGTTTTGGTATGACCCCATGACGAAAGGTCCGAGGATATCCATTCCCCACCACGCGAATGGCCACGGGGACGACAATGACTTAAGCTCGTTTGGAGGAGCGAGGTGCATGTCTCCGTGTCTTTGGCAGCGGTCACATTTCTTAACGTGCTCCTTTGCATCATGTTGCATAGTGGGCCAATAATACCCTGCTCGGAGTGCTTTTCGGGCTAAGGATCTTCCGCCGAGGTGTTGGGCGTTGATCCCTTCGTGGATTTCTTGGAGGATTCCGGACACTTTGCTTTCTTCGATGCACCGGAGCAAGGGAATGGAGAATCCTCGATGGTATAGCTTGTCTTCGACGATGGTATACGCACACGCCCGCCTCTTGACTATCCCTACTTCTTTAGGATTGTCGGGCAGTTTGCCCGTCGTCAAATATTCGTACACCGGGGTCATCCAACAGTTTGCGTCCCCTATGGCGTTGACCTCGGTTGTCGGTACGGCCTTGTTAATGCTCGGTTGGGTTAGTATCTCCTGGATAACCGATTTGTTCCCTCCTTTTTTCTTAGTGCTCGCAAGTTTGGAGAGCACGTCTGCTCGAGTGTTGTGCTCGCGCGGGATATGAGCCACTTCCGCGGAGACAAATTTCTTCAACTTTTCTTGCACCAGGGTTAGGTACTCGATGAGGCTATCGTTTTTAGCCTGGAATTCTCCCCGAACCTGCGACGCCACGAGCTGGGAATCTGTGAAGATTTTGACTTCCTTTGCTCCGAGGTCTTCCGCAAGTCGAAGTCCCGCGAGGAAGGCTTCGTATTCTGCTTGGTTGTTCGATGTCTTGAAAGACAGTTCAAGGGAGACCTCTATCAGGATGCCCTACTCGTTTTCCAGGATAATGCCTGCTCCGCTTCCCTTCGCATTGGAGGCCCCGTCGACATAAATCATCCATTTCTGGGAGCCGTTGGTCGAGGATTCAGGGACGGTCATTTCCGCCACGAAGTCGGCCAGTACTTGGGCTTTCAGGGCTTTTCTTCCTTCGTATCGAAGGTCGAACTCGGATAGCTCGAGAGACCACCGGAGCATTCTCCCCGCCATATCTGGCCGACTGAGGAGCTGTCGGATGGGCTGCTCTGTTCTTACCACGATTGTGTGGGCCAGGAAGTAATGACGTAACCTTCGGGCTGCAGATACGAGGGCCAAGGCGACCTTTTCAATCTGTTGGTACCTGAGCTCGGGGCCCTGAAGAGCTCTGCTCGTGAAATAAATCGGTTTCTGTCCGTCGGGGGTCTCCCGTATAAGGACAGCGCTCACTGCCTCGCCGCTGACGGCCAGGTACAAGAAAAGTGTTTCCCCGGTATCTGGCCGGGATAAGACCGGGGGTTGAGACAAGACTTGCTTTAGATGGAGGAGGGCTTGCTCGCATTCTTCACTCCACTCAAATGTCGCCTTCTGCCGGAGAAGCTTGAAGAAGGGGAGTGCGTACTGCGCGGATTTGGCTACGAAACGGGAGAGAGACGTCAGCATTCCGTTAAGCGACTGGATCGACTTCTTCGAGTTTGGTGTGGGGATTTCGGAGAATGCCCTACATTTGTCGGGGTTCGCCTCGATGCCCCTCTCTGTGAGGTAGAAGCCGAGGAATTTCCCTGCGCGAACACCGGAGGTGCATTTGTCGGGGTTGAACCTCATGCGACATTTCCTCGCTGTGTCAAATACTTTCTGGAGATGACCGGCATGGTCGATTTCCTCCGCGGATTTGACGATCATGTCGTCCATATAAACCTCGAGCACATCGCCGATATCTGCCCGGAAGACTTTGTTCATCATCCGTTGGTAGGTGGCGCCCGCATTTTTCAAGTCGAAGGGCATTACGTTATAGTAGTAATTGCCCGACTCGGTCATGAAGGCCGTATGCTGTTTGTCGGCCTCGTCCATGGGGATTTGGTTGTACCCCGAATAAGCGTCCATAAAAGACAGTAATTTAAATCCTGCAGAATTATCGACTAGTTGGTCGATGTTAGGTAAAGGATAAGAGTCCTTCGGGCACGCCCGGTTAAGATCCGTGTAGTCAACGCACATCCTCCATTTTCCATTACTTTTATTAACGAGTACAACATTTGAGAGCCAAGTTGTGTACTTGGCCTCAGAAATAAAATTTGCCTCTAGGAGGTCTTTTACAGCTTTTTCAGCAGCCTCCATTTTTTCCGGAGACTGCCTACGCCTACGTTGAGCTACGGCCCTAGCGGCCGGATCTATTGTCAGTTGATGACAAGCTACTTCAGGGTCTAGTCCGGGCATCTCTGTAGCATTCCAGGCGAACAAATCTGCATTTTCTCGGAGACACGCCTTCAGTTGCCTTTTCGCTAGGTCGGGGAGTCCAGAGCCGATCTTCACGCTTCGTTCTGGGTTGTCGTTGAGTGGAACTAGCTCGAAATCTCCATCTGGGATGGGGCGCGTTGGGTGGAGAGGCTGCCCGTTGAATTCAAGTGGGAGATCCTCGCCATCAGCTCCCTCCTTCTCCGCGGGGAATCGGCTGTCCAGGTCGACCGCACTGACCGGCGGTAGTGGGGCCTGCACGGCATCTGAAGGTGTCTCGGCCTGAGTCTTAGATTTAATGCCGCCAATGACGCTCAGACCCCTAATTGCTGCGTCGAAACACCTTCTGGCCGCGTTGATGTCCCCGTGGAGAGTGACCACACGCCCGCGCTTCGTGTAGTATTTCATCTTCAGGTGGACCGTTGATGGGACGGCCGTTAGTTCCGCCAACGTGGTCCTCCCTATTATACAGTTATAGAGGGACGGGCAGTCTACCACCAAGAAACGCGTCTTCACCTGTCGGGCAGTTTCCTCAACCCCGAAGGTGACCATCAACTCAACGAAGCCCCACGGTCGGGTGATCGCGCCGTTGAAGCCTTGCAGGTCCGATCCTACGTATGGGGACAAGTGTTGCTTGGTCAGCTGGAGGGTCTTGAAGAGGTGGACGTACATGATGTCCACCGAGCTCCCCTGGTCGACCAAAATTCTATAGACATCAAAGTTGGCCATCTGTGCCCGGATCAAGAGGGGGATGTTGGCGTTCGGTGCCCCACCGGGAAGTTCCTCGAGGTAGAAGGTGATCGGATTTGATCTTCCTTTGACTCGCTCGAGAGTAGGCGCTCGAGGAGTTGTCGCCTTCAGTTCGTCTAACTTTCGCTTTATCGACCCCATGGTCAAACGGTCAGGGGCTCCACCCGATATGACCAGGGCTTGGGGGAAAGACTCCCAGGTGCTTCGGGCACTTATCGAGTCTTCAACCGGGAAGTTGTTCCACATGTTTCGAACAACTTCTGGGCTGTCGAGCTCTCCAGGAAAGCCGAAGTCTTCAGGCCGCGTGATGCTCAACGCGACCTGCAGCGATCCGTTGTTGGGAGAGAGAGTTGACTCCTCGACGTTCTGAGCCTCCTGGCCGCTGGGGCGGGGAGCCTCTTGCTGCTTGGCGTACTTCTTCAGGTACCCCTCTTTAATCAGCGTCTCGATCGCGTCCTTAAGGTGGACGTAATCTTCAGTGACGTGCCCATGACTACGATGAAACCGGCAATACTTGGACTTGTCAGCATTTGGTTTGGAAGCCGTCGGCTTCGGGAAGCGGATTCCCCCTTTGACGAACTCTGAATTGGCACAGTTGCTGAAAATGCACGAGCGGGACACGTTCAGCGGCGTGTAATCTTTGAAAAGACCAGACAGTCCCCGTGATTCGCGGGGCTCTTTGGTCCGGGCTTCTTTCTTTCTTTCTCCGCCTCGCCTGGGTGGAGGGGAGTCTCCTCTTCTCCTGTCTCCACTTCGCCTGGGGGGAGGGGAGTCTTCTTCCTTGTTGCCGCGGGGGCCTTCTCTGCACCTCGAGTCGAGGGCAATTTGCGCAGCCTCAGCTTCCACGAACTCAATATGCGACTGAGCCCTCTCGAGGAGGCCTTCAAAGCTGCGAGGACGGTGCAGCCCGACGGATTCTGCGAACTTGGATCCTATCCTCAAACCCTTGATGATGAGGTACATTTTGATGTGGTCGGTCACATGGATCTCGACTGCCTCTTTGTTGAACCTCTCGATGTAGCTCCGGAGAGGTTCATCCTTCCCTTGAAAGATGGCTTCTAGGGAGGCTATTGTCTTCGGATGTCGACGAGACGCCGTAAAGTGTTTTCGAAAGCGTTCCCTCAGGACCCTCCACGACGTAATTGACTCGGAAGCTAAGTTTTTATACCAAGCCATGGCCCCTTTCTGAAGAGTCGTAGGGAATAGTCGACATTTGGTGGCGCCGGAGACGTTTCTGAAATCGAGGAGAGCTTCGAAACTCTCGACATGGTCATCAGGATCGGACGTCCCGTCGTAGGTTCCTAAGGATGGGGGTGTCGCTCCCGAAAGATTCGCATCTGACGGTACAAACGCGAGAGTGGCGCAAAAGAACACAGAGTCGCCAGCAAAGTGTATTTATTCCAAGAGAGGGAAAGGAAACACTGCGTAAACCTGGAAGAAGGGAAAGAGCATGGCCACGCGACCAAGAGAACGGGTACGGGAGTCGGTTACGCGAAGGGAAGGTGTTAGCACCCCACACGTCCATCGTACTCGACGGGATCCACGCTTGCTGTCTGCATCAAAGGGTGTCGTCATCGGGAACTCCACTGCTACTGGACCGGAGAAGAAAACGAGAACGAAAAAGAACGGAGAAACGAAGAAGAAAAGAAAAGGAAGTGACTCGATAGGACGGTATCGTTGTCCTAGGCCTACGTACTCCCTCAGTGCAATGGGAAAGTCAGAGTCAATGTAGTTCGGACGGGAACTGTGGGGGAAGGTTGCTCGCCAAGACAATCGCTGTCTTGTGCCTACGTATCCTCAATCGGACGAGAGAGAGGAATCAGAGCTGATGTAGTTCGTGGGTACGACCACGGGTAGGTAAGTGTTTTTTACGTGAGCGACGAGCTCTTTTCTGAAAAAAGAAGTTTGAAACCCAACAATCCCGGAGGATAAAAAGATTTGAATTGGTTTGGTGATTTTTAGATAGAAGTGTTTTGAGTTAGTTCGTAACTTACATTGCACCAAAGTCTACCATGCGGGAACGAGTGAGTCGCATGATCGCCCCCGAATGAGACGTATGCTAAACACCCTAGAAGAAGAGAGGAGACCCCTCGTTCTTCACTTCCTACACTTAAGGCTCGAGCGCAATATACGTTATATTTTATTAAGTGTGTTCAAGAAGTTTGAGATGAGAAGAGAAGCGACACAAAAGGAAACTCTACAGGGAAACTAAGAGTCCTAATGTTACCATGCATGGATGTCCTATGGTTAGTGAGGTTTAGGAGAGACGACTACCTAACCTAATGCTAATCCTACTCCAAGCTTAATCGAAAATTAAGTTGGACTAGGTAGCTCTAAAGGGAGAGAATCCAAGACTTAAACAAGTCTTGAGACTCGAGGGATGAAAAGAGTGAAAAGGGAAGGAGGAGAAAGAAAAGTGAAACACAAGTGGCCTAAGCTCACTTTAAACACAAGTATGAAAGTTAAAAGGTAAAG
Source organism: Lathyrus tuberosus (assembly GCA_022829125.1). NCBI lineage: Eukaryota > Viridiplantae > Streptophyta > Magnoliopsida > Fabales > Fabaceae > Lathyrus > Lathyrus tuberosus. Next base: position 757,202 of record JALAZF010000829.1, read on the forward strand.
GAAGAAAGTAAAATGTGGAAGCATATCCACATTCAAACAACTTACCATTTGCCCCTGAAAATGTTAGAAGTATTCACATATGACAAAATGAAACTCAAACAAGCATAAGGCCATAAAGAAACAAGTTCTAAAGTAAATCAAACATCAAGTTCAGAACCTAATGGTCCTACTGACCTCTACTATTAATCATGCACAATTAGTCAAAAAGAAAAGGGAGAAGTCACTCAAGTACCATTCAAGTCATTAAAGAAGGAGTGAGATGAAAAGAAGTGATCATGTAAAGCAACCAAGTCAAAATTTCACAAAGTAAACCAAATCCAGAAGTGACACAATCCTAAATATGTGCCTAAACATGATCTTCAAACAACATTCAAGTCACACAAACATTTTCACAATCAATTAGGAAGCAAAGAAGAAGTGAAGTGAAGTGAAGTGAAACATGATTCATACTTGTGAAACAAATGACTTAAAGTGAAAGGCAAACATCAAACATGCAAAGATGAGATTCAAATATCACAACCAGAAGTCTATTAACATGCTATCAATCCTCAAACAAGACCTAAAATTGTGGCACAAGTGCCTTCATGATCAAGCAAACCAAACATGAAGCATATATTCACAAATTGGACAAGTTAAAGCTCATGCTTCAAAGAAATAACAAACATGCCTCAAAAATTATGTCATTCAGCATTCAAGCATCTCAAACATGTATAATTGACACATCAAATCCAAAAGCAATGAATCAGAACCAAAGTCAATCAACAATTAGGTCAAAACATCAATAGGATTTCATACATTCATGCTCAAAGAAACACATCAAAAGTCATCCAAAAGGGACCTAAAAATCATACCAAAAATCCCAAACATACTTCAACATGTTATGAACACAACCCAAAAAGAATCAGGATCAAATCACTTTCCAAATGAGAGAAATAAAAAATGCAACATGAAGTATGCAATATGAAGTGCAAATGAGACAAATTAATTTGGAAAATTAATATTTAATGCAAATTTAATGCAAAAATAATAAAATAAAATGTGAAAAATTAATTTTAATGATGATTATGCGTGATGAATTTTTTTGGAATTTTTTAGCACATGCAAGTATTTTTAACAATTAATTATGAAATGGTATGAAAATAGAAAATAAAAAGAAAATGAAATGAAGGTAGGGGTGCAAAGAGAAATCCAAACGCGTGCAAAATGACCATGGGCTCAGAAACGGGGGTGCAAAGAGCAAAAAAAAAAGCCCAAGCGCTTTCAAGCCTTCAGAAACAACGAACGGCTGAGATTAAGTCAAACAAGGGAAAGTATCCAGATCCACAGGCTCTCATTCAAAGTCAAACGAAGCAAAGTCAACTATCTGATGGTCCATATTCAAACTTGCTAATTAAATGAGATCCAACAGTCATGAATTAATCAGATCCACTAAACCCTAATCAATTTAATTAACCCCACATAACCAAGATCCAACGCACGTGAATTAAACTGGGAAATTAATCACAATCCAACGCATGAGATTCAAACTGGAAAACCACAAACCCTAATTAAACCCTCACCGGCCGGAGAAGCGCCGGTCATCTTCTCCGGCCACTCTCCGGTCACCAAACTTTAAACCATAACCAAAAACAACAAATCATACATCAAAATGTTCAGCAACTCACGTAGATCACAAATATGCCACTCAAAATCATTTAGCATGTATATATTTCAAGAATCGAACGAAACAAGTTTGGATCTGAAAATTTCAGATCTAAATTTCAGCCATGATTCACGTTGAAAATCAAAACCAAACACATATATGAACTCAGCACATCAAGATGAACATTAAACACACAACAAAAATCAATTCTAGATCTATGAATTTGAAGCTCACCTGAGATTTGCAGAAATAGAAATACGTCAAGAAACTCCAAGATAAGCTGCAGATCAACTCTTTCAACCGTCTAATTGCAAAATAAATGCAATTAGACCTTCAAACTAGCCTGAATCCTTGAATCCGAAAGTTGAAGCTCTGAACTCAACTTGATGAATTCCTTGCTTAAACCTCAAAACAGTGGTGGATTTCTCTTCCTTGTGCTTCACTGATCCTAAACCAACCAAGAAAAATGGAGGAACCTTGAAGGATTGGGAGAATCGAAGGAGAGAAACTTGAGAGCAAAACTTTGAAAAGTGATGAAAATGAATAGTAGCTGCTGAGAAATTCGTGTGAGTTAGCTTATATAGTGTGCCAATGCCACTGTTTAGGGTTTTAAACTTCAAGGACTTGAGAGCAATGAGTTTTGGGCTGTTTTGCAAATTTGCAAGTTTGTGCACATGAGGTATTCTACTCGTGCATTCTTCATGAAAAGTGCATGACTGCTTTCCTTTTGATGCCATGAGAACCTTTGGATTGATCTTGGGGCTGGAGAGTAATTGAATTATGAATTCCAAGTGAACTTGCAAAATTGCATAATGATGAATTATGACTATGTAATCCACGGATTCATTCAATTCTTAGCTCAAAATGATGCTAAGTGAGGTGCAATGGAGTGTGGTGAGGTGAACTGAACAATTAGAAGCCATATTGGTGAGTTAAAATGCATCTTGCAAGTTATGTCAAAATGGTATGCATGGTGGAACACCAAATTCCCTCTAACTTCAAATGCCCATAACTCTTGATCCAAAAATGATATGATCATGATCCACCCCTCTTTGGAAAGAGGAGAAAGAGATCTACAACTTTGGTGTTGGGCAAAAATTCGTTTGAAGCATTTTTGATCATGAAAAGTTTGGTTAAACTTGGTTGAAAATATGCCAAAAATAGTAACTTGAAATTACAAGTCACTTTCCCAATTTAGCAACTTTTTACCAAAGCTTGATTCTTGCAAATTGTGATCATGAAAGCCTTCCATAGACCAAATAAAGGTCTCTTGACTTGATTACCATGATGAGGACCTCTCAAAACCTTAGTTTGACTTTTCAGTTGACCAGTTTGACTGATTACTTCACCTGTAAGCTACTGAATCATCTGAGGTCTTCAATGGTGAATTTTTGGCTCAAAATCCCTCCTTAGACTTGTTTTGACATAGGAGAACCTTGGTGAAAGGTTTGAATCAACTCCTTGAGCTTAGGACCCTTAACCATAAAAACCCTAGTTTTGGTCATCAATGTAAGGACACCAACCCTTGATATAACCACTTGGAGAATCCCTCATTGAAATACCCTTGGGCCACCATATAAGGATGTGAGAAGCTTATGGAGCTCATAAGAAGCTTTTGCCCTTGAGTTGAACCAAATACCTCGATCCCATGCTAAGAACCAAATGCTATGCCCAATGCAAAATGCAAGAAATGAAAAGAAACATAAGCCAGTTATCTAAAAACAACAAGGAAAATTTTGAGGTGTTACAGCTGCCCCTATTCAATCAACTTGATCCTGAAGGTATGATAGTGACGACTATCATGCGTTCCAAGGATTCACGGAGATTGAATACCATAAGAAACCTGGAATTTGCAATCCTCAAAGGAGGGACGACTCCACTGGGGAACAAACAATAAATGCTGCACTGTCACAACACATACGAGTGTTGGAAACTAAAACTGTATTGAAAAGTCCTGAAATAAACACAAACAAAGGTTAGCTATACTGGGGATAAACACGGACGGGTGTCAAGGAATCCAGGATATCAAATACGGACGGGTATTGAGAAGGTACACGGACAGGTGTAAAGAGGTTCAATACGGACGGGTACTGAAAAAGATACACGGACGTGTGTAAAAGATTTCAATACGGACGGGTATTGAAAAAGGTACACGGACGGGTGTAAAAGATTTCAATACGGACGGGTATTGAAAAAGGTACACGGACGGGTGTAAAAGATTTCAATACGGACGGGTATTGAAAAAAGGTACACAGACGGGTGTGAAGAAGGTTCAAGATGACCTCTCTGGGGGTTGAAAAGGTACACGGACGGGTGTAAAAGGATCCAATACGGACGGGTATCGAAAAGGTACACGGACGGGTGTACAAGGATTTAATACGGACGGGTATCGAAAAGGATACACGGACGGGTGTAAAAGGTTTCAATACGGACGGGTATTGAAAAGGGTGTAAAGCAACTTTATCGGGAATTAAACTCGCTGGGGGAATGGAAGGCAACACGGACAAGTGTCATCAGAAGGTCAATACGGACGGGTATTGAAATCAAATGTTCAAACACGGACGGGTGCTGAAAGAAACACGGACGAGTGTCTGTCATTAAAAATTTCGAGGGGGGAAAAAACCGACGGACCACCTGGACGAAGGGGTACAAATAAAACCAAGGATAAACAATCCTGGCAATACACTCTGCCGGGGAACTGTCAAATATTGCCTAACCCAACACCTGTGGAGTAAAGATATCTTCCTGAAATTCGGCTTTCCTGACGAAGGAAAACTCAAACCTGGCTTACGCTTCGGATGCATATGTTTGAATTTTGCCGTAAGGCTCCACATGAAGTGGGAATGCTACGCATTTGGGAGGATGCCATGCAAAACAAATGCTTATGCAATGCAAGAGAAAAGCCTCAGCAAAATAAATGCTGAAGACCAGAGGCAACTCCGCTGGAGATGGCAAACTAAATTGCCAACAAACCAAAGAAATCCTGTTGAGAAAAAACTTCTCCCTGTTAGGGAAGATCATAATCACCAATTCTTCCGGAGATGGACGAATCTCCGAGAGAATACCTACTCTGTTGAGGAATATCAAGATCAACAACTCTGCTGGAGATGGACGAAGCTCCGAGAGGATACCCACTTAGCTAGGGAGGGATATGAATACTGAAGATGGAAATTCCACCGTTGGGGACGACCAACTATTTCAGAACTTGGCTTCGGTGCCTGCCAAAAACGATTGGCCTTAAGACCTGCTGGGGATACCACTCACCACCAGACTCTGATTGGGGAAATGAGCTTAATCTGCTGCTAGGGAAGTAACTTTACCCTCACCCTGCCGGGTACTAAACCATTGTCGACGAAACTATACTTTCTGACTAACCGAGGAAAGTAGACATCAGGACCCTGTGGGGATAATAACATCTTTGTCCACAAACTTCCTGTTGGAGGTATGGCAACGTTCACCTCAAAGCAATTAACTTCTGAGTACTTGCTGGGGAATAACAATCCAAACACGACTCCGGCTGGGTATACAATCCTCTATACTTTGCTGAGGAAGACGATCCTCAACGACTCCGCTTGGGGGGGAAAGTAATTGTCAACATTCACCTGCTAGGGGATAACACAAGCTTCCTGACTAGCTGGGGAACAAATAACTGCCCCCTGCTCCGTGGGGAGACATCACTTACTGGAGAAAGATGTGCCAAGTCACAACTCTGGCCTGGGAAAAAAAAAACCTCTTATATCCTGCTAAGGAGGACGATCCTTAACGATTCCGCTTAGGGAATTACTCTTTTATACTCTGATGGGGAAGAGTAATAACCTGCTGAGGACGATCAGACTTCAAAGTTGAGGAGAGCTCTACTCTACTGGGGAAAGTACACCTGTCATCCTGCAAAACCAACAAAAGTCTACGTGCAAGAATGAATACATAGATTATCCACATGGTGACTGTCGCCTAAGCAATTGCCACTGTTTTTCCATCTTGTGTCATAAAGCTCAACGTTTTAGCATGTAATGTTTTTATCAAAAATATCGGACATTTTCACAAACAAAACAGGTAAAACAGAAAACAAAAGCTCTTTAACTGAAATGCAAACTTTATTGAATGAATTGGCTTGTAAATAGGCATTTACATCTGGAAGCAATTCCTGAAAAGAGGTAATTGCGCAAAAAAGCAAAAGAAAATACAAATGTCGGCAATGTGGGGAACAGACATCCACCATGACTCGACTCAGCTATAACCCATATGACTTGTTCATCCGCATATACTTTGGCCTTCGAAGACGACTAGCTGGACTGATTCCTTTCCTCAGAATTTTCCAAGTGTGAACGGTGATCACAGATCGGACGCGGATCGTAGTCTTTGCTTTAAAATCCCTAACTTTTGCCTGGATCGCCCTTCTCGGGTTTTCAATCCACCGGGATACCCATTTTTGCCAAGGTTGCCTTTTCAGGTTTTCAACCTTGCGGGTTTATTCTTTTTCTTTTTAACCCTAATTTTTGCCCGAACCTTTTCTTTTTATGGTTCGCCAGGATGCCCCATTTTGCCTGAACCTTCTTTTTATGCTCAGCGGGTCTCTTTTATGCAAAGTATTTTTTGACTACATCCGCGTTCACAGGGGACGTAAAATCTTCGCCATCCATAGTTGAGAGTAATAAGGCTCCACCAGAGAAAACCTGTCTTACTACATATGGCCCTTCGTAATTCGGAGTCCACTTGCCCCTGTGATCTGTTTGAGAAGGAGTGATCCTTTTCAGAACTAATTCACCAGCTTGAAAACACCGAGGACGCACCTTCTGATCAAAGGCTTTCTTCATCCTGCTCTGATACAACCGGCCATGCGCAATGGCTTTCAATCTCTTCTCTTCAATGAGGTTCAGTTCATTCAGCCGGGAACGCACCCATTCAGCTTCATCCAGCTTCACATCTGTCAGAATTCTTAAAGAAGGAATCTCAACTTCTAATGGCAAGACTACTTCCATGCCATACACCAGTGAGAAAGGAGTTGCCCCAGTCGAGGTGCATACCGAAGTACGATACACATGCAAAGCGTAAGGCAACATCTCATGCCAGTCTTTGTATGTCACTACCATCTTCTGCACAATCTTCTTTATGTTCTTATTAGCCGCTTCAACAGCCCCATTCATCTTCGGACGATAGGGAGAAGAATTGTGATGTTCGATTTTAAAGCTCTGGCATAGCTCCTTCATCATCTTGTTATTCAGATTTGAACCATTATCAGTAATGATTCTCTCCGGGACTCCATACCGGCAGATGATGTCCTTCTTAATGAACCGGGCTACCACTTGTTTGGTGACGTTGGCATACGATGCTGCTTCCACCCACTTCGTGAAATAATCAATAGCCACCAGGATAAAACGATGTCCATTTGAAGCAGTCGGCTCAATCTTTCCAATCATGTCGATGCCCCACATGGAAAAAGGCCAAGGTGACGACAAAACATTCAGAGGAGTAGGCGGTACGTGCACCTTGTCAGCATAAATCTAGCATTTATGACATTTCCGGGCTTATTTAAAACAGTCAGACTCCATAGTCATCCAATAATACCCCGCTCTCAACAATTTTCTTGCCATAGCATGCCCATTGGCATGAGTACCGAAGGAACCTTCGTGAACCTCTTCCATTAACAAGCCTGCCTCGTGTTCATCAACACAACGTAGCAAGACCATGTCAAAGTTTCTCTTGTACAACACATCATCCTTGTTCAAAAAGAAGTTTCCTGATAACCTCCTCAATGTCTTTTTATCTTTGGAAGATGCTCCAGCTGGGTATTCCTGACTCTTCAAGAAAACTTTAATGTCATGATACCAGGGCTGGCCATCTGATACCCCTTCAACTGCAAATACAAAAGCAGGTCTATCCAAGCGCATGATCCTGATTGAGGGAGCCTCATTCCAAAGATTCACTTTATACATTGATGACAAAGTTGCCAACGCATCAGCCATCTGATTCTCTATCCGGGGAATGTGATGGAAGTCTACTCTGTCAAAGAAAGGTAACAATCTTCTGGCATAATTGTTATATGGAACGAGATTTACTTGACGAGTCTCCCATTCTCCTGTAATCTGATTCACCACCAACGCAGAATCACCATAAACATCGAGGTTCTTGATTCTCAAATCAATTGCTTCTTCTAACCCCATGATGCATGCTTCATACTCCGCCTCATTGTTGGTGCATATGAACGCTAATCGGGCAGTAAAGGGTATATGAGAACCCTGTGGAGTCGTAATGATTGCCCCGATTTCGTTGCCATATGAATTAACAGCCCCATCAAAAACCATCTTCCATTGAGATCCAATCTCAGGTCCTTCATCAGGCAAAGGCTCTTCACAATCCTTCATCTTCAGATACATGATATGTTCATCCGGAAATTCGAACTTCATCGGTTGATAATCCTCAATTGGCTGTTCAGCAAGATATTCTGACAAAACACTTCCCTTAATGGCCTTTTGGGAAACATACTGAATATTATATTCTGTCAGAACCATCTGCCAACGGGCTATTCTACCAGAAAGTGCTTGCTTCTCAAACACATACTTGATTGGATCCATCTTCGAAATCAAAAGGGTTGTATGGTTTAACATATACTGCCTCAAACGCTTAGCGGCCCAAGCGAGTGCACAACATGTTTTTTCTAGCATTGAGTATCTTGACTCGCAATCAGTAAACTTCTTACTCAGGTAATAGATGGCGTGCTCTTTTTTACCTGATTCGTCTTGTTGACCGAGCACACAACCCATTGAATTCTCAAGAACCGTGAGATACATAATCAAAGGTCTTCCTGGCGCTGGCGGCATAAGGACCGGAGGTTCCTGCAAGTATTCTTTAATCTTTTCAAATGCCTTTTAACAATTTTCATTCCACCTGACCGCTTGATCTTTTCTTAGCAACTTGAAGATTGGTTCACACGTGGCTGTGAGATGCGAGATGAACCTAGCAATGTAATTCAATCTCCCCAAGAAACCACAAACCTCTTTTTCTGTTTTCGGCACAGGCATTTCTTGTATGGCTTTGCAGGATCAACCTCAATACCTTTTTCACTAACAATAAACCCCAGCAATTTTCCTGATCTCACTCCGAAGGTGCATTTGTTTGGATTCAACCTCAGTCTGAATTTCCTTAACCTTTCAAATAACTTCTGAAGATTCACCAGATGTTCTTCTTCCATCTGTGACTTCGCAATCATGTCATCAACATAGACTTCGATCTCTTTGTGAATCATATCATGAAAGAGAGTCACCATCGCCCGCTGGTAAGTTGCCCCTGCATTTTTCAATCCAAAGGGCATCACTTTATAACAGAAAGTTCCCCACGGTGTTATGAATGTTGTTTTCTCCATGTCCTCTGGGGCCATTTTGATTTGGTTATACCCAGAGAAGCCATCCATGAAGGAAAACACAGAATACTGAGCAGTATTGTCAACTAACACGTCAATGTGAGGGAGCGGGAAATCGTCCTTTGGGCTTGCTCTATTCAAATCCCTGTAATCAACACACATCCTGACCTTCCCATCCTTCTTAGGTACAGGCACGATGTTAGCAACCCACGGAGGATAATTTATTACGGCAAGAAATCCGGCGTCTAGCTGTTTCTGAACCTCTTCCTTGATTTTGACAGACATCTCCGGTTTAGTTCTTCTCAACTTTTGCTTGACCGGAGCACAACCTTCTTTGAGTGGTAGCCGGTGCACAACAATATCAGTATCCAGCCCGGGCATGTCTTGGTAAGACCAGGCGAAGATGTCCACATACTCACGAAGCATTTCAATCAATCTTCCCTTGACACTGTCCTCCAACGCAGCCCCTACTCTTACCTCTTTTCCGGCGTCCTCGGTTCCCAGAGTCACCATCTCAATTTCCTCCTGATGAGGTTGGATGACTCTCTCCTCTTGCCTCAACAATCTGGCCAATTCTTCGGGCAGTTCACAATCTTCGTTAGCCTCTTCTACAGCATGATAGATTGGATTGTCAAAGTCATACCGAGCTATAGCTGAGTCATGATCGGTGTCATCTGAACAAAAGGACCTGCAATGATTGATGAGGTATGTTTTATTATGATGCAACAAAATAAACACATTGCCATGTTGATGTGGGTTTTTAAATGCATAAAAAAAAAAACAGAAAGACAGAGATCAAAATATTTGAGTGTGAAAAGTCCTTTATTGATGATAAAGCAAAACATGCGACAATTAAAAGCCCTACAAACAGAATCACTACGTCTTGGGCAGAACGTAGGATTAACAAAATAGGAAAACAAAGCAATTACTCGAAGCCTGTCACTTGAATGACTTTCTCGGAAGACCAGTTGTGCAGACTTTCCCCTGGGACACAAGGACGGATCCAGCTATCCATGTCACAATCACTGTCTCCTTCTTCATCAATAGCATTAACTCTGTCGAAGAAAACTCCTGCGCTAGTGAACCGAACAGGGCTATAGAATTTTGGGGGATCCTCATCTCTCTTGGATGGCTTGTATCCCAATCCATAAGTATCCTCCTTTTTCTGGACTTCAACCACCCGGCCCCACCTCTGTGAGCTGCCAGCTTCAACCACAGCTTTGGCGTCTCTTAATGAAGACATGGAACCCTCAGGTTGATTTACCACTACAGGCTGTACTACAGCTTCAGACTGAACGACTTCTTCAGAAACTTTCACCTTCTCAAATCCCTGGCACAACGTCTCGTGGATTTCCCCATCCACTTCCACGTATTTGAAGGTTGACAGCTGACTGATCATTATGTCTTCTTCTCCGCACACTGTCACTATGTGACCATCAACCATATACTTCAGCTTTTGATGCAAAGTGGAAGTTACAGCACCTGCCCCATGGATCCAAGGACGACCCAATAAACAGCTGTACGCTGGCTGAATATCCATAATGTAAAACGTTGCATTAAAGATTTCCGGTCCAACCTTGATTGGAAGCACAATCTCGCCAAAAACAGATCTCTTCGAGCCATCAAAAGCTCGCACCACCAAGTCGCTTGGTGTACAAATAAGTCCTCGAGTATCCAACTTCATTAATGCTTTCTTGGGCAATACATTCAACGATGAACCGGTATCAACCAAGACATGTGACATCAGCGAGCCACGGCATTCGATCGAAATATGCAGGGCATTGTTATGATTCCTGCCAGCAGAAGTCAAGTCAAGATCTGTAAAACCCAGGCCGTTACCCGCATTCACGTGCGCTACAACCCCTTCTAGTTGATTAACAGAAATCTCTTGAGGAACGTATGCTGCATTCAAAACCTTCAAAAGAGCATTCCTGTGAGCCTCAGAACACAAGAGCAGAGACAGAATAGAGATCTTGGACGAGGTCTGATGTAATTGGTCCACAATCTTATAATCACTTTTTCGGATGAGCCTCATAAATTCCTCTACATTTTCTGAAAAAGCATCATCAACCGGTTTCACTGTAGATTCCACAATCACTGGGGTCTGAACGGAACCATCCATCGCTTGTTTTCCCCTATCTTGCCTAGAGGTACTGGGTTGATCGTCAACCAGAGGGAGCACTCTACCACTTCTGGTTATAGCATCAGTCTCAACTTTAACCCCTGAACTAGAACCCACTGGTGAAGTATTCATTAGCTCTTGCTTTTGCCCATTGACAAATACCTCTGCACCATAATTCCACGGAATAGCCTTAGAACTCTCGTACGGAATGGGTCCTGCCCTTGTGATAATGACTGGAGGTGGCCTTGCTGGACCAGAAATAGTAATTGTTTTGAATGGAATAGTGATAGTGGCAACCTTCTCACTAACAACCTCTTCTAGCTGATTACCTCTGTCAAACTGTAGACAGCCCTCATCAATCAGATTCTGAATACCCCTCTTCAACGAATCACAACCATTAGCCTTTATCAAACAATCTGAGCAATTCTCACCACAGCCCGGATAGACATCACCTTTCAATAACCTGTTCTTAACCACCACCAATGGAGTCTTCAGTTCCTCCACATCCACGATCAAATTCAAAGTTTCACAGTCCTCAATTATAGCATTCACCCTTGGCCCATTGTGATTAGGCATCGGGTTTTGAATAACATTGGGTCCGTCATTCGAGAAATTGATGGCTTTAGAGTCCACAAGGTCCTGCACCTTGTGCTGAAACGCCCTGCACTTCTCCACCGTGTGCCCAGGAGCACCAGAATGAAAATCGCAGTGTGCGTTAGCATCGTAGCCTCGTGGGAGTTCCCCTGTTGGTGGAGCCAGGGTACGAAGCTCAACTAGATGCAACTGTAGTAAATGTTGCAACAACTGTGCATATGACATTGGGGGTTGATCAAAATGCCTCTCTGCATTCCTCTGTCTGTTCTGATACTGTCCCTGTTGCCTATTCTGATTAGCATTACCCCTTTGCTGCTGTGGTGGAGGTAATGTTACTGGAATGGTTACTGATGCTACCTGTTGATTGTTAAACTGGCGCTGTTTCCCTTTTCCCCTGTGGGATGATACAACGTTGGTCTCTCCTTTCTTCTTATAATTATCAAACGACTTTTTTCCCTGTCCGGAAGACGATCCATCACCGCTAGAAACCTTCCCAGCCTTAATTCCGACCTCTATCTTCTGCCCGATGGCAATCACATCTGCAAACTTGCCTAGAGAACAAGGCAAAAGCTTCTCATAGTAGTGCTTCGGCAGTGTGTCCATGAACATATCTAGCATCTCTTTCTCTAGCATTGGTGGCTGCACCCTAGCTGCCAATTCACGCCACCTTTGCGCGTATTCTTTGAAACTCTCATCGTTCTTCTGGGACATGCTCAACAGCTGGGTTCTGTTAGGAGCCATGTCTGTGTTGTACTGATAATGTTTGATGAAAGCTGCAGCTAGCTCTCTCCAGGTACGAACATCTCTGCTTTCTAGCCCCATGTACCATTCCAAAGACGCGCCAGACAGGCTGTCTTGGAAGAAGTGCATCATTAACTTTTCATCCTTAGCATGAGCAGCCATCTTCCTGGTATAGGCCTTCACATGAGTCCTTGGGCAGGTAGAACCATTGTACTTTTCTAGCGTAGGAATCTGAATCTTGTGTGGAATAACAACATCAGGGACCAACCCTAGGTCGTCCAAATCAATCCCCAAATCATCCTGTTTCACTACTCCTTTCAATTGAGCTTCGATTAAACGGATTCTTTCATCACTGACCACAGGAAGGGCAACATCTAAACTCCTGACCGAGAACACATCGTCCTGTTGATCATCAAAATGATGGCCATGGATAGCCCGAACAGTACTTCCCTCTCCAACCACTGTAGGAATTCTGCCCTGTCCACCAGCACCAACTCCGCCCGGAGGGATATTACGGTTAATAAGACCACCGTGTAGGATACCGTTTTCGTCGACCTGCGCCACTAACGGCTGAACCAGAGTTCTAAACTCGTTCTGACTTTGCACCACACCCTGCATCATTTCCATGAACTGGTCGATGCGAGCTTGCATAGCGGCCATATCTGCCTGAACTTTGTCCATCACTTTGTTTTGATTGAGCCGAGTAGAATAACGATGAGTTGGTTGATCAATCCTGACTGAAAGAAAGAGAGAGCATAAGAAAACCAGAGAAACCAAGATAACCTGCAATGCAAAAATGATTATGATTATGCAAATGCAAATGCAAACATGTTTGTATATTTGCAGGGTGATCCATCCCTTGATTCCAGTTTAAAGGTGAAATAGGATGAAACTGCTGCTCATATAAATCAGAGTGAATCACTGTCAGAAATTACAACCCAAGGTACCAAAAATAGCCTGAAACAAAAATAAGCAGAGGTCCCAGCCAACAATTCTGGTGGTGACCCAAAATACAAAGAAAGAACAAAATACAAACTAATGAGTAAAGTTCCCTTCAAGGATCTTGCACCGTATGAGGGCCACTGCCTGAGCTAGAGCACTCCCACTTAGACCTCTTCACTCCTGCTTGTATTTTCAGCTCTTCCATGGTTGCTATGGCTTCTTTGAGCCGTTCCTCAACTGCGTGTCTTCGGAACGTCCCTGACAAGATCTCCTCATCCTTCTTCCTGAGCTTCACCTTCAGACTCTCAATCTGCTCCAAATGCTTATCTTCTTTCTGCTTGTTGGCCGTGATTGCAGTATCTCGGTAAGCATTGAACCTGCGAATCTTCGCCCAAGCCTTGGCTAAGTCATCCTTCTTGGATTTGAGAGTCTTGCAAACGCCTTTTAGAGCTTGTCCTACCCTTTTCCTAGCTGCTATCTCTTCAACCAGCTCCTTTTCTTTTTCAGCGAGACGTTCTGTCTTCAGCTTGGCGATATGAACAGCCTCACCTCGCTCATGTTTCAACTGGTAGATTTCCTTTTGCAACTTACGGTTCTCCTCTCGAATCTTCTCCTTTTCAGCCCATAATTGGTTATACTTCTCCATCTCAATCATGGTTGGGGGTTCAATCAGTAAAGGGTAAGAAGGAGGTTCCCTGCAGAATGGCAAAAGTACACTTTCTACTCTGCTCTGAACCCAGTCTTCATACGCACGAAAAGCTTTGTTGTTACACTTTCCAAAAGAAGTCTTTCCTTTCTTATGGCGATCTCTCCAAGCGTTTGCAGCCTCTTTCAACACCTCCAGATTGGCTTCCTCACCCAAAAATAGAGACTCTTGCACATCTTGGCCTTTTGGCGGCTCCTTTAAAGCATACCCAAATTGCCTAATAGCAAGAATGGGGTTGTAGTTAATTCCCCCCTTCCTTCCTATTAAAGGTACGTTTGGGTAACCTCCACAACTAACCAGGATCTCTCGGCCCAACAAATCACGATTGATCCAAACTAAGTTGTCGGCCCTTAACCCCATTAATCTCTTTGCCCAATCTAAAGCTCCTTTAGTGTCTTCGAATGCCCCAGATTTGGGAAGACGATCAGCAAACCACTTATAGAAAATTGAAGCACAACAATAAAGAGGTCCGCCTCTCCTTTTCTCATTCTTATAGTGCATCGAATAATACAGATCCCCAAGCAAGGTAGGCACCGGATTCTTCGTGGTGAATATCCGGACAGCATGTGCATCTACAAAATCTTTCACATTAGGGAATAACGCCGTTCCATAAACACACATAGCCAGAATTGCATTGAACACTGACCAACACTTAGCCTTAGCACAAGTAGCAGCCTGTTCGATCAAAAAATTCGTGTGAAAACCTTGATAACCCCCTTTACTAGCAATATTTTTCTTCAACAGTGACTGATCCAAACGTAAAGTAGCAGCAACCCTTTCCAAATCAGGAAACTCCTTAGAAGGATAGAAGGGAGCTCCCTCTTTGACCGAAACATCCAAAATAAGAGCAAATTCTTCCAACGTTGGAGCCAAAAGATAATCAGCAAATAGAAAACATCGGAGTTGAGGGTCATAGAACTGTGCCAGAGTGTGCAGGGCCCTGAACTCATAATTGGTAACATTCCGGGCGAAACTCAGAATCCTCTCATATTCTCCTCTGAAATCTGCCAATGCCTCAGGTTTTGCCATAGCCGAGATCTTGTGCACAGCGTCTAGATGAAGCTCTGGGAACTTGTACGGGATGATGTTCTTTCTTTTTTCAGCGCTAATACTCATCATGGACAGTCTTCAGACAACCGGAATCAAAGTTAGGATGCAACCCTACAAATGAACAAACATGTCAGAATGCAAAAAGATGATGCAAAATGCAGGCATGGGATCAAGGTATCCAAAATGCTCAAATTGCTGCTGTTCTGCTGACTGAATAAGACCCAGAATACCAGAAACCCAAAAATCCAGAATAACAACCCAATCAAACCGTCAGAAAATCAGGATAATATACACAGATGAGAAACCCAGAAACCAGGTAGGTTGGAGGTCTCGGTTACCTGCAAACCTGCAAACACCAATCCCCTCTCACATGTGGGTACTAGGATGTTCAGTATCCCGGGCTCTCAGGTCTAGAAATGATGATACGTTCACCATTTCTGGTTTGGCATCATCATCAAAAGAGGAGGCCTCAACCGATTCTCCAAAACAAAAGATCCTCAGCTTCAGAGGTTTGAGAAGCAATAGCACATTCAGCCCGAAGGATACAATGCTATCGCCAATCAAAGAGGTCGTTCGCTGATTCACTACAAAAGGGAAATCCTATAGCAAGTTCCCAGCATTGGGTCCTCGGATCGAGAATGTGCAATGGGTTTGCCACAGAAAGTGGGCTGCCACTGTCACATCTCGGGAGGAGTGCCGCAACTGAGTCCTCGGGAATGGTCGCCAGAGTCGACAGTTTTCCAGATTATATTCCATCATCTGCCCCAAATGGACAGGACAAAATATTACCAAGAAAACCTCATCTGGATGTGGAGTTTTCATGTATACTTCGTCTGGCCAAATGCCAAACAAGTCACACTACTTTCCACGCTAATCATAGGTGTATGCTCAAGCCTTGGTATTGGGCTTTTCTCTCATGAATCCAACCCACCCTGCAAGCAGAAAAACCAGCAGCAGAACAGCACAACAATATCCAGTATGACAGTAATAATATGAAATGCAATGCAATAAAGAGCTGTAAGTACAGTAAAGTGAATAAGACAATAAATACAGTAATATACAGCAAAGCAAAGTACCATAAAAACAAACACCCAGAGAAAACAGACAAGCGGTAGGATTGACTCGCTAAAGGGGATGGACCAACAAGAGGTCAACCAGAGTCCCCAGCAGAGTCGCCAGCTGTCGCTCCCGAAAGATTCTCATCTGACGGTACAAACGCGAGAGTGGCGCAAAAGAACACAGAGTCGCCAGCAAAGTGTATTTATCCCAAGAGAGGGAAAGGAAACACTGCGTAAACCTGGAAGAAGGGAAAGAGCATGGCCACGCGACCAAGAGAACGGGTACGGGAGTCGGTTACGCGAAGGGAAGGTGTTAGCACCCCACACGTCCATCGTACTCGACGGGATCCACGCTTGCTGTCTGCATCAAAGGGTGTCGTCATCGGGAACTCCACTGCTACTGGACCGGAGAAGAAAACGAGAACGAAAAAGAACGGAGAAACGAAGAAGAAAAGAAAAGGAAGTGACTCGATAGGACGGTATCGTTGTCCTAGGCCTACGTACTCCCTCAGTGGAATGGGAAAGTCAGAGTCAACGTAGTTCGGACAGGAACTGTGGGGGAAGGTTGCTCGCCAAGACAATCGCTGTCTTGTGCCTACGTATCCTCAATCGGACGAGAGAGAGGAATCAGAGCTGTCGTAGTTCGTGGGTACGACCACGGGTAGGTAAGTGTTTTTTACGTGAGCGACGAGCTCTTTTCTGAAAAAAGAAGTTTGAAACCCAACAATCCCGGAGGATAAAAAGATTTGAATTGGTTTGGTGTTTTTTAGACAGAAGTGTTTTGAGTTAGTTCGTAACTTACATTGCACCAAAGTCTACCATGCGGGAACGAGTGAGTCGCATGATCGCCCCCGAATGAGACGTATGCTAAACACCCTAGAAGAAGAGAGGAGACCCCTCGTTCTTCACTTCCTACACTTAAGGCTCGAGCGCAATATACGTTATATTTTATTAAGTGTGTTCAAGAAGTTTGAGATGAGAAGAGAAGCGACACAAAAGGAAACTCTACAGGGAAACTAAGAGTCCTAATGTTACCATGCATGGATGTCCTATGGTTAGTGAGGTTTAGGAGAGACGACTACCTAACCTAATGCTAATCCTACTCCAAGCTTAATCGAAAATTAAGTTGGACTAGGTAGCTCTAAAGGGAGAGAATCCAAGACTTAAACAAGTCTTGAGACTCGAGGGATGAAAAGAGTGAAAAGGGAAGGAGGAGAAAGAAAAGTGAAACACAAGTGGCCTAAGCTCACTTCAAACACAAGTATGAAAGTTAAAAGGTAAAGGAAGAAAGTAAAATGTGGAAGCATATCCACATTCAAACAACTTACCATTTGCCCCTGAAAATGTTAGAAGTATTCACATATGACAAAATGAAACTCAAACAAGCATAAGGCCATAAAGAAACAAGTTCTAAAGTAAATCAAACATCAAGTTCAGAACCTAATGGTCCTACTGACCTCTACTATTAATCATGCATAATTAGTCAAAAAGAAAAGGGAGAAGTCACTCAAGTACCATTCAAGTCATTAAAGAAGGAGTGAGATGAAAAGAAGTGATCATGTAAAGCAACCAAGTCAAAATTTCACAAAGTAAACCAAATCCAGAAGTGACACAATCCTAAATATGTGCCTAAACATGATCTTCAAACAACATTCAAGTCACACAAACATTTTCACAATCAATTAGGAAGCAAAGAAGAAGTGAAGTGAAGTGAAGTGAAACATGATTCATACTTGTGAAACAAATGACTTAAAGTGAAAGGCAAACATCAAACATGCAAAGATGAGATTCAAATATCACAACCAAAAGTCCATTAACATGCTATCAATCCTCAAACAAGACCTAAAATTGTGGCACAAGTGCCTTCATGATCAAGCAAACCAAACATGAAGCATATATTCACAAATTGGACAAGTTAAAGCTCATGCTTCAAAGAAATAACAAACATGCCTCAAAAATTATGTCATTCAGTATTCAAGCATCTCAAACATGTATAATTGACACATCAAATCCAAAAGCAATGAATCAGAACCAAAGTCAATCAACAATTAGGTCAAAACATCAATAGGATTTCATACATTCATGCTCAAAGAAACACATCAAAAGTCATCCAAAAGGGACCTAAAAATCATACCAAAAATCCCAAACATACTTCAACATGTTATGAACACAACCCAAAAAGAATCAGGATCAAATCACTTTCCAAATGAGAGAAATAAAAAATGCAACATGAAGTATGCAATATGAAGTGCAAATGAGACAAATTAATTTGGAAAATTAATATTTAATGCAAATTTAATGCAAAAATAATAAAATAAAATGTGAAAAATTAATTTTAATGATGATTATGCGTGATGAATTTTTTTGGAATTTTTTAGCACATGCAAGTATTTTTAACAATTAATTATGAAATGGTATGAAAATAGAAAATAAAAAGAAAATGAAATGAAGGTATGGGTGCAAAGAGAAATCCAAACGCGTGCAAAATGACCATGGGCTCAGAAACGGGGGTGCAAAGAGCAAAAAAAAAGCCCAAGCGCTTTCAAGCCTTCAGAAACAACGAACGGTTGAGATTAAGTCAAACAAGGGAAAGTATCCAGATCCACAGGCTCTCATTCAAAGTCAAACGAAGCAAAGTCAACTATCTGATGGTCCATATTCAAACTTGCTAATTAAATGAGATCCAACAGTCATGAATTAATCAGATCCACTAAACCCTAATCAATTTAATTAACCCCACATAACCAAGATCCAACGCACGTGAATTAAACTGGGAAATTAATCACAATCCAACGCATGAGATTCAAACTGGAAAACCACAAACCCTAATTAAACCCTCACCGGCCGGAGAAGCGCCGGTCATCTTCTCCGGCCACTCTCCGGTCACCAAACTTTAAACCATAACCAAAAACAACAAATCATACATCAAAATGTTCAGCAACTCACGTAGATCACAAATATGCCACTCAAAATCATTTAGCATGCATATATTTCAAGAATCGAACGAAACAAGTTTGGATCTGAAAATTTCAGATCTAAATTTCAGCCATGATTCACGTTGAAAATCAAAACCAAACACATATATGAACTCAGCACATCAAGATGAACATTAAACACACAACAAAAATCAATTCTAGATCTATGAATTTGAAGCTCACCTGAGATTTGCAGAAATAGAAATACGTCAAGAAACTCCAAGATAAGCTGCAGATCAACTCTTTCAACCGTCTAATTGCAAAATACATGCAATTAGACCTTCAAACTAGCCTGAATCCTTGAATCCGAAAGTTGAAGCTCTGAACTCAACTTGATGAATTCCTTAATTAAACCTCAAAACAGTGGTGGATTTCTCTTCCTTGTGCTTCACTGATCCTAAACCAACCAAGAAAAATGGAGGAACCTTGAAGGATTGGGAGAATCGAAGGAGAGAAACTTGAGAGCAAAACTTTGAAAAGTGATGAAAATGAATAGTAGCTGCTGAGAAATTCGTGTGAGTTAGCTTATATAGTGTGCCAATGCCACTGTTTAGGGTTTTAAACTTCAAGGACTTGAGAGCAATGAGTTTTGGGCTGTTTTGCAAATTTGCAAGTTTGTACATATGAGGTATTCTACTCGTGCATTCTTCATGAAAAGTGCATGACTGCTTTCCTTTTGATGCCATGAGAACCTTTGGATTGATCTTGGGGCTGGAGAGTAACTGAATTATGAATTCCAAGTGAACTTGCAAAATTGCATAATGATGAATTATGACTATGTAATCCACGGATTCATTCAATTCTTAGCTCAAAATGATGCTAAGTGAGGTGCAATGGAGTGTGGTGAGGTGAACTGAACAATTAGAAGCCATATTGGTGAGTTAAAATGCATCTTGCAAGTTATGTCAAAATGGTATGCATGGTGGAACACCAAATGCCCTCTAACTTCAAATGCCCATAACTCTTGATCCAAAAATGATATGATCATGATCCACCCCTCTTTGGAAAGAGGAGAAAGAGATCTACAACTTTGGTGTTGGGCAAAAATTCGTTTGAAGCATTTTTGATCATGAAAAGTTTGGTTAAACTTGGTTGAAAATATGCCAAAAATAGTAACTTGAAATTACAAGTCACTTTCCCAATTTAGCAACTTTTTACCAAAGCTTGATTCTTGCAAATTGTGATCATGAAAGCCTTCCATAGACCAAATAAAGGTCTCTTGACTTGATTACCATGATGAGGACCTCTCAAAACCTTAGTTTGACTTTTCAGTTGACCAGTTTGACTGATTACTTCACCTGTAAGCTACTGAATCATCTGAGGTCTTCAATGGTGAATTTTTGGCTCAAAATCCCTCCTTAGACTTGTTTTGACATAGGAGAACCTTGGTGAAAGGTTTGAATCAACTCCTTGAGCTTAGGACCCTTAACCATAAAAACCCTAGTTTTGGTCATCAATGTAAGGACACCAACCCTTGATATAACCACTTGGAGAATCCCTCATTGAAATACCCTTGGGCCACCATATAAGGATGTGAGAAGCTTATGGAGCTCATAAGAAGCTTTTGCCCTTGAGTTGAACCAAATACCTCGATCCCATGCTAAGAACCAAATGTTATGCCCAATGCAAAATGCAAGAAATGAAAAGAAACATAAGCCAGTTATCTAAAAACAACAAGGCAAATTTTGAGGTGTTACAGGGGGTCTCTCCAGGCCCTTAGGGATAGGGGCGTCCATGATGTGCCTGGCCAGAGGGGTCCGGTAGTCGTCATCCTCGCTTGCTCCTGGGGACATGGATGGGGAGTGTCACCCATGGACATGGTGACGTCTCGGGGAGTGATTTCTTGGGCGTCCCCTGGGGTCCTCGGTTTCCGACTTGCTTCTCTTGCTTTTCGAGGAGCGAACTGGTTTCTTCGGTGGCGGGGAGCGGTGGCGTTTCTGAGGCTGTTCCGGCTGTGAACGCTCTAAGCGCGGCCTGCGACCTCTGGGAACCGGGGAAGGGCTTCGCGATTCCCCCGGGGATGGTGAACGTCTTGGAAGTTGCGGTGGTGGGTGCCTTCGCGGGGAAGATCGACCACGACTTTTCTCCAGCGCCTCGATCCGGACGTTCTGGTTGAAGATCATCTGGTTGGTCTGATTGACCAACGCAAACAAGGCGGCGGTGCTCGGATCCGCATTTGGCGGCGGGTCCACGGGCTGAAAGACGGGTTGGAGGACTGTTTCCTGTCCGTCTTGGTGAGCTGTCTCGTACTCCACTTCGTCGAAAGACGGGGAGGCGGTGAGTCCGTCTCTGGCGTCGTTCTCCACGACGGGTCGGGAAGCGTTGTTGTCGACGTGGTTGCCAGTAGTGAGCTGGGCAATGACGTTGTCTAAGGCTTGATTCGCTGACCGGTTGGCCATGCTAGTTGTTGAACGGAGAAAGCTTTGGTTTATCGAACAGAAAAACGGGGAAGCTTATGTTTGTTCCCACAGACGGCGCCACTGATCGTACCTGGATCAGACAGTGATAGTGGCCAACGGCGTCTGGAACGGCAGCTCCGGTGATGGTGATAGACGGTGGGGGGGGGTGTACCTGCAAGGTACTCCGACGCTCAAGTGAGAGAGTGTACAGAATATCAGCAAATACAAGAAGAGGGAATGGTAGGAAGAAAAGTGTCTAACCTGACCCTCTCAAATGAGAGGGTATTTATAGAGAGCCCCCAGCGCGGGGCCAACGGTTACCTGCAATGGGCTGGATCAACTAGGCCCATTTCGAGTAACTGCTAGGGCTTACGTGTAGTAGTGAAGACCAGCACGTGGTCTTCTCCCTAGAGTAACCGCTCCTAGATTTCCGGAAGTAGGGCAGACTGAATCTTTCGGTAGTGGGAGGTTACTTGGAACGTGTCCACGCGGGGTGGACCGTTGGGTGCTCCTCGCGGGGAGGAGCCTTCTGTGTCGAGGAGATGTGAAGCCCATAGGAAGGGCATGGCCTCGCGGGGGAGGGATAGTGTCCGTCGAGGAGTGACGTGTAGCATACTCGTGGGGAGAGATTATCTTGTCGAGGAGTCACATATCAGCGGGTGCGACGTCCTCGACTCCTATTGTCCAAGGTGCCCGACACTACATGAGTGCCCAACGAGACTATGGCTGGCACGTGGCTGTCGCGTGTCCGCAGAGAGAGCTTGCCTTATTGGGCCTCCCCGGGCATCATGGGTTGGGCCTGCTCGACCGTTGGGCCGCCTCGGCCCAGTCCAGAACACATCGTATTTCTCATTACTCAATTCTTTTTACTGTTCTCTTTTGATTTTACATTTTTAATTTCTTCGTGGTTTTTACGTTACATTGAAACATTAAATCAAGGAAAAATTATATTTTTATTTAAGGATTTTTGTTTTGTTAGGGTTGCATCTTATATTTTTATGTGTCTTCTGTTGCACGATAAAAGAGATAAACATGTGACATTGAAGAATTTTTGTGGGTATTAATGAAGGTAATTTGTATATGATCAATTGCATTATTTGGTGAATTGTAATGGTAATGATTTTAGATGTGGAAAGCTTTGCTATAAACCAAAATTAAACATATAAACAAAAAAGAAACAGACAACATGCATCAAACTATATATATTTCCATATAAATTAGTTATTTTTTATACTCTTAAGTTTCATCTCTTTTTAATTTCTTTGTCTTATAATATACTGTATAAGAAATAATTCTTCATAGCATAATGAATTTCTTATAAATTTTACACATATAATTTTGCATTCACGTGCATATATAACTTTGAGTTTATTTTAATATATGCTATAGTAACATATCATCGTGTAAATGTTAATTTAAATTAAACATAAATATTTAAGAAAACATGAATAACAAATATAATAAATGATAAAACATATGATACAAATTAAAATGCCACATGTTCATTAAGTCTTTTTAGGATTATTATGTCAAATAATAATAACTTTTTTACAGCAATCATTTAAAAGTTTTGAACTATAACTATAACTATCATCTTTCACATAACTTATTAATAACTTTCTACATTTAAATATTTAAATTAACATTAAATAAAAATTATTTTTTATATTTTTACGTGTGTGCATTAAAAAAGTGGACGCTACTCTGCATTAAATAAAAACCACGATACTTTTTTGCAATTGTGGGAAGAGAAAGCCGTGGACCAAACAAAAACCGTGAGCTCCTATCAATATCTTCTGCCGCGAAATCGTTTCTCTTTGACAGAAACAACCACCGTTCACAACATAATATGAGTTTACATTAATCCGTATAGGCCATCAATAATTATCCTATATTTTTCAGCTAAAAGGACATAATATGTACGTATTGAGTAATGTATTAAAGTATTATATATCTATTATAACGTATTGCTTCTCTTATATGTATATATATTTATAAATTACTCAAGAGATATATGATATTGTTAATCCCTATTCATATGTATATTGCTCTTATAATATTAAAAGTATGTCCTATAAAGCCTAAATACATCATAAGAAAGTTTATACGCGAGTGCAGTATCAAAATTAATAGCTATTATATGTACAATTATTAAGTTTTCTTTCAATTCTTGATCATAAATATTATTTTAGATATCCATACGCTATTATCCTATTATTAATCCCTATTCATCTATATACATTAGTATTAGCCAAAGTTTATATGTTCTTATCTAAACGGATTTATAATAGGATATCCTTTTAATTTGTATAGATTACCTTAATAGTTTTTTACTGTCATAACTCTTGGATCAATGTACTACACGGGAGTTGGTTTGTAATATTATTATATGTGAAAATATATATTTCTATAGGTTTACACATATTATTTTATAATGTATATCCTCAATGTACATTTTAAATATGTCATATCATTAATATATATCATACGAGAGAATTTTGCTTATAACCTCTCTTCACTTTTACTGCAATTGAAGAGTAAAACATATTGAAGATTTAATAAAACATTATACTATTATTTATAGCTTATGCATGAAATAAAAAAATACAAAATTAATGTGCACCAATGGAATTTTCATAGTGACATATTGCATAATACAAACTAAATTTTTCATAACAATATACTACATATCACTGACTAAACTAAATAAAATTAATTATACATGTTATAAGCTATCAAATTATAAAAGTATATGAAAGTAACCTATAATATTTAAGTGACATGTAGATACATGTCTGAATATATAGTTGTATGAAAATATGTGTTGTATATAGACATATTCATTTTTTGATTCATTGCTAAAATTATTAGAGTTACCACATTGGTTGGGATAATGTCATACCGTGTCTATAGTACACGAAACATTCATTTTTTGTACACGACACATTCATTTATGTACATGAGTCATTCATTTTCATATACTAAATTTATTTTTATAGATAAAATAATATAATGGAAAATATCCGTAGTCAAGATTTAAGAGAACGTCAAAGAGAAAGACGAGCACAGAATGCAAGAGATCGAAGGCACCAGATGAGTGTTGATCAAAGACAACAAGAATTAGCTAGAAGGCGTTCAAATTACAGACAAAGTAAAGACAAAGGAAAACAAGTTCAAACACCTCATACTTCTGATATGAGAACCATGATGCCATTTTAAGACTTGACGAATGTCAATCTTGCTTCTCGATTTTACCCAAGAGCTCATGACAATGAAGCTGGACCCAGTACCACACATGCCAGTCACATTCCATCCCCGGGTTAGAAACTTTAATTTATGTTATAGATTATACTTTAATACATTATATTTTAAAAAAATATCATCAATTAATAATGCAAAAATAATTGGTTGGTCTATTAATTCAAATCTAATTTACAGATCAAAATTTTACATACCCAATTTTCCAACAAACTGATAACAACGAAGCAAGACCATTAATAAGAAATATTGATGGCAATAATTGCGGCAAGTATAGTTCAGTCAATAATCAAATTAATAGTAATACATATTTAGATTTATACATTATTTTTATTTTTAAACTGTAACTCTATATTGAAGTCAATACTTTCTTTTATAGAATCACCTTCGCAAAATATGAATTCACTAGTTGAAACTCATGAAACACAAGCAATTTTTGATCAATGTACGATTATGTATTTTTAATCCATAACATATATTGTATGTTTTTATGTAAATATTATTAGCGTCCAGACAGGCACTCGCGTGCCCGTGTGTCCGCTTTTGTAACGCACACGTAAAAATTCAAATGATATTTTTTTATTTAATATTAGTTTTAAATGGAAGTTAATTGTAGGAAATTGGGTAGAAAGTTAATACTAGGAAGTTATATGAAAGATGATAGTAGTGGTTTCAATGAAAGCTATTGTTTACGTTACAGTTTAAAATAATATGAGTAAAATGGGTAGAAAGATATGCTATATGTATATTGTTAGAGGGTTATAAATTTCATGTTAGTAACCATGTATATAATAAGTGTAATTTTTTTAATGAATGTTTTGTATGTAATAAAATACAGAATCACGATATATTTTTCAAGCAAGACATAACATTGCTAGAAATTTTCGAAATACTGTTATGACAATCAAATCCCTACTGCCTACTTCGAGTGAGTGTAGACGATGCACTGCAAAATTATTTCATAGAGAATCTCAAGATATGTGTTGCAAAGGTGGAAACGTGACAATTACACAGGTGCCTGCTCCTGACGAGTTGTTACAGTTATTTTCAGACACTTCAACTGAAGGACGACATTTTAGACAACATATTAGAAGTTACAACCATGTAATGTCGTTTACTTCACTTGGTGTTCATGTCGACGAAAGTTTGGTTGCAACTGGTCGTGGTATTTACACATTTCGTGCTCAAGGCACAATTTATCACAAAATTGGAGGTTTTCATCCGAATCAAGGTTCAAGGCCACGTTACTTGCAGCTATACATTTATGATACCGATCATGAGCTTCAAAATAGGATGAGGGAAAACCCAATGCTTAGCCAAGCCATAGTGTATAAATTGCAAAAAATACTCCACCAATTCAACCCGTTTGTCATTATGTTTAGGCAGCTTGCACTAGAGCCAAATGTTGAAGAATGTCGGTTACTCATTAAAGAACGCCCGTCAAATCAGCCACAATATAGTCTCCCTTCAGCTTCTCAAGTCGCATCAATTGTTATTTGTGGTGGTGATGAAGATACAATAGAACGTGGAAGAGACATAAATGTCATCAACTGTGATGGAAATCTAACAAAGGTTCAAGAAACAATTGGGTATTATGATCCTTTACAATATCCTATATTGTTTCCATTTGGAACATACAATTGGGACATAGACACAAAAAATAATGTTGGAAAAAATGTTACATGCCGGGAGTACTACAGTTATGTGCTTCAGGTACATGCTAAACTATTTTTCTAAGAAATTTACTTCTAAAATTGTGAAAAAATAAGTCATGATTGATTATTTTATTCAATGTAGATTCGTCATAATGATCAATCTGTATTGTTAAAATCGGGTCGACTCTTACAACAGTATGTTGTAGACAATTATGTAAAGATTGAAACAGGAAGGTTGAGATGGATTCGAAGAAATCAAAATAATATTCGGTCTAAGGTGTATCAGGGGTTACAAGATGCACTGCACGATGGGGAGAATAACGCAGGTATTTAGTATAACATGTTAGATTTATACATGAAGAGCGTCCACTTTATGTTTACCACTATCACCACATTTAATTTTTATAATTTTTATATATTTCTATAGATAATGTTGGACAAAGGACAATATTGCCATCTTCATTTATTGGCAGTAAGCGAGACATGACACAAAGATATCAAGATGGTATGGCTATAGTTCTTAATGATGGTAAACCGGATATATTCCTTACAATGACATGCAATCCTTCTTGGATTGAGATAACTTCCGAGTTAGGCCTCCATCAGACTCCACAAGATCGACCTGATTTGCTAACAAGAATTTTTCGATCAAAATTTGAGCAGTTGAAGGATGATGTCATTAACAAAGGAGTGTTAGGGAGAGTTAAAAGTTATATGTATGTGATAGAATTTCAGAAACGTGGACTACCACATGTGCATATGCTACTCATCTTGGATACAGATAACAAGTTACGGGAACCTGAAGAGTATGATAGTGTGGTGAAAGCAGAAATACCACGACATGAATCTGAACCAGAATTGTATGAAGCGGTGTTAAAACACATGATCCATGGGCCATGTGGAGTATTGAATCAAAACTCTCCATGTATGAAGAATGGTCATTGTAAAAAAAGATATCCAAAAGACTTTTGTGAAGAGACGCGTCAGGGAAATGACTCATACCCAGAATACAGAAGAAGGTTTAGTGATCCCATTTTTATAAATAGAAATAAGTCTATTGATAATAGATGGGTGGTTCCTTATAATCCATGGCTATTGTTAAAGTATGATTGTCACATCAATGTTGAGATTTGCAGCAGCATCAAAAGCATTAAATATTTGTATAAATATGTTTACAAAGGTCCTGATCGAGTTGCAATGGAAGTTCACAGAGGTACAGGTTTGGATGAGATTCAACAATATGTTGATGCAAGATGGATTTGTGCTCCAGAGGCATTGTGGAAAATATTTAAATTCACACTTTACAAGTTATATCCCTCTGTTGAAAAACTACAAATCCACTTGCCAAATCATCATCAAGTGCGGTTTTATAAGCATCAAAGAATCACGGATATACTAAATGATAACCAAAATGCAGTAACCATGCTCACTGAATTCTTTGCACTAAACCAAATGGATCCACATGCTAGGAATTATTTGTACAGAGAGATTCCAGAGCATTATTGTTGGCTAAAAGGGGTCAAGAAATGGCAGCGAAGACGGACAAAACGAAAAGTTATTGGTCGAATCTATACAGTATCCCCTTCAGAAGATGAGAAATTTTATTTGCGTGTTTTGTTGTCTCATTTAAGAGGTCCAACAAGCTGGGAAAGCCTTCTTACACATAATGGTGCATGTTTTTTCACATTAAAAAAAGCAGCTGAGGATTGGGGGTTATTAGAGAGTGATAATAGTATCCGTGAATGTTTGCTTGAGGCATCAAATATGCGTATGCCATATGCTTTACGAAGGTTGTTTGTGACTATATTAATTTTTTGTGAACCAACTGATGTTAGAGGCCTATTTGATGAGTTTTATCCCTACATGGTGGAGGATTATCAAATGACAAATATTGTTGTGGGAGATAACTTTGAAAATATGTTATTGAGAGAATTGAGGGATCTTTTGCTACTACATGGAAAACTAATCAAAAACTATGATCTTCCAGTGTTGACAAAGGAAGCAAATGAAGTCGGGGGAGTGCCAACAATTATTCAGGAAGAGTTATTGGTCCAAATTCCAAATGAAGACGTTCAATCTGTTGAGAAGTTAAATAATGACCAGATGAGTGCTTACAATATAATTATGAAAGCCATCCACCAAAAACAAAGTTAATTTTTTTTTGTTGATGGACCTGAAGGGACAGGTAAAACTTTCCTTTATCGAACTATAATGGCGAATTTGACACATAATAATGAAATAGTCTTAGCAATAACTTCCTCAGGCATAGCTGCTACATTATTACCTGGTGGTAGAACTGCACACTCTCGATTTGGGATCCCCATTGATATAGAGCCCCATTCTATTTGCAAAATAGCAAAGAATTCTGACCTTGCAAAACTCATCAGAATAGCTAATGCAATCATTTGGGATGAAGCACCCATGATAAATAGATATTGTGTTGAAGCATTAGATCGATCACTGCAAGATATCATGAATATCAATGCTCCATTTGGTGGAAAAATAATGATCATGGGCGGAGATTTTCATCAGGTGCTTCCTGTTATTGAAAAAGGAAATAGAGGACAAATGATTTCAGCGTGTATTGTTAGGTCTCGATTATGGGCCACCACAAAGGTCTTGCATTTACGCCAAAATATGCGATCACTCCATGACCACGACTTTCCACAATTTCTGATGAGGATTGGAGATGGTAATGAACCTACTAAAGAGGATGACATGGTCAGGATGCCTGCTGAAATTGTAATACCATGGGAAGGAGAAAGCTCCATACAAAAGTTTATACAACATACATTTCCCCAATTAGAGAACCATGGATGGGATGCTTCATATATGGTGGAGAGAGCGATACTTACTCCCAAAAATTGTGATGTGCATATGTTGAATGACATGGTTATTAATAAATTCCCTGGAGATGAACATATTCTGCTATCTTTTGATGAGGTTGAGGGTGATACTCATAACCTATATCAACAGGAATACTTGAACACAATTGCTCCTGGTACTTTACCACCACATATTTTAAAGATAAAAATAGGGGCTCCACTGATGTTGTTGCGAAACATAGACCCTAAATTTGGGTTATGTAATGGGACAAGGTTGTTATGTCGGAGTTTTTTTATGAATTTGCTTGATGTTGAAATACTTACAGGCCACAATGCTGGAAAAAGAGCTTTCTTGCCAAGAATTAAGCTCAAAACCACTGAAGGCGCGGGACTTCCTTTTGTGCTTATTAGAAAACAGTTTCCCATCAAACTAAGCTTTGCAATCACGATAAATAAATCACAAGGACAAACAATTCCAAATGTCGGAATTTATCTTCCACGACATGTTTTCAGTCACGGACAATTGTATGTTGCTTTATCAAGAGGTGTTTCGCGGGCTGCAACAAAAGTGCTAATTAAAGACGGAAGAGTAGAGGGGGAAGAAGGGGAGTTTACCAAAAATATAGTTTTTA
This sequence comes from Lathyrus tuberosus, assembly GCA_022829125.1. Classification (NCBI taxonomy): domain Eukaryota; kingdom Viridiplantae; phylum Streptophyta; class Magnoliopsida; order Fabales; family Fabaceae; genus Lathyrus; species Lathyrus tuberosus. The sequence goes on from JALAZF010000829.1 coordinate 787,158, forward strand.
AAGAAATTTTGTTGTCACAAACTCAGGTATTTATCTATTATGTTAAATCATTCAACTTTACTTTTGCAATGTCACACTAGGCGTGTACTTACTAGATTACACTATATCGTTGACTACTAAAATTTATTTCATTTGTTTTGCAGTGAATCGAGAGACATTTCTGATTTTGATTCCATGGTTGACCTTCCTATTAAGCAAAAAATGTAACTTAATATCTCTGTCAATGTTTATGTTTATTTACTTAAAAATATGTAAGAAAGATTTTTGTTCTTATTCTATCTAAATCTTCTTATGGTTTTGAGCAATCTATAACAATATATACATACAAAACTTAATTTTGCTGTAACCTATTTTCTTTTTTCATAATACGGTAATCCTAACCACCAAATTATTCCACTCACATTATTGATTTGCTTAAAAAAAATGGTTGAATAAAGTCACGTCACAATGCGATTTTCTGAATTCAAGCAAAATTTAATGCGTGAATATTACATATTGCAAACAAACACTTAATTTGTATATGACACCAATAATAAATGTATTCGTATTCAATAAGTACATTAATATACACACGTATATGTTGTCTAAAAAATATTATTTTTAATGTAAAGAACAATAAACACCTCATATGTAATATACACACGTTTATTTTTCCCTGCTGTGCGGATTAAAAAAAGCGGACAAACTCTTCCACTTGACGATTAATGATTCAACTCTTGTAGTGGCTTAGGGACCATAAGATTGAGGGTATATCTCCACAGAAATTTAGCACAGATTGCAAGGACTAGGATCTCCACAAGCAAAACACACCCATACATGGACAACCTCCATGATCTTTAAATCTTCTGCAGCAGTACCTAACTTCAGAAAACAAACAAACAAAGCCTAAACAAATGGTTAGTTATGCGTAGATGATTGACCTAAGATGTTATGCAGACGATCAATGAATCAAAGGAAAAATTTTGGGGTATGACAATAATAAACTCAAATTAAGATCGAAGCGCAACAATAATCAGACATGGAATCGCACATAATCCAATAAAATCAACCTAGAATTTGCTACACTCAACGTGATCATCGAAATAGGGATCAAAATACTGCGGATCTGAATTTATCTAACGGAGACATGACGAAAAAAATGAATTTTGAAACGTGCTAAAAAACCAGTGTTGCTAACGCAAAAATTCAATCATCGCAACTGGATCGAACTAAACACAAATGTCACGCATCATGCACACAAATATGCAAACAGCGTATTGACGTAATTTAATTCGAACAATATAATCAAAACCAAAATAAAATTATATATATATATATATATATATATATATATATATATATAAAAGTTAGTAACAAAACGCATACATGTTTATTGAAGACACAGTGAATATAGGTTAGTAACAAAATGCATACTCATTGAAGAAACAATGGCGGCGGAAATGCATCGAAAACAAAGCCACGATATAGTATATATGAAAAATTATAATCCTAACACATATCTCTATATGAAAACTGTGTGTGTCCAAACTCTATATAAGTTGAACGTATTTATATATTATGTAGAAGTGTACCGGCGGATCTCTCTCGGAAGCAATCGCTAATGCATTTTTTTTCTTTTTTGGGTCCCCTTTTTCTTTCAGTTGGACTAAATTAGGGTTAACTCTTAATTGTCAATAATGGCTCTAATATTTATTTTAAAGCCCAAATAACATAATTTGTTAAATCTAAAATAAAAATAAACATTTAAATTAAAATGAAAATAAAATACTAATTATTCTATTTATTTATTCTAAATACTTAGAAAAATGTAAAAATATATGAATTCCAAATAAATAAAAGTCAGACTTGCAAGTGCTAAAAAAATAAACCGAGTACGCCAAAATGATCAGCGCGAAATAAACGACTCGGAAAAATACAGCGTTTGGTCAGATTTTAAAATAAATTTTGAAAAATTAAAATAAAGTCAATTAATTGAAATAAAGTCAATTAATTGAAAAATTTAAAATGCCCGGACAAAATTTGGGGTATGAGAGAAAGATAACCATTACCAATGTCTAGAAGCTCCACCAATGTACTTGAGGCAATGGTTCCTCAACCTCTATCGAACGAAACATGGGAGACTCCTGTCTTAGAGAACTTCAAACCACCATGATTGGCTATGTCTGATAGACACACTGACCTGTATGAGTACGTGACCTCCATCAACATTCAGATGAACATCATTGGAGAACATGCCTCTTTTAAGTGCAAGCTCTTCTACTAAACCTTTATGGACGCAACCCTGAGATGGTATATGATTCTCCCTAGACCCTGTATCACTAACTATCAATACCTAGTGAAGAATCTAGCCCATCAATTCGCTGGAAGTAGGCACTGGAAGCTAACTACCACCAACCTGTTCAAGATAAGTCAGGGTCCATCAGATTCATTAATGGAGTATCTGTAACGCCCCAGTTTTGCCAGTTTTGTTTGTTGAGTCATTTTTGGATTATTTTATTATTATTTTATTTTATTCTCGACTTTTATGCGAAAATATGTTATTTTTCGTCGTGATTATATTTTATCGCGTTTTGGGAACATTTGCGGGATATTTGAGTGTGGGGGTATTTTGGACATTTCATAGATATTTTTACTAAGTTAGTAAGAAAGAAAAGAAAATAGAAAAGAAAAGGGAAAGAAAAATAGAGAGAAAGAAAGAAGAAAGAAGGAAAAAGAGAAGAAAAGAGGAGAAGAGAGAAAATTGGAGAAAGAGTGGAAAAATCATCAAGAACAATTTCTAGGAATCGATTAATCGGGTAAGGGTGCGAAACTCGATTATTCTATGATTGTATATGATTATGTATGTGTTTTGTTGTTGTTTTTGGATTGATTTGGAGAATATTATTAAAACTTAGATTGTGTAAGAATTGATTAGAAACGAATTTGATCGTGGTAAAAATCTTGTTGAATGCATTGTTGATTGTTCATACATGTTTGTGGTATGCTATTACACTTCAAATTGCTGTTTTTCTGAGTTTTAGGTGAAGAAATTGGTTGATGTTGGGTAGGAAAACGCAGAAATTGTTCTGCAGAATTTTTCTGGGTATGCTCTGGCCATACGCGTAAGGGGCATGTCCATACGCGTATGAGCCAAGGCGATACGCGTATCATTGGCTTGTTTTTGGGCCAATACGCGTATGAATCTTGGCATTACGCGTAACATGGGCGAGCCATGGGCCAATACGCGTATGGGTTTTGGAACGAGGAATTTGTGAAGGAAATGGGTTCTGTCCGTACGCGTATGGACATGAGTGATACGCGTATGGACAGGGGAATGTCAAAAATGTGATTTTTCAAAATGCGTTTTCGGTTTTGTCCGTAACTTTGGTTCCGATTATCCGATTTTTGAATTCTTGGTGTCGTTAGAAAGGTATCGAGTTGTACTTTGTGAATATGAGGTTTTGAGAATCGTTAGCCGATTAAATTTGGTCGGAAAATGTGAATAGTGTCGAATCTCGACTTTTGTCGTTTTTAATAGTGCGTATTTGACTTGTATTGTGTTATATGTTTGTGCTTTGGATGTGTATGCCTTATGTGCTGTTGTGATGACGATTTGTGGCCGAGAGGCAAGGAAATGCTAAGTGTGGTATATTGGTGTTTGTGGCCATTTTGGGCAATTGTGTGCATTACTTTGTGTGCACTTGAAATACATGAATATTATTGATGCATGAGTATTTGATGTTGGCATGAGTCATTAATGTGTCAAGTATCATGATATGTATTCTTGCATGGGAAGATTCATAGATGAATCAGTTTTATAGTCTTACGCCATGAAATATTGGTAGAAGCAATTAATCCCAATTGATTGTGCGCCCTGAAATACTGGTAGAAAGCAATCGGATTGTGCGCCCTGAAATACTGGTAGAAAGCAATCCATAAACGTCGTTCGCCCTGAAATATTGGTTTATAGCGACGGGGAACATCGTAGGCCCGACGGGGAGTTACTCTATGTAACGAGCGATGATTCCAAGAGTTCCTGGGGGACTAATGAATTACAAGATTTGAAGTCGGTACCGCATGGCATGTGCATAGAGTCGTTGTGTCGGTCTATGTGCATTGCATAAATCATGAGTAATTGTGTTTGGAACGTGTTTGATTGTATTGTGAATGATTGATGTGATGTGGTATACGATAAGTGAGAATTATACCGTGTGCTATTATATGCGACTGTTGAGCATTTGTGGTGAGAATGTGTTGCTTGTGTATTTTTGTGTTAATATATATAATTTTATGCAATTATATTATGGTTGTTTTTCTCACCCTTCTGCTGTTTTATAACGCTCTATGAGGCGTTGCAGATTAGGTTTGCTGGAGGTATTCTTTTTGTGAAGCTTTGCATCTTCATTATTTTGGTCGGTCGGCTCTGATATGTGACTCCGGGTAGTTAGGGTGGCCGCGTGCTATTGTTTTGTATATCTGATGATATATTATATTTTGGTTGTACATATGCTACTTGATGTATGACAAACTGTTTATATGTGTATATGTTAATCAGATTTTAGATCTTCCGCTTTAATTCTAATTTCTGAAAAGTGGGTGTAAGGAACAAAGTTTCATCTGTTTGATTGCTACCCCACAGTTGCATATCATTATGGGCAGGTGTTGCATGTATATGTGTATATTTTGGTTACGTTGATGGGATGTCTCCTTTCTATGCCGTGTTTTCAAATGTACTCTGATCAATTTTTGAATTTTTCTTTTAACTGCTTTAAATGCATGCTAATTGGGGGTATTAGATTGGGGGCGTCACATTAAGTGGTATCAGAGCTGTTTGTGTCAGTTTGTGTCAGTTGTGGTTGTTGTGTCTGGCATATTGGGCGAGTTACGTTGGACGAGTTGTTGTTTAACCATAATTTGTTATCATTGGAAACGTTCAGATTATGGCTGGAAGACGTGATGCTGCTATGATTGCGGCCATGCAAGCTATGGCGCAGGCGATGCAGAATTTACCGAATGCTGCGGCGGACGAGGAGTCGCGTAGTATGGATAAGTTTCAGAAGAATAACCCACCGAGCTTCAATGGTACTCATGATCCTGAGGGAGCACAGATTTGGCTGAAGAAGATTGAGAAGATCTTCCGTTTCATTAAGTGTTCCGAGGATCAGAAAGTGCAGTTTGGTACTCATGTGCTGGAAAAGGAAGCTGAAGATTGGTGGATAAATGCTTCTCAGAGGTTTGAGGAGGATGAAATAGTGGTTACGTGGGCTGTGTTCAAAGATGCTTTCCTCGAAAAGTATTTTCCGGAAGATGAGAGAGGTAAGAAGGAAATTGAATTTCTTGAACTGAAACAGGATAATTCCTCTGTTGCGGATTATGCTGCTAAGTTTGAGGAACTTGTGAAGTTCTGTCCTAATTATAATACAGCGGGTTCAGAGAGGTCGAAGTGTTTGAAGTTTGTGAATGGCTTGAGGCCAGAAATCAAGCAGGGTATCGGTTATCAGGAGATAAGACAGTTTTCAGTGTTGGTGAACAAGAGTCGGATCTTTGATGAGGATAGCAAAGCACGTGCTACTCATTACAAGAATCTGAATGATAAGAAAGGAAAGGGGCAGTTCAGAGGTAGGCCTTATGTTACCCCTGTTGACAAAGGGAAACAGAAGTTTGCTTTTGATAGGAAGCCTAGTGGTGGAGGAATGAATTCTGCTGTGAAATGTTACAATTGTGGTGGTTTAGGACATCGTATATCGGAATGTAAGAGGAAAATGAATAATGTGGATATGTGTGCTAGTTGTGGTTTGAAAGGTCATGTGGCTGCTGATTGTAGGAGGAAGAATGGAGTTACATGTTATAATTGTGGGGAAGTTGGTCATGTTAGTACAAGGTGTACGAAACCAAGACAGGCTCAACCTGGAGGAAAAGTGTTTGCACTAGCAGGAACTCAGACCTCGAATGCAGATCGTTTGATTAGAGGTACTTGCTTTATTAATAATACGCCTTTAATTGCTATTATTGATACTGGAGCGACTCATTCGTTTATTTCTTCTGAGTGCGCGAAGAGTTTGAATCTTGTGTTGTCTGTGATGGGTGTTGAGATGGTTATTGATACTCCAGCGATGGGATCAGTAACTACTTCTATGGTTTGTCTAAATTGTCCTTTAGCCATTTATGGTAAAGATTTTGTGATGGATTTGGCGTGTTTACCATTGGAAGGGTTAGATGTGGTGTTGGGAATGAACTGGTTACAATTTAATCGGGTTCACATTGATTGTTATCATAAGCTAGTAAGGTTTCCTTCTCTGGAGGAAGACGAAGACTCGAGTTTCTTATCTACCAAAGAGTTGAAGAGACTTTTGGCGGATGAGGCTCAGTTGTTCGGTGTGTTTGCGTCGTTGTCGGTGGAGAGTAAAGTTTCTCTTGAGGTGTTTCCTGTTGTGTGTGATTTTCCTGAGGTATTTCCTGAAGATATTTCAGATGTACCGCCGGAGAGAGAGGTGGAATTCTCGATAGATCTAGTCCCTGGTACTAGACCTGTTTCTATGGCACCTTATCGAATGTCGGCATCTGAATTGGTGGAGTTGAAAAAGCAGTTGAATGACTTACTGGAAAAGAGGTTCGTAAGACCAAGTGTTTCTCCTTGGGGTGCTCCAGTTTTGTTGGTGAAAAAGAAAGATGGGAGTATGCGATTATGTATTGATTATCGCCAGTTGAATAAAGTGACGATTAAGAACAAATATCCGCTTCCAAGGATTGATGATCTGATGGATCAGTTGGTTGGTGCTTGTGTATTTAGTAAGATTGACTTGAGATCGGGGTACCATCAGATAAGGGTGAAAGAAGAAGATATTCAGAAGACGGCCTTTAGGACACGCTACGGGCATTACGAGTTTGCTGTGATGCCGTTCGGGGTTTCTAATGCGCCTGGTGTGTTCATGGAATACATGAATCGGATTTTCCACGAGCATTTGGATCGTTTTGTGGTGGTGTTTATTGATGATATTTTAATCTATTCTAAGTCTCGTGAGGAACATGCAGAGCATTTACGTATTGTTTTGCAGGTTTTGAGAGAAAGGAAGCTTTTTGCCAAATTGTCCAAGTGTGAATTTTGGTTGTCGGAGGTGAGTTTTCTCGGGCACGTGATTTCAGGTAATGGTATTGCTGTGGATCCATCTAAAGTAGAAGCAGTTCTACAATGGGAGGCTCCTAGATCCGTTACTGAAATTCGAAGCTTTTTGGGTTTGGCTGGTTATTATCGGAGGTTCATTGAAGGTTTTTCCAAGCTAGCATTACCTTTGACGCAGTTGACTTGTAAGGGCAAAGCGTTCATTTGGGATATTCAGTGTGAAGATAGTTTTTGTGAGCTGAAGAGAAGATTGACGACAGCTCCGATTCTTATTTTACCTGATCCTAATGAACCGTTTGTTGTGTATTGTGATGCTTCTTTAATTGGTTTGGGTGGTGTTTTGATGCAGGAAGGTAAAGTTGTAGCTTATGCTTCAAGGCAATTAAGAGTTCATGAGAAAAACTATCCTACTCATGATCTTGAATTAGCTGCTGTGGTTTTTGTGTTAAAGATTTGGAGACACTATCTCTATGGTGCGAGGTTCGAAGTCTTTAGTGATCATAAAAGCTTGAAATATCTATTTGATCAGAAAGAGTTGAACATGAGGCAACGGAGATGGTTGGAATTCTTGAAAGACTACGACTTTGGCTTGAATTACCATCCTGGTAAAGCTAATGTGGTAGCCGATGCATTGAGCCGTAAGTCTTTGCATATGTCCGCATTGATGGCGAAAGAGTGGGAACTTTTGGAATCATTTAGAGACTTGAGTTTAGTTTGCGAAGTGACATCGGTGAGTGTGAGACTTGGTATGTTGAAAGTTACGAATGAGTTTTTGTTGTCGATTTGTGAGAAACAAAAGCTAGATTTGAAATTTGTTGATTTGATGATGAACGAGAATGAGGATTTCAAGGTTGATAAGTTTGGCGTTTTGAGATTTCGTGATCGTATTTGTATTCCTGACGATGCGGAGTTGAAAAGAATGATTTTGGAGGAAGGACACCGGAGTATTTTAAGTATTCATCCCGGAGCGAATAAAATGTACCAAGATTTGAGGAAGATTTTCTGGTGGTCTGGTTTGAAAAGAGATGTGGCTCAATTTGTTTATGCTTGTTTAACTTGTCAGAAATCGAAAGTGGAACATTTGAGGCCTAGTGGTTTGTTGCAACCATTAGACATTCCTGAGTGGAAATGGGATAGCATTTCGATGGATTTTGTAACGGGGTTACCGAATACTCAGCGAGGGCATAATGCTATTTGGGTGATTGTGGATAGGCTGACTAAATCGGCGCATTTCATTCCGATTGACATCAGTTTTTCTTTGGAGAGGTTAGCTGAGATTTATGTCGGTGTGGTTGTGAAATTGCATGGTGTCCCGTTGAGCATTGTTTCTGATAGAGATCCGAGGTTTACATCGAGATTTTGGGAGAGTCTACAGAAGGCTTTGGGTTCTAGATTGAAGTTGAGTTCGGCTTATCATCCGCAGACGGATGGTCAGACCGAAAGAACTATTCAGTCTTTGGAGGATTTGTTGAGATCGTGTGTTTTGGAACAAGGTGGTACGTGGGACAGTTATCTTGCTTTGGTTGAGTTCACGTACAATAACAGTTTCCATTCTAGTATTGGAATGGCACCTTTTGAGGCTTTATATGGACGAAGATGTAGAACGCCGTTGTGTTGGCACGAAACAGGTGAGAGTTCTGTGGTTGGACCGGAATTGGTGCAACAGACGACGGAAAAGGTAAAGTTTATTCGTGAGAAAATGAAGGCTTCTCAGAGTAGGCAGAAGAGTTATCATGATCGGAGACGGAAGGATCTTGAGTTTCAAGAGGGTGATCACGTATTTCTGAGGGTTACGCCGGTTACGGGTGTTGGTCGTGCTTTGAAATCTAAGAAACTTACTCCTCGATTTATTGGTCCTTACCAGATATCTGCGAGAGTTGGTGCTGTAGCGTATCGGGTGGCGTTACCACCGAATCTGTCGAATTTGCATGATGTGTTTCATGTTTCGCAGTTGCGGAAGTATGTTTCAGACCCTTCACATGTGATTCCTATGGACGAGGATGAGGTAAGAGATAACCTTACGGTCGAGGCATTACCAGTTAGTATTGTGGATCGCGAGGTGAAGCGGTTGAGGGGTAAAGAGATTGCACTTGTGAAAGTGGCGTGGGGAGGCGCTGCTGATGGTAATCTGACGTGGGAGTTGGAGAGTAGGATGCGAGAATCGTATCCAGAGTTATTTGAATCAGGTAAGATTTTCGAGGACGAAAATTTCTAAGTGGGGGAGAATTGTAACGCCCCAGTTTTGCCAGTTTTGTTTGTTGAGTCCTTTTTGGATTATTTTATTATTATTTTATTTTATTCTCGACTTTTATGCGAAAATATGTTATTTTTCGTCGTGATTATATTTTATCGCGTTTTGGGAACATTTGCGGGATATTTGAGTGTGGGGGTATTTTGGACATTTCATAGATATTTTTACTAAGTTAGTAAGAAAGAAAAGAAAATAGAAAAGAAAAGGGAAAGAAAAATAGAGAGAAAGAAAGAAGAAAGAAGGAAAAAGAGAAGAAAAGAGGAGAAGAGAGAAAATTGGAGAAAGAGTGGAAAAATCATCAAGAACAATTTCTAGGAATCGATTAATCGGGTAAGGGTGCGAAACTCGATTATTCTATGATTGTATATGATTATGTATGTGTTTTGTTGTTGTTTTTGGATTGATTTGGAGAATATTATTAAAACTTAGATTGTGTAAGAATTGATTAGAAACGAATTTGATCGTGGTAAAAATCTTGTTGAATGCATTGTTGATTGTTCATACATGTTTGTGGTATGCTATTACACTTCAAATTGCTGTTTTTCTGAGTTTTAGGTGAAGAAATTGGTTGATGTTGGGTAGGAAAACGCAGAAATTGTTCTGCAGAATTTTTCTGGGTATGCTCTGGCCATACGCGTAAGGGGCATGTCCATACGCGTATGAGCCAAGGCGATACGCGTATCATTGGCTTGTTTTTGGGCCAATACGCGTATGAATCTTGGCATTACGCGTAACATGGGCGAGCCATGGGCCAATACGCGTATGGGTTTTGGAACGAGGAATTTGTGAAGGAAATGGGTTCTGTCCGTACGCGTATGGACATGAGTGATACGCGTATGGACAGGGGAATGTCAAAAATGTGATTTTTCAAAATGCGTTTTCGGTTTTGTCCGTAACTTTGGTTCCGATTATCCGATTTTTGAATTCTTGGTGTCGTTAGAAAGGTATCGAGTTGTACTTTGTGAATATGAGGTTTTGAGAATCGTTAGCCGATTAAATTTGGTCGGAAAATGTGAATAGTGTCGAATCTCGACTTTTGTCGTTTTTAATAGTGCGTATTTGACTTGTATTGTGTTATATGTTTGTGCTTTGGATGTGTATGCCTTATGTGCTGTTGTGATGACGATTTGTGGCCGAGAGGCAAGGAAATGCTAAGTGTGGTATATTGGTGTTTGTGGCCATTTTGGGCAATTGTGTGCATTACTTTGTGTGCACTTGAAATACATGAATATTATTGATGCATGAGTATTTGATGTTGGCATGAGTCATTAATGTGTCAAGTATCATGATATGTATTCTTGCATGGGAAGATTCATAGATGAATCAGTTTTATAGTCTTACGCCATGAAATATTGGTAGAAGCAATTAATCCCAATTGATTGTGCGCCCTGAAATACTGGTAGAAAGCAATCGGATTGTGCGCCCTGAAATACTGGTAGAAAGCAATCCATAAACGTCGTTCGCCCTGAAATATTGGTTTATAGCGACGGGGAACATCGTAGGCCCGACGGGGAGTTACTCTATGTAACGAGCGATGATTCCAAGAGTTCCTGGGGGACTAATGAATTACAAGATTTGAAGTCGGTACCGCATGGCATGTGCATAGAGTCGTTGTGTCGGTCTATGTGCATTGCATAAATCATGAGTAATTGTGTTTGGAACGTGTTTGATTGTATTGTGAATGATTGATGTGATGTGGTATACGATAAGTGAGAATTGTACCGTGTGCTATTATATGCGACTGTTGAGCATTTGTGGTGAGAATGTGTTGCTTGTGTATTTTTGTGTTAATATATATAATTTTATGCAATTATATTATGGTTGTTTTTCTCACCCTTCTGCTGTTTTATAACGCTCTATGAGGCGTTGCAGATTAGGTTTGCTGGAGGTATTCTTTTTGTGAAGCTTTGCATCTTCATTATTTTGGTCGGTCGGCTCTGATATGTGACTCCGGGTAGTTAGGGTGGCCGCGTGCTATTGTTTTGTATATCTGATGATATATTATATTTTGGTTGTACATATGCTACTTGATGTATGACAAACTGTTTATATGTGTATATGTTAATCAGATTTTAGATCTTCCGCTTTAATTCTAATTTCTGAAAAGTGGGTGTAAGGAACAAAGTTTCCTCTGTTTGATTGCTACCCCACAGTTGCATATCATTATGGGCAGGTGTTGCATGTATATGTGTATATTTTGGTTACGTTGATGGGATGTCTCCTTTCTATGCCGTGTTTTCAAATGTACTCTGATCAATTTTTGAATTTTTCTTTTAACTGCTTTAAATGCATGCTAATTGGGGGTATTAGATTGGGGGCGTCACAGTATCTCGTCTGGTTCAATGAGGAAACCATCAAGGTTCTCCACCCCAACCGGGAAATATTCGTAGGAGCATTCAGAACAATCTTAGGGCATGACATTTTCAATGAATTCCTCACCCAAAGACCAACGACAAAGTTGGTTGAGGTAGTGACATAAGAGGAATGTTACATCAAGGGCGAGGAAAGAAATTGAGAAGAATGATCGTGATTCAAAAAAGCAAACTTCTGGCACTGACAACCCAAGAAGGAACTAGTACATGTCGCCCACAAGAGACAAAGCAACATTCAAGTAGACTGAAAAGTCTAACAAAGGCTTCATCCCCCCACCCTAAATGTCATCCAAGAACAAATAGGGCAAGAGGTCCTACACATGCATAATATCCCCCAAACAACACCTCCCAAGATGAAAGTCATAGGGCTTGGATGGCATTTCAGCCGGAGGCTCAGGTAGATCCAATTATACAGAAGTATACAGAAGTTTATCAAGAGCAATTCAGCCGGAGGATCAGGTAGATCCAATTCCAAACTTCGAAACTCATCGGGCAGTCCAGGATCTAATAAGGGTAGGGAGCCAACTAAATTTTGCGAGGATCGAGATATTTTCCATACGATGAACGCAATTACAGAACGATTTGTTGAATGTATGATTTCCAGTGTCACCTAGTGTCGTACCTCAAATTTTGCCCACACTTTATATGCTTTGTAGTTATTTTTCTTTGTTGAATAACATGTTTCCCCATTTAATTATTAATTTTCGTATTTGTATTTAATGCATTTTTTAAAATATGATATTTTCATTAAAATCATTATTTTATGGAAAAAAATCTCAAAAAAAATCTTAAAAATAAAAAAAAATCAAATTTTTTTCATTATCATTATTAGACTATTATTATTATTATTTGAATTAATATTTATTTTTTAAATTCACCAGGCCATGAATCCATCCAGATTCATTGGTCTGGGCTTCAAGAAATAAATAAAATTTGGTCAGATTAAATCTTTCCTAAATGATTCAATCACATTCAATTCTCTGACCTGATTTTCACCTATAAATAGAGCATGCTTCTCACATTCTTTTTCATCCACAATTTACATATTCTCACCTCAAAGTTGTTGTTCTCCACATCGAAGAACAACAACAATTAAACCCTAGCTTCCATCATCAGCTGATCAATAAAGATCGAAGGGAAAAAGAAAAAACGCAAAGAACGCAAAGGAGAAGGACGACGAGTAAGAAAGAAAAAGAAAAGAAGGGAGGAAGCAGCCGCTTAAGTGGGTCACGACACTTTAGGTCGGTATCTTCAAGCTATTGATAGTATATATTCTTGTTTATCATTGTACCTTGTTATTTTACCTGTTGTTTTGATCTGCTGTGTAACTGGTGTGTTACTAATTATCACTATTTATTCTAATTAAAATATTTTAAGTAAAAACTTAACAAAAAAAATCATATAGTATTTTTCTGTATTTTAATTAATAACGTAAACTTTTTTAAGTTAAAGTTAGTGTTAAATCAAATGTTATATCAGAATTAAATTTAAATATGATAAAAAAACTAATGGCCATTAAAATTCATACTTTTTTTTTTCTCAATCTACATGTTTCAATCTTTTTAAAATTCAATTTAAGTAAATAATGTTTATATTACCAAATTTCATTAATAAATAAATAAGGTTTTTCTATCAAATTCCCAACAGGTACTGCCGAATTAAAATAATCAATAATAATTTGTGGTACCAATAATGCCCCATAATTTCTTAAATAATCAATAATTATTTGTGGCACTAATAATGCACCCTCTTTGTTATATTACGGATTCTAGATTTTTTTTAGGTAATTAAAATTAATTTTAATTCAATAGTGCAATAATTAAGTGGTTATTAACATTATTAGTAATATAAAGGGATAAAAAGTTTAAATTGGAGAATATGAGATTTAATTGGGTTCTTTTTAATAATTTTAATTAATTGCGATTTTTTTAAAATTTTAAATAATTGGGTTTTATTTATTAAGAATTTAATAGGTTAATATTTAATTGGGTTATTTATTAATAATTTTAATTATTGAATTGTATTTATTTAACGAATTTTTAATTAGGTTAATGAAATGATAATTAAGGTTTTAATATTTTAATTTCTTTCAATTATTTGAATAATTAAATAATAATCAACTATTAATGGTTTAATTTTTCTTCATTTGATGAATTTCTTTAATTCATGATTAAGTTTATTTTAATATATATATTAATTCTATCATTAGGGATGAATAATAAATTGTTAGGGATCATTGAAAAATGTTTGAATGCGAGATTAATGGATATAATTAGGATTAGAAAGTAGGATAATTAATTAAAATACTTAAATGGTTTAGGGATTAATTGGTAATTATAATTAAGAATTAATAATATCTGAGATTAGGGAAATCATATATTGATCAATAAAATACTTTGTAAAATCATTAAGAAATAAATTAATAATTTAAACTTTAGTTTGTTAATTAGTATTTAAGGGTAAAATTACTTAATTGGATATTAATAACTTAATGGTTAGTAAAATATTTAACTAAAATATTTAGGGTTAACTTAATTAATTTATATAAATTTTGGGTTTAATTTCTAATTTGAGGTTTATTATAAATTACCTTTTTTACAATTATTTAATTTTGGGTTTAATTTAAATTTTTCGGGTTTATTATAATTTATTTATATTTTACAATTAATAACTTTTGGGTTTCTTATAATAAATCACTACTACGAAAAACCCATATAACAACGGTTGGGAAATGTATATAATCACGCGGGCGCAAACGTTGTTATGTAGAGTGTGGTTGTATATATGATACTTACAATGACGGCCCAGTAACCGTTGTAATATACTGGAAAGCTCGCACCCTATCACAACAGATTTTCCAAACAACCGTTGTGATAAACATAGCGCGCGAGATATTATAACTGTTATGATATATCACTACTAGAAAATTCACTTTTAGTGACCGAATTAGTGACTGAAAAATTTCGGTCACTCTAGAGACCGAATTAGCCACCAAAATTAAATATTATGTTAGTAAAATTTTAAAAGTCACTAAATCGGTCACTAAATAAAATTAGCCACCGAATTAGCACTGATATTTTGTGACCATAATTTTCAGTCTCAAATAATCATTTTTATATAAATTAATTCATAAAAAAATCCAGTGACCAAAATTTCGGTCACTAATATTTTTTTTTTGTTTATATTCATTATTAAGTTGCTTCCCTCCCAATTTTCTCATTTTATTTATTTTTTAAATTTTTTTGTCAAAATTTTACATTTTTATTGCTTTAACAAATGAAACATATATTTATATAAATAATTAACTCATACAAATTTATTAATTTAGATAAAATATAATTTTAATGATAATTAGTGTAAGAATCTTTTTAAATAATATTTGAAAGTTATATTTCATTAATAATATATACATTTGAAATGTAAATTATACAACAAAAATCAAATGGCCTAGTGGACACTCTAAAGCCTCACAAAGGAAAGTGCATTGGTTCGATTCTTGTTAGAAGCAAAACTTTTGTTTTATTTTAAGTTTTTTAAACAATTGAAAATGGTCACTAATTTCGGTAACTAAATTCGTCTCTAAAGGTTAGCGACTAGCACATAGTGACCAATTTTTAGGCTTTTCCGGTCTCTAATTCGGACACTAAACGCGAATTTTTTAGTAGTCTATAACTGTTAATAAATTTTCTGTAGAATTAACAAATATTATCGTACTTTAATTTTATAATTAATCCCATTGTTTAACCTGTATTATAGTTCACCATATCACAGCAGAAAATACAACTCACATTTGTGATAAAGTCATCTTAATAATATTTATTGTATCATCTATAACAATATATAAAGGCAAAACACAATTTTGGTGTAGCCTATTTTTATTCCAAATATACCCTTTTAATTTTTTTTCATTCCCATTTTGCCCTAATATATAGATTGTGTTATGTAACTTCTTTCCACTTACAATATACATGAACGGTTTTATAACTTCTCTCAAGTAACAAAAGATATAAATGGGAAAGTTAGGAAGAAGAGAGAAGGATTTTGGATTTACAATAGCAACGTTGAAACATACATTTAGATAGAAATGAAGATTATGGTGGCCAATTCTGATAATAATTAGACGTGATACCATTGCTAATAGTAAGATTTGTTTTTCACTTTTTTGATATTGAAATTCATATTTTGTTGATTTAAAATTTCTTCTGCAATCAAGAATTGTGGCTGAACATTCTCCAATATTCTTTTTTTTTTCTTCTGATTTCAAGAGTTTAAAATTAATTCTTTAGTAGTTTCTATTATATCCTAAATTTTATCGAACAACTTTTTTTTTTTTTTTCTTTAATTTTTGCCATTGATTCTGGTTATTTTTTAAGGAAGTGTTATCTCTCATTAAACAATCAATAATATTTGTTTCTTAGTAATTTGTGTGTGGGAAAGAGAGAGGTTAGAAAGAGGAGTTTTGCAACCATCATAGGCGAAAGAAGGAGAAAAAGAAAAAAATAATATTCTTTTTAATTAACATTAATATTTTGATGTTATATTTACTTATTTGTTCAATTAAGTTTTGAATGCTTATTCTATTATGTGTAGATTTTGATTTTAGTGTTGATTATAGGCTAATTAGTGTTCAATTTGCGTTCATGTCATTTTATTGTTGTTCAAGAAATAGTTGGATTTACATTTGTATGTTCTATGGTGTGTTCAATTGAGTTGTTTGGGTTATGTTACTATTTGCAGTGCAGTATCTCTGTCACATTTTAAATTGGTTTGTTTGTTGTTTCTGCAAATTAACATAATGCCTTCCTTACATTTGTGTAATAGGATAAATGCATTTTCTAATTGGATTCTATCATTCACAATACAATTACATTTAAAGTACTATGAATTAATCAATTGTTTCTTTTATTTTTTTTTATGAATAATCAATGACTTGGTTATGTATTTAATTCAAATGCAACTTAAATGTTTTGGTTATATAACAATATATAAACAAAAAATTATTTTGGTGTTGCTAATTTTTCTATTTTGTATACTCTTTTGCAATTTATTTTATTATGCAGGTTATACTTTTAAATGCATAATACCTTCCACTAAAAATGGAAGTTATGGAGCGGTTAAAAAAAAAGTTGACCGGTTATAGAGCATATATACTTATTCCTATTTTCATTAAAAGAATCACATTTATTGTATTTTTTTTCTCATTGATTTTCCATGCTTACCTTACAATAATATATCTATTCCAACTTCCACTAAATGTTTTCTTCTTTTTTCTCTCATTGATTCTCCATGGTTATCGTACAACAATACATTTAGTCTTTTACGGTGAAGAGAAACATCAGAAACGTCTCTTTTATTTGATGATGATGAATTTTATTTGATGATGATGAATTTAGAAACGTAATATCATGAAAATCATTTTTTGTTGCTTATTGTTTCTTTCTCTTTGAGTTTTATTTTTATTAAGTTTAAAAAAAAAATTGGAATGTGTTCTGTAATGTTTTGACATATACACTTTTGGATTGGATTGTTTAATGTTTAATCATATAAATAATTTATATTAAAATTAAACTTACGTAAAAGAACAGTTAATATTTTCACGCGTTAGCGTAGTAAAAAAGCGGACAAACGGGCACGGAGTGGACGCTAGTATTAATAATATCACATTATTGTACCATATTCAATACACCATCAGTAAACATACAAACCTAATCAACTATAACCTATTTCGTCATTGTTGTTACAACAAATGCAATAAACACTACAAATAAAAAAATCCAGGTAATCTTCAACTGTTTCTTCAGGATCTTCAACTTCAATTCATCCTCCTTGGCTTTGAAGGTGTTAACCATCTCCTTGTCCTTATTCAAGTTTTTTACCAACGAAGAAATTATTTGTTTTGCCCAAAGATCCATCTCCTCATCCAACCAAAAAAGTAAGAGCATTTTTTGTATCCTTGAATCTTATACATCCCATAGCCATAGAAACAACAATCTGGGTTCAAATCGGCCCATGGCGTCATCAACGGAGCATCGAGACCACACTTGCATACGTACCTTGAACGACTTGAGGACCTGCTTACATGGATACAACCGGAGTGCTGAGACATTTTAATGGAAGGATTTGATGGAAACTTGAAGAAACTAAGTGAGAAGAAGACGAACAATGACTGGGGGGGGGGGGGGGGGGGGGGGAAGAAAACGAAAAACAAATCAAAAGGATTTGATGGAAATTATGACTTTCATCTAGTTTATGAAGCTATGAAGAAAAAATACAAGACGATTAAAGTTTACACAATAGCTTCATACTTCTTGTATTTTTCTTCATAGCTACACAAACCACATGTATCATAGCCAAAGTATGCGCTTTGTTAAGGTGGTGAAGACGAATATGAAAAAAGATAACATTCACCAAATGAAAAAATGAGAACCCATTTTTAACAAGAAACGTAAACGAAATCGAAGCATAAGTTAAATGAACGAACCTCACGTTAGCGATTGGTGAAGACGTATCTGAAGGTTGAAGGATGTTAGGGTTATATTATGATAGAGAAGAGTGAAATATGTTAGGGTTTTCTTTTGAGAGAAACGACTGTTATGTACTGAACGATAGATACTTTCGCTTATATACTAAAAAATATCACTTTTCATCACGGTTAGAAAGAAAATCCGTGATGCAATTTACATATTTTACAACAGCTGTATTGTAAAACCATGGTTAAATAACTTGGTTAAATAAGTCCTCTAACAACGATTGGTTGACTTCACCGTCGTACAATCATTTACAATTTATTTTTTAAATAATGGACTTAAGTGACACACACTTAATGTACTCTAAAAAAATAAAAAAAATGTAGTTGCTGAGAATAGAAGCTTGCTACACATCATTTATTACTACGGTGTTTTAAGGCAACCGTCATTAAATTTCTGTTTATAAATCCAGCTACTCACTAGGCGCGAAAATTTTAACCTATTACAACGGTGTATATAAATCCGTTGTACACCTGACGTTGTTGTTTCCGCGTTTTGTAGTAGTGAATTGGGGTTTATTTATATAAATTTGGATTTAATTTATAATTTGGGGTTATTATAATTTATTTCTCTTTATAATTAATAAATGTGGGTTTATTTATAATTACGATTTATTTATAATTAATAAAGTTGTGTTTATTATAATAATAATCAAATTTGTGGGGTTTGTTTAATTTATTTATTTGCTTTGATAATAAAATAATTGAGGTTTAACTTGGTTAATTAATTAAATTGATTTAATTAATTTGGATAACTGACTAAATTAGAATTAGGGGATAATTTACTTGGAATCAAAAGGGGTTATTGAAGCTTAATTTATTTTTATTCTTCTTAGGGGTAATATTGGGATAACAACGGATAATTAGGGATAACATTGGGATAGAAATGGGATACACTTTTTGGGACAAAACTCTTAAGATCCAAGAGTATAAACATAGGACTAGCGATAAGGTATAAGGGTTTATATAATATAATTAAAATATTATATTATTTTCACAATAAAATTCATTGGGATATTTTTGCAAATTAAATAAGGGATAAGGGATAAGGCATAAAACATATTCAACACGCCTAAAATTTAAGTCCTCTAACCTTGTGTGTTGAGGCATTTTTGAAAATGAATCTTCCTCCACCCCTATTGTGTGAGGATTATTTTTCAAGGGATAAAATCAACCAACCCACAAAATAAGGGATGCGAACTACGAAACTCTGATCCTTCAAACTTAAGGGTATGTAGGCATAGGGTTTTAAACCCTAGCGAGTACAATAATAATAAAAACTTAGGGTTCTCTTCTCATAAATAAATATTTTATTTTTTTTATAAATATTGAAGACTTTGTAAATGATTATATAAACATTTAAACATTCCCTAGAAAGTAATTAACCCTAGGACTTAAGGAGGATCTTATTGGATACAATCGAGGTGAGGGGTTCCTAACACCTTTCTCCAGCCTAACCGATTCCCAAACCTTAGCGACTCACCCTTAAAATTTAGGTCATTTTGTCGATCGCGACACCTAGAAAGCACAAACCCTCCAATTTTAGTTCGTTGTGATGATTATGAGATCAAAATAGTTTTGATTGATCAGAGAAGCTCTGCAGACATCTTCTATTAGGACGCATTTGGTAGGGTTAGTTTGAAGATAAAATACCTAAAAACCTTATAAGGATTGCTGGTTGGTATTTTAAGTGAATCAATAAAGATTCCAGAATGACCAAGGTAAGGTATCTAGTTATTGACGTGCCCTCAATGTACAATATGATCATTTAGAAACCTACTTTTAACCATTTGGGGGCCGTTCTATCCACTTTCTACTGATGTATGAAATACTAGCACATAGATGGGTAGGTAGACATTGTCCATGAAAATCAAGAGATCGCCAAAAAATGCTATGTGGAAAGTTTATGTTTAAGGAATGTTAGAAAGGAAGACATGAGTATCGTGAGTATGACGACATGGATAGAATCGCTGGAGAAAGCTTCCACTGGGAGATCTTTGCAAATTTCGGTGAAGAGATCTCCAAATCTGCAGCAGGGGTGAGATGATCACCCACTTTTAGTTTATAATTTTAATATATATTTATTTAGGCAAGTTATAATCTCTACCGGGTATGTAAGCATATACTCATTTTTATGGAGGGACTTTTTTTTGCCACTGTTGAACTAACATTTTGTTTTTGTTGAGGCCTTCTATTTATTTATGTGAATGTTGGATTCTTACTAGTTTATCTGTAGGATCTCAAAAGGAAAAGAAGCAATGCCATGATCTCTCCTAAAGGTTATTGAACATGTTGGATCCATAGGTGGGGTCCTTTCAACCTCTTAAGAGTATTAAACATGTTGAATCGATATGTGCAAGTCCTTGTCGCTTGTTAAGGCTATTGAATGTACGGGTCCCTATGTGGGATTCATTTCCACCTCTTAATACTATTAAACATGATAGATCCCTACTCGGGAGTCCATGCCACCTCTTAGGGATATTGAACATGTCGGATCCCTACGTGGTAGTCCTTGTCTCCTCTTAAGGCCATTTAAATTTTTGGATTCCTACATGGAATTCTTTGCTGCCTCTTAAGGCTATTGAACATGTTGGATCCCTACGTGGGAGTCCTTGCTCCCTCTTAAGGCTATTGAACATGTTGCATCCATATGCGGGAGTCCTTGCCTCTCTTGAGACTATTGATCATGTTGGATCTCTACGTGGGAGTCCTTGTCGTCTCTTAAGGCTATTGAATACGCCGGATCCCTACATGACAACCCTTGCTGCTTTTTAAGGCTATTGAACATGTTGGATATCTACGTGAGAGTCCTTCAGCCTCTTAAGTCTATTAAACATGATGGATCCTTAAAAAGGAGTCCTTGCTTCCTGTCTTGGCAGTTATACCTACTAAATCCTTGTTGAAAAGTCCTTACATCGAATGCCAAGACATATACTAGTCTCAAACATAACCTATGACGCCTTAGGGAAGGTAGAGTAGCGCTAGATAGAGAAATCTTAAGTAGGATAAATCATAACAAAGGAAAAAAAGCATAATATGAGGAAGCCCTTAAAGGTGATGTTCAAGGTTACAAAAAAGCCAATGGGCCAAAATGTCTAAAAAAGTATTTACAAAGACAATAAAAAATAATAACAGGAGAGGGAGTCTTCAAGTCATTGACCATTTTCAAGGGCCATCTTCTATTCATCGTTTATTTGTATATATCCATCCATTTAACATCATGTAATAATATCTAAAGAAGAATACATATAATTATACATCTCTCATATCAATATATCTATAATTTTGTTCCTAAATATAGAAGTATTTATTAAAATCTCAAGTTATGAAGAAGAAAAAAAATATATTTTCATGACTACCAAAAATCAACTCCCGTGGTTGGAGAAAGCAGAGGATCCCCAATGGTTTGATGGGAAAATGGCGGTTGTCAAAGGTGAGTAAGGAATCCTAGAGATGACTACTATGGTCAACCGATATCAGGCCTCCAACAGTCGGGCATCAATGGTGGCCTGGACAACTCTTTGGCTGTGGTGGCTGTGGTACCTCAAAAAATACGATCCTTCAGGAAGCATATCACACGCTTGTGGAAAATTGTTCGAACAGAGTCTCCACAGAAATTTATTTATTCCAAAGAAGAAAAGGGAAAATATCGATAAAACCCTTAAAAAGAAAGAAAAATATTCGTTGCAATCATGTTTGAGTTCGGGAGTCAATTACGCAAGAGGAAGGTATTAGCACCCCTCACATCCGTTGTCCTCAACGAGAACCTTTTAGTTATATTTGCAATTGAATGTTAGCTTGTGTAAATTATTTTCTTCGAGTTGTAAAAGAATAAAGAATAAAAAAGAGGTCGCAAATTTTTTTATATTAATTTGCTTGACGAGATTCTGAGTCTCGGTCCTACGTATCCTTATGAACAATGAAGAACTTAAAGCTTCGTAGTTCGGGGTAAGACAAAAGATGTTTTTAGGTTTTTTGTTATAGCCCTTGACGAGATGTGGAATCTCGCTCCTAAGTATCTCCAAGTGTGATGGAGAACTCAAAGCTAATTAGTTCTTGGCATCAAATGAGTGTTGGTTGAATGATTTTAGAGTATTAATTTTTATGTCGCATTCTAGTGATTTAAAGATTGGCTTGTATGCTCACGCATGGGAGGCTAAGTGTTTGTTTGTTTTGCGGTAGAAAGGATCCTGTTTAATCGCGTTCTAGCAATTACACATTGCTTGTATGCTCGCACATGGGGAGGTTTAAGCGCTAGTTTGTGTCACGGTAAAATGGACTAAACAATGTTCATTAAAGAAAAGGTTTTCGATTTGACTGGGGCAAGAAAAGAGATATGCTTGATGTGTTGAGAGTTTTGTTGGATGACGATTACTAGAATGGTCGATTTAGAGAACTCGTATTCAAACAATCGTGGAGATGAATGGAAGGCTCTAAAACATCTCCTTTTTCATCCTTAGTTACGAAAATGTTTGGATATTGTTAATGTATTTTAGATGGACAACGAATACTCGAAAGGTCGAGTAAGACAGCTCGTATCCAAGTACTCGGCGAAGGGAATAGAAGGCTATATACCACCTCCTTTTTCGTCCAAATTATTACGAAAATGAGTTTGATCATGTTTTGATTATGAGTGTGGTTTGAGACGAATCAGATTAAAAGTTTTTTAATGGATGATGATTGTTCGAATGGTCGAGTAAGGCAACTCGTATCAAAACAACCAAGGAGAGGAATCGAAGGTTCTAGACCATCTCCCTTTTCATCATTTGTGAAATGGTGTTTAAGAATGATTAAGTGTTTTAATTTGAGCTGGAAAATGACACTTGATGTTGATCAAGGTTTTAATTTGCATTGAATCAAAATGGAATGAAATGAGAAAAAGAATCCACTCGGCGTTGGACCAAGGGTTTTGTTTATTGAAAATGTTCATTCAAAGTCATCTTATTGCTTAACAATTTAATTGTCAAGATGATCAAAAGACATGGTTAAAATATATGATTCACAATTGACATGAAAATGATGCAGGATTAAAGCAACGATCAAAACAAACTATCTAATTAAGATTTAATTAAATTAATTAATTAAAGTAATTAAAAATAATTATCAAGATTAATCAATAAATAGATAATTCCATCAACATAATTGAGTTAATTAAATTTAATTCACGAACATAATTAATTAAACAAAATTAATCAATCAATTTTATTAACTAAAATTAAAGGATTTTGATTAAAAGGTGATTTATTAAATTTTTAAATAAAAAAAAAATAAAAATAGATTCGAAATAAAATATAAATATGTTCAAAGTCGGTTTGTATATAATGACAACATGAATGGAATGTCGAATGTAAGAATCATAACGCGGCAAAAATATCATATTAATGTATCAAAAATTTCAGCAGCATAACGACATATCCACAATTAATTTACAAAGTTTACAAAAATAATACAAAGCTCAAATAGGAAACAAATCATACAATCACAAAACAAACGAATCAAGAATGTTACATTAATATATCAAAAGAGAAATCGGCGGCATACAATCACAAAACAAACGAATCAAGAATGTTACATTAATATATCAAAAGCGAAATCGGCGGCATAAAGACATGTAGTCGACCTCAAAACCACAAATTAAATATGACTTATGCAATGCAGACAAAAACAACCAAAGCAGCAACAACAACATTATTTACCAAATTATATCAGTCCAAGATTTTTAGAACATTCAAAACCATATGCAGCAAAACCGAATCAAAACTCAAATATACAAACTATACATAACCAGCAGCAAAAATTTTTTTTGAGTGTTACCGAAAGGATGGTGTAGTCGGAGCTAATTCAATCCTATCAGTCTCTTTCACAACATTCGAACCTTCAATGATTTAACCAAAATTAGAGTAACTCTTACCGATATACCTTATCTTGCTCAACCACCGAATAAAGAAAAGTGCTAATTCCATAAGCAAAAACGTCTTTGTCGTCCAGTAAATCTTTTTGATACGAACATGGCCATAGATCGACAGAAGCTCTGGAAAATAGTAACGTCCTGGACATCGCTATTCGAAGAAGATCGAGGTGTACACAGATTGCAATGATGTTGTAATCGTGGTGAAGGCCCAGTTACGGGATCGACGGTGGAAAATGGTGTGAGTTTGGAAAGAACGAGGAGGGTGAGTAAGGTTGTGGTCGATTGAGTTGCTGTGTTCGGTTTTGGAGTGGTAAATAGTGTTTGAACGAAATCGTGTTTGGACAGAGTGAGATGGGTGGTTTCAAGTGCTTGTCGTGCAATGAAGGTTAAAGCGTTGTAAGGGTGGTCTGGTGCCGGAAATGGAGGTGTTGGGATCGCGTGTGGTTATGGTGGTTTGGTCGCAGTAAGAAGATATTGTTGCTGTTAATGGCGAAGGAGGGTTGCAATGTGGGGGCCAAGAAGTGTTATGGGAGATGTGGATGATAATGAAGATCAGTATGGATCTTTAGAAAAATGAGAGGAGAAGTGAGGTTCCCTCCTTGGCGAGTCACGCTAGAGAGTCTGAGTGTATATTTGTTTGTTTTTCTTTTTTCTTTTTTACTAGTAAAATCAAAAGTAAAAGAAAGTAGTTCTCCAAAAAAGAGAGAGGGCTCTCCTTTAGCGTGAAAGGGGAGAAGAGTTTTTATCCAAGGCTGTGCTTGGATCCAAGTATATCCAAAAACCATTTTTCATCTTCCATTGGGACTCGTATGTAGCTGGCATAGGATGAGGAATTAGTTTCTTCCCTTCATGTTTTTTGTTACCTCATTGTAGCGAGCGATTTTTGACGTGGTTCTTAAGCACTATCGCTCTGGGACACTACAGTTCAATTCATTTTTTATCCTATTAGGCCGACTAAGGAAGGGGAATAGATGTGTTCAATTAACCCTGCTTGCATACTGAGTTTAAATAGATGACTGTTGGTTTACAGATGCGGTTAAGATTATGGGCCTTTCTCTGACTATTTTTAAAAAATGGAATGCACAGACTGATTATAAGGCTCTTGGGTGAATGCTGGGTTTGATGTTTTTGATTAGTGTGCTCGCTAATATTTTCAATCTTATGCCTACGTATTCCCTGTTATGGAGTATAGGAAAATCAGAGCGATCGTAGTTCCTCCTATTCTATGGGAGGAAAAAGGTGTTTTGGTGTCTTGTTCAAAGCCCAAGATTGAAGCTACAGGGTATTTGTGTCTTGTTCAAAGCCCAAGATTGAAGCTCAAGGTTATTTGTGTCTTGTTCAAAGCCCAAGATTGAAGCTAAAGTTGACTTTAGAGAGAATTTGTCATCTCTAAAGAGGGGTTGTTGATTTTGTGTGCCTTGATCAAAGCTCAAGGTTGAAGCTAAAAGGTTGATTGACTTCACTAGGGAAGTCCTTATACAAAGCCTAAGAGGAGGATGACTCACTCAAAAGGAGAGTGTTTTTTATATGTCTTGTACAAAGTCCGAGATTGAGGCAAAAAAAGGAGATTGACTCACCAAGAGAGTCTGAGAGGTGATTGACTCAACAAGAGAGCCTTTTATATTCAACTAGAGAGTGCTTATTATATGTCTTGTACGAAGCCCAAGACGGAGGCTAAAAGAGATTAACTCAACAAGAGAGTCTGAAAAGGTTAGCTCCTCTAGGGAGAATCATTTGTACAAAGCCCAAGAGGAGGCTAACTTTCCTGAGGAAATGGTCCTTATACGAAGCCTAAGAGGAGGCTAACTTTCCTGAGGAAATGGTCCTTATACGAAGCTGTTGGAAGCGGTATAGGGCAAGCAACAAAAGTTTTGGAAGTATTTTTCCGGGAATTTATCGTGTCCACAGAGATCGGTGCTACTGAACTGCCGTTCGACAATATCAATGTTAATGAGTTTGGTTTTAAAATGGTTTAAAGCGTAAAAACAGAAAAGTAAATAAAAACATAAAAACAATTCATTCTTCAACAAGACGAACTTATCAAGCATACATATAATCCACTCGTCACAAACATAAATTTACCGACCAATTATACTCCACCTGCAATACTCGTCAAAATTATCCAGCATCACTCACAACAGTGTCCATCTCTGGCACACTGAGCTGAGAGGCAACCGTATCACTCTCTTCGTCACTCTCGCACACGAAGCCTCAAAACACGGCAGACATTTAAGTTCCGATACCATAAAGATTATCATCTAAATCTATCTTTAGCATCTAGACAACAGATATCCATCCCTAATCAAGATTTGTGATGTTTATCTATAACACAACACAAATCCAAACATAAATGCAAAAAGATCAAGGAAGACATCGATAATGATTTGTAAAGCAAGATTTACATATAATAATGATCAACAAAGATACATGAGTTCATAGTAACTATACAAACACCTAACAAAAAGGAATTACAAAGAGAAGAGAAAAGAGGAACCAAACATTTCTTGGTTTGTCAACACCAATCGACGAGAGATTCGACTCCAGATCATCCAAATGCAAGCTCCAATGATGTTTTCTAAGCTAATCTACAAGAAAAATGAAGTTTGATGGAGTTGGGAGCAAAAAACCCCAAAACCATCCCTAAAAATGTGTTTTTTACCCATATTTATTGCTGTCATCATCGCAGACCGCGCTCAGGGCGCTCAAAAAATGGTTAAACCGCCTTAAAAGCGCGCTGAGCGGGCTTGGAGCGCGCTCAGCGCGCTACTCGCTGGAATTTGCTCCTTCCGTGGGCTTGGAGCGCGCCATGCTTGAAAATTCAAAGCTTGTTTTCTTCATAACTTTTGAACCGTAATTCCGTTTTTCGCCCGGTTCGAAGCGTTGGAAAGCTTATTCAATGTTCTATACAACAATGGCAAAATTCAACTGCTTGAATACCTACAAAAATGAGATAAAATCAATTAAACTCAATGATATATACACGAAACGCAATATATACACTAAAATGTAAACTATACGCATTTATAAACAAAACAGGGTTTATTCGTATGATATTTAACAAAAAGCAACGATAAGTGCAACAAAAATCATATACAAAAATAGGTACATTTTGCACTTATCAAACTCTCCCCGACTTACATAATTGTTTGTCCTTAAACAAAGCCAACATCAAAAGGAACAAAAGCGAAATCCAAGAAATCACGCAACAACAAGTTTTTACAAACAAAAACAAATGCAATGGTTCAAATGAAAAACGGTACACACAAAGTAAATACTTACCACTAAACCACAACGATAACATAATCACGAAACAAATGCTAAATACAAAAGTCATGCAAAATATTCTAAAACAACACAAGTTCAAATGTGAATCACACCTTGCAAAAACAATCATCGGTAGATGAAAAACATAAAATAAGGTACTTTCACTCACACAACAATCTTGCAAACAAAAGACTAAATTATGCATCCATCCAAAAATTCACATTGAACATACAAATGCAAGAATCACAAGGACTTTTCAAGGTTGTAATGTGGTCGGGTAAACAAACAAGGGGCAATTCCTAAAGCTAATCGAAACAAAAACTTGCCTAAACCTAAGGGAGTGATCAACTCACAAAGATCCAAACACAAAATTTCAACCAACTTCTTCCACAAACCCAAGTGTTACACAACAACACTGCTTATTTAGCACAATTATTGAAACTCTTTTTGTTTCCTTTTTCAGGGATTTTCTTTTTCTCCCTTTTTTTATCTTTCCTTTTCGTTGCCACATTTTTTTCTCTTTTTTTTTTTCCTTTTCTTTTTCAATCCTCATAGAATCCAACCAATGAGTACACAATCATTCTCTCGCCAACTTGAATTCAACCACATCATCCTGTGAATACTCCCTACTTTCTAAGGCAAGGAAAAAATCCATACAACAACACAAAGTTGAGGGTTCAAGAAAAAACAAAATCCATCAAAAATAAGTGAACTAAATACTCATAGACAAGCATTAAGTTCAAATAAAAACATGGATCAAAAAGCTCAAAGGGGTTACAAATTCTCACACACTCACAAGGTGAATTGACTATTTGGCTAAGGTGGTTGTGCTCAAAATGAAACAAAATACCTTGATCCTTTTCATGCATTCATATAAGCAATACAAACAACAGATTCAACATAATAAAATCCAGTAAAACAAAATTGTCGGTACTCCGAGCATATATGAACAATGGAAAGTCAGCTCACAAAAAGGTTGGGAACTAAAGTGATTCACACAAGAACAAGTATACAAAAGAATAAATGGCATAAAAGTTTGTAAAAAGACTAAGTATCAAGAATATGCTAAAGTATAGAAAGCAATAAATACATACCTTGAACATGTACAAAACTTTAAACACTATCATTACCACGCATTCGCAAGTTGAAACGCTCAAAATCGGAAAAATCACCGAATGCGACTTCAAGCAATCGAGCCAAAATTTGAGTCCAAACAATCAACAAAAGAATTAGAAAAATTACTAATAATTACTAATATATAAGGCCTTGGTGGAAGTGGGAAGAAGGGGGAACCAAGTGAACAATTAAAAGAAATCACTGGCTCAGCACAGCAGAGCGCGCTCAGCGCGCAGAAGTGCGCTCAGCGCGCTACACCAGAACCAGAAAAATCAGTACAACTACAGGGTTCTGGTGTAGGCCTCCACTTAACACCTACACAATCTCATATACAAAATCTCATAATTAAAAAGTAATAACGGAACAAAAAACGATAAAACATGCTTGTTTTACGTCGTAAGCTCGACGCCTATTATTTATACACACTTCTCCAAGTTGCCTCTTTACATGGTTAGTGCTCACCGGCGACGAAACCAAACCAAACACTTATCAAACGTGAAGAGAAACAAACATATACACTAAATTCACAATTATGCAAAACATGTAAAATTCACAAATATGGTAAACATATACAAGTATCAATATAAACAAGTGAAAATAGACAATATATGCGATATCTACAAAACTCAAAAACAAAGAAACTATCGCAATGTGATTCAATAAAAACACCAACCCCCGGCAACGGCGCCATTTTGGTGGTTGCAGAATAGGGCAAGCAACAAAATTTTTGGAAGTATTTTTCTGGGAATTTATCGTGTCCACAGAGATCGGTGCTACTGAACTGCCGTTCGACAATATAAATGTTAATGAGTTTGGTTTTAAAATGGTGTAAAGCGTAAAAACAGAAAAGTAAATAAAAACATAAAAATAATTCATTCTTCAACAAGACGAACTTATCAAGCATACATATAATCCACTCGTCACAAACATAAATTTACCGACCAATTATACTCCACCTGCAATACTCGTCAAAATCATCCAGCATCACTCACAACAGTGTCCATCTCTGGTATACTGAGCTGAGAGGCAACCATATCACTCTCTTCGTCACTCTGGCACACGAAGCCTCGAAACATGACAAACATTTAAGTTCCGATACCATAAAGATTATCATCTAAATCTATCTCTAGCATCTAGACAACAGATATCCATCCCTAATCAAGATTTGTGATGTTTATCTCTAACACAACATAAATCCAAACATAAATGAAAAAAGATCAAGGAAGACATCGATAATGATTTGTAAAGCAAGATTTACATATAATAATGATCAACAAAGATACATGAGTTCATAGTAACTATACAAACACCCAACAAAAAGGAATTACAAAGAGAAGAGAGAAGAGGAACCAAACATTTCTTGGTTTGTCAACACCAATCGACGAGAGATTCGACTCCGGATCATCCAAATGCAAGCTCTAATGATGTTTTCTAAGCTAATCTACAAGAAAAATGAAGTTTGATGGAGTTGGGAGCAAAAAACCCCAAAACCATCCCTAAAAATGTGTTTTTTTTACCCATATTTATTGCTGTCATCATCGCAGACCGCATTCAGCGCCCTCAAAAAATGGTTAAACCGCCTTAAAAGCGCGCTGAACGGGCTTGGAGCGCGCTCAGCGCGCTACTCGCTGGAATTTGCTCCTACCGTGGGCTAGGAGCACGCTCAGCGCACTCTAAGCATGCTTGAAAATCCAAAGCTTGTTTTCTTCATAACTTTTGAACCGTAATTCCGTTTTTCGCCCGGTTCGAAGCGTTGGAAAGCTTATTTAATGCTCTATACAACAATGGCAAAATCCCACTGCTTGAATACCTACAAAAATGAGATAAAATCAATTAAACTCAATGATATATACACGAAACGCAATATATACACTTAAATGTAAACTATACGCATTTATAAACAAAACAGGGTTTATTCATATGATATTTAACAAAAAGAAACGATAAGTGCAACAAAAATCATATACAAAAATAGGTACATTTTGCACTTATCAGAAGCCTAAGAGGAGGCTAACTTCTGCAGGGGATTCTTGAGAACCCGAGGCAGGTCCAAATGGGGAATCAACTCTTGTCGAAGTGTTAATAGATCAGAAACCTCGAGGCTCTGATTTGAGATAGTGTTATGCTAGTGATAAACTGACCCTGGTTGGGTATTTTTGGGAGAAAGATGGGGTTATAGAACCCACAAGTTTTAACTCTTGCTGGAGATTAATCCAGAATTCGGGGTTTCTCCTACGTTTTGGAGGGGACTTGAGAATGTCTTTGAGACTCAAGGGTATTTAGACTGTCCAAGTTTATTGGTAGAGTTTTATCTTTTGTATGATGCCCAAGAGGAGGCCGACTCGTTTAAGGGATCAGTATCAACCCTAAATTAGTCTGAGAGAGTGTTGACTCTTTTTAGAAAGACAACTCTAATCAAAGGATGGCTAAGTTCTGTCCTATACTTGTAAGAGGTCGTCAGGGTCCTTGTATGAAGCCCAAGAGAAGGCGTGAGAACTTCTAAGAAGCCGAATGGTTCTTGTACAACGCCCAAGAGGAGGCGGGGACAGTTTTAAGAAGCCTGTGGGTCCCCAAACCACGAGAAGTTCAAGACATGCTATTCACCGAATAGATCAAGCCAGGAAAGTTTGAGAAGTTGGAAGAAACTCAAGAGATGCTATTCACAGAGAATAGATCAACTCTGGGGAGTAGAGTTTCTTTGACAATTTCTAAGGGTGACAGTCTGAGAAAAGGTTCATCGAGAATACTGCCTTTCTCTTTGTTCCATATTGTTTAACCCCAAGAGGAGAGAAGACTGTATCTGGTAATCTTAAGGGGATCTAGTGTTGTTTGTATTTCAGAGTGACCAAACGAGCTTTACTTAGGTCTAGACCTAATTGCTGGGGAACAAACTCTAAATAACTATACTAGTATATATACAGTTGATATATGACAAGTATTTAAAAGATTATGAAGGAAGACTTACAGTGAGCAGCCCCACAATACAGTTATATGTATATGAAAGCGGATAAACACTTACCCATTGTAGAGCTTCCATGCTGTTTGGTTAGTTGTTCAACAAAGAAATTGAAGAAAGTTTTGATAACAACTGTATACTTGAATTCAAAAATAAAGGGAAAAGTGTTTTGAAAAGGCGACGATCGCGCCGTTGTTTTGAATTTGTACAGGGGGACTTATACAAGTGATTGGGGCCCAAAATTGTTTGCTGTACAAAGGATGGGTCTTACACTCTATTAGAGGCCCAAAGTTTATTTTAAAAGAAAAGAAATGGGACTTACAACACAAGGGTAGGCCCAGATGATTTTCGTTTTGAAATGGCGATCGCGCCGAGATTTTTGAAAACGCAGTGGGTATTATACAATGACTGAGGCCCAAATTAGTTTGGTTTTTAAGAGGGGTTGGGTCTTACACTCTATTAGAGGCCCATGAGTGTTTGAAAAAGATTTGTTTGGGTGAAAATCAAAGAAACCCTAATTTCATCATTTTAAAAGTAAATTCTTAAAGAAAATCAATAAAAAATGATAAAATACCAAATAAGCTTGAATAAAGAACTTGTGATTTTTGGTTGAGATTTGAAAAATGATTTCTTAATCACAAGATGAATTAAAACTCATTTGGTTTTGATTTTCAAGATGAGAATTCACTTTTAAAATGTTTAAAAACAATTAAAAATGAATTTATTCACAAAAATAACAACTATATTAAATAAATAATATAAATTTTATTTTATTGTGGAATAAATTATTTCAACATTTTTGTGATTTTTTGCAAAAAGAACCAATAAAAAATAATTAAAATTGAGGGAGTTATTAATTTTTCAAATCATTAAAAATAATATGAAAAATAATAAAAAAGTGGAAAAAGCATTAAAAAAGGGTGTGGGGCGAGGAGGATTCGAACCCCATACCTCTTGTGTGTAGTGCACGCCTCTACCACTGGGGTGGTGATACATCCGTGTATTGAAACCCAACCATAAATATACAAGGCTTGCCTTGTTTTTGGCCTGGCCCAAGGCAAGGCAAGGCAAGATTTTGGTTAGAAACGTGAAGGCCATAACTTTCTCATTTCTCCATGGATTGGGACAAAATTTATATGCATCTGGCCTAGAATTTCACAAGGAATCCAATGGTGGTGGTAGTTTTTCCAAAAAATCAATCCTCCTCAAAACCCGATGGTGGTTTTGAAATAGGCCATGTTTTGCATTTTCTGTGCTACCTCTTGGTACAGGTATGAATTACATGATAAATTCGTGCAAACACAACACATATAACATGTATAAGAGATGCATGTTCAGTAGACTTCAAAGCAAGGCATATTTCAGAGAGTTCAAGTTGTGATGCTTACCTCCTTTGGGGCTTTTTGGGCTATCTGCCAAGTGCTTTATTCCAGAAATGTTTTGATGCTTTGGACACCCTCAAATGATCCCTTAGAAGCTTTTAGAGTGGTTGGAACCAGCTGGAAACCTCAAGAATGGAAACTGACCCTTTCTTGAAAAAGGGGCAAAAGTGACCAAAATAGCAACTCTCTAAAATGGTGTTCCAGATGTGGGGAGCCATTTGGGACAGTTCAAGGATGATATTTGGAGTGTGTTTGAAGTTTTATCTGGTTTGGAAAGTGACTGAATCAAGACATGACTTGAAAAATGCAAAAAAGTCCTATTTTGAGGTTTTGAGAGGGGACTTTGAGATTTTGGTGTTATAGGTCACTTGTGAGAGTTTGGACAGCTTAGATATGACATATTGGATGTGGTTGGATCATGAGCTGTGATGGAATTACTCTCTAACTCAAAAACTCCGAGTTACCTTGCTAAAGAAGACATTTTGGCCTAAAGAAAGAGATTTTGAGGAAAGCATCTGTTTGATGGCTTTGGTGTACTCAAACTGAGCACAAATGAGCTATATTTATAGTAGAGCAAGTTTGTTTTGCAAGCAATAGTGAATGGCAACTACTGCAGAGGTTTGGCCAATGTTGATCAATGAGAATCCAAGTCTCCTCTAGCCATTGACTAGAGGTTAGAGCACAGAGCTGTTGTCCCTTGGTTCAGCCCTTATCCTTGACTCATTCAGTTGGAAATGGTTCAGTCCATGCCACCTTGGTGCATCCATTGAATGCTCCAAAACAAAATTGGAGTCTTGTCCCTCTTTTAGGCATTTCTAGGTTTGGCATTGTATTTTTGGTTCCCAAGACTTGGGAGGCTTATGGATCAGTGCTTGTCCCTCCTAGGTTTCCCCCTGAGGTGTTCATATGGATAGAGTTGTTTGCCCTTTGCAAAATTTGAGCAAATCGAGCAAAATGCCCAAATCTGCCTTGTTATGACAGTTGCAGCAAGGCATTTTGCAGCTGTCATAACTTCTTGCTCAGATTGAATTTGGTGAAGTTCTTGGTCATTTTGGAAAGCCCTCATATGATACAACATATGTGTGATCATAGTTTGTTTTGATACTTTTGGGATCCAAGTGAAAAATTACCCTACACTTGGGAAAAAGTGAAAGAGATTCTGACTTAGTGAAAATTTCACTAAGTGTTGGATAAAAGTGACATTTTCACTTTTTGTGATTTTGATCATTCCATAACTTAAAATCCATGAGGAATTGGAATGAGTGGTAGTTGAAGATTTTGTAGAGTGCCATGAGAGCTACAAGTCCAGCGTTGAATGGGAGAAAATGGCCTTGTGGTTTAGGAGATATGATCCTCTAAAGTTGGTACCCTAGCCACTTTGTTCCATAACTTAGAAAATTTCTAAGTTATTTATGGTTACCTCTTTTACAAGTTATCCCATTTTCTTGATTTTTCTTGATGAATGATGATTCCAATCACACATTAACATCATTTTAGGGTTAAGGGACCATAATTGATCAAAAAATCAAAAAGTCAAACTTTGACTTTTTGGCACAATTGACTTTTTGTCAAATGAATTCCAAACTGCGCGATTCTCTATGAAATCAAGTCCTTAACCTAAATCAAACTTGATGGATTAATTTCATAGGTGTTATATGGTGTGTTGAATCATGTCCCAAGGTTTGGGAGCATGTCTGGGTCAAAAGTCAAAGGTACAGTTGACTTTTCTCACAAAACCCTAATTGTGGTCCAGATGAAAATGAATCTTGTAGATCAAGCTTCTTGGATCAATCCATTTTTGAAAATGGATCAATGTAGTGTGTTAGAGACCCACAAACCATGTCTTGAGGTCTTGGCTCATGTTTTGTCCCAAAAGTCAACTTAGGGGTGAATTAGGTCAAGAAACCCTAATTCCTGATTTTTGATGAATGCATCCCCTAAGGCTAAATTGACTTGATGCTTGGGTCCATGAGGTCCCATGGAGTATTTTAGGGTATGCTTTGAAGCATTGGCTCATGCCCAGATGAAAATTTCCATCTGGAGGCCTTGGTCGACCAAAACCCTAATTTGGTGACACTGGTGATCTTGAAGCTTAATCCACTTGGAATGCTGCAACCTTGTGCTTGATTCTTGATGTGGGAGTCCTATTGATCCATTGTGGGTGTTTGAGAGGTTAGACAAGTTGAAGATCATGTCCTTTCTTGATTGATCCTTTGTCTAAGTGCCCTGAGAGGGTTTGAAACCCTAATTCTGGATTGTAGTAAATGCTCACCCATCTTTGGGGAGACTGGTGAGGTATGATGATACACCCATATTGTGATGATGATTTGCACAATGATGGGAAATCTTAGTGGTCAAAATTTGGGGTATGACAGATGCCCCTATTTAATTTTCTTGGACCTGAAGGTGTGAATGACGAAGGTATTCGGGAATTCGGGGTGCAAGAGGATTAAATATCGGAATACCAGAAATTTTGATGGTGGTTATGAATGAAAGCTTTCCCATCCATCTTCTTTTGCTAAGCAATGATGCTTAGAAAAGGTAAAAACTTCCCCTCGATCCTGGTCTTCTACCAAGGAATTGGTCTACGTTTCTGATATAAACTTCCCCTCGATCCTGGTTTCCTACCAAGGAACTGGTCTCAGTTTCTGATATAAACTTCCCCTCGATCCTGGTTTCCTACCAAGGAGCTGGTCTCAGTTTCTGATGTAAAAACTTCCCCTCGATCCTGGTTTCCTACCAAGGAGCTGGTCTCAGTCTCTTATGTAAACTTCCCCTCGATCCTGGTTTCCTACCAAGGAATTGGTCTCAGTTTATTTTGTCAATAAACTTTCTTGACAAGGGACGCTATTTGTAGCGGTTTTCCTCAAACTTCTTGCCGGATTTTCCTGGGGAGATTCCATTTGATAGGAAAAAAAATTGATGTCAGACTTGCTGGGGAACCCATCCGTCTGAGCTGTAGAGGTGTACAAACTTCTTTGTTGGAGATACCATTTGTCGACCTACTGGGGAAAAACGAGTCTATGGAAAGACTGCTTTTTGCTTGGGGATACTACAACATACTTTTCTTCGAGGTCTTCTCAGAGAAATGCCATGTGATGTAATCCAATTTGGAGGTGCTGATGACCTTTCCGATAGCAAATTTTCAGAGAGAAATTGATGTATTGCCGAAGCTTTGATGAAGAGGCTTTCTCTGGGGATTTTCCTTAATCCGAGAAAGCGAAGATATCATCTTCAATGCTGAAGAAGGACGCTCGTTTATTGTTTTCTTGCCTTTCAGAGGTTCAAGTTATCAAAGTGGTCGAAAGCTCATTATAACCCAGAAATACACTGGAAGAGAGACTGTTTGGATGCTACCTTTCCTGATAAGGAAATAACGGAAAACTCAAAGGACAAGAGGACTTTTATCACTAGGGGATAAGACCGACTGGAGTAATAGTGATGCAATGTGAATGCAAATGCAAATCAATTAATGCATGATGTATGTATATGTTGACAAAACTGACGCGACATACAAACTAAGAGAATAAACAGGACTGGATACTCGACCACTGCGGGGGACGAAGAAGTACCATTTGTTCAAGATAGCAATCCTGCCTTGCTTAGGAGAGATGGTCCCTGCGGGGAACAACGTTGGTCGGGCTTAGGAGGTAAGAACTCTACCGGTGATGTCAGACGAAACATGGTTTCTGACACAGTTGATCCTTCATTCAGGCATACTAGTTTGAGAAGGACTACTTTGATTCTGCACTTTGAAGCTTAACCGTCTTTGGGAGAAGCAGTCGATGTTCTTTCGATGTTCAACAGTCAAAAGATATTGCCATCTTTATTTTAAAAGCAGAAAAATGTTGACAAGTAAATTCATTTTTGTTTTATTTCAAGAATCGTTAATCATGTTAAAATGTTGTTTTGTAAAACTAAAACAAATAAGAATTGCAAACAAAAGCACAAGGGCTCCAATTTTATATATAGAATGGAAATCAGCCAAACGCGTGATTCCATGGAGTATTTACAAAGTTAGAAAATGGTAATTTACGGGAAAAGGGCTACATTAAAACATAACGACCACTGTTCTTCTACCAACTTTGAATTATGGGCATCCTGAGCTTCTGTCGAAGATGACCTTGACTGGAGTTTTCTGATGGATGGCATGACTACTGCTGGGGGATTTGCCCCTTTGTTGGACGTAGTTACTTGCCATGAATCCCTAATTTTTGCCTGGATTGTACTTTGGAGATTTCCAATCCACCGGGATGATTTTTGATTATGTCTCTATCTTTTGCCTGGACCGCCCTTTCGGGTTTTCAATCCACCGAGATGTTTTTTTTTAATTTTTTATTTAGGCGAAGTATTTCTTGACTACGTCAACATTCGTGGGGTAGGTAAACTCTTCTCCGTCCATGGTTGCATGTCTCAAGGCGCCGCCTGAGAAAGCTTTCTTGACCACATAGGGGCCGTCATAATTCGGAGTCCATTTGCCCCGGGAATCAGTGAGGAATTATGGTATCTTCTTGAGCACGAGGTCTCCTTTCCTGAAGACACGGGGTCGAACCTTTTTGTCAAAGGCTTTCTTCATTCTCTGTTGATACAACTGACCGTGACATAGAGCCGTTATTCGCTTTTCTTCAATCAAGTTTAATTCGTCGTGTCGACTTTGACACCATTCGGCTTCGGTCAACTTAGCTTCCATCAATACCCGGATTGATGGGATCTCTACTTCGATGGGGAGCACTGCTTCCATGCCATATACCAGAGAGAAAGGGGTTGCCTCTGTTGAAGTACGGACATATGTGCGATAATCGTGAAGAGCAAAGGGCAACATTTCGTGCCAGTCTTTGTAGGTTACAACCATCTTCTGAACGATCTTCTTGATGTTCTTGTTAGCCGCTTCTACCGCTCCGTTCATCTTGGGTCGGTAGGGAGATGAGTTATGGTGTTCGATCTTGAACTCTGCGCACAACTCCTTCATCATCTTATTGTTCAAATTAGATCCATTATCCGTAATGATCTGGCTCGGAACACCATAACGGCAAATGAGATTGTTTTTGATAAATCGGACCACCAATTGTCGGGTTACATTAACGTATGACGCTGCTTCGACCCACTTGGTGAAATAGTCAATGGCTACTAGGATGAACCGATGTCCATTTGAAGCTTTTGGTTCGATCATGCCAATCATGTCGATTCCCCATATGGAAAAAGGCCATGAAGAAGAAAGAACTTTGAGATGTGTTGGCGGTACATGGATTTTGTTTGAGTATATCTGACACTTGTGACATCTCCTCATGTACTTATAGCAATCGGATTCCATGGTTAACCAATCATACCCTACTCATAGAATTTTTCTCGCCATTGTGTGTCCGTTGGCATGAGTGCCAAAGGATCCTTCGTGAATTTCTTTCATCAGCAGGTTTGCTTCTGGTCTGTCTACGCATCAAAGCAAAACCATGTCAAAGTTTCTCTTGTAAAGTGTATCACCGCTCAGGAAGAAGTTTCCAGCCAATCTTCTGAGGGTTTTCTTATCTTTTTTGGATGCCCCAGGTGGGTACTCCTGTTTCTGAAGGAAGCATTTGATATCGTGATACCAAGGTTTGTCATCTATGACTGCTTCAATCGTGAAGATGTAAGCGGGCCGTTCAAGGTGTATTATGTCGATCTTAGGTAAGTCGTTCCATTGACCTACACTAATCCTGGAAGAGAGAGTGGCTAATGCATCAGCCATGTGGTTCTCTTCACGAGGGATGTGATGAAACTCGATTCTGTTGAAGAAGGGTAACAACCTTCTCGCGTAGTCTTTGTAAGGAATCAATCCTGATTGGTATGTGTTCCAATCTCCTTTGATCTGATTGATAACCAGGGCTGAGTCGCCGTATACATCCAAGTTCTTGATCCTTAAGTCGATCGCTTCTTCGAGACCCATGATACAAGCTTCGTATTCGGCCTCGTTGTTTGTGCACTTGAATGTTAATCTGGCAGTGAAAGGAATGTGGTTACCCTGAGGTGTTATGATAATTGCCCCAATTCCATTTCCATAATGATTGACAGCTCCGTCAAAGATAAGTCCCCATCGGGAACCTGGTTCTGGCCCTTCACTGGGTAGCGGTTCATCGCAATCTTTCATTTTTAAATACATGACATCTTCGTCCGGGAATTCAAAACCAACTGATTCTTGATTGTCAATCGGTTGATGAGCCAAATGATCGGCTAAAATACTTCCTTTAACAGCTTTCTGAGCGTGGTATTTGATGTCATATTCTGATAACAACATCTGCCAACGGGCAATCCTTCCCATGAGAGCAGGTTTCTCAAAGACGTACTTGATTGGATCCATTTCTGAGATTAACCAAGTAGTGTGATGAATCATGTACTGGCGAAGACGTTTGGCTGCCCAAGCCAGAGCGCAACAAGTTTTCTCAAGCATAGTGTACCGAGTTTCACACTCAGTGAATTTCTTGCTTAAATAGTAGATGGCATACTCTTTTCTTTTTGTTTCGTCTTGTTGGCCAAGTACACAACCCATTGAGTCTTCCAAGACTGTCAAATAGATGATTAGTGGTCTTCCTTCCACTGGAGGTAATAGAATCGGTGGGTTTAACAGGTATTTCTTGATACTGTCGAAGGCGGTTTGGCAGTCTTCTGTCCAAACGCAGTCCTGATTCTTTTTAAGTAATTTGAAGATTGGCGCATATGTCGCGGTCATAAGGAATATGAATGTGGAAATGTAATTCAAACGCCCCAGGAATCCCTTGACTTGTTTTCCAGTCTTCGGAGAAGGCATTTCTTGAATGGCCTTGACCTTGCCAGGATCAACCTCAATTCCTTTCTGGCTGACGATGAACCCTAAAAGTTTCCCTGAGCGGACACCGAATGTGCATTTGTTGGGATTCAAGCGGAGTTTGTACTTTCTCAACCGCTCGAATAGTTTTGACAGGTGGGTCATGTGTTCCTCCTCTATTTTAGATTTAGTAAGCATATCATCGACATATACCTTGATTTCCTTGTGTATCATGTCATGAAAGAGGGTAGTCATGGCCCTTTGGCAGGTTGCCCCGGTGTTCTTCAAACTAAACGGCATTACCTTGTAACCAAATGTGCCCCATGGGGTGATGAATGAAGTTTTTTCCATATCTTCCGGCGCCATTTTTATTTGATTATAGCCCGAGAATCCGTCCATAAAGGAGAAACTTTGAACTTTGCTGTACTGTCAACCAGCATGTCAATGTGCGGTAAAGGAAAGTCGTCCTTTGGACTCGCCTTGTTTAGATCTCTGTAATCCACACACATCCTGACCTTTCCGTCCTTTTTTGGAACTGGTACGATGTTGGCTAACCGTTGAGGATATTCTGATGTGGCGAGGAAACCCGCGTCAATCTGTTTCTGTACTTCCTCTTTGATTTTGAGGGCCATGTCTGGGTGAGTTCTTCTCAACCTATGTTTTACTGGCGGACATTCTGACCGTAATGGTAGATGATGTTCTACGATGCTGGTATCCAATCCTGGCATATCCTGATAGGACCAAGCGAACACATCGGGAAATTCTTTGAGATGCTTTGTCAAACATTCTTTGACAGTTGGACTGAGCAGTGCCCCAATCTTGGCTTCTTTTCTCTCTTCTTCTGAACCCAAGTTGACCGTTTCCAATGGCTCTCTGTGAGGTTCAATGGACCTTTCCTCTTGTCTGAGTAATTGGGAGATCTCTTCTGGAATTTCTTCGTCATTTTCTTCTTCAGCCTCGAATACCGGGAGCTCAAAGTTGGGAGAAGGCATTGGATCGTATGTTTCAATGGGGGTTTAAAACAAGCAATCTGCAAGACGTGATGATTTGGTTTTAGAAAAGATAGAGAGAATGCAAGAGTGTGTGCAGTGTATTTTCTTTGGAAAACTGCTTGTTTTTATTATTGTTTTTTAGGATTACCATTTTCTGAAAAACGAAAAGAGAAAACAACAATTAATGCGGAAATTACAGAACAACGTTATTTTATTTATGATTCAGTCGACTCTTGAAACTACAACCCTATAAAACAAAACTCTGTCGCTTTGGACAAAACGAAGAGGAACATTTACAGAAAGTGCCCTATCAAAACATCCGTTTCACCTGGGCAAGGTGAAAGGTTAAAGACGACAATTACTTGGACTTATGAACAATCTTCGGAACGTTGACTACAACCCATTGGCGGCGAACTCCTCGGTGAATCACAAAGTCCGGTACTTTCCTTCTTGACTTGTCTTCAGAAATTACACTGATTTCTGGTGGAGTTGGATCGTTGGAGTCAGTTTCCCATGCAGAGTTGTCGTAGGAGGATTCTTCAGCTATATCTTGCATAGTTTTTGTGCTCTCAGGTAAATCTCCCTATCCAGTTGGCTGGATGTCTTCGAGCCTGATACGAGAGCTTTCAGGAGCGGTGTACTTGACCAGGTAGTCAAACTTGCCACTCGGTTGTCCTAAGGTGTCCCATGTTTCTGTGGAACTGGAGGAGTCATCCCTTTCGATGACGTTGACCTCAGGGAAAGCATAGTTAATGAATTCTAATCCTGCAAACTTGGAAAATTCATCATCGTGCTGGATACTTTCAGAATGCCCTGCGTGTTGATCCCATGACATGGTGGGGACGCAGGTATTCTTTTCAATGATGCTCGACTGATAATCATTGTTCGGCTGATTCTCTTGCCCTGAGTCTCCTGGATACGGCTGCCAGATAGGCAGGCCATCCATCGGGCTATAATAGTCGTGGTCAAAGTTATCTTTCATTAGAATGTCTTCCTTTAATGAGTTTGGCGGAGCACGACATCCCTCCGGATCACAATCTCCGTATATCATTTTGACATCTGACCTTGGTATAAATC
Source organism: Lathyrus tuberosus (assembly GCA_022829125.1). Lineage (NCBI taxonomy): Eukaryota > Viridiplantae > Streptophyta > Magnoliopsida > Fabales > Fabaceae > Lathyrus > Lathyrus tuberosus. The sequence continues at coordinate 828,879 of JALAZF010000829.1, forward strand.
TCAGGCTCTGTGCGGGATAGCAAAATGGCGTAGGCACCTCTTCCTGAGATATATAATCGTCCTCGTTGAGATAGGACTTCCATTCTTTATCTGTATCATAGGAGTCTCCCTCGTCGATGGTGTGGACTTCTTGGTGCACTGGGTGAAGGAAACCTCCGCTGTGGAAGAAGTCCTGAATGGGATGAAAACTTTCATCGTTAGTAGCAGTCTGGGTACAGTTTGTAGAAAAACCAAGACCCTTCTTTGTTTTGTTATCAGTAGGAATGACAAGCTGCCCCCATCCTTTTGCATTGTTACTCTTGATCAACTCGAGAGCATCTTTATACGAGGAAATTGAGGTTCCTTTCTCTGATTGATTCTCATTGCTCACTGAAAGTGCTTGAAACTGAGTTCCAATAACTTCCTCTGGTTCTACGCAAGTGGACGATGATAAGTTGCTCACGTTCAAGGCTTGCTCTCCACAGACTGTGACGAGTAGGTCGTTGTTGATGAACTTCAGCTTCTGGTGAAGTGTCGAAGTGACTGCCCCAGCCTGGTGTATCCAAGGTCTTCCCAACAAACAGCTGTATGCTGCTCGGATGTCCATGCCCTAGAAAGTGACTTGGAAAGTGTGAGGACCGATAGTTATGGGATGATCGACTTCGCCGATAACTATTTTTCGGGATCCGTCAAATGCTTTGACGACAACCTCACTGCCTCTCATCAGAGATCCTTTGAATGATAGTCGCATTAGAGTAGACTTTGGCATAACATTGAGAGCCGATCCGGTATCTATCAGTATGCTGGCTAAAGCATCGTCCTAACAATTGACTGTAATATTGAGAGCCATGTTGTGGCTTTTGCCTTCTTCTAGCAATTCTTCATCACTGAATCCTAAGTTGTTGAAGGAAGTGATGTTGGAGACAATGCTGTCGAATTGTCGTATTGTTACATCCTGTTCCACAAAGGCTTGCTCTAAGACTTTCTGTAGAGCTTCTCTGTGAGCTTCGAAACTGAGTAAAAGAGATAACACCAAAATTTTTGAAGGAGTTTGTAATAGCTGATCAACGATGTTGTATTCACTCCTTTGGATGAGCTTCAACATCTCATCATTGTTCTTTGAAAGGTCGGGATCACTGGACTGACCGACTGGTGGATTGGGAACTTCCGTCTGAGGTTCCTTTTCTTTGTTAGGTTCTCCAACTCCTCGGTTGAAGATTCGACCGCTCCGTGTTACTCGACTGATGTCTGAAATATTCACGACGGAGGGTAATGGAATTTCCTTTCCATTTTCAATTGTTGTAGTGCTGTATTTGTAAGGGATAGCCTTAGTTGATTCATACGGTACTGGTCCCGGCAGATAGATGACTACATGAGCCTTTTGATTTTTTTGACCATCGTAAGTAACCTCAATTAGTTTCTGGTTGGGAACTTTTCTATTGTCCAAAGGAATTCTTGATTCGTCCAGCAGATGGATTATGGCACAAACATCTCTGGTCTTCTCTGGATCAGAGATTACAAAAATATCTTTGAATTGATCCGCAAAATAGTCAGGCCTCAAGCTGATGGACCCAGAACCTGGATATGGTTGAATATCTTTACGGTCTAACTGACCCTGAAGGGCTACTCGCACGAGGTAGCATCCTGGGTTATTCTCCAAGCAGACTCTGCAGCGCTCGTAGTTGTGTGGTGGCACCCGGCCACGTCTGCTTTGAATGCAGTGTAACCTTACTAGGTCTACTTCCATAGATCGAACATCCTGACTTTGATGCCTAGTAGGGTTCCCATTAATCATGCTAACTTGTTCTGTGTCTTCGTCTAGATAGATCGGAAGCCACCAGTGGTTTAACAAGTGTTGCAAAGTTCTTTGAACGAGAGCACATCCTCGATCACTCTCACGGCATACTGTACAGTTCTGATACTCATGTGAAGTAAGAAAATCGAGCTGGACCTGCTTAGCGTGTAACTCCACCAAGCTGGTGTTCATCAAACGAATATCGAAGATTTGAATCATGTTGATCTGATAAGGATTTTTATCATGATAGTCCTGGATCCATCCGAGATCCATCTGACACTGGAGGGCCTCTTGTATAAAAGAGCATCCCTAATTATTTACCGAGCATGTCAGACAAGAATTGTAATCGTGCCGCGGCAGATTATGATACTGACTTTGCCTTGAGTGCATTGTGTAATACCCCAAATTTTGACCACTTAGATTTCCCATCATTTTGAAAATCATCATCACAATATGGATGAACCATCATGCTTCATTAGTCTCCCCAAAGATGGGTGAGCATCCACTACAATCAAAATTAGGGTTTCAAGCCCTCTCTGAGTGCTTAGACAAAGGATCAATCAAGAAATGACATGATCTTCAACTTGTCTAATCTCTTAAACATCCACAATGGATCAAAAAGGACTCCCACTTCAAGGATTAAGCACAAGGCTGCTCCCTTCTAGGTGGATCAAGTCTCAAGATCGACAGTGTCACCAAATTAGGGTTTTGGTCGACCAGAGTCTCCAGATGGAAATTTTCATCTGGGCACAAGGAAATGATCCAAAACATGACCTAATATGCTTTATGGAACCTCATGAACCCATGCATCAAGTCAATTTTGCCTCAGGGGATGCATTCATAAAAAATCAGGAATTAGGGTTTCTTGACCTAATTCACCCCTAAGTTGACTTTTGGGACAAACCATGAGCCAAGACCTCAAGAGATGATTTGAGGGTCTCTAATACACCATATTGATCCATTTAGAACAATGGATTGATCCAAGAAGCTTGAGCAACAAGTCTCATTTTCATCTGCACCACAATTAGGGTTTTAAGGGAAAAGTCAACTGTAACTTTGACTTTTGACCAAGACATGCTCCCAAACCCTAATACATGATTGAATATACCCTATGACACCCATGGAACATGTCCATCAAGTTTGATTTAGGTCAAGGACATGATTTCCTGAAGAATTGCACATTTTGGAATTCATCTGATAAAAAGTCAACTGTGCACAAAAGTCAACTTTGACTTTTTGAGATTTTTCACCAAAATGGTTTTTTAACCCTAAAATGATGTTAATGTATGATTTGAATCATCATTCATCAAGAAAAATCAAGAAAAGTGAGATAACTTGTAAAAGGGGGTAACCATAAAACTTAGAAATTTTTCTAAGTTAAAAATAAAGTGGCAAAGGTACCAACTTTGGAGGACCATAACTCCTAAACCACAAGGCCATTTTTTCTCATCCAAAGATGGATTTGTAGCCCTCATTATCACCTACAAAAACTTCAACTACAAGTCATTCTAATTCATTAAGGATTTTGAGTTATGGAGTGATCAAAGTGGCTGAAAAGTGAAAATGTCACTTTTTCCAACACTTAGTGAAATTTTCACTAAGTGAGAATTTGCCTTCACTTTTTGCCAAATGTAGGGGGATTTTTCACTTGGAATCAAAAGAGATCAAAACTAAACTTGTTCAAACAGTTGTTGTATCATGTAAGAGCTTTCCAAAATGGCCAAGAACATTGCCAAATTCAACCTACACCATGAGATACAACATTGCCAAGTTGCCTTGCTGAAATCTGTCAAGGCAAGGCAGAATTTGCATTTTGGCTCGATTTGCCAAAATCAGCCAATTTCAATTGCTCCAATCCACTTGGACACCTCAGAGGATTGAATCTAAAGGGGACAATCACTGAGCCAAGCCTCCAAGGTCCAAGGAATAAGGAATAACACGTTGAACCTAGAGTTGCCAAAATAGGGACAAGACTTCAAATTCGGAATGAGGCATTCAATGGAACCATCAAGGTGGCATGGACTGAGCCATTCTCATCTGAACTCAGTCAAGACTTATCCAAGACCAAGGGGACCAAAGCTCTGTGCCCTAACCTCTAGTCAATGGCTAGAGGAGACTTGGATTTTCATTTGCCAACATTGGCCAAACCTACTTACCAGCTGCCATGCACTATTCCTTGCAAAACAAACTTGCTCTACTATAAATAGAGCTCAATTGTGGTCAGTTTAAGTACACCAAAGCCATCTAACAGATGCTTTCCTCAAAATCTCTTTCTCTTGGCAAAAATGCCTTTCTTAGCAAGGTAGCTATCGGGTTTTGAGTTTGAGAGCAATTCTGCACAAACCAATCACTCACACACCTCACATACATCACATATGAGCTGATCAAACACTTACATAACTTCTAAAACATCAATTTCATGAAATCACCAGCTGGTTGCTCAAATTTTCAAACAAGGTGCAGCTGAGGTACACAAAATGATCCAGCCAATTTCAATCAAGTCAAACCATCCAAACACAATCCATAGGGTGTAGGGAAGCCGTTCAGATCATCACAACTCATCTGTAACACCTCCAAATCAAAAATCACTCTGAAATTGCTGTCACGGCTTGGAGGTAAGCACATACTTGGCCATCTCTCAATCTATGCTTATTTCCTCGCACAATAATTTGGCCATATGTTCATAATCATGCATGGAATATTTTCCCTCAATTAATTGCATTGTTTGAATCGTGTATCAAAAATCCTAGCCTTCATGCAGAAATTAGGGTTCTTGAGGTTTCTTCGTGATTTCTTGTACATAGACATAGACATGATCGTGAGGTTGAGACGAGCATAATGATATGTGGATTGCATGATATGATTACGTATTCATGGAGATTGGATAGAAAACGCAAATCTGAGAAACCAAGAACACGCGCGTGTTCTTCAGCTTGTTCTTGGCGCCTTTTTTTTCAAAGTCAAATATTTGAATTTTGTGATTTTGTTTAATTGATTCAAAAATTAATTTCTCTCTGAGTTTTAATGATTTTGAGTTGATTCTTTTTTTAATAATTCACAAAAATGTTAAAATATTTTATTTTATCAAAAAATCCCAAAAATATTATTTATTTCATATAATTGATATTTTTGTAAAGAATTAATATTTTGATTGTTTTTGGCATTTTAAATATTTTTTCTACATTGATTTTGCAACTTTTAATGCTTTCTAATTATTTTGTAGGTCAATACTTAATTTTTGAAGCATTAATCCAAGATCACAATTTGTTTTCCATGTGTTAAACAATTTTTGATCATTTTAATTGAATTTTTATTCAATTAAATACATTTTGAAAACAAATTAGGGTTTTGGATTAATTCAACCCTCATAAATCATTTTCAAAACACTCTAGGCCTCTATTAGAGTGTAAGACCCAATCCTTTTTTTTGACCAAATCATCTTTGGGCCTCACTTATTGTATAAGTCCCGATACCGTCAAAAAACAAACGGCGCGATCGTTGCATTTTCAAAAATCATCTGGGCCTACCCTCGAGTAGTAAGACCCATTTATTTTTCTTCAAAACCCTCTTTGGGCCTCTTGAGAGAGTGTAAGACCCATCCCCCCTTGTACAAAAACTTTTTGGGCCTCACTCATTGTATAAGTCCCTCTGTACAAGTAAACGGCGCGATCGTTGCCCGTTTAAAAAATAAAAACCATCTGGGCCTATCCTCGAGTAGTAAGACCCATTTCTTTTTATTCAAAACACTTTGGGCCTCTAATAGAGTGTAAGACCCAATCCCCTTTTAACCAAAACATTTTGGGCCTCACTTATTGTATAGGTCCCTCTGCGTTAAAAGAAAACCTCGGCGCGATCGCCATTTTTAAACGAAAAAATCATCTGGGCCTACCCTCGTGTTATAAGCCCCACTCTTTTTCTTTAAACCTTTTTTGGGCCTCTTGAGAGTGTGTAAGACCCACCCCTTTGTACAGAAAACCTTTTTGGGCCCCAGTCACTTGTATAAGTCCCTCTGTACAAAGTCAAACAGTGCGCTCACTGATAAAACCCTGGGCCTCTCCTTGAGCTGTAAGCCCCAAATCTTTCTTTTTCAAAGCACTTTCTCCTTTGATTTTGAATATACTGTTGTTTTTAGTCTTTCTTTGTTGAACAACTAACCAAACAGCATGGAAGCACTACAACCGAGTAAGTGGTTATCACTTTCATTTACTGCTTTCATATTATAAACTGTATTGTGGGGCTGCTCACTGTAAGTCTCCTTTCATAAACTCATATCTACTGTGTAATAATAGTATAGATATTTCGAGTTTCCCCGGCAACTACGTCTAGAACTAGGTGACGCCGTTTCATTTATTCGTAGAAATAGACGCCTAGATCCCCAATTGGAGCACCAGATACAGTCTTCTCTTCGTCTGTCCTCCTTAGGAATCGTCAAGAAGCTCTACTCCCCAAGATGAATGTATTCTCCGTTAATGGCATCTTTGAGTTTCTTCCCAATTCTCGAACTTTCCTGACGTGATCTATTCCTTGTGGATAGCTTGCCTTGAATGTCTCGGGGTTTGGGTACCCACTACGGTCATAATCTTGGACCTTAACTAAGGAACCCTCTTTAAAAGCTAAAAGTCGCTGGATAGTAAACCTCGCACGTTTACCAGTGGTTTTCATCTTTAAAAGAGTTATCTCTCCTAATGGAAAGGAGATGATAGACCCACGGGCTTCTTAAAAGCATCGGCCTCCTCTTGGGCATTATTCAAGGACACTACGGCTTCTTAGAAGTATTCACAGCCTCCTCTTAGGCTTCGTATAATGATCTCTTCCTCCGGGAATGATAGCCTCCTCTTGGGCTTCGTACAAGGACCCGTCGGCTTCTTAAAAGATTCCAGCCTCCTCTTGGGCTTCGTACAAATTGTCCCGACGACCTCCTAGAGGTATAGGAACAGAACCTAGTCATCCTCATAGAACAGTCCTTTCATAGAGTCTACTACTGCTTCTCGAAGCATAGTACAAAAGATAAAACTCTAGACTTGGACAGTCTAACTTCCTTGAGTCTCAAAGACATTCTCAAGCACCCTTCGTTAAATAGGAAGGAAACCCGCAGACTCGGATAGTCTCGATACCCTTTAGATTTCCCGTTTCCTCAAAGAGAAGGAAATATCCCTGATCCTCAAATTAAATCCCTGTGTACAATGTTACTCATATAAGAACTGATTTTCTCTTTTAAATCAGTATATTGGATCTGTCACTCAACTGAAACAGTTACAATAGCCTCCATCTCGGGCTTCGTACGAGATACCAAAATTCTCCCCAGTGGAGTCAAAACAACCTTTTCGCCTCTCTCTCGGGCTTTGTACGAGATACAAAAACACTCTCTTACTGAGTATAAAAGATTCTCCAACTGAGTCAACTCTTTGCTAGCCTCCTCTTAGGCTTTGTATAACGATATGCCCCACTGGGTCAAAAACTTTTAGCCTCTCTCTCGGGCTTTGTACGAGACACAAAATAGCCTCCTCTTAGGCTTTGTATAATGATTTTCCCAGCGGAAATTAGCCTCCTCTTAGGCTTTGTATAAGAAAACCACTGGTTGATCCAATCAACCTTTTAACATCAAAGCTGTGCCTCGTTCACAGTACACAAACATCAACAACTCCTTTCCTTTCATCTAATCGTTGTAAGCGGCAAGCCTCTGGATCATCTATATCCATGCCACTATCCCTCTTTTAGCATGAGAAATTCCTAAGGAAAGATGGCATTGCTCTACACTGAGTTAAAGTCTTCTCCTTCAGGTTAAAACCCTTTCTTCGGAAATTATGGCATTGCTCGGATCCGCGTATCCCAGTTAAAGTAATTCTCCTTTTCCCCTCTTTAGAGATAACTAATTCTCTCTAAAGTCAAGGTCCTTTCGCTTCACGTCTTGGGCTTTGAACAAGACACAAATCACCTTTTAGCTTCACGTCTTGGGCTTTGAACAAGACACAAACTACCTTTTGCTTCACGTCTTGGGCTTTGAACAAGACACCAAAAACACCCATTTCCTCCCATAGAATAGGAGGAACTACGAACGCTCTGATTTCCCTGTTTAGGTAAACGGGAATACGTAGGCATAAGATCGAAAGAAAAGATCTTAGCGAGCGCAATCAACAAAAAACCCAAATCCCATATCTCCATCAATTAAAAGCAGTAATTCAAAAGCATCAGTCCCAACGTCCTAATCCTTGTTCCCCGCCAGAAACCTTCTGCCCAGATCGAAAGAAAGAAACCTGTATTGGCGAAATACGAATAACCAGTACAAAGGCCCCCCCACATTGATAGCATCCGTAACCTAACAGACCGCTGTTTAAACTCAGTATGCAAAGCAGGGTTAATTGGAGACATCTTTTTCCCTTCCTTAGTCAGCTCACAATAGGATAAAAAATGAATAGACCTGTAGTCAAAGCTCAAACCGCAGAGAGCGACCAGCGCTTAAGAACCGCATCCAAAATCGCTCGCTACAGACTAGTGGCGCCCACCGTGGGGCCTATCTTTCTTTCTGTTTCTGTTTTCCTTGAAAATGGCGACTCTGCTGGGGAGTCATTGCCAAGATTTTTCTGCCTTAGGGCATCATCCCCGTTTTCTACGGAAAATGGGAACTCTACCGAAGAGAAAGATTGACCTATGCTGGTCCATCTCTTAGGCAGGGAACCACAGATTGGGGCTTCCGCCGGGGAACCCATTTCTGCCAGGAACTTAAGAATCGTAGCTTTATAAGTCTAGGATGATTAGGACAAATATATATACTGCTTTTCCTAATTGATATACATGTTTAGTTTTCTGCTACTGGGAATGCGTGTGATGCCGCATGTGGTGAGAATGAGTATACACCTAGAAAAGCCAAACCCTTTCGTAGTGCGGAAGCTATCGGAAATAGCTGTTACGTGATACTACCCTCATTTGAGGCTGGTGATCTATTCTCGGTGAATAGCACTTACTCTAAGATTGCACACAACTCGCTGGCGATCCGCTTGTTGTTTTGCTTTCTTGGGAGGAGCTGATGATAATGAGTACAGGTACAAAAATCACCCTAGTATAAACCTTTGGGGATGGGTAGAGCCTTGACTTCATGACAACGACCCTTTGACCCCATGTTTTTTCTATGTTTTTGTGTGCTGCATTCATGCATTCATTTAATAAAACATTAAAACATTCAAAAAATTTTCTCTTCTAGTCTCTCTATTTTTCAAATTAAACTAAGACTGTGATTGCAAATATCAGAGAAAAAGATTGCATTAATGGATTTCGGTAGAAGGAGAACTCACCAGTATACCTTCAAGGTTCCAAAACTAGGGGATTTGAGAAAGTTAGCGAGGATGATCGTTAACCCAGAGGCTTTCAGAGCCAAGCACGGTGGTTTGCTACCACTGTTAAGAGTCCATGTGATTAAGGGGATCATGGACGCGCTCATTCAGTTCTACGATCCAGTTTATCATTGTTTCACATTCCCGGATTACCAGCTATCACCAACGCTGGAGGAGTATTCTCATCTGACTGATTTACATATCACTGATCGAGCTCCGTTTTCTGGACTGGAAGAAATTCCAAAGAATCAGACTATTGCAAGAGCAATTCATTTGGACGAGTCTGAGGTCAGGACTCACATGACCACTAAGGGTGGCATCCAAGGTTTGCCAGCCCAGTTCTTGACAAAGAAAGCTCTGTACTTCGCTAGTATAGGGAACGAGACTGCTTTTGAAAGCATCTTTGTCTTGCTCACCTACGAATTATTTTTGTTTCCCAACATCAATAACTTCGTCGATATCAACGCTATTAAGGTTTTTCTCATTGGAAACCCTGTGCCGACTTTGCTCGCAGATGCGTATCATTCTGTACACTTGGGAAATTTTTACAGCGGAGGGGAGATCACATGCTGTGTACCTTTGCTCTACAAATGGTTTATCTCTCACTTGCCCAAGTCTACTGTTTTTTGGGATTGCAAGAGTGTCTTACGTTGGTCGCAGAAGATCATGTCTCTCACCAATTCCGATATAGATTGGTGTAATAGGATTTATGAGGGAATCAGAATCATTGATCGTTGTGGAAACTTCCCCAGCGTACCCCTCATAGGAACTAAAGGAGGAATCAACTATCATCCGATATTGATTCTTCGTCAATTTGGATACCCGATGAGACACATCCCACTGGGTGTTCATCTGGAAGGTCTTTTCTTCAAAGAAGGAGAAAGTGACAGAGCACTAAAGATGGAAATAGTGCAAGCTTGGAAACATGTTCATAAGAAAGGACGAGAGTCTCTGGGAAAACCGAACTGTGTCTCGGTGGAGCCTTATCTCCATTGGGTATAAACTAGAGCTCTCAAGCTAAAGATGCCTTATCCTCATTATAGAATTCTTCCACCGAGGGAAATTGTCATGTACTTCATGACGGAAACTGAAAGGTTTCAGGTTACTCTCAACAAGGTTCAAAAGGAAAGAAGGTCTTGGAAGAACAAGTACCGCACCCTCGACGAAGAGTGTATCCAAATACAGCAACTACTAAAAGAGAAAGATGCTCTGATTGAAATTTTAGAGCAGCATGCTGTAGAGAATCAAGATGACCAAAGGAATTTGCTCGCTCCTTTCACCTGGCAAAGGAATGACAACCCGACAACGGCCCAAGCGCCCCGGTCAAAGAAGAGGACTCGGGACCCATTAGTTTAGGTTTCTGTTTCTGCACTTTGAATTCAATAAAAAGGGGTTTCCCCACTGTTTGATATTTGTAATCTAATTGTCGAAGTTTATTTTAATTAAACCTAAAAACAATTAATATAATCATTGCATTCATCATTCTCACATCGCGTATTCTCCTTACCTACGAATCTCACGTTTGTGTCTCGATTCTAGAGTCAAACTGTCTCATTCGTATAATACTCGGGCCAATCGTCAAAAAAAGATGGATGATCTTGAGGAAGAAAACAGAGAGTTGAAAGAAGAGATCGACACTCTGAGAGAGGATATGAGAAAGCTTCATAACGACATGCAAGCCATGGCAGAAGCTCAGCTACAAAGAACTGTGATCTCAGAGATCACCTCAACGCCCATCATAGAAAAGTATGATCCTAGGTATCAGATGCCGAAAGATCGTCCTTGGGGCATGCCTGTTAACTATATCCCGGAAGGATATGTTCCGCCGATCACTGAAGATCAGGGAATCGCAACAGAAGCCGCTGGGCCTGAAGGTTACAAACTTCGGGAAAGCGAAGATGCCAGGGGCATACTCAAGACTCCTGAAGGTTACAAACTTCGGGAGGCGCCAAGACTTACTGCCGTAGTCACGGTACCACCCCCTGTGGTGTACACTGTCCCGGAAGGACAGATTCCATAGACACCTTCTGGTAAGAAGAAAACTATGTTTGACAGAATGGAGGAATTCCAGGAGCAGTTCTTGGAAATGCAGAAAGAGCTGCAAGCCATTCGTGGTCAGGATCTATTTGGAAAGGACGCCGCAGACCTCTGCTTGGTCCCAAATGTAAAAGTCCCGCACAAGTCCCAAGTGCCCGACTTTGAAAAATACAAGGGTAACTCTTGCCCTCAGAGCCATCTGGTGATGTACGCTCGGCGGATGTCAGCTCAGACGGAGAATCAGGACCTGCTGATTCACTACTTCCAGGATAGTTTAACCGGTGCCGCACTCAAATGGTACATGGGTTTAAACCGTACTACGATCAGTACATTCAGAGATCTTGGTACTGCCTTCGTCCAACAATACAAGTACAATTTGGACATGGCACCCGACAAAGATCAACTCAGATCAATGTCGCAAAATGACAAGGAAACCTTTAAGGAGTATGCTCAAAGGTGGCGTGAAATTGCCGCTCAAATTTGTCCACCTCTTGAGGAAAAAGAGATGACAAAGATCTTCTTAAAGACCTTAAGCTCATTTTACTATGACCGAATGATTGCCAGTGCACCCAGTGATTTCACCGAAATGGTCGGCATGGGTGTACGTCTTGAGGAAGCCGTCCGAGAAGGACGTTTGGTAAAAGACACTGGATCAACGAGCGGTACTAAAAAATACGGTAGTGCTCTCCCTAAGAAAAAAGAGCAAGATATTGGGAATATCTCTCTCGGAAAGCAAAGGCGTCGTTATCAGCCGGTAGCAGCTGTAACTCCTGCTATCAGCCCTGCGCCTATTCCTACGTATCAACCTCAGATTGCGCAGAGCCAACCTGACCAACAAAGGACACAACAGCCTCTTCAACAGGCTCGTCCCCCATATAACAACAACCGTACCACACGGCCACCAGGATTTGATCCTATACCTGTAACGTACGCAGAACTGTTTCCGTTACTGCTAGCCAAGGGGCACATCCAGACTAAGTCTCCCCTTTCAGTTCCGGAAAATCCGCCTTTTTGGTTTAAAGCGGATCAAACATGCCCTTATCATCAAGGAGGTTCAGGGCATAACATTGAGACTTGCCTCAATTTCAAATCCGACGTACAAAAACTTGTTAGGAGCGGGCTCTTATCTTTCAAAGATACGAATCCTAATGTTCTTACGAACCCGCTGCCTCAACATGAGAAAGCTGCAGTTAATCTGATTGAGAAAGAGACTAACAATGTCTATCAAATTCACGATGTACTCTTATTGGGGACCAATCTGGTCAGGATGCATTGTAGACAGAGTGGATATGGCCATGTGCCACCTCATAATTATCACCAGTGTGATATCTGCTCTAAAGATAACCAAGGATGTTCTGTACTGCAATCAGCTCTACAGGAACAAATGGATCTTGGATGGATCCAAGAGCACCGAGTTCGTGGAGTTAACATGGTTTACACGAATTCCAACGTCATTCAAAACCATGACATCCGTATGATGAATGTCAACTTGGTGGCGATGCACTCAAGGCAAAGCCAGTATCATAATCTGCCGCGGCACGATTACAGTTCATGTCTGATTTGCTCGGTAAACAAACAGGGATGCTCTTTCATACAAGAGGCCCTCCAGCGTCAGATGGATCTTGGATGGATCCAAGACTACCATGATAGGAACTCCTATCAAATCAACATGGTTCAGATCTTTGACATCCGCGTGATGAATACCAATCTGGTAGAGTTACATGCTGAGCAGGTCCGACTCGGATTCTTAATATCACACGATTATCAAAATTGTAAAGCGGGTTGCGAAAACGATCGAGGTTGTACCCTTGTCCAGGAGGCACTTCAGCACTTGTTAAATCACTGGTGGATGCCAATCTATATGGACGAAGATACTCAGCAGATTAGTATCAATAACAGGAATCCTACTCGTCGTCAAAGTCAGGATGTCCGATCAATGGAAGGTAACCTAGTGAGGCTACATTGTATTCAAAGTGGGCGTGGCCAGGTGCCACCACACAACTATGACAGTTGTAGCGTCTGTTCGGAAAGTAACCAAGGGTGTTACCTTGTGAGAGCAGCTCTTCAGGGTCAGATCGATCATGGAGAAATTCATCCATATCCAGGTTCAGGACCCATCATTTGGTCGCCGAACTACCTTGCCGAGCAGGTTGAGGATGTTGTCACGATCTCTGGTCATCACAGGACCAGGGATGTTTTTGCCATCATCCCTCTACTTGACGAATCTAGAGTTCCCAACCGGGAACGGATCAAGGTTACTTATGACGGTCAGAAAAATCATAAGGTTCCCATAGTCATCTATCTACCGGGGCCACTACCGTATGAATCAGCTAAGGCAATCCCTTACAAATACGGTGCCACAATAATCGAGAATGGAAAGGAAATTCCATTACCCTCCGTCGTGAATATTGCAGACGTCAGTCGTGTAACACGGAGTGGTCGAATCTTCAACCGAGGGGTTGGAGAATCCAACAAAGAAAAGGGACTTCAGGCAGAAATTCCCGATCCGCCAGTCGGTCAATCTAGTAATCCAGACTTTTCAAAAGACAAAGATGAGATGCTAAAGCTCATCCAAAGGAGTGAATATAACATTGTCGATCAACTGTTACAGACTCCTTCAAAGATCTCAGTATTATCACTGTTACTCAGTTCAGAAGCACACAGAGAGGCTCTACAGAAAGTCTTGGAGCAAGCCTTTGTGGAACAGGATGTAACAATCAGACAATTCGATAACATTGTCTCTAACATCACTTCCTGCAATAATTTGGGATTTAGTGATGAGGAATTACCTGAAGAGGGTCGTCGTCATAACATGGCGCTCAACATTACAGTTAACTGCCAGGGCGATGCTTTAGCCAATGTACTGGTAGACACAGGGTCAGCCCTGAATGTTATGCCGTAGTACACTTTGATGCAATTATCATTCAAGGGCCCTCCGATGAGAGTCAGTGAGGTCGTCGTCAAAGCATTCAACGGATCCAGAAAAACAGTTATCGGCGAAGTTGATCTTCCCATAACTATTGGTCCTCACACTTTCCAAATCACTTTCCAGGTCATGGACATCCGGGCAACATACAGTTGTTTATTAGGAAGACCTTGGATACATCAGGCTGGAGCGGTTACTTCAACCCTCCACCAAAAGCTAAAGTTCGTCAAGAACGATCAACTTGTCACGGTTTGTGGGGAACAAGCCTTGCTTGTGAGTAACCTATCATCATCTGCTTGTGTAGAACCCGAGGAGGTTATTGGAACGCAGTTCCAAGCACTATCGGTGAGCAAGGACAATTAATCCGGAGGAGGAACCTCGATTTCCTCATACAAAGATGCTATCAAAGCGGTCGAGAGTACCGATACAAAAGGATGGGGACAACTTGTCGTTCCTACTGACAATAAAATAAAGAAGGGTCTTGGTTTTTCTGCGACCTGTACTCAGACAGCCGCCAACGATGAAAGTCTTCATCCCCTTCAAAACTTCTTCCACAGTGGAGGTTTTCTTCACCCAGTGTCTCAGACAGTTCATGCTATCAATGAGGAAGATCCCTCTGACACAGATGAAGAATGGAAGTCCTACCTTAACAAGGACGGCTATATGTCTCAGGAAGAGGTGCCTATGCCTTTTTGCTTTCCTACAGAAAGTCCGAGATTTATACCAAGATCAGATGTCAAAATGATCTACGGAGATTGTGATCCGGAAAGATGCCGTGCTCCGCCAAATTCATTAGAGGAAGACACTATGATGAAAGAGAACTTTGATCACAATTACTATGGCCCAATGGATGGTCTGCCAATGTGGCAGCCTTACCCAGGAAACTTGGGGCAAGAAAGTCAGCCAAGTAATGAAAATCAGCTGACCATCATTAAACAGAATACCTGTGTCTCCACCATGTCATGGGATCAACACTCATGTCATTCGGAAACTACTCAACATGAAGATGAATTCGCAACGTTTGCAGGACTAGAATTCATCAACTATGCTTTTCCTGAGGTCAACGTCATCGAGAGGGATGACTTCTCCAGTTCCAAAGAAGTTTGGGACACTCTGGGACAACCAAGTGGAAAATACGACTTTATGGTCAAGTACACTGCTCCCGAAAGCTCTCGTATCAGGCTCGAAGATATCCAGTCAACTGGATGGGGAGATACAGCTGAGAGCACCAATGCTATGCAAAATGCAACAGAGGAATCCTCCTACGACAATTCTGCTTGGGAGACAGATTCCAATGATCCTACTCCACCAGAAATCAGCGTCATTTCTGAAGACAAATCAAGGAAGGTGCCAGACTTTGTGATTCACCGAGGAGTTCGCCGCCAATGGGTTGCCGTCGAGGTTCCGAAGGTCGTTCACCAGTCAAAGTAATTGCCATCTTTAAACCTTTCACCCTACCCAGGTGAAACGGATATTTTGATAGGGCTCATTTTCTGTAAATTTCCCTCTTCGCTTTGCCCAAAGCGACAGAGTTTTGTTTTATAGGGCTGTAGTTTCAAGAGTCGACTTGTTCATTAATAAAATAACGTCATTCTGTTATTTCCGCATTAATTGCTGTTTTCTCTTTTTGCTTTTTCAGAAAATGGTAATCCTAAAAAACATTCAATAATAAAAACAAGCAGTAAAATCAAAACACTGCACACACTTGCGTTTTCTCTATCTCTTCTAAACACGAATTATCACGTCATGCAGATTGCTTATTTTATACCCAGTTGAAACATACGATCCGATGCCTTCTCCCAACTTTGAGTTCCCGGTATTCGAGGCTGAAGAAGAAAATGACAACGAAATTCCAGAAGAGATCTCCCGACTACTCAGACAAGAGGAAAGGTCCATTGAACCTCACAAAGAACCATTGGAAACGGTAAACTTGGGTTCAGAAAAAGAGAGAAAAGAAATCAGGATCGGAGCACTGCTCAGTCCAACTGTCAAAGAAAGTTTGATAAAGCTTCTCAAAGAATTCCCCGATGTATTCGCTTGGTCCTATCAGGATATGCCAGGGTTGGATACCAGCATCGTGGAACATCACTTACCGCTAAGATCGGAATGTCCGCCAGTAAAACAAAGGTTGAGATGGACTCACCCGGACATGGCCATCAAAATCAAGGAGGAGGTACAGAAACAAATTGACGCAGGTTTCCTCGCTACATCTGAATATCCTCAATGGTTAGCCAACATCGTACCCGTTCCAAAAAAGGATGGAAAGGTCAGAATGTGTGTTGATTACAGAGATCTAAACAAGGCAAGTCCAAAGTACGACTGTCCTTTACCACACATTGACATGCTGGTTGACAGCACAGTAAGGTTTAAAGTATTCTCCTTCATGGATGGATTCTCGGGCTATAACCAGATCAAAATGGCGCCGAAAGACATGGAGAAAACTTCGTTCATTACCCCATGGGGTACCTTTTGTTACAAGGTAATGCCGTTCGGTTTGAAGAATGTCGGGGCAACCTATCAAAGGGCCATGACTACTCTGTTTCATGACATGATACACAAAGAAATCGAGGTATATGTCGATGATTTGATTGCAAAATCAAGAACAGAGGATGAGCACGTTGAGCATCTGTCAAAATTGTTCGAACGTCTAAGAAAATTCAAGCTCCGCTTGAATCCTAACAAGTGCACCTTCGGTGTCCGTTCAGGGAAACTACTAGGGTTCATCGTCAGCCAGAAAGGGATTGAGGTTGATCCTGACAAGGTCAAGGCCATTCAAGAAATGCCTTCTTCGAAAACTGAAAAACAAGTCAGAGGATTCCTGGGACGTTTGAACTACATCTCCAGATTCATATTCCTTATGACCGCGACATGTGCGCCGATTTTCAAGTTACTAAAAAAGAACCAGGATTGCGTTTGGTCAGAAGATTGCCAAACCGCCTTCGACAGTATCAAGGAATATCTGTTGAATCCTCCGATTCTATCACCTCCAGTGGAAGAAAGACCACTAATCATTTACCTCACAGTCCTAGAGGACTCAATGGGATGTGTACTTGGCCAACAAGACGAAACTAAAAGGAAAGAGTCTGCCATTTACTATCTAAGCAAGAAATTCACCGACTGCGAGACTCGGTACACAATGCTTGAGAAAACTTGTTGCGCTTTGGCTTGGGCAGCCAAACGTCTTCGCCAGTACATGATTCGTCATACTACTTGGTTGGTCTCCGAAATGGATCCAATCAAGTACGTTTTTGAAAAACCTGCTCTCACGGGAAGGATTGCCCGTTGGCAGATGTTACTATAAGAATATGACATAGAGTACCATGCTCAGAAAGCCGTTAAGGGAAGTATTTTAGCCGATCATTTGGCTCATCAACCAATTGACGATCAAGAATCAATCGGGTTTGACTTCCCAGACGAAGATGTCATGTATCTAAAAATGAAAGATTGCGATGAACCGCTACCCAGTGAAGGCCCAGAACCAGGTTCCCAGTGGGGACTTATCTTTGACGGAGCAGTTAATCATTATGGAAACGGAATTGGGGCAATCATTGTTACCCCTCAGGGTTCCCACATTCCTTTCACTTCCAGACTTACGTTCAAATGTACGAACAACGAGGCCGAATACGAAGCATGTATCATGGGTCTCGAAGAAGCGATTGATTTAAGGATAAAAAGCTTGGACGTATACGGCGACTTAGCCCTGGTTATTAACCAGATAAAAGGAGATTGGAACACATACCAATCAGGATTGATTCCTTACAAAGACTATGCAAGAAGGTTGTTACCCTTCTTCAACAGAGTCGACTTTCATCACATCCCTCGTGATGAGAATCACATGGCTGATGCATTAGCCACTCTCTCTTCCATGATTAGTGTAGGTCGATGGAATGACATACCTAAGATCGACATCATGCGCCTTGAACGACCCGCTTACATCTTCGCGATTGAAGCAGTCATAGACGACAGACCTTGGTATCATGATATCAAATGCTTCCTTCAGAAACAAGAGTACCCATCTGGGGCACTCAGAAAAGACAGGAAAACCCTCAGAAGATTGGCCGGAAACTTCTTCCTGAGCGGTGACACTTTTTACAAGAGAAATTTTGACATGGTCTTGCTCCGATGTGTCGACAGACCTGAAGCAGACATGCTCATGAAAGAAATTCATGAAGGATCCTTTGGCACTCAAGCCAACGGACACACAATGGCGAGAAAAATTCTCAGGGCCGGGTACTATTGGTTGACCATGGAATCCGACTGCTACAAGTACATGAGGAGGTGTCACAAGTGTCAGATATACTCCGACAAAATTCATGTACCGCCATCACATCTCAAAGTTCTTTCTTCCCCGTGGCCTTTTTCCATATGGGGAGTCGACATGATTGGTATGATTGAGCCCAAGGCTTCAAACGGACATCGGTTCATCCTTGTAGCCATTGATTATTTCACCAAGTGGGTCGAAGCAGCGTCATGCTAATGTAACCCGAAAAGTGGTGGTCCGATTTATCAAAAATAATATCATCTGCCGTTATGGTGTTCCAAGCGAGATCATTACTGATAATGGATCTAACTTGAATAGTAAGATGATGAAAGAGTTGTGTGCAGAGTTCAAGATCGAACACCATAACTCATCTCCCTACCGACCCAAGATGAACGGAGCGGTAGAAGCGGCTAACAAGAACATCAAGAAGATCGTTCAAAAGATGGTTGTAACCTATAAAGATTGGCACGAGTTGCTACCCTTTGCTCTTCATGGTTATCGCACATCTGTCCACACTTCAACAGGGGCTACCCCTTTCTCTCTAGTATATGGCATGGAGGCAGTGCTTCCCATAGAAGTAGAGATCCCGTCAATCAGGGTATTGATGGAAGCTAAGCTCACCGAAGCTGAATGGTGTCAAAGTCGACACGACGACCTGAACCTGATCGAAGAAAAGAGAATCACGGCACTATGCCACGGTCAGTTGTATCAACAGAGAATGAAGAGGGCGTTCGACAAAAAGGTCCGACCTCGTGTCTTCAGGAAAGGAGACCTCGTGCTCAAGAAGATACAATCATTTCTCACTGACTCTCGGGGAAAATGGACCCCAAATTATGATGGCCCCTATGTGGTCACGAAAGCTTTCTCAGGCGGCGCCTTGAGACTTGTAACCATGGACGGAGAGGAATTTGCCTACCCCACGAATGTTGATGTAGTCAAGAAATACTTCGCCTAAACTAAAAAAAAAAAAACGTCTCGGTGGATTGAAAACCCGAAAGGGCGGTCCAGGCAAAAGTTAGAGACATGAAAAAAAATCATCCCGATGGATTGGAAATCTCATAGTACAATCCAGGCAAAAATTAGGGATAATGGCAAGTAACTATGTTCAACCGAGGCAAGTCCCTCAGCAGTAGTTACATCATCTATCGGAGGAAATCTCCAGTCAAAGGTCATCTTCGACAGAAGCTCAGGATGCCCCGAATTCAAAGTTGGTAGAAGGACAATGGTCGTTATGTTTCAACGTAGCCCTTTTCCCTGTAAATTACCGTTTTCTAACTTTGTATATACTCTTTGGAATCACGCGTTTGGCTGATCTCCATCTTATCAATAAAATTTGAGCCCTTGTGCTTTTGTTTGTAACTCTTGCTTGTTTTAGCTTTACAGAACGACGTTGTTTAAACTTAATCAGCGATTCTTGAAATAAAACAAAAATGAATTTACTTGTTAAAACTTTTTCTGCTTTTAAAATAAAGATGGCAATTTCTTTTGACTGTTGAACATCGATCGCTTCTCCTGAAGTAAGCGAACTTCAAAGTGCAGAATCAAAGTACTCCTTCTAAGCCAGTATGCCTAAATGACGGGATCAACTATGTCAGAGACCTTGTTTCGTCTGACACCCTCGGCCGAGTTCTCATCTCTTAAGCCCGATCAACATAGCTCCCAACGGGGCTATCTCTCCTAAGCAAGGTGGAATTGCTATTTTGAATCAACGGTACTTCTTCGCCCCGCGATGGCCGAGTATCCAATTGTGTTCATCTCTTAGTCTGTATGTCGTGTCTGTTTTGTCAGCATATACATACATACATCATGCATTTTTTATTTGCATTTACATTTCATATTGCATCACTATCACTTGAGTCGGTCTTGTCCCCTAGTGATAAACAGTTTTCTCAATCGAGTTTGTCAGTTCTTTCCTCGTCAGGAAGTGTTGCGTCTGCACAATCTCGCCACCAGTGTATCTTTAGATCAGAGTCGGCACTTGGCCACTTTGATAACTTGAACCTCTGAAAAGCCAGAGAAAACTCTCAATAAACATCACTCTTCGCCATTGAAGATGATATCCTTGCTTTCCCGGATTAAGGAAAATCCACAGAGAAAGCCTCGTGATCAGAGATTCGGCAGCATGCCAGTTTTGCTCCGAAAGGACCGCTGATGAAAAGGTCATCGGCCCCACAAAATTGGACCCCATCATATGGCGTATCTCTGGGAAGATCCCGAGAAAAGTATGATGAAAGATCCCAAATGAAAACAGTCTCTCAAGAGAATCGTTTTACCCAGTAGAAACAAATGGCGTCTCCAACAGAGAAGTTTGTACAACTCTACAATTAAGACGACTGGGTTCCCCAGCAAGTCTGACATCAAAACTTTTTCCACTCAAATGGCATCTCCCCAGGAAAATTTGGCGAGAAGTTTGAGGAAAACCGCTATGAATAACGTCCCTTGTCAAGAAAGTTTATTGACAAAAGAAACTAAGACCAGTTCTTGGTAGGAAACCAGGATCGAGGGGAAGTTTAAATCAGAAACTAAGACCAGTTCTTGGTAGGAAACCAGGATCGAGGGGAAGTTTACCTTTTCTAAGCATCATCGCTTAGCTAAAGAAGATGAATGCGTAAGCTACCATTCATAACCACCATCAAAATTTCGGATATTCCGATATTTAATCCTCTTGCACCCCGAATGCCCGAATCCCTTCGTCATTCACACCTTCGGGTCCAAGAAGATTAAATAGGGGCATCTGTAATACCCCAAATTTTGACCACTTAGATTTCCCATCATTGTGAAAATCATCATCACAATATGGATGAACCATCATGCTTCATTAGTCTCCCCAAAGATGGGTGAGCATCCACTATAATCAAAATTAGGGTTTCAAGCCCTCTCTGAGTGCTTAGACAAAGGATCAATCAAGAAATGACATGATCATCAACTTGTCTAATCTCTTAAACATCCACAATGGATCAAAAAGGACTCCCACTTTAAGGATTAAGCACAAGGCTGCTCCCTTATAGGTGGATCAAGTCTCAAGATCGACAGTGTCACAAAATTAGGGTTTTGGTCGACCAGAGTCTCCAGATGGAAATTTTCATCTGGGCACAAGGCAATGATCCAAAACATGACCTAATATGCTACATGGAACCTCATGAACCCATGCATCAAGTCAATTTTGCCTCAGGGGATGCATTCATCAAAAATCAGGAATTAGGGTTTCTTGACCTAATTCACCCCTAAGTTGACTTTTGGGACAAACCATGAGCCAAGACCTCAAGAGATGATTTGAGGGTCTCTAATACACCATATTGATCCATTTGGAACAATGGATTGATTCAAGAAGCTTGAGCAACAAGTCTCATTTTCATCTGCACCACAATTAGGGTTTTAAGGGAAAAGTCAACTGTAACTTTGGCTTTTGACCAAGACATGCTCCCAAACCCTAATACATGATTGAATATACCCTATGACACCCATGGAACATGTCCATCAAGTTTGATTTAGGTCATGGACATGATTTCCGGAAGAATTGCACAGTTTGGAATTCATCTGATAAAAAGTCAACTGTGCACAAAAGTCAACTTTGACTTTTTACGATTTTTCACCAAAATGGTTTTTTAACCCAAAAATGATGTTAATGTATGATTTGAATCATCATTCATCAAGAAAAATCAAGAAAAGTGAGATAACTTGTAAAAGGGGTAACCATAAAACTTAGAAATTTTTCTAAGTTAAAAATAAAGTGGCAAAGGTACCAACTTTGGAGGACCATAACTCCTAAACCACAAGGCCATTTTTTCTCATACAAAGATGGATTTGTAGCCCTCATTATCACCTACAAAAACTTCAACTACAAGTCATTCCAATTCATTAAGGATTTTGAGTTATGGAGTGATCAAAGTGGCTGAAAAGTGAAAATGTCACTTTTTCCAACACTTAGTGAAATTTTCACTAAGTCAGAATTTGCCTTCACTTTTTACCAAATGTAGGGGGATTTTTCACTTGGAATCAAAAGAGATCAAAACTAAACTTGTTCAAACAGTTGTTGTATCATGTAAGAGCTTTCCAAAATGGCCAAGAACATTGCCAAATTCAACGTACACCATGAGATACAACATTGCCAAGTTGCCTTGCTGAAATCTGTCAAGGCAAGGCAGAATTTACATTTTGGCTCGATTTGCCAAAATCAGCCAATTTCAATTGCTCCAATCCACTTGGACACCTCAGAGGATTGAATCTAAAGGGGACAATCACTGAGCCAAGCCTCCAATGTCCAAGGAACAAGGAATAGCATGTTGAACCTAGAGTTGCCAAAATAGGGACAAGACTTCAAATTTGGAATGAGGCATTCAATGGAACCATCAAGGTGGCATGTACTGAGCCATTCTCATCTGAAATCAGTCAAGACTTATCCAAGACGAAGGGGACCAAAGCTCTGTGCCCTAACCTCTCGTCAATGGCTAGAGGAGACTTGGATTTTCATTTGCCAACATTGGCCAAACCTACTTACCAGCTGCCATGCACTATTCCTTGCAAAACAAACTTGCTCTACTATAAATAGAGCTCAATTGTGGTCAGTTTAAGTACACCAAAGCCATCTAACAGATGCTTTCCTCAAAATCTCTTTCTCTTGGCAAAAATGCCTTTCTTAGCAAGGTAGCTATCGGGTTTTGAGTTTGAGAGCAATTCTGCACAAACCAATCACTCACACACCTCACATACATCACATATGAGCTGATCAAACACTCACATAACTTCTAAAACATCAATTTCATGAAATCACCAGCTGGTTGCTCAAATTTTCAAACAAGGTGCAGCTGAGGTACCACAAAATGATCCAGCCAATTTCAATCAAGTCAAACCATCCAAACACAATCCATAGGGTGTAGGGAAGCTGTTCAGATCATCACAACTCATTTGTAACACCTCCAAATCAAAAATCACTCTGAACCTGCTGTCACGGCTTGGAGGTAAGCACATACTTGGTCATCTCTCAATCTATGCATATTTCCTCGCACAATAATTTGGCCATATGTTCATAATCATGCATGGAATGTTTTCCCTCAATTAATTGCATTGTTTGAATCGTGTATCAAAAATCCTAGCCTTCATGCAGAAATTAGGGTTCTTGAGGTTTCTTCGTGATTTCTTGTTGTATGTTTAATTTAAATGAAATTAAAGTACATAGACATGATCGTGAGGTTGAGACGAGCATAATGATATGTGGATTGCATGATATGATTACGTATTCATGGAGATTGGATAGAAAACGCAAATCTGAGAAACCAAGAACACGCGCGTGTTCTTCAGCTTGTTCTTGGCGCCTTTTTTTCAAATTCAAATATTTGAATTTTGTGATTTTGTTTAATTGATTCAAAAATTAATTTCTCTCTGAGTTTTAATGATTTTGAGTTGATTCTTTTTTTAATAATTCACAAAAATGTTAAAATATTTTATTTTATCAAAAAATCCCAAAAATATTATTTATTTCATATAATTGATATTTTTGTAAAGAATTAATATTTTGATTGTTTTTGGCATTTTAAATATTTTTTCTACATTGATTTTGCAACTTTTAATGCTTTCTAATTATTTTGTAGGTCAATACTTAATTTTTGAAGCATTAATCCAAGATCACAATTTGTTTTCCATGTGTTAAACAATTTTTGATCATTTTAATTGAATTTTTATTCAATTAAATACAATTTGAAAACAAATTAGGGTTTTGGATTAATTCAACCCTCATAAATCATTTTCAAAACACTCTGGGCCTCTATTAGAGTGTAAGACCCAATCGTTTTTTTTGACCAAATCATCTTTGGGCCTCACTTATTGTATAAGTCCCGATACCGTCAAAAAACAAACGGCGCGATCGTCGCATTTTCAAAAATCATCTGGGCCTACCCTCGAGTAGTAAGACCCATTTATTTTTCTTCAAACCCTCTTTGGGCCTCTTGAGAGAGTGTAAGACCCATCCCCCTTGTACAAAAACTTTTTGGGCCTCACTCATTGTATAAGTCCCTCTGTACAAGTAAACGGCGCGATCGTTGCCCGTTTAAAAAATAAAAACCATCTGGGCCTACCCTCGAGTAGTAAGACCCATTTCTTTTTATTCAAAACACTTTGGGCCTCTAATAGAGTGTAAGACCCAATCCCCTTTTAACCAAAACATTTTGGGCCTCACTTATTGTATAAGTCCCTCTGCGTTAAAAGAAAACCTCGGCGCGATCGCCATTTTTAAACGAAAAAATCATCTGGGCCTACCCTCGTGTTACAAGCCCCACTCTTTTTCTTTAAACCTTTTTTGGGCCTCTTGAGAGAGTATAAGACCCACCCCTTTGTACAGAAAACCTTTTTGGGCCCCAGTCACTTGTATAAGTCCCTTTGTACAAAGTCAAACAGTGCGCTCACTGATAAAACCCTGGGCCTCTCCTTGAGCTGTAAGCCCCAAATCTTTCTTTTTCAAAGCACTTTCTCCTTTGATTTTGAATATACTGTTGTTTTTAGTCTTTCTTTGTTGAACAACTAACCAAACAGCATGGAAGCACTACAACCGAGTAAGTGGTTATCGCTTTCATTTACTGCTTTCATATTATAAACTGTATTGTGGGGCTGCTCACTGTAAGTCTCCTGTCATAAACTCATATCTACTGTGTAATAATAGTATAGATATTTCGAGTTTCCCCGGCAACTACGTCTAGAACTAGGTGACGCCGTTTCATTTATTCGTAGAAATAGACGCCTAGATCCCCAATAGGAGCACAAGATACAGTCTTCTCTTCGGCTGTCCTCCTTAGGAATCGTCAAGAAGCTCTACTCCCCAAGATTAATGTATTCTCCGTGAATGGCATCTTTGAGTTTCTTCCCAATTCTCGAACTTTCCTGACTTGATCTATTCCTTGTGGATAGCTTGCCTTGAATGTCTCGGGGTTTGGGTACCCACTACGGTCATAATCTTGGACCTTAACTAAGAACCCTCTTTAAAAGCTAAAAGTCGCTGGATAGTAAACCTCGCACGTTTACCAGTGGTTTTCATCTTTAAAAGAGTTATCTCTCCTAATGGAAAGGAGATGATAGACCCACGGGCTTCTTAAAAGCATCGGCCTCCTCTTGGGCATTATTCAAGGACACTACGACTTCTTAGAAGTATTCACAGCCTCCTCTTAGGCTTCGTATAATGATCTCTTCCTCCGGGAATGATAGCCTCCTCTTGGGCTTCGTACAAGGACCCGTCGGCTTCTTAAAAGATTCCAGCCTCCTCTTGGGCTTCGTACAAATTGTCCCAACAACCTCCTAGAGGTATAGGAATAGAACCTAGTCATCCTCATAGAACAGTCCTTTCATAGAGTCTACTACTGCTTCTCGAAGCATAGTACAAAAGATAAAACTCTAGACTTGGACAGTCTAACTTCCTTGAGTCTCAAAGACATTCTCAAGCACCCTTCGTTAAATAGGAAGGAAACCCGCAGACTCGGATAATCTCGATACCCTTTGGATTTCCCGTTTCCTCAAAGAGAAGGAAATATCCTTGATCCTCAAATTAAATACCTGTGTACAGTGTTACTCATATAAGAACTGATTTTCTCTTTTAAATCAGTATATTGGATCTGTCACTCAACTGAAACAGTTACAATAGCCTCCATCTCGGGCTTCGTACGAGATACCAAAATTCTCCCCAGTGGAGTCAAAACAACCTTTTCGCCTCTCTCTCGGGCTTTGTACGAGATACAAAAACACTCTCTTACTGAGTATAAAAGATTCTCCAACTGAGTCAACTCTTTGCTAGCCTCCTCTTAGGCTTTGTATAACGATATGCCCCACTGGGTCAAAAACTTTTATCCTCTCTCTCGGGCTTTGTACGAGACACAAAATAGCTTCCTCTTAGGCTTTGTATAATGATTTTCCCAGTGGAAATTAGCCTCCTCTTAGGTTTTGTATAAGAAAACCACTGGTTGATCCAATCAACCTTTTAGCATCAAAGCTGTGCCTCGTTCACAGTACACAAACATCAACAACTCCTTTCCTTTCATCTAATCGCTGTAAGCGACAAGCCTCTGGATCATCTATATCCATGTCACTGTCCCTCTTTTAGCATGAGAAATTCCTAAGGAAAGATGGCATTGCTCTACACTGAGTTAAAGTCTTCTCCTTCAGGTTAAAACCCTTTCTTCGGAAATTATGGAATTGCTCGGATCCGCGTATCCCAGTTAAAGTAATTCTCATTTTCCCCTCTTTAGAGATGACAAATTCTCTCTAAAGTCGAGGTCCTTTCGCTTCACGTCTTGGGCTTTGAACAAGACACAAATCACCTTTTAGCTTCACGTCTTGGGCTTTAAACAAGACACAAACTACCTTTTGCTTCACGTCTTGGGCTTTGATCAAGACACCAAAAACACCCATTTCCTCCCATAGAATAGGAGGAACTATGAACGCTCTGATTTCCCTGTTTTGGTAAACGGGAATACGTAGGCATAAGATCGAAAGAAAAGATCTTAGCGAGCGCAATCAACAAAAAACCCAAATCCCATATCTCCATCAATTAAAAGCAGTAATTCAAAAGCATCAGTCCCAACGTCCTAATCCTTGTTCCCCTCCAGAAACCTTCTGCCCAGATCGAAAGAAAGAAACATGTATTGGCGAAATACGAATAACCAGTACAAAGGCCCCCTACATTGATAGCATCCGTAACCTAACAGACCGCTGTTTAAACTTAGTATGCAAAGCAGGGTTAATTGGAAACATCTGTTTCCCTTCCTTAGTCAGCTCACAATAGGATAAAAAATGAATCGACCTGTAGTCAAAGCTCAAACCGCAGAGAGCGACCAGCGCTTAAGAACCCCATCCAAAATCGCTCGCTACACATTGCCACCAAGTTGATATTCACCGCACGGATGTCGTGATTTTGAATAATGTTGGAATTCGTATAGGTCATGTTGACTCCACAAACTCGGTGCTCTTGGATCCATCCGAGATCCAACTGTTCATGTAGAGCTGATTGCACCACAAAACATCCTTGATTATCTTTAGAGCAGATATCACACTGATGATAATTATATGGTGGCACATGGCCGTACCCGCTCTGTCGACAATGCATCTTGACTAGATTAGCCCTTAATAAGAGTACATTGTGAATTTGATAACTGTTATTAGACTCTCCTTCTATCAAATTTACTGCAGCCTTCTCGTGTTGAGGCAGCGGGTTCGTCTGAACATTTGGATTTGTATCCTTGAAGGATAAGATCCCGCTCCTGACAAGCTTCTGCACATCGGATTTGAAACTGAGAGAGTTTTCTATGTTATGTCCTGGTCCTCCTTGATGGTAAGGAAAAGTCTGATCCGTTTTGAACCAAAAAGGCGGATTTTCCGGAATTGTAAGAGGAGTCCTGGTTTGGACATGCCCCTTGACCAGTAGTAATGGAAACAGTTATGCGTACAACATCGGTATAGGGTCGAACCCTAGTGGTCGCGTTGTACGGTTGTTGTTGTACTGAGGACGAGCCTGCTGAAGAGGCTGTTGGGTCCTTTGCTGAAATTGTTGTTGAATCGGTTGGCTCTAAGCAACCTAAGGTTGATACGTAGGAACAGGTGCAGGGTTAATAGCAGGAGTTACAGCTGCTACTGGTTGGTACCGTCGCCTTTGCTTTCCGAGAGAGATATTCCCAATATCTTGCTCTTTTTTCTTAGGGAGATCACTTCCGTATCTTTTGGTACTGCTTGATGATCCAGCGTCTTTAAATAAACGTCCCTCTCGAACTGCTTCTTCAAGACGAACCCCCATGCCGACCATTTCAGTGAAGTCGCTGGGCGCACTGG
Organism: Lathyrus tuberosus; assembly: GCA_022829125.1. Lineage (NCBI taxonomy): Eukaryota > Viridiplantae > Streptophyta > Magnoliopsida > Fabales > Fabaceae > Lathyrus > Lathyrus tuberosus. The sequence continues at coordinate 857,006 of JALAZF010000829.1, forward strand.
CAACCATTCTGTCGTAGTAAAATGAGCTTAAGGTTTTAAAGAAGATCTTTGTCATCTCCTTTTCCTCAAGAGGTGGATCAATCTTGGCGGCAATTTCACGCCATCTCTGAGCATATTCCTTAAAGGTTTCCTTGTCCTTTTGTGACATGGCTCTGAGTTGATCTCGGTCTGGTGCCATGTCCAGGTTATATTTGTACTGTTGAACGAAGGCAGCACCAAGATCCCTGAAAGTAATGATCTTGGTGCAGTTTAGACCCATGTACCATTTGAGTGCGGCACCGGTCAAACTATCTTGAAAATAGTGGATCAGTAGCTGGTGATTCTCGGTCTGAGTTGACATTCTCCGAGCGTACATCACCAAGTGACTTTGAGGGCAAAAGTTACCCTTGTATTTCTCAAATTCGGCCACTTTGAACTTGGGTGGAACTTTCACGTTGGGGACCAAACAAAGGTCTGCGGCGTCCTTTCCAAATAGATCCTGACCGCGAATGGCCTGCAGTTCTTTTTGCATTTCCAGGAACTGTTCCTGGAACTCCTTCATTCTGTTATCCATACCTTCACTTACACCAGAAGGTATATGGGGAATCTGTCCTCCCGGGACAGTGTGTACCACGGGTGGTGGTATAGTCATTACGGCCGTAACCCTTGGCGTGTCCCGAAGTTTGTAACCTTCAGGAGTTGTAGTCATGCCCCTGGAATCATCGTTTTCCCGAAGTTTGTAACCTTCAGGCCCAGCGGCTCCTGCTGCAGTTCCCTGATCTTCAGTGATCAGCGGAACATATCCTTCCGGGATATAGTTAATAGGAATGCCCCAGGGACGATCTTTCGTCTTGTTATACCTGGGATCGATCTTCTCCACTATGGGCGTTGATATGATCTCTAAAATCACAGTTCTTTGTAGCTGGGCTTCTGCCAGAGCTTGCATGTCACTGTGAAGCTTTCTTAGATCTTATCTCAGAGCGTCGATCTCTTCTCTCAACTCTCTGTTCTCTTCCTCGAGATTATCCATTTTCTTCTGTTGACTGGCCCAAGTATTGTACGAATGAGACAGTTTGACTCTAGAATCGAGACACAAATGTGAGATTCGTAGGTAAGAAGAATGCGTGATGCGAGAATGATGAATGATATGCAATAATTAATATTGATTAATTTTTTTTGTTATTTTCAAAAGAAACTTCAACAATTGGATTGCAAATATCATACAGTGGGGAAACCCGTTTTATTGAATTCAAAGATTGCGGAAATGGAAATACAGTAATTACAAAGTGCTGTAAAAGGAAATCTAAACTTATCTCTGAGGGGAACTCAGGTGCTGGTTCTGGTACTTTCCTTTTCTTTGACCGGGGCTCTTGGGCCGTTGTCGGGTTGTCATTCCTTTGCTAGGTGAAAGGAGCGAGCAAGTTCCTTTGGACCTCTTGATTCTCTACAGCATCTTGCTCTAAAATCTCGATCAGAGCATCTTTGTCTTTCAATAGTTGCTGTATTTTTCTACACTCCACACTGAGAATGCGGTATTTGTTCCTCCAAGATTTCCTCTCTTATTGAACTTTGTTGAGCGTAACCTGAAGCTTTTCCGTATCCGACATAAAATACAGGACAGGTTTCTTCGACGGAAGAACTCCTTGACGAGGGTAAGGCATCCTCAGTTTGAGAGCTCTAGCTTGTACCCAGTGGAGATAAGGTTCTATAGAGACACAGTCTGGTTTTCCCAGAGACTCTCTTCCTTTCCTGTGAACATGTTTCCATGCGTGCACTATTTCTGTCTTTAATGCTCTGTCGTTTTCTCCTTCCTTGAAGAAAAGACCTTCCAGATGAGCATTACGTGGGACATGCCTCATCGGGTATCCGAATTGACGACGAACTAAAACTGGATGATAATTAATTCCTCCCTTAGTTCCGATAAAGGGTACATTGGGAAAGTTTCCACAACGGTCAATGATCCTGATCCCGTCATAGATCCGATTAGACCAATCGATGTCAGAGTTGGTAAGAGACATGATTCTCTACGACCAACGCAAAGTACTTTTTTGATCCCAAAATGCGGAAGACTTTGGCAAATGGGAAGTGAACCATTTGTATAGCAGGGGTACACAACATGTGATCATTCCTCCGCTGTATAAATTCCTTAAGTGTACAGAATGATATGCATCTGCGAGCAGGGTAGGTACATGGTTTCCAATCAGAAATATCTTAACCGCGTTGATATCTATGTTAGGAAACAGAAATAACCCGTAAGTGAGCAAAACGAAGATGCTCTCGAAAGCAGGTACATTCTCTATACTGGAAAAGTACAGGGCTTTCTTTGTCAAAAACTGGGCTGGCAAACCTCGGATACCACCCTTAATGATCATGTGAGTCTTGACTTCCGACTCGTCCAAATAGATTGCTCTTGCAATGGCTTGATCCTTTGGAATTTCTTCCAGTCCAGAAAAGGGAGCATGATCAGTAATAGGTAAGTCAGTCAGGTGAGAGTACTCCTCCAGTGTTGGTGCTAGCTGATAATCCGGGAATGTGAAATAGTGATAGACCGTATCGTAGAACAGGATTAATGTGTACAGGATTCCTTCAATTACATGGACCCTTAACAGAGGCAGCAGTCCTCCATACTTAGCTCTGAAAGCCTCAGGGTTGGTGATCATCTTCGCCAAACCTCTTAAATCCTCCAACTTTGGAACCTTGAAGGTATACTGATGAGTCTTTCTTCTACCGAAATCCATACCGCAATCTTTCTTTCTGATATTTGCAATCATTGTCTTAGTTTAATTTGAAAAAAAAGAGAGACTAGAAGAGAAAATTTTCTTTGTTTTAATGTTTTTTTAAATGAATGTATGAATGCAGCACACAAAAACATAGAAAAAACATGGGGTCAAAGGTTCGGTGTCATGAAGTCAAGGCTCTACCCATCCCCAAAGGTTTTATACTATGGTTATTTTTTTGTACCTGTCCGCATAATCATTGACCCCTCTTGGGATAACAACAACAAGCGAATCGCCAGCGAGCTGAAGTATCTTAGAGTGATCTCAAATGAGGGTAGTATCGCGTGACAACTATTTTCGATAGCTTCTGTACTACAAAATGGCTTTAGTCTACTAACTCCTCAGCTTCTCAAATAACCCAATCGACCATACTACTTTCAACAACCGAAGACGTATAGGTAATGTATCTGCATAGGGAGTCTCCACCGAGGTTGATGGTCGACCGGGATCTCTTATTTGGGATTCACTGCCTGCAAGATTACCCGTTTTGCCATCACTTATCTTAGGTGTTTACTCAATCTCTCCAGATGCGGCATCACACGCATTCCCATTAGCAGAAAAATAAACACAGATATCAATTAGGAAAAGCAGTATATATATTTATCCTAAAACTAAAATCCTAGACCTCTTAAGAGCTATAATAATCCTAATTCTTAAATAGACGATGGCTCCCCAGCAGAGTCGCCATTTCCGTGGTATTTTCAGGTTTCAAACAGAGAGATGGGAGGGACAGGATGCCCTCCTGAAGGCCCCACGGTGGGCGCCATTTTTATGTAGTGAGCGATTTTTGACGTGGTTCTTAAGCACTATCGCTCTGGGGAACTACAGTTCGGTTCATTTTTTATCCTATTAAGCTGACTAAGGAAGGGGAATAGATGTCTCCAATTAACCCTGCTTGCATACTGAGTTTAAACAGATGACTGTTGGTTTATAGATGCGGATAAGATTGTGGACCTCTCTCTGGCTATTTTTTAAAAATGGAATGCATGGACTGATTATAAGGCTCTTGGGTGAATGCTGGGTTTGATGTTTTTGATTAGTGTGCTCGCTAAGATTTTCAATCTTATGCCTACGTATTCCCTGTTATCGAGTATAGGGAAATCAGAGCGATCGTAGTTCCTCTTATTCTATGGGAGGAAAAAAGTGTTTTGGTGTCTTGTTCAAAGCCCAATATTGAAGCTACAGGGTATTTGTGTCTTGTTCAAAGCCCAAGATTGAAGCTCAAGGTTATTTGTGTCTTGTTCAAAGCCCAAGATTGAAGCTAAAGTTGACTTTAGAGAGAATTTGTCATCTCTAAGGAGGGGTTGTTGATTTTGTGTGCCTTGATTAAAGCCCAAGGTTGAAGCTAAAAGGTTGATTGACTTCACTAGGAAAGTCCTTATACAAAGCCTAAGAGGAGGTTGACTCACTCAACAAGAGAGTGTTTTTTATATGTCTTGTACAAAGCCCGAGATTGAGGCAAAAAAAGGAGATTGACTCACCAAGAGAGTCTGAAAGGTGATTGACTCAACAAGAGAGCCTTTTATACTCAACTAGAGAGTGCTTATTATATTTCTTGTACGAAGCTCAAGACTGAGGCTAAAAGGGATTGACTCAACAAGAGAGTCTGAAAAGGTTAGCTCCGCTAGGGAGAATAATTTGTACAAAGCCCAAGAGGAGGCTAACTTTCCTGAGGAAAGGGTCCTTATACGAAGCCTAATAGGAGGCTAACTTTCCTGAGGAAAGGGTCCTTATACGAAGCCTAAGAGGAGGCTAACTTCTGCAGGGGATTCTTGAGATCCCGAGGCAGGTCCAAATGGGGAATCAACTCTTGCCAAAGTGTTGATAGATCAGAAACCTCGAGGCTCTGATTTGAGATAGTGTTATGCTTGTGATAAACTGACCCTTGTTGGGTATTTTTGGGAGAAAGACGGGGTTATAGAACCCACAAGTTTTAACTCTTGTTGGAGATTAATCCAGAATCCGGGGTTTCTCCTACGTTTTGGAGGGGACTTGAGAATGTCTTTGAGACTCAAGGGTATTTAGACTGTCCAAGTCTATTGGTAGAGTTTTATCTTTTGTATGATGCCCAAGAGGAGGCCGACTCGTTTAAGGGATGAGTATCAACCCTAAATTAGTATGAGAGAGTGTTCACTCTTTTTAGAAAGACAGCTCTAATCAAAGGATGACTAAGTTCTGTCCTATACCTGTAAGAGGTCGTCATGGTCCTTGTATGAAGCCCAAGAGAAGGCATGAGAACTTCTAAGAAGCCGAAGGGTCCTTGTACAATGCCCAAGAGGAGGCGGGGATGCTTTTAAGAAGCCTGTGGGTCCCCAAACCATGAGAAGTTCAAGACATGCTATTCACCGAGAATAGATCAAGCCAGGAAAGTTCGAGAATTTGGAAGAAACTCAAGAGATGCTATTCACGAAGAATAGATCAACTCTGGGGAGTAGAGTTTCTTTGATAATTTCTAAGGGCGACAGTCTGAGAAAAGGTTCACCGAGAATACTGCCTTTCTCTTTGATCCATATTGTTTAATCCCAAGAGGAGGGAAGATTGTATCAGGTAATCCTATGGGGTTCTAGTATTGTTTGTATTTCAGAGTGACCAAACGGGCTTTACTTAGGTCTAGACCTAATTGCCGGGGAACAGACTCTAAATAACTATACTAGTATATATACAGTTGATATATGACAAGTATTTAAAAGATTGTGAAGGAAGACTTACAGTGAGCAACCCCACAATACAGTTATATGTATATGAAAGCAGTAAATGAAAGTGGATAAACAGTTACCCGTTGTAGAGCTTCCATGCTGTTTGGTTAGTTGTTCAACAAAGAAATTGAAGAAAGTTTTGATAACAACTGTATACTTGAATTCAAAATCAAAGGGAAAAGTGTTTTGAAAAGGCGACGATCGCGCCGTTGTTTTGAATTTGTACAGGGGGACTTATACAATTGTCTGGGGCCCAAAATTGTTTGCTGTATAAAGGATGGGTCTTACACTCTATTAGAGGCCCAAAGTTTATTTTAAAAGAAAAGAAATAGGACTTATAACACAAGGGTAGGCCCAGATGATTTTCGTTTTGAAATGGCGATCGCGCCGAGATTTTTGAAAACGCAGTGGGTCTTATACAATGACTGAGGCCCAAATTAGTTTAGTTTTCAAGAGGGGTTGGGTTTTACACTCTATTAGAGGCCCATGAGTGTTTGAAAAAGATTTGTTTGGGTGAAAATCAAAGAAACCCTAATTTCATCATTTTAAAAGTAAATTCTTTAAGAAAATCAATAAAAAATGATAAAATACCAAATAAGCTTGAATAAACAACTTGTGATTTTTGGTTGAGATTTGGAAAAATGATGTCTTATTCACAAGATGAATTAAAACTCATTTGGTTTTGATTTTCAAGATGAGAATTCATTTTTAAAATGTTTAAAAACAATTAAAAATGAATTTATTCACAAAAATAACAATGATATTAAATAAATAATATAAATTGACGGAGATATTAATTTTTCAAATCATTAAAAATAATATGAAAAATAATAAAATAGTGGAAAAAGTATTAAAAAGGGGTCTGGGGCGAGGGGGATTCGAACCCCAGACCTCTTGTGTGCAGTGCGCGCCTCCTACCACTGGGGTGGTGATACACCCGTGTATTGAAACACAACCACAAATATACAAGGCTTGCCTTGTTTTTGGCCTGGTCCAAGGCAAGATTTTGGTTAGAAACGTGAAGGCCATAACTTTCTCATTTCTCCATGGATTGAGACAAAATTTATATGCATCTGGCCTAGAATTTCACAAGGAATCCAATGGCGGGGGTAGTTTTTCCAGAAAATCAATCCTCCTCAAAATCTGATGGTGGTTTTGAAATAGGCCATGTTTTGCATTTTCTGTGCTACCTCTTGGTATAGGTATGAATTACATGATGAATTGGTGCAAACACAACACATATAACATGTATAAGAGATGCATGATCAGTGGACTTCAAAGCAAGGCATATTTCAGAGAGTTCAAGTTGTGATGCTTACCTCATTTGGGGCTTTTTGGTCTATCTGCCAAGTGCTTTGTTACAGAAATATTTTGATGCTTTGGACACCCTCAAATGATCTCTTAGAAGCTTTTAGAGTGGTTGGAACCAGCTGGAAACCTCAGGAATGGAAACTGGCCCTTTCTTGCAAAAGGGGCAAAAGTGACCAAAATAGCAACTCTCTCAAATGGTGTTCCAGATGTGGGGAACAATTTGGGACAGTTCAAGGATGATATTTGGAGTGTGTTTGAGGTTTTATCTGATTTGGAAAGTGACTGAATCAAGACATGGCTTGAAAAATGCAAAAAAGTCCTATTTTGAGGTTTTGAGAGGGGACTTTAAGATTTTGGTGTTACAGGTCACTTGTGAGAGTTTGGACAGCTTAGATATGACATATTGGATGTGTTTGGATCATGAGCTGTGATGGAATTGCTCTCTAACTCAAAAACTCAGAGTTAGCTTGCTAAAGAAGATATTTTGGCCTAAAGAAAGAGATTTTGAGGAAAGCATCTATTTGATGGCTTTGGTGTACTCAAACTGAGCACAAATGAGCTCTATTTATAGTAGAGCAAGTTTGTTTTGCAAGCAATAGTGAATGGCAACTGCTGCAGAGGTTTGGCCAACGTTGATCAATGAGAATCCAAGTCTCCTCTAGCCATTGACTAGAGGTTAGAGCACAGAGCTGTTGTCCCTTGGTTCAGCCCTTATCCTTGACTCATTCAGTTGGAAATGGTTCAGTCCATGCCACCTTGGTGCATCCATTGAATGCTCCAAAACAAAATTGGAGTCTTGTCCCTCTTTTAAGCATTTCTAGGTTTGACATGCTATTTTTGGTTCCCAAGACTTGGGAGGCTTATGGATCAGTGCTTGTCCCTCCAAGGTCTCCCCCTGAAGTGTTCAGATGGATAGATTTGTTTGCCCTTTGCAAAATTTGAGCAAATCGAGCAAAATGCCCAAATCTTCCTTGTTATGACAGTTGCAGCAAGGCATTTTGCAGTTGTCATAACTTATTGCTCAGATTGAATTTGGTGAAGTTCTTGGTCATTTTGAAAAGCCCTCATAGGATACAACATATGTGTGATCATAGTTTGTTTTGATACTTCTTGGATCCAAGTGAAAAATTCCCCTACATTTGGGAAAAAGTGAAACAGATTCTGACTTAGTGAAAATTTCACTAAGTGTTGGAAAAAAGTGACATTTTCACTTTTTGTGATTTTGATCATTCCATAACTTAAAATCCATGAGGAATTGGAATGAGTGGTATTTGAAGTTTTTGTAGAGTGCCATGAGAGCTACAAATCTAACTTTGAATGGGAGAAAATGGCCTTGTGGTTTAGAAGATATGATCCTCCAAAGTTGGTACCCTAGCCACTTTGTTCCATAACTTAGAAAATTTCTAAGTTATTTATGGTTACCCCTTTTACAAGTTATCCCATTTTCTTGATTTTTCTTGATGAATGATGATTCCAATCACACATTAACATCATTTTAGGGTTAAGGGACCATAATTGATCAAAAAATCAAAAAGTCAAACTTTGACTTTTTGGCACAGTTGACTTTTTGTCAGATGAATTCCAAACTGCGCGATCCTCTATGAAATCAAGTCCTTGACCTAAATCAAACTTGATGGATTGATTTCATAGGTGTTATAGGGTGTGTTGAATCATGTCCCAAGGTTTGGGAGCATGTCTGGGTCAAAAGTCAAAAGGTACAGTTGACTTTTCTCGCAAAACCCTAATTGTGGTCTAGATGAAAATGAAACTTGTAGATCAAGCTTCTTGGATCAATCCATTATTGCAAATGGATCAATGTAGTGTGTTAGAGACCCTTAAACCATGTCTTGAGGTCTTGGCTCATGTTTTGTCCCAAAAGTCAACTTAGGGGTGAATTAGGTCAAGAAACCCTAATTCCTGATTTTTGATTAATGCATCCCCTGAGGCTAAATTGAGGTCCCATGGAGTATTTTAGGGTATGCTTTGAAGCATTGGCTCATTCCCAGATGAAAATTTCCATCTGGAGGCCTTGGTCGACCAAAACCCTAATTTGGTGACACTGGCGATCTTGAGGATTAATCCACTTGGAATGCTGCAGCCTTGTGCTTGATTCTTGATGTGGGAGTCCTCTTGATCCATTGTGGGTGTTTGAGAGGTTAGACAAGTTGAAGATCATGTCCTTTCTTGATTGATCCTTTGTCTAAGTGCCCTGAGAGGGTTTGAAACCCTAATTCTGGATTGTAGTAAATGCTCGCCCATCTTTGGAGAGACTGGTGAGGTATGATGATACACCCATATTGTGATGATGATTTGCACAATGATGGGAAATCTTAGTGGTCAAAATTTGGGATATGACACTCATCATTATTTATTTCTTTTTATATTAATTTTCTCTCTTTTTTTGTTAATTAAATCCTTTATTTGATTATATATATATATATATATATATATATATATATATATATATATATAAAGAGTATAAGGTCAACAATACAATAGTTTTTTATTAGGGGTATTCAAAACCAAATCCACTCAATAGAAAACTACTAATTGAATCGAAACAATTTCAAATTCGCAACATACCACATTTAGTTCAGATATGTTTTAGCCATTTCTAATAGAACTCCGTGGTTAATTCAGTTTGTAATTTGTATTTTGCAAATGGAATCAAACCAAAACAAAACGCATTAATTTACAAAATTCTACCGACCATATTATATATATATATATATATATATATATATTATTTCTTTAGTGAAATGTATTATGCGTATATTTTTTCATATTCTTTGTATGATGTTTATTTTAATTTACATATCAACTCTACTACAAATATAACTAATAGAAAGTTAATCTGAAAAATATATTGTATTCTTATGGTTTTCGGTGATACATGACATACCTTTTTATATAGACTGAGGATCTATCTTTTAGTGCTTGAAATTAGGATCACCATAACAAACAGTAACAAACCTATAACAAACTATTAAATAACAAACCATAACAAACCCTAACAAATCTATAATAAACTATTAAATTTATCTCTAATACTTTCCCTTAAGTTGGAGGGTGACAGTTATGAAAACCCAACTTGAACATGTGGTCTTGACAGACATTAATGCCCAAGAACTTAGTGAAAATGTTAGCATTTTGTTTTTTGGTAGGTAGGTAAGTTGTGCTTATGGTACCTGATTGTATGTGTTCCCTAATAAAACAGAACACAATTTCTATGTGCTTTGTTCTTTCATGAAATAACGGGTTTGCAGCTAAATGAATAGCTGCTTTATTGTCACAATGCAGAAGCGTGAGTTTGATGCATGGAACTTGTGGAATGTGCCATTGTACGATATTAGCCTCACTTGAGTATTGAGAGACCGTGGCTTGTTTCTTTGTTTTCCATTATATGATATTAGAGTACTGCCAACTTTCATTAGATAACCTGAGATGCACTTTCTGGTAATGACACACGATGCCCAATCTAAGTCACATTTGCCAACTGGTTGTAGATCACTATGTTGTGGAAGAATGACACATTGACCAGGAGAAGATTTGAGATATTGTAAGACTCACATAGCAGCATCCCAATGGTCTTGGAGTGGAGTTTGCATGAATTAACTTAGAATATGAACTGAGTTAGTTAATTCAGGCCTAATGAAAGTTAAGTAAATTAGGAGTTTAACTAATCTCCTATACCTTAACGGCTCTAAGAGTGGATATCCCTTTGCCAAAGCAAGTTTATGATTTTGTTCCATTGGAAACAACGAAGACTTACAACTAAGCATTCCACATTTTTCTATAATGTCTAAGGTGTATTTTCTTTGTCAAAAGAATATCCCTTCTGAGCCTTGTGCTACTTCCATACCTAGGAAGTATTTAAGCGAACTAAGATCCTTATATGGAAACATTCACTGAGATATTGCTTGAACTGATCACATGCCTCAAGGTTATTGCTAGAAATGATTAACTCATCAACATATATCAAAACAACAAGAAAAAATGATCCATGTAAATAAGTAAATAAACTATGATCATATTGGTTGTCTTGGAAACCATATTTTATCAAATATAGAGATAGCTTGCTATACCAATTTCTAGATGCTTGTTTCAAGCCATACAATGACTTCGTTAATATGCATACCAAATATTTGTTTGGAACTTCATATCCTTCTGGAGGACTCATATATACTTCTTCTGTCAATTCTCCATGTAAGAAGGCATTGCTAGCATCCATTTGATGTAATTTCCATCCATTCGCCACTACAACTGTTAACAAGCATTTGATGTGGTCTTTTTGGCCACCGATACAAAAGTTTCATTGAAGTCCTCACCTTCTATTTGTCTATAACCTTTAGCAACTAATATGGCCTTGTACTTTTCAATCTCGTGGTAAATGAGTTAGTTTCCATGTCTCATTGTCCCTCAGAGACCTAATTTCTTGAGCCATGGCCTCCCTCTAAACTGTGTGCATGACCGCTTGGGTATACGATTGAGGTTCTTCGTTATTAGTGATGGCTGAAGAGGATTCTAGAATTGATGCCAAACACTTGGATTTTATGTTCAATTTGCCACAATCATAGTCTTTTATATCATTTGGAGGTCGTCTTATACGTGGCACGTTTCGAGGCTCCCCCTCATTTGAGACTTCTCCTTCGCCTTCACTTGATGATTCCTTTTTTAGAATCATTGTTGACTTCCTCATTCGCGTTATCTATGGATACATGTTCTTGCTCTATAGGCCCACTATCAGTTTGACTTGTGTATTCCGGCTCTTCAATGGGTAAACTTTCTATAGGACCTGATGTTTGGTCTTTATAGAGTGAAGACACATCATTGAGGTTAACACTTGATGAGTTATTTCTAAAAATAGTAGACCCATTATTGCCTTGCACATGATAAGGAAAGACATGCTAAAAAAACATTACATCTCTCGATATGTCGGATTCATGAGTCTTTGAATTGTAAATTTTCCATCCCTTTTGTCCTTCTAGATAACCAATAAAAATACATCTTTCAGCTCTGGGATCAAATTTGCATATTCCTTTTGAGTCATTTTCTTGTAGCACAAGCATCCAAAAGTTCGTAAGGGCTAATAGTTTAGTGCTCTCTTAAAAAGAAACTCGTATGAAGTGATTACCTTATTTGCCACTACATGGGTCCAATTGATTAGATTCTCTGCTATCAATACACAATCTCCCAAAAAATTCAATGGGATATTTTTTTTTGAAATCACAAGGCTCGTGCTATGTTCAAAATTTGTCTATGCTTGTGTTCCACACGTCCATTCTGTAGAGGTATGGCGACACAAGAAGGTTCGCGCATGATCCCTTATTTTTGTGTGAAGCATTTGAAATCATAGTTAGTAAACTTTCTCCCATTGTCACTCTTAATCCTCTTGATATGCATATTAAACTGCATTTTGATTAGATTGCCAAAACTAATCAAATGTTGTAAGGCATATGTCTTGTGTTTCATTAAATATACCCATGTTCCACAAGTGTAGTCATCTACAAAGGTTAGAAAGTAATATGATCCATTTTTTGTGGCAGTATGGTATTTCCCCCATAAGTCACAGTGAATCAATTCAAAAGGTGCTTCATCACAACAATTTGCTTTATCAAAATTAAGTTTGACTAAATGTGAAATATGCTGAAGAACTTGATTTGTGGAATGTTTCATTCTGATGTGCCATAAGGTTGCCATATCCTTCTTAGCTGCATCCATGAAGCATTATTGATATTGGTTTGTGAACACATAAATCACTTCATTCAGGTCACCTGATCTAATCTTCCTTTTCAAGGCTTTGTCCTGTATTGTGAAAAAATCTTGATCATGAATCACATAACAATTTAAATCATATGTTTGTGTATGAATTAAAATCAGTATGCATTTAAAATCAAGAACCAATAAAAAATATTTTAACGTAAGGGGACTTGATAAATTCACATCTCCCATATTTTCAACTAAGGTTGATATCCATGTTGGTGTAGTTATGTAGAAAGGTTTATCTAATTTTTTGATTTTCTTCAATATTGAGGTCAAAGGAGTCAAGTGGTGTAAAGCACCACTATCAAGTATCCAATTGAAACAATATTCAAATTTATCTGTCATGTTTTCATTTAGGTTTGTATGATTTTTTGCATGAACTCAATGTAGTGTGTGTCCTAATGTTGATGCTTCTAGACATTCTTTTCTCTCAGCAGTCTGAGCAAAATTTGCTACTTGTTTCCCTCCTGACTTGTTAGGTTCCCGCCTTTGAGTTCTTCGTGATTCCCAACTTGCTGGATATCCAACAATCTCAAAGCATTTTGCCTTGACATGTCTAGTTTTCCCATAGTGATCACACATTAATCTTAAGTGATATTCCTTTCCACTCATCCTATCTGCACTTCAGTAAAATGCAGTTTCATTTTCTACCTTGGAATATCTTTCCTTATCTGCTACAAAATGAGATTCTTCACTTTGCATTTAATTAAAGACACGCCTAAGAGAGGGTAGTGGATCAGTATTAAGTATGGTTTCCTTGATATGAGAGTATTATTCACTAAGAAAGCCTCCAAGAAAAAGACGAACTTGATGTTTTTCTTCCCTATGTGGCAATACATTAGTAGCTCCGCAACTGCATTCAACTAGGGTTTGCAATTCACCCAATTCATGAACAAGACTTTTGAATTGAGTGTAGTAATCTATTACACTTATTTTGGTTGTTTATGCATTAAACATAAGTTTCTCCATAGTTGATGGATTCATGGTGCTTTGGTCTGAGCAAAGCATTCTTCAAGATCCATCCACACATCTTGAGTCGTTGGTGTAGATTTGGTTCTGTCGTAATGATCAACCAAGTAATCACTATTGAATTCCCCTTCTCCCAGTTATGGTATATGTAACGCCCAGATTTATTTTATTATTTTTCGTAATTAGAATTATATGATGTTGTGTATATGTGTGTGATTATGCGTGTTTTGGTCGTGTTTGGGTTGCCCTTAGTATGGGGTAGTGACCTTAGAATTGTAGATATTAAGGTGTTCGGGGTGTCTGACCAATTGTGTAGAGAGTAGTGGTGTGGTTAGTAATTAATTAATTAATATTAGGAATATTTGAATAATATTATTAGTGTGAATTATAAAAAAATATTGCTATTATTATTTAATTAGTAAAATAATAATAATAATAATAATAATAATAATAATATTGAGATAATAATAATAATAATAATAATAATAATATTATGAAATAAAACAAAATAGTAGAAAATAGAAAAGGGGATTAGAGGAGAAAATCATTCAGTACGTGTTTTTGGAGGAAAAGAGAAAGGGGAGAGCTAGGGCAAAAGGGAAGAAAAAAGCCATTGTTGAGGCCGAGGTTTTTGTCAAGAACTCTAAGGTAAGGGTGGGGTTCTCTAATCTCTAAGGGTTGCATAATATTTGTGTGAGGGTAGATAAACCTTTAGGATCATCCCTAGGTGTTGTTTCCGTTAATTTAGGGATTGGGGTTTTGCGTGTCAGAGGTTTTGATAAGAGGAAAAATGCATAAATTGACCGGTTGAATTGTGGTTTATGTATTCCTATTTGTTGTATGATTTCCTTGGTGATTGCTATGTATTTTTGGGGCTGAACGGTATTAAACTCGTAAGAATTTTGGGGCAGGCATAGTGCAGAATTGCAACTGCAGGGTTGCTGATTCGCGCATTTTTGCCAGGCGAACAGATCCTCTTGCTAGGCGAAGTGATCTCGCTGGGAGGTCGTCGGGCGAAACTAAGAGGCGAGAGGGGAGTGAAAAATAGTGCTACTGGAATTTGTATGGGGGGAATAATTTTTCTCCTGCTTCGCCGGGAGAGCAGTGGGCGAAAGGGGATTTCACCAGGAGAAAGTGGATTCGCTGGCGCCTCGCTGGGCGAACATCAGGCGGGCAGAACTGAAACAAACCGAACCTTCTAAAACTTTAAAAATTCGTATCTTTTGATCCGTAGGTCCGTTTTAGTCGTTGTTCGAATTGTTGGAAAGCTGGCTTCATGTACTTTCTATAAAAATTATTTTTCATTGCCAGAATTCCAACTATTCGACGCATTAATTGTATTCCATGTAGGTTGAGATGTGTTGAACACCGAAATGTTGTATTCGGTTGTGTGGTTGCGTGTTGTAGCTATGGATTTCGGTGGTTGCATGTTTGGCAGGGATGTGCTGTGTGTTGGATAGCTGTATGGTTATGTGTTAACTGTATGTTAGTCATATGCATTAGTCGCTGTTGTATGTTGTTGTTAATGCATATTCACGTTGCATAAAGTTGTGTGATAAGCCGTGTGCCCGTGTGGGGTGTGAATGATTACGTGTGTCGTGTGCCCGTGTGGGGTGTGAGCGACTCATATGGAAATTCCGACGGGAATTATGATCATGAAAAAGGGATCGAATTAGTACCACATGCATTGAGTCGAGTTGTGGGTCTCATTGCTTTGCATTATGTTGTGTTGTATTTGCGAATCGTGTGATTATCTGTTGAGTGTGGGAATTGTAATTTCGTGATATTGTGAGGATAGGGTGAGCTGTATATGGGTTATGTGTTTTTATACTTATCTTATACATTTCTTTTGTTGATTTGAGAATCTCACCCCTTCTGTTTGAATGTTACCTCTACTGGGTAACGTGCAGATAATCAAGATTAATGCGGAGTTGAAGTTAGTGAAGATGAAGTCTTCTATTTTATTTCGTTGAGTCGGCGTCTGCTCTGATGTGTAACACTGGGAATTTGGAACGCTTACTGTTATTTCTTTTATTATTCGTTGTGGCTTTTATTTAATTGATGATGGCATTAAACATGTTATGTTTTAGTTGAATTTCCACTGCTATATGAGAATATCAATTAAGTATGGTTTTATTGATGACATTTATGTGTTACATGTCGTTTGTATGAGCAGGTGTATGTTGAAAGTAGCATCCTAAACATTGTATGTTTTATTTTACTCTGATATTTTATTATTAATTGTCGCGGGGGTTTAGGGTGTTACATAGTGGTATCAGAGCAGGTTGGTCTGTCCGGCCAAGTTGTCAAGTCGTTGTCGTGTGACAGTTGCTTACTGTCGATGTCGTTTCCTTAACCATTGTGTTATGTTGTTGGTGTGTAACAGATTTAGAATGGTTGGAAGGAACATTGTTGCTATTGCTGCTGCTTTGCAGGCTGTTGCTCAGGCGGTATAGAATCCGCCTCATGCTGGTGAGAATGACGAGTTTCGGAAGAATAGGCCACCTACCTTCAAGGGAAGATATGATCCGGATGGAGCGCAGGCTTGGCTCAAGGAGATCGAGAGAATCTTCCGACTTATGGAATGTTCTGAAGCACAGAAGGTGCGGTTAGGTACTCACATGCTGGCTGAGGAGGCTGATGATTGGTGGGTTAGCACCCGTCAACTATTGGGAGCAACAAGAGAAGTAATCACTTGGGCTGTGTTCAGTAGGGAGTTCTTGAGGAAATATTTTCCTGAAGATGTCCGAGGGAAGAAAGAGGTCGAGTTCCTGGAACTGAAGCAGGGTAACATGACGGTTACGGAGTATGGATTGAGGCCTGAGATCAAACAGGAGATTGGTTATCATAGGATCAGAAGGTTTCCAGATTTGGTGGATTATTGTAGGATCTTTGAGGAAGATAGCAAGGCTCGACCGGCTCACTATAAAGTGCTGGCCGAGAGGAGGGGAAAACAACTAATGAACCATGGGAAGCCTTATGCAGCTCCAGCTGAGAAAGGTAAACAGAAATACGTTGTTGGCAAGAAGCCGAGTGGGGGAGGTGCCCCTGCTCCTCTTAAGTGTTACAGGTGTGGTGAGCTAGGTCATCGTGTCAGTGAGTGCCACTACTACGAAAAACCCATTTAACGACGCCAGGTTTGCCACGGATTCGTATCCCAACGTTGTAATTCGTTAAAAAATTTATAACGCCATATTTAACGACGGTTGTACTAAAGAACCGTTGTAATACAAGCTGTGTAACAAGCTTCGATTCCCAGCTACTACATTTTTTTCCATATTTTTACATTTTAAATACGGTTGTATTAAAACACCGTTGTAATACATGTAACAAGCTTCGATTCCCAGCAATATATTTTTTGTCATGTTTTTGTATTTTAAACATATATTTTATTTCTTTTGTTAGTGTTACGGGGATTTAACCTCAAAACTCAAAATTCATCATTGTTTTTCTTTTAAACATATATTTTATTTCTTTTGTTAGTGTTTTTAAGTGCAAGAGAATAATATATATAACTTTAAAAATAAAACTGTAAGAGATGAGCATATATAAAATTACATTTTATTAAGATTCCATTAAGAAGAGTACATTGATAATCATATTACATATATTATTTAATGTCAGAGCCCATTGCTGCAAATGCATCTTCATAATCCATACATCTCTCCTCACTCCCCTCATCGGAATCATGATAAACTCTTCTTCTTCCTCACCCTTAAGGCATCCCTGGCCGCTGGTTGGACCTCCACTATTGACGCCTGACGTTCCTCATTGGTGATTCTAACATTCTCATTTGTAGAACTCATTGTTACGAAGAATATATTATGAAGAAATGTAAAGTTGTCTATTTATAGATGAGTTTGAAGATGAAAAGTCTGATAGTTTAATGCTTGCAATGATGATAACTTGTAAATGGTTGATATTCTGGAACGATATTTTTTGAAAAACAGAGAAAATTTTAAATCATTATGGCCAGAGTGTTCTCTACTCCGGGAAGAGCAAGGGTTATAATATTACAACGGTTAGTAATAATAACCGTAGCGATACCCCTTATACTTGGTACAAGGTTCGACTCCAGGCAACAACATTTTTCTATTTTACGTAATTATAGAAAAATGTTGTTGCCTGGAGTCGAACCTTGTACCAATTAGAAGGGTTATCTCTTCGGTTAATATAACTAACCGTTGTGATATTATTAAAATAATATATATATACTTATCATTACGGTTATTTTAGAAAACCGTTGTGAAATATTTACCTATATAAGGGAATTAACTTTCTATTTTTGATAGTAGCGCCGTTTACTTCACAGTGAAACCCTAGCACCCATTTTTGGCAGCAAACTTCATCTTTTTATAGAATCCGCGAAAAGAAATACAAGAAGTATGAAGCTTTTCATTTAAGCTTCTTCCTCCTTGTATTTTTTCTTGCAGAATCTGAAACTAGATGAACATGGTGATGATGCTGGCGGTAGCAAACGTAATGTACATATTGTTTATGGAAAATAAGGTAGTCTTCTACTTCAATTTTTTTGTTAGATAGTTCCCATTATCTCGTTTGCTTCATGTTGTTTTTGTTGATTGTTTTCATTTTGTGCAGATTCGACTTCAATGCTTCACAAGCAAGGTGAACTTTATTGTAATGGTACAGTCCCACTTCTTAGGGTTTTGTTTCAACTGTTGGTTGTTTTGTTTTGAATACTAACTAATTTTCTTCATTGCTTCCCACTTCTTAGGGTTTGTTTCACATGGTGATGATGATGGTGGTACATATATATATATATATATATATATATATATATATATGAATTCATTATGATAAGGTACATATATATGAATTCATTCTTATATTGTATATGAAATTTAGTTTATTATATACTATGTATATTGTTTGTTTCACTATCCTTTTATTGAAAATGCAATCAGTTAAATTGATATAGAAAATACTATTGTATATAGTTAAATTGAATACTAACTAATTTTCTTCATTGCTTCACTTCTTAGGGTTTGTTTCACATGGTGATGATGATGGTGGTACATACATATGAATTCATTCTGATAAGGTACATATATATATGAATTCATTATGATATTGTATATGAAATTTAGTTTATTATATACTATGTATATTGTTTGTTTCACTATCCTTTTATTGAAAATCCAATCAGTTAAATTGATATAGAAACTTATAATCTTAAAATTAGGATGTATTTGAAAACCAACCTTTATCATGTCAATGTTTTCCGAATTGCATCCATTTCATTCAGCACATTTAATGTTCCTTAACATAAAATTTATGGTCCAATGGTCCGTTTGCTTCAATTCATCGATATCTTTTCTTATAGTTTACCTCATCGTCGTCACTAATCATCGTGGTTGTTAAGATCATGATTGTTATGTTGATAAAATCACGATGATTTTTGGCGATGATAAGGTAAACTATAATAAAAGATATCGATGGATTGAAGGAAACCGACCATTGAACCATAAATTTTATGTTAAGGAATATAAAATGCGCCGAATGAAATGGATGCAATTCGGAAAACAATGGTGTGTTTAAGTTGGTTTTCAAGAACAGTTTAATTTTCAGATTATATAGTTCTTTACCAATTTTAATGGTTGTATTTCTTTAATTAGGTGTATGGTAAAACAAGCAATATACATTTGTATTTAATAAACTAAGGGTACATTCCACAACGGTTGAGACACATAACCGTTGTGATAGTTAATATATATGACAACGGTTGATACTCATAACTGTTGTGATAGTTAATTTATATTACAACGGTTGAAATACCTAACCATTGCAATATAACGCGCGCTTCCAGAATACAACAACGGTTTCCAAACCGTTGTAGAAACAACGAACTTATAACAACAATCTGCATAACAACGCCTTCGCCCGCGTCATTATATGTCATTCCTAACCGTTGCTAAATGGGTTTTTCATAGTAGTGTGCACGAGTGATGTGAAGAAATGCTTCAAGTGCGGGCAGGCAAGACATTTGATTGCTGACTACAAGGTTAAGGTGGTGACTTGTTACAACTGTGGAGAACAGGGCCATATTAGTACTCGTTGCCAGAAGCCAAAGCAAGCTTCAACTGGAGGAAAGGTGTTCGCTTTAACAAGGACTCAGACTTCCAGTGATGACAGACTGATCAGAGGTACATGCTATATTAATAATACGCCTTTGATTGCTATTATTGATACTGGTGCTACTCATTCTTTTATTGCTGCTGATTGTGTGAGAAGGCTAGGCCTTGTTGTTTCTCCTATGAAGGGAGAAATGGTTGTTGAAACTCCGGCAAAGGGATCGGTGACCACTTCCCTAGTTTGTTTGAATTGCCCACTCTCAATTTTTAATAAGGACTTTGGTGTGGATCTTATTTGCTTACCGTTGGGAAATCTTGATGTGATCTTGGGTATGAACTGGTTAGAGTTTAATCATGTTCATATTAACTGTTTTGACAAGTCGGTGTGATTTCTTGCTCCTGAGGAAGAGGAAGAAGATGGGTTTCTATCTGCTAGAGAGTTGAGGGAGCTCTTAGAGGGATAAGCTCAAGTGCTTGCATTGTTTGCATCCTTATCAGTGGAGAGTGAGTCAGTGATGAATTAATTTCAAGTAGTGCGTGAATTTCCAGAAGTGTTTCCGGATGATATTGCTGATGTACCGCCAAAGAGAGAAGTGGAGTTTACTATTGGTCTTGTCTCTGGTACCAGACCTATTTCTATGGCACCATACAGGACGTCGACATCAGAATTAACAGAACTGAAGAAGAAATTGGAAGAGTTGTTAGAAAATAAATTCGTGAGACCAAGTGTATCGCCTTAGGGAGCTCCGGTGTTGTTGGTGAAGAAAAAGGATGGTAGTTGTCATACCCCAAATTTTGACCACCAAGATTTCCCATCATTGTGCAAATCATCATCACAATATGGATGTACTTTCATGCTTAATCAATTTCCTCAAGGATTGTTGAGCATTCACTATAACCAAGAATTAGGGTTTTGAGCCCTCTCAGAGCACTTAGACAAAAGAGCAATCAAGAAATGACATGATCTTCAACTTGTCTAAACCTCTTAAACACCTATAAGAGATCAAGAGGACTCCCACATCAAGAACCAAGCACAAAGTTGCTACATTCCAAGTGGATCAAGCCTCAAGATCGACACTGTCACCAAATTAGGGTTTTGGTCGACAAAGGCCTCCAGGTGGAAATTTTCCTCTAGGCATGAGCCAATGCTTCAAAGCTTAACCCAAGATACTCTAAGGGACCTCATGGACCCAATCATCAAGTCAATTTAGCCTCAGGGGATGCATTTACCAAAAATCAGGAATTAGGCTTTCATGACCTAATTCACCCCTAAGTTGACTTTTGAGGCAAAGCATGAGCCAAAAACTCAAGACATGATTTAAGGGCCTCAAATACACTACATTGATCCATTTACAACAATGGATTGATCCTAGAAGCTTGATTCACAAGTTTCAATTTCATCTGGACCACAATTAGGGTTTTGAAGAAAAAGTCAACTGTACCTTTGACTTTTGACCAGGACATGCTCCCAAACCTTGGGACATGATTCAATACACCCTATATCACCTAAGGAATCCATACATTAGGTTTGATTTAGGTCAAAGACTTGATTTCACAAAGGATCTCACAGTTTGGATTTCATCCTATAAAAAGTCAATTGTGCACAAAATCAAGTTTGACTTTTTGGAATTTTTCACAAATATGGTTCCCCTAAGTCAAAAATAATGTTAATATGTGACATTGATCATCATTCATCAAGAAAAATCAAGAAAAGTGAGGTTTCTTGCAAAAGGGGCAACCATAAGAAATCAAAATGTTTCTAAGTTATGAAACAAAAGTGATTTTGGTACCAACTTCCAAGGATCATAACTTGAGATCCAAGCAACCATTTTGGATGATCCAAAGCTGGACTAGTAGGTCTTGCTACACTCTACAAAAGCTTCAACTACCTCCAACTCCAATTCTTTATGTATTTTAAGTTATGGAGTGATCAAAATCACAAAAACATGAAAATGACACTTTTTCCAACACTTAGTGAAAATCTGCCTAAGTTACCAGCCTTGAACATCAATGTTCATGAGGATTTTTCAGTTGGATCCAAATAGTTTGAAAACAAACTATGATCACACATGTTTTGTATCATATGAGGGCTTTCTAAAAAGCACAAGAGCCTCCCATAACTCAACCTGAGCAGGGAGATATGAATCCCTCAAAATCACCATTTCCAACTGTCCCAAGCAAGGCAGATTTTGTGCATTTGCTCGATTTGGAAAATTTGGACAACTCCAAGCCTTGTCATCCATTTGGACACATTTGAGGATAAAACAAATGGAGAATGATCTGATCCCCAAGGCTCCCAAGTCTAAGTATCTACAATTGCCATGCCAAACCTAAAAGAGCTAAAAAGTTCCAAGACTCCAATTTTGTTTCAATGTATTCAATGGATGCATCAAGGTGGCATGAACTGAGGCAAGCTTAACTGAATGAGTCAAGCCTTATCTCTGAACCAAAAGACCATAGGCCTGTGCTCTAACCTCAAGTCAATGGCTAAAGGAGACTTGAGATTCCATTTGATCCACATTGGCCACAGACCTGCTGCAGTTGCCACCACTATTGCTACAAAAACAAACGTGACACACTATAAATAGAGCTCATTTGTGATCAGTTTGAGTACACCGAAGCACTCAAACTGATGTTTTCCTCAAAATCTCCCTTTCACTCCAATTTTTCCTTCTAAACTTAAGTCACTATCGGGTTTTGAGATTGAGAGTGATTCCAACCAAACCAATCACACACACACACACACATACACACACACACACACACACACACACACACACACACACACACCTCATAAACATCATATATGAGTGATCCATAACACAAAATCACATCTAGAACTTCAAATTCACAAAATCACCAGCCAATTGCTCAAGTTCTTGACAGAGTTGCAGTTGAGGTACCATAACAAATTCCAGCTCATTTCAATCCACTCCAAGCATTAAAAGACACTCCTTGGCACCTAAGGAAGCTGTCCAGATCATTGGAACCTAGTTGTAACACCTCCATCACCAAACTCGATCACCAGCTGCAAGAGGTAGGCCTGAACCCTTCAAACTCTATGATCCATGCATCATGAATGAATTTTTGAGTTACCATCTTGTTTATGCATGTATGTAGAGTAATAACCCTCAATCAAGTGCCATGAATCCATCGTGTATGGAATTTCATTGTGTGCATGCTAAAATTAAGGTTCTTGAGGTTTTCTGTTGATTTCTTTCTCCATACTTAATATAAATGCAATTAAACTATATGGTTGTCATCCTTGTTCAAAAACTAACAAGATTGGTACTTGAATCATGCAAAACCATTGAGAAATCATGGAGAAAAGTGAGAAAATGCAAATCTGCAAAAACAGAGGGCGCGGGCAAGAACCAAGTGTTCTTGGCGCCATAATTCAAATTTTTGAATTTTAAGTTATTTTGTTTAATTGATTCAAAAATTAATTTCTCTCTGAATATTTATGTTTTTGAATTGATTATTTTTCTCAAAATTCACTAAAATGTTTAAATATTTTATTTTACAATAAAATCCAATTTATATTATTTATTTAATATGGTTAGTATTTTTGTAATTAATTTCATTTTTATTGTTTTTAAACCTTTTTAAATGAAATTCCCAATTTGATCTTTCAAAAATAATTGAATTTCAAGCTTTCATATGATTAAACATGATTTTTCAAAGCATTTGTTAAAGTGTACAACTTGTTTTTGAATATATTTGATATTTTATCATTTATTATTTAAATTTCCTTTGAAAAATGACATTTTAATTTAAAATTAGGGTTTCCTCTCGATTTTAAATTTTCAAACAAGTTTGGGCCTCTATTAGAGTGTAAGACCCATTCCCCTTGTAAATAAACCATTTTTGGGCTTCAGTCATTGTATAAGTCCTGATACGATTTTAAAACCTCAGCGCGGTCGTCGCCTTTTAAACAAAATAATTTGGGCCTACCATTGTGTTGTAAGTCCCATTTCTTTTCTTTAAAAACACTTTTGGGCCTCTATTAGAGTGTAAGACCCATTCCCTTTGTAAATACAAAATAATTTGGGTCTCAGTCATTGTATAAGTCCCACTGTATTTTCAAAAATCTCGGTGCGTTCGCCAATTCTAAAACAATTTTCAATTGGGCCTCTCTTTGAGTTGTAAGACTCATCACTTGTACATAAAATAAACTTTGGGCCTATAATAGAGTGTAAGACTCAACCCCCATTGTATATAAATAATCTTTGGGCCTCAGTCATTGTATAAGCCCCAGTACAGTTTACAAAACAACGGTACGATTACTGTTTCTCATCTGGGCCTCTCCTTGAGTATAAGCCCCAACAATCTTTTCAAAAACAACTTCCCTTTTGATTTAGGTTCAAATTCATAGCTTTTATCAAAACTTTCTTTAATTTCTTGAACAACTAACCATACAGCTGTTACTATGGAAGCTTGCTCGCCTGTAAGTTTTTATCAGCTTTCTTTACATGCTTTCATATATATATATATATATATATATATATATATATATATATATAACTGTATTGCTGGAAGCTTGCTCACCTGTAAGTCCTTCTTTCATATCCTTTTAAATACTTGTCATATATCAACTGTATATATACTTGTATATCTGCTTAGATTTTTCCTCGGCAACTAGGTCTAGAACTAGGTAAAGCCAGTTGGTCGCTCTTAAATACAGTCAAAACTAGTTCCCCATAGGAATTTCCAGATATAGTCTTGCCTTCTCTTGGGCTTAAATAATATGGAACAAAGAGAAAGGCATTATTCCCGGTGAAACTTTTCTCAGACTGTCACTATTAGAAATTGTCAAAGAGATTCATTTTTCCCAGAGAGGATTAATTCCCGGTGAAACCTCTCTTGAATTTCTTCAAACCCTAGAACTGTTCACTAAAGAAAAGATTATTCCCGGTGAAACTTTTCTTGAACTCTTCTTATGTTTGGACCAACAGGCTTCTTAAAAGTATCCCCGCCTCCTCTTGAGCTTTGTACAAGGACCCTCCGGCTTCTTAGAAGTTCTCATGCCTTCTCTTGGGCTTAATACAAGGACCCTGAAGACCTCTTAAAGGTATAAGACAGAACTTAGTCATCCTTTGTTAGAGTAGTCTTTCTAAAGAGTCAAAACCTTGGACAATTTAGGGTTGATACTCATCCCTTAAAATACCAGCCTCCTCTTGGGCATCATACAAAGATAAAACTTGTCATCCCAATAGACTTGGACAGTCTAATCCCCTCTTGGATTTCAAAGACATACTCAAGTTCCCTACGAATATGGAAAAAACCCTGATTATTCGATCAATCTCCAGTAGGAGTTGAAAATCCTCACAGGGTCTGAAACTCAATTTCTATCCTAAATTTCCCCAGCTAGGGTCAGCTTATCATCAGAACCTCAAGGCATCTGATACCTCAACTCTTCTGTAAACCCTCAGCAGGAGTTGATCCCCCAATTTAGACCTGCCTCTGGATCTCAATAATCCTCAGCAGAAGTCTGCCTCCTTTTAGGCTTTGTATAATGATTTCTCCAGCTTGTTCAGCCACAATCTTGGGCTTTGTACAAGACACATAAAAGCACTCTCTTGTTGAGTCAACCCTTTTTAGCCTCAATCTTGGGCTTTGTACAAGACACACAAAGATACTGTCTTGTTGAGTCAATCACCTTAAAACACTCTCTTGTTGAGTAATCATCTCTCTCAGCCTCCTCTTAGGCTTTGTATAATGATCCTTCTTTTCCTCAGTAAAAGTCAGCCTCAATCTTGGGCTTTGTACAAGACACCCATAAAAATCTTCAGCTGAGTGAGTCAAATATCCTTTAGCCTCAATCTTGGGCTTTGTACAAGACACATATAAAATCTCCCTAAGCAGAGTTAAATCTCTTTTCAGCCTCCTCTTAGGCTTTGTATAATGATCTTCCTCAGTAGAGTTAGCCTCACTCTTGGGCTTTGTACAAAACAAATCATACTCTCTAGCAGAGTCAATCTCCTTTTTGTAGCCTCAATCTTGGGCTTTGTACAAGACAGATAAAATCTCTCACCAATAGAGTCAGCTTACTATTTTAGCCTCCATCTTGAGCTTTGTACAAGACATATAAAATATTTTCCCGGAAAAGTCAACCTTTTAGCCTCCTCCTAGGCTTTGTATAATGATCTCCCCAAAAGAGTCAACTCTCTTTTTAACCTCAATCTTGGGCTTTGTACAAGACAAATATACACTCTCTTGTTGAGTCAGTTTTTTCCAGCCTCCTCTTAGGCTTTGTATAAGGACTTCCCCAGTGGAGTCAATCAATCTTTTAGCTTCAACCTTGGGCTTTGATCAAGGCACACATAAATCAAAATCCCCTCAGAAGAAATCAAAACCTCTCTGTAGGAAGACATTTCTCTGTATATCACACATCAAAATAGATAAATCAAAACAAACCCTAATCCCAGATAATTGCTGTAAGTGGCACACTTATTGATTTAAATATCCAAGCTGTAGTCCATCTTTTATCCTGGCAAAACTTCCTCTCTTTCATCTAATTGCTGTAAGTGGTAAGCCTCTGGATTATTTACATCCACGCTACTCTCCCTCTCTTAGCATGAAAGATTCCTAAGGAAAAGTGGCATTGCTCTACACTGAGTTAAAGTTTTCTCCTTCAGGTTAACATCCCTATAAAGGAAATTATGGCATTGCTGGATTCACATATCCCAGTTAAAGTAATCCTCCTTCATAAACAGTCACCCAACAGTTGTGATAAACAGACGAGATGTCTCCCTTTAGAGATGACGGATTCTCTTGCAGTCAAACCTTTAGCTTTAATCTTGGGCTTTGAACAAGACACACATAACCTTTTAGCTTCAATCTTGGGCTTTGAACAAGACATCAAACATATTTTTCCTCCCATAGAATAGGAGGCTGATTTCTCTGTTTCTTTAAATGAGAATACTTAGGCATAAGATTGCGAAATCTTAGCGAGCATACCAATCAAAAACCTTAGGTCCAGTACCTTCATACCAATCAAAATACTTAGGTCCAGTACCTTCATACTTATCAAAAACTCTATGTCCAGTACCTTCACTCATCAAAAACATCGGAAAACCCGAACATCAACAAAAACTCTCTCTTTCTCTCAGACATCCCACAAGAAGAAACTTTCCCCATTTACAGATAAACACCATCAAGTACAGAGCATAACCTAATGCTAACAACCTGTGGATAACCACATATAGGATGGGTAATTGACAACTCCCCATTGTATAACCTGACCCCGAACTCCCCGAATTTCTCTTAAGCATTTGTCCAGTTAAACATTTGCGTGCAAGGTTAGTTTTAGATAACTTCCCTTTCCCTTCCAGCTTCACCGGATAAATAAGAAATCAGAAAGTAGCACCTCTTCCCTACCGTTGTGGTGAGGAGGAACCCATTTGCGATAAGGTGGTCGCGTCACCGACAAAAATCGCACGCTACAGATAAATGGCGACTCTGCTGGGGAGCCAAAATAGTATTATAGTTAGAATTCTTAAGAGGTATAGGATGTTAGTTTTAGGAATTATATATATATATATCGCTTTTCCTACTTGATATCCGTGTTTATTTTTCTATCAATGGGAATGCGAGTGATGTCACAAGTGGAAAGTTTGAGAGAACCCTAAGATAGGTGATGACATTAGACGGGTGGTCTTACACGGAGTGATTCCAGAATAAGCGATCCTGGTAGACCATCAAATCAGTGGAGATACCATTTGCGGATTCAATGTTTAACGACTTCGTCGTGAAGGCAGATTGTCCCAATCTGGTATCCGAGAAACTGAGGATTTAGTAGACATTAACCATGTGGCCATTTGGTAATGCGGTATCTATCAGAAATAGTTGACACGTGATACTACACTCAATTGAGATTACCCTAGGATGCTACAGCTCGCTCGGGTGAACCAGCTTGCTGTTGTTATCCCTAGGGGGGTCAGTGATTTTGGGAACTTTTAACCCGTTCTACAGGTACAAAAATTCACTAGAATACAAAATTTGGGGATGGGTTGAGCCATGACTCCAAGCTCGTGACGTTGAACCCTTGAACCCATGTTTTTTCAATGTTTTTGTGTGCTGCATTCATGCATTCATTTAAAAAACTCTTAAACCAAAAAAAAATCTTCTTTTCTCTTCTCTCATTTTTAAATTAAACTAAAACAATGATTGCAAATATCAGAGAAAAAGACTGCGTTATGGATTTCGGTAGAAGGAAGACGCACAAGTACACCTTCAAGACTCCGAAAATAGAGGATTTAAAAGGGCTAGCAAGGATGATCACCAACCCTGATGCTTTCAGAGCTAAGTATGGAGGACTGCTGTCTCTGTTAAGAGTCCACGTAGTTGAAGGAATCCTTTCTACGTTAATTCAATTTTACGATCCGGTTTATCACTGTTTCACATTCTCGGATTATCAACTAGCTCCAACGCTAGAAGAGTAAAATCAGTTAGCGCCAACACTGGAGGAGCTTGGTCAGTGATAGGTAAATCAGTCAGGTGAGAGTACTCCTCCAGTGTTGGCGCTAACTGATTTACCTATCACTGACCAAGCTCCCTTTTCTGGACTGGAAGAAATTCCAAAAGATCAAACCGTTGCAAGAGCAATCTATTTGGAAGAGTCAGAAGTCAGGACTCATATGACCACTAAGGAAGGAATCCAAGGTTTACTAGCCAAGTTTTTGGTAGAGAAATCCCTGTACTTTGCCAGTATAGGAAACATAACTGCTTTTGAAGATATCTTTGTTCTACTCACATACGGGTTTTTCCTTTTTCCCAACATCAATAAATTCGTCGATACCAATGCCATTAAGATCTTTCTGATTGGAAACCCTGTACCAACTCTGCTTGCAGATGCTTATCATTCTATACACTTAAGGAATTTGTACAGCGGAGGAATGATCACATGCTATGTACCCCTGCTATACAAATGGTTCACTTCTCATTTACCTAAGTCTGCTGCTTTTTGGGATCATAAGAGTACTCTAGGTTGGTCACAGAGAATCATGTCTCTTACCAACTCTGACATAGATTGGTACAATCGAATCTATGTCGGGATAAGGATAATTGACAAATGTGGAAATTTCCCTAATGTACCCCTTATAGGAACTAAAGGAGGAATCAACTATCATCCAATTTTAGTTCGTCGTCAACTCGGATACCTGATGAAGCATATCCCGCATAATGTTCATCTGGAAGGTCTTTTCTTCAAGGAAGGAGAAAATGATAGAGCACTAAAGAAGGAAATAGTGCATGCTTGGCAACACATTCACAGGAAAGGAAGAGAGTCTCTAGGAAGACCAAGCTGTACCTCCATGGAACCTTATCTCCACTGGGTGCAAACTAGAGCCCTCAAGATGAAGATGCCATACCCTCGTCAAGAAGTTCTTCCGTTAAAGGAATATGTCCTTTATTTTATGTCTGATATGGAAAAACTCCAGGTCGCTCTCAACAAAGTTCAACGGGAAAAGAACTCTTGGAAGAACAAATACCGCATTCTCAATGTGGAGTGTACCAAAATTAAGGAATTGTTAAATGAAAAGGACGCTCTGATCAAGATTCTAGAATAACATGATATAGAAGATCAAAGGAACTTGCTCACTCCTTTCACTTGGCAAATGACTGACAACCCGACAACAGCCGAATTGCCTCGGTCAAAGAAAAGGAAAGTACTAGAACCAGCATCTGAGCTCTCTTCAGAGAGGACTCAAGATCCATGAACTTAGACATTACCTTTTACTACACTTTGTAAAATACTGTATTTCCCTTTCTACAATCTTTCAAATTCAATAAAAAAGGGTCTCCTCACTGTATGATATTTGCAATCCATTTGTTGAAGTTTCTTTTTGATTAAAGCAAAAAAATTAATATATATCATTGCATATCATTCATCATTCTCACATAACGCATTCTTCTTACCTTCGAATCTCACATATACGTTACGATTCTAGAGTCAAACTGTCTCATTCGTACAATACTCGGGCCAATCGACAAAAGTAAATGGACGATCTCGAGGAAGAGAACAGAGAGCTAAGAGAAGAAATCAACGCTCTGAAGGAAGATCTGAAAAAACTTCACAATGACATACAATCCCTGGAAACATCACAGAGGCAACAACAAAGGACTGTGATCTCGGAGATCACATCTACGGCCATAGTGGAAACATATGATCCTCGGTACAACATGCCTAAAGATCGTCCCTGGGGCATGCCTATCAACTTTATCCCTGAAGGATACATTCCTCCGGTCACTGAAGACCCAGGAACTGCAGCAGGAACCACTGGGCCTGAAGGTTACAAACTTCGGGAAAGCGAAGACACAAGAGTGATGGTAGCAACTCCTGAAGGTTACAAACTTCGGGGCATAGAAGAACCAAGAGTCACCACAGTAATGACTATACCACAGTAAATGGTACACACTGTCCCGGAAGGAAAGATTCCACAAATAATCTCTGGTGGAAACGAAGAGATGTACGACAGGATGAATGAGTTCCAGGAACAATTCCTGGAGATGCAGAAGGAACTGCATGCCATTCGAGGTCAGGATTTATTCGAAAAGGACGCCGCAGACCTTTGTCTGGTCCCTAACGTGAAAATACCGCACAAATTCAAGGTGCTTGACTTTGAGATATACAAGGCAACTCTTGCCCTCAAAGTCATTTGGTGATGTACGATCGAAAGATGTCAACTCAGACTGAGAATCAACAGCTACTGATCCATTACTTTCAAGATAGTTTAACCGGTGCCGCACTCAAATGGTACATAGGTTTAAACCGCACCAAGATCGTTACTTTCAAAGATCTTGGGGCAGCCTTCATTCAGCAATATAAATATAACCTGGACATGGCACCAGACAGAGATTAACTCAGAGCAATGTCGCAGAGAGAAAAGGAAACTTTTAAGGAATCTGCTAAGAGATGGCGTGAAATTGCCGCCCAGATTTGTCCTCCTCTTGAGAAAAAGAGATGACTAAAATATTTCTGAAAACCTTAAGTTCATTCTATTACGACCGAATGGTCGCCAGTGCACCCAGTGACTTCACTGAAATGGTGAACATGGGGGTACGCCTTGAAGAAGCAGCCCGAGAAGGACGTCTGGTCAAAGGTGCAGAGCCATCAAGCAGTACCAAAAGATACGGTAGTGCTTTCCCTAAGAAAAAAGAGCAAGATATTGGTAATATCTCTCTCGCAAAGAAAAGGAAAAGGTATCAACCAGTAGCAGCAGTAACTTCTGCTATCAATCCTGCGACGACTCCAACGTATCAACCTCAGGTTGCTCAGAGCCAACCAAATTGTTAGTTCTGTTATTGGCAGCAATTTTGGTAAAACAATGTGTTTGCTCAAGATGTTATGTCTGATGTCTTGACATATGCTTCCAACATTCTGCATAAGGTGGTTTTATTAGTATTGTTGTATTTTGCAATTTTGTGCGTGATGTCAAGATTGATGTCTTAACATCTGTTGACAAAACATTGTGTTTAGTTTGTGATGTTTTAGGGCTGCGCGTTTTTGATGTTTTGAGAGATTCTGTTTGAAAGATTGCAGGCAAAAATCTTGGAGAAGATCGGTTCTGATGCAATCATTTGTGGAGTATATATTGTTACTGTTTTAGGGCGAAAAGATTTGCAAGGAAAAATCAGTTTTAATTGTGAACAAAATCTGAGATTTTCAAGGAGTCCAAGCCCAAGAATAAGTTTCTATTTAAAGCAGCCTCAACCCTACTTGAAGGATACGAAGACAAGATATTATGAATTGAGTGTCAAGTGTTAGGGTTTGTGTTTTCATCTGTATTTTGTAAGTCGTTCATTCATCCTTGATGCTTGAATTGGTCAGATTATTTAAGTTGTAATTTGTTCACTCTAAAGCTTTTAAGCAAGAGTGTATTGTTCTTGATCAAAGATTTTAAGCACGATCAAGGTGTGTCTTTGAAGTGTGACTTCTATACTGTGTAATCTTTGAATTGTATCACTGTGGTGATTGAGGGGGAGTGAGAGGTGTCTCATATCTAAGAGGTTCTTAGATAGATGTGTCATTAGGTAGTGATTAAGTGAGTAGAGTATCAACTGGTATGTTGATTGTAGAGTCTGTGAATTAATACTACTAATAGTGAATTTCCTCCCTGGCTTGGTAGCCCCCAGACGTAGGTTGTTAGACCGAACTGGGTGAACAATTCTTTGTGTTGATTTACTGTTGTTTTACTGCCATGTTCATACAACAGATATTGATGTTGTGACATCTCACTTGACATCACATATCTAATACCAGAATTTCAATTGGTATTAGAGCAGGTCATCCTGCTCTGCATCTGGGTGAGATCTAGGGTTGTTACTTTCTGGTGCAATGGACAAGGAGAGTGGTGGATTTGTGAATAGACCCCCTATTCTAGATGGATCAAATTATGACTATTGGAAACCTCGCATGGTTGCCTTTTTGAATTCTTTAGACAGCAGGGCTTGGAAGGCTATTTTGACAGGATGGAAACACCCTGTCATTATGGGAAAAGATGGTGTGTCAAAGCTGAAACCTGAAGAGGAGTGGACCAAGGAAGAAGATGAGCTTGCACTTGGAAATTCTAAAGCCTTGAAGGCCATATTTAATGGTATTGACAAAAACATTTTCAGGCTGGTTAACGCATGTGAAGTGGCTAAGGAAGCTTGGGATATTTTGAAAACTACTCATGAAGGAACCTCCAAGGTCAAGATGTCAAGACTTCAGTTGTTGACAACAAAGTTTGAAAGTCTAAGAATGAAGGATGATGAGACCATTCATGACTTTCACATGAATATACTTGAACTGTCAAATGCTTCTAGTGCCCTAGGAGAAAGGATGTATGATGAGAAACTTGTGAGAAAAATTCTCAGATCTCTTTCCAAGATATTTGATATGAAGGTGACTGCTATAGAGGAAGCTCAAGACATCAGCCAGATGAGGGTTGATGAATTGATTGGGTCACTTCAGACATTTGAACTAGGATTGAATGACAGATCTGAAAAGAAGGTCAAAAGCATAGCTTTGGTGTCTAGTACAGAAGATGATGAGAAAGAGTGTGGTTCTGAAACTCAGGAAGAGCTATCCAATGCTATTGTTATGCTAGGAAGACAGTATAATAGGGTTTTGAAAAGAATGGACAGGAAATATAGATCAAATGTTAAGAACATCTCATTTGACATTAACAAGTCAAGTGATCAGATGAAGAGAACAACAGCTGAAGAGAAGTCTAATCATGACAAAGGAATCTAATGTCATGAGTGTGAAGGTTATGGTCATATCAAAAAAGAATGTCCTACATATCTCAAGAAACAGAAAAAGGGCTTATCTATGTCCTGGTCTGATACTGAGAGTGAGGAAGATGAAGAGACTGACCAGCATGTTAGGGTTTTGACTGGAAGGTATATATCTGATGATGATTCTATGATTGAAGAGAGCACCTATGATGAGCTTACTGATTCTTATAGAGAGCTATGCATTGAAAGTGAAGAAGCCTGTCAAGAAGGGGAGAGGTAAAAGAAGATTATTGCCCAACTCAAGGCTGAAAAGACAGAGCATTTGGAAATCATTGCCAAGCTGGAAGATGAAGTATCTGTGCTGAACTCTAAACTTGAATCTATGTCCAAGTCTATTAGAATGCTGAATAGTGGGACTAATGTTCTAGACAAGATTCTTGGTGTTGGAAGAACTGCAGGAGACAAAAGTTGATTGGGGTTCAACAGTGGATATGCTTCAAATGATGTTATTCCTAGTTCCAAACCAGTGATGTTGAAGCAGATGTTGAAACATCCTGACAGGACTCCCTCTAGGAAGAAATTCAGGCGCTGGAGATGTCATCACTGTGGGAGGTTTGGACACATAAAGGCTTTCTGTTATAAGTTGCATGGATATCCTAAGAGTACTTCTAATTGTGCACCCAGACAGGTCATTCATAAAGGCAATCAAGTCATCAAGCAAAAGAAGCAATGGGTCTCCAAAACTGATGTTGTCAGCTTGATAGCTCATACTTCTCTTAGAGTCTCTGCTAAAAATGACTGGTACTTTGGTTGTTCAAGATACATGACATGAGTGAAGAATTTACTGGTGGATGTTAAACTTCAATCTTCTGGCCATGTGACTTTTGGTGATGGTGTCAAAGGAGAAATTAAGGGTGTGGGAAAGCTGGATTGTGAAGGTACACCTAGACTCAATGATGTAATGCTAGTCAAGGGGTTGACTGCAAATTTGATCAATATTAGTCAACTATGTGATCAAGGAATCATAGTTAATTTTACAAAAACTGAGTGCATTGTCACTAATGAGAAAGGTGAAGTCATCATGAAGGGTGCTAGGTCTAAGGACAACTGTTACTTATGGGTGTTACAAGACTCAAGTCCTTCCACATGTGTCCTTGCTAAAGAAGATGAAGTCAAAGTCTGGCATCAAAAGTTGGGACATTTACATCTGAAGGGAATGAAGAGAATCATATCCACAGAAGCAGTAAGAGGAATCCCTAGGCTCAAAATTGAAGAGGGAAGAGTCTGTGGAGATTGTGAGATAGGGAAACAGACCAAGATGTAACATCCAAAGCTTCAACATTTCACTACTTCTAAAGTTTTGGAACTTCTTCATATGGACTTAATGAGGCCTATGCAGGTGGAAAGTTTAGGTGGGAAGAAATATGCTTATGTTGTTGTAGATGACTATTCCAGGTACACTTGGGTGAACTTCATCAAAGACAAAATAGAAGTGTTTGATGTGTTTAAAGATCTATGTCAGAAACTCCAAAGGGAAAACGAGAGCAATGTCATCAGAATAAGGAGTGATCATGGGAAAGAGTTTGAAAATAGCAAGTTTGCTGAGTTTTGTTCTGCTGAAGGCATCAGTAATGAGTTTTCTTCTCCTATTACTCCTCAGCAAAATGGAGTAGTTGAAACGAAGAATAGAACCATTCAAGAATCTGCTAGGGCAATGATACATGCCAAGAAGCTTCCTTACCATTTCTGGGCTGAAGCTATGAATACTGCTTGTTATATTCACAACAGAGTGACCATGAGAAGTGGTACTTCAGCTACCTTGTATGAATTGTGGAAGGGAAGAAAACCAAGTGTGAAGTACTTTCATGTTTTTGGTAGTAAGTGTTATATCCTGACAGATCGTGAACAAAGGAGAAAAATGGATCCTAAAAGTGATGAGGGGATCTTTTTGGGATACTCTACAAATAGCAGAGCTTATAGAGTATTCAATTCCAGAACCAAAGTCATGATGGAATCTATAAATGTGGTTGTTGATGACAGTGAAATGAAGGAAGATGCTGATGCCATAGATGATGTTGAAACATGTTGTGATGATGTATCAACAGAAGCTGAAGACAGAAGTGTAATTCCCAGTCCTGTTGCTGCTGAACCTGATCCTGAACCTAAACAACCTAATAAGGAACCATCTGTCAGAGTATATATGAACCATCCAAAAGAGCTTATCATAGGTGATCCAAACTTAGGAGTTACCACTAGGTCAAGAGAAGTTGTGTCAAATTCTTGTTTTGTATCCAAAATTGAGCCCAAATATGTTAAAGAAGCCTTGAAAAATGAATTTTGGATTAATGCCATGCAAGAAGAGCTGGGAAAATTCAAAAGGAATGAAGTGTGGGATCTTGTACCAAGGCCTGATGGAATAAATGTAATTGGCACCAAGTTGGTTTACAAGAATAAATCTGATGAACAAGGAGTGGTCACCAGAAATAAGGCTAGACTGGTTGCCCAAGGTTACACTCAGGTAGAAGGGATTGATTTTGGTGAGACTTTTGCTCCTGTGGCCAGATTGGAATCTATCAGGTTACTCCTGTTAGACTATGGCTATGGATCTAGAAGGGGGGGTTGAATAGATCCTTCGAGTTTTACACGCGAAATTGAATTTTAAAAAAAATTGTTTGATTGGAAGCTACCACTGGATTAAAAGTCTACAACGAACCTTCTACCAAAAGGATCGGATATGCGCGAATATATATTGCGAAAGAGTATGGAAGAGAAAAATTCAGTTCTATTAATGTGATTAAACGCAATCAATAAATTATAGCGTGTTTATGTATAATCCAAACCAATGAGGCAAACAATGAAACAATAACGGTGTTTGAATTTGCTTTGCGACAAATTATCAAACACTTGGTGTGTACACACACACTAAGTGCAGAATTTCTATGGTTAGTAATTTCAAGCTGCTCTTAGAAACAATTCAACAAATTGTATCACTTTAACCAAAACGATTTTTCAGCTTTAGATTACGACACAGAAATTTAGACAACTTGAAAACTTGGCAAATTCAAACAATGCAGAAAAAATGTAAAGAGTTAAAGGAGAAAGAGAACGAACGCGATTTGATTAGGCAGTTCCCCAATCGTCCTCGCTATGGGTACATCTGCCCCCAATTCCGAACATGGAATTGAGATATATATATTATCGTTGTAATTGAGAGTTTATACAAGAGAAAACTTCTGAACAAACAAATCTTCGAACGTCTTCGAATTGTTGATGTAGAGCCTTCTCTTCCCTTGATTCAAGATGAATCAAGTGCTTCGAATATGGTTGATTCAATTATCGTCCCGCGCTACTAAACCGAAAGAGAACACCGTTCTTCGATTACCTTCACTCGATCAATTGCAATCTAACAAAGATTCGAACCCAAGCCTCTCTTCTACGATCCTTTGATTAAAGATACTAAACCGATCTCTTCAGTTACCTTCGCCCAGCTGAATCCTTGTAGAATGAAGCGACTTATGCAAAACTCCCAAAATCCCTTTGATTCTTGGAGGAGAAAACCCTAAGGTTTTATTCAAGAAACACCTACCACAAATCTCAACTCAGAATCGAAGATAGCACTTCCTGAAATCTGAACCTTATCACTTCAAATCAATGAACACAACAAACAAAAATTGGTTATGTGTAGTTGTTTGAATGCTCAAGGAAGAAGATGAAATTGATGAGAGAAATGGCATAAAATCTTTCACGTTTCTTGTTACAAAAAAAATGAAAAAAAATGAACTAACAAGATATATATATTATGCTATGTAATAATGTGGAAATAACAGAATTTTAAGATGAAAATAAAAGTGAGAAAATTGGCAGGAATCAGGGAGCGGTCGACCTATACAGAAGGTATAGGCGACCTGTGCAAGCCCGCGCACACAACTACGCAAAAATGCATATTGTGCGTCGACCGGAACAGGGAGTGCGTCGACGCATACCTCCCAGTTTTCTACACTATTGAACGCAGACTGCATAGGTCGACCTATGCAGGGTGATGAGTCGACGCATACCCTAGAAACATGCAAAAAATCAGGATTTTGAGATTCCTAAGGTGTTGGGACATCTCTAATGAACCTAGATCATTTCTAATCATAACCAAACATATGTGCAATACTTAACTACTTGAGTTTTTCATATAAACCACTATGTTCTAATCATGAAGGTTTTGACATCATTAAAAATAAAGTACATAGAGAGAATCTTCCCTCACATACTCCCCCTTTTTGATGATGGCAAAACACTCGATATGAGATGGTATCCTCCCCCTGACTTTATGCATCCACTAATGTTTAATTATCTCAGTACCTGTTATTCTTTCCAATGTTCTCTCCCCCTTTGACAACATCAAAAAAAGAGAGAGAGAAAATAGCATGAATAGAAAATATCAACTGAAAGTGCATCTTAACAAATTACAACGATAAGCATTAACAAACATTCACACATAATGGATGTTAACGAAACATAGTGAATATTAAATTAAAAACAGTTAATGGATATGCATGACAGGCAACATAACAGCCACACAGTTAAAATTGAAACATTGTCACGAGAACTAAAAATCAGGCTAAAGTTACTTAGAATCATAAACAAAACATGAGATAGCAAGTGAAACGTAAAATGACATGATGCAAAATGAGATGGTGTTCCTCACGACCTTCTCCCCCTAAATGAATGGCCTCGGCCGCAAAACGGTTGAGGACGATGAGGTGGTGGAGGTTGCACATCTAGCTGCTCGGTCATCTTCAACACTGTACGATTCAGAATGTTGAAGCTGTTTGTAAGAGCTCGGTGCTGATTCGCAGAAGTTTCAGTCATTGTGTTGAATCTTCCTATCACATTTATGGCAAAAGAGTCAAAGTTGTTGGCATGAGTGTGAATTTCTTCTTGCAGAGACTTGAATCGTTCCTCTTGAGCTGTGGAAAACCGCTGTTGATCAA
The DNA here is from genome assembly GCA_022829125.1 of Lathyrus tuberosus. NCBI lineage: Eukaryota > Viridiplantae > Streptophyta > Magnoliopsida > Fabales > Fabaceae > Lathyrus > Lathyrus tuberosus. The sequence continues at coordinate 894,796 of JALAZF010000829.1, forward strand.
GTTGCATTGTCCTCATAAGTTCAAGAATGTCTTCATTGTTTTGTTGAGGACGCGGAGGTGAAGGAGGAGTGTAATATGACTCTTGGTAGTTCAGCTCTTGTGTTGGTGGCCTATAATTGGAACCAATATGGGTCCAACAATTATATTGCCATTGACCCCATCCTTGGTCAACTTCAGTTTCCATTGGAGATTGCCATCCTTGATTTTCTTCAGATGCTTGATACATCCATGCAGCATTATCATCAGCCCCCGTATCCATTTGGTGCCATTGAGCATTGTCATTTTGATTCTCGTTATCATCATTCTGTTCATTTTAACCTTCTTCATTTTCCCTTTCTGCTTCTTCGTCTTCGTCATCTTCTTCACTAGAATCTTCCAGAACAGCCGTGTTGGCTTTCACAATATACTTATATTTTCTCTCTACAGCATCCCACATGTGGCCCATCATAGTCATGGTTTTCTGGAAGAACTCTTGATTTGTAGAGATGGACTTATAGGGAATACCAGGAACAACTATTGTAGCATTATTGAAGAACTTTTGAATCACGGATGCATACCCAAGTGCAGTCCCTCTACTGGATCCATGAAGAGCATACATTCTACTCGCAAAGTAATAAGGCCAACTGATTTTTATCTTATTCATCAGAATGTAGATTAACTGAATCTCAGGTTGATCTACCCTAGAATAACCGCCTTGCTTGGGTCTAAGAATATGAGCAACGATCCACTGTAAAATTCTAGGGATAGGAGCCAGTTTTCCCGTTGTCACTACCTTAGGGAAGAGATTACTTGCCACAATGTCATCAGTGTATGGTCTCCTGAGCATAGAATTTAAAGCCTTCTTATACTCATAATCATTTACTTGCGTAGTATCAGTGATGTGTTGGACAGGTGTCTCATTTGTTACAGACAGACCAAATAAATCTTGCCATGTGGTGTTTTGGACAGTAAGAACCTTATTTCCTAGTTTGCAGTTGAACATAAAATCATCAAATTATCCAACGAGACCCGTATTGAAAAGCCTTACCAGATCCTCATTATATTTGACGTCACATTCCAAAAAGCCATTTAGATTCTGAAAATCCAATAACTCTATGATTTCGTCCAAGTGTATGCGTTGAACCGTAAGCCGATAATACACATATTGTTTGATTACAGTTCTTTTCTTCATACTCTTAAACAAGTCAAGATTTTCAGGAGAAAGTAGAGAGGGAAGAGTTACCGGCGAATCTTGTGGAGGTTGAGAAGTACCGGCTTGAGCAGAGGTTTCTCTTGAGACCCTTTTACGGGTGACTCTCCGGGTAGCCATTTGATGCTTGATGTTGAAAGAGGATGAGTAATGAAGAACTTCCCAAGATAGTTATGGAGCCCAAGTTTTGTGGGTGAAATTGATGAATTTAGGGTTTTTGGTGGAGATACGATTAGGGAAGAGGAGGAGATGATGCAATAAAGTAATGATGCAAAGAAAACCTAGAATGTTTTATCAAAAACTTAAAAAAAACAAACATTTATAGCAGAAGTCGAGCGAACGGTCGACCTAAGACCCTTACGTGTCGACGCATACTGAAGAAAAATGTGTAATTTTAAAAGTTAAAGCTATGCGTCGACCTACTTAGTCGACCTGTTCAGACCTGTGCTTACTAGTGGAATAATGCATCAACCATGGGTCGACCTACAGACTGTATGAGTCGACGCAAATTATGAATTTGCTGAAAAAAACATAAAAATTAAATTTTGTGACATTTAAACTGTAGTGTTGGCTAAATAGAAAGCTAACATGCACACCAAACATACAAATGAAGAAAGTGAGCATACTATAGGCAATAAACAACAACAATATTATTCAATCATGGCACACTAATTTCTAATGAAAGAGAACGATATTACCTTGATCGTTTTTGATGATGCGATACCTTACATATGTGGTAATAGCTTTTGAAATTGTTAGTGATAAAAGTATAAATGTACATATAGATGAAGTAAGGATATGACATTTTATAGAGAAATTAAGCACGATCCGAAATGTCGAGAATGCCAAGTTCCCTACGGATATGAAAGAAAGGCTCAGTGGCTAAAGGTTTTGTGAAAATGTCAGCAAGTTGATTTTTTGAATCAACATGCTCAAAAATCACATCACCTTTCTCAATATGATCCCTAAGGAAGTGATGACATATTTTGATATGCTTGGTACGTGAATGTAATACAGGGTTCTTAGTTAGATTTATTGCACTAGTGTTATCGCACAAAATTGGAATCCGCTCAAGTTTTAGATTGAAATCAAGCAATTGTTGTTTAAGCCATAGGACTTGAGCACAACAACTACCAGAGGCAACGTATTCCGCCTCGGCTGTTGACAAAGCAACGGAAACCTGTTTCTTGCTATGCCAACTCACCAAGGAATTTGTGAAAAGATGACATGTGCCACTAGTAATTTTCCATTCCAACTTGCACCCGGCAAAGTCGGAATCGGAATAACCAACTAAGGAACAAGAACTACCTTTGGAATACCACAGACCATACTTTGGAGTACCAGAGAGATACCTAAGTATGCGTTTAACAACTTTTAGGTGGGATTCCTTGGGATGTGCTTGATACCTCACACACATGCACACACTAAAAATTATATCGGGACGTGATACGGTAAGATAAAGAAGAGACCCTATCATACCTCGATGCCTTTTTACCTCAACATCCTTACCTTTTTCGTCACGATCAAGATTAACACTCGTAGGCATATGAGTATCTATAGCTTTGCAGTTCAGCATATCAAAACATTTTAGTAACTCAAGACAATATTTCGTTTGACTCACGAATGTGTCCTCTTCAAGTTGTTTGATTTGCAATCCGAGGAAATAGTTAAGCTCCCCCATCATGCTCATCTCAAACTCCCCCTGCATCAAACTATAAAACTCCTTGACCAAGGTCATATTAGTAGACCCAAATATAATATCGTCAACATAAATTTGTACCAAAATTAAGTGTTTTCCTTGACGTTTAATAAAGAGGGTTATGTCAACCTTTCCTCTTGAATACCCTTGATCAAGTAGAAATTTGCTTAGACGTTCATACCAAGCCCTAGGGGCCTGTTTAAGTCCGTACAAAGCTCGCTTAAGTTTATAGACATGATCAGGATATTCGTGTGATTCAAAACCTGGAGGTTGGGCTACATAAACCTCTTCATTTATATATCCGTTAAGGAATGCACTTTTGACATCCATTTGGAATAGTTTAAAGTTCTTTGTGCAAGTGTAGGCAAGTAGAAGACGTATGGCCTCGAGTAGAGCAACCGACGCATAAGTTTCCTCATAGTCGATTCCTTCCTCTTGGTTATAGCCTTGTGCTACAAGCCTAGCTTTGTTACGCGTTATTACTCCATTTTCATCAAGTTTATTCCTAAACACCCATCGGGTGCCTATTACTCGATGGTCTCGCGGAAGGGGGACAAGGTCCCAAACCTCATTTCTCCCGAATTGATTTAGTTCATCTTGCATTGATAGATACCAATGCTCATCGAGTAACGCTTCCTTAGAGCTTTTAGGTTCAACTTGGGAAACAAAAGCAGAGTAATAACAAAAGTTACTAAGTTTAGAGCGAGTAGTTACTCCCTTAGAGATATCACCGAGAATGTTGTCAATTGGATGGTCTTTTGAAGACTTCCGAGCTGGAGGAAGTTCATCTTTCTTAGCATGACGATCATCCTCACTTTTCACTGGTTGGTGCTCCTTTTCCTCCTTAATACGCACTACTTCAGGCTGATCAATTCCCTTATCAGTGTCCTTGAGTATGACTTCAGTAGGTACACTTGCACCATGAAAAGAACTACCTTCTTCGACATTTCTCGGATAAGACTCGTCAAAAGAAACATGAACTGACTCTTCAACTACACGTAACCTTTTATTATAGATTCTATAAGCTTTACTTGACTGAGAGTATCCAAGAAAAATACCCTCGTCAGCTTTGGCATCAAATTTGCCTAGAGTCTCTTTTCCATTATTTAACACAAAGCATTTGCAACCAAATACATGAAGGTGAGAGATGTTTGGCTTACGCCCTTTTAAAAGCTCATACGGTGTCTTGTTTAGAATAGGCCGGATGAGCACCCTATTCAAAACATAACAAGCCGTAGTTATGGCATCGGCCCAAAAGTATTTTGGTAATCCACTATCATTGATCATAGTCCTTCCAAGTTCTTCCAAAACTCTGTTTTTACGTTCCACTACCCCATTTTGTGGAGGGGTACGTGGTGCGGAAAAATTATGATCAATTCCGTTGGAATTACAAAATGCTTCAAATAAATGATTTTCAAACTCACCCCCATGGTCACTTCTGATTGACCCAATGTTTGTGTTTAACTTGTTTTGAGATAATTTAGCAAATCGTTCAAAGGCCGAGAAGGTATCACTCTTATTTGCTAAGGAAATTGTCCAGCAAAACCTAGAAAAATCATCGACTATAACAAATCCATAATAGTTACCACCTAGGCTTTTAACCCTAGATGGTCCAAAGAGATCCATATGGAGGAGCTCAAGGGGTCTCATAGTAGAAACAATGTTTTTAGATTTAAAAGAGATCCTTGTTTGCTTCCCCATTTTGCACGCATCGCAAAGATGATCCTTTGTAAATTTAATTTTAGGCAAACCGATGACTAGGTCTTTAGAGACAATTTTGTTAAGCAAATCAAAGTTGATATGAGCCAAGCGTCTATTCCACAACCACAAATCTTCATTCATAGTGACTAAACACTTGTCTCCATCCAGTGATACCTCGTTTAAGTCTAGCATATTGACGTTATTCACCCTCAAGCCCTTAAGCACATTCTTTTTATCGCAATCTTCAACTACGCAACAATCCTTTGAAAAAGAGACTTTATAATTTTTGTCGCATAGTTGACTAATGCTTAAGAGATTGTGTCTAAGGCCTTCCACAAGAAGCACACCAGAGATAGTAGTAGATGAGGGGTTACCTTCACTACCTTTGCCGAGAATCTGTCCCTTATTGTTATCTCCGTAGGTGACTGTAGCGAGCGATTTTGGATGCGGTTCTTAAGCACTAGTCGCTCTCTGCGGTTTGAGCTTTGACTACAGGTCGATTCATTTTTTATCCTATTGTGAGCTGAATAAGGAAGGGAAATAGATGTCTCCAATTAACCCTGCTTTGCATACTGAGTTTAAACAGCGGTCTGTTAGGTTACGTATGCTATCAATGTGGGGGGCTTTTGTACTGGTTATTCGTATTTCGCCAATACAGGTTTCTTTCTTTCGATCTGGGCAGAAGGTTTCTAGCGGGGAACAAGGATTAGGATGTTAGGACTGATGCTTTTGAATTACTGCTTTTAATTGATGGAGATATGGGATTTGGGTTTTTTGTTGATTGCGCTCGCTAAGATCTTTTCTTTCGATCTTATGCCTACGTATTCCCGTTTACCGAAACAGGGAAATCAGAGCGTTCGTAGTTCCTCCTATTCTATGGGAGGAAATTGGTTTTTGGTGTATTGTTCAAAGCCCAAGACGTGAAGCGAAAGGTGATTTGTATCTTGTTCAAAGCCCAAGATGTGAAGCTAAAAGGTCTATTTGTGTCTTGTTCAAAGCCCAAGACGTGAAGCTGAAAGACCTCGGCTTTAGAGAGAATTTGTCATCTCTAAAGAGGGGAGAAGGAGAATTACTTTAACTGGGATACGCGGATCCGTGCAATGCCATAATTTCCGAAGAAAGGGTTTTAACCTGAAGGAGAAGACTTTAACTCAGTGTAGAGCAATGCCATCTTTCCTTAGGAATTTCTCATGCTAAAAGAGGGACAGTGGCATGGATATAGATGATCCAGAGGCTTGCCGCTTAAAGCGATTAGATGAAGGGAAAGGAGTTGTTGATGTTTGTGTACTATGAACGAGGCACAACTTTGATGCTAAAAGGTCGATTGGATCAACCAGTGGTTTTCTTATACAAAGCCTAAGAGGAGGCTAGTTTCCGCTAGGAAAATCATTATACAAAGCCTAAGAGGAGGCTATTTTGTGTCTCGTACAAAGCCCGAGAGAGAGGCTAAAAGTTTTTGACCCAGTGGGGCATATCGTTATACAAAGCCTAAGAGGAGGCTGGCAAACAGTTGACTCAGTTGGAGAATCTTTTATACTCAGTAAGAGAGTGTTTGTGTATCTCGTACAAAGCCCGAGAGAGAGGCGAAAAGGTTGTTTTGACTCCACTGGGGAGAATTTTGGTATCTCGTACAAAGCCCGAGATAGAGGCTATTGTAACTGTTTCAGTTGAGTGACAGATCCAATATACTGATTTAAAAGAGAAAATCAGTTCTTATATGAGTAACACTGTACACAGGGATTTAATTTGAGGATCAGGGATATTTCCTTCTCTTTGAGGAAACGAGAAATCCAAAGGGTATTGAGACTGTCCGAGTCTGCGGGTTTCCTTCCTATTTAACGAAGGGTGCTTGAGAATGTCTTTGAGACTAAAGGAAGTTAGACTGTCCATGTCTAGAGTTTTTTTCTTTTGTACTATGCTTTGAGAAATAGTAGTAGACTCTATGAAAGGACCGTTCTATGAGGATGACTAGGTTCTGTTCCTATACCTCTAGGAGGTCGTCGGGACAATTTGTACGAAGCCCAAGAGGAGGCTGGAATCTTTTAAGAAGCCGACGGGTCCTTGTACGAAGCCCAAGAGGAGGCTATCATTCCCGGAGGAAGAGATCATTATACGAAGCCTAAGAGGAGGCTGTGAATACTTCTAAGAAGCCGTAGGGTCCTTGAATAATGCCCAAGAGGAGGCCGATGCTTTTAAGAAGCCCGTGGGTCTATCATCTCCTTTCCATTAGGAGAGATAACTCTTTTAAAGATAAAAACCACTGGTAAACGTGCGAGGTTTACTATCCAGCGACTTTTAGCTTTTGAAGAGGGTTCCTTAGTTAAGGTCCAAGGTTATGACCGTAGTGGGTACCCAAACTCCGAGACATTCAAGGCAAGCTATCCATAAGGAATAGATCAAGTCAGGAAAGTTCGAGAATTGGGAAGAAACTCAAAGATGCCATTCACGGAGAATACATTCATCTTGGGGAGTAGAGCTTCTTGACGATTCCTAAGGAGGACAGCCGAAGAGAAGACTGTATCTGGTGCTCCTATTGGGGATCTAGGCGTCTATTTCTACGAATAAATGAAACGGCGTCACCTAGTTCTAGACGTAGTTGCCGGGGAAACTCGAAATATCTATACTATTATTACACAGTAGATATGAGTTTATGAAAGGAGACTTACTAGGGAAACGGCGTCACCTAGTCCCACAATACAGTTTATAATATGAAAGCAGTAAATGAAAGCGATAACCACTTACTCGGTTGTAGTGCTTCCATGCTGTTTGGTTAGTTGTTCAACAAAGAAAGATTAAAAACAACAGTATATTCAAAATCAAAGGAGAAAGTGCTTTGAAAAAGAAAGATTTGGGGCTTACAGCTCAAGGAGAGGCCCAGGGTTTTATCAGTGAGCGCACTGTTTGAATTTGTACAGAGGGACTTATACAAGTGACTGAGGCCCAAAAAGGTTTTCTGTACAAAGGGATGGGTCTTACACTCTCTCAAGAGGCCCAAAAAGGGTTTTGAAGAAAAATAAATGGGTCTTACTACTCGAGGGTAGGCCCAGATGATTTTTGAAAAGGCGACGATCACGCCGTTTGTTTTTTGACGGTATCGGGACTTATACAATAAGTGAGGCCCAAAGATGATTTGGTCAAAAAAAGGATTGGGTCTTACACTCTAATAGAGGCCCAAAGTGTTTTGAAAATGATTTATGAGGGTTGAATTAATCCAAAACCCTAATTTGTTTTCAAAATGTATTTAATTGAATATAAATTCAATTAAAATGATCAAAAATTGTTTAACACATGGAAAACAAATTGTGATCTTGGATTAATGCTTCAAAAATTAAGTATTGACCTACAAAATAATTAGAAAGCATTAAAAGTTGCAAAATCAATGTAGAAAAAATATTTAAAATGCCAAAAACAATCAAAATATTAATTCTTTACAAAAATATCAATTATATGAAATAAATAATATTTTTGGGATTTTTTGATAAAATAAAATATTTTAACATTTTTGTGAATTATTAAAAAAAGAATCAACTCAAAATCATTAAAACTCAGAGAAAAATTAATTTTTGAATCAATTAAACAAAATCACAAAATTCAAATATTTGAATTTGAAAAAAAGGCGCCAAGAACAGGATGAAGAACACGCGCGTGTTCTTGAATTCTCAGATTTGCATTTTCTATCCAATCTTACTGAATACTTAATCATATCATGCAATCCACATATCATTATGCTCGTCTCAACCTCACGATCATGTCTATGTACTTTAATTTCATTTAAATTAAACATACAACAAGAAATCACGAAGAGACCTCAAGAACCCTAATTTCTGCATGAAGGCTAGGATTTTTGATACACGATTCAAACAATGCAATTAATTGAGGGAAAACATTCCATGCATGATTATGAACATATGGCCAAATTATTGTGCGAGGAAATATGCATAGATTGAGAGATGACCAAGTATGTGCTTACCTCCAAGCCGTGACAGCAAGTTCAAAGTGATTTTTGATTTGGAGGTGTTACAGATGAGTGGTGATGATCTGAACAGCTTCCCTACACCCTATGGATTGTGTTTGGATGGTTGGACTTGATTGAAATTGGCTGGATCATTTTGTGGTACCTCAGCTGCACCTTGTTTGAAAATTTGAGCAACCAGCTGGTGATTTCATGAAATTGATGTTTCAGAAGTCATGTGAGTGTTTGATCAGCTCATATGTGATGTATGTGAGGTGTATGAGTGATTGGTTTGTGCAGAATTGCTCTCATACTCAAAACCCGATAGCTACCTTGCTAAGAAAGGCATTTTTGCCAAGAGAAAGAGATTTTGAGGAAAGCATCTGTTAGATGGCTTTGGTGTACTTAAACTGACCACAATTGAGCTCTATTTATAGTAGAGCAAGTTTGTTTTGCAAGGAATAGTGCATGGCAGCTGGTAAGTAGGTTTGGCCAATGTTGGCAAATGAAAATCCAAGTCTCCTCTAGCCATTGACTAGAGGTTAGGGCACAGAGCTTTGGTCCCCTTGGTCTTGGATAAGTCTTGACTGATTTCAGATGAGAATGGCTCAGTCCATGCCACCTTGATGGTTCCATTGAATGCCTCATTCCAAATTTGAAGTCTTGTCCCTATTTTGGCAACTCTAGGTTCAACATGCTATTTCTTGTTCCTTGGACCTTGGAGGCTTGGCTCAGTGATTGTCCCCTTTAGATTCAATCCTCTGAGGTGTCCAAGTGGATTGGAGCAATTGAAATTGGCTGATTTTGGTAAATCGAGCCAAAATGCAAATTCTGCCTTGCCTTGACAGATTTCAGCAAGGCCACTTGGCAATGTTGTATCTCATGGTGTAGGTTGAATTTGGCAATGTTCTTGGCCATTTTGGAAAGCTCTTACATGATACAACAACTGTTTGAACAAGTTTGGTTATGATCTCTTTTGATTCCAAGTGAAAAATCCCCCTACATTTGGCAAAAAGTGAAGGCAAATTCTGACTTAGTGAAAATTTCACTAAGTGTTGGAAAAAGTGACATTTTCACTTTTCAGCCACTTTGATCACTCCATAACTCAAAATCCTTAATGAATTGGAATGACTTGTAGTTGAAGTTTTTGTAGGTGATAATGAGGGATACAAATCCATCTTTGGATGAGAAAAAATGGCCTTGTGGTTTAGGAGTTATGGTCCTCCAAAGTTGGTACCTTTGCCACTTTATTTTTAACTTAGAAAAATTTCTAAGTTTTATGGTTACCCCTTTTACAAGTTATCTCACTTTTCTTGATTTTTCTTGATGAATTATGATTCAAATCATACATTAACATCATTTTAGGGTTAAAAATCCATTTTGGTGAAAAATCTCAAAAAGTCAAAGTTGACTTTTGTGCACAGTTGACTTTTTATCAGATGAATTCCAAACTGTGCAATTCTTCAGGAAATCATGTCCTTGACCTAAATCAAACTCGATGGACATGTTCCATGGGTGTCATAGGGTATATTCAATCATGTATTAGGGTTTGGGAGCATGTCTTGGTCAAAAGTCAAAGTTACAGTTGACTTTTCCCTTAAAACCCTAATTGTGGTGCAGATGAAAATGAGACTTGTTGCTCAAGCTTCTTGGATCAATCCATTGTTCCAAATGGATCAATATGGTGTATTAGAGACCCTCAAATCATCTCTTGAGGTCTTGGCTCATGGTTTGTCCCAAAAGTCAACTTAGCTCTTGGCTCCTGATTTTTGATGAATGCATCCCCTGAAGCAAAATTGACTTGATGCATAGGTTCATGAGGTTCCATGAAGCATATTAGGTCATGTTTTGGATCATTGCCTTGTGCCCAGATGAAAATTTCCATCTGGAGGCCCTGGTCGACCAAAACCCTAATTTGGTGACACTGTCGATCTTGAGACTTGATCCACCTAGAAGGGAGCAGCCTTGTGCTTAATCCTTGAAGTGGGAGTCGTTTTTGATCCATTGTGGATATTTGAGAGATTATACAAGTTGAAGATCATGTCATTTCTTGATTGATCCTTTGTCTAAGCACTCAGAGAGGGCTTGAAACCCTAATTTTGATTGTAGTGGATGCTCACCCATCTTTGGGGAGACTAATGAAGCATGATGGTTCATCCATATTGTGATGATGATTTTCACAATGATGGGAAATCTAAGTGGTCAAAATTTGGGGTATTAGAGATGCCCCTATTTAATCTTCTTGGACCCGAAGGTGTGAATGACGAAGGGATTCGGGCATTCGGGGTGCAAGAGGATTAAATATCGGAATATCCGAAATTTTGATGGTGGTTATGAATGGTAGCTTACGCATTCATCTTCTTTAGCTAAGCGATGATGCTTATAAAAGGTAAACTTCCCCTCGATCCTGGTTTCCTACCAAGGAGCTGGTCTTAGTTTCTAATATAAACTTCCCCTCGATCCTGGTTTCCTACCAAGAACTGGTCTTAGTTTCTGATTTAAACTTCCCCTCGATCCTGGTTTCCTACCAAGAACTGGTCTTAGTTTCTGATTTAAACTTCCCCTTGATCCTGGTTTCTTACCAAGAACTGGTCTTAGTTTCTTTTGTCAATAAACTTTCTTGCAAGGGACGCTATTCATAGCGGTTTTCCTCAAACTTCTCGCCGAATTTTTCTGGGGAGATGCCATTTGAGTGGAAAAAGTTTTGATGTCAGACTTGCTGGGGAACCCATTCGTCTGAGTTGTAGAGGTGTACAAACTTCTCTGTTGGAGACGCCATTTGTTGACTCTACTGGGGAAAACAATTCTCTTGAGAGATTGTTTTCATTTGGGATCTTTCATCATACTTTTCTCAGGATCTTCCCGGAGAAACGCCATATGATGGGGTCCAATTTTGAGGTGCCAATGACCTTCTCATCAGTGGTTTTTCGGAGCAAAACTGGCGTGCTGCCGAATCTCTGATCACGAGGCTTTCTCTGTGGATTTTCCTTAATCCGAGAAAGCAAGGATATCATCTTCAATGGCGAAGAGTGATGTTTATTGAGAGTTTTCTCTGGCTTTTCAGAGGTTCAAGTTATCAAAGTGGCCAAGTGCCGACTCTGATCTAAAGATACACTGGTGGCGAGATTGTGCAGATGCAACACTTCCTGACGAGGAAATAACTGACAAACTCGATTGAGAAAACTGTTTATCACTAGGGGACAAGACCGACTCAAGTGATAGTGATGCAATACGAAATGCGAACGCAAATAAAATGCATGAAGTATGTATGTATATGCTGACAAAACAGACGCGACATACAGACTAATGGATGAACACAATTGGATACTCGGTCATCGCGGGGCAAAGAAGTACCGTTGATTCAAAATAGCAATTCCACCTTGCTTAGGAGAGATAGTCCCGTTGGGAGCTATGTTGATCGGGCTTAGGAGATGAGAACTCGGCCGAGGATGTCAGACGAAACAAGGTCTCTGACACAGTTGATCCTTTCATTCAGGCATACTGGCTTAGAATGAGTACTTTGATTCTGCACTTTGAAGTTCGCTTACTTCGGGAGAAGCGATCGATGTTCTTCTGATGTTCAACAGTCAAAAGAAATTGCCATCTTTATTTTAAAAGCAGAAAAAGTTTTAACAAGTAAATTCATTTTTGTTTTATTTCAAGAATCGCTGATTAAGTTTAAACAACGTCGTTCTGTAAAGCTAAAACAAGCAAGAGTTACAAACAAAAGCACAAGGGCTCAAATTTTATTGATAAGATGGAGATCAGCCAAACGCGTGATTCCAAAGAGTATATACAAAGTTAGAAAATGGTAATTTACAGGGAAAAGGGCTACGTTGAAACATAACGACCACTATCCTTCTACCAACTTTGAATTCGGGGCATCCTGAGCTTCTGTCGAAGATGACCTTGACTGGAGTTTTCCTCCGATAGATGATGCTGTAACTGCTGCTGAGGGACTTGCCTCTATTGAACATAGTTACTTGCCATTATCCCTAACTTTTGCCTGGATTGTACTATGAGATTTCCAATCCATCGGGATGATTCTTTTTTTTTCATGTCTCTAACTTTTGCCTGGACCGCCCTTTCTGGTTTTCAATCCACCGAGACGTTTTTTTTTAGTTTAGGCGAAGTATTTCTTGACTACATCAACATTCGTGGGGTAGGAAAATTCCTCTCTGTCCATGGTTGCAAGTCTCAAGGCGCCGCCTAAGAAAGCTTTCGTGACCACATAGGGGCCATCATAATTTGGGGTCCATTTGCCCCGAGAGTCAATGAGAAATGATTGTATCTTCTTGAGCACGAGGTCTCCTTTCCTGAAGACACGAGGTCGGACCTTTTTGTCGAACGCCCTCTTCATTCTCTGTTGATACAACTGACCGTGGCATAGTGCCGTGATTCGCTTCTCTTCGATCAGGTTCAGTTCGTCGTGTCGACTTTGACACCATTCAGCTTCGGTGAGCTTAGCTTCCATTAATACTCTGATTGACGGGATCTCTACTTCTATGGGAAGCACTGCCTCCATGCCATATACTAGAGAGAAAGGGGTAGCCCCTGTTGAAGTGCAGATAGATGTTCGATAACCGTGAAGAGCAAAGGGTAGCATCTCGTGCCAATATTTATAGGTTACAACCATCTTTTGAACGATCTTCTTGATGTTCTTGTTAGCCGCTTCTACCGCTCCGTTCATCTTGGGTCGGTAGGGAGATGAGTTATGGTGTTCGATCTTGAACTCAGCACACAACTCTTTCATCATCTTATTGCTCAAGTTAGATCCATTATCAGTAATGATCTCGCTTGGAACACCATAACGGAAGATGATATTGTTTTTGATAAATCGGACCACCACTTGTCGGGTTACATTGGTGAATGACGCTGCTTTGACCCACTTGGTGAAATAGTCAATGGCTACCAGGATGAACCGATGTCCGTTTGAAGCTTTAGGCTCAATCATACCAATCATGTCGATTCCCCATATGGAAAATGGCCACGGGGAAGAAAGAACTTTGAGATGTGATGGCGGTACATGAATTTTGTCGGAGTATACTTGTGACACCTCCTCATGTACTTGTAGCAGTCGGATTCCATGGTCAACCAATAGTACCCTGCTCTCAGAATTTTTCTGGCCATTGTGTGTCCGTTGGCATGAGTGCCAAAGGATCCTTCATGAATTTCTTTCATGAGCATGTCTGCTTCTGGTCTGTCGACGCATCGGAGCAAGACCATGTCAAAATTTCTCTTGTAAAGAGTGTCACCACTCAGGAAGAAGTTTCCAGCCAATCTTCTGAGGGTTTTCCTGTCTTTTCTGAGTGCCCCAGATGGGTACTCTTGTTTCTGAAGGAAGCACTTGATATCGTGATACCAAGGTCTGTCGTCTATGACTGCTTCAATCGCGAAGATGTAAGCGGGCCGTTCAAGGCGCATGATGTCGATCTTAGGTATGTCATTCCATCGACCTACACTAATCATGGAAGAGAGAGTGGCTAATGCATCAGCCATGTGATTCTCATCACGAGGGATGTGATGAAAGTCGACTCTGTTGAAGAAGAGTAACAACCTTCTTGCATAGTCTTTGTAAGGAATCAATCCTGATTGGTATGTGTTCCAATCTCCTTTTATCTGGTTAATAACACGGGCTGAATCGCCGTATACGTCCAAGTTTTTGATCCTTAAATCCATTGCTTCTTCGAGACCCATAATACAAGCTTCGTATTCGGCCTCGTTGTTCGTACATTTGAACGTACGTCTGGCAGTGAAAGGAATGTGGGAACCCTGAGGGGTAACAATGATTGCCCCAATTCCGTTTCCATAATGATTAACTGCTCCGTCAAAGATAAGTCCCCACTAGGAACCTGGTTCTGGCCTTTCACTGGGTAGCGGTTCATCGCAATCTTTCATTTTTAGATACAGGACATCTTCGTCTGGGAAGTCAAACCTGATTGATTCCTGATCGTCAATCGGTTGATGAGCCAAATGATCGGCTAAAATACTTCCCTTAACGGCTTTCTGAGCGTGGTACTCTATGTCATATTCTGATAGTAACATCTGCCAACGGGCAATCCTTCCCGTGAGAGCAGGTTTTTTGAAAACGTACTTGATTGAATCCATTTCGGAGACCAACCAAGTAGTATGATGAATCATGTACTGGCGAAGACGTTTGGCTGCCCAAGCCAAAGCGCAACAAGTTTTCTCAAGCATTGTGTACCGAGTCTCGCAGTCGGTGAATTTCTTGCTTAGATAGTAAATGGCAGACTCTTTCCTTTTAGTTTCGTCTTGTTGGCCAAGTACACATCCCATTGAGTCCTCTAGGACTGTGAGGTAAATGATTAGTGGTCTTCCTTCCACTGGAGGTGATAGAATCGGAGGATTCAACAAATATTCCTTAATACTGTTGAAGGCAGTTTGGCAGTCTTCTGACCAAACGCAATCCTGGTTCTTTTTCAATAACTTGAAAATCGGCGCACAAGTCGCGGTCATAAGGAATATAAATCTGGAGATGTAGTTCAAACGTCCCATGAATCCTCTGACTTGTTTTTCAGTTTTCGGAGAAGGCATTTCTTGAATGGCCTTGACCTTATCAGGATCAACCTCAATCCCTTTCTGGATGACGATGAACCCTAGTAGTTTCCCTGAACGGACACCGAAGGTGCACTTGTTAGGATTCAAGCGGAGCTTGAATTTTCTTAGACGTTCGAACAATTTTGACAGATGTTCAACGTGCTCATCCTCTGTTCTTGATTTTGCAATCAAATCATCGACATATACCTCGATTTCTTTGTGTATCATGTCATGAAATAGAGTAGTCATGGCCCTTTGATAGGTTGCCCCGGCATTCTTCAAATCGAACGGCATTACCTTGTAACAAAAGGTGCCCCATGGGGTAATGAACGAAGTTTTCTCCATGTCTTTCGGCGCCATTTTGATCTGGTTATAGCCCGAGAATCCATCCATGAAGGAGAATACTTTGAACTTTGCTGTGCTGTCAACCAGCATGTCAATGTGTGGTAAAGGAAAGTCGTCCTTTGGACATGCCTTATTTAGATCTCTATAATCAACACACATTCTGACCTTTCCATCCTTTTTGGGAACGGGTACGATGTTGGCTAACCATTGAGGATATTCAGATGTAGCGAGGAAACCCGCGTCGATCTGTTTCTGTACCTCCTCTTTGATTTTGATGGCCATGTCCGGGTGAGTCCGTCTCAACTTTTGCTTTACTGGCGGACATTCCGATCTCAACGGTAAGTGATGTTCCACGATGCTGGTATCCAACCCTGGCATATCCTGATAGGACCAAGCGAATACATCGGGGAATTTTTTGAGAAGCTTTATTAGATCTTCTCTGGCAATTGGACTGAGCAATGCTCCGATCCTGATTTCTTTTCTCTCTTTTTCTGAACCCAAGTTTACCGTTTCCTACGGTTCTTTGTGAGGTTCAATGGACCTTTCCTCTTGTCTGAGTAGTCGGGAGATCTCTTCTGGAATTTCGTTGTCATTTTCTTCTTCAGCCTCGAATACCGGGAACTCAAAGTTGGAAGAAGGCATCGGATCGTATGTTTCAACGGGGTATAAAACAAGCAATCTGCATGACGTGATGATTCGTGTTTAGAAGAGATAGATAAAATGCAAGTGTGTGCAGTGTTTTGATTTTACTGCTTGTTTTTATTATTGAATGTTTTTTTTAGGATTACCATTTTCTGAAAAAGCAAAAAGAGAAAACAGCAATTAATGCGGAAATTACAGAACGACGTTATTTTATTAACGAACAAGTCGAATCTTGAAACTACAGCCCTATAAAACAAAACTCTGTCACTTTGTGCAAAGCGAAGAGGGAAATTTACAGAAAACGAGCCCTATCAAAATATCCGTTTCACCTGGGCAGGGTGAAAGGTTTAAAGATGGCAATTACTTTGACTGATGAACGACCTTCGGAACCTCGACAGCAACCCATTGGCGGCGAACTCCTCGGTGAATCACAAAGTTTGGCACCTTCCTTGATTTGTTTTCAGAAATGACGCTGATTTCTGGTGGAGTAGGATCATTGGAATCTGTCTCCCAAGCAGAGTTGTCGTAGGAGAATTCCTCAGTTGCATTTTGCATAGCATTTGTGCTCTCAGCTGTATCTCCCCATCCAGTTGACTGGATATCTTCGAGCCTGATACGAGAGCTTTCGGGAGCAGTGTACTTGACCATAAAGTCGTATTTTCCACTTGGTTGTCCCAAAGTGTCCCAAACTTCTTTGGAACTGGAGAAGTCATCCCTCTCGATGACGTTGACCTCAGGAAAAGCATAGTTGATGAATTCTAGTCCTGCAAACGTTGCGAATTCATCTTCATGTTGAGTAGTTTCCGAATGACCTGAGTGTTGATCCCATGACATGGCGGGGACACAGGTATTCTGTTCAATGACGCTCAGCTGAGTTTCATTACTCGGCTGACTTTCTTGCCCCAAGTTTCCTGGGTAAGGCTGCCATATTGGCAGACCATCCATCGGGCCATAGTAATTGTGATTAAAGTTTTCTTTCATCAGAGTGTCTTCCTCTAATGAATTTGGCGGAGCACGGCATCCTTCTGGATCATAATCTCCGTAGATCATTTCGACATCTGATCTTGGTATAAATCTCGGACTTTCTGTAGGAAAGCAAAATGGCATAGGCACCTCTTCCTGAGACATATAGTCGTCCTTATTAAGGTAGGACTTACATTCTTCATCTGTGTCAGAGGGATCTTCCTCATTGATAGCATGAACCGTCTGAGACACTGGGTGAAGAAAACCTCCACTGTGGAAGAATTTTTGAAGGGGATGAAGACTTTCATCGTTGGCGGCTGTCTGGGTACAGGTTGCAGAAAAACCAAGACCCTTCTTTGTTTTATTGTCAATAGGAATGACAAGTCGTCCCCATCCTGTTGTATCGGTACTCTCGACCGCTTTGATAGCATCTTTGTATGAAGAAATTGAAGTTCCTTATTTGGATTGATCGTTCTTGCTCACCGATAGTGCTTGGAACTGAGTTCCAATAACCTCCTTGGGTTCCACACAAGTAGATGATGATAAGTTGCTTACAAGCAAGGATTGTTCCCCACAAACCGTGACAAGTTGATTGTTCTTGACGAACTTTAGCTTTTGGTGGAGGGTTGAAGTAACCGCTCCATCTTGATGTATCCAAGGTCTTCCTAATAAACAACTGTACGTTGCCCGGATGTCCATGACCTGGAAAGTGATTTGGAAAGTGTGAGGACCAATAGTTATGGGAAGATCAACTTCGCCGATAACCATTTTTCTGGATCCGTCGAACGCTTTGACGACGACCTCGCTGATTCTCATCGGAGGGCCCTTGAATGATAATTGCATCAAGGTGGACTTCGACATAACATTCAGGGCTGACCCTGTGTCTACCAGTACGTTGGCTAAAGCATCGCCCTGGCAGTTAACTGTGATATTGAGCGCCATGTTATGACGGCGACCCTCTTCAGGTAATTCCTCATCACTAAATCCCAAATTATTGCAGGAAGTGATGTTAGAGACAATGCTATCGAATTGTCTGATTGTTACATCGTGTTCCACAAAGACTTGCTCCAAGACTTTCTGTAGAGCCTCTCTGTGTGCTTCTGAACTGAGTAATAGTGATAATACTGAGATCTTTGAAGGAGTCTGTAACAGTTGATCGACAATGTTATATTCACTCCTTTGGATGAGCTTTAGCATATCATCTTTGTCTTTTGAAAAGTCGGGATTACTAGATTGACCGACTGGTGGATCAGGAATTTCTGCCTGAAGTTCCTTTTCTTTGTTGGATTCTTTAACCCCTCGGTTGAAGATTCGACCGCTCCGTGTTACACGACTGATGTCTACAATATTCACGACGGAGGGTAATGGAATTTCCTTTCCAATCTCGATTATTGTTGCACCGTATTTGTAAGGGATTGCCTTAGCTGATTCATAAGGTAGTGGCCCCGGTAGATAGATGACTATGGGAACCTTCTGATTTTTCTGACCATCATAAGTAACCTCGATCCGTTCCCGGTTGGGAACTCTAGATTCGTCAAGTAGAGGGACGATGGCAAAAACATCCCTGATCTGGTGATGACCAGAGATCGTGACAACATCCTCAACCTGATCGGCAAGGTAGTTCGGCGACCAAATGATGGGTCCTGAACCTGGATATGGACGAATTTCTCCATGATAGACCTGACCCTGAAGAGCTGCTCTCACAAGGTAACACCCTTGGTTACTTTCCGAACAGACGCTGCAACTGTCATAGTTGTGTGGTGGCACCTGGCCACGCCCACTTTGAATACAATGTAACCTCACTAGGTTACCTTCCATTGATCGGACATCCTGACTTTGACGACGAGTAGGATTCCTGTGATTGATACTAATCTGCTGAGTATCTTCGTCCATATAGATTGGCATCCACCAGTGATTTAATAAGTGCTGAAGTGCCTCCTGGACAAGGGTACAACCTCGATCGTTTTCGTAACCCACTTTACAATTTTGATAATCGTGTGATATTAAGAATCCGAGTCGGACCTGCTCAGCATGTAACTCTACCAGATTGGTATTCATCACGCGGATGTCAAAGATCTGAACCATGTTGATTTGATAGGAGTTCCTATCATGGTAGTCTTGGATCCATCCAAGATCCATCTGACGCTGGAGGTCCTCTTGTATGAAAGAGCATCCCTGTTTGTTTACCGAGCAAATCAGACAGGAACTATAATCGTGCCGCGGCAGATTATGATACTGGCTTTGCCTTGAGTGCATCGCCACCAAGTTGACATTCATCGCACGGATGTCGTGGTTTTGAATGACGTTGGAATTCGTGTAAACCATGTTAACTCCACGAACTCGGTGCTCTTGGATCCATCCAAGATCCATTTGTTCCTGTAGAGCTGATTGCACTACAGAACATCCTTGGTTATCTTTAGAGCAGATATCACACTGGTGATAATTATGAGGTGGCACATGGCCATATCCACTCTGTCTACAATGCATCTTGACCAGATTGGTCCCCAATAAGAGTACATCGTGAATTTGATAGACATTGTTAGTCTCTTTCTTAATCAGATTGACTGCAGCTTTCTCATGTTGAGGCAGCGGGTTCGTAAGAACATTAAGATTCGTATCTTTGAAAGATAAGAGCCCGCTCCTAACAAGATTTAGCACGTCGGATTTGAAATTGAGGCAAGTCTCAATGTTATGCCCTGAACCTCCTTGACGATAAGGGCATGTTTGATCCGCTTTAAACCAGAAAGGCGGATTTTTCGGAACTGAAAGGGGAGACTTAGTCTGGATGTACCCCTTGGCTAGCAGTAACGGAAACAGTTCTGCGTACGTTACACGTATAGGATCAAATCCTGGTGGCCGTGTTGTACGGTTGTTGTTATATGGAGGACGAGCCTGCTGAAGAGGCTGTTGTGTCCTTTGTTGGTCAGGTTGGCTCTGCGCAATCTGAGGTTGATACATAGGAACAGGCGCGGGGCCGATAGCAGGAGTAACAGCTGCTACTGGCTGATAACGTCGCCTTTGCTTTCCGAGAGAGATATTCCCAATATCTTGCTCTTTTTTCTTAGGGAGAGCACTACCGTATTTTTTAGTACCGCTCGTTGATCCAGTGTCTTTTACCAAACGTCCTTCTCGGACGGCTTCCTCAAGACGTACACCCATACCGACCATCTCGGTGAAATCACTGGGCGCACTGGCGACCATTCGATCATAGTAAAATGAGCTTAAGGTCTTTAAGAAGATCTTTGTCATCTCTTTTTCCTCAAGAGGTGGACAAATTTGAGCGGCAATTTCACGCCACCTTTGAGCATACTCCTTAAAGGTTTCCTTGTCCTTTTGCGACATTGATCTGAGTTGATCTCTATCGGGTGCCATGTCCAAATTGTACTTGTATTGTTGGACGAAGGCAGTACCAAGATATCTGAATGTACTGATCGTAGTACGGTTTAAACCCATGTACCATTTGAGTGCGGCACCGGTTAAACTATCCTGGAAGTAGTGAATCAGCAGGTCCTGATTCTCCGTCTGGCCTGACATCCGCCGAGCGTACATCACCAGATGGCTCTGAGGGTAAGAGTTACCCTTGTATTTTTCAAAGTCGGGCACTTGGAACTTGTGCGGGACTTTTACATTTGGGACCAAGCAGAGGTCTGTGGCGTCCTTTCCAAATAGATCCTGACCGCGAATGGCTTGCAGCTCTTTCTACATTTCCAGGAACTGCTCCTGGAATTCATCCATTCTGTCAAACATAGTTTCCTTCTTATCAGAAGGTGTCCGTTGAATCTGTCCTTCTGGGACAGTGTGCACCACAGGGGGTGGTACCGTGACTACGGCAGTAAGTCTTGGCGCCTCCCGAAGTCTGCCATGGCTTGCATGTCGTTACGAAGCTTTCTCATATCCTCTCTCAGAGTGTCGATCTCTTCTTTCAACTCTCTATTTTCTTCCTCAAGATCATCCATATTTTTCTGACGATTGGCCCGAGTATTATACGAATGAGACAGTTTGACTCTAGAATCGAGACACAAACGTGAGATTCGTAGGTAAGGAGAATACGCGATGTGAGAATGATGAATGCAATGATTTTATTAATTATTTTTAGGTTTAATTAAAATAAACTTCGACAATTAGATTGAAAATATCAAACAGTGGGGAAACCCCTTTTTATTGAATTCCAAAGGATTACAGAAATGGAAATACAGTAGATTACAAAGTGCAGAAACAGAAACCTAAACTAATGGGTCCCGAGTCCTCTTCTTTGACCGAGGCGTTTGGGCCATTGTCGGGTTGTCATTCCTTTGCCAGACGAAAGGAGTGAGCAAATTCCTTTGGTCATCTTAGATCTCTACAGCATGCTGCTCCAAAATTTCAATCAGAGCATCTTTCTCTTTTAGTAGTTGCTGTATTTGGATACACTCTACGTCGAGGGTGCGATACTTGTTCTTCCAAGACCTTCTTTCCTTTTGAACCTTGTTGAGAGTAACCTGAACCCTTTCAGTTTCCGTCATGAAGTACATGACAATTTCTCTCGGCGGAAGAATTCCGTAACGAGGATAAGGCATTTTTAGCTTGAGAGCTCTAGTTTGTACCCAATGGAGATAAGGCTCCACCGAGACATAATCCAATTTTCCCAGAGCCTCTCGTCCTTTCTTATGAACATGTTTCCAAGCTTGCACTATTTCCATCTTTAGTGCTCTGTCACTTTCTCCTTCTTTGAAGAAAAGACCTTCCAAATGAACACCTAGTGGGATATGTCTCATCGGGTATCCAAATTGACGAAGAACTAATATCGGATGATAGTTGATTCCTCCTTTAGTTCCTATGAGGGGTACGCTGGGGAAGTTTCCACAACGGTCAATGATTCTGATTCCCTCATAAATCCTATTATACCAATCTATATCAGAGTTGGTGAGAGACATGATCTTCTGCGACCAACGTAAGACACTCTTGCAATCCCAAAAAGCAGCAGACTTGGG
The DNA here is from genome assembly GCA_022829125.1 of Lathyrus tuberosus. NCBI lineage: Eukaryota > Viridiplantae > Streptophyta > Magnoliopsida > Fabales > Fabaceae > Lathyrus > Lathyrus tuberosus. The sequence goes on from JALAZF010000829.1 coordinate 916,815, forward strand.
CAAGTGAGAGATAAACCATTTGTAGAGCAAAGGTACACAGCATGTGATCTCCCCTCCCCTGTACAAATTTCCCAAGTGTACAGAATGATACGCATCTGCGAGCAAAGTCGGCACAGGGTTTCCAATGAGAAAAAACTTAATAGCGTTGATATCGACGAAGTTATTGATGTTGGGAAACAAAAATAACCCGTAGGTGAGCAAGACAAAGATGCTTTCAAAAGCAGTCCCGTTCCCTATACTAGCGAAGTACAGAGCTTTCTTTGTCAAGAACTGGGCTGGCAAACCTTGGATGCCACCCTTAGTGGTCATGTGAGTCCTGACCTCAGACTCGTCCAAATGAATTGCTATTGCAATAGTCTGATTCTTTGGAATTTCTTCCAGTCCAGAAAACGGGGCTCGATCAGTGATATGTAAATCAGTCAGATGAGAATACTCCTCCAGCGTTGGTGATAGCTGGTAATCCGGGAATGTGAAACAATGATAAACCGGATCGTAGAACTGAATGAGCGCATCCATGATTCCCTTAATCACATGGACTCTTAACAGTGGTAGCAAACCACCGTGCTTGGCTCTGAAAGCCTCTGGGTTAACGATCATCCTCGCTAACTTTCTCAAATCCCCTAGTTTTGGAACCTTGAAGGTATACTGGTGAGTTCTCCTTCTACCGAAATCCATTAATGCAATCTTTTTCTCTGATATTTGCAATCACAGTCTTAGTTTAATTTGAAAAACAGAGAGACTAGAAGAGAAATTTTTTGAATGTTTTAATGTTTTATTAAATGAATGCATGAATGCAGCACACAAAAACATAGAAAAAACATGGGGTCAAAGGGTCGTTGTCATGAAGTCAAGGCTCTACCCATCCCCAAAGGTTTATACTAGGTGATTTTTGTACCTGTACTCATTATCATCAGCTCCTCCCAGGAAAGCAAAACAACAAGCGGATCGCCAGCGAGTTGTGTGCAATCTTAGAGTAAGTGCTATTCACCGAGAATAGATCACCAGCCTCAAATGAGGGTAGTATCGCGTAACAGCTATTTCCGATAGCTTCCGCACTACGAAAAAGGGTTTGGCTTTTCTAGGTGTATACTCATTCTCACCACATGCGGCATCACATGCATTCCCAGTAGCAGAAAAATAAACACGTATAGCAATTAGGAAAAGCAGTATATATATTTGTCCTAATCATCCTAGACTTATAAAGCTACGATTCTTAAGTTCCTGACAGAAATGGGTTCCCCGGCGGAAGCCCCAATCTGTGGTTCCCTGCCTAAGAGATGGACCAGCATAGGTCAATCTTTCTCCTCAGCAGAGTTCCCATTTTCCGTGGAAAACGGGGATGATGCCCTAAGGCAGAAAAGGAGACTCCCCAGCAGAGTCGCCATTTGTGTAATTTCTCACAAAAGAGAAGTAGAAAGAAAGGAACGGGCCCCACGGTGGGCGCCACTTTTCTGTTGGCGGCCACCGCCAAGAAAATAACTTACCCAAGGTTTAAATTGTAAGAAAGAAAGAACCAGCCCCACGGTGGGCGCCACTTTTCTGTAGCGAGCGATTTTGGACGCGGTTCTTAAGCGCTGGCCGCTCTCTGCGGTTTGAGCTTTGACGACAGGTCGATACATTTTTTATCCTATTGTGAGCTGAATAAGGAAGGGAAATAGATGTCTCCAATTAACCATGCTTTGCATACTGAGTTTAAACAGCGGTCTGTTAGGTTACGGATGCTATCAATGTGGGGGGGGGGGGCCTTTGTACTGGTTATTCGTATTTCGCCAATACAGGTTTCTTTCTTTCGATCTGGGCAGAAGGTTTCTGGCGGGGAACAAGGATTAGGATGTTAGGACTGATGCTTTTGAATTACTGCTTTTAATTGATGGAGATATGGGATTTGGGTTTTTTGTTGATTGCGCTCGCTAAGATCTTTTCTTTCGATCTTATGCCTACGTATTCCCGTTTACCGAAACAGGGAAATCAGAGCGTTCGTAGTTCCTCCTATTCTATGGGAGGAAATTGGTTTTTGGTGTCTTGTTCAAAGCCCAAGACGTGAAGCGAAAGGTGATTTGTATCTTGTTCAAAGCCCAAGATGTGAAGCTAAAAGGTCTATTTGTGTCTTGTTCAAAGGCCAAGACGTGAAGCTGAAAGACCTCGGCTTTAGAGAGAATTTGTCATCTCTAAAGAGGGGAGAAGGAGAATTACTTTAACTGGGATACGCGGATCCGAGCAATGCCATAATTTCTGAAGAAAGGGATTTAACCTGAAGGAGAAGACTTTAACTCAGTGTAGAGCAATGCCATCTTTCCTTAGGAATTTCTCATGCTAAAAGAGGGACAGTGGCATGGATATAGATGATCCAGAGGCTTGCCGCTTACAGCGATTAGATGAAGGGAAAGGAGTTATTGATGTTTGTGTACTGTGAACGAGGCACAGCTTTGATGCTAAAAGGTCGATTGGATCAACCAGTGGTTTTCTTATACAAAGCCTAAGAGGAGGCTAATTTCCGCTAGGAAAATCATTATACAAAGCCTAAGAGGAGGCTATTTTATGTCTCGTACAAAGCCCGAGAGAGAGGCTAAAAGTTTTTGACCCAGTGGGGCATATCGTTATACAAAGCCTAAGAGGAGGCTGGCAAACAGTTGACTCAGTTGGAGAATCTTTTATACTCAGTAAGAGAGTGTTTGTGTATCTCGTACAAAGCCCGAGAGAGAGGCGAAAAGGTTGTTTTGACTCCACTGGGGAGAATTTTGGTATCTCGTACGAAGCCCGAGATGGAGGCTATTGTAACTGTTTCAGTTGAGTGACAGATCCAATATACTGATTTAAAAGAGAAAATCAGTTCTTATATGAGTAACACTGTACACAGGGATTTAATTTGAGGATCAGGGATATTTCCTTCTCTTTGAGGAAACGGGAAATCCAAAGGGTATTGAGACTGTCCGAGTCTGCGGGTTTCCTTCCTATTTAACGAAGGGTGCTTGAGAATGTCTTTGAGACTAAAGGAAGTTAGACTGTCCATGTCTAGAGTTTTTTTCTTTTGTACTATGCTTTGAGAAACAGTAGTAGACTCTATGAAAGGACCGTTCTATGAGGATGACTAGGTTCTGTTCCTATACCTCTAGGAGGTCGTCGGGACAATTTGTACGAAGCCCAAGAGGAGGCTGGAATCTTTTAAGAAGCCGACGGGTCCTTGTACGAAGCCCAAGAGGAGGCTATCATTCCCGGAGGAAGAGATCATTATACGAAGCCTAAGAGGAGGCTGTGAATACTTCTAAGAAGCCGTAGGGTCCTTGAATAATGCCCAAGAGGAGGCCGATGCTTTTAAGAAGCCCGTGGGTCTATCATCTCCTTTCCATTAGGAGAGATAACTCTTTTAAAGATAAAAACCACTGGTAAACGTGCGAGGGTTACTATCCAGCGATTTTTAGCTTTTGAAGAGGGTTCCTTAGTTAAGGTCCAAGGTTATGACCGTAGTGGGTACCCAAACTCCGAGACATTCAAGGCAAGCTATCCACAAGGAATAAATCAAGTCAGGAAAGTTCGAGAATTGGGAAGAAACTCAAAGATGCCATTCACGGAGAATACATTCATCTTGGGGAGTAGAGCTTCTTGACGATTCCTAAGGAGGACAGCCGAAGAGAAGACTGTATCTGGTGCTCCTATTGGGGATCTAGGCGTCTATTTCTACGAATAAATGAAACGGCGTCACCTAGTTCTAGACGTAGTTGCCGGGGAAACTCGAAATATCTATACTATTATTACACAGTAGATATGAGTTTATGAAAGGAGACTTACAGTGAGCAGCCCCACAATACAGTTTATATTATGAAAGCAGTAAATGAAAGCGATAACCACTTACTCGGTTGTAGTGCTTCCATGCTGTTTGGTTAGTTGTTCAACAAAGAAAGATTAAAAACAACAGTATATTCAAAATCAAAGGAGAAAGTGCTTTGAAAAAGAAAGATTTGGGGCTTACAGCTCAAGGAGAGGCCCAGGGTTTTATCAGTGAGTGCACTGTTTGAATTTGTACAGAGGGACTTATACAAGTGACTGAGGCCCAAAAAGGTTTTCTGTACAAAGGGATGGGTCTTACACTCTCTCAAGAGGCCCAAAAAGGGTTTTGAAGAAAAATAAATGGGTCTTACTACTCGAGGGTAGGCCCAGATGATTTTTAAAAAGGCGACGATCGCGCCGTTTGTTTTTTGACGGTATCGGGACTTATACAATAAGTGAGGCCCAAAGATGATTTGGTCAAAAAAAGGATTGGGTCTTACACTCTAATAGAGGCCCAAAGTGTTTTGAAAATGATTTATGAGGGTTGAATTAATCCAAAACCCTAATTTGTTTTCAAAATGTATTTAATTGAATAAAAATTCAATTAAAATGATCAAAAATTGTTTAACACATGGAAAACAAATTGTGATCTTGGATTAATGCTTCAAAAATTAAGTATTGACCTACAAAATAATTAGAAAGCATTAAAAGTTGCAAAATCAATGTAGAAAAAATATTTAAAATGCCAAAAACAATCAAAATATTAATTCTTTACAAAAATATCAATTATATGAAATAAATAATATTTTTGGGATTTTTTGATAAAATAAAATATTTTAACATTTTTGTGAATTATTAAAAAAAGAATGAACTCAAAATCATTAAAACTCAGAGAGAAATTAATTTTTGAATCAATTAAACAAAATCACAAAATTCAAATATTTGAATTTGAAAAAAAGGCGCCAAGAACAGGCTGAAGAACACGCGCGTGTTCTTGAATTCTCAGATTTGCATTTTCTATCCAATCTCACTGAATACTTAATCATATCATGCAATCCACATATCATTATGCTTGTCGCAACCTCACGATCATGTCTATGTACTTTAATTTCATTTAAATTAAACATACAACAAGAAATCACGAAGAGACCTCAAGAACCCTAATTTCTGCATGAAGGCTAGGATTTTTGATACACGATTCAAACAATGCAATTAATTGAGGGAAAACATTCCATGCATGATTATGAACATATGGCCAAATTATTGTGCGAGGAAATATGCATAGATTGAGAGATGACCAAGTATGTGCTTACCTCCAAGCCGTGACAGCAAGTTCAAAGTGATTTTTGATTTGGAGGTGTTACATATGAGTGGTGATGATCTAAACAGCTTCCCTACACCCTATGGATTGTGTTTGGGTGGTTGGACTTGATTGAAATTGGCTGGATCATTTTGTGGTACCTCAGCTGCACCTTGTTTGAAAATTTGAGCAACCAGCTGGTGATTTCATGAAATTGATGTTTCAGAAGTTATGTGAGTGTTTGATCAGCTCATATGTGATGTATGTGAGGTGTATGAGTGATTGATTTGTGCAGAATTGCTCTCAAACTCAAAACCCGATAGCTACCTTGCTAAGAAAGGCATTTTTGCCAAGAGAAAGAGATTTTGAGGAAAGCATCTATTAGATGGCTTTGGTGTACTTAAACTGACCACAATTGAGCTCTATTTATAGTAGAGCAAGTTTGTTTTGCAAGGAATAGTGCATGGCAGCTGGTAAGTAGGTTTGGCCAATGTTGGCAAATGAAAATCCAAGTCTCCTCTAGCCATTGACTAGAGGTTAGGGCACAGAGCTTTGGTCCCCTTGGTCTTGGATAAGTCTTGACTAATTTCAGATGAGAATGGCTCAGTCCATGCCACCTTGATGGTTCCATTGAATGCCTCATTCCAAATTTGAAGTCTTGTCCCTATTTTGGCACGTCTAGGTTCAACATGCTATTTCTTGTTCCTTGGACCTTGGAGGCTTGGCTTAGTGATTGTCCCCTTTAGATTCAATCCTCTGAGGTGTCCAAGTGGATTGGAGCAATTGAAATTGGCTGATTTTGGCAAATCGAGCCAAAATGCAAATTCTGCCTTGCCTTGACAGATTTCAGCAAGGCCACTTGGCAATGTTGTATCTCATGGTGTAGGTTGAATTTGGCAATGTTCTTGGCCATTTTGGAAAGCTCTTACATGATACAACAACTGTTTGAACAAGTTTGGTTTTGATCTCTTTTGATTCCAAGTGAAAAATCCCCCTACATTTGGCAAAAAGTGAAGGCAAATTCTGACTTAGTGAAAATTTCACTAAGTGTTGGAAAAAGTGACATTTTCACTTTTCATCCACTTTGATCACTCCATAACTCAAAATCCTTAATGAATTGGAATGACTTGTAGTTGAAGTTTTTGTAGGTGATAATGAGGGCTACAAATCCATCTTTGGATGAGAAAAAATGGCCTTGTGGTTTAGGAGTTATGGTCCTCCAAAGTTGGTACCTTTACCACTTTATTTTTAACTTAGAAAAATTTCTAAGTTTTATGGTTACCCCTTTTACAAGTTATCTCACTTTTCTTGATTTTTCTTGATGAATGATGATTCAAATCATACATTAACATCATTTTAGGGTTAAAAATCCATTTTGGTGAAAAATCTCAAAAAGTCAAAGTTGACTTTTGTGCACAGTTGACTTTTTATCAGATGAATTCCAAACTGTGCAATTCTTCAGGAAATCATGTCCTTGACCTAAATCAAACTTGATGGACATGTTCCATGGGTGTCATAGGGTATATTAAATCATGTATTAGGGTTTGGGAGCATGTCTTGGTCAAAAGTCAAAGTTACAGTTGACTTTTCCCTTAAAACCCTAATTGTGGTGCAGATGAAAATGAGACTTGTTGCTCAAGCTTCTTGGATCAATCCATTGTTCCAAATGGATCAATATGGTGTATTAGAGACCCTCAAATCATCTCTTGAGGTCTTGGCTCATGGTTTGTCCCAAAAGTCAACTTAGGGGTGAATTAGGTCAAGAAACCCTAATTCCTGATTTTTGATGAATGCATCCCCTGAGGCAAAATTGACTTGATGCATGGGTTCATGAGGTTCCATGAAGCATATTAGGTCATGTTTTGGATCATTGCCTTGTGCCCAGATGAAAATTTCCATTTGGAGGCCCTGGTCGACCAAAACCTTAATTTGGTGACACTGTCGATCTTGAGACTTGATCCACCTAGAAGGGAGCAGCCTTGTGCTTAATCCTTGAAGTGGGAGTCCTTTTTGATCCATTGTGGATATTAGAGAGATTAGACAAGTTGAAGATCATGTCATTTCTTGATTGATCCTTTGTCTAAGCACTCAGAGAGGGCTTGAAACCCTAATTTTGATTGTAGTGGATGCTCACCCATCTTTGGGGAGACTAATGAAGCATGATGGTTCATCCATATTGTGATGATGATTTTCACAATGATGGGAAATCTAAGTGGTCAAAATTTGGGGTATTACAGTGACAAACCCTTTTTTCTTCGCCACAAAGTCGATGAAAAGGGATATGTCTCCGGTCATATGTCTTGAGCACCCACTATCTAGAACCCATCTTCCTTCGGTGGTCTCAAGACTTTGTACCTACAAGAATAATCAAGGGAGAGTAGGAACCCAATTCTCATTGGGTCCTTTATGGTGAGTGAAACCAAAATTGCCTTTGGGCAACCATTGATAAATGCCCTTTGGAACAAGAAATCTCCGAAAGCGGCATTTTGCAATAGTATGACCGGGCTTACAACAATATAAGCAATCACGATTAGCTTGGAGTTTACCTTTGCTATCACTATCTCGAATCACATACGTGTATTGTTGATATGGATTATTCATTGTTTCACGATAATGTGATCGATCAATAGCAAACGTAATCTTAGGCTTGAGAGCCTTGTCTAACTTGGCTTTGAGGGTTCTCACCTCTCTTTGCCAAATGTGACAAGTACCACAGCCCCTAAGATCAAACCATGTATATTTATTCTCATCGATCTTAGCTTTTGATACATTCACCATGGAGTTTTTAAGATCTTCCAATTCCTTTTGGGAATCGGAAACTTTTTTTTTCTAAATAGGCAAAAATCTTTTTATTTGAAGCTAAGCGTTGAAATGCTTCCTTAGCTTCGTGGTGTAATGTATCAAAAGCTCTTTTTAATTCAGCATGAGACATATTTTGACAGTTTTCATATTTAGAGTGTTTTACCTCTCTTCCTTTGTTGTGACGTGCCATGAGACAAAGGTTGACGGATTCACTTTCGTCACTTGAGGAGTCATCTTTCTCCGATTCGCTATCGCTTTCCCAAGCGATGTAAGCTCGTCGAGACTTATTGGACGTTTTGTTTGAGCGACTCTTGTCTTTATCCTTATATTTGTCTTTCTTTAGGGATGGACAATCCGGCTTGTAGTGCCCGGATTTTCCACAGTTGTAGCACGTCCCTTTTACCTTGCCATTTTTATTTCCTTCACTTCTAGATTGCTTCCGGAACTTAACAAGATTTTTGTCCGAGTGCTGAATATCATTCTTACGAATATATCTATTATATCTTTTCACAAATAAGCTCATATCATCACCGGATTCTTCATCTTTTTCATTTTTGGCTTCATCATCACTTAACTCTTGATGTGTGGACTTTGAACAACAAGCCTTAAGAGCTATCGACTTCTTCTCCGTATCTTTTGGCTTATCTTTCTTTATACTCTTCTCATGTTTATCCAGACTAATGAGCACTTGCTCATGCTCATCGAGTTTACCAAAGAGTGTTGTGAGGTCTAGAGTAGCAAGATCATTGGCCTCCTTGATAGCGGTAACCTTCGGTTGCCATTCCCTGCTAAGACACCTCAGAATTTTATTAGTAGAAACCTCATTTGGAATTGGTTTACCATGAACATGCAATTTGTTGATAATGTGAGTGAATCGTTTTTGCATATCCGCAATGGTTTCCCCTTGCTTCATGTAAAACAAATCAAACTCTTGCGTTAGAGTATTAATACGAGCCAATTTAACGTCATTAGTGCCTTCGTGGGCTACTTGTAAGGCATCCCACATAGCTTTGGCTGTTTCACAATGGGAGACTCGATAATACTCATCAACTCCCAAAGAGGAAATGATCATATTACGAGCCTTCCAATCATAACTGTACTTTTTCTCGTCCTCTTCAGTCCATTGGTCTTCGGGTTTAGGAACGACAACGCCTTCCACGTTAGTCATAGTGATTTCCATGGGACCGTTTAAAATAACGTTCCAAACCTTCCGATCTAAGGAGTTAATATGAACGCGCATACAATCCTTCCAGTAGCTGTAGTTTTCACTTGTAAAAATTGGAGCTCTATTATAAGCCCCCTTAGGTTCGTTCGCCATGATCCAAGAAGTTTTACCGAAGCACTAGAATGAACCGGAGATCGTGATACCACTTGTTAGACTATGGCTATGGATCTAGAAGGGGGGGGGGGGTTGAATAGATCCTTCGAGTTTTACACGCGAAATTGAATTTTAAAAAAAATTGTTTGATTGGAAGCTACCACTGGATTAAAAGTCTACAACGAACCTTCTACCAAAAGGATCGGATATGCGCGAATATATATTGCGAAAGAGTATGGAAGAGAAAAATTCAGTTCTATTAATATGATCAAACGCAATCAACAAATTATAGCGTGTTTATGTATAATCCAAACCAATGAGGCAAACAATGAAACACTAACGGTGTTTGAATTTGCTTTGCGACAAATTATCAAACACTTGGTGTGTACACACACACTAAGTGCAGAATTTCTATGGTTAGTAATTTCAAGCTGCTCTTAGAAACAATTCAACGAATTGTATCACTTTAACCAAAACGATTTTTCAGCTTTAGATTACGACACCTCAGAAATTTAGACAACTTGAAAACTTGGCAAATTCAAACAATTCAGAAAAAATGTAAAGAGTTAAAGGAGAAAGAGAACGAACGCGATTTAATTAGGCAGTTCCCCAATCGTCCTCGCTATGGGTACATCTACCCCCAATTCCGAACATGGAATTGAGAGATATATATATATATATATTATTATTGTAATTGAGAGTTTATACAAGAGAAAACTTCTGAACAAACAAATCTTCGAACGTCTTCGAATTGTTGATGTAGAGCCTTCTCTTCACTTGATTCAAGATGAATCAAGTGCTTCGAATATGGTTGATTCAATTATCATCCCGCGCTACTAAACCGAAAGAAAACACCGTTCTTCGATTACCTTCACTCGATCAATTGCAATCTACCAAAGATTCGAACCCAAGCCTCTCTTCTACGATCCTCTGATTACAGCTACTAAACCGATCTCTTCGGTTACCTTCGCCCAGCTGAATCCTTATAGAATGAAGCGACTTGTGTAAAACCCCCAAAATCCCTTTGATTCTTGGAGGAGAAAATGCTAAGGTTTTATTCAAGAAACACCTACCACAAATCTCAACTCAGAATCGAAGATAACACTTCCTGAAATCTGAACCTTATCACTTCAAATCAATGAACACAACAAACAAAAATTGGTTATGTGTAGTTGTTTAAATGCTCAAGGAAGAAGGTGAAATTGATGAGAGAAATGGCATAAAATCTTTCACGTTTCTTGTTACAATAAAAATGAAAAAATGAACTAATAAGATATATATATTATGCTATGTAATAATGTGGAAATAACAGAATTTTAAGATGAAAATACAAGTGAGAAATTTGGCAGGAATCAGGGAGCGGTCGACCTATACAGAAGGTATAGGCGACCTGTGCAAGCCCGCGCACACAACTACGCAAAAATGCATATTGTGCGTCGACCGGAACAGGGAGTGCGTCGACGCATACCTCCCAGTTTTCTACACTATCGAACGCAGACTGCATAGGTCGACCGATGCAGGGTGATGGTGGACGCATACCCTAGAAACATGCAAAAAATCAGGATTTTGAGATTCCTAAGGTGTTGGGACATCTCTAATGAACCTAGATCATTTCTAATCATAATCAAACATATGTGCAATACTTAACTACTTGAGTTTTTCATATAAACCACTATGTTCTAATCATGAAGGTTTTGACATCATTAAAAATAAAGTACATAGAGAGAATCTTCCCTCACATACTCCCCCTTTTTGATGATGGCAAAACACTCGATGTGAGATGGTATCCTCCCCCTGACTTTATGCATCCACTAATGTTTGATTATCTCAGTACCTGTTATTCTTTCCAATGTTCTCTCCCCCTTTGACAACATCAAAGAGAGAGAGAGAGAGAAAATAGCATGAATAGAAAATATCAACTGAAAGTGCATCTTAACAAATTACAACGATACGCATTAACAAACATTCACACATAATGGATGTTAACGAAACATAGTGAATATTAAATTTAAAACAGTTAATGGATATGCAAGACATGCAACATAACAGCCACACAGTTAAAATTGAAACATTGTCACGAGAACTAAAAATCAGGCTAAAGTTACTTAGAATCATAAACAAAACATGAGATAGCAAGTGAAACGTAAAATGACATGATGCAAAATGAGATGGTGTTCCTCACAACCTTCTCCCCCTAAATGAATGGCCTCGGCCGCGAAACGGTTGAGGATGATGAGGTGGTGGAGGTTGCACATCCAGCTGCTCGGTCAACTTTAACACTATACGATTCAGAATGTTGAAGCTGTTTGTAAGAGCCCGATGCTGATTCACAGAAGTTTCAGTCATTGTGTTGAATCTTCCTATCACATTTGTGGCAAAAGATTCAAAGTTGTTGGCATGAGTGTGAATTTCTTCTTACAGAGACTTGAATCGTTCCTCTTGAGCTGTGGCAAACCGCTGTTGATCAAGTTGCATCGTCCTCATAAGTTCAAGAATGTCTTCATTGTTTTATTGAGGACGCGGAGGTGAAGGAGGAGTGTAATATGACTCTTGGTAGTTCAGCTCTTGTGTTGGTGGCCTATAATTGGAACCAAGATGGGTCCAACAATTATATTGCCATTGACCCCATCCTTGGTCAACTTCAGTTTCCATTGGAGATTGCCATCCTTGATTTTCTTCAGATGCTTGATACATCCAATGCAGCATTATCATCAGCCCCCGTATCCATTTGGTGCCATTGAGCATTGTCATTTTGATTCTCATCATCATCATTCTGTTCATTTTCACCTTCTTCATTTTCCCTTTCTGCTTCTTCGTCTTCGTCATCTTCTTCACTAGAATCTTCCAGAACAGCTGTGTTGGCTTTCACAATATACTTATATTTTCTCTCTACAGCATCCCACATGTGGCCCATCATAGTCATGGTTTTCTGGCAGAACTCTTGATTTGTAGAGATGGACTTATAGGGAATACCAGGAACAACTATTGTAGCATTATTGAAGAACTTTTGAATCACGGATGCATACCCAAGTGCAGTCCCTCTACCGGATCCACGAAGAGCATACATTCTACTCGCAAAGTAATAAGGCCAACTGATTTTTATCTTATTCATCAGAATGTAGATTAACTGAATCTCAGGTTGATCTACCCTAGAATAACCGCCTTGCTTGGGTCTAAGAATATGAGCAACGATCCACTGTAGAATTCTAGGGATAGGAGCCAATTTTCCCGTTGTCACTGCCTTAGTGAAGAGATTACTTGCCACAATGTCATTAGTGTATGGTCTCCTGAGCATAGAATTTAAAGCCTTCTTATACTCATAATCATTTACATGCGTAGTATCAGTGATGTGCTGGACAGGCGTCTCATTTGTTACAGACAGACCAAATAAATCTTGCCATGTGGTGTTTTGGACAGTAAGAACCTTATTTCCTAGTTTGCAGTTGAACATAAAATCATCAAATTGTCCAACGAGACCCGTATAGAAAAGCCTTACCAGATCCTCATTATATTTGACGCCACATTCCAAAAAGCCATTTAGATTCTGAAAATCCAATAACTCTATGATTTCGTCCAAGTGTATGCGTTGAACCGTAAGCCGATAATACACATATTGTTTGATTACAGTTCTTTTCTTCATACTCTTAAACAAGTCAAGATTTTCAGGAGAAAGTAGAAAGGGAAGAGTTACCGGCGAATCTTGTGGAGGTTGAGAAGTACCGGCTTGAGCAGAGGTTTCTCTTGAGACCCTTTTACGGGTGACTCTCCGTGTAGCCATTTGATGCTTGATATTGAAAGAGGATGAGTAATGAAGAACTTCCCAAGATAGTTATGGAGCCCAAGCTTTGTGGGTGAAATTGATGAATTTAGGGTTTTTGGTGGAGATACGATTAGGGAAGAGGAGGAGATGATGCAATGAAGTAATGATGCAAAGAAAACCTAGAATGTTTTATCAACAACTTAAAAAAAACAAACATTTATAGCAGAAGTCGAGCGAACGGTCGACCTAAGACCCTTACGCGTCGACGCATACTGAAGAAAAATGTGTAATTTTAAAAGTTAAAGCTATGCGTCGACCTACTTAGTCGACCTGTTCAGACCTGTGCTTACTAGTGGAATAATGCATCAACCATGGGTCGACCTACAGACTGTATGAGTCGACGCAAATTATGAATTTGCTGAAAAAAACATAAAAATTAAATTTTGTGACATTTAAACTGTAGTGTTGGCTAAATAGAAAGCTAACATGCACACCAAACATACAAATGAAGAAAGTGAGCATACTATAGGCAATAAACAACAACAATATTACTCAATCATGGTACACTTAATTTCTAATGAAAGAGAACGATATTACCTTGATCGTTTTTGATGATGCGATACCTTACATATGTGGTAATAGCTTTTGAAATTGTTAGTGACAAAAGTATAAATGTGCATATAGATGAAGTAAGGATATGACATTTTATAGAGAAATTAAGCACGATCTGAAATGTCGAGAATGCCAAGTTCCCTACGGATATGAAAGAAAGGCTCAGTGGCTAAAGGTTTTGTGAAAATGTCAGCAAGTTGATTTTTTGAATCAACATGCTCAAAAATCAAATCACCTTTCTCAATATGATCCCTAAGGAAGTGATGACATATTTTGATATGCTTGGTACGTGAATGTAATACAGGGTTCTTAGTTAGATTTATTGCACTAGTGTTATCGCACAAAATTGGAATCCGCTCAAGTTTTAGATTGAAATCAAGCAATTGTTGTTTAAGCCATAGGACTTGAGCACAACAACTACCGGCGGCAACGTATTCCGCCTCGGCTGTTGACAAAGCAACGGAAACCTGTTTCTTGCTATGCCAACTCACCAAGGAATTTGCGAAAAGATGACATGTGCCACTAGTACTTTTCCTATCCAACTTGCACCCGGCAAAGTCGGAATCGGAATAACCAACTAAGGAACAAGCACTACCTTTGGAATACCACAGACCATACTTTGGAGTACCAGAGAGATACCTAAGTGTGCGTTTAACAGCTTTTAGGTGGGATTCCTTAGGATGTGCTTGATACCTCGCACACATGCACACACTAAACATTATATCGGGACGTGATGCGGCAAGATAAAGAAGAGACCCTATCATACCTCGATACCTTTTTACCTCAACATCCTTACCTTTTTTGTCACGATCTAGATTAACACTCGTAGGCATAGGAGTATCTATAGCTTTGCAGTTCAGCATATCAAAACATTTTAGTAACTCGAGACAATATTTCGTTTGACTCACGAATGTGCCCTCTTCAAGTTGTTTGATTTGCAATCCGAGGAAATAGTTAAGCTCCCCCATCATGCTCATCTCAAACTCCCCCTGCATCAAACTAGAAAACTCCTTGACCAAGGTCATATTAGTAGACCCAAATATAATATCGTCAACATAAATTTGTACCAAAATTAAGTGTTTTCCTTAACGTTTAATAAAGAGGGTTGTGTCAACCTTTCCTCTTGAATACCCTTGATCAAGTAGAAATTTGCTTAGACGTTCATACCAAGCCCTAGGGGCCTGTTTAAGTCTGTACAAAGTTCGCTTAAGTTTATAGACATGATCAGGATATTCGTGTGATTCAAAACCTGGAGGTTGGGCTACATAAACCTCTTCATTTATATATCCGTTAAGGAATGTACTTTTGACATCCATTTGGAATAGTTTAAAGTTCTTTGTGCAAGCGTAGGCAAGTAGAAGACGTATGGCCTCGAGTCGAGCAACCGGCGCATAAGTTTCCTCATAGTCGATTCCTTCCTCTTGGTTATAGCCTTGTGCTACAAGCCTAGCTTTGTTACGCGTTATTACTCCATTTTCATCAAGTTTATTCCTAAACACCCATCGGGTGCCTATTACTCGATGGTCTCGCGGAGGGGGGACAAGGTCCCAAACCTCATTTCTCCCGAATTGATTTAGTTCATCTTGCATTGATAAATACCAATGCTCATCAAGTAACGCTTCCTTAGAGCTTTTAGGTTCAACTTGGGAAACAAAAGCAGAGTAATAACAAAAGTTACTAAGTTTAGAGCGAGTAGTTACTCCCTTAGAGATATCACCGAGAATGTTGTCAATTGGATGGTCTTTTGAAGACTTCCAAGCTGGAGGAAGTTCATCTTTCTTAGCATGATGATCATCCTCACTTTTCACTGGTTGGTGCTCCTTTTCCTCCTCAATACGCACTGCTTCAGGCTGATCAATTCCCTTATCAGTGTCCTTGAGTATGTCTTCAGTAGGTACACCTGCACCATGAAAAGAACTACCTTCTCCGACATTTCTCGGATAAGACTCGTCAAAATAAACATGAACAGACTCTTCAACTACACGTAACCTTTTATTATAGATTCTATAAGCTTTACTTGACTGAGAGTATCCAAGAAAAATACCCTCGTCAGCTTTGGCATCAAATTTGCCTAGAGTCTCTTTTCCATTATTTAACACAAAGCATTTGCAACCAAATACATGAAGGTGAGAGATGTTTGGCTTACGCCCTTTTAAAAGCTCATACGGTGTCTTGTTTAGAATAGGCTGGATGAGCACCCTATTCAAAACATAACAAGCCGTACTTATGGGGTCGGCCCAAAAGTATTTTGGTAATCCACTATCATTGATCATAGTCCTTCCAAGTTCTTCCAAAACTCTGTTTTTACGTTCCACTACCCCATTTTGTTAAGGGGTACGTGGTACGGAAAAATTATGATCAATTCCGTTGGAATTACAAAATGCTTCAAATAAATGATTTTCAAACTCACCCCCATGGTCACTTCTGATTGACCCAATGTTTGTGTTTAACTTGTTTTGAGATAATTTAGCAAATCGTTCAAAGGCCGAGAAGGTATCACTCTTATTTGCTAAGGAAATTGTCCAGCAAAACCTAGAAAAATCATCGACTATAACAAATCCATAATAGTTACCACCTAGGCTTTTAACCCTAGATGGTCCAAAGAGATCCATATGGAGGAGCTCAAGGGGTCTCATAGTAGAAACAATGTTTTTAGATTTAAAAGAGATCCTTGTTTGCTTCCCCATTTGGCACGCATCGCAAAGATGATCCTTTGTAAATTTAATTTTAGGCAAACCGATGACTAGGTCTTTAGAGACAATTTTGTTAAGCAAATCAAAGTTGATATGAGCCAAGCGTCTATGCCACAACCACGAATCTTCATTCATAGTGACTAAACACTTGTCTCCATCCAGTGATACCTCGTTAAATCTAGCATATAGACGTTATTCACCCTCAAGCCCTTAAACACATTCTTTTTATCGCAATCTTCAACTACGCAACAATCCTTTGAAAGAAGTGACTTTATAATTTTTGTCGCATAGTTGACTAATGCTTAAGAGATTGTCTCAAAGGCCTTCCACAAGAAGTACACCAGAGATAGTAGTAGATGAGGGGTTACCTTCACTACCTTTGTCGAGAATCTGTCCCTTGTTGTTATCTCTGTAGGTGACAAACCCCTTTTTCTTTGCCACAAAGTCGATGAAAAGGGATATGTCTCCAGTCATATGTCTTGAGCATCCACTATCTAGAACCCATCTTCCTTCGGTGGTCTCAAGACTTTGTACCTACAAGAATAATCAAGGGAGAGTAGGTACCCAATTCTCATTGGGTCCTTTATGGTGAGTGAAACCAAAATTGCCTTTGGGCAACCATTGATAAATGCCCTTTGGAACAAGAAATCTCCGAAAGCGGCACTTTGCAATAGTATGACCGGGCTTACAACAATATAAGCAATCACGATTAGCTTGGAGTTTACCTTTTCTATCACTATCTCGAATCACATACGTGTATTGTTGATATGGATTATTCATTGTTTCACGATAATGTGATCGATCAATAGCAAACGTAATCTTAGGCTTGAGAGCCTTGTCTAACTTGGCTTTGAGGGTTCTCACCTCTCTTTGCCAAATGTGACAAGTACCACAGCCCCCAAGATCAAACCATGTATATTTATTCTCATCGATCTTAGCTTTTGATACATTCACCATGGAGTTTTTAAGATCTTCCAATTCCTTTTGGGAATCGGAAACTTTTTTTTTCTAAATAGGCAAAAATCTTTTTATTCGAAGCTAAGCGTTGAAATGCTTCCTTAGCTTCGTGGTGTAATGTATCAAAAGCTCTTTTTAATTCAACATGAGACATATTTTGACAGTTTTCATATTTAGAGTGTTTTACCTCTCTTCCTTTGTTGTGACGTGCCATGAGACAAAGGTTGACGGATTCACTTTCGTCACTTGAGGAGTCATCTTTCTCCGATTCGCTATCGCTTTCCCAAGCGATGTAAGCTCGTCGAGACTTGTTGGACTTTTTGTTTGAGCGACTCTTGTCTTTATCCTTATCTTTGTCTTTCTTTAGGGATGGACAATCCGGCTTGTAGTGCCCGGATTTTCCACAGTTGTAGTACGTCCCTTTTACCTTGCCATTTTTATTTCCTTCACTTCTAGATTGCTTCCGAAACTTGACAAGATTTCTGTCCGAGTGCTGAATATCATTCTTACGAATATATCTATTATATCTTTTCACAAATAAGCTCATATCATCACCGAATTCTTCATCTTTTTCGTTTTTGGCTTCATCATCACTTAGCTCTTGATGTGTGGACTTTGAACAAGAAGCCTTAAGAGCTATCGACTTCTTCTCCGTATCTGTTGGCTTCTCTTTCTTTATACTCTTCTCATGTTTATCCAGACTAATGAGCACTTGCTCATGATCATCGAGTTTACCAAAGAGTGTTGTGAGGTCTAGAGTAGCAAGATCATTGGCCTCCTTGATAGCGGTAACCTTCGGTTGCCATTCCCTGCTAAGACACCTCAGAATTTTATTAGTAGAAACCTCATTTGGAATTGGTTTACCAAGAACATGCAATTTGTTGATAATGTGAGTGAATCGTTTTTGCATATCCGCAATGGTTTCCCCTTGCTTCATGTAAAACAAATCAAACTCTTGCGTTAGAGTATTAATACGAGCCAATTTAACGTCATTAGTGCCTTCGTGGGCTACTTGTAAGGCATCCCACATAGCTTTGGCTGTTTCACAATGGGAGACTCGATAATACTCATCAACTCCCAAAGAGGAAATGATCATATTACGAGCCTTCCAATCATAACTGTACTTTTTCTCGTCCTCCTCAGTCCATTGGTCTTCGGGTTTAGGAACGACAACACCTTCCGCGTTAGTCATAGTGATTGCCATGGGACCGTTTAAAATAACGTTCCAAACCTTCCGATCTAAGGAGTTAATATGAACGCGCATACAATCCTTCCAGTAGCTGTAGTTTTCACCTGTAAAAACTGGAGCTCTATTATAAGCCCCCTTAGGTTCGTTCGCCATGATCCAAGAAGTTTTACCGAAAGCCCCAGAATGAACCGGAGCTCGTGATACCACTTGTTAGACTATGGCTATGGATCTAGAAGGGGGGGGGGGGGGGGGGGTTGACTAGATCCTTCGAGTTTTACACGCGAAATTGAATTTAAAAAAAAATTGTTTGATTGGAAGCTACCACTGGATTAAAAGTCTACAACGAACCTTCTACCAAAAGGATCGGATATGCTCGAATATATATTGCGAAAGAGTATGGAAGAGAAAAATTCAGTTCTATTAATGTGATCAAACGCAATCAACAAATTATAGCGTGTTTATGTATAATCCAAACCAATGAGGCAAACAATGAAACACTAACGGTGTTTGAATTTGCTTTGCGACAAATTATCAAACACTTGGTGTGTACACACACACTAAGTGCAGAATTTCTATGGTTAGTAATTTCAAGCTGCTCTTAGAAACAATTCAACGAATTGTATCACTTTAACCAAAACGATTTTTCAGCTTTAGATTACGACACCTCAGAAATTTAGACAACTTGAAAACTTGGCAAATTCAAACAATGCAGAAAAAATGTAAAGAGTTAAAGGAGAAAGAGAACGAACGCGATTTGATTAGGCAGTTCCCCAATCGTCCTCGCTATGGGTACATCTGCCCCCAATTCCGAACATGGAATTGAGATATATATATTATCGTTGTAATTGAGAGTTTATACAAGAGAAAACTTCTGAACAAACAAATCTTCGAACGTCTTCGAATTGTTGATGTAGAGCCTTCTCTTCCCTTGATTCAAGATGAATCAAGTGCTTCGAATATGGTTGATTCAATTATCGTCCCGCGCTACTAAACCGAAAGAAAACACCGTTCTTCGATTACCTTCACTCGATCAATTGCAATCTACCAAAGATTCGAACCCAAACCTCTCTTCTACGATCCTCTGATTACAGCTACTAAACCGATCTCTTCGGTTACCTTCACCCAGCTGAATCCTTATAGAATGAAGCGACTTGTGCAAAACCCCCAAAATCCCTTTGATTCTTGGAGGAGAAAACCCTAAGGTTTTATTCAAGAAACACCTACCACAAATCTCAACTCAGAATCGAAGATAGCACTTCCTGAAATCTGAACCTTATCACTTCAAATCAATGAACACAACAAACAAGAATTGGTTATGTGTAGTTGTTTGAATGCTCAAGGAAGAAGATGAAATTGATGAGAGAAATGGCATAAAATCTTTCACGTTTCTTGTTACAAAAAAAATGAAAAAATGAACTAACAAGATATATATATTATGCTATGTAATAATGTGGAAATAACAGAATTTTAAGATGAAAATACAAGGGAGAAAATTGGCAGGAATCAGCGAGCGGTCGACCTATACAGAAGGTATAGGCGACCTGTGCAAGCCCGCGCACACAACTACGCAAAAATGCATACTGTGCGTCGACCGGAACAGGGAGTGCGTCGACGCATACCTCCCAGTTTTCTACACTATCGAACGCAGACTGCATTGGTTGACCTATGCAGGGTAATGAGTCGACGCATACCCTAGAAACATGCAAAAAATTAGGATTTTGAGATTCCTAAGGTGTTGGGACATCTCTAATGAACCTAGATCATTTCTAATCATAATCAAACATATGTGCAATACTTAACTACTTGAGTTTTTCATATAAACCACTATGTTCTAATCATGAAGGTTTTGACATCATTAAAAATAAAGTACATAGAGAGAATCTTCCCTCACATACTCCCCCTTTTTGATGATGGCAAAACACTCGATGTGAGATGGTATCCTCCCCCTGACTTTATGCATCCACTAATGTTTGATTATCTCAGTACCTGTTATTCTTTCCAATGTTCTCTCCCCCTTTGACAACATCAAAAAGAGAGAGAGAGAGAAAATAGCATGAATAGAAAATATCAACTGAAAGTGCATCTTAACAAATTACAACGATAAGCATTAACAAACATTCACACATAATGGATGTTAACGAAACATAGTGAATATTAAATTAAAAACAGTTAATGGATATGCAAGACATGAAACATAACAGCCACACAGTTAAAATTGAAACATTGTCACGAGAACTAAAAATCAGGCTAAAGTTACTTAGAATCATAAAGAAAACATGAGATAGCAAGTGAAACGTAAAATGACATGATGCAAAATAAGATGGTGTTCCTCACGACCTTCTCCCCCTAAATGAATGGCCTTGGCCGCGAAACAGTTGAGGATGATGAGGTGGTGGAGGTTGCACATCCAGCTGCTCGGTCATCTCCAACACTGTACGATTCAGAATGTTGAAGCTGTTTGTAAGAGCCCGGTGCTGATTCGCAAAAGTTTCAGTCATTGTGTTGAATCTTCCTATCACATTTGTGGCAAAAGATTCAAAGTTGTTGGCATGAGTGTGAATTTCTTCTTGCAGAGACTTGAATCGTTCCTCTTGAGCTGTGGCAAACCGCTGTTGATCAAGTTGCATCGTCCTTATAAGTTCAAGAATGTCTTCATTGTTTTGTTGAGGACGCAGAGGTGAAAGAGGAGTGTAATATGACTCTTGGTAGTTCAGCTCTTGTGTTGGTGGCCTATAATTGGAACCAAGATGGGTCCAACAATTATATTGCCATTGACCCCATCCTTGGTCAACTTCAGTTTCCATTGGAGATTGCCATCCTTGATTTTCTTCAGATGCTTGATACATCCATGCAGCATTATCATCAGCCCCCGTATCCATTTGGTGCCATTGAGCATTGTCATTTTGATTCTCGTCATCATCATTCTATTCATTTTCACCTTCTTCATTTTCCCTTTCTGCTTCTTCGTCTTCGTCATCTTCTTCACTAGAATCTTCCAGAACAGCCATGTTGGCTTTCACAATATACTTATATTTTTGCTCTACAGCATCCCACATGTGGCCCATCATAGTGGGAATTGACAAGACCTTGTTTGTCAAAGAGGAAGGAGGAAAATTGATGATAGCTCAAATATATGTTGATGACATAGTATTTGGTGGGATGTCAGATGCAATGGTTAAACATTTTGTGAAGCAGATGCAGTCTGAGTTTGAAATGAGTCTTGTTGGTGAGCTCAGCTATTTTCTGGGTCTGCAAGTTAAACAGATGGAAGACTCCATATTTATCTCTCAGAGCAAGTATGCAAAGAACATTGTCAAGAAGTTTGGTCTGGAGAATACTAATCACAAGAGGACACCTGCCCCTACTCACCTGAAGCTGTCCAAGGATGAACATGGAGTGAGTGTTGATCAAAGCTTATACAAAAGCATGATTGGGAGCTTATTGTATCTCACAGCTAGCAGACCTGATATCTCCTTTGCTGTGGGAGTTTGTGCCAGATATCAGTCTGAACCTAAGGTTAGCCACATGAATCAAGTAAAGAGAATTCTGAAATATGTGAATGGTACTAGTGACTATGGTATTCTATACAGTCATGGGGTCAGGAACTTAATTGAGTGGATATTGTGATGCTGATTGGGCAGGGAGTGCTGATGATAGAAAAAGTACTTCTGGAGGATGCTTCTTCTTAGGGAACAATCTTATCTCGTGGTTTAGCAAGAAGCAGAACTGTGTGTCTCTCTCTACTACTGAGGCTGAGTACATAGCAGCAGGAAGTAGTTATTCACAACTGGTTTGGATGAAGCAAATGTTAACTGAATACAATGTCAAGCAAGATGTCATGACATTGTACTGTGATAATCTGAGTGCTATCAATACCTCCAAGAACCCAATCTAACATAGCAGGACTAAGCATATTGACATACGTCATCACTTTATAAGAGATCTGGTTGAAGATAAAGTGGTTGCTTTGGAACATGTTGCTACTGAAAAGCAATTAGCTGATATTTTTACTAAGGCCTTAGATGCAAGTCAGTTTGAAAATTTTAGAAGCAAATTAGGGATTTGCATATATGAGGATTAGTGGACTGTTTGTTGGCGTGCAGGAGGATGGTGTATTGGTGCAGTTGTCTTATGTGTGTTGGTGAAATTGACAATATAAGATTGTTTGGAAACAAACAAGAACATTTTTATTGCTGAAAGTACTTATCATTACATTCTTTTGAACAGAAAATACAAGCAAAAAGGTTTATTGGTTGGTTTCAGCTACTCATTCCACCCGCCTGAGTTAATGAAATTAACCCAGTTTTCATCTGCTTCATCATCAGAAGCATGTAGTAGCACTGGAGGTTTCTTGATGGTTTTTATTCTTGTTTCTGTCCGTCTGCCTAGTATTGTTGGTCCTATTGAAGATCCTGCTGTTGTCATCTCTTTGGACCTCATCTCATTTGGTTTGGTGGTCTTGCTTTTCTGGTCGTGCTTCAGTTGACCCTTGTGTGTATCAACTGTCTTGGAGGACTGACTCATGTTTCCTTTTCTGATGGGCTGTATTTAGAAGCAGTTTGGTATAGGTTTTATAATGGAAACCCCTTGTTTATATCGCCTGGTCAAAGTGTGTGACACTCTTTTTAACCTATGTTACAACTATTTTTCTGGGTACTTGAGCATGTTTGACTAAGTGTCAGAACATTGATGGTGGTTGGTTGGCCAATTGTGGCTAAAAAGGGGGAGAGATAAGCCTAGTTGTTGCCCGTGGAAGCCTAGTTGTTGCCTGTGGTTGGTTTTCTGAATTTTAGCTTTCTGATTTTCTGGGAGAGTTTCTGCTGGTTCTTTGCTTAAGGGGGAGTTTGAATGTTTTTTGGTGTTATTGCTGATTGTTTTGGTGGTATGGTGTATGTCCGCTGCAGGTATCTCTGATGTGTGCTGATATTGTTTTAGCCAAATTTAGCCAAATGGGGAGATTGTTAGTTCTGTTAT
Organism: Lathyrus tuberosus; assembly: GCA_022829125.1. NCBI lineage: Eukaryota > Viridiplantae > Streptophyta > Magnoliopsida > Fabales > Fabaceae > Lathyrus > Lathyrus tuberosus. The sequence goes on from JALAZF010000829.1 coordinate 940,185, forward strand.
TGGCAGCAATTTTGGCAAAACAATGGGTTTGCTCAAGATGTCATATCTGATGTCTTGACATGTGCTTCCAACATTCTGCATATGGTGGTTTTATTAGTATTGTTGTATTTTGCAGTTTTGTGCGTGATGTCAAGATTGATGTCTTAACATCTGTTGACAGAACATTGTGTTTAGTTTGTGATGTTTTAGGGCTGCGCATTTTTGATGTTTTGAGAGATTCTGTTTGAAAGATTGCAGGCGAAAATCTTGGAGAAGATCTGTTCTGATGCAATCATTTGTGGAGTATATATTGTTACTGTTTAGGGCGAAAAGATTTGCAAGGAAAAATCAGTTTTAATTGTGAACAAAATCTGAGATTTTCAAGGAGTCCAAGCCAAAGAATAAGTTTCTATTTAAAGCAGCCTCAACCCTACTTGAAGGATACGAAGACAAGATATTGTGAATTGAGTGTCAAGTGTTAGGGTTTGTGTTTTCGTATGTATTTTGTAAGCCGTTCATTCATCCTTGATGCTTGAATTTGTCTAATTGTTTGAGTTGTAATTTGTTCACTCTAAAGCTTTTAAGCAAGAGTGTATTGTTCTTGATCAAAGCTTTTAAGCACGATCAAGGTGTGTCTTTAAAGTGTGACTTCTAAACTATGTAATCTTTGAATTGTATCACTGTGGTGATTGAGGGGGAGTGAGAGGTGTCTCATATCTAAGAGGTTCTTAGGTAGAAGTGTCATTAGATAGTGATTAAGTGAGTAGACTATCAACAGGTATGTTGATTGTAGAGTCTGTGAATTAATACTACTAATAGTGAATTTCCTCCCTGGCTTGGTAGCCCCCAGACGTAGGTTGTTAGACTGAACTGGGTGAACAATTCTTTGTGTTGATTTACTGTTGTTTTATTGCCTTGTTCATACAACAGATATTGATGTTGTGACATCTCACTTGACATCACATATCTGATACCATAATTTCACAAATCAACAACAGTATCAGCAAAGGACACAACAACCTCTTCAGCAGGGTCGTCCCCAATACAACAGTAACAATCGTACGACACGACCACCAGGGTTCGACCCTATACTGATGTTGTACGCATAACTGTTTCCACTACTACTGGCCAAGGGGCATGTCCAAACCATGTCTCCTTTTACAGTACCGAAAATCTGCCTTTTTAGTTCAAAGCGGATCAAACTTGCCCTTACCATCAAGGAGGACCGGGGCACAACATTCAGAACTGTCTCAGCTTAAAATTTGATGTACAGAAGCTTGTCAGGAACGGGTCCTATATTTCAAAGATACTAATCCAAATGCTCAGATGAACCCGTTGCCTCAACATGAGAAAACTGTAGTAAATTTGATAGAGGAGGAATTTAACCGCAGTTATCAAATTCACAATGTGAGTATTAGGAACCAATCTGGTCAGGATGCATTGTAGACAGAGCGGGTATGGTCATGTACCGCCTCACAATTATCACCAGTGTGATATCTGCTCGAAGAATAATTAAGGATGTTCCGTAGTGCAATCAGCTCTACAAGAACAGATGGATCTCTGATGGATCCAAGATCACCGAATCTGTGAAGTCAATATGACTTATACAAATCCCAACATCATTCAAAACCACGACATCCGTGCGATGAATGTCAACTTGGTGGCAATGCACTCAAGGAAAAGTCAACATTATGATCTGCCATGACACGATTACAACTCCTGTCCGATCTGCTCAATAAACAATCTGGGATGCTCTTTTGTACAAGAGGTCCTCCAACGTCAGATGGATCTCGGATGGATTCTGGATTACCATGATAGATGTAGCCATCAAGTTAATATGATTCAAATCTTTGATATTCGCTTGATGAATATCAGTCTGGTAGAATTACACGCTAAGCAAGTCAGGCTCGACTTTCTGGCTTCACATGATTATTAAGGGTGTAGAGTATGTCGTGAAGACGACCAAGGGTGTGTACTTGTCCAAATAACACTTCAACACTTGTTGGACCACTGGTGGCTTCCAATCTACTTGGATGAAGCTACATAATAGATCAGTATGACTGACGGGAATGCTACTAGACATCAGAGTCAGGATGTTCGCTCGATGGAAATAGATATAGTAAAGTTACACTGCATACAAAGCGGACGTGGCCAGGTGCCACCACACAACTATGAGCGCTGTAGAGTTTGCTCAGAGAACAACCAAGGATGCTACCTTGTGCGGTCAGCTCTTCAAAATCAGTTGGACCGAAAAGAGATTCGACCATGATCAAGTTCTGGTTCGATCAGTGTGATGCAAGACTATCTTCCTGATCAAGGCAAAAATGTTGTCATATCTCCAATCACGAAATGACCAAAGACGTATGCGCCATAATCCCTCTACTCCAGGAATCGAGGGTTCCTTTTGACAATAGAAAGATTCTCAACCTCGAACCAATTGAGGTTGCCTACGATGGTCTGAAAAATCAGAAGGCTCCTGTGATTATCTATATTTCGGGATCGATACCGTACACATCCGATAAGGTAATCCCTTACAAGTACGGTGCAACAACAATCGAAAATGGAAAGAAAACTCCATTACCCCCCATCGTAAACATTGCCGACATAAGTCGAGTAACACGGAGCGACCGGATCTTCAACCGAGGAGTTGAAGAACCTACCAAGGAAAAGGAACCTCAAACAAAAGTTCCCAATCAACCAGTTGGGCAATCCAGTAATCCCGACATTTCAAAGAACCACGATGAGATGCTGCAGCTTATCCAAAAGAGCGAGTACAACATTGTGGACCAACTGTTGCAAACTCCTTCGAGAATCTCTGTGCTATCTCTATTACTCAGTTCCGAAGGTTACAGGGAAGCTCTGCAGAAATTCTTCGAGCAAGCCTTTGCGGAACAGGATTTGACGATAAGATAATTCGACAACATCATCTCCAACATCACTTCCTGCAACAATTTAGGATTCAGTGATGAGGAACTTCCGAAAGGAGGAAAAAATCACAATATGGCGCTTAACATTATAGTCAACTGCCAGGATGATGCTTTAGCCAGCGTACTGGTAGATACCGAATCAACTCTGAATGTTATGCCAAAATCTACTCTGATGCGACTATCATTTCAAGGATCTCCGATGAGAGGCAACGAGATCATCGTCAAAGCCTTTGATGGATCCAGAAAAATAGTTATCGGCGAAGTTGATCTTCCCATAACTGTTGGTCCTCACACTTTCCAAGTCACATTCCTGGCCATGGACATCCGGGCAGCATACATCTATTTATTAGGAAGACCTTGGATACACGAAGCTGGGGCAGTCACTTCGAAACTTCACCAGAAGCTGAAGTTCGTCAAGAATGACAAGCTCGTCACAGTCTGCAGATAGCAGGCCTTGATCGTAAGCAACTTATCATCATTTTCCTGGGTAGAACCCGAGGAGGTTGTTGGAACCCAGTTCCAAGCACTTTCGGTGAGCAATGATAATCGATCAGAGAAAGGAACGTCGATTTCCTCATACAAAGACGCTCCCGAAATGATCGAGAATAACAACGCAAAAGGATGGGGAAAGCTTGTTATTCCTACTGATAACAAAACAAAGAAAGGTCTTGGGTTTTCCTCAACCTGTACCCAGACTGCTACTAATGATGAGAGTTTTCATCCCATTCAGGACTTCTTCCATAGTGGAGGCTTCCTCCACCCAGTGTCTCAAGAAGTACACACCATCAATGAGGGTGGCTCCTCCGATATAGATGAAGAGTGGAAGTCCTATCTCAATGAGGACGTTTATATGTCTCAGGAAGAAATGCATACGCCATTTTGCTTTCCCATGCAGAGTCCGAGATATATACCAAGATCAGATGTCAAGATGATGTACGGAGATTGTGACTCGGAAGGATACCGTGCTCCACCAAACTCATTAGAGGAAGACACTCTGATGAAAGACAACTTTGACTATGACTATTATGACCCAATGGATGACTTGTCTATCTGGCAGCCGTACCCAGGAGACTTGAGGCAAAAAAGTTAGCCCAATGATGCATATCAGCTAAACATCATTGAAAAGAATACCTGCGTCCCCACCACATCATGGGATCATTACTCGGGACATTCCGACAATACCCCGCACAACGATGAATCTGCAAAGGCAGCAGGACAAGAATTCATCAACTATGCTTTTCCCGAGGTCAACATCATCGAGAAGGATGACTCCTCTAATTCCACAAAAAGTATGGGACACTTTAGGACAACCGAGTGGAAAGTACGACTACTTGGTCAAGTACACCGCTCCCGAAAGCTCTCACATGAGGCTCGAAGACATCCAGCCAACTAGATAGGGAGATTCCCTTGAGAATGAAAACACTGTGCAAGATACAACAGAAGAGTTCGTTTACGACAACTCTGCCTGGGAGGAAGACTCCAACAATCCTGCTCCACCAGAAATCAGTGTTATTTCTAAGGACAAACCAAGAAAGAAGGTACCAGACTTTGTGATTCACCGAGGAGTTCGTTGGTAATAGGTTGCTGTCGATGTCCCGAAAGTCGTCCATAAGTCTAAGTAATTGCCATCTTTTAACCTTTCACCCTGCCCTGGTGAAACAGATGTTTTTATAGGGCTCACTTTCTGTAAAGGTCCCTCTTCGCTTAGCCCAAAGCGACAGAGTTTTGTTTTATAGGGCTGTAGTTTCAAGAATCGACAATATCATAAATAAACATCATTCTGTAATTTCCGCATTTATTGTTGTTTTCACTTTTCGCTTTTTTCAGAAAATGATAATCCTAAAAAACAACTCAAAAATAAAAAATAAACATTTTTCAGAAAGTACAATGCACACAGTCTTGCATTTCTCTCTATCTCTTCTAAAAATAAATCATCACGTCATGCAGATTGCTTGTTTTAAACCCCATTGAAACATACGATCCAATGCCTTCTCCCTACTTTGAATTCCCGGTATTTGGGGCTGAAGAAGAAGAAGACGAAGAAATTCCAGAAGAGATTTCCCGGTTACTCAGACAAGAGGAAAGGTCCATTGAACCTCACAAAGAGTCATTGGAAACAATCGACTAGGGTTCAGAAGAAGAAAGGAAATAAGTCAAGAATGGGGCACTACTCAGTCTGACTGTCAAAGAAATATTGATAAGACTTCTCAAAGAGTTTCCCAATGTATTTGCTTGGTCCTATCAGGACATGCCAGAGTTGGACACCAACATCGTGGAACATCATCTACCGTTAAGATCAGAATGTCTGCCGGTAAAACAAAGACTAAGACGGACTCATCCAGACATGGCCATCAAAATCAAAGAGGAAGTACAGAAACAGATTGACGCGGGTTTCCTCGCCACCTCAAAATACCCTCAATGGTTAGCCAACATAGTACCAGTTCCAAAAAAGGATGGAAAAGTCAGAATGTGTGTAGACTATAGGGATCTGAACAAAGCCAGTCCAAAGGATGACTTTCCCTTACGACACATAGACATGTTAGTGGACAGTACAACAAAGTTTAAAGTCTTCTCCTTCATGGATGGATTCTCGGGCTATAATCAAATCAAAATGGCGCCGAAAGACATGGAGAAAACTTCATTCATTACCCCATGGGGCACCTTCTGTTACAAGGTAATGCCGTTCGGTTTGAAGAATTCCGGGGCAACCTATCAAAGGGCCATGACTACTCTGTTTCATGACATGATGCACAAAGAAATCGAAGTGTATGTCGATGACATGATTGCCAAATCTAGAACAGAAGAGGAGTATGTGACCCACCTGTCAAAACTATTCGAGCGTCTGAGAAAGTATAAACTCCACTTGAATCCCAACAAATGCACATTCGGTGTCCGTTCAGGAAAGCTGTTAGGGTTCATCGTCAGCCAAGAAGGAATTGATGTTGATCCTGACAAGGTCAAGGCCATTCAAGAAATGCCTTCTCCAAAGACTAAAAAACAAGTCAGAGGATTTCTGGGACGTTTGAATTACATTTCCAGATTTATATTCCTCATGACCGCGACATGCACGCCAATCGTCAAATTACTCAAAAAGAATCAGGACTGTGTATGGACAGAAGACTGCTAGAAAGCCTTCAACAGTATCAAAGAATACCTGTTGAATCCACCGATTCTATCACCTCCAGTGGAGGGAAGACCACTGATCATCTACCTAACAGTCTTGGAAGACTCAATGGGATGTGTACTTGGCCAACAAGACGAAACCAAAAGAAAGGAGTCTGCCATCTACTACTTAAACAAGAAATTTACCAACTAGGAAACTCGGTACACTATGCTCGAGAAAACTTGCTGTGCTCTGGCTTGGGTAGCCAAACGTCTTCGCCAGCACATGATTTGTCACACTACTTGGTTAATCTCCAAAGTGGATCCAATCAAGTATGTCTTTGAAAAACCTGCTCTCACGGGAAGGATTGCCCGGTGGCAGATGTTGTTATTAGAATACGACTTCGAGTACCATACTCAGAAAGCTGTCAAAGGAAGTATTTTAGCTGATTATTTGGCTCATCAACCGATTGAAGATCAGGAATCAGTCAGATTTGACTTCCCAGACGAAGGTGTCATGTACTTGAAAATGAAAGATTGTGATGAACCGCTACCCAGTGAAGGGCCAGAACCAGGTTCCCAATGGGGACTAATCTTTGACAGAGCTGTCAATCATTATGGAAATGGAATTGGGGCAATCATCATAACACCTCAGGGTACCCATATTCCTTTCACCGCCTGACTAACTTTCAAATGCACAAACAACGAGGCCGAATACGAAGCTTGTATCATGGGTCTCGAAGAAGCGATTGACTTGAGAATTAAGAACTTGGATGTATATGGAGATTCAACCCTAGTTATCAATCAGATCAAAGGAGATTGGAACACATATCAATCAGGACTGATTCCTTACAAAGATTACGCAAGGAGGTTGTTACCATTCTTCAACAGAATCGAGTTTCATCACATCCCTCGCAAAGAAAATCACATGGCTGATGCATTAGCCACTCTCTCTTCCATGATTAGTGTAGGTCAATAGAACAGCGTACCTAAAATTGACGTAATGTGCCTAGACAGGCCCGCTTACATCTTCACAATCGAAGTAGTCATAGATGACAAACCTTGGTATCACGATATCAAATGCTTCCTTCAGAAACAAGAGTACCCGCCTGGGGCATCCAGAAAATACAGGAAAACCCTCAGAAGGCTGGCAGGCAACTTCTTCCTGAGCGATGATACACTCTATAAGAGAAACTTTGACATGGTCTTGTTTTGATGCGTAGACAGATCAGAAGCAAACATGCTGATAAAAGAAATTCACGAAGGAACCTTTGGCACTCATGCCAACATACACGCGATGGCAAGAAAAATTATAAGAGCCGGGTATTATTGGTTGATAATGGAATTTGATTGCTATAAATACATGAGGAAGTGTCACAAGTGTCAGATATACTCAGACGAAATCCATGTACCGCCAACGCGTCTCACAGTTCTTTCTTCCCTGTGGCCTTTTTCCATATGGGGAATCAACATGATTGGCATAATTTAACCCAGAGCTTCAAACGGACATCGGTTCATCCTGGTAGCCATTGACTACTTCACCAAGTGGGTCGAAGCAGCGTCATACACTAATGTAACCCGACAAGTGGTGGTCCGATTTATCAAAAACAAACTCATCTGCTGTTATGGTGTTCCAAGCCAGATCATTACTGATAATGGATCTAACTTGAACGACAAGATGATGAAAATTGTGTGCTGAGATCGAACACCATAACTTATCTCCCTACCGACCTAAGATGAATGGAGCGGTAGAAGCGGCTAACAAGAATATCAAGAAGATCATTCAAAAGATGGTTGTAACCTACAAGGATTGGCAAGAATATCTAGTATATGGCATGGAAACAGTACTTCCCATAGAAGTAGAGATACCATTAATCAGGGTATTGATGGAAGCTAAGCTAACAGAAGCTGAGTGGTGTCAGAGTCGACACGACGAGCTAAATCTAATCGAAGAAAAACGAATAACGGCTTTATGCCACGGTCAGTTGTATCAACAAAGAATGAAGAAGGCATTCGACAAAAAGGTCGACCCCGTGTCTTCAGAAAAGGAGACCCTGTGCTCAAGAAGATACAATCATTTCTCACTGATTCCTGGGGTAAATGGACTCCGAACTACGATGGCCCCTATGTGGTTAAGAAAGCCTTCTCAGGCAGCGCCTTGAGACTCGCAACCATGACTGGAGAGGAATTTGCATACCCCACGAATGTTGACGTAGTCAAGAAATACTCGCCTAAATGAAAAAAAAAACGTCTTGGTGGATTGAAAACCCGAAAGGGCGGTCCAGGCAAAAATTAGAGACATAAGCAAAAAAATCATCCCGATGGATTGAAAATCTCAAAGTACAATCCAGGCAAAAGTTAGGGATTAATGGCAAGTAACTACGTCTGATCAGTTTAACTCCTCGGCAGTCGCGCCATTCATCAAGAAAACTTTAGTCAAGGTCATCTTTGACAGAAGCTCAGGATGTCTAGAATTCAAATTTGGTAGAAGGATAATGGTTGTTATGTTTCAATGTAGCCCTTTTCCCGTAAATTACCATTTTCTAAACTTTGTAATGCTCTATGGTATCACGCGCTTGGCTGATTTCCATTCTATCAATAAAATTTAAGCCCTAGTGCTTTTGTTTAGAATTCTCATTTTTTTTAACTTTACAAAATGACATTTTAACATGATCAACGATTCTTGAAATAAAACAAAAAAAAATGAATTTACTTGTCAAAATTTTTCTGTTTTTAAAATAAAGATGGCAATTCTTTTGGCTGTTGAACATTAAAAGAACATCGATCGCTTCTCCGAAGATGGTTGAACCTCAAAGTGAAGAATCAAAGTACTCATTCTAAACCAGTGCACCCGAATGAAGGATCAACTATTTTAGATGTGATTTTCCCATCTGATATCCCCGGCAGAGTACGTATCTCTTAAGCAAGGCAGAATTAGACTATATTGAACCAGCAAACCTTGAACAACTCTTTCTCCCCACAGGGACCGTCTTTCCTAAGCAAGGCAGAATTACTATATTGAACCAGTGATACTTTTCATCCCCCGCAGTGGCCGAGTATCCAGTCATGTTCATCTATTAGTCTGTATGTCGCGTCAGTTTTGTCAGCATAAACATACATACATCATGCATAATTGATTCACATTCATATTCATATTGCATCACTATCACTCTAGTCGGTCTCGTTCCCAAGTGATAAAAATCCTCTCAATCGAGTTGTCAGTCCTTTCCTCGTTAGGAAATGCAGCATCTGAGCAATTTCTCCCCAGATTGGAGCCGGTCCCCGACCACTTTGATAACTTGAACCTCTGAAAGGCAAGAAGGCATTCGACAAACGTCACTCTTCATCATTGAAGATGATATTTTCGCTTTCCCAGATTAAGGAAAATCCCCAGAGAAAGCCTCTTAGCTGAAGACTCTCGGCAATACAGCAGTTTGTCTCCGAAAGGTTTGCTGTCAACAAGGTCATCAGCACCTCCAAATTGGATTACATCACATGGCATTTCTCCGAAAAGATCGCAAAGAAAAATAGGATGTAGTATCCCTAAAAAGAAAAGTAGTATACCAAGAGACTTATTTTTCCCAGTAGAGTCAACGAATGGCATCTCCAACAGAGAAGGTTACGCACCTTTACAGTTCAGACGAATGGGATTCCCCAGCCAGTCTGATGACAAAAAATTTCCCATCAAATGGCATCTCCCCAGGAAAATTCGGCGAGAATTTTGATGAAAAAATGACTAATAGCATCCCTTGTAAAAAAAAGGGAACCTGACAAGAAGAAACTGAGACCAGTTCCTTGGCTGAAGACCAGGATCGAGGGGAAGTTTATTGACAAGAAGAAACTGAGACCAGTTCCTTGGCTGAAGACCAGGGTCGAGGGGAAGTTTATTGACAAAAGAGACTGAGACCAGTTCCTTGGCTGAAGACCAGGATCGAGGGGAAGTTAATATCAGAAACTTAGACCAGTTCCTTAGCTGAAGACCAGGATCGAGGGGAAGTTCATATCAGAAACTAAGACCAGTTTCGCGGCTGAACACCCGGATCAAGGGGAAGTTTCACCCTTTTTTGAGTATCATTACTTAGCAAAAGAAGATGGATGAGCGAATTTCCATTCATAACCACCGTCAAAATTTCAGGTATTCCGATATTTAATCCTCTTGCACTCCGAATGCCCGAATACCTTCGCCATTCACACCTTCGGGTCCAAGAAGATTAAATAGGGGCATCTATCATATCCCAAATTTTGACCACCAATATTTCCCATCATTGTGCAAATCATCATCACAATATGGATGTACTTTCATGCCTCATCAATTTCTTCAAGAATTGTTGAGCATTCACTATAACCAAGAATTAGGGTTTTGAGCCCTCTCAGAGCACTTAGACAAAAGATCAATCAAGAAATGACATGATCTTCAACTTGTCTAAACCTCTCAAACACATATATGAGATCAATAGGACTCCCACATCAAGAACCGAGCACAAAGTTGCTACATTCCAAGTGGATCGAGCCTCAATATCGACAGTGTCACCAAATTAGGGTTTTGGTCGACCAAGGCCTCCAGGTGGAAATTTTCCTCTGGGCATGAGCCAATGCTTCAAAGCTTAACCCAAGATACTCCAAGGGACCTCATGGACCCAATCATCAAGTGAATTTAGCCTCAGGGGATGCATTTACTAAAAATCAAGAATTAGGGTTTCTTGACGTAATTCACCCCTAAGTTGACTTTTGAGGCAAAGCATGAGCCAAAACCTCAAGACATGATTTAACGGCCTCAAATACACTACATTGATCCATTTGCAACAATGGATTGGTCCAAGAAGCTTGATTCACAAGTTTCAATTTCATCTGGACCACAATTAGGATTTTGAAGAAAAAGTCAAATGTACCTTTGACTTTTGACCAGGACATGCTCCCAAACCTTGGGACATGATTCAATACACCCTATATCACCTAGGCAATCCATCCATTAGGTTTTATTTAGGTCAAAGACTTGATTTCACAAAGGATCGTACAGTTTGGATTTCATCCGATAAAAAGTCAATTGTGCACAAAATCAAGTTTGACTTTTTGGAATTTTTCACAAATATGGTTCCCCTAAGTCAAAAATAATGTTAATATGTGACATTGATCATCATTCATCAAGAAAAATCAAGAAAAGTGAGGTTTCTTGCAAAAGGGGCAACCATAAGAAACCAAAATGTTTCTAAGTTATGGAACAAAAGTGATTTTGGTACCAACTTCCAAGGATCATAACTTGAGATCCAAGCAACCATTTTAGGTGATCCAAAGCTGGATTTTTAGGTCTTGCTACACTATAAAAAAGCTTCAACTACCTCCAACTCCAATTCTTTATGGATTTTAAGTTATGGAGTGATCAAAATCACAAAAACATGAAAATGACACTTTTTCCAACACTTAGTGAAAATCTGCCTAAGTTACCAGCCTTGAACATCAATGTTCATGAGGATTTTTCAGTTGGATCCAAATAGTTTCAAAACAAACTATGATCACACATGTTTTGTATCATATGAGGGCTTTCTAAAAAGTACAAGAGCCTTCCATAAGTCAACCTGAGCAGGGAGATATGAATCCCTCAAAATCACCATTTCCAACTATCAAGGCAGATTTTGTGCATTTGCTCGATTTGGAAAATTTGGACAACTCCAAGCCTTGTCATCCATTTGGACACATCTGAGGATAAAACAAAAGGAGAATGATCTGATCCCGAAGCCTCCCAAGTCCAAGAATCTACAATAGCCATGCCAACCTAAAAGAGCAAAAAAGTGCCAAGACTCTAATTTTGTTTCAATGTATTCAATGGATGCATCAAGGTGGCATGAACTGAGGCAAGCTTAACTGAATGAGTCAAGCCTTATCTCTGAACCAAAAGACCATAGGCCTGTGCTCTAACCTCAAGTCAATGGCTAGAGGAGACTTGAAATTCCATTTGATCCACATTGGCCACAGACCTGCTGCAGTTGCCACACACTATTGCTACCAAAACAAACATGACACACTATAAATATAGCTCATTTGTGATTATTTTGAGTACACCAAAGCACCCAAACTGATTCTTTCCTCAAAATCTCCCTTTCACTCCAATTTTGCCTTCTAAACTCAAGTCGCTATTGGGTTTTGAGATTGAGAGTGATTCCTACCAAACCAATCACACACACACACCTCATAAACATCATATATGAGTGATCCAAAATACAAAATCACATCTGGAACATCAAATTCATAAAATCACCAGTCAATTGCTCAAGTTCTTGACAGAGTTGCAGTTGAGGTACCATAACCAGTTCCAGCTCATTTCAATCCAGTCCAAGCATTCAAACACACTCCTTGGCACCTAAGGAAGCTGCCCAGATCATTGGAACCTAGTTGTAACACCTCCATCACCAAACTCGATCACCAGCTGCAAGAGGTAGGCCTGAACCCTTCAACCTCTATGCTACCTTGTGCGGTCAGCTCTTCAAAATCAGTTGGACCGAAAAGAGATTCGACCATGATCAAGTTCTGGTTCGATCAGTGTGATGCAAGACTATCTTCCTGATCAAGGCAAAAATGTTGTCATATCTCCAATCACGAAATGACCAAAGACGTATGCGCCATAATCCCTCTACTCCAGGAATCGAGGGTTCCTTTTGACAATAGAAAGATTCTCAACCTCGAACCAATTGAGGTTGCCTACGATGGTCTGAAAAATCAGAAGGCTCCTGTGATTATCTATATTTCGGGATCGATACCGTACACATCCGATAAGGTAATCCCTTACAAGTACGGTGCAACAACAATCGAAAATGGAAAGAAAACTCCATTACCCCCCATCGTAAACATTGCCGACATTAGTCGAGTAACACGGAGCGACCGGATCTTCAACCGAGGAGTTGAAGAACCTACCAAGGAAAAGGAACCTCAAACAAAAGTTCCCAATCAACCAGTTGGGCAATCCAGTAATCCCGACATTTCAAAGAACCACGATGAGATGCTGCAGCTTATCCAAAAGAGCGAGTACAACATTGTGGACCAACTGTTGCAAACTCCTTCGAGAATCTCTGTGCTATCTCTATTACTCAGTTCCGAAGGTTACAGGGAAGCTCTGCAGAAATTCTTCGAGCAAGCCTTTGCGGAACAGGATTTGACGATAAGATAATTCGACAACATCATCTCCAACATCACTTCCTGCAACAATTTAGGATTCAGTGATGAGGAACTTCCGAAAGGAGGAAAAAATCACAATATGGCGCTTAACATTATAGTCAACTGCCAGGATGATGCTTTAGCCAGCGTACTGGTAGATACTGAATCAACTCTGAATGTTATGCCAAAATCTACTCTGATGCGACTATCATTTCAAGGATCTCCGATGAGAGGCAACGAGATCATCGTCAAAGCCTTTGATGGATCCAGAAAAATAGTTATCGGCGAAGTTGATCTTCCCATAACTGTTGGTCCTCACACTTTCCAAGTCACATTCCTGGCCATGGACATCCGGGCAGCATACATCTGTTTATTAGGAAGACCTTGGATACACGAAGCTGGGGCAGTCACTTCGAAACTTCACCAGAAGCTGAAGTTCGTCAAGAATGACAAGCTCGTCACAGTCTGCAGATAGCAGGCCTTGATCGTAAGCAACTTATCATCATTTTCCTGGGTAGAACCCGAGGAGGTTGTTGGAACCCAGTTCCAAGCACTTTCGGTGAGCAATGATAATCGATCAGAGAAAGGAACGTCGATTTCCTCATACAAAGACGCTCCCGAAATGATCGAGAATAACAATGCAAAAGGATGGGGAAAGCTTGTTATTCCTACTGATAACAAAACAAAGAAAGGTCTTGGGTTTTCCTCAACCTGTACCCAGACTGCTACTAATGATGAGAGTTTTCATCCCATTCAGGACTTCTTCCATATTGGAGGCTTCCTCCACCCAGTGTCTCAAGAAGTACACACCATCAATGAGGGTGGCTCCTCCGATATAGATGAAGAGTGGAAGTCCTATCTCAATGAGGACGTTTATATGTCTCAGGAAGAAATGCATACGCCATTTTGCTTTCCCATGCAGAGTCCGAGATATATACCAAGATCAGATGTCAAGATGATGTACGGAGATTGTGACTCGGAAGGATACCGTGCTCCACCAAACTCATTAGAGGAAGACACTCTGATGAAAGACAACTTTGACTATGACTATTATGACCCAATGGATGACTTGTCTATCTGGCAGCCGTACCCAGGAGACTTGAGGCAAAAAAGTTAGCCCAATGATGCATATCAGCTGAACATCATTGAAAAGAATACCTGCGTCCCCACCAAATCATGGGATCATTACTCGGGACATTCCGACAATACCCCGCACAACGATGAATCTGCAAAGGCAGCAGGACAAGAATTCATCAACTATGCTTTTCCCGAGGTCAACATCATCGAGAAGGATGACTCCTCTAATTCCACAAAAAGTATGGGACACTTTAGGACAACCGAGTGGAAAGTACGACTACTTGGTCAAGTACACCGCTCCCGAAAGCTCTCACATGAGGCTCGAAGACATCCAGCCAACTGGATAGGGAGATTCCCTTGAGAATGAAAACACTGTGCAAGATACAACAGAAGAGTTCGTTTACGACAACTCTGCCTGGGAGGAAGACTCCAACAATCCTGCTCCACCAGAAATCAGTGTTATTTCTAAGGACAAACCAAGAAAGAAGGTACCAGACTTTGTGATTCACCGAGGAGTTCGTTGGTAATAGGTTGCTGTCGATGTCCCGAAAGTCGTCCATAAGTCTAAGTAATTGCCATCTTTTAACCTTTCACCCTGCCCTGGTGAAACAGATGTTTTTATAGGGCTCACTTTCTGTAAAGGTCCCTCTTCGCTTAGCCCAAAGCGACAGAGTTTTGTTTTATAGGGCTGTAGTTTCAAGAATCGACAATATCATAAATAAACATCATTCTGTAATTTCCGCATTTATTGTTGTTTTCACTTTTCGCTTTTTTCAGAAAATGATAATCCTAAAAAAACAACTCAAAAATAAAAAATAAACATTTTTCAGAAAGTACAATGCACACAGTCTTGCATTTCTCTCTATCTCTTCTAAAAATAAATCATCACGTCATGCAGATTGCTTGTTTTAAACCCCATTGAAACATACGATCCAATGCCTTCTCCCTACTTTGAATTCCCGGTATTTGGGGCTGAAGAAGAAGAAGACGAAGAAATTCCAGAAGAGATTTCCCGGTTACTCAGACAAGAGGAAAGGTCCATTGAACCTCACAAAGAGTCATTGGAAACAATCGACTAGGGTTCAGAAGAAGAAAGGAAATAAGTCAAGAATGGGGCACTACTCAGTCTGACTGTCAAAGAAATATTGATAAGACTTCTCAAAGAGTTTCCCAATGTATTTGCTTGGTCCTATCAGGACATGCCAGAGTTGGACACCAACATCGTGGAACATCATCTACCGTTAAGATCAGAATGTCTGCCGGTAAAACAAAGACTAAGACGGACTCATCCAGACATGGCCATCAAAATCAAAGAGGAAGTACAGAAACAGATTGACGCGGGTTTCCTCGCCACCTCAAAATACCCTCAATGGTTAGCCAACATAGTACCAGTTCCAAAAAAGGATGGAAAAGTCAGAATGTGTGTAGACTATAGGGATCTGAACAAAGCCAGTCCAAAGGATGACTTTCCCTTACGACACATAGACATGTTAGTGGACAGTACAACAAAGTTTAAAGTCTTCTCCTTCATGGATGGATTCTCGGGCTATAATCAAATCAAAATGGCGCCGAAAGACATGGAGAAAACTTCATTCATTACCCCATGGGGCACCTTCTGTTACAAGGTAATGCCGTTCGGTTTGAAGAATTCCGGGGCAACCTATCAAAGGGCCATGACTACTCTGTTTCATGACATGATGCACAAAGAAATCGAAGTGTATGTCGATGACATGATTGCCAAATCTAGAACAGAAGAGGAGTATGTGACCCACCTGTCAAAACTATTCGAGCGTCTGAGAAAGTATAAACTCCACTTGAATCCCAACAAATGCACATTCGGTGTCCGTTCAGGAAAGCTGTTAGGGTTCATCGTCAGCCAAGAAGGAATTGATGTTGATCCTGACAAGGTCAAGGCCATTCAAGAAATGCCTTCTCCAAAGACTAAAAAACAAGTCAGAGGATTTCTGGGACGTTTGAATTACATTTCCAGATTTATATTCCTCATGACCGCGACATGCACGCCAATCGTCAAATTACTCAAAAAGAATCAGGACTGTGTATGGACAGAAGACTGCTAGAAAGCCTTCAACAGTATCAAAGAATACCTGTTGAATCCACCGATTCTATCACCTCCAGTGGAGGGAAGACCACTGATCATCTACCTAACAGTCTTGGAAGACTCAATGGGATGTGTACTTGGCCAACAAGACGAAACCAAAAGAAAGGAGTCTGCCATCTACTACTTAAACAAGAAATTTACCAACTAGGAAACTCGGTACACTATGCTCGAGAAAACTTGCTGTGCTCTGGCTTGGGTAGCCAAACGTCTTCGCCAGCACATGATTTGCACACTACTTGGTTAATCTCCAAAGTGGATCCAATCAAGTATGTCTTTGAAAAACCTGCTCTCACGGGAAGGATTGCCCGGGTGGCAGATGTTGTTATTAGAATACGACTTCGAGTACCATACTCAGAAAGCCGTCAAAGGAAGTATTTTAGCTGATTATTTGGCTCATCAACCGATTGAAGATCAGGAATCAGTCAGATTTGACTTCCCAGACGAAGGTGTCATGTACTTGAAAATGAAAGATTGTGATGAACCGCTACCCAGTGAAGGGCCAGAACCAGGTTCCCAATGGGGACTAATCTTTGACAGAGCTGTCAATCATTATGGAAATGGAATTGGGGCAATCATCATAACACCTCAGGGTACCCATATTCCTTTCACCGCCTGACTAACTTTCAAATGCACAAACAACGAGGCCGAATACGAAGCTTGTATCATGGGTCTCGAAGAAGCGATTGACTTGAGAATTAAGAACTTGGATGTATATGGAGATTCAACCCTAGTTATCAATCAGATCAAAGGAGATTGGAACACATATCAATCAGGACTGATTCCTTACAAAGATTACGCAAGGAGGTTGTTACCATTCTTCAACAGAATCGAGTTTCATCACATCCCTCGCAAAGAAAATCACATGGCTGATGCATTAGCCACTCTCTCTTCCATGATTAGTGTAGGTCAATAGAACAGCGTACCTAAAATTGACGTAATGTGCCTAGACAGGCCCGCTTACATCTTCACAATCGAAGTAGTCATAGATGACAAACCTTGGTATCACGATATCAAATGCTTCCTTCAGAAACAAGAGTACCCGCCTGGGGCATCCAGAAAATACAGGAAAACCCTCAGAAGGCTGGCAGGCAACTTCTTCCTGAGCGATGATACACTCTATAAGAGAAACTTTGACATGGTCTTGTTTTGATGCGTAGACAGATCAGAAGCAAACATGCTGATAAAAGAAATTCACGAAGGAACCTTTGGCACTCATGCCAACATACACGCGATGGCAAGAAAAATTATAAGAGCCGGGTATTATTGGTTGATAATGGAATTTGATTGCTATAAATACATGAGGAAGTGTCACAAGTGTCAGATATACTCAGACGAAATCCATGTACCGCCAACGCGTCTCACAGTTCTTTCTTCCCTGTGGCCTTTTTCCATATGGGGAATCAACATGATTGGCATAATTTAACCCAGAGCTTCAAACGGACATCGGTTCATCCTGGTAGCCATTGACTACTTCACCAAGTGGGTCGAAGCAGCGTCATACACTAATGTAACCCGACAAGTGGTGGTCCGATTTATCAAAAACAAACTCATCTGCTGTTATGGTGTTCCAAGCCAGATCATTACTGATAATGGATCTAACTTGAACGACAAGATGATGAAAATTGTGTGCTGAGATCGAACACCATAACTTATCTCCCTACCGACCTAAGATGAATGGAGCGGTAGAAGCGGCTAACAAGAATATCAAGAAGATCATTCAAAAGATGGTTGTAACCTACAAGGATTGGCAAGAATATCTAGTATATGGCATGGAAACAGTACTTCCCATAGAAGTAGAGATACCATTAATCAGGGTATTGATGGAAGCTAAGCTAACAGAAGCTGAGTGGTGTCAGAGTCGACACGACGAGCTAAATCTAATCGAAGAAAAGCGAATAACGGCTTTATGCCACGGTCAGTTGTATCAACAAAGAATGAAGAAGGCATTCGACAAAAAGGTCGACCCCGTGTCTTCAGAAAAGGAGACCCTGTGCTCAAGAAGATACAATCATTTCTCACTGATTCCTGGGGTAAATGGACTCCGAACTACGATGGCCCCTATGTGGTTAAGAAAGCCTTCTCAGGCAGCGCCTTGAGACTCGCAACCATGACTGGAGAGGAATTTGCATACCCCACGAATGTTGACGTAGTCAAGAAATACTCGCCTAAATGAAAAAAAAAACGTCTTGGTGGATTGAAAACCCGAAAGGGCGGTCCAGGCAAAAATTAGAGACATAAGCAAAAAAATCATCCCGATGGATTGAAAATCTCAAAGTACAATCCAGGCAAAAGTTAGGGATTAATGGCAAGTAACTACGTCTGATCAGTTTAACTCCTCGGCAGTCGCGCCATTCATCAAGAAAACTTTAGTCAAGGTCATCTTTGACAGAAGCTCAGGATGTCTAGAATTCAAATTTGGTAGAAGGATAATGGTTGTTATGTTTCAATGTAGCCCTTTTCCCGTAAATTACCATTTTCTAAACTTTGTAATGCTCTATGGTATCACGCGCTTGGCTGATTTCCATTCTATCAATAAAATTTAAGCCCTAGTGCTTTTGTTTAGAATTCTCATTTTTTTTAACTTTACAAAATGACATTTTAACATGATCAACGATTCTTGAAATAAAACAAAAAAAAATGAATTTACTTGTCAAAATTTTTCTGTTTTTAAAATAAAGATGGCAATTCTTTTGGCTGTTGAACATTAAAAGAACATCGATCGCTTCTCCGAAGATGGTTGAACCTCAAAGTGAAGAATCAAAGTACTCATTCTAAACCAGTGCACCCGAATGAAGGATCAACTATTTTAGATGTGATTTTCCCATCTGATATCCCCGGCAGAGTACGTATCTCTTAAGCAAGGCAGAATTAGACTATATTGAACCAGCAAACCTTGAACAACTCTTTCTCCCCACAGGGACCGTCTTTCCTAAGCAAGGCAGAATTACTATATTGAACCAGTGATACTTTTCATCCCCCGCAGTGGCCGAGTATCCAGTCATGTTCATCTATTAGTCTGTATGTCGCGTCAGTTTTGTCAGCATAAACATACATACATCATGCATAATTGATTCACATTCATATTCATATTGCATCACTATCACTCTAGTCGGTCTCGTTCCCAAGTGATAAAAATCCTCTCAATCGAGTTGTCAGTCCTTTCCTCGTTAGGAAATGCAGCATCTGAGCAATTTCTCCCCAGATTGGAGCCGGTCCCCGACCACTTTGATAACTTGAACCTCTGAAAGGCAAGAAGGCATTCGACAAACGTCACTCTTCATCATTGAAGATGATATTTTCGCTTTCCCAGATTAAGGAAAATCCCCAGAGAAAGCCTCTTAGCTGAAGACTCTCGGCAATACAGCAGTTTGTCTCCGAAAGGTTTGCTGTCAACAAGGTCATCAGCACCTCCAAATTGGATTACATCACATGGCATTTCTCCGAAAAGATCGCAAAGAAAAATAGGATGTAGTATCCCTAAAAAGAAAAGTAGTATACCAAGAGACTTATTTTTCCCAGTAGAGTCAACGAATGGCATCTCCAACAAAGAAGGTTACGCACCTTTACAGTTCAGACGAATGGGATTCCCCAGCCAGTCTGATGACAAAAAATTTCCCATCAAATGGCATCTCCCCAGGAAAATTCGGCGAGAATTTTGATGAAAAAAATGACTAATAGCATCCCTTGTAAAAAAAAGGGAACCTGACAAGAAGAAACTGAGACCAGTTCCTTGGCTGAAGACCAGGATCGAGGGGAAGTTTATTGACAAGAAGAAACTGAGACCAGTTCCTTGGCTGAAGACCAGGATCGAGGGGAAGTTTATTGACAAAAGAGACTGAGACCAGTTCCTTGGCTGAAGACCAGGATCGAGGGGAAGTTAATATCAGAAACTTAGACCAGTTCCTTAGCTGAAGACCAGGATCGAGGGGAAGTTCATATCAGAAACTAAGACCAGTTTCGCGGCTGAACACCCGGATCAAGGGGAAGTTTCACCCTTTTTTGAGTATCATTACTTAGCAAAAGAAGATGGATGAGCGAATTTCCATTCATAACCACCGTCAAAATTTCAGGTATTCCGATATTTAATCCTCTTGCACCCCGAATGCCCGAATACCTTCGCCATTCACACCTTCGGGTCCAAGAAGATTAAATAGGGGCATCTATCATATCCCAAATTTTGACCACCAATATTTCCCATCATTGTGCAAATCATCATCACAATATGGATGTACTTTCATGCCTCATCAATTTCTTCAAGAATTGTTGAGCATTCACTATAACCAAGAATTAGGGTTTTGAGCCCTCTTAGAGCACTTAGACAAAATATCAATCAAGAAATGACATGATCTTCAACTTGTCTAAACCTCTCAAACACATATATGAGATCAATAGGACTCCCACATCAAGAACCGAGCACAAAGTTGCTACATTCCAAGTGGATCGAGCCTCAATATCGACAGTGTCACCAAATTAGGGTTTTGGTCGACCAAGGCCTCCAGGTGGAAATTTTCCTCTGGGCATGAGCCAATGCTTCAAAGCTTAACCCAAGATACTCCAAGGGACCTCATGGACCCAATCATCAAGTGAATTTAGCCTCAGGGGATGCATTTACTAAAAATCAAGAATTAGGGTTTCTTGACGTAATTCACCCCTAAGTTGACTTTTGAGGCAAAGCATGAGCCAAAACCTCAAGACATGATTTAACGGCCTCAAATACACTACATTGATCCATTTGCAACAATGGATTGGTCCAAGAAGCTTGATTCACAAGTTTCAATTTCATCTGGACCACAATTAGGATTTTGAAGAAAAAGTCAAATGTACCTTTGACTTTTGACCAGGACATGCTCCCAAACCTTGGGACATGATTCAATACACCCTATATCACCTAGGCAATCCATCCATTAGGTTTGATTTAGGTCAAAGACTTGATTTCACAAAGGATCGTACAGTTTGGATTTCATCCGATAAAAAGTCAATTGTGCACAAAATCAAGTTTGACTTTTTGGAATTTTTCACAAATATGGTTCCCCTAAGTCAAAAATAATGTTAATATGTGACATTGATCATCATTCATCAAGAAAAATCAAGAAAAGTGAGGTTTCTTGCAAAAGGGGCAACCATAAGAAACCAAAATGTTTCTAAGTTATGGAACAAAAGTGATCTTGGTACCAACTTCCAAGGATCATAACTTGAGATCCAAGTAACCATTTTAGGTGATCCAAAGCTGGATTTTTAGGTCTTGCTACACTCTAAAAAAGCTTCAACTACCTCCAACTCCAATTCTTTATGGATTTTAAGTTATGGAGTGATCAAAATCACAAAAACATGAAAATGACACTTTTTCCAACACTTAGTGAAAATCTGCCTAAGTTACCAGCCTTGAACATCAATGTTCATGAGGATTTTTCAGTTGGATCCAAATAGTTTCAAAAAAAACTATGATCACACATGTTTTGTATCATATGAGGGCTTTCTAAAAAGTACAAGAGCCTTCCATAAGTCAACCTGAGCAGGGAGATATGAATCCCTCAAAATCACCATTTCCAACTATCAAGGCAGATTTTGTGCATTTGCTCGATTTGGAAAATTTGGACAACTCCAAGCCTTGTCATCCATTTGGACACATCTGAGGATAAAACAAAAGGAGAATGATCTGATCCCGAAGCCTCCCAAGTCCAAGAATCTACAATAGCCATGCCAAACCTAAAAGAGCAAAAAAGTGCCAAGACTCTAATTTTGTTTCAATGTATTCAATGGATGCATCAAGGTGGCATGAACTGAGGCAAGCTTAACTGAATGAGTCAAGCCTTATCTCTGAACCAAAAGACCATAGGCCTGTGCTCTAACCTCAAGTCAATGGCTAGAGGAGACTTGAAATTCAATTTGATCCACATTGGCCACAGACCTGCTGCAGTTGCCACACACTATTGCTACCAAAACAAACATGACACACTATAAATATAGCTCATTTGTGATTATTTTGAGTACACCAAAGCACCCAAACTGATTCTTTCCTCAAAATCTCCCTTTCACTCCAATTTTGCCTTCTAAACTCAAGTCGCTATTGGGTTTTGAGATTGAGAGTGATTCCTACCAAACCAATCACACACACACACCTCATAAACATCATATATGAGTGATCCAAAATACAAAATCACATCTGGAACATCAAATTCATAAAATCACCAGTCAATTGCTCAAGTTCTTGACAGAGTTGCAGTTGAGGTACCATAACCAGTTCCAGCTCATTTCAATCCAGTCCAAGCATTCAAACACACTCCTTGGCACCTAAGGAAGCTGCCCAGATCATTGGAACCTAGTTGTAACACCTCCATCACCAAACTCGATCACCAGCTGCAAGAGGTAGGCCTGAACCCTTCAACCTCTATGATTCAAGCATCATGAATGAATTTTTGAGTTACCATCTTGTTTATGCATGTATGTAGAGTAATAACCCTCAATCAATTGCCATGAATCCATCGTGTATGGAATTTCATTGTGTTCATGCTGAAATTAGGGTTCTTGAGGTTTTCTGTTGATTTCTTTCTCCATACTTAACATAAATGCAATTAAATGATATGGTTTTGATCCTTGTTCAAAAACGAACAAGATTGGTACTTGAATCATGCAAAACCATTGAGAAATCATGGAGAAAAGTGAGAAAACGCAAATATGCAAAAACAGAGGGTGCGGGCAAGAACCAAGTGTTCTTGGCGCCATAATTCAAATTTTTGAATTTTTAGTTATTTTGTTTAATTGATTCAAAAATTAATCTCTCTCTGAATATTTATGTTTTTGAATTGATTTTTTTTCTCAAAATTCACTAAAATGTTTAAATATTTTATTTTACAAAAAAATCCAATTTATATTATTTATTTAATATGGTTAAAATTTTTGTAATTAATTTCATTTTTATTGTTTTTAAACCTTTTTAAATGAAATTCCCACTTTGATCTTTCAAAACCAATTGAATTTCAAGCTTTCATATGATTAAACATGATTTTTCAAAGCATTTGTTAAAGTGTACAACTTGTTTTTGAATATATTTTATATTTTATCATTTATTATTTAAATTTTCTTTGAAAAATGACATTTTAATTTAAAATTAGGGTTTCCTCTCGATTTTAAATTTTCAAACAACTTTGGGCCTCTATTAGAGTGTAATACCCATTCCCCTTGTAAATAAACCCTTTTTGGGCCTCAGTCATTGTATAAGTCCCGATACGATTTTAAAACCTCGCGCGGTCGTCGCCTTTTAAACAAAATAATTTGGGCCTACCCTTGTGTTGTAAGTCCCATTTCTTTTCTTTAAAAACACGTTTGGGCCTCTATTAGAGTGTAAGACCCATTCCCTTTGTAAATACAAAATAAATTGGGCCTCAGTCATTGTATAAGTCCCACTGTATTTTCAAAAATCTCGGCGCGATCGCCAATTCTAAAATAATTTTCAATTGGGCATCTCCTTGAGTTGTAAGACCCATCACTTGTACATAAAATAAACTTTGGGCCTCTAATAGAGTGTAAGACTCAACCCCATTTGTACATAAATAATATTTGGGCCTCAGTCATTGTATAATCCCATGTACAGTTTACAAAACAACGGTACAATTACTGTTTCTCATCTGGGCCTCTCCTTGAGTATAAGCCCCAACAATCTTTTCAAAAACAACTTCCCTTTTGATTTAGGTTCAAATTCATAGTTGTTATCCAAACTTTCTTTAATTTCTTGAACAACGAACCATATAACTGTTACTATGGAAGCTTGCTCGCCTGTAAGTTTTTATCAGCTTTCTTTACATGCTTTCATATATATATATATATATATATATATATATATATATATATATATATATATATATATATATATATATATAATTGTATTACTAGAAGCTTGCTCACCTGTAAGTCCTTCTTTCATATCCTTTTAAATACTTGTCATATATCAACTGTATATATACTTGTATATCTGCTTAGAGTTTTCCCCGGCAACTAGGTCTAGAACTAGGTAAAGTCAGTTGGTCGCTCTTAAATACAGTCAAAACTAGTTCCCCATAGGAATTTCCAGATACAGTTTTGCCTTCTCTTGGGCTTAAACAATATGTCACTATTAGAAATTGTCAAAGAGTTTCATTTTCCCCAGAGAGGATTACTTCCCGGTGAAGCCTCTCTTGAATTTCTTCAAACCCTAGAACTGTTCACTAAAGAAAAGATTATTCCCGGTGAAACTTTTCTTGAACTCTTCTTAAGTTTGGACCCACAGGCTTCTTAAAAGTATCCCTGCCTCCTCTCGGGCTTTATACAAGGACCCTCCGGTTTCTTAGAAGTTTCATGCCTTCTCTTGGGCTTAATACAAGGACCCTGAAGACCTCTTAAAGGTATAGGACAGAACTTAGTCATCCTTTGTTAGAGCAGTCTTTCTAAAGAGTCAAAACCTTGGACAATTTAGGGTTAATACTCATCCCTTAAAATACAAGCCTCCTCTTGGGCATCATACAAAGATAAACCTTGTCATCCCAATAGACTTGGATAGTCTAATCCCCTCTTGGATTTCAAAGACATTCTCAAGTTCCCTATGAATATGGAAAAAACCCTGATTATTCGATCAATCTCCAGTAGGAGTTGAAAATACTCACAGGGTCTGAAACCCAATTTTGATCCTAAATTTCCCCAGCCAGTGTCAGCTTATCATCAGAACCTCAAGGTATCTGATACCCCAAATTTTCCGTAAACCCTCAGCAAGAGTTGATCCCCCGATTTGGACCTGCCTCTGGATCTCAATAATCCTCAGCAGAAGTCAGCCTCCTCTTAGGCTTTGTATAATGATTTCTCTAGCTTGTTCAGACACAATCTTGGGCTTTGTACAAGTCAGATAAAAGCACTCTCTTATTAAGTCAACCCTTTTTAGGCTCAATCTTGGGCTTTGTACAAGACACACAAAGATACTCTCTTGTTGAGCCAATCACCTTAGAACACTCTCTTGTTGAGTAATCATCTCTCTCAGCCTCCTCTTAGGCTTTGTATAATGATCCTTCTTTTCCTCAGTAAAAGTCAGCCTCAATCTTGGGCTTTGTACAAGACACCCATAAAAATCCTCAGCTGAGTGAGTCAAATATCCTTTAGCCTCAATCTTGGGCTTTGTACAAGACACATATAAAATCTCCCTAAGCAGAGTTAATTCTCTTTTCAGCCTCCTCTTAGGCTTTGTATAATGATCTTCCTCAGTAAAGTTAGCCTCAATCTTGGGCTTTGTACAAAACAAATCATACTCTCCAGCAGAGTTAATCTTCTTTTTGTAGCCTCAATCTTGGGCTTTGTACAAGACAGATAAAATCTCTCACCAATAGAGTCACCTTACCCTTTTAGCCTCCATCTTGGGCTTTGTACAAGATAGATAAAATATTTTCCCAAAAAGTCAACTTTTTAGCCTCCTCTTAGGCTTTGTATAATGATCTCCCCAAAAGAGTCAACTCTCTTTTTAGCCTCAATCTTGGGCTTTGTACAAGACAGATATACACTCTCTTGTTGAGTCAGTTTTTTCCAGCCTCCTCTTAGGCTTTGTATAAGGACTTCCCCAGTGGAGTCAATCAATCCTTTAGCTTCAACCTTGGGCTTTGATCAAGGCACACAAAAATCAAAATCCCCTCAGAAGAAATCAAAACCTCTCTGTAGGAAGACATTTCTCTGTATATCACACATCAAAACAGATAAATTAAAACAAACCCTAATCCCAAATAACTGTTGTAAGTGGCACACTTGTTGATTCAAATATCCAAGCTGTAGTCCATCTTTTATCCTGGTAAAACTTCCTCTCTTTCATCTAATTGCTGTAAGTGGCAAGCCTCTCTATTATTTACATCCACGCTACTGTCCTTCTCTTAGCATGAAAGATTCCTAAGGAAAAATAGCATTACTCTACACTGAGTTAAAGTTTTCTCCTTCAGGTCAACACCCCTATAAAGGAAATTATGGCATAGCTGGATTCACATATCCCAATTAAAGTAATCCTCCTTCATAAATAGTCACCCAACAGTTGGGATAAACAGATGAGATGTCTCCCTTTAGAGATGACAGATTCTCTCTCAGTCAAACCTTTAGCTTCAATCTTGGGCTTTGAACAAGACACAACTAACCTTTTAGCTTCATGCTTGGGCTTTGAACAAGACACCAAACATCTTTTTCCTCCCATAGAATAGGAGGAACTACAATTGCTCTGATTTCTCTGTTTCTTTAAACGAGAATACGTAGGCATAAGATTGCGAAATCTTAGCGAGCATACCAATAAAAAACCTTAGGTCCAGTACCTTCATACCAATCAAAAACCTTAGGTCTAGTACCTTCATACTTATAAAAAACTCTAGGTCTAGTACCTTCACTCATCAAAAATATCGGAAAACCCGAACATCAACAAAAACTCTCTCTTTCTCTCAGACATCCCATAAGAAGAAACTTTCCCCATTTATAGATAAACACCATCAAGTACAGAGCAGAACCTAATACTAACAGCCTATGGATAATCACATATATGATGGGTAATTGACAACTCCCCATTGTATAACTTGACCCCGAACTCCCCGAATCTCTCTTA
The DNA here is from genome assembly GCA_022829125.1 of Lathyrus tuberosus. Lineage (NCBI taxonomy): Eukaryota > Viridiplantae > Streptophyta > Magnoliopsida > Fabales > Fabaceae > Lathyrus > Lathyrus tuberosus. The sequence goes on from JALAZF010000829.1 coordinate 967,123, forward strand.
AGCGTTTGTACAGTTAAACATTCGCGTGCAAGGTTAGTTTTAGATAGCTTCCCTTTCCCTTCCAGCTTCACGGGATAAATAAGAAATCAGAAAGTAGCACCCCTTCACTACCGTTGCGGTGAGGAGGAACCCATTTGCGATAAGGTGGTCGCGTCACCGACAAAAATCGCATGCTACAGCAATATGAGGTTGTGTATCGATTACAGACAGCTGAATATAGTAACGATTAAGAACAAGTATCCACTTCCAAGAATAGATGACTTGATGGATCAATTGGTGGGTGCCCGTGTGTTTAGCAAGATTGACTTGAGGTCGGGTTATCATCAGATACGAGTGAAGAATGAAGATATTTAGAAGACGGCCTTCAGAACCCGATATAGACATTATGAGTATGTGGTGATGCTGTTCAGAGTTACTAATGCTCCTGGTGTATTCATGGAGTATATGAATCAAATTTTTCATGCTTACTTAGACCAATTTGTAGTTGTCTTTATTGACGACATTCTAATCTATTCTAAGGCATGAGAGGAGCATGCTAATCATTTGCGGATAGTGCTGCAAGTGTTAAAGGAAAAGAAGTTATATGCTAAGTTGTCTAAGTACGAATTCTGGTTGGGAGAGGTGAGTTTTCTCGGTCATGTTATTTCAGGTTATGGTATTAGGGTGGATCCATCTAAGGTAGATGCAGTTCTACAGTAGGAGGCTCCAAAGTCGGTAACTGAGATTAGAAGCTTTTTGGGTTTGACTGGTTACTACCGTAGGTTTATTGAAGGCTTTTCGAAGTTAGCACTTCCGTTGACTCAGTTGACTTGCAAAGGTAAAGCGTTTGTGTGGGATGTTCACTGCGAGAAGAATTTCATTGAGTTGAAGAAGAGATTGACTACAACTCTGATTTTGATCCTACCCCGAACCAAATGAACCGTTTGTGGTGTATTGCGACGCATCTTTGATGGGTTTAGGAGGTGTGTTAATGCAGGATGGTAAGGTTGTGGCTTATGCTTCCCAGCAGTTAAGGGTCCATGAGAGGAATTATCCAACTCATGATTTAGAATTAGCTGCAGTGGTATTCGTATTGAAAATTTGGAGGCACTATCTTTATGGTTCCATATTTGAAGTGTATAGTGATCATAAGAGCCTAAGGTATTTGTTTGATCAGAACGAGTTGAATATGAGACAAAGAAGGTGGCTAGAATTCCTAAAGGAATATGATTTTAGCTTGAACTATCATTCCGGTAAAGCGAATGTTGTGGCTGATGCTCTAAGTCGAAAGTCCTTGCATATGTCAGCTATGATTGTTAAAGAGTTAGAATTAATTGAGCAGTTCAGAGATATGAGTTTAGTTTGCAAACAGACACCGCATAGTGTGATGTTGGGTATGCTAAAGATCAACAGTGAATTTCTTAATAGTATCAGAGAGGGTCAGCAGTTAGATGTAAAACTGGTGGATTTGATGGTTGGAAATGATCAAGTAGCCAGTAATGAATTCAAAGTAGATGAACAAGGTGTGTTGAGATTCCGTGATAGGATTTGTATTCCTGATGATCCTGAATTGAAAAAAATGATTCTAGAAGAAAGTCACAGGAGTAGTTTGAGTATCCATTCAGGAGCTACAAAGATGTATCAAGACTTGAAGAAGATATTTTGGTGGCCTAGATTGAACCGTGATGTGGCTAAGTTTGTGTATGCTTGTTTGACTTGTCAGAAGTCGAAGGTGGAACATCAAAAACCTGCTGGTTTGATGCAACCATTTGATATTCCAGAATGGAAGTGGGACATCATTTCTATTGATTTTGTGACCGGGTTTCCTAATATTCCAAGAGGACATGATTCCATTTGGGTAGTAGTGGATAGACTGACGAAATCGGCACATTTCATTCCGATTAATATAAAATTTCCTCTGCAGAAGCTGGCAGAGATTTATATTCAGGTGATTGTGAAGTTGCATGGAGTTCCATTGAGTATTGTGTCGGATAGAGACCCAAGGTTCACTTCCAGATTTTGGGAGAGTTTACAAGAAGCTTTGGGATCGAAACTGAGAGTGAGTTCGACTTATCACCCGCGGACGAATGGACAAACAGAGAGAACTATACAATCTTTAGAGGATTTGTTAAGGGCTTGTGTACTTGAACAGGGAGGTGCTTGGGATAGCCATTTACCGTTGATTGGATTCACTTATAATAACAGTTATCATTCCAGTATTGGAATGGCGCCTTTTGAAGCGTTGTATGGTCGGAGGTGTCGGACACCTTTGTGTTGGCATGAATCTGGAGAGACTGTCGTACTTGGACTTGAGATTGTTCAGCAGACTACTGAAAAGGTGAAGTTGATTCGGGAAAAGATGAAAGCTTCGCAGAGTAGGCAGAAGAGATACCATGATAAGAGGAGGAAAGATCTTGAGTTTCAAGAAGGAGACCATGTGTTTTTGAGAGGTCACTCCAGTGACCGGTGTTGGACGTGCGTTAAAGTCGAGGAAGCTTACTCCTCGGTTTATTGGTCCATATCAGATTTCTGCAAGAGTTGGACCTGTTGCCTACAGAGTGGCGTTGCCACCCAAATTGTCGAATTTACATGATGTGTTCCATGTGTCACAGCTTCGGAAGTATGTTCTGGATCCATCACATGTGATTCTGATAGATGACGTATAAGTGAGGGATAACCTTACGGTTGAGGCCATACCAATACGGATTGAAGACCGCGAGGTAAAGCAATTGAGAGGTAAAGAGATCACTCTGGTGAAGGTTGTAACACCCCAATTTTCGTAAGAACATTTATTTAATTATTCAAATATTATATTCGTGAATTTCTGTGATTTGTGTCGATGTCGGTGATTTTGGGAAGTTTTGGTTATTTAATTAAATAATAGTATATATTACGGAATATATTGTATTATTATTTATTTTAAATAATATTAGAGGAATTAAGGGCGAAGTGGACATTTAAGGAGAATTAGTGAGGGCATTGTGGAGAAAGCCCAATTTTGAGGCCCAAGGGTTAGGGTGAATATAAAAGGAGGATTTTTGAGAATAGGGTTCACTTTTGTTAGAACGTGAAAAAAAGGTGAGAACTCTGAGGAGAAGGAAAAAAAAAGGCGAGGAATACGAGAAGATTTCCAAAGACTCAGAGAGAACACTTCGGATCGACAATCTAAGGTATGGGGAGTAATTACCTTTCATTGTTTACCTTATAGGATTCGACGTAATTAAAGTGGATTTTGGGGATTTTGGGGTTTTTGAAGGGTTTATGAGTTATTGATGATTTAGAGGTATTTTTGAGAATCGATAATGGATTATTAAGGGATGAATTGATTCGGGTAAAAATAAGCCTTCGTGGCAAAACCCTCTTTGATGATATGTGGGATCTAGTATTGAGAAAGGGATTTATGGGGTTTATAGGAAGCTTGAGAGTTTTGAAGGTTTAGGGGATTTAAGGTTTCCCCCGAGGTGTCCTGAATCTACCTAATAGACGTAGGTTTTATGCCTTTGATCTCCGTGATGTATTAGAACTGTTATAGGGATGTTTTTGGGTCATTTGGAGCTGTAATCGCAGGTACCTTTGAGGCTGTGGAACAACTGGTGCGTAGCAGCGATTTGCTGTAATCGCAGGTTCGCTAAGCGAACCATCTCTTCGCTAGGCGAATGTTCGCCAAGGTTCGCAAAGCAAACAGCGCAGCGAATGCGCAATAACATGAGTGTGGATACTGAGATGATTCTGGAGTGGAAGTCGGGATTCGCTGGAAGTCTCGCTAAGCGAATGAATCAGCTAGTAGCTTTGCCCAGTGAATAAACCAATGAGTATGACAGAGGGTGTTTTCTGGTGTCTTGGTGTGGTGTCTGTGGGATTCGCTGGCCGCTTCGCTAAGCGAAGGTTTCAGCGAACTGGTTCGCCTAGCGAACCCTGGAGCGAACGTCTGTTGTTCGTGAAATTCTGTTTATGTTGCTGTGTTGTTTTGATGTTTTGATGCTCTGATATTTATGATGAATTACCGTGATGTTACTAATGAATATTATGATGAAATTCTGTCATTAATTGACGAATGCATGATGATATGCTTTGTATGAAAATTGACGAATGATGATGCATGTAGCGATGTTTATTTGATGATGATAATGATGTTATTGATGATTATTACATGTTTATACGTGATGTTTGATGACAAAATGACGATGTGAAGTACCATGAGTATATTGATGATGTAGTACCCTAAATTTTGACCAGTGATTTGTTACTATTTTGGGATTTTTGTGCTATCAGGGGGTGTCATTTGGATACCTGGGCTCCTAAGAGTTTTAGCATTTCTATACTCATTTTAGAGGTGGTTGAGCAAGAGGGGTGCATTTCTAGAATTTTTGAAATTTTCTTTTCACTTGTTAATTTGTTAAGGGATTGGGTTTTTTTTGTTTGTTTAAAATTTAAATTATGTTTTTAGAAATTAGTGAGTTGTTTTAAGAGTTGATCTTATTTAAAAAAAAATATTAAGAACTATTTTTGTTATTGGTCTTAGTCAGTTTACTATTAGTTATTTCGAAGATATATGTTTAAAGATTAATTTGATAATATCAATAGTGCATAATTGTTAAAATATTAGGTTTTTAGAGTTATTATATAAAATATCAGGTCTTATTTTAGTTATATCAATTTATTTATTAAGTTATTAGATTATTAGGTTATTAACCTTTTGATAATAGGGATTGGTTTTAATATAGTCATTAAGGGAGATGTGGTTCGTTTAATAGTTTTTTTTTAATTATTTTTAATTTTTAAGTTATTAAATTATTGGATTATCAGGTTGGTTATTTTTATTTTTTGTTTTATTTTTTATTTTATTTTTGTTGGTCAAATTTGTTGACCCAAGGTGAGTCATCTGATTCCCCAATTCTAACCCTAATCGCGCGTACAGATTTCAAAACAAAATCAAATCATTTTTTTGGATCTTTTTTGACAAAGCAGAATCAATCATCATAATTTCATTAATTTTTTTCAATCAAATCTATACAAACAATTTATAATCAGATCAAACCCTAATCAAATCGTTACAATAAAATAAAAAATTACAATAAAAATCCAAAACCTAATTCTAATTGTACAACAGAATCAAATCTGATCAAAATACATCTAAAACTTCCTAAAACGAAAACCTAATCTAATTAATTCTAACCTAATTGCTAATGCTTATAAAAACTAAGAAGAAAATCAGAATTGGGGTCGTGAAAAAAGAAACGCTAAGACAGACGAACGTAGCTGCACGAATCCTTGGCCTCTATCACTCACCTGCAAACAAAGAGGAAAGGAATTAGGATCGCAAACAGAGGAATATTAAAGAGGAAAAGGAAACAGCTTAATACGGACACGATAAGGGAGGTAACCACAAAAACCACTTAGCTTTAGTTTTATTCGTCGCTGATTGTTGAACTGTGGGTGGTAGGGTTTCTGGGTTGTTTTGCTTATTTGTTTCTGGGTTTGATTAGGGTTCTTAGGGTTAGGGTTCTTGGGATAGGGTTAGGGCTCTTGAGTTTTAAGTTAGGGTTCTTTGTGGAACCCTTAGGGTTCATACGATATGTAGGTTACTGGGTTTGAGGGTGAGTATCAGGGTTAGGGTTCATCTCGAACCCTCAAGAACGTTTGAACATTTGGGTTAAAAAAGGGTAATGGTTGAAGATTCCGGTTGATTCCTCACCGGAATCTGGGTCCGATGATGGTTTAGGGGCGGCCGGGGGCCACGCCCGGTGGTGGTAAGGAAGAGAGATTAGAGGACGAGGGTGGTCGGAGAGAGAGCCTTTAGAGAGAGAGAGAGAATTAGAGAGAGAATGAGAAATGGAAATGTTCACATTTCTGAGAAAAAAAGGGAATTTATACTCCCTCGTCAGGCTCACAGATGTTCTACACGTGGCCTTGTCATGGCCACGAGATTTGCTTACTCTGACTTATCCAGCGTGGAAATTCCCACGGTGCACCCTCATTAGACCTTAGATCAAGGACGTCCTATGTAATTACCGCCTTTGGTATGTTGATCCCACGCGTGTTGGAAGATCCATCCTGATCTCAGGCAAACCCATCTAACGTCTAGGAGAGAGTCAAAGTCAGACTCTCTACACCGTGGACTTTCTCTTCAAGTCTGGGTTTAGTAATTGGGCCTTGCTGTAACACCCCTTTTCTATCCCACAAATAATCAAAACAAAATACACAAAATATCAGAGTAAATCACCTCATAAGGGTGACACCATTTCTCAACAAAACTCAAATAAACACATTTGCTCCGTAAACAACGGGTTTTCACCAAAATAACTCAAAAGCCTTCTTATGGCAGCGGAACTCGATAATTCAAAATAAAAAGGTTTTTAATAAAAGCCCTCAAAATAGGCAGCAGATCCACCATAACCACAAACACTCAAAAAGGTTTTTAATACTAAACCATAATATCAAACAACAACAAATAATTCAACATGATTCGACTCGAAAACCCAACCCGATGTTACACTATCAGAGCAAGACCCTCTACATCGACCAAAAGCAAATAGACTTCAAGGTCCTCAAAAGCATCCGCAGCTAAACCTAATCACCTGTGCGTTACCCACGTGGATGCAACATTCGAACAGGCAGGGTGAGTAATCACAATTCATTATAATCAATATAAAAACAAGATATGCAAATTGGCGTCATCATCATATACAACATCATCAGGGTCATCATAAAGGAAAACATCAGGAATCACTATATCACAAAATCACGTCAATGCCACTTAAAATGAAATGTACAACAAGACTCATGCATGTGGTACCAATCATCACAAAGGATGGACACTAGGCCATCAACCCTCCACAAGGGAGCACGTCATAAACATCCCTATAACAGTTCTACTATATCACAGAATTTAAAGGCCTAAAACCTATGTCTGTTAGGTCGATTCAGAACACTACGGGAAACCTTAATTTCCCTAAACTTTCAAAACTCACAAGCTTCATATAAACTCTATAGGTCCTTCGCCAAAAGGTTAAAACTACAACAACGGGGAAATCTGCCCCAAAGGTATATTTTTATCCGATTAAATTTAACTCTTATTAATCGATTCACAAAATGCCATCAAAGTCATCAGTTTACCTCAAAACCCATAAACCCTCAAAACCCCAAAAATCAGCCTTAAACACATCGAATCCCTATATTGAAAACAATGAAAGGTAATACTCCCCCATACCTTAGATTGTCGATTCGAAGCTTTTTCTCTGATCTTTGGAAACCTTCTCGTATTCCTCGCCTTTTCCCTTTTTCCTCAGAGCTCCCCTTCTTTCTTTCTTTTCACCGTTTTCCCAAAAAGTGAACCCTATTCTCAAAATCCTTCTTTTATATTCTCACTAACCCTTGGGCCTCAAAATTGGGCTTTCTCCATAATGCCCTCACTAATTCTCCTCAAATGTCCAATTTACCCTTAATTCTTCTAATATTATTTAAATTAATAATAATACTAATATATTCACATTATATACTATTATTTAATTAAAATAATCAAACTCCACCAAAATACCGACATCGACGCAATCCGACAAAAATCACAGAAAACCACAAATATAATATTTAATAAATTAAATAAATATTCTTACGAATTTCGGGTGTTACAACTTTCCCCCCACTTAAAGAATTTTCGCCCTCGAAAATTACCGCAAGGAAACAGAGTCGAATACGGACTCCCTCATCTGATCTCCACACCTCAAGTCCAACTTTCCTCTTTCTTAGATTCTCTTAACCCTTGCAGGTGTCTCTTACAAAATTTCAGGTCCGAGTACAACACTCTCACCCGACCCATACCAACACAATGGAATCCTACACCTCCTTCCGCATAAAACTTCATACAACGTCATTCCAACACTAGCATGAAAGCTAACATTGACCATCCCACGACCCACCCTTGATCCAACACACAAACTCTCGGCAATTCCTCTAAAGATTGGATAGTCCTTTCTGTCCGACCATCTGTCTGCGGATGATATGCAGAACTCATCCTCAACTTGGTACCCAACGCATCTTGCAAACTCTTCCAGAACCTCGATGTAAACCTCGGATCTCTATCCGACACAATAATCGATGGTACCCATGTAACTTCACAATCTCCTCAATATACATCTCGGCTAACTTCTGCATAGAATGACTAATCTTCGTCGGCAAGAAATGAGCCGACTTAGTTAATCTATGCACGGTCACCCAAATTGAATCATTTACCTTAGCAGTCTTCGGAAATCCCAGCACAAAATCCATGGAAATACTATCCCATTTCCATTCTGGAATCCTCAACGGCTGCATCATACCTAAAGGCTTCTGATGCTCAACTTTCGACTTCTGACAAGTCAAACACGCATAAACAAACTCCGCAACATCCTTCTTCATACCTGGCCACCAAAACAACTTCTTCAAATCCTGGTACATCTTTGTAGCACCGAGATGAATACTCAGTCTACTTCGATGCCCTTCTTCAAGAATGCTCTTCTTAATATTTGGAACATCTGGGACACACACCCTGTCTCTAAACATCATCACATCATTCTCATCAATTCGGAAATCTCCTCTGTTACCTTGGTTGATCAAAGTCACTGGTCAACTAGCTTCAAGTCAGATTGTTGTCCCACTCTTATTTCTTCCAGAATACTACTAGTCAACTTCAACATTCCCAACTTCACACTGTCAGAAGTCGCTTCACATACCAACTCAATCTCTGAATTGCTCAATTAATTCTAACTCTCTCACCATAAGCATCGACATATGCAATGTCTTTCTGCTCAACGCATCGGCCACTACATTTGCCTTGCCCGGATGATAACTCAAATCAAAATCGAAATCCTTCAACAGCTCTAACCACCTTCTCTGCCTCATATTCAATTCCTTCTGATTAAATAAGTACTTCAGACTCTTATGATCATTGAACACTTCAAATTAGAGCCAAACAGATAATGTCTCCAAATCTTCAACACAAACACCACCACAGCTAATTCTAAGTCACGTGTAGGATAATTTCACTCATGAACTCGCAATTGTCTCGAAGCATAAGCAACAACTTGTCCATTTTGCATCAATACTCCACCAAGACCCATCTTCGACGCATCACAATACACCACAAAAGATTCACCCGAATTAGGAAAAATCGACACTGGAGCAGTCGTCAACCTCTTCTTCAATTCTACAAAACTCTCTTCATAAGCTACGTCCCACACAAAAAGCTTGACCCTTTCGAGTCTACTGAGTCAAAGGTAATGCCAACTTAGAAAAAGCCTTCAATAAACTTGCGGTAATAACCCGCCAATCCCAGAAAACTTCGTATCTCGGTAATAGACTTCCGCGGCGCCCACTGCAACACCGCATCAATCTTAGAAGGATCAACAACAATTCCACCACTTGAAATCAAATGGCCGAGAAAACTCACTTCCTCCAACCAGAACTCACACTTCGACAGCTTCACCTACAACCTTTTTCTCTTTCGACACCGACAACACAGTCCTCAAATGTTCAGGATGCTCTTCTCCAAGTTTAGAGCCTATCAGAAGATCGTCAATAAAAACCACTACAAACTTATCCTATTACTCATGAAAATTCTGATTCATATACTCCATGAATACCAGGTGCATTAGACACACCAAACGACATCACCGTATACTCATAGTCACTATACCTCGTCCCGAAAGCCGTCTTCGAAACACCACCAGACTTAACACGAATCTGATGATAACCAGGCCTCAAATCAATCTTGGTAAACACACTGGCACTTACTAACGGATCCATCAAATCCTCAATCCTTGGAAGCAGACACTTATACTAGATCGTCGCTTAATTCAACTGCTGCTAATCAACACACAACCTCATACTTCCATCTTTCTTCTTCACCTACATCACAGGGGCACCTCACAGGAAAACACTCGGTCGAACAACTTCCTCTTAAACAATTCTTCCAGCTATTCCTTCAATTCACTTATTCAGAAACATGCATTCTGTATACAAACACCGACATCGAGCTTGCATCGAGTACCAGGTCGATAGCAAGTTACACTCCACACTACAGTGGTAAATCAGTGATATCTCATGGGAACACCTCCAATTTGGTCACACAACATAGGTAGATCACACACCTCCACATCCCTCATGCCTTCCAATAATCCAACATAACACCTTTGCACAATCTTTCACAGACTCACCAACTTGCTTCACAGAACAAAAAACTCTTCACCTTCGTCGAAATTAGATTCAGGTGGTCGTCAGGAATTACACACTACCCGGCATATCACTAGCCACCACCATGTTCTCTATCCCTCGAAAGCAGACGTCAACAATACCTGATTGTTCTCTTCAAGATATTTCCAACTTGACTGACAGGCAAGAAACTCTAATTCTCCTCATCTTCAAGTCCACAAGTCTGCATCGACTCATCACAATAATTTGTAAGCACTCGGCTTAACCCCCAACAATTCACTGCGCACACTACTCAAGTTCGCAAGACACGTCTATCCCATCCAACATGATCCCATCTATTATCAACAAGAGATTAAGGGTGATCAGTTCCTCAATTTGTCAATAACAGCCGATATCATGAGGCGGTATAAACTATCTCCACCAACTATTGCAGCGTCCAACACCACACTTAGCCAACGCTCCACACTCGAATCACCTTGGAGAAGCACCATCTTCTCCCCCACTTGTTCCATTCCCAACCTGCAAATGGAAAACAAAACAAGCATCGACAGTATTTTTACGCACATGTCGCACACTAGGGAAACAAACAAAATTAGACAACCTGGCGGACAGACCGACCTGCTCTAATACCACTAATGTAACACCCCTTTTCTACCCCACAAATAATCAAAACAAAATACACAAAATATCAGAGTAAAATCACCTCATAAGGGTGCACATTTCTCAACAAAAACTCAAATAAACACATTTGCTCCGTAAACAACGGGTTTTCATCAAAATAACTCAAAAGCCATCTTATAGCAGCGGAATTCAATAATTCAAAATAAAAAGGTTTTTAATAAAAGCCCTCAAAATACGTAGCAGATCCACCATAACCACAAACACTCAAAAAGGTTTTTATACTAAACCATAATATCAAACAACAACAAATAATTCAACATGATTCGACTCGAAAACCCAACCCGATGTTACACTATCAGAGCAAGACCCTCTACATCGACCAAAAGCAAATAGACTTCAAGGTCCTCGAAAGCATCCGCAACTAAACCTGATCACCTGCGCGTTACCCACGTGGATGCAACATTCGAACAAGCAGGGTGAGTAATCACAATTCATTATAATCAATATAAAAACAAGATATGCAAATTGGCGTCATCATCATATACAACATCATCAGGGTCATCATAAAGGAAAACATCAGGAATCACTATATCACAAAATCACGTCAATGCCACTTAAAATGAAATGTACAACAAGACTCTTGCATGTGGTACCAATCGTCACAAAGGATTGACACTAGGCCATCAACCCTCCACAAGGGGGAGCACGTCATAAACACCTCAATCCACACAATGGGATTGAAGCCACCACTGGACCGAAGTCCTAACATCGTCACTGGACCTAAGTCCTAAAATCGTCAATAGACCGAAGTCTAAATGCTATGAATGCATGATGCACAACGTCATTATCATCAACATCAACAAAAGTCACTACGTGCATCATCATTCATCACAATCTTATCATATCGTCATATCATCAAATACGTCATCAAAACATCATTAATCATCATCTCCTAATCATCAATATAGCTCATGGCAATTCACATCAATTAGTCATGCATCCTTACTTCTTAATCATTCACCTAACCCATAGTCAGCCACATCATCATTTAACCATCAATTTACATCATAGTAATTCATATTATCAATTAATCATCAAACATCATATATAAACAGCATCATAATCATCAATATACATCATGGTAATTCATGTCATCAATTAATCACCAAACACCATGATATTATCATCTCATATTCACCAATAACATCATGGTAAATCATCACAAACATCACAACATCAAAACAACACAGCAACATAGACAATATTCGCGAACAGTAGACGTTCGCCTCCAGGGTTCGCTAGGCGAACCCATTCGCTAGGACCTTCGCTTAGCGAAGCTAACAGCGAGTCCCCACCATTCCTACCCAAAACACCAGAAACATCATCTGTCCTACTCGCCTCCACATTTGCCTAGCGAAGCCATTCGCTGGGCGAGACTTCTAGCGAATCTCTAAAGCCTCTCCAGAATCACCTCTGCACTCACACTCCTATTATCGCGCATTCGCTGCGCTGTTCGCTTAGCGAACATTGGCGAACATTCGCCTAGCGAAGCAACGGTTCGCCTAGCGAACCTGCAATTACAGTAAATTGCTGCTACGCATCCAGTAGCTCCCCAAACCTCCAAGGTAACCTGCGATTACAGCCCCAACTGACCCAAAAACATCCCTATAACAGTTCTACTATATCACAGAATTTAAAGGCCTAAAAACTACGTTTGTTAGGTCGATTCAGAACACTACGAGAAACCTTAATTTCCCTAAACCTTCAAAACTCTCAAGCTTCATATAAACTCTATAGGTCCTTCGCCACAAGGTTAAAACTACAACAACGGGGAAATCTGCCCCAAAGGTCTATTTTTATCCGATTAAATTCAACTCTTATTAATCGATTCAAGAAATGCCATCAAAGTCATCAGTTTACCTCAAAACCCATAAACCCTCCAAACCCCAAAAATCAGCCTTATACACATTGAATCCCTATATTGAAAACAATGAAAGGTAATACTCTCCCCATACCTTAGATTGTCGATTCGAAGCTTTCTCTCTGAGTCTTTGGAAACCTTCTCGTATTCCTCGCCTTTTCCCTTTTTCCTCAGAGCTCTCCTTCTTTCTTTCTTTTCACCGTTTTCCCCAAAAAGTGAACCCTATTCTCAAAATCCTTCTTTTATATTCTCACTAACCCTTGGGCCTCAAAATTGGGCTTTCTCCATAATGCCCTCACTAATTCTCCTCAAATGTCCAATTTACCCTTAATTCCTCTAATATTATTTAAATTAATAATAATACTAATATATTCACATTATATACTATTATTTAATTAAAATAATCAAACTCCAACAAAATACCGACATCGACGCAATCCGACAAAAATCACAGAAAACCACAAATATAATATTTAAATAAATTAAATAAATATTCTTATGAATTTGGGGTGTTACAACTCTCCCCCACTTAAAGAATTTTCGCCCTCGAAAATTACCGCAAGGAAACAGAGTCGGATACGACTCCCTCATCTGATCTCCACACCTCAAGTCCAACTTTCCTCTTTCTTAGATTCTCTTAACCCTTGCAGGTGTCTCACAAAATTTCAGGTCCGAGTACAACACTCTCACCCGACCCATACCAACACAATGGAATCCTACACCTCCTTCCGCATAAAACATCATACAACGTCATTCCAACACTAGCATGAAAGCTAACATTGACCATCCCACGACCCACCTTGATCCAACACACAAACTCTCGGCAATTCCTCTAAAGATTGGATAGTCCTTTCTGTCCGACCATCTGTCTGCGGATGATATGCAGAACTCATCCTCAACTTGGTACCCAACGCATCTTGCAAACTCTTCCAGAACCTCGATGTAAACCTCGGATCTCTATCCGACACAATAATCGATGGTACCCCATGTAACTTTACAATCTCCTCAATATACATCTCGGCTAACTTCTGCATAGAATGACTAATCTTCGCCGGCAAGAAATGAGCCGACTTAGTTAATCTATCCACGGTCACCCAAATTGAATAATTTCCCTTAGCAGTCTTCGGCAATCCCACCACAAAATCCATGGAAATACTATCCCATTTCCATTCTGGAATCCTCAACGGCTGCATCATACCTAAAGGCTTCTGATGCTCAACTTTCGACTTCTGACAAGTCAAACACGCATAAACAAACTCTGCAACATCCTTCTTCATACCTGGCCACCAAAACAACTTCTTCAAATCCTGGTATATCTTTGTAGCACCGAGATGAATACTCAGTCTACTTCGATGCCCTTCTTCAAGAATGCTCTTCTTAATATTTGGAACATCTGGGACACACACCCTGTCTCTAAACATCATCACACCATTCTCATCAATTCGAAAATCTCCTATGTTACCTTGGTTGATCAAAGTCACTGGTCAACTAGCTTCAAGTCAGATTGTTGTCCCACTCTTATTTCTTCCAGAATACTACTAGTCAACTTCAACATTCCCAACTTCACACTGTCAGAAGTCGCTTCACATACCAAACTCAAATCTCTGAATTGCTCAATTAATTCTAACTCTCTCACCATAAGCATCGACATATGCAATGTCTTTCTGCTCAACGCATCGGCCACTACATTTGCCTTGCCCGGATGATAACTCAAATCAAAATCGAAATCCTTCAACAGCTCTAACCACCTTCTCTGCCTCATATACAATTCCTTCTGATTAAATAAGTACTTCAGACTCTTATGATCATTGAACACTTCAAATTTAGAGCCAAACAGATAATGTCTCCAAATCTTCAACACAAACACCATCGCGGCTAATTCTAAGTCACGTGTAGGATAATTTCACTCATGAACTCGCAATTGTCTCGAAGCATAAGCAACAACTTGTCCATTTTGCATCAATACTCCACCAAGACCCATCTTCAACGCATCACAATACACCACAAAAGATTCACCCGGATTAGGCAAAATCGACACTGGAGCAGTCGTCAACCTCTTCTTCAATTCTACAAAACTCTCTTCATAAGCTACGTCCCACACAAAAAGCTTGACCCTTTCGAGTCTACTGAGTCAAAGGTAATGCCAACTTAGAAAAAGCCTTCAATAAACTTGCGGTAATAACCCGCCAATCCCAGAAAACTTCGTATCTCGGTAATAGACTTCTGCGGCGCCCACTGCAACACCGCATCAATCTTAGAAGGATCAACAACAATTCCACCACTTGAAATCAAATGGCCGAGAAAACTCACTTCCTCCAACCAGAACTCACACTTCGACAGCTTCACCTACAACTTTTTCTCTTTCGACACCGACAACACAGTCCTCAAATGTTCAGGATGCTCTTCTCCAAGTTTAGAGCCTATCAGAAGATCGTCAATAAAAACCACTACAAACTTATCCTATTACTCAAGAAAATTATGATACATATACTCCATGAATACCAGGTGCATTAGACACACCAAACGACTTCACTGTATACTCATAGTCACTATACCTCGTCCCGAAAGCCGTCTTCGAAACACCACCAGACTTAACACGAATCTGATGATAACCAAGCCTCAAATCAATCTTGGTAAACACACTGGCACTTACTAACGGATCCATCAAATCCTCAATCCTTGGAAGCAGACACTTATACTAGATCGTCGCTTAATTCAACTGCTGCTAATCAACACACAACCTCATACTTCCATCTTTCTTCTTCACCTACATCACAGGGGCACCTCACAGGAAAACACTCGGTCGAACAACTTCCTCTTAAACAATTCTTCCAGCTATTCCTTCAATTCACTTATTCAGAAACATACATTCAGTATACAAACACCGACATCGAGCTTGCATCGAGTACCAGGTCGATAGCAAGTTACACTCCACACTACAGTGGTAAATCAGTGATATCTCATGGGAACACCTCCAATTTGGTCACACAACATAGGTAGATCACACACCTCCACATCCCTCATGCCTTCCAATAATCCAACATAACACCTTTGCACAATCTTTCACAGACTCACCAACTTGCTTCACAGAACAAACAACTCTTCACCTTCGTCGAAATTAGATTCAGGTGGTCGTCAGGAATTACACACTACCGGCATATCACTAGCCACCACCATGTTCTCTATCCCTCGAAAGCAGACATCAACAATACCTGATTGTTCTCTTCAAGATATTTCCAACTTGACCAACAGGCAAGAAACTCTAGTTCTCCTCATCTTCAAGTCCACAAGTCTGCATCGACTCATCAGAATATTCTGTAAGCACTCGGCTTAACCCCAACAATTCACTGCGCACACTACTCAAGTTCGCAAGACACGTCTATCCCATCCAACATGATCCCATCTATTATCAACAAGAGATTAAGGGTGATCAGTTCCTCAATTTATCAATAACAGACGATATCATGACGCGGTATAAACTATCTCCACCAACTATTGCAGCGTTCAACACCACACTTAGCCAACGCTCCACACTCGAATCACCTTGGAGAAGCACCATCTTCTCCCCCACTTGTTCCATTCCCAACCTGCAAATGGAAAACAAAACAAGCATCGACAGTATTTTTACGTACATGTCGCACACTAGGGAAACAAACAAAATTAGACAACCTGGGCGGACAGACCGACCTGCTCTAATACCACTAATGTAACACCCTTTTCTACCCCACAAATAATCAAAACAAAATACACAAAATATCAGAGTAAAATCACCTCATAAGGGTGCACATTTCTCAACAAAACTCAAATAAACACATTTGCTCCGTAAACAACGGGTTTTCATCAAAATAACTCAAAAGCCATCTTATGGCAGCGGAATTCAATAATTCAAAATAAAAAGGTTTTTAATAAAAGCCCTCAAAATAGGTAGCAGATCCACCATAACCACAAACACTTAAAAAGGTTTTTATACTAAACCATAATATCAAACAACAACAAATAATTCAACATGATTCGACTCGAAAACCCAACCCGATGTTACACTATTAGAGCAAGACCCTCTACATCGACCAAAAGCAAATAGACTTCAAGGTCCTCGAAAGCATCCGCAACTAAACCTGATCACCTGCGCGTTACCCACGTGGATGCAACATTCGAACAAGCAGGGTGAGTAATCACAATTCATTATAATCAATATAAAAACAAGATATGCAAATTGGCGTCATCATCATATACAACATCATCAGGGTCATCATAAAGGAAAACATCAGGAATCACTATATCACAAAATCACGTCAATGCCACTTAAAATGAAATGTACAACAATACTCATACATGTGGTACCAATCGTCACAAAGGATGGACACTAGGCCATCAACCCTCCACAAGGGAGCACGTCATAAACACCTCAATCCACACAATAGGATTGAAGCCACCACTGGACCGAAGTCCTAACATCGTCACTGGACCTAAGTCCTAAAATCGTCAATAGACCGAAGTCTAAATGCTATGAATGCATGATGCACAACGTCATTATCATCAACATTAACAAAAGTCACTACGTGCATCATCATTCATCACAATCTCATCATATCGTCATATCATCAAATACGTCATCAAAACATCATTAATCATCATCTCATAATCATCAATATAGCTCATGGCAATTCACATCAATTAGTCATGCATCCTTACTTCTTAATCATTCACCTAACCCATAGTCAGCCACATCATCATTTAACCATCAATTTACATCATAGTAATTCATATTATCAATTAATCATCAAACATCATATATAAACAGCATCATAATCATCAATATACATCATGGTAATTCATGTCATCAATTAATCATCAAACACCATGATATTATCATCTCATATTCACCAATAACATCATGGTAAATCATCACAAACATCACAACATCAAAACAACACAGCAACATAGACAATATTTCGCGAACAGCAGACGTTCGCTCCAGGGTTCGCTAGGCGAACCCATTCGCTAGGACCTTCGCTTAGCGAAGCTAACAGCGAGTCCCACCATTCCTGCCCAAAACACCAGAAACATCATTTGTCCTACTCACCCCCACATTTGCCTAGCGAAGCCTTTCGTTGGGCGAGACTTCTAGTGAATCTCTAAAGCCTCTCCAGAATCACCTCTGCATTCACACTCCTGTTATCGCGCATTCGTTGCGCTGTTCGCTTAGCGAACATTCGCCTAGCGAAGCAACGGTTCGCCTAGCGAACCTGCGATTACAGCAAATTGCTGCTACGCATCAGTAGCTCCCAAACCTCCAAGGTACCTGCGATTACAGCCCCAATTAATCCAAAAACAATCCCTATCACAGTTCTAATATATCACAGAATTTAAAGGCCTAAAACCTACGTCTGTTAGGTCGATTCAGAACACTATGGGAAACCTTAATTTCCCTAAACCCTTCAAAACTCTCAAGCTTCATATAAACTCTATAGGTCCTTCGCCACAAGGTTAAAACTACAACAACGGGGAAATCTACCCCCAAAGGTCTATTTTTATCCGATTAAATTCATCTCTTATTAATCGACTCACAAAATGCCATCAAAGTCATCAGTTTACCTCAAAACCCATAAACCCTCAAAACCCCAAAAATCAGCCTTAAACACATCGAATCCCTATATTGAAAACAATGAAAGGTAATACTCCCCATACCTTAGATTGTCGATTCGAAGCTTTCTCTCTGAGTCTTTGGAAACCTTCTCGTATTCCTCGCCTTTTCCCCTTTTTCCTCAGAGCTCTCCTTCTTTCTTTCTTTTCAACCGTTTTCCTAAAAAGTAAACCCTATTCTTAAAATCCTTCTTTTATATTCTCACTAACCCTTGGGCCTCAAAATTGGGCTTTCTCCATAATGCCCTCACTAATTCTCCTCAAATGTCCAATTTACCCTTAATTCCTCTAATATTATTTAAATTAATAATAATACTAATATATTCACATTATATACTATTATTTAATTAAAATAATCAGACTCCACCAAAATACCGACATCGACGCAATCAGACAAAAATCACAGAAAAGCACAAATATAATATTTAAATAAATTAAATAAATATTCTTACGAATTTGGGGTGTTACACTTGCGCCCAGAATACTGTTAGCACCCCACCCCATAGGCCCTTTACCTTTTCAGTAGGAAATACACACCCTGGATATTATTTTAGATAATTAAATTAACTACTTAATTTAATTATTTAAATTAGGATTTAAATATTTATTAGAATTTAAAAATAGGATTTTAGGATTTAAAATTATTAGGGTAAATAATTAGGATATTTTAGGGATAATTTGGGGTTTTTGTTTTATTTTAAATAAAGAGTTTTATATATGTAAAATAATTTATTTATTTTTCTTTTAAGGATTTCTTTTTATAAAATGGGATTTTGTTCCTGTTTTTTTGGGATAAGGTATTTTGGTAATTTTGAATTTTATTAAAATTAGGTTAGGATTTATTTTAGGGAAATTAGATTTTTTTATTGGATTTGAATATGGGATTGGGAATGAAAACAAATTAATTTTTGGGATTTAAATTCTTCTATTCTTGGGATTTATCTTGATTTAATTTTTGGGATTAAAATTCTTTTATTTTTGGGACTACCTGGAGTTTGGAAATTATTTTTTAATTTAGAATAATTTGGGGAGTTAATTTTGCTATTTTTTTGCATATTGGCATTTTGGAATTTATTATTAATTTCTATGGAATTTTAGGGACGTCTCCTTTTAAATATAAGGGATATAAAGGGATTTTTTGAAGATTTAAAATTTGGGATAAAACTTTGTCCGAGAGTCTAAATAAGGGATGGGATTTAGGGATAGCGCTCTTAGGTTCCAAGAGTATAAATATAGGCCAAGGGATAAGGGATTAAGAGATAGAACTCTCCATCCGAGAGTATAAACAATGGATAAGGGATTAAGGGATATAACTCTCCATCCGAGAGTATAAACAATGGATAAGGGATTTTTAAGGGATAGAACTCTCCATTCGAGAGTATAAACAATGGATAAAGGATTTTTAAGGGATAGAACTCTTTATCTAGGAGTATAAATAATAGATTTAAGGGATAGAACTCTTTATCCAAGAGTATAAATAATGGATAAGATTTGGGATTTGGGTTAGAAATAGGATTAGGGGTAAGAATAGGGGAGGTGAACTACGGTTACTCTGATCCTTCAAAATTGAAGACACGTAGGCATAGGGTTGTAAACCCTAGTGAGTACATTAGTAACAAAACTTAGGGTCCCTCATTTTAATTTCATATCTCGTTTTCTGTTTAATATTAATGTTTTTATATGAGTAAACAACCAAATTATCCAATGACAAACAAACATACCCTATAATTTAAGGAGGATCCTATTGAGTACAATGAAAGTGAGGGGTGCCAAACACCTTCCCCTCGCTTAAACGACTCCCGAACCTTAGGAATCTCTACCCTTAGGATTAGGATTTTAGGTTTATCATTTATTTTCCTTAAAAAATATGATGGCGACTCGAAACTTTTGCCGCCCGTGACAGCTGGCGACTCTGCTGGGGACGCCTCCCTAAAGTGAGTCCATCCTAACCTTAGGTTTTAGGGTTTTTGTTTGTCTTGGTTGTTTACTGTTTTTGTTTTTATTATTTGCATGATTTTTTTTATGCTTTATTTTATTATTTATCATATGTTATTCATATTTATTATTTGTCATCATGCATTGGATTGGGGCATTGTGACGTGTGAAGCTAAAACCCAAGCTTAGAGGATACCCTAATATTACGACGTGGAACGGAAATGTTAATTGAAGGGATGTAACATCCCGACAATGCATTGATGCCACACTCAGATAGACCCTCCAAAATTGTCTCCCTGGTAAGGCTAGCCCTTAACATAGTTGATGATTTTGGATGTGGTCCAAGATTCTGAGGACCTTTAGAACACCCTATCAACTCATGGTGATCCCAAGTATTCAACCCTTAGGGGGTCGTTACTAGGATCTCCCTAGATGAGACTTATCCCAAAGGTTTACCGTAGGAAGGCTTGATTCTTCTCATGGTAAAACAAGGGTATAGTCTAAATTCAAGGGATATCATGGAATAAAAAAAAACAAAAAAACCGTATATCCTACATGTGAGGGGATGGGGTAGATAAGATTTAAATCTAAACCTATTGTAGGGAGCCTACCTAGTTAGGGTCATACTTGCATTTTCACCGTACCCTAACCAAATATAAAACACTTAATTAACATATTCATTCATCATTTTCATAATTTTTTTTTTGCATCACAGGAATCTTAAATAAAAAAAAAAGAAAAGAGAGCAAAGGAAAGAAATGGAGTTTGGGAAAAGAAAGACCATTTCAGTCAGTGTAAGGAAATCTGATATTGAAGGGTTGAAAATGTATGCCATGGGGTTGCCTGATGCAAGGAGGAAGTCTATTATCAGAAAGTATGGGAAAGTTTTGGACCTTGTGACAATGCCCGTTAGAGAAGAAGGGTTAACAACACTAGCTCAGTTCTATGACACCGAGCTAAGGTGTTTTCAATTTCAAAATTTCCAAATGGCTCCCACTCTTGAAGAGTTCCGTAAGATTTTGGAATTCCCTATAGCAAGAAAGGTACCATTCATGGAGATAGGGTATTGCCCTTCACTAAGGGAGGTCGCTGAATATTTTCATATCCGTGAAGATATTTTGAAGAGCCATATACGGTTTCACGAAGGTTTCCATGGCTTCTCAAAGAGTTTTTGGGAAAGGAAAGCTAGTGATTATGCCATGGCCATTGATTGGAAAGCAGTGGATAATATTATGATGCTCCTCATCTTTGGTTTGATTTTATTCCCGAGTGCGAAAGATTTTGTGGATATGGTAGCCATTAACATGTTCTTAGCTACAAACATTGGAGAGCAAGATCCTACAATAGCTCTCCTAGCAGATGTTTATCATACCCTCCACCAAAAATATGAAAGGAAGGGAGGAGATATCATATGTTGCGCCCCTTTATTATACAAATGGCTCAGTTCTCACTCGGTAAAGGATATGGATGACCTTGGACGAATGACCGGTCATGCGTGGTCTCAGTACTTGGTATCTCGTGTAGATACCGATATCATAAGGTTCCCAAACGTCCTCAACCGTGAAGACTTGATCTTAAGCTGTGGGAATTATGTTAATGTACCTTTAATTGGATCGAGAGGGTGCATTAACTATAACCCTATTCTATCCATGAGACAGTTGGGGCACCCCTTAGCATACAAACCTGAAGATAAACTACTAAAGGGTTTTATTTTGCAAGGTAGGGTAACCAAGGATCATCCTACAGTTGTGGAAATTATTCAGGCATGGAGACATTGTATTAAAGGAAAAGATAGTCTCAAGAGACCGAGGGAAGAGTCCATGATACCTTATGAACAATGGATGAAGGAGAGGGTGCAAATAGTAAAGTTACCTTTCACTTTGCATTACCCTGTTAGGCCAAAAGCTCCTACTATGGTTTCCATAGAAGAAGTAGAGAAGCTCAAAGAGACTGTCTTGCAACTAAGGAAAGAAAAAGAAGAGTGGGAAGGTAAATTCTACCAAGCCACAAGTGAAACGGTCGATTGAAAAGGAGTCTCGAGGAAGCTTTGGAGCAGGCAAGGATCAATGAAGGGATAGCCCAAATACAGGAAGGTAAGAAGGAGCGAGCTTACGCCGACCTTCAAGCCTTGAGTTCAAGTCTTAAGAATAATAAGGATGAGTTAGATAGAGCCTGGCGCCAAAGAGATGAATGGAAGGACATATGGCTAGCATCTACGCAAAGGGAGTTTAAAGAGGAACGTGATAAGCGCATCCAAAACTTAGAGGCTAAAGTCCAAAGCTTGGCTAACGCTCTTCTCGAGAGCAAAAGGCAAGCCTTGGATGCAACTGTACAAATAAGATCAGCTGAAGAACTTCTTGCCCTACGGTCAGAAGGATGGAGAGAAACTCAGGAAGAAAACCGAGAACTTAAAAGGTTATACGAGGAACTTGAGGAGTCTTACAAAGATCTAAGGGCATGGGGCATTTATGTCGAAGAACATAACCAACAATTAGAGCAAACTACTAGGGAGGATTTGGAGATTATGGCAGATTTGCAAAGAAAAGAGGCGTATTATCGAGTAAGATATCAGAAGTTGGTTTTACTATCCAATGATCTGATTTATGAGATCCCTCGAAGTTTAAAAGAGGCAGAATACATGGCAGATATCTTCAATCCAGTAGAAGAGATTGCCAATTTTTTTAGACTTTGTCGTGAAATGGTAGAGGAGTTTAGGGCAAGGATTAGGAGGAGGATTTAGTTTTTCTATGTAATGGTTTCTTTCGTTTTGGTTATTTATCCTTCAGTTATGAATAATTTAAGGGTTTACCCCTAGTTTGGTTTCCTTATGTAATGAATAGGGCTTTGACCCTTGCACTTTCTTTCTTTTTTAATTAATAAAAGTATTTGAATTTCCATTATTCTTGACTTTGCTCTCAATAAATAAAAGTTTAAGATTCCTATAACAAAAATAATTTCTGCATACACGAACATTCATGCATGCATAAAAACATAAATTCTTTAAAAAAATGGAAATCATGTTTAAATATCTTCTCTCAGAATCATCACAACAATCTGACGTCTCGACTCTACACTCGCGCCCACCAAAAGAAAGTTATGGAACAGTTGGAACAAAACCAAGTTGCTCTAAGGGGAGATGTGGATGCTGTTAAGGGAAATGTGGAGGAAATGAAGGATAAGATTGACCAACTGACTCGAGCAATTCAGAATCTAATAGCAAGAGACACCGAGGCTAGGAATCGTAGGAGTGCCCCTACCCCTCCTCCCCAGTATGAAGATAATAATCCTCTCTTGGGATTTGCGGCTGACTTAGAACGTGACACAATGGAGGCTGGTAAAGGGAAGACTAACACTCAGCCTCCAGGAGGGTATGTTCCTCTGCCTGAGCCTAAGGGAGAATCACGACCTATACAGATACCTGTCGCTCGTGAATCCTATGATGACTGGCACCTCCAATATGGTGAGGAAGACTCAAGGCAGGTGGCTCGTGAGACAAAAGTAGCTACTGTTGAAGGAAGAAGGGCTGATGATAAGTATAAAATGATTGAAGAACGATTAAGGGCGGTGGAAGGATTCAGCGTCGTGGGGATTGATGCCTTGGAAATGTGTCCGGTACCCGATGTGGTCATACCTCCCAAGTTCAAGGCACCTGACTTCGAGAAGTATAAAGGGGTTAGTTGTCCTAAAAGTCACATCCGGATGTTCGCCCGAAAGATGGGAGCCCATGCTACTAATGAGAAGCTGATGATACATACCTTCCAAGGCAGCCTTAGTGGGGCGTCCTTGGAATGGTACATGCAATTGGAGAGGGCTCACTTTAAGACTTGGGAAGATCTGGCAAGCGCCTTTATGAAGCAGTACAAATACAATGTGGACATGGCGCCTAATCGTATGCAACCACAAAACATGTCTCAAAAAGGGAATGAATCTTTTAAAGAAAACGTCCAGAGATGGAGGGAACAAGCTTCTCGCGTGCAACCTCCATTACTGGAAAGTGAGCTGGTAGATATGTTCATGGGAACATTGCAAGGGCTATATTACAAAAAGATGATTGGGTCCGTCTCAACTAGATTTGCGGATTTAGTTATCATTGGAGAAAGGATTGAGAATGGATTAAAAAGCGGAAAGATTGGAAAATCATCTTCCAATCAACATAACAACAAGAGGTACGCTGGAAACAACTCAAAGAAGGGAGAGGCCAACACCATTTCTGCTGATAGGTATACTCAAGTACCTTATAACCCTTATGTGGTGGCTACAGCCTTTAATCCAGCTGCTCCTACGCTCCAAATTCAACAGCCTAGGGTGCCACCTCCACAAAATCAACAACAACAGAGGAATCCTCGAAGGGAACAAAGGAGGCCAGGGAAGGATTTTGACCCTATACCCACCACATATACTCAGATTCTGCCTATGCTAATCCAAAAGGGATTGGTGGAAATCAAGTCGTTAGGGCCCCCTCCTACGCCTCTTCCTCGAGGGTATGACGCTAACGCTAGATGTGAATATCATGCTGGATCGCCAGGGCATACGACTAAAAAATGTTTTGCCCTCAAGTTTAGGGTACAAGATTTGTTGGATCAGAAAGTTATCAATTTCACTCACGACAATCCAAATGTGGGAGATAATCCTTTCCCAGGGAATGCTGGGCCAACTGTCAACTTTATTGAGGGACTGGGAGAAGATGTCCTAATTAAAGAGGTAGACCAAGTAAAGACCTCCATGACGAAGGTAATGGAGGTTTTAATTGGGTATGAGGAGTTCGAAAAGCTACACGGTGAATGCAAGGATTGCACGGTTGACCCCGATAAATGTAAGAAGATGAAGGGGGTCCTCCAACAATTAATGGACCAAGGGATAGTACATATTAGGTACTTAATGAGTATGAATGAGGTGGCTGCCTTAGAATCCCAGGGGCATGTACCTTCTGAGGTTCTGTACCAGAAAAAGGGAGTTACAACTCCCATTCAAATACAAGTTCCAAAGCCTACACCAGCGCCTATTCAAATAAAAGTTCCAAGGCCTACACCAGCGCCTATTCAAATACAAGTTCCAAGGCCTGCACAAGCACCCATTAAAATACCAGTTTCAAGGCCTGCACAGACTCCTATTCAGATATCAATTCCGATACCTGCACGAACACCAATCCAAATACCTGTTCCTACACCAGGCAAAGTTCCAGGGCCTACAAGATCCAAAGGCCCCATCACTTTCCATATTCCAGCACCGTTTCCGTATGAAAGCACTAAGACGGTCCCTTGGAAATATGACATCACCGCATCCGTGGGAGGAAAGCCTATCGTACCCTCACCAGCCATTACTAACATAGCTGGTATAGGAGGGATGACCCGTAGTGGAAGAGTATATTCCTCTGAACAATCTAAAAAGGATACCCCTAAAAGCTCAAAAGGGAAAGAGACCGTAAATGCAGGGGAAGGGTCTTCCAAGAAGAAGGTATCCCAAGAAGACGCCGAGGAATTCTTGAGACTTATAAGGAAAAGCGACTACAGGGTGGTAGACCAATTGAGTCAAACACTCTCCAAGATTTCCATCCTATCACTATTATTATGCTCAGAGGCACATAGGGAATCCCTGCTGAAGATCCTGAATGAAGCCCACGTCACTAAAGACATATCAGTGGATCAGTTTGATGGAGTGGTCGCCAATATCGCCGCCAGTACTTGTCTGGGTTTCAGTAGCGAGGAACTACCTCCTGAGGGGCAAGCGCATAACAAGGCCCTGCATATGTCAGTCAAGTGTCAAGACACTATTCTTTCAAGGCTGCTAGTGGACACAAGGTCTGCTCTAAATGTCATGCCTAAGGATACCCTCATGAAATTAACATCCGTAAGGACCTTTATGAAGGCTAGTTCCTTGGTTGTTAGGGCTTTCGACGGTTTGAAAAGAATGGTAATTGGAGAGGTAGACATACCTACAATGGTGGGGCCACATACCTTCATGATCACTTTCCAAGTCATGGACATCAACCCTTCCTACAGTTGTCTTCTGGGGCGACCATGGATACATGCTGCGGGCGCAGTAACGTCCACACTCCATCAAAAGTTAAAATTTATATCTGGGGACAAATTAATAATTGTCGATGGGGAGGAAGACATGTTCATCAGCCATCTCTCGACATTCAAATACATAGAAGTGGATGGGGAGACATTGGAAATACCTTTCCAAGCTTTGGAAGTTGCGACGGTTAGTCATAAGCAAGTCACTCGACAAGTGGAAAAGCCCAGGAAGATTACAGACTTAATCTAGAATGGGGACACTAGGGGCTAGGGAAAGGTAATAGAGATACATGAAAAGAAGGATCAGTTCGGAGTGGGCTACAAACCAACTGGTAAAGGGGTTCAAAAGACTCGCCAGATGACATTCCCTCCTCTCAAAGAAACTTTCCATAGTACCGGATTCAGAGATGAAGCTCAAGTGACTGTAATTGAATAGGAAAATAAGGGGACCCCAGATTGGGTGTGCCATTGTTCACCAGATACAGTTCTCAACAATTGGAAGGCCATCGAGATTCCTGAGATGATTTCTGTTTCGAAGTAATTTACTTTTTTTTCTTAAAATAACAATAAGTCCTTTGTTATGCCCAAGTAAAGTGGACAAAGCTTTGTAGGGCCACCTTTTTATTCATTGAATTATTTGAATAATAAAATCGCATTTTCGTTTTCAATCAAGATCCTTTTCATTGTTACTTTTTTTTTCCAAAATGGAAATACACTTTCTTTATAGTAATTTCATTCCCATTAATTCAAAAATAATAAGCAATAAAAATCTCTCTCATGCAGATTTAAAAATGAACCTATTGAAAATGACACTGCTATTATCGCTTACAACTTCGAGTTCCCGATTAACCAAGCGGAAGAGGGTGATGAAGACGATTGTGAACTCCCTGAGGAGTTAGCTAGACTGTTAAAGCAAGAGGACAAAGTAATACAACCTCATCAGGAACCAGTGGATGTGATCAATCTGGGAACTGAAGAGGACAAAAAGGAGGTTAAGATCGGTGCTTCTTTAAACAGGGATGTAAAGGTAAAATTGACCCAGCTGTTACAAGAGTATGTGGACGTGTTCGCTTGGTCTTACCAAGATATGCCCGGGTTGGATACTGATATTGTTGAACATAAGCTACCACTCAAACCTGAATGCCCACCGGCCAAACAAAAGTTAAGGAGAACTAGACCGGATATGACTCTTAAGATCAAGGAAGAGGTTAAAAAGCAGTTCGATGCAGGGTTCTTAGCCGCGGTGAAGTATCCTGAATGGGTAGCCAACATCGTGCCCGTACCAAAGAAGGATGGGAAAGTCAGAATGTGCGTAGACTACCGAGACCTCAATAGAACAAGTCCAAAAGACGACTTTCCACTTCCCCACATTGAGGTGCTGGTGGATAACGCTGCTCAGTTTTCAGTCTTCTCATTTATGGATGGGTTTTCCGGATATAACCAGATCAAGATGGCTCCCTCCAACATGGAGAAAACTACTTTTATCACTCCTTGGGGAACCTTCTATTACAAGGTAATGCCATTCGGGTTAAAGAACACTAGGGCAACATATCAAAGGGCAATGGTAACCCTCTTTCATGATATGATGCACAAGGAAATAGAGGTTTATTTGGATTACATGATCGCTAAATCACAAACTGAAGAGGTTCACATAGTCAACCTGCGAAAGTTGTTTGAACGGCGGAGAAAGTTCAAGCTACGACTAAATCCTGTGAAGTGCACTTTTGAAGTCAGATCTGGGAAGTAACTAGAATTCATAGTCAGTCAAAGAGGTATAGAAGTCAATCCCGATAAAGTAAAGGCCATTCAAGAAATGCCAGCTCCGAGGATAGAAAAAGAAGTACGTGGGTTTCTGGGGAGATTAAATTACATTGCAAGGTTCATCTCACACCTTACAACCACTTGTGAGCCGATCTTCAAGTTATTCAGGAAAGGTCAAACACTCGAGTGGGATTAAAATTGTCAAAAAGCCTTCGATCGAATTAAGGAATATTTGCAAGAACCGCCCATATTGGTGCCACCAGTACCTGGAAGACCACTCATAATATACCTCACAGTGCTGGATAATTCGATGGATTACGTACTCAGGCAGCAAGACGAAACAGGGAGAAAAGAACACGCAATCTACTACTTGAGTAAGAAATTCACCGATTACGAATCCAGGTATTCAATCTTGGAGAAAACCTATTGTGCTCTTGTATGGGCTGCCCGCCGATTAAGACAATACATGGTGTGCCATACTACTTTATTGATATCTAGAATGGACCCCATCAAGTACATATTTGATAAGCCTGCAGTGACTGGGAGAGTGGCTCGATAGCAGATGTTACTAACTGAGTATGACATTTAGTACGTCACCCAAAAGGCTATAAAAGGGAGCGTATTAGCCGATCATCTTGCTCATCAACCAGTGGATGACTATCAACCTATACCATTTGATTTTCCCGATGAGGATGTAATGGCTGTAAGAGATGATGATATCCCAGATTCCTATGAGGGACCTGAGCCTGGGTCCAGATGAAAGCTTATATTCGATGGTGCCTCAAATGCAGAAGGACATGGAGTGGGGGCTGTTATTACTTCCCCAACAGGATTCCACATACCCTTCACTGCAAGAATATGCTTCACATGTACTAACAATATGGCGGAATATGAGGCGTGTATCTTGGGAATCAGCGAAGCCATTAACCTCAGAATCGGGATCTTAGAAGTATACAGAGATTCGGCTCTCGTCATCAATCAAGTCAAGAGGGAATGTAGAACACTTAATGCTAAACTCACTCGATATCGAGATTGTGTCTGGAAAATAATCGCCTATTTCGATGAGATCTCTTTCCATCATATTCCTCGAGAAGAGAATCAACTGGCAGATGCCTTGACAACTCTGGCATCTATCTTCAAAGTCAAATGGTACAATGAAGCACCGGTTATAAGAATCAATCGCCTGGATGAACCCGCTTACTATGCAGCAGTGGAGGTTGAAGTGGATGGTAAACCATGGTTCACGATATCAAATAATTCCTCCAGAAACAGGAATATCCTGCAAATGCCTCAAGTGGGGATAAGAAAACGCTTAGAAGGCTGGCCGCCTAGTTCTTTCTCGATGGAGATGTACTTTACAAAAGGAATAATGACATGGTGTTGCTCAGGTGTTTAGATGGATATGAACAAGACATGCTTATCAGAGAAATCCACGAGGGATCCTTTGGAACCCATGCAAATGGGCACGCAATGGCAAAAAAGATTCTCTGAGCAGGGTATTATTGGTTGACTATGGAATCAGACTGCTTTAAATATGTCAAGAAGTGCCACAAGTGCCAAGTTTACGCAGATAAAATTCATGTGCCACCAACCCCTTTGAATGTCTTAACTGCTCCGTGGTCTTTCTCTATGTGGGGAATAGACATAATTGGGATGATCGAGCCGAAAGCATCGAATGAACATCCATTCATTCTAGTTGCTATTGATTACTTCACTAAATGGGTGGAGGCTGCTTCTTACACTAATGTGACAAGCAAGTAATTGCACAATTTATCAAGAAAGAGATAATTTGTCACTATGGAGTTCCCAAAAAGATTATGACGGATAATGGGCTTGATCTAAACACCAAGGTGATGGATGAATTGTACGAGAGCTTCAAAATCGATCACCATAACTCGTCGCCCTATCGACCGAAGATGAATAGCGCGGTAGAGGCAGCCAATAAGAACATCAAGAAAATTATCCAGAAAATGGTGAAGACCTACAACGATTGGCACGAAATGCTCCCCTTTGCACTACATGGCTACAGAACCTCAATTCGTACTTCAACAGGAGCTACTCCCTTTTCCCTGGTATATGGCACATAAGCGGTACTCCCGGTGGAAGTAGAAAACCCCTCACTAAGAGTCATAATGGAGGCTAAGCTAGATGAAGAGAAATGGGTACAAAATAGATTTGATCAGCTGAATCTCATAGAGGAAAAGTGCATGGCCGCTATATGTCATGGGCAATAATATCAGTGGAGACTCAAAAGGGCATTCGACAAGAAAGTTCGTCCTCGCCTATTAAGAAGGAGACTTAGTGTTAAGGAAAGTGCGACCCATCTATAAAGACCCTCGTGGTAAATGGTCCCCGAATTATGAAGGACCATATGTTGTAAAAAACGCTTTCTCTAGTGGAGCTTTGATGTTGACTA
Source organism: Lathyrus tuberosus (assembly GCA_022829125.1). NCBI lineage: Eukaryota > Viridiplantae > Streptophyta > Magnoliopsida > Fabales > Fabaceae > Lathyrus > Lathyrus tuberosus. The sequence goes on from JALAZF010000829.1 coordinate 997,601, forward strand.
CTATGGATGAAGTGGATTTACCATCGCTGATGAATTTCGATTCAGTCAAAAAATATTATGCCTAGAAAAAGAGGCTAAAAGCCCGCTAAGTCGAAAACCCTAAAGGGCGACTTAGGAAAAATTAGGGTGTCCCGGTGGATTGAAAACTTGAAAGAGCAATCCAAGCAAAAATTAGAGATTTAAATAAAATATGATACCCGACAAGTCGAAAGCCCTAAAGGGTGGCTTAGTTGAAAAAAATGGTATATCATCCTGGTGGACTAAGACTCGAAAAGAGCGGTCCAGGCAAAATTAAGGATATCCAAAAGGCATATGACTGATAGCACTTATGGTCACACAATGGGAATTCGAAAGGGAATGATCAATCCAGTCGTCATCTTCAGAAGCGAAGTGTCATGGCCTCAGGGACTTAGGGATATTAGTTTGTGTTTGAATTCAATAGGGACATAAATAAATTTGTTTTTCTTATTGCCATTTTTCATCTTTTGTAGTAATTCCTCCTTATGAGGATTACTTTCCTTATGTACTATTGCCTGTTTATGGGCCCATTTTCAATAAATAATATTTTCTCTGCTTTCCAATTACTCCGCTTGGTTACAAAATGTTGATTAATTATAGAATAATGCATTAAAACATTGGGTATAATCAAAACTTTTAAAAGGAAAATGTATTTTACTTCGATTTCGAAACGGTAAAGGGATCATATTCCTCCAATTTAAATACAGGGTCTATATATTAACAGTCATGATTCAATCATTATGGGAGTTTCTTTGAAGGAATAATACGCATCTACAGACACCAAGAGCATCGTGATTTGCTACGCTCGTCAAGGGGTCAAGGGTTTGAAGGTCAGGAAGTATGAATATTACAGAGGATATTGGTTTCCGCAAATACATGCATTTCATATCATAAAAGAGGCGTTAGCCCAAATAATGCATCATTCATAAAACCATACACGAATTCAAACATGCATACTGACAGGGTTAAAGGGATTTAATCGGATATTTCACTACGGGTTTATTACTAGGGATCTTAGGATAATCAGCGTAGTACCTAGCGGGCACTGCAGCCATAATTAGGGTCCTTCTTATATTTAATCGTCTCCTCAACAAAAGAGGAAGACTCATCAACACCCTCTTGTAGCGAGCGATTTTGGACACGGTTCTTAAGCGCTGGTCGCTCTCTGCGGTTGAGCTTAAAACTACAGGTCGATTCATTTTTTATCCTATTGTGAGCTGAATAAGGAAGGGAAATAGATGTCTCCAATTAACCCTGCTTTGCATACTGAGTTTAAACAGTGGTCTGTTAGGTTACAGATGCTATCAATGTGGGGGGCCTTTGTACTGGTTATTCGTATTTCGCTAATACAGGTTTCTTTCTTTCTTTTTTCTAGGAAAAGGTTTTCTGGAGGGGAATAAGGATTAGGATGTTAGGACTGATGCTTTTGAATTACTGCTTTTGATTGATGGGGATATGGGATTTGGGTTTTTTGTTGATTGCGCTCGCTAAGATCTTTTCTTTCGATCTTGTGCCTACGTATTCCCGTTTACCGAAACAGGGAAATCAGAGCGTTCGTAGTTCCTCCTATTCTATGGGAGGAAATGGTTGTTTTTGGTGTCTTGTTTAAAGCCCAAGACGTGAAGCTAAAGGTGATTTGTATCTTGTTCAAAGCCCAAGATGTGAAGCTGAAGGTCTATTTGTGTCTTGTTCAAAGCCCAAGACGTGAAGCTGAAAGGTCTCGACTTTAGAGAGAATTTGTCATCTCTAAAGAGGGGAGAAGGAGAATTACTTTAACTGGGATACGCGGATCCGAGCAATGCCATAATTTCCGAAGAAAGGGTTTTAACCTGAAGGAGAAGACTTTAACTCAGTGTAGAGCAATGCCATCTTTCCTTAGGAATTTCTCATGCTAAAAGAGGGACAGTGGCATGGATATAGATGATCCAGAGGCTTGCCGCTTACAGCGATTAGATGAAGGGAAAGGAGTTGTTGATGTTTGTTTACTGTGAACGAGGCACAGCTTTGATGCTAAAAGGTTGATTGGATCAACCGGTGGTTTTCTTATACAAAGCCTAAGAGGAGGCTAATTTCCGCTAGGAAAATCATTATACAAAGCCTAAGAGGAGGCTATTTTGTGTCTCGTACAAAGCCCGAGAGAGAGGCTAAAGGTTTTTGACCCAGTGGGGCATATCGTTATACAAAGCCTAAGAGGAGGCTAGCAAAGAGTTCGACTCTTGCTTAAGGGATTTATATCTCGTACGAGGCCCGAGATGGAGGCAAAAAAGGGATGATTGATTCAACGAGGGAATCTTTTGTGTCTTATACAAAGCCTGAGAGAGAGGCTAAAAGGTTGTTTTGACTCCACTGGGGAGAATTTTGGTATCTCGTACGAAGCCCGAGATGGAGGCTATTGTAACTGTTTCAGTTGAGTGACAGATCCAATATACTGATTTAAAAGAGAAAATCAGTTCTTATATGAGCAACACTGTACTCAGGGATTTAATTTGAGGATCTGGGATATTTCCTTCTCTTTGAGGAAACGGGAAATCCAAAGGGTATTGAGACTGTCCGAGTCTGCGGGTTTCCTTCCTATTTAACGAAGGGGTCACTTGAGAATGTCTTTGAGACTCAAGGAAGTTAGACTGTCCAAGTCTAGAGTTTTTTTCTTTGGTACTATGCTTTGAGAAACAGTAGTAGACTCTATGAAAGGACTGTTCTATGAGGATGACTAGGTTCTGTTCCTATACCTCTAGGAGGTCGTCGGGACAATTTGTACGAAGCCCAAGAGGAGCCTGGAATCTTTTAAGAAGCCGACGGGTCCTTGTACGAAGCCCAAGAGGAGGCTATCATTCCCGGAGGAAGATATCATTATACGAAGCCTAAGAGGAGGCTGTGAATACTTCTAAGAGGCCGTAGGGTCCTTGAATAATGCCCAAGAGGAGGTTAGGTTGCTTTTAGGAAGCCGGAGGGTCCTTGTATGATGCCCAAGAGAAGGCCGATGCTTTTAAGAAGCCTGTGGGTCCCAAACCAAAGAAAAGTCCAAGAAAAACTCTTTTAAAGATAAAATCACTGGTAAACGTGCGAGGTTTACTATCCAGCAATTTTAACTCTGAAAGAGGGTTAAATGACCAGTTCCGAGGTTTGAAGAAATTTAAGAGAAGTTTCACCGAGAATAATTCATCTCCGGGGGATAGAATTTCTTGACGATTCCTAAGGAGGACAGCCGAAGAGAAGACTGTATCTGGTGCTCCTATTGGGGATCTAGGCGTCTATTTCTACGAATAAATGAAACGGCGTCACCTAGTTCTAGACGTAGTAGCCGGGGAAACTCGAAATATCTATACTATTATTACACAGTAGATATGAGTTTATGAAAGGAGACTTACAGTGAGCAGCCTCACAATACAGTTTATAATATGAAAGCAGTAAATGAAAGCGATAACCACTTACTCGGTTGTAGTGCTTCCATGCTGTTTGGTTAGTTGTTCAACAAAGAAAGATTGAAAACAACAATATATTCAAAATCAAAGGAGAAAGTGCTTTGAAAAAGAAAGATTTGGGGCTTACAGCTCAAGGAGAGGCCCAGGGTTTTATCAGTGAGCGCACTGTTTGACTTTGTACAGCGGGACTTATACAAGTGACTGGGGCCCAAAATGGTTTTCTGTACAAAGGGATGGGTCTTACACTCTCTCAAGAGGCCCAAAAAGGTTTAAAGAAAAAGTGTGGGGCTTATAACACGAGGGTAGGCCCAAATGACTTTTCGTTTAAAAATGGCGATCGCGCCGAGGTTTTCTTTTAACGCAGAGGGACTTATACAATAAGTGAGGCCCAAAATGTTTTGGTTAAAAGGGGGGTTGGGTCTTACACTCTAATAGAGGCCCAAAGTGTTTTGAATGGGTCTTATAGCTCAAGGAGAGGCCCAGATGTTTTTTGAAAAGGCGACGATCGCGCCATTTGTTTTTTGAAGGTATCGGGACTTATACAATAAGTGAGGCCCAAAGATGATTTGGTCAAAAAAGGATTGGGTCTTACACTCTAATGGAGGCCCAAAGTGTTTTGAAAATGATTTATGAGGGTTGAATTAATCCAAAACCCTAATTTGTTTTCAAAATGTATTTAATTGAATAAAAATTCAATTAAAATGATCAAAATTGTTTAACACATGGAAAACAAATTGTGATCTTGGATTAATGCTTCAAAAATTAAGTATTGACCTACAAAATAATTAGAAAGCATTAAAAGTTGCAAAATCAATGTAGAAAAAATATTTAAAATGCCAAAAACAATCAAAATATTAATTCTTTACAAAAATATCAATTATATGAAATAAATAATATTTTTGGGATTTTTTGATAAAATAAAATATTTTAACATTTTTGTGAATTATTAAAAAAAGAATCAACTCAAAATCATTAAAACTCAGAGAGAAATTAATTTTTGAATCAATTAAACAAAATCACAAAATTCAAATATTCAAATTATTCAAAAATGGCGCCAAGAACAGCTGAAGAACACGCGCGTGTTCTTGGTTTCTCAGATTTGCGTTTTCTATCCAATCTCCATGAATACGTAATCATATCATGCAATCCACATATCATTATGCTCGTCTCAACCTCACGGTCATGTCTATGTACTTTAATTTCATTTAAATTAAACATACAACAAGAAATCACGAAGAAACCTCAAGAACCCTAATTTCTGCATGAAGGCTAGGATTTTTGATACACGATTCAAACAATGCAATTAATTGAGGGAAAACATTCCATGCATGATTATGAACATATGGCCAAATTATTGTGCGAGGAAATATGCATAGATTGAGAGATGCCCAAGTTTAGGCTTACCTTCAAGTCGTGACAGCAAGAGCAGATGTGATTTTGAGTTGAAGGTGTTACAGACAAGTTGGGATGATCTGGACAGCTTCCCTACACCATATGGAGTGTGTTTGAACACTTGGATTGAATTGAAATGGACTGGATCAGTTTATGGCATCTCAGCTGCAACTTCACTTCAAACTTGGGTGGATGGCAAGTGATTTTGTGAAATTGATGTTTCAGATGTTATGTGAGTGTTTGATCAGCTCATATGTGATGTATGTGAGGTGTGTGAGTGATTGGTTTGTGCAGAATTGCTCTCAAAATCAAAACCCGATAGCTACCTTGCTAAGAAAGGCATTTTTGCCAAGAGAAAGATATTTTGAGGAAAGCATCTGTTAGATGGCTTTGGTGTACTTAAACTGACCACAATTGAGCTCTATTTATAGTAGAGCAAGTTTGTTTTGCAAGGAATAGTACATGGCAGCTGGTAAGTAGGTTTGGCCAATGTTGGCAAATGAAAATCCAAGTCTCCTCTAGCCATTGACTAGAGGTTAGGGCACAGAGCTTTGGTCCCCTTGGTCTTGGATAAGTCTTGACTGATTTCAGATGAGAATGGCTCAGTCCATGCCACCTTGATGGTTCCATTGAATGCCTCATTCCAAATTTGAAGTCTTGTCCCTATTTTGGCCATTCTAGGTTCAACATGCTATTCTTTGTTCCTTGGACCTTGGAGGCTTGGCTCAGTGATTGTCCCCTTTGGATTCAATCCTCTGAGGTGTCCAAGTGGATTGGAGCAATTGCAATTGGATGATTTTGGCAAATCGAGCCAAAATGCAAATTCTGCCTTGCCTTGACAGATTTCAGCAAGGCAACTTGCCAATGTTGTATCTCATGATGTAGGTTGAATTTGGCAATGTTCTTGGCCATTTTGGAAAGCTCTTACATGATACAACAACTGTTTGAACAAGTTTGGTTTTGATCTCTTTTGATTCCAAGTGAGAAATCCCCCTACATTTGGCAAAAAGTGAAGCAGAATTCTGACTTAGTGAAAATTTCATTAAGTGTTGGAAAAAGTGACATTTTCACTTTTCAGCCACTTTGATCACTCCATAACTCAAAATCCTTAATGAATTGGAATGACTTGTAGTTGAAGTTTTTGTAGGTGATAATGAGGGCTACAAATCCATCTTTGGATGAGAAAAAATGGCCTTGTGGTTTAGGAGTTATGGTCCTCCAAAGTTGGTACCTTTGCCACTTTATTTTTAACTTAGAAAAATTTCTAAGTTTTATGGTTACCCCTTTTACAAGTTATCTCACTTTTCTTGATTTTTCTTGATGAATGATGATTCAAATCATACATTAACATCATTTTAGGGTTAAAATTCCATTTTGGTGAAAAATCTCAAAAAGTCAAAGTTGACTTTTGTGCACAGTTGACTTTTTATCAGATGAATTCCAAACTGTGCAATTCTTCAGGAAATCATGTCCTTGACCTAAATCAAACTTGATGGACATGTTCCATGGGTGTCATAGGGTATATTCAATCATGTATTAGGGTTTGGGAGCATGTCTTGGTCAAAAGTCAAAGTTACAGTTGACTTTTCCCTTAAAACCCTAATTGTGGTGCAGATGAAAATGAAACTTGTTGGTCAAGCTTCTTGGATTAATCCATTGTTCCAAATGGATCAATATGGTGTATTAAAGACCCTCAAATCATCTCTTGAGGTCTTGGCTCATGGTTTGTCCCAAAAGTCAACTTAGGGGTGAATTAGGTCAAGAAACCCTAATTCCTGATCTTTGATGAATGCATCCCCTGAGGCAAAATTGACTTGATGCATGGGTTCATGAGGTTCCATGAAGTATATTAGGTTATGTTTTGGATCATTGCCTTGTGCCCAGATGAAAATTTCCATCTGGAGGCCCTGGTCGACCAAAACCCTAATTTGGTGACACTGTCGATCTTGAGACTTGATCCACCTAGAAGGGAGCAGCCTTGTGCTTAATCCTTGAAGTGGGAGTCCTTTTTGATCCATTGTGGATGTTTGAGATATTAGACAAGTTGAAGATCATGTCATTTCTTGATTGATCCTTTGTCTAAGCACTCAGAGAGGGCTTGAAACCCTAATTTTGATTGTATTGGATGCTCACCCATCTTTGGGGAGACTGATGAAGCTTGATGGTTCATCCATATTGTGATGATGATTTTCACAATGATGGGAAATCTAAGTGGTCAAAATTTGGGGTATTACAGATGCCCTTATTTAATCTTCTTGGACCCGAAGGTGTGAATGACGAAGGGATTCGAGCATTCGGGGTGCAAGAGGATTAAATATCGGAATATCCAAAATTTTGATGGTGGTTATGAATGGTAGCTTACGCATTCATCTTCTTTAGCTAAGGGATGATGCTTAGAAAAGGTAAACTTCCCCTCGATCCTGGTCTTCAGCCAAGGAACTGGTCTCAGTCTCTTTTGAAATATACTTCCCCTCGATCCTGGTTTCCTACCAAGGAACTGGTCTCAGTTGTGGAAACAAACTTCCCCTCGATCCTGGTTTCCTACCAAGGAACTGGTCTTAGTTTCTGATTTAAACTTCCCCTCGATCCTGGTTTCCTACCAAGGAACTGGTCTTAGTTTCTTTTGTCAATAAACTTTATTGACAAGGGACGCTATGTGTAGCGGTTTTCCTTCAAACTTCTCGCCGAATTTTCCTAGGGAGATGCCATTTGAGTGGAAAAAGTTTTGATGTCAGACTTGCTGGGGAACCCATTCGTCTGAGTTGTAGAGGTACACAAACTTCTCTGTTTTGGAGACGCCATTTGTCGATTCTACTGGGGAAAGCGAGTCTCTTGAGAGACTATTTTTGTTTGGGGTTACATCATACTTTTCTCGGGATCTTCCCGGAGAAATGCCATATGATGGGATCCAATTTTGAGGTGCCGATGACCTTTTCATCAACGGTTTTTCGGAGTAAAACTGGCGTGCTGCCGAATCTCTGTTTAAGAGGCTTTCTCTGGGGATTTTCCTTAATCCGGGAAAGCGAGGATATCATCTTCAATGGCGAAGAGTGATACTTATTGAAGTTTCTCTGATCTTTCAGAGGTTCAAGTTATCAAAGTGGCCAAGTGCCGACTCTGATCTAAAGATACACTGGTGGCGAGATTGTGCAGACGCAACACTTTCTGACGAGGAAAGAACTGACAAACTTGATTGAGAATACTTTTTATCACTAGGGGACAAGACCGACTCAAGTGATAGTGATGCAATACAAAATGCGAACGCAAATAAAATGCATGAAGTATGTATGTTTATGCTGATAAAACAGACGCGACATACAGACTAATGGATGAACACAATTGGATACTCGGCCATCGCGGGGCGAAGAAGTACTGTTGATTCAAAATAGCAATTCCACCTTGCTTAGGAGAGATAGTCCACGCGGGGAGCTATGTTGATCGGGCTTAGGAGATGAGAACTCGGCCGAAGGTGTCAGACGAAACAAGGTTTCTGACACAGTTGATCCTTTCATTCAGGCGAACTGGTTTAGAAGGAGTACTTTGATTCTGCACTTTGAAGTTCGCTTACTTCGGGAGAAGCAATCGATGTTCTTCTGATTTTCAACAGTCAAAAGAAATGCCATCTTTAATTTAAAAGCAGAAAAAGTTTTAACAAGTAAATTCAATTTTGTTTTATTTCAAGAATCGCTGATTAAGTTTAAACAACGTCGTTCTGTAAAGCTAAAACAAGTAAAGAATTACAAACAAAAGCATAAGGGCTCAAATTTTATTGATAAGATAGAGATCAGCCAAACGCGTGATTCCAAAGAGTATATACAAAGTTAGAAAATGGTAATTTACAGGGAAAAGGGCTACGTTGAAACATAACGACCACTATCCTTCTACCAACTTTGAATTCGGGGCATCCTGAGCTTCCGTCGAAGATGACCTTTGACTGGAGATTTCCTCCGATAGATTATGCTGTAACTGCTGCTGAGGGACTTGCCTCTGTTGGACATAGTTACTTGCCATTATGCCTAATTTTTGCCTGGATTGTACTATGAGATTTCCAATCCATCGGGACGATTGTTTTTTTTTTAGGCGAAGTATTTCTTGACTATATCAACATTCGTGGGGTAGGCAAATTCCTCTCCGTCCATGGTTGCAAGTCTCAAGGCGCCGCCTGAGAAAGCTTTCGTGACCACATATGGGCCATCATAATTCGGGGTCCATTTGCCCTGAGAGTCAGTGAGAAATGATTGTATCTTCTTGAGCACGAGGTCTCCTTTTCTGAAGACACGAGGTCGGGCCTTTTTTTCGAACGCCCTCTTCATTCTCTGTTGATACAACTGACCGTGGCATAGTGCCGTGATTCTCTTCTCTTCGATCAGGTTCAGTTCGTCGTGTCGACTTTGACATCATTCAACTTCGGTGAGCTGAGCTTCCATCAATACCCTGATTGACGGGATCTCTACTTCAATGGGAAGCACTGCTTCCATGCCATATACTAGAGAGAAAGGGGTTGCCCCTGTTGAAGTGCGGACAGATGTACGATAACCGTGAAGAGCAAAGGGTAGCATCTCGTGCCAATCTTTATAGGTTACAACCATCTTCTGAACGATCTTCTTGATGTTCTTGTTAGCCGCTTCTACCGCTCCGTTCATCTTGGGTCGGTAGGGAGATGAGTTATGGTGTTCAATCTTGAACTCTGCACACAACTCTTTCATCATCTTGTTGTTCAAGTTGGATCCATTATCAGTAATGATCTCACTTGGAACACCATAACGGTAGATGATATTGTTTTTGATAAATCGGACCACCACTTGTCGGGTTACATTGGCGAATGACGCTGCTTCGACCCACTTGGTGAAAAAGTCAATGGCTACCAGGATGAACCGACGTCCGTTTGAAGCCTTGGGCTCAATCATACCAATCATGTCGATTCCCCATATGGAAAAAGGCCATGGGGAAGAAATAACTTTGAGATGTGATGGTGGTACATGAATTTTGTCGGAGTATATCTGACACTTGTGACACCTCCTCATGTACTTGTAGCAGTCGGATTCCATGGTCAACCAATAATACCCTGCTCTTAGAATTTTTCTCGCCATTGTATGTCCGTTGGCATGAGTGCCAAAGGATCCTTCATGAATTTCTTTCATGAGCATGTCTGCTTCTGGTCTGTCGACACATCGGAGCAAAACCATGTCAAAATTTCTCTTATAAAGAGTGTCACCGCTCAGGAAGAAGTTTCCAGCCAATCTTCTGAGGGTTTTCCTGTCTTTTCTGAGTGCCCCAGATGGGTACTCTTATTTCTGAAGAAAGCATTTGATATCGTGATACCAAGGTCTGTCGTCTATGACTGCTTCAATCGCGAAGATGTAAGCGGGCCGTTCAAGGCGCATTATGTCGATCTTAGGTATGTCATTCCATCGACCTATACTAATCATGGAAGAGAGAGTGGCTAACGCATCATCCATGTGATTCTCATCACGAGGGATGTGATGAAAGTCGACTCTGTTGAAGAAGGGTAACAACCTTCTTGCATAGTCTTTGTAAGGAATCAATCCCGATTGGTATGTGTTCCAATCTCCTTTTATCTGATTGATAACCAGGGCTGAATCGCCATATACGTCCAAGTTTTTGATCCTTAAATCAATCGCTTCTTCGAGACCCATGATACATGCTTCGTATTCGGCCTCGTTGTTTGTACATTTGAACGTAAGTCGAGCGGTGAAAGGAATGTGGGAACCCTGAGGGGTAACAATGATTGCCCCAATTCCGTTTCCATAATGATTGACTGCTCCGTCAAAGATAAGTCCCCACTGGGAACCTGATTCTGGCCCTTCACTGGGTAGCGGTTCATCGCAATCTTTCATCTTTAGATACATGACATCTTCGTCTGGGAAGTCAAACCCGATTGATTCTTGATCGTCAATCGGTTGATGAGCCAAATAATCGGCTAAAATACTTCCTTTAACGGCTTTCTGAGCATGGTACTCTATGTCATATTCTGATAGTGACATCTGCCAACGGGCAATCCTTCCCGTGAGAGCAGGTTTTTCGAAAACGTACTTGATTGGATCCATTTCGGAGACCAACCAAGTAGTATGATGAATCATGTACTGGCGAAGACGTTTGGCTGCCCAAGCCAAAGCGCAGCAAGTTTTCTCGAGCATCGTGTACCGAGTTTCACAGTCGGTGAATTTCTTGCTTAAATAGTAAATGGCAGACTCTTTCCTTTTAGTTTCGTCTTGTTGGCCAAGTACACATCCCATTGAGTCCTCTAGGACTGTGAGGTAAATGATTAGTGGTCTTCCTTCCACTGGAGGTGACAGAATCGGAGGATTCAACAGATATTCCTTAATACTGTCGAAGGCGGTTTGGCAATCTTCTGACCAAACACAATCCTGGTTCTTTTTCAATAACTTGAAAATCGGCGCACAAGTGGCGGTCATAAGGAATATGAATCTGGAGATGTAGTTCAAACGTCCCAGGAATCCTCTGACTTGTTTTTCAGTTTTCGGAGAAGGCATTTCTTGAATGGCCTTGACCCTGTCAGGATCAACTTCAATCCCTTTCTGGCTGACGATGAACCCTAGTAATTTCCCTGAACGGACACCGAAGGTGCACTTGTTGGGATTCAAGCGGAGCTTGAATTTTCTTAGACGTTCGAACAATTTTGACAGATGTTCAACGTGCTCATCCTCCGTTCTTGATTTTGCAATCAAATCATCGACATATACCTCGATTTCCTTGTGTATCATGTCATGAAACAGAGTAGTCATGGCCCTTTGATAGGTTGCCCCAGCATTCTTCAAACCGAACGGCATTACCTTGTAACAAAAGGTACCCCATGGGGTAATGAATGAAGTTTTCTCCATGTCTTTCGGCGCCATTTTGATCTGGTTATAGCCCGAGAATCCATCCATGAAGGAGAATACTTTGAATTTTGCTGTGCTGTCAACCAGCATGTCAATGTGTGGTAAAGGAAAGTCGTCCTTTGGACTTGCCTTGTTCAGATCTCTGTAATCAACACACGTTCTAACCTTTCCATCCTTTTTGGGAACGGGTACGATGTTGGCTAACCATTGAGGATATTCAGATGTAGCGAGGAAACCCGCGTCGATCTATTTCTGTACCTCCTCTTTGATTTTGATGGCCATGTCCGGGTGAGTCCGTCTCAACCTTTTCTTTACTGGTGTACATTCCGATCTTTGCGGTAAGTGATGTTCCACGATGCTGGTATCCAACCCTGGCATATCCTGATAGGACCAAGAGAACACATCGGGGAATTCTTTGAGAAGCTTTATCAAACTTTCTTTGACATTTGGACTGAGCAGTGCTCCGATCCTGATTTCTTTTCTCTCCTTTTCTGAACCCAAGTTTACCATTTCCAACGGCTCTTTGTGAGGTTCAATGGACCTTTCCTTTTGTCTGAGTAGTCGGGAGATCTCTTCTGGAATTTCGTTGTCATTTTCTTCTTCAGCCTTGAATACCGGGAACTCAAAGTTGGGAGAAGGCATCGGATCGTATGTTTCAACGGGGTATAAAACAAGCAATCTGCATGACGTGATGATTCGTGTTTAGAAGAGATAGAGAAAATGCAAGTGTGTGCAGTGTTTTGATTTTTACTGCTTGGTTTTACTATTGAATGTTTTTTAGGATTACCATTTTCTGAAAAAGCAAAAAGAGAAAACAGCAATTAATGCAGAAATTACAGAACGACGTTATTTTATTAATGAACAAGTCGAATCTTGAAACTACAGCCCTATAAAACAAAACACTGTCGTTTTGGGAAAAGCGAAGAGGGAAATTTACAGAAAGTGAGCCCTATCAAAATATCTGTTTCACCTGGGCAGGGTGAAAGGTTTAAAGATGGCAATTACTTTGACTGATGAACGACCTTCAGAACCTCGACGGCAACCCATTGGCGGCGAACTCCTCGGTGAATCACAAAGTCTGGCACCTTCCTTGATTTGTCTTCAGAAATGACGCTGATTTCTGGTGGAGCAGGATCATTGGAATCTGTCTCCCAAGCAGAGTTGTCGTAGGAGGATTCCTCTGTTGCATTTTGTATATCATTGGTGCTCTCAGCTGCATCTCCCCATCCAGTTGGCTGGATATCTTCGAGCTTGATACGAGAGCTTTCGGGAGCAGTGTACTTGACCATAAAGTCGTATTTTCCACTTGGTTGTCCCAAAGTGTCCCAAACTTCTTTGGAACTGGAGAAGTCATCCCTCTCGATGACGTTGACCTCAGGAAAAGCATAGTTGATGAATTCTAGTCCTGCGAACGTTGCGAATTCATCTTCATGTTGAGTAGTTTTCGAATGACCTGAGTGTTGATCCCATGACATGGTGGGGACACAGGTATTCTGTTCAATGACGCTCAGCTGAGTTTCATTACTCGGCTGACTTTCTTGCCCCAAGTTTCCTGGGTAAGGCTGCCACATTGGCAGACCATCCATTGGGCCATAGTGATTGCGATCAAAGTTTTCTTTCATCAGAGTGTCTTCCTCTAATGAATTTGGCGGAGCACGACATCCTTCCGGATCACAATCTCCGTAGATCATTTCGACATCTGATCTTGGTATAAATCTCGGACTTTCTGTAGGAAAGCAAAAAGGCATAGGCACCTCTTCCTGAGAGATATAGCCGTCCTTGTTAAGGTAGGACTTCCATTCTTCATCTGTGTCAGAGGGATCTTCCTCATTGATAGCATGAATTGTCTGAGACACTGGGTGAAGAAAACCTCCACTGTGGAAGAAGTTTTGAAGGGGATGAAGACTTTCATCGTTGGCGGCTGTCTGGGTACAGGTTGCAGAAAAACCAAGACCCTTCTTTGTTTTATTGTCAATAGGGATGACAAGCCGTCCCCATCCTGTCGTATCGGTACTCTCGACCGCTTTGATAGCATCTTTGTATGAAGAAATTGAAGTTCCTTCTTTGAACTGATTGTCCTTGCTCACCGATAGCGCTTGGAACTGAGTTCCAACAACCTCCTCGGGTTCCACATAAGTAGATGATGATAAGTTACTCACGAGCAAGGCTTATTCCCCACAAACCGTGACAAGTTGGCCGTTCTTGACGAACTTTAGCTTTTGGTGGAGGGTTGAAGTAACCGCTCCAGCCTGATGTATCCAAGGTCTTCCTAATAAACAAATGTATGTTGCCCGGATGTCCATGACCTGGAAAGTGATTTGGAAAGTGTGAGGACCAATAGTTATGGGAAGATCCACTTCGCCGATAACTGTTTTTCTGGATCCGTCGAATGCTTTGACGACGACCTTGCTGACTCTCATCGGAGGGCCCTTGAATGATAATTGCGTCAAAGTGGACTTTGGCATAACATTCAGGCTAACCCTGTGTCTACCAGTACGTTGGCTAAAGCATCGCCCTGGCAGTTAACTGTAATGTTGAGCGGCATGTTATGACGACGACCCTCTTCAGGTAATTCTTCATCACTAAATCCCAAATTGTTGCAGGAAGTGATGTTAGAGACAATGCTATCGAATTGTCTGATTGTTACATCCTGTTCCACAAAGGCTTGCTCCAAGACTTTCTGTAGAGCCTCTCTGTGGGCTTCTGAACTAAGTAACAGCGATAATACTGAGATATTTGAAGGAGTCTGTAACAGTTGATCAACAATGTTATATTCACTCCTTTGGATGAGCTTTAGCATCTTATCTTTGTCTTTTGAAAAGTCTGGATTACCAGATTGACCGACTGGTGAATCAGGAATTTCTGCCTGAAGTTCCTTTTCTTTGTTGGATTCTCCAACCCCTCGGTTGAAGATTCGACCGCTCCGTGTTACACGACTGATGTCTGCAATATTCACGACGGAGGGTAATGGAATTTCCTTTCCATTCTCGATTATTGTTGCACCGTATTTGTAAGGGATTGCCTTAGCTGATTCATACGGTAGTGGCCCCGGTAGATAGATGACTATGGGAACCTTCTGATTTTTTTGACCGTCATAAGTAACCTTGATCCGTTCCCGGTTGGGAACTCTAGATTCGTCAAGTAGAGGGACGATGGCAAAAACATCCCTGGTCCTGTGATGACCAGAGATCGTGACAACATCCTCAACTTGATCGGCAAGGTAGTTCGGCGACCAAATGATGGGTCCTGAACCTGGATATGGATGAATTTCTCCATGATCGACCTGACCCTGAAGAGCTGCTCTCACAAGGTAACACCCTTGGTTACTTTCCGAACAGACGCTACAACTGTCATAGTTGTGTGGTGGCACCTGGCCACGCCCACTTTGAATACAATGTAACCTCACTAGGTTACCTTCCATTGATCGGACATCCCGACTTCGACGACGAGTAGGATTCCTGTGATTGATACTAATCTGCTGAGTATCTTCATCCGTGTAGATTGGCATCCACCAGTGATTTAACAAGTGCTGAAGTGCCTCCTGGACAAGGGTACAACCTCGATCGTTTTTGCAACCCGCTTTACAGTTTTGACAATCGTGTGATATTAAGAATCCGAGTCGGACCTGCTCAGCATGTAACTCTACTAGGTTGGTATTCATCACGCGGATATCGAAGATCTGAACCATATTGATTTGATAGGGATTCCTATCATGGTAGTCTTGGATCCATCCAAGATCCATCTGACGCTGGAGGGCCTCTTGTATGAAAGAGCATCCCTATTTGTTTACCGAGCAAATCAGACAGGAACTGTAATCATGTCGCGGCAGATTATGATACTGGCTTTGCCTTGAGTGCATCGCCACCAAGTTGACATTCATCACACGGATGTCGTGGTTTTGAATGACATTAGAATTCGTGTAAACCATGTTAACTCCACGAACTCGATGCTCTTGGATCCATCCAAGATCCATTTGTTCCTATAGAGCTACTTGCACTACCGAACATCCTTGGTTATCTTTAGAGCAGATATCACACTGGTGATAGTTATGAGGTGGCACATGGCCATATCCACTCTGTCTACAATGCATCTTGACCAGATTGGTCCCCAATAAGAGTACATCGTGAATTTGATAGACATTGTTAGTCTCTTTCTCAATCAGATTGACTGCAGTTTTCTCGTGTTGAGGCAGCGGGTTCGTAAGAACATTAGGATTCGTATCTTTGAAAGATAAGAGCCCACTCCTAACAAGCTTTTGCACGTCGGATTTGAAATTGAGACAAGTCTCAATGTTATGCCCTGAACCTCCTTGATGATAAGGGCATGTTTGATCCGCTTTAAACCAAAAAGGCAGATTTTTCGGAACTGAAAGGGGAGACTTAGTCTGAATGTGCCCCTTGGCTAGCAGTAACGGAAACAGTTCTGCATACGTTACAGGTATAGGATCAAATCCTGATGGCCGTGTTGTACGGTTGTTGTTATATGGAGGACGAGCCTGCTGAAGAGGCTGTTGTGTCCTTTGCTGGTCAGGTTGGCTCTGCGCAACCTGAGGTTGATACATAGGAACAGGCGTGGGGCCGATAGCAGGAGTAACAGCTGCTACTGGCTGATAACGTCGCCTTTGCTTTCCGAGAGAGATATTCCCAATATCTTGCTCTTTTTTCTTAGGGAGAGTACTACCGTATTTTTTAGTACCGCTCGTCGATCCAGTGTCTTTTACCAAACGTCCTTCTCGGACGGCTTCCTCAAGACGTACGCCTATGCCGACCATTTCGGTGAAATCACTGGGCGCACTGGCAATCATTCGGTCATAGTAAAATGAGCTTAAGGTCTTTAAGAAGATTTTTTTCATCTCTTTTTCCTCAAGAGGTGGACAAATTTGAGCGGCAATTTCACGCCACCTTTGAGCATACTCCTTAAAGGTTTCCTTTTCCTTTTGCGACATTGATCTGAGTTGATCTCTGTCGGGTGCCATGTCCAAATTGTACTTGTATTGTTGGACGAAGGAAGTACCAAGATCTCTGAATGTACTGATCGTAGTACGGTTTAAACCCATGTACCATTTGAGTGCGGCACCGGTTAAACTATCCTGAAAGTAGTGAATCAGTAGGTCCTGATTCTCCGTCTGAGCTGACATCCGCCAAGCGTACATCACCAGATGGCTCTGAGGGCAAGAGTTACCCTTATATTTTTCAAAGTCGGGCACTTGGAACTTGTACGGGACTTTCACATTTGGGACCAAGCAGAGGTCTGCGGCGTCCTTTCCAAATAGATTCTGACCGCGAATGGCTTGCAGCTCTTTCTGCATTTCCAAGAACTGCTCCTGGAATTCCTCCATTCTGTCAAACATAGTTTCCTTCTTACCAGAAGGTGTCTGTGGAATCTGTCCTTCCGGGACAGTGTGCACCACAGGGGGTGGTACCGTGACTACGGCAGTAAGTCTTGGTGCCTCCCGAAGTTTGTAACCTTCAGGAGTCTTCAGTATGCCCCTAGCATCTTCGCTTTCCTGAAGTTTGTAACCTTCAGGCCCAGCGGCTTCTGTTGCGATTCCCTGATCTTCAGTGATCAGCGGAACATATCCTTTCGGGATATAGTTAACAGGCATGCCCCAAGGACGATCTTTCGGCATCTGATACCTAGGATCATACTTTTCTATGATGGGCATTGAGGTGATCTCTGAGATCACAATTCTTTGTAGCTGAGCTTCTGCCATGGCTTTCATGTCGTTACGAAGCTTTCTCATATCCTCTCTCAGAGCGTCGATCTCTTCTTTCAACTCTCTGTTTTCTTCCTCAAGATCATCCATCTTTTTCTGACGATTGGCCCGAGTATTATACGAATGAGACAGTTTGACTCTAGAATCGAGACACAAACGTGAGATTCGTAGGTAAGGAGAATACGCGATGTGAGAATGATGAATGCAATGATTATATTAATTATTTAATGGTTTAAGCAAAATAAACTTCGACAATTAGATTGCAAATATCAAACAGTGGGGAAACCCCTTTTTATTGAATTCCAAAGGATTACAGAAATGGAAATACAGTAGATTACAAAGTGCAGAAACAGAAACCTAAACTAATGGGTCCCGAGTCCTCTCTGAAGAGAAATTGGGTGCTGACTCTGGTATCTTCCTTTTCTTTGACCGGGGCGCTTGGGCCGTTGTCGGGTTGTCATTCCTTTGCCAGGTGAAAGGAGTGAGCAAATTCCTTTGGTCATCTTGATTCTCTACAGCATGCTGCTCCAAAATTTTAATCACAGCATCTTTCTCTTTTAGTAGTTGCAGTATTTGGATACACTCTACGTTGAGGGTGCGGTACTTGTTCTTCTAAGACCTTTTTTCCTTTTGAACTTTGTTGAGAGTAACCTGAAGCCTTTCAGTTTCCGTCATGAAGTACATGACAATTTCCCTCGGCGGAAGAATTCCGTAACGAGGATAAGGCATCTTTAGCTTGAGAGCTCTAGTTTGTACCCAATGGAGATAAGGCTCCACCGAGACACAATCCGGTTTTCCCAGAGACTCTCGTCCTTTCTTATGAACATGTTTCCAAGCTTGCACTATTTCCATCTTTAGTGCTCTGTCGTTTTCTCCTTCTTTGAAGAAAAGACCTTCCAGATGAACATCCAGTGGGATGTGTCTCATCGGGTATCCAAATTGACGAAGAACTAATATCGGATGATAGTTGATTCCTCCTTTAGTTCCTATGAGGGGTACGCTGGGGAAGTTTCCACAATGGTCAATGATTATGATTCCCTCATAAATCCTATTACACCAATCTATATCGGAATTGGTGAGAGACATGATCTTTTGCGACCAACGTAAGACACTCTTGCAATCCCAAAAAGTAGCAGACTTGGGCAAGTGAGAGATAAACCATTTGTAAAGCAAAGGTACACAGCATGTGATCTCTCCTCCGCTGTACAAATTTCCCAAGTGTACAGAATGATACGCATCTGCAAGCAAAGTTGGCACAGGGTTTCCAATGAGAAAAACCTTAATAACGTTGATATCGACGAAGTTATTGATGTTGGGAAACAAAAATAATCCGTAGGCGAGCAAGACAAAGATGCTTTCAAAAGCAGTCCCGTTCCCTATACTAGCGAAGTACAGAGCTTTCTTTGTCAGGAACTGGGCTGACAAACCTTGGATGCCACCCTTAGTGGTCATGTGAGTCCTGACCTCAGACTCATCCAAATAAATTGCTCTTGCAATAGTCTGACTCTTTGGAATTTCTTCCAGTCCAGAAAATGGAGCTCGATCAATGATATGTAAATCAGTCAGATGAGAATACTCCTCCAGCGTTGGTGCCAGCTGGTAATCCGGGAATGTGAAACAATGATAAACTGGATCGTAGAACTGAATGAGCGCGTCCATGATTCCCTTAATCACATGGAATCTTAACAGTGGTAGCAAACCGCCGTGCTTGGCTCTGAAAGCCTCTGGGTTAATGATCATCCTTGCTAACTTTCTCAAATCCCCTAGTTTTGGAACCTTGAAGGTATACTGGTGAGTTCTCCTTCTACCGAAATCCATTAGCGTAATCTTTTTCTCTGATATTTGCAATCACAGTCTTAGTTTAATTTGAAAAACAGAGAGACTAGAAGAGAAAGTTTTTTGAATGTTTTAATGTTTTATTAAATGAATGCATGAATGCAGCATGTAACGGTCCGTTTTTAATATTTCCTTTTCCCGTGCTTTTTGGTGTTAATTGGTCAAGTCTTTATTTTTAATTGAGCAATAATTATGTTAATTGCTAATTGGTGTGATTATATGTTATTTTTGCGCATTGTGTATTTTTACCGTTTTTGAGAGTTTGCGGGGAAAATTGGAATAGAGGGTATTTTACATATTTCATAATTAATAGTGTTAGTTAATAATAGTTAGTTTAGATATTTATTAGAAATGTTTAGAATTTTTAAGTTAAGAAAATATAAAAGAAAAGTTAGTAAGAGAAGAAAAAGAGAGAAGAGGAAAAGAGAAGAGAAAGAAGAAAAGAGAGGAAAAACTTTTGAAGGAAGAAATCAATCTCCCGACTTTCTAGAACACGATTAAATCGGGTAAGGGTGCGAAACTCGATTATACTATGCTTGTATATGATTATGTATGAATGGGTTTGGATGATTCTCTTGCTTTCCATGTTTTTTTACTTTTAGGTCGAAAACGACAAAATGAGTAGAATCGATGGTTTAACGGTTGGAAATCGATGTAAAGGTGGTAGTTTGCTTGTTGACATGATTAGAATAGGTTCTGATTGAAATATGTTGATTTGGAAATGGTTTGGGTTGGAAAATATCATTTTTGGGTTTTCAACAGCGCTGAAGGATTCTGAGTTTTCGCAGGTTCGCCTAGCGAACCATTCAGTGAAGGGTAGCGAAGGTTCGCTACGGGTATTCGCTTAGCGAAGGCATGAGCGAAGGCTCGCTAGAGTGTTCGCCTAGCGAATTTTGGGTGTTTTTGGCTCTGTTTGGTTCTGACTTGGTTCGCCAAGTGCTCGCCTAGCGAACTTAGTGTCTGTTTTTATCTAACAGTTGGTTCACTGGAACATTCGCCTAGCGAAGGAGCTAGCGAATGCTCGCGAGGGATGTTCGCCTAGCGAAGCAGCTAGCGAATGCTCGCGAGGGAGATTCGCCCAGCGAACAGTGATGTTCGTGTAATTTTGTTTTCTGCATAACTTTTGATCTGTGATTCGGTTTGAGGCGTGGTTTGATGCGTTGGAAAGCTAACGAGATGTTCTTCCTAGGAAAAATAGTTTTGGGGTCTGAACTTGGTCTAATCGGTACAGTTTTTACGAACCGTTTCGTAGTGTCGGGCGTCCGGTTTATGTTTTTGCGTTATTTCGAAATATTCATATCTTGTTAACCTTTATCGTATTTAAGAGTTCTTTATACCGAATCGAAGCTGTTGATGAGTACTTTTTGATGATGATAGAAAATATTATTTTTGGCCGACTTTTAGCCGACTTTTTCGGAAAACCGAATAATGGAATTTTGAGTTATTTTTCAATATTGTAAGACATATTATGATATGTTATGAGATGGCTTGTGTGATGATTCTTTGATGGGAATTTGATGTTGTGGAATGGTATATTGGTGTTTGTGGCCATTTTGGGCAATTGTGTGCATTAATTTATATGTACTTGAAATACATGATTATTGTTAATGCATGAGCATTTGATGTTGGCATGAGTCATTAATGTGTCAAGTATCATGATATGCATTCTTGCATTGGAAGATTCATAAATGAATCAGTTTTATCGTCTTACGCCCTGAAATAATGGTAGAAGCGATTAATCACAAATGATTGTGCGCCCTGAAATAGTGGACTATGGCAATCGGATTGTGCGCCTTGAAATAGTGGACTAAAGCAATCCATAAACGTCGTACGCCCTGAAATAATGGTTTATAGCGACAGGGAACATCGTAGGCCCGACGGGGAGTTACTCTATGTAACGAGCGATGATTCCAAGAGTTCCTGGGGGACTAATGAATTACAAGGTTGGATTGGTACCGCATGCGTAGAGTCGTTGTGTCGGTCTCTGTGCATTTGCATAATTCATTACATGTATGTTTATGTGTTGAATTTTGAGAAGGATTTGTTATGCATTATGTTAATGTATATGCTAATGTGATTGATGTGTGAAATGGGTTTAATATGTCTTGTGCTGTTTACAAGTATCGTATTTGTGTGGTGAGAATAATTGTGCATATTTTGCTAAGTGTTATATAATGATATGCAATTATATTATAATCCTGTTTCTCACCCTTCTGCTGTGGTTTAATGCTGTAATGGCATTGCAGATTAGACGTTGGAGGTCTTTTACGAAGATTAGTGTCTTCGTCTTTTGTCGTTCCGTCGGCTCTGATATGTAACACGGGTAGTCGGGGTTAGAGTGTAGATGTTTCTTTTAGCTTGTATATAGTGGCCTTGTATGAATATGTATATGACATACTTATATTTTGTGATGACATCAGTTATGGATGTTCCGCTTTAATTCTGTAACTGAATGCTGATATTTTGGAACGGAGTTCCTTTGTTTATAAAAACTATCCAGGTGTTATATATCTTTTTGAGCAGGTTGTTTTTAGTTCACGTTGATGTGACATCTCTGTTTATATCTAAATGACTTAATCTTTGCTCTGATGTTTTATTATAAGATTATAATTTTTTTTATTATTACGTTTTTGTACGGGGTATAGAAGGGGTGTTACATTAAGTGGTATCAGAGCCAGTGTCTGTTTGGTCTGTCCGACCGTGTCTTTGTGTCGTTGTTGGACTGTTGCACTCTGTTGAGTGGTTGTTTAACCATAATTTGCTATCATTGGGAATGTTCAGATTATGGCGGGAAGGCGTGATGCTGCTATGACTGCGGCCATGCAAGCTATGGCGCAAGCGATGCAGAATTTACCCAATGCTGCGGCGGACGAGGAATCGTGTAGTATGGATAAGTTTCAGAAGAATAATCCACCGAGCTTCAAGGGTACTCATGATCCTGAGGGAGCACAGATTTGGCTGAAGAAGATTGAGAAGATCTTCCGTTTCATTAGGTGTTCCGAGGATCAGAAGGTGCAGTTTGGTACTCATGTGTTGGAAAAGGAAGCTGAAGACTGGTGGGCAAATGCTTCTCAGAGGTTTGAGGAGGATGAGATAGTGGTTACATGGGCTGTGTTCAAAGATGCTTTTCTTGAAAAGTATTTTCCAGAAGATGAGAGAGGTAAAAAGGAAATTGAATTTCTTGAACTGAAGCAGGATAATTCCTCTGTTGCGGATTATGCTGCTAAGTTTGAGGAACTGGTGAAGTTTTGTCCCAATTATAATACGGTTGGTTCGGAGAGGTCTAAGTGTCTGAAATTTGTGAATGTTTTGAGGCCAGAAATCAAGCAAGGTATCGGTTATCAGGAGATAAGACAGTTTTCAGTGTTGGTGAACAAGAGTCGGATTTTTGATGAGGATAGCAAAGCGCGTGCTACTCATTACAAGAATCTGAATGATAAGAAAGGAAAGGGGCAGTACAGAGGTAGGCCTTATGCTACCCCTGTTGATAAAGGGAAACAGAAGTTTACTTTTGATAGAAAGCCTAGTGGTGGAGGAATGAATTCTGCTGTGAAATGTTACAATTGTGGTGGTTTAGGTAATTGAATATCGAAATGTAAGAGGAATATGAATAATGTGGATAAGTGTGCTAATTGTGGTTTGAAGGGTCATGTGGCTACTGATTGTAGGAGGAAGAATGGGGTTACATGTTATAATTGTGGGGAAGTTGGTCATGTTAGTACGAGGTGCACGAAACCGAAGCAAGCTCAACCTAGAGGGAAAGTATTTGCATTGGCGGGAGCTCAGCCTACTAATGCAGATCGTTTGATCAGAGGTACTTGTTTTATTAATAGTAATCTTTTAATTGCTATTATTGATACTGGAGCGACTCATTCGTTTATTTCGATTGATTGTGCGAAACGTTTGAATTTGGTGTTGTCTAAGATGGGTGGAGAGATGGTTATCGATACTCCAGCTTCGGGGTCGGTAACTACTTCTTTCGTTTGTTTAAGTTGTCCTTTAACAATTTTTGGTAGAGATTTTGTGATGGACTTGGTATGTTTGCCATTGAAGGGTTTGGATGTGATTCTGGGAATGAACTGGTTAGAGTTCAATCGTGTTCATCTTGATTGTTATCTTAAGCGGGTGAGATTTCCTTCTCTTGAAGAAGAAAGGGAATCTGGTTTCTTATCTACCAAAGAGTTGAAGAAACTTTTGGCGGAGGAAGCTCAGTTGTTTGGATTGTTTGCATCGTTGTCTGTGGAGAGTCAAGTTGCAATTGGAAGTTTTCCTGTTGTGTGTGATTTTCAGGAGGTGTTCCCGGATGATTTTTCAGATGTGCCGCCAGAAAGAGAGGTGGAGTTTTCTATAGACCTAGTTCCTGGTACTAGACCTGTATCTATGGCACCATATCGGATGTCAGCATCTGAGTTGGTGGAGTTGAAAAGACAATTGAATGAGTTGTTGGAAAAGAGGTTTGTAAGGCCTAGTGTATCACCTTGGGGTGCTCCTGTTTTGTTGGTAAAAAAGAAAGATGGAAGTATGTGTTTGTGTATTAATTATCGGTAGTTGAATAAAGTGACGATTAAGAACAAGTATCCACTTCCAAGGATCGATGACTTGATGGATCAACTAGTGGGTGCAAGTGTGTTTAGTAAGATTGATTTGAGGTCAGGATACCATCAGATTCGGGTTAAAGAGGAGGATATTCAGAAGACGGCCTTTAGGACACGATACGGACATTACGAGTTTTCTGTGATGCCGTTCGGGGTTTCTAATGCGTCGGGTGTGTTTATGGAGTATATGAATCGTATATTCCATGAGCATTTAGATCATTTTGTTGTTGTTTTTATTGATGACATTTTGGTTTATTCTAAGTCACAGGAGGAACATGCGGAGCATTTGCGTATTGTGTTGCAGATTCTAAAGGAGAAGAAACTTTATGCCAAACTTTCCAAGTGTGAGTTCTGGTTGTCAGAAGTGAGTTTTCTGGGGCATGTGATTTCAGGTAATGGTATTGCTGTGGATCCATCCAAAGTAGAGGCAGTTCTACAATGGGAGGCTCCTAGATCTGTTACTGAAATTCGAAGTTTTCTGGGTTTAGCTGGATATTACCGGAGGTTTATCGAAGGTTTTTCCAAGTTGGCACTTCCGTTGACTCAACTGACTTGTAAGGGTAAGGCATTTATTTGGGATATTCAATGTGAAGAAAGTTTCAACGAGCTGAAGAAGAGATTGACTACAGCTCCGATTTTGATCTTACCGAATCCTAGTGAATCGTTCGTGGTGTATTGTGATGCGTCTATGATTGGTTTAGGTGGTGTTTTGATGCAAGACGGTAAGGTGGTTGCTTATGCTTCGAGGCAGTTACGAGTTCATGAGAAGAATTATCCTACTCATGATTTGGAATTAGCTGCGATGGTTTTTGTATTAAAGATTTGGAGGCATTATCTCTATGGTGTTAGATTCGAAGTCTTTAGTGATCATAAAAGTTTAAAATACTTGTTTGATCAGAAAGAGTTAAATATGAGGCAACGGAGATGGTTGGAACTTCTGAAGGACTATGACTTTAGCTTGAATTACCATCCTGGTAAGGCTAATGTGGTAGCTGATGCTTTGAGTCGGAAATCTTTGAGTATATCTGCTTTGATGGTGAAAGAGTGGGAACTATTGGAGCAATTTCGAGACTTGAGTTGGTATGTGAGCTTTCACATGAGAGTGTGAAGCTTGGTATGTTAAAGATCACTAATGATTTTCTGTTGTCTGTTATAGAGAAACAGAAGTTGGACTTGAAACTTGTTGATTTGTTGCTAGTTGGAAATCAAGAAGTGAACGGTGACTTTAAAGTGGATGATCAGGGTATTTTGAGATTCCGTGGTAGAATTTGTATACCGGATGATGCAGAGTTGAAAAAGATGATTCTTGAGGAAGGACACCAGAGTAGTATGAGTATACATCCTGGTGCTAATAAGATGTACCAAGATTTGAAGAAAATATTTTGGTGGTCTGGTTTGAAACGAGATGTGGCTCAGTTTGTTTATGCGTGTTTGACTTGTCAGAAGTCGAAAGTGGAACATCAGAGGCCTGCAGGATTAATGCAACCGTTGGATATTCCGGAGTGGAAATGGGATAGTATATCGATGGATTTTGTGACGGGTTTGCCTAATTCTCTGAGTGGGCATAATGCTATTTGGGTGATCGTCGATAGGCTGACTAAATCGGCGCATTTCATTCCGACTGATATCAGTTATTCTATGGAGCGTTTGGCTGAGATTTATATCCATGGGATTGTGAAGTTGCATGGCGTCCCGTTGAGTATTGTTTCTGATCGTGATCCGAGGTTTACTTCCAGATTTTGGGAAAGTTTGCAAAAGGCGTTAGGTTCTAAGCTGAGATTGAGTTATGCTTATCATCCGCAGACTGATGGTCAGACGGAGAGAACAATTCAGTCATTGGAAGATTTACTGAGATCTTGTGTTCTTGAGCAAGGTAGAGTTTGGGACAGTTTTCTTTCATTGATCGAGTTTACGTATAATAACAGTTTCCATTCTAGTATCGGAATGGCACCTTTTGAGGCGCTTTATGGAAGAAGATGTCGAACACCTTTGTGTTGGCATGAATCTGGTGAAAGTGCAGTAGTTGGACCTGAGTTAGTTCAACAGACGACAGAGAAGGTGAAACTTATTCGGGAGAAGATGAAAGCTTCTCAGAGTAGGCAAAAGAGTTACCATGATAAGAGGAAGAGGGATCTGGAATTTCAAGAGGGAAATCATGTGTTTTTGAGGGTTTCGCCGGTGACTGGTGTTGGACGTGCTTTGAAGTCGAGGAAGCTTACTTCACGTTTTATTGATCCATATCAGATATCCGAAAGAGTTGGTGCAGTGGCTTACAGGATAGCATTGCCACCGAATCTTTCGAATCTACATGATGTTTTCCATGTTTCACAGCTACGGAAGTATGTTCCAGATCCGTCTCATGTGATTCCGATGGATGAGGTTGAGGTAAGAGATAATCTTACGGTTGAGGTTTTACCGGTGAGGATTTTAGATCGCGAGTTGAAAAGGTTAAGAGGCAAGGAGATTGCACTTGTGAAAGTGGCGTGGGGAGGCGTTGCTGAGGGCAATTTGACTTGGGAATTGGAAAGTCGGATGCGGGAGTCGTATCCGGAGTTGTTTGGATCAGGTAATATTTTCGAGGACGAAAATTTCTCAAGTGGGGGAGAGTTGTAACGGTCCGTTTTTAATATTTCCTTTTCCCGTGCTTTTTGGTGTTAATTGGTCGAGTCTTTATTTTTAATTGAGCAATAATTATGTTAATTGCTAATTGGTGTGATTATATGTTATTTTTGCGCATTGTGTATTTTTACCGTTTTTGAGAGTTTGCGGGGAAAATTGGAATAAAGGGTATTTGACATATTTCATAATTAATAGTGTTAGTTAATAATAGTTAGTTTAGATATTTATTAGAAATGTTTAGAATTTTTAAGTTAAGAAAATATAAAAGAAAAGTTAGTAAGAGAAGAAAAAGAGAGAAGAGGAAAAGAGAAGAGAAAGAAGAAAAGAGAGGAAAAACTTGTGAAGGAAGAAATCAATCTCCCGACTTTCTAGAACACGATTAAATCGGGTAAGGGTGCGAAACTCGATTATACTATGCTTGTATATGATTATGTATGAATGGGTTTGGATGATTCTTTTGCTTTCCATGTTTTTTTACTTTTAGGTCGAAAACGATAAAATGAGTGTAATCGATGGTTTAACGGTTGGAAATCGATGTAAAGGTGGTAGTTTGCTTGTTGACATGATTAGAATAGGTTCTGATTGAAATATGTTGATTTGGAAATGGTTTGGGTTGGAAAATATCATTTTTGGGTTTTCAACAGCGCTGAAGGATTCTGAGTTTTTGCAGGTTCGCCTAGCGAACCATTCAGCGAAGGGTAGCGAAGGTTCGCTACGGGTATTCGCCTAGCGAAGGCATGAGCGAAGGCTCGCTAGAGTGTTCGCCTTTCGAACTTTGGGTGTTTTTGGCTCTGTTTGGTTCTGACTTGGTTCGCCAAGTGCTCGCCTAGCGAACTTAGTGTCTGTTTTTATCTAACAGTTGGTTCGCTGGAACATTCGCCTAGCGAAGGAGCTAGCGAATGCTCGCGAGGGATGTTCGCCTAGCGAAGCAGCTAGCGAATGCTCGCGAGGGAGATTCGCCCAGCGAACAGTGCTGTTCGTGTAATTTTGTTTTCTGCATAACTTTTGATCTGTGATTCAGTTTGAGGCGTGGTTTGATGCGTTGGAAAGCTAACGAGATGTTCTTCCTAGGAAAAATAGTTTTGGGGTCTGAACTTGGTCTAATCGGTACAGTTTTTACGAACCGTTTCGTAGTGTCGGGCGTCCGGTTTATGTTTTTGCGTTATTTCGAAATATTCATATCTTGTTAACCTTTATCGTATTTAAGAGTTCTTTATACTGAATCGAAGCTGTCGATGAGTACTTTTTGATGATGATAGAAAATATTATTTTTGGTCGACTTTTAGCCGACTTTTTTGGAAAACCGAATAATGGAATTTTGAGTTATTTTTCAATATTGTAAGACATATTATGATATGTTATGAGATGGCTTGTGTGATGATTCTTTGATGGGAATTTGATGTTGTGGAATGGTATATTGGTGTTTGTGGCCATTTTGGGCAATTGTGTGCATTACTTTATATGTACTTGAAATACATGATTATTGTTAATGCATGAGCATTTGATGTTGGCATGAGTCATTAATGTGTCAAGTATCATGATATGCATTCTTGCATTGGAAGATTCATAAATGAATCAGTTTTATCGTCTTACGCCCTGAAATAATGGTAGAAGCGATTAATCACAAATGATTGTGCGCCCTGAAATAGTGGACTATGGCAATCGGATTGTGCGCCTTGAAATAGTGGACTAAAGCAATCCATAAACATCGTACGCCCTGAAATAATGGTTTATAGCGACGGGGAACATCGTAGACCCGACGGGGAGTTACTCTATGTAACGAGCGATGATTCCAAGAGTTCCTGGGGGACTAATGAATTACAAGGTTGGATTGGTACCGCATGCGTAGAGTCGTTGTGTCGGTCTCTGTGCATTTGCATAATTCATTACATGTATGTTTATGTGTTGAATTTTGAGAAGGATTTGTTATGCATTGTGTTAATGTATATGCTTATGTGATTGATGTGTGAAATGGGTTTAATATGTCTTGTGCTGTTTACAAGTATCGTATTTGTGTGGTGAGAATAATTGTGCATATTTTGCTAAGTGTTATATAATGATATGCAATTATATTATAATCCTGTTTCTCACCCTTCTGCTGTGGTTTAATGCTGTAATGGCATTGCAGATTAGATGCTGGAGGTCTTTTGCGAAGATTAGTGTCTTCGTCTTTTGTCGTTCCGTCGGCTCTGATATGTAACACGGGTAGTCGGGGTTAGAGTGTAGATGTTTCTTTTAGCTTGTATATAGTAGCCTTGTATGAATATGTATATGACATACTTATATTTTGTGATGACATCAGTTATGGATGTTCCGCTTTAATTCTGTAACTGAATGCTGATATTTTGGAACGGAGTTCCTTTGTTTATAAAAACTATCCAGGTGTTATATATCTTTTTGAGTAGGTTGTTTTTAGTTCACATTGATGTGACATCTCTGTTTATATCTAAATGACTTAATCTTTGCTCTGATGTTTTATTATAAGATTATAATTTTTTTTATTATTACGTTTTTGTACGGGGTATAGAAGGGGTGTTACACAGCACACAAAAACATAGAAAAAACATGGGGTCAAAGGGTCGTTGTCATGAAGTCAAGGCTCTACCCATCCCCAAAGGTTTATACTAGGGTGATTTTTGTACCTGTACTCATTATCATCAGCTCCTCCCAGGAAAGCAAAACAACAAGCGGATCGCCAGCGAGTTGTGTGCAATCTTAGAGTAAGTGCTATTCACCGAGAATAGATCACCAGTCTCAAATGAGGGTAGTATCGCGTAATAGCTATTTCTGATAGCTTCCGCACTATGAAAAAGGTTTGGCTTTTCTTAAGTGTATACTCAATCTCACCACATGCGGCATCACACGCATTCCCAGTAGCAGAAAAATAAACACGTATAGCAATTAGGAAAAGCAGTATATATATTTGTCTTAATAATCCTAGACTTATAAAGCTATGAATCTTAAGTTCCAGACAGAAATGGGTTCCCCGGCGGAAGCCCCAATCTGTGGTTCCCTGCCTAAGAGATGGACCAGCATAGGTCAATCTTTCTCTTCAGTAGAGTTCCCATTTTCCGTAGAAAACGGGGATGATGCCCTAAGGCAGAAAAGGAGACTCCCCAGCAGAGTCGCCATTTTACACGGAAAATAGACAGAAATAAAAAAAAGAAAAGGAAAAGGCCCCAAGGTGGGCGCCACTTTTCTGTAGCGAGCGATTTTGGACGCGGTTCTTAAGCGCTGGTCGCTCTCTGTGGTTGAGCTTAAAACTACAGGTCGATTCATTTTTTATCCTATTGTGAGCTGAATAAGGAAGGGAAATAGATGTCTCCAATTAACCCTGCTTTGCATACTGAGTTTAAACAGCGGTCTGTTAGGTTACGGATGCTATCAATGTGGGGGGCCTTTGTACTGGTTATTCGTATTTCGCCAATACAGGTTTCTTTCTTTCTTTTTTCTAGGCAAAGGGTTTCTGGGTGGGAATAAGGATTAGGATGTTAGGACTGATGCTTTTGAATTACTGCTTTTGATTGATGGGGATATGGGATTTGGGTTTTTTGTTGATTGCGCTCGCTAAGATCTTTTCTTTCGATCTTGTGCCTACGTATTCCCGTTTACCGAAACAGGGAAATCAGGGCGTTCGTAGTTCCTCCTATTCTATGGGAGGAAATGGTTGTTTTTGGTGTCTTGTTTAAAGCCCAAGACGTGAAGCTAAAGGTGATTTGTATCTTGTTCAAAGCCCAAGATGTGAAGCTGAAGGTCTATTTGTGTCTTGTTCAAAGCCCAAGACGTGAAGCTGAAAGGTCTCGACTTTAAAGAGAATTTGTCATCTCTAAAGAGGGGAGAAGGAGAATTACTTTAACTGGGATACGCGGATCCGAGCAATGCCATAATTTCCGAAGAAAGGGTTTTAACCTGAAGGAGAAGACTTTAACTCAGTGTAGAGCAATGCCATCTTTCCTTAGGAATTTCTCATGCTAAAAGAGGGACAGTGGCATGGATATAGATGATCCAGAGGCTTTCCGCTTACAGCGATTAGATGAAGGGAAAGGAGTTGTTGATGTTTGTTTACTATGAATGAGGCACAGCTTTGATGCTAAAAGGTTGATTGGATCAACCAGTGGTTTTCTTATACAAAGCCTAAGAGGAGGCTAATTTCCGCTAGGAAAATCATTATACAAAGCCTAAGAGGAGGCTATTTTGTGTCTCGTACAAAGCCCGAGAGAGAGGCTAAAGGTTTTTGACCCAGTGGGGCATATCGTTATACAAAGCCTAAGAGGAGGCTAGCAAAGAGTTCGACTCTTGCTTAAGGGATTTATATCTCGTACGAGGCCCGAGATGGAGGCAAAAAAGGGATGATTGATTCAACGAGGGAATCTTTTGTGTCTCATACAAAGCCTGAGAGAGAGGCTAAAAGGTTGTTTTGACTCCACTGGGGAGAATTTTGGTATCTCGTACGAAGCCCGAGATGGAGGCTATTGTAACTATTTCAGTTGAGTGACAGATCCAATATACTGATTTAAAAGAGAAAATCAGTTCTTATATGAGCAACACTGTACTCAGGGATTTAATTTGAGGATCAGGGGTATTTCCTTCTCTTTGAGGAAATGGGAAATCCAAAGGGTATTGAGACTGTCCGAGTCTGCGGGTTTCCTTCCTATTTAACGAAGGGGTCACTTGAGAATGTCTTTGAGACTCAAGGAAGTTAGACTGTCCAAGTCTAGAGTTTTTTTCTTTGGTACTATGCTTTGAGAAACAGTAGTAGACTCTATGAAAGGACTGTTCTATGAGGATGACTAGGTTCTGTTCCTATACCTCTAGGAGGTCGTCAGGACAATTTGTACGAAGCCCAAGAGAAGGCTGGAATCTTTTAAGAAGCCGATGGGTCCTTGTACGAAGCCCAATAGGAGGCTATCATTCCCGGAGGAAGAGATCATTATACGAAGCCTAAGAGGAGGCTGTGAATACTTATAAGAGACCGTAGGGTCCTTGAATAATGCCCAAGAGGAGGCTAGGTTACTTTTAGGAAGCCGGAGGGTCCTTGTATGATGCCCAAGAGAAGGCCGATGCTTTTAAGAAGCCTGTGGGTCCCAAACCAAAGAAAAGTCCAAGAAAAACTCTTTTAAAGATAAAATCACTGGTAAACGTGCGAGGTTTACTATCCAGCAATTTTAACTCTGAAAGAGGGTTAAATGACCAGTTCCGAGGTTTGAAGAAATTCAAGAGAAGTTTCACAGAGAATAATTCATCTCCGGGGGATAGAATTTCTTGACGATTCCTAAGGAGGACAGCCGAAGAGAAGACTATATCTGGTGCTCCTATTGGGGATCTAGCCGTCTATTTCTACGAATAAATGAAACGGCGTCACCTAGTTCTAGACGTAGTAGCCGGGGAAACTCGAAATATCTATACTATTATTACACAGTAGATATGAGTTTATGAATGGAGACTTACAGTGAGCAGCCCCAGAATACAGTTTATAATATGAAAGCAGTAAATGAAAGCGATAACCACTTACTCGGTTGTAGTGCTTCCATGCTGTTTGGTTAGTTGTTCAACAAAGAAAGATTGAAAACAATAGTATATTCAAAATCAAAGGAGAAAGTGCTTTGAAAAAGAAAGATTTGGGGCTTACAGCTCAAGGAGAGGCCCAGGGTTTTATCAGTGAGCGCACTGTTTGACTTTGTACAACGGGACTTATACAAGTGACTGGGGCCCAAAATGGTTTTCTGTACAAAGGGATGGGTCTTACACTCTCTCAAGAGGCCCAAAAAGGTTTAAAGAAAAAGTCTGGGGCTTATAACACGAGGGTAGGCCCAAATGACTTTTCGTTTACAACTGGCGATCGCGCCGAGGTTTTCTTTTAACGCAGAGGGACTTATACAATAAGTGAGGCCCAAAATGTTTTGGTTAAAAGGGGGATTGGGTCTTACACTCTAATAGAGGCCCAAAGTGTTTTGAATGGGTCTTATAGCTCAAGGAGAGGCCCAGATGTTTTTTGAAAAGGCGACGATCGCGCCGTTTGTTTTTTGACGGTATCGGGACTTATACAATAAGTGAGGCCCAAAGATGATTTGGTCAAAAAAGGATTGGGTCTTACACTCTAATAGAGGCCCAAAGTGTTTTGAAAATGATTTATGAGGGTTGAATTAATCCAAAACCCTAATTTGTTTTCAAAATGTATTTAATTGAATAAAAATTCAATTAAAATGATCAAAATTGTTTAACACATGGAAAACAAATTGTGATCTTGGATTAATGCTTCAAAAATTAAGTATTGACCTACAAAATAATTAGAAAGCATTAAAAGTTGCAAAATCAATGTAGAAAAAATATTTAAAATGCCAAAAACAATCAAAATATTAATTCTTTACAAAAATATCAATTATATGAAATAAATAATATTTTTGGGATTTTTTTATAAAATAAAATATTTTAACATTTTTGTGAATTATTAAAAAAAGAATCAACTCAAAATCATTAAAACTCAGAGAGAAATTAATTTTTGAATCAATTAAACAAAATCACAAAATTCAAATATTCAAATTATTCAAAAATGGCGCCAAGAACAGCTGAAGAACACGCGCGTGTTCTTGGTTTCTCAGATTTGCGTTTTCAATCCAATCTCCATGAATACGTAATCATATCATGCAATCCACATATCATTATGCTCGTTTCAACCTCACGATCATGTCTATGTACTTTAATTTCATTTAAATTAAACATACAACAAGAAATCACGAAGAAACCTCAAGAACCCTAATTTCTGCATGAAGGCTAGGATTTTTGATACACGATTCAAACAATGCAATTAATTGAGGGAAAACATTCCATGCATGATTATGAACATATGGCCAAATTATTGTGCGAGGAAATATGCATAGATTGAGAGATGCCCAAGTTTAGGCTTACCTTCAAGTCGTGACAGCAAGAGCAGATGTGATTTTGAGTTGGAGGTGTTATAGACAAGTTGTGATGATTTGGACAGCTTCCCTACACCATATGGAGTGTGTTTGAACACTTGGATTGAATTGAAATGGACTGGATCAGTTTATGGCATCTCAGCTGCAACTTCACTTCAAACTTGGGTGGATGGCAAGTGATTTTGTGAAATTGATGTTTCAGATGTTATGTGAGTGTTTGATCAGCTCATATGTGATGTATGTGAGGTGTGTGAGTGATTGGTTTGTGCAGAATTGCTCTCAAACTCAAAACCCGATAGCTACCTTGCTAAGAAAGGCATTTTTGCCAAGAGAAAGAGATTTTGAGGAAAGCATCTGTTAGATGGCTTTGGTGTACTTAAACTGACCACAATTGAGCTCTATTTATAGTAGAGCAAGTTTGTTTTGCAAGGAATAGTACATGGCAGCTGGTAAGTAGGTTTCCTCAATGTTGGCCAATGGAAATGAAAGTCTCCTCTAGCCATTGGCTAGAGGTTAGGGCACAGAGCTTTGGTCCCCTTGGTCTTGGATAAGTCTTGACTAATTTCAGATGAGAATGGCTCAGTCCATGCCACCTTGATGGTTCCATTGAATGCCTCATTCCAAATTTGAAGTCTTGTCCCTATTTTGGCCATTCTAGGTTCAACATGTTATTCTTTGTTCCTTGGACCTTGGAGGCTTGGCTCAGTGATTGTCCCCTTTGGATTCAATCCTTTGAGGTGTCCAAGTGGATTGGAGCAATTGCAATTGGCTGATTTTGGCAAAGCGAGCCAAAATGCAAATTTTGCCTTGCCTTGACAGATTTCAGCAAGGCAACTTGCCAATGTTGTATCTCATGATGTAGGTTGAATTTGGTAATTTTCATGGCCATTTTGGAAAGCTATTACATGATACAACAACTGTTTGAACAAGTTTGGTTTTGATCTCTTTTGATTCCAAGTGAGAAATCCCCCTACATTTGGCAAAAAGTGAAGCAGAATTCTGACTTAGTGAAAATTTCACTAAGTGTTGGAAAAAGTGACATTTTCACTTTTCAGCCACTTTGATCACTCCATAACTCAAAATCCTTAATGAATTGGAATGACTTGTAGTTGAAGTTTTTGTAGGTGATAATGAGGTCTACAAATCCATCTTTGGATGAGAAAAAATGGCCTTGTGGTTTAGGAGTTATGGTCCTCCAAAGTTGGTACCTTTGCCACTTTATTTTTAACTTAGAAAAATTTCTAAGTTTTATGGTTACCCCTTTTACAAGTTATCTCACTTTTCTTGATTTTTCTTGATGAATGATGATTCAAATCATACATTAACATCATTTTAGGGTTAAAAATCCATTTTGGTGAAAAATCTCAAAAAGTCAAAGTTGACTTTTGTGCACAGTTGACTTTTTATCAGATGAATTCCAAACTGTGCAATTCTTCAGGAAATCATGTCCTTGACCTAAATCAAACTTGATGGACGTGTTCCATGGGTGTCATAGGGTATATTCAATCATGTATTAGGGTTTGGGAGCATGTCTTGGTCAAAAGTCAAAGTTACAGTTGACTTTTCCCTTAAAAACCTAATTGTGGTGCAGATGAAAATGAAACTTGTTGCTCAAGCTTCTTGGATTAATCCATTGTTCCAAATGGATCAATATGGTGTATTAAAGACCCTCAAATCATCTCTTGAGGTCTTGGCTCATGGTTTGTCCCAAAAGTCAACTTAGGGGTGAATTAGGTCAAGAAACCCTAATTCCTGATCTTTGATGAATGCATCCCCTGAGGCAAAATTGACTTGATGCATGGGTTCATGAGGTTCCATGAAGTATATTAGGTCATGTTTTGGATCATTGCCTTGTGCCCAGATGAAAATTTCCATCTGGAGGCCCTGGTCGACCAAAACCCTAATTTGGTGACACTGTCGATCTTGAGACTTGATCCACCTAGAAGGGAGCAGCCTTGTGCTTAATCCTTGAAGTGGGAGTCCTTTTTGATCCATTATGGATGTTTGAGAGATTAGACAAGTTGAAGATCATGTCATTTCTTGATTGATCCTTTGTCTAAGCACTCAGAGAGGGCTTGAAACCCTAATTTTGATTGTATTGGATGCTCACCCATCTTTGGGGAGACTGATGAAGCATGATGGTTCATCCATATTGTGATGATGATTTTCACAATGATGGGAAATCTAAGTGGTCAAAATTTGGGGTATTACACCTCTTTCGGATTCGAAGACGATTAAATTGGGGCAACTGTAGTATCCTAAATTTTGACCAGTGATTTGTTACTATTTTGGGATTTTTGTGCTATCAGGGGGTGTCATTTAAATGCCTGGGCTCCTAAGAGTGTTGGCATTTCTATACCCATTTTAGAGGTGGTTGAGCAAGAGGGGTGCATTTCTAGAATTTTTGTAATTTTCTTTTCACTTGTTAATTTGTTAAGGGATTGGGTTTTTTTTTTGTTTGTTTAAAATTTAAATTATGTTTTTAGAAATTAGCGAGTTGTTTTAAGAGTTGATCTTATTTAAAAAAAATATTAAGAACTGTTTTTGTTATTGGTCTTAGTTTACTATTAGTTATTTCGAAGATATATGTTTAAAGATTAATTTGATAATATCAATAGTGCATAATTGTTAAAATATTAGGTTTTTAGAGTTATTATTTAAAATATCAGGTTTTATTTTAGTTATATCAATTTATTTATTAAGTTATTAGATTATTAGGTTATTAACCTTTTGATAATAGGGAGTGGTTTTAATATAGTCATTAAGGGAGATGTGGTTCGTGTAATAGTTTTTTTTTTCTTTAATTTTTAAGTTATTAAATTATTGGATTATCAGGTTGGTTATTTTTATTTTATATTTTATTTTTGTTGGTCAAATTTTTTGACCGAAGGTGAGTCATCTTCTTCCCCAATTCTAACCCTAATCGCGCGTACAGATTTCTAAACAAAATCAAATCATTTTTTGGATCTTTTTTGACAAAGCAGAATCAATCATCATAATTTCATTAATTTTTTCAATCAAATATGTACAAAAAATTTATAATCAGATCAAACCCTAATCAAATCATTACAATAAAATAAAAAATTACAATAAAAAACCAAAACCTAATTCTAATTGTACAACAGAATCAAATCTGATCAAAATACATCTAAAACTTCCTAAAACGAAAACCTAATATAATTAATTCTAACCTAATTGCTAATGCCTATAAAAACTAAGAAGAAAATCAGAATTGGGGTCGGGAAAAAAGAAACCCTAAGACAGACGAACGTAGCTGCACGAATCCTTGGCCTCCATCACTCACCTGCAAATAAAGAGGAAAGGAATTAGGATCGCAAACAGAGGAATATTAAAGAGGAAAAGGAAACAGCTTAATACGGACACGACAAGGGAGGTAACCACAAAAACCACTTAGCTTTAGTTTTATTCGTCGCTGATTGTTGAATTGTGGGTGGTAGGGTTTCTAGGTTGTTTTGCTTATTTGTTTCTGGGTTTGATTAGGGTTCTTAGGGTTAGGGTTCTTGGGATATGGTTAGGGCTCTTGAGTTTGAAGTTAGGGTTCTTCGTGGAACCTTTAGGGTTTATACGGTATGTAGGTTACTGGGTTTGAGGGTGAGTATCAGGGTTAGGGTTCTTCCCAAGAACCCTCGGGTTCTTAGGGTTTATCTCGAACCCTCAAGAACGTTTGAACATCTGGGTTGAAAGGGGGTAGTGGTTGAAGATTCCGATTAAATCCTCACCAGAATCTGGGTTCGATGATGGTTTGGGGGGCGGCTGGAGGCCACGCCTGGTGGTGGTATGGAAGGGAGATTAGAGGACGAGGGTGGTCGGAGAGAGAGCCTTTAGAGAGAGTGAATTAGAGAGAGAATGAGAAATGGAAATGTTCACATTTCTGAGAAAAAAGGGAATTTATACTCCCACGTCGGGCTCACTGATGTTCTACACGTGGCCTTGTCATGGCCACGAGATTTGCTTACTCTGACTTATCCAGCGTGGAAATGCACACGGTGCACCCTCATTAGACCTTAGATCAAGGTCGTCCCATGTAATTACCGCCTTTGGTATGTTGATCCCATGCGTGTTGGAAGATCCATCCTGATCTCAGTCAAACCCATCCAACGTCCAGGAGAGAGTCAAACTCAGTCTCTCTCCACCGTGGACTTTCTCTTCAAGTCTGGGTTTAGTAATTGGGCCTTGCGCCCAGATTACTGTTAGCACCCCACCCTCATAGGCCCTTTACCTTTTCGGTAGAAAATACACCCCCTGGGTATTATTTTAGATAATTAAATTAAATACTTAATTTAATTATTTAAATTAGGATTTAAATATTAATTAGGATTTATAAATAGGATTTTAGGATTTAAAATTATTAGGGTAAATAATTAGGATATTTTAGGGATAATTTTGGGTTTTTGTTTTATTTTAAATAAAGAGTTTTATATATGTAAAATAATTTATTTATTTTTCTTTTAAGGATTCTTTTTATAAAATGGGATTTTGTTCCTGTTTTTTTGGGATAAGGTATTTTGGTAATTTTGAATATTATTAAAATTAGGTTAGGATTTATTTTAGGGAAATTAGATTTTTTTATTGGATTTCAATATGGGATTGGGAATGAAAACAAATTAATTTTTGGGATTTAAATTCTTCTATTCTTGGGATTTATCATGATTTAATTTTTGGGATTAAAATTCTTTTATTTTTGGGACTACCTGGAGTTTGGAAATTATTTTTTTATTTGGAATAATTTGGGGAGTTAATTTTGCTATTTTTTTTTAGCATATTAGCATTTTGGAATTTATTATTAATTTCAATGGAATTTTAGGGACTCCTTTTAAATATAAGGGATATAAAGATATTTTTTAAAGATTTAAAATTTGGGATAAAACTCTTTGTCCGGGAGTCTAAATAAGGGATGGGATTTAGAGATAGCACTCTTAGGTTCCAAGAGTATAAATATAGGCCAAGAGTTAAGGGATTAAGGGATATAACTCTTCATCTGAGAGTATAAACAATGGATAAGAGATTAAGGGATAAAACTCTCCATTCGAGAGTATAAATAATGGATAAGGGATTTTTAAGGGATAGAACTCTCCATCCGAGAGTATAAACAATGGATAAGGGATTTTTAAGGGATATAACTCTTTATCTAGGAGTATAAATAATAGATTTAAGGGATAGAACTCTTTATCCAAGAGCATAAATAATGGATTAGATTTGGGATTAGGGTTAGGAATAGGATTAGGGGTAGGAATAGGGGAGGTGAACTACGATTACTCTGATCCTTCCAAATTGACGGTACGTAGGCATAGGGTTGTAAACCCTAGCGAGTACATTAGTAACAAAACTTAGGGTCCCTCCTTTTAATTTCATTTCTCTTTTTCTGTTTAATATTAAGGTTTTTATATGAGTAAACAACCAAATTATCCAATGACAAACAAACATACCCTATAATTTAAGGAGGATCCCATTGAGTACAATGGAAGTGAGGGGTTCCTAACACCTTTCCCTCGCTTAACCGACTCCCAAACCTTAGGAATCTCTACCCTTAGGATTAGGATTTTAGGTTTATCATTTATTTTCCTTAAAAAAATATGATGGCGACTCGAAATTTTTGCCGGCCGCAATAGATGATTTTACATGACTATCTTAATGCGTGCATTGATGATTTGATGATAATGATTCATGATGTTTTGATGAGTACATGAGGATATGATTACATGAGCTTTTGATGGATGATGATATAAGTGATGACTTTTGTGGATGAATGATGATGCACATAATGATGTTTATTTGACGATGATGATTATTGACGTTGTGTATCATACATTCATATGCATACTATGTGACGACGCTTCATTCCCATTGTTCGGATATGAGGTAATTATGACGTGCTCCGGTTCCTATGCAGAATCGATCCTATTGACGGGGATCTTTGGAGGGGTGATGGCCTAGTGTCCATCGATTATGACGATTGGTACCACATGCATGAGTCTTGTTGTGCATTGCATTTTATGTGACATTGATGTGATTTGTGATATAGTGATTCCTGATGTTTTCCTTATGATGTCCTGTTGATGTTGTATATGAAGATAATGCCATTTTATGTATATCTTGTTTTATAATGATTATTATGAATTGTGATTACTCACCATGCCTGTTCGAATGATGCCTCCACGTGGGTAACATGCAGGTGATCAGGTTTAGCTGTGGATGCTTTCGAGGACCTTGAAGTTTATTTGCTTTTGGTCGATTTAGAGGGTCTTGCTCTGATAGTGTAACATTGGGTTGGGATCCTTTGAGTCGAACTATGTTGTTTCCTTATTTTTGTTGTCATTTGATGATATGGTTTTATTTTGATTATTATGATGTTTGTTGAAAACCTTTTATTTGAAAATTTGGAGTTTCGCTGCCATGTGAAGGCTTTTTGATTTAATTTGAGGAAAACCCTTTGTTTACAGGGCAAGTGTATTATTTTGATTTTAAATGAGAAATGTGCACCCTTTGAGGTGATTTTTATGATTTACTCTGATATGTGAGTTGTTTTTGCTGCAACATTATTGGGGGTAGAAAAGGGGGTTACATTAGTGGTATCAGAGCAGGTCGGCCTGTCCGGCCAGGTTGTCTAATGTTGTTTGTTTCCCTAGTGTGAGACATGTGCGTAAAAGCACTATCGATGCTTTTTTTGTTTTCCATTTGCAGGTTAGGAATGAAACAAGTGGGGGAGAAGATGGTGCTTCTCCAAGGTGTTTCCAGTGTGGAGCGTTGGCTAAGTGTGGTGTTGGACGCTGCGATAGTTGGTGGAGATAGTTTATACCGCTTCATTATATCAGCTGTTATTGAAAAATTGAGGAACTGATCACCCTTAATCTCTTGTTAATAATAGACGGGGTCATGTTGGATGGGATAGACGTGTCTTGCGAGCATGAGTAGTGTGCACAGTGAATTGTTGGGGTTAAGCTGAGTGCTTAAGGATTGTTTTGATGAGTC
This sequence comes from Lathyrus tuberosus, assembly GCA_022829125.1. Taxonomy (NCBI): domain Eukaryota; kingdom Viridiplantae; phylum Streptophyta; class Magnoliopsida; order Fabales; family Fabaceae; genus Lathyrus; species Lathyrus tuberosus. The sequence continues at coordinate 1,037,969 of JALAZF010000829.1, forward strand.
GATGCAGACTAATAGATTTTAAGATGAAGCAAATTAGAGTTTCCTTGCCTGTCGGTCGAGCTGGAATATCTTGAGGAGAACAATCAGGTATTGTTGATGTCTGTTTGGGAGGGATAGAGAACAGGGTGGTGGCTAGTGGTATGCCGGTGGTGTGTAATTCCTGACGATCACCTTAATCTAATTCCAACGAAGGTGAAGAGTTGTTTATTCTATGAAGCAAGTGGGTGAGTCTGAGAAAGATGGTGCAAAGGTGTTATGATGTTGGATTATTGGAAGGCATAAGGGATGCGGTGGTGTGTGATCTACCTATGGTGTGTGACTATTTGGAGGTGTTCCCATGAGATATCAATGATTTACCACTATAGTGTGGAGTGTAACTTTCTATTGACCTGGTACTCGATGCAAGCTCGATGTCGGTGTTTGCATAAAGAATGTATGTTTCTGAATAAGTGAATTGAAGGAATAACTAGAAGAATTGCTTGAGAGGAAGTTGTTCGACCGAGTGTTTCCCTGTGAGGTGCCCCTGTGATGTCGGTGAAGAAGAAAGACGATATTATGAGATTGTGTGTGGATTATAAACAGTTGAATAAAGTGACGATCTAGAATAAGTGGCTGCTTCCGAGGATTGAGGATTTGATGGATCAGTTAGTAGATGCCTTTGTGTTTATCAAGATTGATTTGAGGTCTGGTTATCATCAGATTTATGTTAAGCTGGATGATATTCCGAAGACAGCCTTCGGGATGAGGTATGGTGACTATGAGTATACTGTGATGTCGTTGGTGTGTCTAATGCACCTGGTATTCATGGAGTATAGGAATCAGAATTTTCTTGAGTATTTGGATAAGTTTGTAGTGGATTTTATTGACGATCTTATGATAGACTCTAAATCTAAAGAAGAGCATGCTGAGCATTTGAGGACTGTGTTGCAGGTGTTGAAAGAGAAGAAGTTGTAGGTGAAGCTATTGAAGTGTGAGTTTTGGTTGAAGGAAGTGAGTTTTCTCGGCCATGTGATTGCAAGTGGTGGAATTGTTGTTGATTCTTCTAAGATTGATGCGGTGTTGCAGTGTGAGCCGCCGAGGTCTGCTACTGAGATACGAAGTTTCTGGGATTGGCGGGTTATTACCACAAGTTTATGGGAGTTTTTCTAAGTTGACATCACCTTTGACTCTGTAGACTCGAAAGGGTCAAGCTTTTTGTGTGGGATGTAGCTTGTGAAGAGAGTTTTGTATAATTGAGGAAGAGATTGATGACCGCTCCGGTGTTGATTTTGACTAATCCGAGTGGGTCTTTTGTGGTGTAAAGTGATGCATCGAAGATGGGTCTTGGTGGAGTATTGATGCATAATGGACAAGTTATTGCCTATGCTTTAAGACAATTGGGAGTTCATGAGAGGAATTATCCTACACATGACTTAGAATCGGCCGCGGTGGTGTTTGTGTTGAAGATTTGGAGACATTATCTGTTTGGCTCTAAATTTGAGGTGTGTAGCGATCATAAAAGTATGAAGTACTTATTTGACCAGAAGGAATTGAATATGAGGCAGAGAAGGTGGTTAGAGTTGTTGAAGGATTTTGATTTTGATTTGAGTTATCATCCGGGCAAAGCAAACGTAGTGGCCGATGCGTTGAGCAGAAAGTCATTGCACATGTCGATGCTTATGGTGAAAGAGTTGGAATTAATTGGACAATTCAGAGATTTGAGTTTGGTTTGTGAGAAGACTCCTGACAGTGTGAAGTTGAGAATGTTGAAGTTGACGAGTGGTATTCTGGAAGAAATCGGAGTGGGGCAGCAATCTGACTTAAAGATGGTTGACCAATTGAATTTGATTAACCAAGATAATGGAGGTGACTTTCGGATTGATGAGAATGGTGTGATGAGGTTTCGAGATAGAGTGTGGGTTCCAGATGTTCTAGAGATCGAGGAAAGTGTTTTATGAAGAAGGATGTTGCAGAGATTGTTTATGCGAGTTTGACTTGTCAGAAGTCGAAGGTTGAGCATCAGAAGCCTTTAGGTATGATTCAACCTTGAGCATTCCAGAATGGAAACAGGATAGTTTGTCTGTGGAATTTTTGTGTCGGGATTGCCGAAGACTGAGAAATGGAGTGATTCTTTTTGGGGCGATAGTGGAGGAATTAACTAAATCAGCTCATTCTTACAGATGAAGATTGATCACTCCTTGCGGAAGCTAGCTGAGAGGGGTATTAAGGAGTTGTGAAGTTGCATAAGATACCTTCGAGTATTGTGTCGGATAGAGATCCGAGATTTTGTCGAGGTTTTGGAAGAGTTGCAAGATGCTTTGAGTACTAAGTTGAGGATGAGTTCTACCTATCATCCGCAGACGGATGGACAGACATAGAGGGTTACCCAGTCTTTAAAGGAATTTCTGAGGGTTTGTATGTTAGGTCAAGGGGGATCTTGGAATGATCATTTGCAGTGTTCATGCTAGTGTTGGAATGACGTTGTATGAAGTTTTGTGTAGAAGGAGGTGTATGACTCCATTGTGTTGGTATGGGTCGGGCGAGAGTGTTGTACTCGGACCTGAAATTTTGTAAGAGACACCTGCAAAGGTTAAGAGGATCTAAGAAAGAGGAAAGTTGGACTTGAGGTGTGGAGATCAGAGGAGGGGGTCGTATCCGACTCTGTTTCCTTGAGGTAATTTTCGAGGGCGAAAATTCTATAAGTGGGGGAGAGTTGTAGCACCCCAAATTTCGTAAGAATATTTATTTAATTATTTAAATATTATATTCGTGAATTTCTGTGATTTGTGTCGATGTCGGTGATTTTGGTAAGTTTTGGTTATTTAATTAAATAATAGTATATATTAGGGAATATATTGTATTATTATTTATTTTAAATAATATTAGAGGAATTAAGGGCGAAGTGGACATTTGAGGAAAATTAGTGAGGGCATTGTGGAGAAAGCCCAATTTTGAGGCCCAAAGGTTAGGGTGAATATAAAAGGAGGATTTTTGAGAATAGGGTTCACTTTTGTTAGAACGTGAAAAGAAGGTGAGAACTCTGAGGAAAAGGAAAAAAAAAGGCAAGGAATACGAGAAGATTTCCAAAGACTCAGAGAGAACACTTTGGATCGACAATCTAAGGTATGGGGAGTAATTACCTTTCATTGTTTACATTATAGGATTCGATGTAATTAAAGTGGATTTTGGGGATTTTGGGGTTTTTGAAGGGTTTATGAGTTGTTGATCATTTAGAGGTATTTTTTAGAATCGATGATGGATTATTAAGGGATGAATTGATTCGGGTAAAAACAAGCCTTCGTGGCAAAACCCTCTTTGATGATATGTGGGATCTTGTATTGAGAAAGGGATTTATGGGGTTTATAGGAAGCTTGAGAGTTTTGAAGGTTTAGGGGATTTAAGGTTTCCTCGAGGTGTCCTAAATCTCCGTGATGTATTAGAACTGTTATAGGGATGTTTTTAGGTCATTTGGAGCTGTAATCGCAGGTACCTTTGAGGATGTGGAACCACTGGTGCGTAGCAGCGATTTGCTGTAATCGCAGGTTCGCTAAGCGAACCATCGCTTCGCTAGGCGAATCTTCGCCAAGGTTCGCAAAGCGAACAGCGCAGCGAATGCGCGATAACATGAGTGTGGATACTGAGATGATTCTGGAGTGGAAGTGGGGATTCGCTGGAAGTCTCGCTAAGCGAATGAATCAGCGAGTAGCTTCTCCCAGCGAATAAACCTGCGAGTATGACAGAGGGTGTTTTCTGGTGTCTTGGTGTGGTGTCTGTGGGATTCGCTGGCTGCTTCGCTAAGAGAAGGTTTCAGCGAACTAGTTCGCCTAGCGAACCCTGGAGCGAACGTCTGTATTTCGCGAAATTCTATTTATGTTGCCGTGTTGTTTTGATGTTTTGATGCTCTGATATTTATGATGAATTACCATGATTTTACTAATGATTATTATAATGAAATTATGTGATTAATTGACGAATGCGTGATGATATGCTTTGTATGAAAATTGACAAATGATGATGCACGTAGCGATGTTTATTTGATGATGATAATGATGTTATTGATTATGATTACATGTTTATACGTGATGTTTTATGACAAAATGACGATGTGAATTACCATGAGTATATTGATGATTTTACATTACTATCTTGATGCGTGCATTGATGATTTGATGATAATGATTCATGATGCTTTGACGAGTACATGAGGATATGATTAACATGAGGTTTTGATGGATGATGATATAAGTGATGACTTTTGTGGATGAATGATGATGCACATAATAATGTTTATTTGACGATGATGATTATTGACGTTGTGTATCATACATTCATATGCATACTACGTGACGACGCTTCATTTCCATTGTGCGGAAATGAGTTAATTATGACGTGCCCCGGTTCCTATGCAGAATCGATCCTATTGACGGGGATCTTTGGAGGGGTGATGGCCTAGTGTCCATTGATTATGACGATTGGTACCACATGCATGAGTCTTGTTGTGCATTGCATTTTATGTGACATTGATGTGATTTGTGATATAGTGATTCCTGATGTTTTCCTTATGATGTCCTGTTGATGTTGTATATGAAGATAATGCCATTTTATGTATATCTTGTTTTATAATGATTATTATGAATTGTGATTACTCACCCTGCCTGTTCGAATGTTGCCTCCACGTGGGTAACGTGCAGGTGATCAGGTTTAGTTATGGATGCTTTCGAGGACCTTGAAGTTTATTTGCTTTTGGTCGATTTAGAGGGTCTTGCTCTGATAGTGTAACATCGGGTTGGGGTCCTTTGAGTCGAACTATGTTGTTTCCTTATTTTTGTTGTCATTTGATGATATGGTTTTATTTTGATTATTATGATGTTTGTTGAAAACCTTTTATTTGAAAATTTGGAGTTTCGCTGCCATGTGAAGGCTTTTTGATTTAATTTGAGGAAAACCCTTTGTTTACAGGGCAAGTGTATTATTTTGATTTTAAATGAGAAATGTGCACCCTTTGAGGTGATTTTTATGATTTACTCTGATATGTGAGTTGTTTCTGCTGTAACATTATTAGGGGTAGAAAAGGGTGTTACAAAGGTAGTGTGGGGAGGCGCTTCCTGTGGAAATATGACTTGGGAATTACAGAGCAGGATGCGAGAGTCGTATCCGGAGTTATTCGTATAAGGTAAATTTTTGAGGACGAAAATATTCTATGTGGGGGAAAGTTGTAACACCCTGATTTATTTTATTATTTTTCGTAATTAGAATTATATGATGTTGTGTATATGTGTGTGATTATGCATGTTTTGGTCGTGTTTGGGTTGCCTTTAGTATGGGGTTGTGACCTTAGAATTGTAGAGATTAAGGTGTTGGGGGTGTGTGACCAATTATGTAGAGAGGAGTGGTGTGGTTAGTAATTAATTAATTAATATTAGGAATATTTGATTAATACTATTAGTGTGAATTATTAAAAAATATTGTTATTATTATTTAATTAGTAAAATAATAATAATTATATTGAGATAATAATAATATTATGAAATTAAAAAGAATAGTAGAAAATAGAAAAGGGGATTAGAGGAGAAAATCATTCAGTAAGTGTTTTGGAGGAAAGGAGAAAGAGGAGAGTTAGGGCAAAAGGGAATAGAAAAGCCATTGTTGAGGCCGAGGTTTTTGTCAAGAACTATAAGGTAAGGGTGAGGTTCTCTAATCTCTAAGGGTTGCATAATATTTGTATGAGGGTAGATAAACCTTTAGGATCATCCCTATGTGTCGTTTGCGTTGATTTGGGGATTGAGGTTTTGCGTGTCGGAGTTTTTGATAAGAGGAAAAATGCATAAATTGACCGGTTGAATTATGGTTTAAGTATTCCTATTTGTTGTATGATTTCCTTGGTGATTGCTATATATTTTTGGGGTTGAACAGTATTGAACTCGTAAGAATTTTGTGGCAGGCATAGTGCAGAATCGCAACTGTAGGGAGGTCGCCGAGCGAAACTAAGTGGTGAGAGGGGAGTGAAAAACAGTGCTACTGGAATTCGCCAGGCGAGCAGTGGGCGAAAGGGGAATTCGCCGGGCGAAAGGGATTTTGCTAGGCGAAAGTGGATTTGATGGCGCCTCGCTGAGCGAACATCAGGCGAGCAGAACTGAAACGAACCGAACCTTCTAAAACTTAAAAAATTCGTATCTTTTGATCTGTAGGTCCGTTTTAGTCGCCGTTTGAATCGCTGGAAAGGTGGCTTTGTGTACTTTCTATAAAAATTATTTTTCATTGCCAGAATTCCAACTATTTGACGCGTTAATTGTATTCCATGTAGGTTGAGATATGTTGAACGCCGAAATGTTGTATTCGGTTGTGTGATTGCGTGTTGTAGCTGTGGATTTCAGTGGTTGCATGTTTGACAGGTATGTGTTGTGTGTTGGATAGTTGTATGGTGATGTGTTGACTTTATGTTAGTCATATGCATTAGTCGATGTTGTATGTTGTCGTTGATGCATATTCACGTTGCATAAAGTTGTGTGATAAGTCGTGTGCCCGTGTGGGGTGTGAGCGTCTTATCCGAATTTTTTAAAATAGAATCGTGTTGCTGTTGTTGTTGAGGTAATCGTGTGCCCATGTGGGGTGTGAGCGATTACGTGGGTCGTGTGCCCGTGTGGGGTGTGAACGACTTATATGGAAATTCCGACAGGAATTATGATCATGAAAAAGGGATCGAATTGGTACCACATGCATTGAGTCGAGTTGTGGGTCTCATTGCTTTGCATTATGTTGTGTTGTATTTACGAATCGTGTGATTATCTGTTGAGTGTGGGAATTGTAATTTCGTGATGTTGTGAGGATAAGGTGAGTTGTATATGGGTTATGTGCTTTTATACTTATCTTATGCATTTCTTTTGTTGATTTGAGAATCTCACCCATTCTGTTTGAATGTTACCTCTATGTGGGTAACGTGCAGATAATCAAGATTAGTGCGGAGTTGAAGTTAGTGAAGATGAAGTCTTCTATTTTATTTCGTTGAGTCGGCGTCTGCTCTAATGTGTAACACTGGAAATTTGGAACACTTACTCTTATTTCTTTTATTGTTCGTTGTGATTTTATTTAATTGATGATGGCATTAAACATGTTATGTTTAGTTGAATTTCTGCTGCTATATGAGAAGATCAATTAGGTATGGTTTTATTGATGACATTTATGTGTTACATGTCATTTGTATGAGCAGGTGTATGTTGAAAGTAGCATCCTAAACGTAGTATGTTTTATTTTACTCTGATATTTTATTATTAATTGTCGCGGGGGTTTAGGGTGTTACAATATATTTTATATTTACTTGATAGTTCCATTAATGAAACCCAATTTTATCTTCTCACGCAAAGTCGTCTTGATCAATCTTGCCCATGTGCGGTAACTTTCCTCATTCAACAATGCTGTCGCGGGTGGAGTTCTAGGATTATCATAATTGATTAGATGATAGGCTTGTGTATTCTGTGTTTCATATTTTGAGATTTTTTTCTTCTCTAATCTCTCTTATGAATTGGAATCGTGCTTAGATGCCATAATAGAAAGTTAACTTCAAAAATATGTTTTATTCTTATGGTTCTTTATGATACATGACATGCCTTTTTATATAGGCTGGTGATATTTCTTTTAGTGCTTGAAAATTGTATCAACCATAACAAACCCTAACAACCCTATAACAAACTATTAAATTTATCTCTAACAATACCCATTTTACCTCATATGCACAAGGGATTAAACCTCTGTTATAGAGGTAAAGTAACAAAGGGTGTTATGAAAACTTGCCACTTTATCCTTTGATTATTGTAAAATTAAGGGGTAAAGTATTCTTCGTTTGGGTTTGATCCCCAACTTCAGCATTTTAATAGTTTTTTAGAACTAGATGGTGCGCTCAACATTTCTTCTCGGTTATTTGAGAATCTGAGGTAATAGAGTTATATTATTACCTTGGTTTAAAATAATAACCAAGGAAAAATATTGTTTTTTTTTCTTCTTTATTTAGTTTGAATGTGTATTACAAAACTATATTTTGGCCATTTCTAAAACAGATACATTACTACATAACCATATTTTGACCATTTCTAAAATAGATTCTCTATGCCTTTTGCCCATTTATCAAACAGAATTATTGTACCAAAAATATTCATTGTTTACATCATTTGCAAATCCAAAATGGCATAGGTACACCATATAATATCATAACAAATTAAAACTAAAACAAATAATTAACCAACAAAAACAATAACAAAAATGCAAAGTCTTCTAGATCGTTCAAAATTTCTTTTCTGTGATTTGTCACCGGTCAATAAGCACTTATAATTTGAATCACATTTGAAACTAATTAAGATCATCAACAACAACAACATTAAATATTTAGTAAAAAGAATATAAAAAGATAAATGAGTAAATGTATATTACTAAGTGATATAAAACATTTAATTAATAGTTTTCCATATCCCCTCTTGATAATCATGGTGAATGACATGCATATCATCGTTGGAATCATTTTATTCTGATGAGAGACATACATGTGTTACGAAATAGGGGAAACAAAATGTTAATATTGATTTTTATCACTATCAGGAATATATTTTACTTGTAGAACAATTGTCCGTCTTGTGTTAGATGGATCAATGTACATAAAAAACTTTTTTTTGCTTGAGATTCCCTGATAAATGGTTTATTCATATAAGTCGTCTTTCGAAGATCAACCCTTATGAATCCTAATTCATCTGTTTCTACACCAGTGTTACTATCAATCCACTTTCACTTAAATAAAGTTAATTTAAAAGTAAAATAATTAATCTCCATAATCTCCTCAATGACCCTAAAGCACACTCTAGATTCCAGTACAGGATTCTTATCTTTTGAACTAGGGAAGTACATGGATTTAGCTTCAACCATAACCCCACTATTTTTTATAGTATTATGATCATCCTTTGATTTCGTATAGAATGTATATTTAGCAATGTCGTATGCACTCTATGTTATTACATTAAACATAGGAATATGTGACATCCATTTAATTATCTGTAATACACTACTCTCTTTAGAAACTCTTTCATTAAACCAAGTTATTAAAATTTTGTTATGCTCTGTCAACAACAATTTTCACTCATCTAGGAGAATTTTTCTTTGATAAAACATTTTTGAATGGTCAAGTAAGGTTGAAATTTACTAACATTATTCAATATATAGAAGTGTTCTTGAAGAACTACATCTCGGTCAAATGTTTTAACATTTAAAACTTGAATAACTCTACCATCATACCCTCCATCATGACGAAACTCGAGAATTCCTATAGAGTTTGCTTATCACAAATAGTTTGCACAAAATACAAAAGCCTCTCCGGTGATGTACCATTCAACTATCGAAGCTTCCGGACGATGATGGTTCTTTGTATACCCTTTAAATATCTTCATGTCTCGCTTTACCATATACATCATCGTAAATAAAATGGACCACAATTTCTAATTTCCTTTACTAGATTAAGAATTAAGTGAACCATAATGTTGAAAAATGATGGAGGGAAAACATCTCTAATTGAAACAAGATAATTGTAGCCTCATCTTCCAACTCATTTAAATTTCCAGGTTCAATGACTATACTACATATAACGCATTGAAGACACGACTATAATCAGAATTTAAGCCAGCTAATTTAAAATCATTCATTGACACATGTTTCTTCACAAGGAGTACCCTTAGGGAACATTAATTCCCTGCAAACAATCGCAAAAACTATTTTTTTTCTTTTTTAGACAGAGTATGACATGCAGGAGGCGAATATGTTCTATTTCCTATATCTTGTGAGGCTAAATCTTGTCATATACCCATCACCACCATATCTTCATAGGATTTCTTAGTATCTTTTGCCTTGCCTTTAATATCTAGAAGTGTTCCAATCAAACTATCACATATATTTTTCTCCACATGCTTGACATCAAGACAATGCCTTACATCGAGGATATACCAATATAGAAGATCAAAAAACGCTGACCTCTTTTTCCAAATATTTTTCTCCACTGGAACTTTTTTCGTTCCATTCCAAAGACAACATTAATGTGTTGTTGTATTTTATAAACTTCCTTCCTAGTTAAGGGCTTTGGAGCGATACCAAACTCCTATTTTCCATTAAAAGCCTTCCGTAATCTATAGTATAAATGATTAGTTCTTAGATATTTTCGATATCCAAGGTAAACAATCTTTTTTCCATTTATAATTGGTGAAGAATGTATCATATTCACACATTAGACATGCATTATGTACCTTGACACTATACCCAGATAAATTACCGTATACATGAAAGTCACTGATTGTGCAAAGCAACATGACACGCATTTTAAACTGATCACATATATATGTATAATCAACATCAAATCCTTCCTCCCACAAAAAATTAAATATTCAATCAATGGAGTTAAATAAATATCTATGTCGTTCCCTGGTTGTTTTGGACCCGAAATCATCATTGATAACATCATATATTTGCGCTCCATGCATAACTATAAAGATAGGTTGTAAATTATGAGAAGAACATGCCTTGAAGTATGGTCAGTACTAAAATTACCAAACGAATTCATTCCGTCGGAGGCATGTCCAAGCCTAAGACTATTTGGCTCAAAGGAAAAATCTAGAAACAACTTATCAATTTTCTTCCATTGCAATGATTCAGCTACATGGCAAATTTTTCTTTCACACAATCTTTCATCCTTATGCAATCTAGTATTCTTTGCGTCATTTACATTAGCAACTGTCTCTTGAACCATTGAATTATCAGTAGGTGTCACATCATCTTAGAAGGAACACGCTTTCTAGTTACACGATCATCATCTTCAGCACCATTATCCTTCTTCTTGTAGCATGACTCATCACACCTCCGACACTCCTTCATGTTTTCATACTCTTTCATAAATAATATGCAATTATTATGACATGTATCCATCTTCTTAGCCTCATAACTACGGTTTAGCAACGTGTTACCTTCTAGAAGTATTTCTTGCAACAATTTAAGTAATACAGTGAAACTTTTATCCCTCCAACCACCTATTGCCTTAAGATTAAATAGTCTTAATACAGCTGACAATCTTGTATAAAATTTCCATCCCAGAAATAACGACTATTCCATCTCACTTTTCAAAATATCTTCCACATAGTTTTTCTTAAAAGCGTCTACTCCAATATCACAAATCATATCTTCTAGATAATCATTCATAAATGCATCATCTTCAACTCTATGTGACATAGGTCTTTTGTTGTCACTTCACCATCCCTTACCCATTTCGTATAATTTTGAATAATTCTATCACAACCACAATGATTGAATATAACATCTTTTATATATTTTTGTGTATTTCGGTAAATTTTACAAGGACAAAAAAATCTCATTACCGGTAGGAAGATTTTTTTTTCCGTGAATTCAAGAAATTGAATCATTCCATTCTCACACTCTTTACATAATTATTGGATCTTATCCAACTAAGATCCATAATAGCATACATCTTTTGAAAGTAAAATAAAAATGAACATTCCAAAATAATACAACAATAACAATAAACAACAACTAAAAATAACTAAAAAACAACACTATATTATACCCTAAGGCTCAAAACCATGACATTAACAATAATAATAAAAAATAACAATACATTATACCCTATGTTTCAAAAACCATGACAATATCAACAACAACAATGACAACGACGATGACGACAACAACAACATTAACAACTACTACTACTACTACTACTACAACAATAACAACCACAACAACAACAACATTCTATGAGAGAGTTTTACATATCGGAGTTAATGAGAGATTCAAAGAAAAATGTTAAATTGAAGTTCAAGCTTCCTTCCTCCTTGGAAATGATGGTGTTTTTGTTTTGTAGGTTGAGAGAATGGTGTTTCAGTCGAAGAAAAATGCTAAGGTGAAAAAAGTGAATGAAACATAACATCATGATGATTGAATAAAATATTATTTAGAGTTTACATCTCAGTTTTTAGAAAAACTGAGAGAACAATACTGAGACAAAAATTTATTCAATTTATTTAAATAAAATATTAATCAAATTTTAATATCAGTTTTTTATACAACCGAGGTATAAGATGATTAATAAAATAAAAGAAAAATTTTAGTTCTAAATAAATCATAAATTTGCAGGAGATGGAAAGCGAAATTCAAACCCCGAGCTACATAACGTGTTGGTTTTCTACAAAGCCAAGGGATAAGATTAAACTTTTTTTGAAATGATGCATTTCAGGTCATCTGACCTCAGATTTTCATTGACCGAGGTGAAAACTTAATCATAAAATGTATTATTTGTAGTATGCAAAAAAAATAAAAAATAAAATTTATTTATAAATATTATTATTTTAATTTAAAATTATATATATATATATATATATATATATATATATATATATATATATATATATATATATATATATATATATATATATATATATATATATATATATTAAATTTGTTTATGTTGATAAGGATAAGATTAAAAAAAGTTTAACTTACATTTTTCTTGTCTCCCTTTATATATACAATATTGATGATAAAAAATAAATTATAATATTATCAAGTTAGCGAAGTCACATGCATGCAATTACTTAAAATTACACAAAACAATATTTCTAGTTTATGTAAAAATTCAATTTCATGTATATTATCCTTTAAAAATAATATAAAATTATAAAACGCAATTCATATTTATGCATTAAATTATAAATTTTAAAAAAATGTTTATATAAGACTAAAACAATGTTTATGGTAATGTATGAATGACTAAATACAGAATTATGTTTTCTTACATATATGTATGTATGACTCAATAAAAATCTTGTAAAAAACTGAAATAACTCAATCCGCACTAGTTTGGTTTGGTTTTATTTTATTTCTAAAACTCAATTGAACAAAACTGAACCACATGTTTTTTTATCTTGTGCTTCGGTTAACTTTGAGTGTCGAAACCCCCAAACCAGACCTTGAACACCCCTAATCACTAATACGAGAAATAGTTTTTACCTAAGTTGAAAAAAAGACTTTACCTTGTTTGAGGGTGCAAGGTAATGACGAGTGTTTTAGAAAGTGCGCCACTTTTCACCGCAGACTACAAAAAAAATATAAAAAAGTGTGTCTCATTTACTCTCGGTTGGAAATACACGCAAGTGTGTGATAATATAGAAGTAATAAAAATTTATCATTCCCCAAAGACCAATTTCGAATATTGAGTTCTATTGGGTGTTTATATAACACAATTGATGATTTTGTTTGAAATATTGTTTTTGTTTTGGTAAATAAAATTCTGATTTCCCCCCACAAACTCATGCATATTTATGCATCCAATATAAGAAGCAAAGTAGTTTGTAGAAAATAAAAAATTGGACAATTTACTTTTGTCAGTTTGTTATCCTGTCCTAAAATAAATCTACCCACCTTCATCAGTGTATCTTGTTTGTTTAAGATTGATTTATTATAGTTATTTAAATTGCAATTTTCTTGACAGAGTTTGAAACACTTTCGTAGCCTTGACCGCAGTTGTCTGGTTTCTCATTGAATACCGAATCGCATCCTTTTAGCGTGTGAATAATATCTAAAATATCTTTTACTTTCGTAAATATGGGTCAATTTGTTTTAGCTTTAAAAAAATAGATTTTTTTTTTTATTTTTGAAAATAGATTCTATAAAAACGTTTTTTAAAATATTACAAATTTTTTAAAATTTATTTTCTATAAATTAAAAGACTAATTTTGACATTTTATAACATTAATATACATTATTAAATACTAAAACATAGTCAAAATCACAATTTTTTAAAAAAGTTGTATTTAAAAAAAATGATTTTCATAAAAAACTATTTGAAATAGCTTCAAAATTAAGTGATTTTTTGAAATTTTGATATCCACAAAAAATTTCGATAAAAAGATAAAATATCTGAAATAACATTTTAAGTATAACTATTCAAATCAAATTTTCATTTAAATCTTTTATGAAAAATTTCTTTGTAAAATATAAAATCCAGAAAAATTTGTTGGTATTTCTCTTAATAAATTAATAATAAATTTACATGAGATATATCATAACACAATCCTCGTGACTATAAATACCTAAATAAATACTCAGATATGGCATGAAATAAAACATATCCTTCGATGAATGAAATCATACTCATGACAAAGTAATATAAAAATAAACTAAAGACCCGTTATGTAATCAAAATAACAGTTTGCTATGAAGCAACTTATAAAAGCAACAACAGTTGATTGAAACTAGAGAAAATGCAGACAATAAAAATTAATTCAAAACTTAAAATTCATAAACTCGGTGCTTTGTTTAGTTTTGTAGCACCCTTTTATAGGCCCCGATTACAATAATTAGCACTAAAATGACTTAATCATCAAGTAAAAATCTAGGAAACCATGAAACTTAAAAAAATCAAGAGAGTCCCAAAAGTAGTTATCAACTTGGGGGAGTTATGGTTGTAATTCATCATAACGGGCATGTCGTAATTCCATCTGGTGCCAAATGTGTGATTCATAACTGGAGGGAATTACAACCATATTTCTCATTATAGGTCGACTGTAATTCCCTGAGCATTTTTCTACTTCAAGGTTTTCTTATCCTAATTGTGGTGGAAAGATCTAATGCGAAGTAATAAGGAGCCAGAAGGTAGTTTATTATCAGATGCCATTTCCTGCAGGCTGGGAAATGGAGCTCTGATTCTATTTTGGTGGACAAAATGGTTGGGAAATTTCAGAATTGGGGAAATGTTTCCAGCGGTATATGAGGCGGCTTTGAAACAAAATGCTTTGGTTGGTGAAATGGGGTTCTGGACTGATAATAGGTGGGTTTGGAGGTTGGATTTCTGTGTTGGTCCGTTGACGAGAATGGCAACGGAGCAATGTACTGAGTTGATGGAATTACTGTTCGTTGTCGCACCAGTTGAAGGTGCTCAGGATTCGTACATATGGCCTTATGACATTTCAAAAAATTTTACTGTCAAATCTCTGTATATTAAGCTGAAGCAGGTGGATCAGGGACTGTTGCAAATTCCCCCCATCACAGCTCGGCTGGGAGACCTCTGGAGAACTGATATGCCGTTAAAATTCAAGATGTTCGGATGGCGGTTGTTGTTAAACAGGCTGCCTACGCGTTTGAACTTGGCTTTAAGAAACGTAATTCATAGCGCGCATGATTTAGTATGTGTTCTCTATTTTCGTCATAACGAAGATGCGGAACATCTGTTTTGCAACTGCTTGTGTGCTTTAGAGGTGTGGCGGAACATTTATTAGTGGATTGGAATTACTCCGTTGGGGGCATCTACAGTGGAAAATCACTTGAGTGAATGGTTCTTAAAGTTGAAGGGGAAATGCCACAACGAATCGATTTTTTCTATTTGGCTTGCGACAACGTGGTGTATTTGGAATATGCGAAATCTAGTCATTTTTGAGGATCAATTTTGCAATCCGGGTAATATCGTGAACAAGATCATAGCTTTATCTTGGTCTTGGTTGGTGATTAGGCCAAAATCGTCGTTTCGATGTAATCTATACGAATGGTATAAAAATCCCATTCACTTCTTGTAGGGTGTGTTGGTGTTAGTTGTGTGAGTTTGTAACTCGGTTATTCGGGTTCGGGCACCCCTAGTGCTTCGATTATAATCTCATTAATTTGCTTATCAAAAAAAAAATAACCATATCAATATCTTTAGAGTGCCTAACAAAATACTAAACAGTGAAAGAATTAGAACAAAGCTATAATTTTCATGGAAGAGTTCATGAAAGCATAATCATAGGTACTCATACAGGAATCAAGGAACCTATAAGCTAAAGAACAATTCATTCATTATCATTTAGTTCTAACGGTCATTTGAAAATGGAATCTAGGATCTCCATCAAAAATATCATTTCCACTGTGAACTTGAATACAAATCGCTATAACCGTTTTTTTCTCCTTTAAAACATATGAATGATCAATTTAAGGCATTTAAGAACATGTTTCATAACACACACGAGCTTGGACCGAGGAAAAATTTTCTACTTTAATTATGACATATGAACAAACTAACTCTTCGAAAGGGTGATCTTTTTAGATTATTACCTTACTTACTCCAATTAGCCATTCTTTATATACTACTACTACTACCCCACACACACACACACACAAATATATATATATATATATATATATATATATATATATATGGAATCAAGCACCAATGGGCTGACTAATAGGATGAGTGTTATCCAAGTTAGTGGGCCAAGGATGAGTGTCATCTAACCACTACTAAAAATTCTACATTTCACGACGATTTGAAAAATCGAGATCAAATGACTTGAAATGGGCCATTTATGTTTTTTATTTTGAAAACCTTAATCTTTAACCTTGATTTTCCCAAAAACCGACATAATAAGTTGCTCAATGTTTGAACTTCGATTTCTAGCGCTTGCAATTTTATGTTTTATTTAGAACTATAAAGACTCCTTTATTTTTTTTATAGTTTTTACGTCGGATATGTTTCCTAACTTTTTAAGAAAATCGAGATAAAAACTCTTTAAATAATTTTTTATTCCTTTAGATTTAATGTTAAGTCTCATTCACTTTTTGCCCCCTAGCTAGCGAACGATACTAAAAAACTAGTCTTCTCCAGTAGACAAACGGAAAAACCATTATATTCCAAGGAGGAAGGTATCTCAAACCAACACTTTTCTTTGACTCTCTCATCACATTTTTGGTATGTACAAATTCTCCATTATTGGTGTTGTTGTTTACGTTATTGTAGTTGTTGTAGTTGTTGTTGTTGTTGTTGTTGTTGTTGGTATTGTGGTCGTCGTTGATGTTGGTGCCTCGTTATTGTTGTTGTTATTATAGTTTTTGAGACTTATATGGTTCAAGTTTTGTTGGTTGTGTTCTATTTTTATTTTATTTTTTAAATTTGTGTGTGATTATGGATCATAGTTGGATGAAAGCCAATAGATTAAGTAAAGAGTATGAGAATGAAGTGATTCACTTTTTTGAATTTGTGGAAAAAGGCCTTTCTAACGATAATGAGATTTTTTGGTGTCCTTGTAAAATTTGCCGAAATACGCAAAAATGTTCAAGTGTTGTTATATTTCATCATTTAGGTTGTGATGTAATTATTCAAAATTACACAAAATGGTTATAGCTTGGTGAAGTGACAAAAAAAGACATCTATCACATACATTTAAAGGTGATGTTATATTTATGAATGATACTCTAGAAAACATGATTTGTGATATGGAGATGCTTTCAAGAAAGCTAACGTGGTAGATCATTTGCAAAGAGAAATGGAAGAGTCGTTGTATCAAGGATACAAAAGTTTTACAATAATGTCAGATATGTTAAGACTATTTAATCTTAAGGCAACAGATGGATAGACAGATATAAGTTTCACTAAATTTTTTGAATTATTGAAAGACATGCTTCTAGAAAGTATCACATTGTGTCGAATGGGTTTGTACTATATCAAAATACAAGCATGTCGTAATGATTGAATATTATATAGTAAAGAGTATGGAAACTTGAAGGAGTGCCCAAGATGTGGGGAGTCATTCTACAAGCAGAAGGAAAATGGTGTTGAAGACGATGATGGTGTAACTAGAAATGGTGTTCCTTCCAATGTTGTGTTGTACCTACCGATAATTCAAAGGTTCAAGAGATTGTTGTCTAATATAAATGATGCAAAGAATACTAGATGGCATATATGTGAAAGAGTGTGTGATGGAAAAGTTTGTCATTTAGCTGATTTATTGCAATGGAAATGATTTATTTACATGCCACCACCAATAACAAAATTGAAAAAAAATTGTCTATCTTGGGCACAAAATAAATTTAAGACCAAATCTTCCATACTGTAGATTTTGGAAGGCTTTTAATGGCGAGCACGAGTTTTATATCGCTCCAAAGCCCTTAAGTGGGATTGAAGTTTATAAAAGACAACAACACATTAATGTTGTCTTTGAAAAGAAGTAAAAAGGGCCCGTGGAGAAAAATATTTGGAAAAAGAGGTTCGTGTTATTTGATCTTCCATACTGGTCTAGTCTTGATGTAAGACATCGTCTTGATGTGATGCATGTGAAGAAAAGTGTATGTGATATTTTGATTAGAACTCTTCTCAACATCAAAGGCAAGACAAAAGATGTGAGAGCAAGAGTTGTCTCTACAAGTCAATTTATGTTTTGATTATAACAATACGTATTTGTGAAAGAACCATTTTATGTCTAACGTGTGTTGTGTGCAGATCATAATTACAGAAGATATCAGATCCTACAAAGCACCAGCCAGATGAGCTTAATTGATTATATGCGAAGTTACTATGTGTGACAAAAGTCGCAAGAAGCAAGAACGCTTCTGTATCTGATCATGATCAGTCAGATCCAAGGATGCCGATATTGCTGTTGCAATGCTCTTGTGGATGCTCTCTGAAAGTGGTCGAGATTCTAAAGATAGCGAAGCTTCTGAAGAAGATAACCCTCTGGAGAACCGATGTGCTGAAGACTCTCATGACTTGAAGTTCTGAAGGCGAAAGGCTCTGAAGACCAAGTGCAGAAAGACTCTGAAGACTTATGTGTTATGAAGATTACGATTCCAAAGGTCAAGTGCTGAAGACTCTAAAGACAGATTCCTAATGGACAAGTTCTGATGTTTCGGAAGACTTGAAGTAGTAAAGGATAATGTTCTTAAAGACAAGTACTGAAGTTCTGAAGACTGATTCCTAATGGACTTCTTCAAATGACTGAAGACTTGACGTATCAGATATCCTATTAACAAGGCTCTACTCACGCTTCAATAGTTTACCATCAGAAGCCTCTGAAGTTTGGAAGTCAAATGTTACCGTTGTGAACGACTGTACACACTGCCCAAGAAAGATATATTCCATCACTTCTCCCACAGCAAAAAGGAGATGTGTCAGTACAGCTAATTATTACACAACGTCTCTTTTCCAATAGCCAACAATATTTCAAACGGCTATATTTTCACTGGGCTATTTAAGGGAAAGAGTTCTCGCTTCTGATGAGTCGATTTGCTGAACATCATCAAATGGATGTATCATTTACAAATTGACCAAGTCATTGTGTGAAGATAGCAACAACGATGAGTTCTCGTTGTAACACTTAGAATATCTAAAGATGTCATCAATTTACACATGACCATTGTTGTTGAAGCTTAAAGATCAAATCAACATAACAACAACAATTTGGTACAGAAGCTGTTGATGAAGAAGACAACATTGCAAATCAGTCAAGTCATCAACCACCTTCTTGTCAGTGCTACATTAAAGATCTGAAGCAAGGAGTTGTTGCTCAAAGCTTGCTCACCCAAGAAGACGAAGAAGAAGAAGATCTACAAGATGTCAACAACTGTCAAATCATTATACATCGTTGTAGTTTCTTAAGATAGCAAGAAGCTATCCCTCATATCTTGCTTGAACATTTGTGTGTTCTTTGTACTTAAACTTAGGAGTAATCTGCTTGTTAAGAAGCATCATTGTAATCTCCTGTATAACTAATTCTTGGTGAATTAGGATTCCTCGAGTGGTCAGTGTGATCGGAGATTTGAGAAGACAATGGCGAGATGTCATTGTGGGAAAAGCCTGAAATAGGGTCAGTAGCGTTATATTCATTGTGATGAATCCCTGAACCTCTAGCTGTGAAAGCCTAGCAGTAGATCTTGCGAGATTGGAACCTGCAGGTCAATGTTCGTTATATTCATTAAGTTGAATCCCTTAACGGTTCATTGCATGTTAGTCACAGTGCGGCTGTGCAGTTTGTTAGTCACCAGCTATGTGCTCGTGCATCTGTAATCGAGATTGATTATAGTGGATTAAGACCTTGTGTTCAAGGAGAAATCACCTGAGGAGGGTGGACTGGATTAGCCTTTGTGGTGAACCAGGATATATCGTGTGTCCTTTACTCTTGTTATGTTTAATGTCTTTGTTTATGTTTCTAATTGATTATCAGAATCCTTACATAAGCAAGTCAGAACCTTGCAGCTTAACTCTGATAAGCTTCCGCACTGCAAGTTCTAAGAAACGTAGTTTATGTTTAGACTCTTGTTGGTTCTTATGCTCACGCATAGCAGCTCTGAATGTAACTTCGCAAGTCAGAGTCTCTCTCTGAGAATTCTGATGTTACTTAAAGTGTCATAGCGACAAGAAGCAAAATTTTTTAAAAGAGTAAATACACAATTCAAACCCCTCTTTCTTGTGTCTTTCTCGCACCTCCAATTGGTATCAGAGCTCCGGTTCTGTTATTGATGGATATCAAACACTTAACAGTGTCAGAAAAAGATCCAGATGAGGTGCATAGAAATACTCCGGGTGAGATTGAAATCCACTTACAATTTCTGTAACAGTTCAGAAGATGACTGTGTACAAAATTGTAATCAATCTGAGTACTTGAGCAAATCACTGATTCTGGAAGTTTTGTAGTTGTTGAACAATTAAATCTTCCTCACGTAAAGCTTTGTTGAAGATTGAAGGATCAGCTGATAAGATAGATTCATCAGATAAGCAGTAGTATCTGTTGAATGCTTATCTTGGAAGATACGTATGGATGAACCACGTACATGCTCAAAAGTTAAATCATCAGAGAACAAGAAGTCTTGTTTGCTGAAGATTAATTCTTTATGAGTTTTTGAGATGTTTTCAAGAAACGGATTAGGTCCACCCTTGACTTTCTCGTCTAAAACTCATTCAGAATCTCTTCATGTAAAGAAGAAGGATTGTTGTTCTATGGTTTGAACTTCAGAATGAAATCTGTTGAAGTCAGAGAACTAAAGATTTCAAACTATTAGAAATGATTCAACATCTGAATCTTGAATGATCAGAAGTTAACAGATTCAATGAAGAACTGAATATTGTTTTCATGGAGAGCTATGCAGAAAACTGGAAGAAGAACTTCAAGGACTCATCATAAATGAACTCTTAAGTTTTATTGAATCAGCATAACTAAGTTCTGATAACTTGAAATTCTATCTCAGTTGAATCAAATGTTATTGATCAGATCCTATCTGATGAGTTTCTCAGAACCTCCTTAATCAGAAATCAGAATGCAAGTGAATTGTGAAGAATCCAAAAACCCACAGTAGTTCACTCAGAAGCAGGCAGAATCTGAAAGACAAACGGTTAAAAGCTCAAAAAGGAATACACTCATAAAAGGTTTGACATAGAGATTCCAGATTCCTTAGAAAGAAAGATCGGAGTCAAAATGGAATGCATTCAGATAAGTCTGTAAAGATCTCAGGTACCATCCTTCCTTCATTTACGAATTATTTTCATGATAACAACCAGAATCACTTTATCGAGCTTTTTGGATATGCTGTGTTAAGTTTCATGAGAAGTAATTAGAAATATTTTTAAGAAAATCTTTTGTCATTTTCCATATGTGTCTGCATATGCTTTTTGAAATAGTTAAGGTAAAACAGTCACACATGTAAGATTCTCCTCATTATGTCCTTCACTCTGCTTGACCACATCCTATAACCCATAAGTACACTCTAACTAATACTCCTATTCCAGACCTAAATCTCTCTCTTAGAGTCCCTCCACCTAACTTAGTTAGTCTAAGAAACCATGATGTTCAATTAAATTGAACGACACTCTTTAAACTGTCCAAACTTCTACTTAAGAAAATCTCATCCATTCAAATTTCCTTGATATGCACATATTGAGTGGTATCTGTTCAGCTATGAAATAGGGAAACATGCTACCATGACCAAAATAACTCATCACCTAGGAAATAACATCTAAACCAAGCATGGTCATGTTCTAACAAGTCAGAATTCGCTTTTTAGTATTGAAAACAGTGGAAAATCCTTTTGCCTGCATCCTGGGCTATGCGCCGATTAATTATTAATAAATAAAAACCTTGAAAACCGTGTATTTTGGTATTCTCTTAGAATTAATGACTTCATAATGCAGTTACTACATCCACCTAACTTTTACTAAGAATAAAGTGCATGTGTATCCCTTTGATCTTCCCTAGAATATCAGACTGCTTATCTGTCCTCATCTTTTAGACTATCCCTAAGAATCCCAGTCCTCTTAAATCATTCTCAGTTATTGACCCATTCAGTTCCAACTCCTCCATCCATCTATTTAAAGTCATAACATATTCCAAAGGAATTCCCCACTATTCCCAACCTTCCTTCACCCTAAACGTAATCTAAAATGACTCCAAGAATCTTTTATGGCAATGATGATCTCCTTGAAGTCATCAATGAAAAATGACCAAATCCAATGGATACTGATCATGATTTTCATCTTGGTATTCACTTTCAAAATTGGAATGGATACATACATATGCTAAGAGACTCAATTTATCTGAACCTTTTAAAATCCTTTTGGATCAATGCCTCTGTTAGCAGTAATGGCCTGACTATCTCTTCTGACATTTATGGTCTCCCAGTCACCATCAACACCACAAAAATCTCTGAAGCCATTGACTGTCCACTAGGAGGTGTCACTCCTAACCATGCATCCATTCGATGCACCTCCGATGCTGAAATGCACTATATGTTTGATAAAGGATCTGCCTTTGATCCTACGAAACCTGAAAAACTTTTTTCTATTGCTAGAGGTTGGTTCAAGTTCATCTTAACCAATATTAAACCTTGCAATACAAACGAAGATTTTCTGTATCATGATGACAAGCTTCTCATCATGTGCCTTCTTGGGAGAACTCCTATTGATCTGTCTCAAATAATTTTTGACCATCTCAAAGAATCAATTCTTATGTCAAGATCAGTGGACAAATCCTTCATTCCTTACGGAAGAGTCTTATCTGAAGCACTCTTTAGAGAAGGAATCGTGCAAAAGATCTACAGAGTTCGATGTGGTCCAGATACTGCTCTAGATATGAATTTTTGTGAAACCTTCGACAGCAGATGGTTCTCATAAAGTTAGAAGATTACCTGTCCTAATTAGACTAAGTTATTATTGTGTAATGGTTCATTAAGTTCACATGCTCATACCGTGTAATTGCTATTTAAGTTAATGAAGTATGTGTTACTTTCAATTCCTTATGCCTACACCTATGTATATGCATATAAGATAAATACTCTTGAAAGAAGAAAATGTGTCTTTATGTTTTCACTACTAGTTAGTGATACTACTCTTACATACGCACTTATTGTGAATCCTTGACTCCTGTCAAAAATTAATTAAAGGATTCTATGCGTGATCTTTTGGGTCTTTCCAAGAATGATAAACTGCTGGACTCAGTGCTAGTATTAATCCCTTAACCTAGTCATATCTAGCTTAAAATGTCTAGGAAATGAAGAACCTAACGGTTGGAGTCACACGCATTTATTTAACTCTCCTTATTCGTTGCCTACTTAAGGTACCTTGCTCACTCCTCTATCCATCATTCCAAACCCTCTCAGTCAGTATCTTTCGTCAGTATTCTCTCTAAAATGTCCACCTCTCATTCAAAACCCACTAAGAATGAAAACTCTGAGTTAAAAGTTCTAAATGAATTCTCTGTGAACACCAGTTCTCTCAAAGAACTTGGCTTTACAAGAACTTCGTCTGAATTAAGAAGTAAAAAATGGAAAGGTTATCTTGAGATGCTTCTAGGTCTCATTTACACAGATCTTGTTAAAGAATTCTGGGCAAATGCTGATGTGTTTTCTAACGTGCACAACCAACACATCATTCAATCAACCATCTCCAGAATCCATGTGTTGATCAATCCATCCATCATTGCTCAAGCAATCAAGTGTAACGAAAGCGGTGACACCCTTGAATAATACAAGGAAAGAACCATATTCAATGATCTCATCTGCCAAATTCACAATGGAAATGGTGCCTCCAACTGTGTCTCCACACTCAAACCCTCAGCTAAAGTCTGGCACAGAATAATGGAAATAAACCTTCGACCTAGAGAAGCGGGAGAACAAGTGCTAACCCATTCAGATAGACTATTCATCTTCCTTCTGATTTACCGAAGGAAAATAAACCTTCCACTAACTATGTTTAATCACTTGAAAGAACAAAATCTTTTGTCTAGAGACAAACCCTCTCTTAGCATCCCGTATGGAAGAGTCATATCTCGAGTCAACCATTGAATGTTCACCCATAGATCTTGCAAATCTATCTGGAAGTTCCTAAAAAGAAATAAAATTAGGTTATAAGGTTTCTGCCCTACTATGCTATTTCTTGCTCTATGTATTCTTGTTAAGATTATTAAATGAAATATCTTTTTGGAGTCTTAAAAATACAAAAATCCTTTACCATAAGATTCTACTCTAAAGAACTGCATGAAAACCTTAATCATATCCAAAATGTTCACACTACTTAAAATGCTTGCTTGTTATTACAATACAAAATGATACAAGACTGTCAATAGCGCATTAACATTCTTTAAGGATAATACCATCACACAAATCCAAAGCTTAGTGGATGCTTCCAGTTCCTGTGTGGACTCCATGAAAATAAGAAATATCTGGACTGAGTTCCATGAATGGATCTCAGAGGAAATTGTGAAGAGCAAGAGGCTGGCAATTACTCAAGCAGAAGAAAAGGTGCATACCTCAAGAACTGATGATTCTGAAAGCTTATTCTCATCTTCATCATTAGGCACCTTTTAGTCTAATCCTTAGGAACCTATCCTCATTAAAATCTGTGTTTTGAATACCTTGAACCTTTTAGGATTATGTCTAACCTATGCTTTAAAATTATTTTGTGGTTCTGAGTTAAAGTTTCCATCTAATTGTCCATCATTGAAAATGCTGTGACTAATCTCTAAATATGCTTAAATGATAACATCCTTTGGGTCTATTTATGTTCATTATCATATTGATTTACATATGCTTAAATATGCTTATTATGTTCACTATCATATTGATTAATATGCTTAAATGCTCATATGCTCTAAACTTTTTGATGATGTCAAAAAGGGGGAGAAAGAAATATGATTTTGATTGGAAAGAAGAAGAAATCTTAAAACAGAAAGAATGCAACTTAAACAAGTAATCAATCATGTAAAATGCGTTACTACTAACGTTTGTTGTTTGATGTTTAACCAAGGAACTCTAAACAAGTTCACTAGGCATTCTAAGAACAGATTAAAAAAGAAGAACAGTGAAGCTCTTATGAAATGTTTGCTCATATGATCGAAGTTGTACACTTCAAGAGAAGTTGAGAATTGTCTGAAAGTCAAAGTTTATCTTGATCTCTGTCTCACTTGGTTCAGAAGCTGTAAGCAGTCTGAAAATATGAGATTCAGAACGTAAGAATCAGAAGAAGAAAACTCTGAAAGCAGTCAAGAGAAGTCTACATCCCAAGATGCTTCTCAGAAGAATTATGCAAATCAGAAGTCAAATAATTGTCTAAAGATCTGAATTAAAGATCCAAGAAGAAGTAGTTCTGATGTCTACCAAGAACTCAATTAAGAAGAAATGATTTGGTTTCAGACTAAATCAACAAATGATAATCAGACTCAGTATACATAATGATTGGTATCAGAATCAGTCTGCAGTAACATCAATCAGAGCAAAGCTGTGAAAGAATGTCAAATACCTGCATTGGTATCAACCTCAGCACACTAAGAGAATATCTTAAACTGGTATAAGAAGAATACATCACTTGGAATCAAACACAACATACTCTGGTATAACTCAGTATCAGACTAAGATTAAAACATGTGTACCAGTTTCAGAATCAAGCGTTGATTGATCACATAAATTAACCTTCAATTGGTATCTAATCAAAAATCAAGCTGGGATGAACCACTGAGTTGTGACATTAACAAGGTTCTGAGATAAAAGACCTCTGTTCAAAAGTCAAACTCTGAGAAAGTCATGATCCATATTGGTGATTAAAAACTTATATTTCTGAATTATGATTCTGAAGATCCCAATATATGACTTATGGAAATTAGGGGGAGACTACCCTGAAGATTCAATTGCAAAATCTAAAATCTTCACAAAGTCTGAAACTCAGGGGGAGTTTCTTAAAAGACAGTGTCTGTTTCTGATAAATAGAAAGGCTATGTTATTAGATAAGAACTATTCTGTTTGTGCTTAAATGAATCTGCTGAAAAGTAGAAAATGCTTCAGATGTCTCTAAAGATTATAAGCTCTGATATGACATTAAAAAGAAACTAAGTTCTAAAGATCTGAAGATGGAAGTTCTAATGAACTAGTCCAGATGCTGAAGACTTTTGTCTCCTTAAAGAAAAGATAGAGAAGTAGTCCTTTTCTACTCCTTGTTCTGGCAACTCAAGTTGTTATTCTGTATGTCTTTGGAACATATAAGATTCTAGATGATCACAGATAAAACTTTGAGGAAAACACATTCAGGGGAGCTGTTGTTCCAGACTCTGAATATGTTTAGTGTTTGGTGATTACCTTGTATAAAATGTTCAATCAAAATACTTGGTTTTGTCATCATCAAAAAGGGGGAGATTGTGAGAGCAAGAGTTATCTCTACAAGTCAATCTATGTTTTGATGATAACAATACGTATTTGTGAAATAACCATTTTATGTCTAACGTGTGTTGTGTGCAGATCATAATTACAGAAGATATCAGATCCTACAAAGCACCAGCCAGATGAGCTTAGTTGATTATATGCGAAGTTACTATGTGTGACACAAGTCGCAAGAAGCAAGAATGCTTTTGTATCTTATCGTGATCAGTCAGATCCAAGGATGCCGATAATGCTGTTGCAATGCTCTTGTGGATGCTCTCTGAAAGTGGTTGAGATTCTGAAGATAGCGAAGCTTCTGAAGAAGATAACCCTCTGGAAAACCGAAGTGCTGAAGACTCTCATGACTTGAAGTTCTGAAGGAGGAAGGCTCTGAAGGCCAAGTGCAAAAAGACTCTGAAGGCATATGTGTTCTGAAGAATACAATTCCAAAGGTCAAGTGCTGAAGACTCTGAAGACAGATTCCTAATGGACAAGTTCTGAAGTTTCGGAAGACTTGAAGTAGTAAAGGATAATGTTCTTAAAGACAAGTATGAAGTTCTGAAGACTGATTCCTAATGGACTTCTTCAAATGACTGAAGACTTGACGTATCAGATATCCTATTAAGAAGGCTCTACTCACGCTTCATTAATTTACCATCAGAAGCCTCTGAAGTTTGGAAGTCAAATGTTACCGTTGTGAACGACTGTACACACTGCCCAAGAAAGATATATTCCATCACTTCTCCAACAGCAAAAAGGAGATGTGTCAGTACAACTAATTATTACACAACGTCTCTTTTCCAATAGCCAACAATATTTCAAACGACTATATTTTTACTGGGCTATTTAAAAGGAAGAGTTCTCGCTTCTGATGAGTCGATTTGCTGAACATCATCAAATGGATGTATCATTTACAAATTAACCAAGTCATTGTGTGAAGATAGCAACAACGATGCGTTCTCGTTGTAACACTTAGAATATCTAAAGATGTCATCAATTTACACATGACCATTGTTGTTGAAGCTTAAAGATCAAATCAACATAACAACAACAATTTGGTACAGAAGCTGTTGATGAAGAAGACGACATTGCAAATCAGTCAAGTCATCAACCACCTTCTTGTCAGCGCTACATTGACGATCTGAAGCAAGGAGTTGTTGCTCAAAGCTTGCTCACCCAAGAAGACGAAGAAGAAGAAGATCTACAAGATGTCAACAACTGTCAATTCATTATACATCGTTGTAGTTTCTTAAGATAGCAAGAAGTTGTTGTTCATATCTTGCTTGAACACTTGTGTGTTCTTTGTACTTAAACTTAGGAGTAATCAGCTTGTTAAGAAGCATCATTGTAATCTCCTGTACAACTAATTCCTGGTGAATTAGGATTCCTTAAGTGGTCAGTGTGACCGGAGACTTGAGAAGACAATGGCGAGATGTCATTGTGGGAAAAGCCTGAGATAGGGTCAGTAGCGTTATATTCATTGCGATGAATTCCTGAACCTATAGCTGTGAAAGCCTAGCAGTAGATCTTGCGAGATTGGAACCTGCAGGTTAATGTTTGTTATATTCATTAAGTTGAATCCCTGAACGGTTCATTGCATGTTAGTCACAGTGCGGCTATGCAGTTTGTTAGTCACCAGTTATGTGCTCGTGCATCTGTAATCGAGATTGATTATAATGGATTAAGACCTTGTGTTCAAGGAGAAATCACCTGAGGAGGGTGGACTGGATTAGCCTTTGTGGTGAACCAGCATATATCGTGTGTTCTTTAATCTTGTTATGTTTAATGGCTTTGTTTATGTTTCTAATTGATTATCAGAACCCTTACATAAGCAAGTCAGAACCTTGCAGCTTAACTCTGATAAGCTTCCGCACTGCAAGTTCTAAGAAACGTAGTTTATGTTCAGACTCTTGTTGGTTCTTATGCTCACGCATAGCAGCTCTGAATGTAACTTCGCAAGTCAGAGTCTCTCTCTGAGAATTCTGATGTTACTTAAAGTGTCATAGCGACAAGAAGCGAAAAGTTTTAAAAGAGTAAATGCATAATTCAGACCCCCTTTCTTGTGTCTTTCTCGCACCTTCAATTGGTATCAGAGCTCCGGTTCTGTTATTGATGGATATCAAACACTTAACAGTGTCAGAAAAAGATCCAGATGAGGTGCATAGAAATACTCCTGGTGAGATTGAAATCCACTTACAATTTCTGTAACAGTTCAGAAGATGACTGTGTACAAAATTTTAATCAATCTGAGTACTTGAGCAAATCACTGATTCTGGAAGTTTTACAGTTGTTGAACAATTAAATCTTCCTCACGTAAAGCTTTGTTGAAGATTGAAGGATCAGCTGATAAGATAGATGCATCAGATAGGCAGTAGTTTCTGTTGAATGCTTATCTTGGAATAGGAAATAGAACATATTTGCCCCCAAGCTGTGTTTATTCATCAATTCTATATGTAGTAAATTCATTGACCCTGAAAATTTAGATGATTTGGAACATGAGTCTGCAATTATCTTGTGTCAATTAGAGATGTTTTCCCTATATCATTCTTTGACCATGTGGTTCACTTTGTTGTTCATCTAGTAAGGGAGATTAGAATTTGTGGTCTATATTATTTACGATGAATGTATCCGGTAGAAAGATACATGAAGATCTTTAAAGGATGTTCAAAGAATCATCATCGTCTGAAGGATTCAATTGTTGAACGGTGCATCATATAAGAAGCTATTGAGTTTTGTACAACCTATTTGTCAGGAGCAAACTCTATAGGAATTCCAGAGTCTCGCCACCATGATGGAAGATATGATGGTAGAGGTACTTAAGGATTAAATATTAAGACTTTTGGCTGAGATGTAGTGCTTCAAGCACATTTGTATACATTGAATAACATTGATGAAGTTTAACCTTACTTGATTGCTCACAAAAGTCCTATAAAGGAAAAATTCCCTCAGATGAATGAAAAATAGTTGTTGAAAGAGCATAACAAAAATTTCATAACTTGGTTTAATTAAAGTGTTTCTAAAGAGTGTAGTGCATCAGAGAAAATTAAATGGGTGTCATGTATTTCTTAGTTTAATGTAATTACTTGGAGTGCATACAACATCACTAATTTTTCATTATTTACAAAATTAAAGGATGATCGTACTACCATGCAAAATAGTGGGGTTATGGTTTAAGCTGAATCCATGTAATTCTCTAGTTTCAAATATAAGAATCATGTACTAGCATCTAGAGCGTACTTTGGGGTCATTGAGGAGATTTTGGAGATTGATTATGTTGTTTTCAAAGTGCCTTTATTTAAGTGCAAGTGGATTGACAGTAACACTAGTGTAGAAACCGGTGAATTTGGAATCACACGGGCTGATCTTTGAAAGGCAACATATAAGAATGAACCATTCATCATGGAAACTCAAGCAAAATAAGTTTTATATGTCACTAAATGGTTAATTGTTCTTCACAGAAAACATCTTTCTAATATTACTGATGAAAATCAAGATTTTGTCTATGAGCCCCCTTGTTTCGCAACACATGTATGTCATTTATCTGAAGAAAATAATTCAGATGATGTGCATGATATTCATCGTGATCATAACGAGGGGTTATGGGAAAACTACTAAGTAAATGTATTACAACACTTAGTAATTTATAATTATTTATTTTACTCATTTTTATTCCTTTTACTAAATTTTTAATGTTGTTGTTGATTATCCTAATTAGTTCCAAATGTTGTTCCAATTATATGTGTTTAACAACCAGTGAAAATATTAGTATAAAACTTTTGGATAACCTATACGAGTTTCCATTTTGCCTATATCTTTTGTTTGTTAATCATTTGTTTTAATTTGGTTGTAAAATTATAAGGTGTGTATCATTTTGGCTTTCAATTTGGTGTAAATAATTAATATTAGTGGTACAATGTTTCTGTTTGAGAAATTGGCCAATTGTATAAGTTTTTATTTTAGAAATCTTTAAAAGTATGGTTCTATATTTTGTGATATGGTTATGTAATACAGGTACAAACTAAACTATTAAAAATATAATGTTATCTGCTCGATTTATACTTTTAATCGAGGTAAAAATATTGCTCTATTACCGAGATTTAATATTAGGTGTGTCATGCAGTTCTAAAAATAATAAAAAGGCAGATGATGGGGATCAAACCCATGTGTAGATAACTTTACTCCTCGGTTATTTAGAAACCAAAGGGTAAAGTGGTCACTTTTCATGAACTCCTTCGTTACCTCACTTCTATAGTTGAGGTTAAATGCATTTCGCATTCAGTGTTAAATATTTTTTTTTTGTAGTAGTGAAATAACACATAATGTGCTAGAATAAAAGTTATGTCAAATCGTTTCCTGTTAATCACTCTAAAAATATATACAGATTTTAGAGACTACAAGATAAGTCTAATTAAATTGAAATTTTATTAGGAGGCTCCAAGCGTTTGGTCAAAACTGATTTACCAAATTTTCTTAGAGTCATTATCCTTACGTCTCTCTTTACATGAATTCAACATAATTTCTCTATGAACACAATAAAAAATCTTCAAAATTTTCCAGTTTTTCCAAAATGATTTAAGTTTGAGAAGGATTTAAATACAAAGTCAAATACACACACAAGCAATATAGTTAGAAAAACAAACAAACAAAACTAACTAGGAATTAAAATACCCCCACCCCACCCCACCCTACTTACACTAAACATTTTCTCTGACATTTAATGAAAAAGTAAAAGAGGAGTGAAGTAAACTTACATGGATCAATGTTCCAAA
Organism: Lathyrus tuberosus; assembly: GCA_022829125.1. Lineage (NCBI taxonomy): Eukaryota > Viridiplantae > Streptophyta > Magnoliopsida > Fabales > Fabaceae > Lathyrus > Lathyrus tuberosus. The sequence goes on from JALAZF010000829.1 coordinate 1,069,162, forward strand.
GGAGATGGTGGGTTGTAGATCTACCCATGAGAGATGAATCAAACATACATTTTTTGCAACAGCATCTTATATTAATTCACAATTTCGCATCAATAAGGCAGTCTGTGATAAGATGGGTTTTGCTTCTACCATAAACTAGGGTTCTAACCAAAGATAAAGAATAAATTGGAAAGGAAATAGATAACATATATTGATTCAGCATGCTGATAATATAGACAACAACTCTATAAATACAAGGTCTAGAAAATGGGCCTAAAAGAGAAACACTGGGCTAAACCCACTTGAAGATAAAAATTAAAACTAAACATAAGAATAAAAGAATTAATTCATGAAATAGTCTTGATGCCACATGGGTTTATTGATGTTTCTAATGGGCCTATCACTACTATCCTGCCCAATGAGAACCTTGTCCTCAAGGTTGGAATAATCAGAGGATAAGTCCAGCCCATTAGAAGTATAATTATTTAGGCGATTTGGCCCAATGGAGTCCGGTGAAAGCATTGGAGTTGAGGTGTTTTTCCTGGCATTTTCCTTGGAGTCGTTTGAGGGTGTGGGGAAACGTGTAGGGCTGCCAAACTGAGTAGGAATGATGAATTGTGAAGGTGACGTGGATCGATCTGGCAGAAGAAATTTTGAATGTTGGGGATCCAACGGTTCAGGGCCCATCACCGGAAAGGGAGAGTTAATGGGGTTTGGTTGGAAAGAGTCATTGGGCAGTGTGCTTTTTAAAGTAGCACATGGGTGTCTTGGGTGATGAAACAAAGTTGTGGTATATGAAGACGCCACGTCATTTTAGAGAGGATCATGGGAAGAGGATCCAATGTTAATTGGCGGTGCATATTGATGGGAAGAAAGATCCAACGGCTGGGAAATGGTTTTAGAATCTGGAAGGTTCTGAGTGAGTGGGATGGGAAACTGTGTCAAAGTCTTGTACTTTGTATCAGGTTTGGGAGTCGCCTTTCCATGTTTCAAGGCATGCAGTGCAGAAAGGATTGTGTCAACAAGTTATTTTCATTTCCAACATTGTTCAACTCCTTTCCGCTCCCTCTTTTTTTGCTCAACATATTCTAGTTTCCTATCATGTCGTCCCTCAACAATTTATTTTTATTTTCAACATTTTTCAACTTATTTCCTCTCCCTTCTTTTTTGCTAAACATCTGTTGTTCTTCTTGCATTCCATCCTTTCCACTTAGTCTTTCAACCGCTGTGTCCCTCAAAGTGTCTAAAATTTCCATTTCTTCTTCGACAATATTTTTAGGAAGAGGTGTTACTTCAGGTGTTGGATCATTCCCATGGTAGGCTCTTAATAGAGAAACATAAAATACTGGATGGATGCGAGATGAAGGGGGTAGTTGAAGTCCGTATGCGACGGACCCTATCCGATGTAGAACAATAAAGGGTCTGAAGTATCTCTTGGAAAGTTTCAAAGACGTCCTTCTTTGGACTGAAGATTGATGGTATGGTTGCAACCTTAGCAAAACACGGTCTCCTGTAGCAAAGGTACATTCTTTTTTTTATTTGCTTGTGCTTTCATGATCTGCTAACTTCGACTCAGATTAAGCTTCAGTGTGTTAAGAATGTTTTGTCTTTGTTGCAGTGTGGAGTCAAGATAAGGAATGGACGCAAACCCTTTTACGTAATCTTTGATTGCCGGAGGTTGTCGACCGTATAAGGCTTCGAATGGTGTCATGTGGATTGAAGAGTGAAAGCTCGAGTTATGCCAAAATTCGGCCAAGTGGAGGTATTTGAACCAAGCTCTAGGGTTATCGCTTGTGAAACACCTCAGGTACATTTCCAAACATCTGTTTACCACTTCGGTTTGTCCATCAGTTTCAGGATGATAACCAGAACTATATTTCAGGTGCGTTCCTTGTACTCGGAAAAGCTCTTTCCAAAAAGCGCTTAGAAAGATAGGATCCCTGTCTGATACAATCATTTTTGGAACCCCATGGAGTCTACAAATCTAGACCGAAAATCTCCTAGCCACATCAACAGCTGAGAACTTAGTTGGTAGGGCGATGAACTTTGATAGTCTATCACAAACAACCCATATGACAGTGTGGCCGAAAGACTTAAGCAGGTGAGTAATGAAATCCATGGATAAGTCTTCACAAACCTGTGTTGGTATTTCAAGTGGTTGTAACAAACCTTGTTTCTTTGTTGGCAGGTATTTGTTGTGCTGACAAGAGGAGCAACAGTGCACAAATTTCTTGACGTCTCTATGTAAACCAGGCCAAAGAAAAGTAGAAGATATTCGTGACAAAGTAGGTTTCAGACCTGAATGTCCTCCTGCTGGTGTACTGTGGCATTCCTTAAGAACTATGTCTCTGAAATCCAAATCATCAGGTAAAAAAATACGATCTTTAAAGTATAGTAATCCTTGTTTGAATGTAAAAACAAGTTACATTTTTACATCATCCTTAGAACGCTTAATAAGATCTTGTCCCTTGGTGTTCTTGGCATAGTACTGCTGGAGCTGTGTAATGATGGCCAGGACTATTGAAGAGACCGCCAACAGGAGGAGGTCGTCATTTGTATGCCGCCCGCTGAGAGCGTCAGCCATGCTGTTGGACTTACCAGGTTTGTAGAAAATCTCAAAACTAAAACCTTGAAGTTTCGCCGTCCATTTATGTTGTTATGGTGTCTAAATAGTTTCGGTTAAGAGATTTTTCAGACTTTTCTGATCAGTAAAAATATGGAAATGTTGTCCAATAAGGTATTGACGCCATTTTTTCACAGCTTCAGTTATAGCGTACATTTCACAGACATAAACGGATGAAGCTTGGAGGCTCTGACACATTTTCTTACTGAAGAAGGCCAAAGGATGTCCAGCCTGAGAAAGAACTGCGCCAATAGCAACTGCGGATGCGTCTGTTTTCACCACAAAAGTCTTGCTGAAGTTTGGAAGAACTAGGACTGGAGTTTCTGTCATTATGCGTTGTAAATTTGTAAAAGCTGTTTCATCTGCTGTATCCCATGTAAACTTAGTGAAACGTAATAAACCGGTGAGCGGAGCGGCGAGTGTGGCGTAGTGGCGGACAAACCGTCTATAAAAACCTGTGAGGCCCAAAAATCCCCTGAGCTGCGATAGTGAACGTGGCTTCGGCCAATCTAAAATTGCTTTAATTTTGTCTGGATCAGGGGACACACCATCTAAAGAAATAACATGACCTAGATAATTGACCTTAGGAACTGCAAAAACACACTTAGATAATTTTGTAACAAACTTATTTGAAGCAAGCAGGTCAAAAATCAGAGTTAAGTGAAGTAGATGTTCAGAATAAGAATTGCTATAAATCAAAATGTCATAAAAAAAAACAAGAACGAATCGTCGTAAATAAGGTCGTAACAAGTCATTCATCGCCAATTGAAAAGTACTAGGAGCATTAGTTAAGCCAAAAGGCATTACTAGAAACTCGTAGTGCCCATCAAAGGTTCGAAATGCCGTTTTATGTGTATCTTCAGGAACAACCCTAATTTGATGGTAGCCTGACCGAAGGTCAATCTTTGTTAACAAAGAAGCAGAACCCAGCTCATTGAAGAGCTCATCAATAGTAGGTATATGAAAATAATCACGGATAGTAACAGCATTTAATCTGCGATAATCCACACGAAATCGCCATGATCCATCTTTTTTTCTAATTAGAAGGACAGGGGATGAGAAAGGGCTAGTGATAGGTTTGATAATGCCTTCAGATAGCATTTCGTGGATGATGTTTGTCATTGCTTCCTTTTAAGAATGTGGGTAACGGTAGGGTTTAACGTTTATTGGGGAAATGTTGGGTTTTAGGGGAATGTGGTGATCATGCGGTCTACATGGAGGTAGTCCATGTGGCTGCTGAAAAACAGTGGGGTAGGATTGAATAAGGGTAGCAACTTTAGGAGGAGGTGTATCTTGCTCGCTGTCTGAATTAAGGGCTTGGTTAAGTGGGTTTTTGTCAATGGTGGGTTGATATAAAAGAAGGTGCATAGAAGCAATGGAATTGATATGTAAAAGGTGTTGGATTTGGGTAAAGGTGGAAGGAATAGGAGTTTGATTGGTGTCTCCTGTAATAGTAACATCCTTTTCTTCATAAGTGAAAGAGATTTTTGGAATGGAGAAATCAGCCAATAGGGGACCAAGGGTGCGTAACCATTCCATACCCAAAACCACGTCAGCTCCTTCAATTGGAATTAAATAGAATGGAATATAGAATAAATGATCTTGAAGCGTGATTGGCACTTTAGAGCACAGGCCTGAGCAGTGTAATTTGGATCCATTGCCAACCATAACTGAAAAATTAGGGATGGGAGTGTTGGGTATTTTTAGGTGGGTTGCAATTCTGGGCTGAAGAATGTTGTGTGTGCTTCCTGTGTCTATGAGGACTGTTACTACTAAACCATTGAGTAATCCTTTGAACTTTAAAGTTTCTGGTGAAAACTGTCCAATAGCAGCTTGTGGGGAAAGTTGAAAATAGGTGTCATCAGGTTGGTGTATATTTGGTTCAGCCTCTATGGTTGGGGTATTTTCACTCTGCTCTTCAGGAAGCACATCAGATGAATCATTATCTAGGATAAGTAACAAAAACTATCCTTTTGCACATTTGTGACAGGGTATGAATTTTTCGTCGCAATTAAAACACAACCCTTGAGCACGTCTTTCTGTTTGTTGTGCTGGAGTAATTCGACGGATAGGAAAATGATCGGTGCTTGAGGTGGGTTGCGATGCAACAAGGAGTTTTGAGGTTAGGGAAGTTGTAGAATTGGCAAATGGTGTTTTGGTGTAGGTGGGTTGCGTAGTGGGTGGAAAGTTTGGGTTTTTAAATTTGGGTTTTGAATCTTTAATTTTGGCTTCAATAAGTTTCGCTAAGCCAACAGCATGTGTGATAGACTGGGGACGCTGCACTGCTAACTCATTGCGTATTTCTGGAATTAAACCAGAAATGAAACAGTTTAAAATAGCATCAGGTGGAAAACCTATCACTCTATTACCCAATTTTTTAAAATTAGCTTGATATTCTGTAACAGATCCCTGCTGCCTAAGTTTAAATAGTTGGGCTTGTTGATTCTCATAAGTGGAAGGACCAAAACGCAATTCTACTGCTCTAGAAAATTCTTCCCAAGTAGTTAATTCATTACTTTGAAACATCCAATTGTAGCAACCAAGAGCATCTCCTTTCAAATAAAATGCTGCCATCGGTAAACGATTTTCATGAGGAATGTTATAAAATGCAAAAATTTGTTTAGCTTAGAATAGCCATTCCAAAACATCACTTCCATAAAAAATGCTAAGCTCAATCTTAGGATATCTAAAAGAAGTGTTTTGCATAGTATTGTTTTGTAGTATGTGGGGATAAGGGGGGTTTTGGTGGAGAAGATTGGTATATGGAAAAGTTGGGTAGAGGGGGTGGTGTTAAAGTGGTGTAGTGTGGCAAGGAAGAAGAACTATGTGGTTGTGTAAGAATGTGTGGTGGCTGAGTGTAAAATGGGGGAAATGGGTTTGAGAAAGGTTGAGAAAAAGGTTGAAATGCAGAATTTGCAGAGTGTATAGTAGATGTGGGGCGGGTGAAAAAAGGGGGTGGTGGTGGTGGTGGTGTATAAAGTTGGGTGGTAATTAGGGTAGAGTTAGGGTGGGAAACAGGGGTTGGTAAAGGGGTAGTGGGGTTACTAGTTGTAGACCTGGGTGTAGAAATTGGTGTAGATATAGGCATTGATGTAGCAGAGGAAGATTTAGGTATTGCAGCAGCAGTGTTCATGGCTGCAAATTGCTGAGTCATGAGGGCTGTGAGAGCAACAAAATCGTTGTTCATGGCCGCGTCCAAATTGTTGTGGTTAGTGTTGATTTGATCCAGCTGCAAAGCTACAGCTTGATTGTTTGCTTCCATAGAGGATTCAAGGTTTTCATGGGTAGAAATGAGGTTGTCAATACGTTGGTTTGTGACTTGGAGCGTATCATCCAAGTCTTTTGGGGTGGGATTAGTGATTTTAGGAGGCATTGAGGGTGAAGATGAAAGCACCAAATGATAAGATGGGTTTTGCTTCTACCATAAACTAGGGTTCTAACCAAAGATAAAGAATAAATTGGAAAGGAAATAGATAACATATATTGATTCAGCATGCTGATAATAGAGACAACACTCTATAAATACAAGGTCTAGAAAATGGGCCTAAAAGAGAAACACTGGGTTGAACCCACTTGAAGATAAAAATTAAAACTGAACATAAGAATAAAAGAAATTAATTCATGAAATAGTCTTGATGCCACATGGGTTTCTTGATGTTTCTAATGGGCCTATCAGTCTGTCTCTCTTATTCCTCCATGCTTATTGCCAATCTGGCCTCAATTCTTGCCTTCCATTTCTTATTGGCATCTAATGACACATATTATTTGGTAAGAGGAGGTGGTGGTGTGGCTTGCTCTCTTTCACGCATTTTCTCATTATCACTGAATTCAACATGGGTGAAATATGATTCACTCTCCTCGTATCACTGATTTTTTTTTTTTATCTTTTGGATTGTGGGGATGAATGGGTTAGGAAGTATTACATTGTTCTGGGGTTTTTTAAAATCATTAGGAAGTATTTGTTGTCCCTTCTTGAAATTAAGTTCATAGTGAGACACACCTCCATATCTAGTATGGTATATCCAAGAACGACATGTAGGTTCTCTAACATTCTCTCATATCCCAAAATTTTAGCTAAATTTGAAATCTCATCTCCAATCATTATTTCCCCTTTCTTGGCCTTAGCAACTCTTTAAAAGAAACCCAAATAAATAGACCAACTTAACAATATAGATAATATGCTCTTCACTGGCCATCCTAAAACTTAACACTCCATAGCGTCTTCATAAATTAAGAGGATTTCTTATTACACCACCCTTGTTTCTTAGGCACCAACTGAATTTCCGATTTTGCCCCCTGATTCCGGATGTGCACATCCGGACGCACCAATTTTTTTAAAAACGTAGATTCTTTCCGGAAGTGCACATCCGGAAACTTTCCTGATCTGCAGATCCGGAAAAAGGCAGAACATTATTTTTTTTTTAAAAATCGGTTTTTTTGTTTGGTCGCATATGTTAATAAATCGTCTCAATTTAATATACATTTGAAGACATCCATATATATAATAAATCTCTGTCAAAATACAGCGCATACATATAATATAAATATAATACATCAAACAAAAAACTACTGCGTATGGCGAAGGATCTGTCTTGGCTCCCCTGCTCCTCTGCCCCTACCCGCCATCCTGGACCGATGTCTGCGGTACTGAAGTGCCCCCTGAGCAATCGCAATAATCCTGTCCACGGAAACTCTGGCACCAGAGTCCTCAGGGAGGTGACCGTCCGCAATGGCCTGCCTCGCTATCTGCTCTATCTGACGACAACGTGGTAGGACATCCTGAGCGTAGTCCAGCTGAGACTGCCGCTCCTCTAATATCTCCTGATAAGCGGGTCTGGGGGGCGATCCCTCAGCAGTGGGCGCCATGCATGGGTGTGAGAAGGTGTAGAACCACACGATGTACCCGGCGGCAACACTCCAGTCTGTCTCCGCTCTGGTCGCCCGAGCCTCCTCCGGTACCAAGTGGGACTGGTAGTCAGCATATAGCTCATCTATCTCCCTGCGGGTCAAGCCTAGAGGAGCAGACTCATGAGGCATCCTGGGGATCGTCTGCGTGTAACCGAACTGACGCAAGACGCGCTCTGGCAGGTATCGGGCAATAACGGTCGAACTGCATGCCAACCATCCTGAGAACAAACAAACGTCATCGAACGGGCGCGTCACACGGTGCTCGGCATATGGGCAATACAAAACGTCCTCAGCAGCGATCCGATCTAGATACACTCTGAAGGGGTCCGGCGCCTGGTTCCCTCTGAGCAGGACAAATGCAGCAGCACGTGGCATAGCCTCAGTGTACCCCTGGGCACTCCCCCAACCAGTAATATAGGGAAAGTGCTGTAAAATCCACGCCTGAAATGGAAAACATAACATGGGTGTCAAACATTATAATGAATACAGAAAGAAAAGAAAAGAAAAAATCACTTAGAATATTAGATTGTTACCACGTATAGCGTACAGCTGCCTGCCACAGTCTTGGCTGCCCAGCGGCAACCATCAGAGAGCCTGGAATAGGTGAATGCCAGCGCAGCCGCCCCCCAGTTGTACCGATGGATCTCTGTCTGATCCGAAAGGTACCTGAGGTAGACGATATCAACATAATAGGCGCTGGTGTCCACAAACACCTGCGTGCCCATCAAAAATTAGTAGTAGCATCTCAGGGCACGCGTCCTGTGGATCGCCACCTCAGCTGGATCACCATCTGCCCGTCCTGCCTCTACAAGCGCCTCAGTAAATCTACCCATCAGAAACGAGAATCGGACGTGTGCGCCCCTCAACTGGTGCACCTCCGCATGTGCCTTCTCTAGGCTAGCACCAAGCTCTGTAACCAGCAACTCTATGCCGTCCGCCTTCGTCATCCTACCATGACGGAGAAGGGTACCGGTGATCGGTAGATGTAAGAGGCACGAGATGTCGTCCAGCGTGATTGTGATCTCGCCGTACGGTAGATGGAATGAGGATGTCTCAGGGTGCCATCTCTCAACAAATGACATCAGGATACCGTACTGGATCTGGGGATACCCAATCCTAGACAAGCCTCCAAGACCAGACTGCGCAAGTGCAGACGTGAACCACTCAGCCTCTGGAAGCATCTCAATCGTGTCCATAACCTTACCCCCATGGTTATAGAACTTCTGTGAAGCCTTATCCTGAAAATTTCCAAATAAAACAATGTTACAAATGAACATATTTTCAACGAATACAATTCTATAAATAAACCGAGAAAGGTTACCTGTCCTAGCCAGACAAATCTGGCCGTATGCTCAGAGTACCCCGCGAGTAGGGACATATCAGACGGTCCCCCGGGGTAACCGCCCAGCTCATCGAAATCGTCATCAGCGTCAACACCCTCATGTGCTGAGTGATCACCCTCTGGAACAGGAACAGAAATAGGGGAACGAGGAGGAGTAGCTAATGGAGCTGGAGTCTCCCGACGACGCCTGCGTGCAGGCTGGGACCCTGATGAACTAGCAGTAGAATCCCGACGCCTCCGAGATGTAGAATCGGCGGCTGACGAGGGAGTGGCCTGAACCTGTGATGTGAATGGCTGTGGTGTAGGATGTCCCTCAGCTGTAGGGGCTACCACAACTCCCTCTGCGCCGGAAGCCTCGGCTGTAGACTGCAACCGCTCACGTCGGACAGATGCGTGCTGAGCTGTCCGTCCATGTATGGTACGATCGTCTCTGTCAGCCATCTAATCTGCAAAGCATAATAAATAAATTAAATTTTTATTAAAAATAATTAAACAAAAACAAAAAAACAAGGAAAATTAAAAAAGGAAATAAAAAAGTAGTCTTCCGGATGTGCACATCCGGAAGTATTAAGCATTTTTAACGTTACGTGTTACCGGATGTGCACATCCGGAAGTATTCAGCATTTTAACGTTAGGTGTTACCGGATGTGCACATCCGGAAGGAAGTAGAACTTTGAACGTTGGGTATTTACGGATCTGTACATCCGGTACGTATTTTGAAGGTTTAAAACGCCAGCCATGGCCACTGTCCCAACCAGAAGGGCATTTTTATGCCCTGATGATCCGTTTGAAGCAGTAAAAATGACCTACATTGTCTCTAACCTATGTTATTCATACAACCTAATAATTTCTACACCTAAATGTCTACTCTAAATCAATTACTCGAAAATTACTCTGAAACTCTAAAATTTAAAAACTTACCGATTAAAATGTGATACGGAGGATTTGGAATGTGTTGATCGTTGTAGCAGTTGCTCTGCGCAGAACTCGAGTGGAAAAAGTCGGGATTTGTGGGAATGAGAAATTGAGAGTTTGAGAGAATTTGTAAGGTTTTGGAAATGAAAATGTGAATAATGAGGGGGGAGAAGGTCTGGCGCGAATTAATAAGAAATTCTTCCGGATGTGCACATCAGAATTATTTCCGGATATGTACATCCGGAAAATCTCTGCGTTTTTTAAAGATTTGGTGCGTCCGGATGTGCACATCCGGAATAGAGGGGTAAAAAAAAATTTCACGTGGTGCCTAAGAAACTTGGGTGGTGCATTAAGAAACCCTCTAAATTAACACGTAATCCAATTTGAGAGAAATGAGGAATTCTATAGTAGGTATGGTGTCCGTGAGATTTTTAAGAGACAAAATATGGCTCCACCCAATTCACTCAAACATTCTTTCTAGATTAGCTAACAAACTAAAAGTTCTAAAGTAGACTCATCAAAATATTCCTTGTGGGCATTATTGTCTAACGAACTAGAGCATAGTAGCAGACTTGTTGATTTGAATCTCAGAATTCAATTCCATAGGGGTTTTCAACCCAGAGGTTCTAGTTCTCCTTCTTGTCCATGTAGCTTGGGATGTCTCTAGATCCTTTCCAGTTCTTCTCTTTGGTACCATTGTTCTTTAGAGGAATGCAAATAAGAGTGTTTGTGTGGGTGTGTGTGTGGGGTGGGGGGAGTGTGCGGTAGGTGCTTTAATTCTATAGGTATTTTAAAGATTTGTAGGGTTTGTAGTGAGGATGAATATTGAAATGGGTTAGTTAAGGTTGTTTAGTGATGATGGTGTGAAGCTTTTGAAGGTTTGGCAATGAAGGGTTAATAGAGAGGTGAGGTTATATAGTGAGAGAATAAGGAAGATGATAAGATTTTGGGAAATTGTACAAAGTTTAGTGAGGGAGTGTGATTTTACAAATGAAAGAGAATATGAGTTTATGGTTATGGAATTCATGTGGATAGGGGTTGAATATGGGTGTTCGGTGGGACCAACTATGAATACATCTTGTATCAAATATAATTTTGATTAAGAAAAAGGTTATCAAAGAAGAAAAAGGAACAAATAGTGTCATGCACTTCATAAATGAATATGATCAAGATTGAATGAACATTGTAATTCAAGTGAAATTTGAGACATGAAAGTATAACAATGGTACATGTTGTAATTCATGCTATAATACTTGCAATTTCTCAAAAATGTTATCTCTCACGTCATCTAAACCCTTCTTGCATCATCATTCATAATAATTATTGAATCCATGCATTAAAAAGTAATTTTAAGCAAAAAGGGAAATTGGTACTCGACTACCAACAAGTTGTACTTAACTACCACGTCAAAAAAAGTTGCATATTTTCAATTTTGAAAGTGGTGGTAGTCGACTACCATATATTGGTATTCAACTACCAATGTTTAAAATTTGAAAAATTGAACGTTGGAATAAGTCGTAGTTGACTACCACACATTGGTATTCGACTACCAGACTGAAGCAATGCATATTTTCATTATCAGAATGTTTGTCAGTCATTGCAATGCTTCATGTTTTGATTTTAACTAATGCATCATTACAAAGGGTTTTTTTAGGATGTATATAAGTGTTCATGCATCACAAACACAACTTAACTCTTTCTAAAACTAATTTTCAAATAAGTTCAAACGAATTTTCTAAGTGTTAATATTTTTTTAAGTTTTAAAACTTTTTACATAAATTTCAAATCATTCATAAGTTTCTCTATAAATTTTGAGCACTTGAAGTACAATAGTTTGGATTGAAATATTGTGAAATATAAGATCAAAACCAACATTACTCAAAATTATGCAACGTGTATTTTGTAACTCAGTCACCAAGTTTGTGGTGATAATGTGGTGTACAACAAAGTAGGGTTTCTTTTTCTTTTGCTTGTATATTTAAGGATTGTAAGAAGGTCTTGATTAAGACTTGTACAAATATCTAACCATATTGGAAAATCACCCAATGAGTTGAGGGACTAGATGTACACTTGGTGGATAAGGAGAACTATTAAAGTCCTTTTGTGTCTTTTACTTTTATGCTTTTATTTTTTGTACTTTTTATTCATATTAAAGTGGAAATCTCTAAGTAGTTTATGTGAAAAAAAACAAAAATATATGAAACTTTGCATTAAAAAAAATCGATCAAATCTTATTCACCCCCTTGAGATTGCTTCTCGTACTTACATTTGGAATCTGAGTAAGAGTTTGGTAACTTGCTCGTAAATTCAAATAAAAATGGCTTCCGCAAAAGGGTTGTTAGGAGAAAGAGCAACGTCAATAGACCACCATGTTTCACCAGTGGGCACTTTGATTTTTGGAAAATTAGAATACAATTGTTTCTAGAATCACAAGGAGGCAGAAGTATGGAAATCAGGAAAAATGGTCATTAAATTCTAATGTTAGTTGTTAATGGAGAACGTTTTACAAAACCTAAAGAGTCATGGGACGATGATGATAATAAGAAAATTCTTCATGATAGGAAAGCCTAAAATATATTAGAATCTTCCTTAGGAATGAGTGAATTATTTAGGGTATCTAATTATCAAACCTATTGAAGGTATGACAAAGGTAAAATAATCCAAACTAAACTGTCTATCTCCCTCACTCTCTCAAGAATATGAGATGTTTATAATGCAACTAGGAGAAAAGATGATTGATTTTCAAATGAGACTTGGAAAAAGTTTCACCGATGATGAATTAAATATAAATGTACTTTTATCATTAACAAAAGCATAAAAACCAAAAGTAAAAGTTATTTATGAAAAGAAGAGCATGAAGTGGAACTTGGTAGATTAGAACAACATGAAGAACATGAAAAGAAACGTAATAATACCTCTTTAAAAGGGGAATCAAAAGTAAGCAAACAAGATGATGATTCAGATGCAGATGAAACCATAACTCTGCTTGTCTAGAAGTTTGGTAAATTTCTAAAGAGAGATAGAACGACGACATTTGGTCAAGGAAAAAAAACTCAAAAAGGAAAGAAAACTCTACTTCAAATCAAAATTTTACTTGCTTTGAATGTGCGAAACATGGACATATCAAGGCCGATTGCCTGTCTCTAAAAAACTAATGAACTAAAAGGAAAGAAGGACATGGGAACAAAGAAAGCCTACATAGCATGGGAAGATAATTAAGTAGGTTCTTCTTCAGATTCAGACAATGAAGAACAAGCAAATCTCTCCTTGATGGCCTTACATCATTGCGACAACAAAGTTAAAGAGCTAAGTGATTTTGAAATTAATAATAAATCTTCGTATGATGAACTACAAAATATTTTTCTTAAGTTACATGTTGAATTTTTAACACTATTTAGAACTTATACATAACAAAAGAAAATAATTTCATGACTAGAAATTAAGACTAATACCATGGAAGTGGAATAAGACAAAGTTAAAAATCCAACATGTACTAAATATAATTTTCTTGAATTAAAAATGGTGAATTGAATCAATTGCATACAAAGTGAAACAAGGGGTGTTAGGTGGGACCCACTATGAATACATCTTGTAACAAGAATATTTTTTATGAAAACAGAGTTCATCAAAGAAGAAAAGGGACCAAACAGTCTCATACACATCATAAATGAAGATGATCAAGCTACCCTTGCATTATTTTACACCATTAATATATTTTATTGTATTCTCACCCTTTCTTGTTTGGTTTGTGTTGCTCTGTACATTGTCGTACAGATACACGTGAGGAGTAAGTGCTATTTTGAGTTAGAAGAAGGCCTTGGATCATTTCTTTGTTTATTTTATCATTTATTGCTATTTAGTTGGTTTATATGCTTTGATCTGTAACACCGGGAACATGCGTGTTATTTATTTTCAGTATATCACGGGATTGTAATATTTTGATTAAGTATTTTAAATTTAATGAGATAATTGAAGTTATGTTATTTACTTGAGTTCCGCTGTGATATTATGAGTCAGAGTTTTAGGGTGTTAAACAATTAACCACCTAAATCCATATCAGTTGGACATGCTTGAGAAAGTAATTATAGATGGTGCAAGCACGAGAGATAGTTGTTCTGCCTCGGTTCACAATATTGAGACCACACCACCTTAACTAGATAACATTCAGAGACTATCTAGTATGATAGATGAGATTCAAGATTTTCTACGTTTGAATCAAATAATGAACTAGAAATACATAGAAGTACCCGTAATACAATTGTGTTTCTCGTAAGTATAATTCTTATAGTCATTTCAATTTATATTCATTGTTCTCATAATTTATCATACAATTTTGACCTTTGCATTAACTTTTAGTTAGACTCTTACGTGAGATGTGTGTTGAAAGGAAATTAAAAAAGTAGTGTTTCATAGATTCATAGAAAATTCAATTTCGAGGTAATTCCACAAACACTATCAAGATGCACATGCATGTTTGTTAAGGAGAATAAAGATTGTTACATGGCACAATTTATCCATAAGTAAGTATATACTTTAATTTGTGTTTTCATTTACAAATCAATTTTATACACATTAATAATTATTTTGAGTGTTTTTACACATTATTAATTATTCTCAGTGTTTATGTTGGGATAATTGACAACTAATTATTTTATTATTGTATTACACTAGTTTTTTATTTACATCTATACCTTAGCATTTTATATTTGTTTTAACATTATAGGTGTAAATATGTATTGGTTCAAAGATGTATAAGTTCTCTTGGTTGAGATTCTGTGTATACGAAAAATTGTTATAAGTATGTTAACCATTGTACATTTGGTTTTTAAAAAAATGTAAATTTGGTATTCTGTGTTATGTTATTCATAAAATACAAAATAATCTGATTCTATCACATAATTTGTAGGTTCTGTGTAAAAAATTTATACTAGTCAGTCAAAATTAGATTTAAAACAAAAAATATTGATTAAACCCCTCGTGTATTAACACAATCCGACGTAAATAGGGACATATTTGTCTCGGTTATTTAATAAAACAGAGAGGTGTGTGGCACGTGCAACATAGTTTTGAAATTAATAAAATGCTATTGCTGGGAATTAAACTCATGTGAAAGACACTTTATCCCTCGATTATATAGTAACCGAGGGGTAAAGTGGAATGCTTTCATGACGCCCTTCGTTACCTCACCTTTGAAAGCTAGGTTAATGCTCTTCCATGTCCGAGGTCAAATCCCTTTTTCTTAGTAGAGATTGATGTTAGCCTCTACGCATTGAATGTGATTGAAAAATTACAAAATTTGGAACAAGAACCTTCAGGGAAAAATTCGAAAGAGATGTGAGTGAAAAATGCTTGAACAACCATACTATAAGGCTTGCCAGACTACCTAAGCAAGATAATATGGTTGGGTAAAAGTGGATTCAAGTGGAAAGATCAAGGATCTTGCGTATAACTTGGATTTGATTAAGCTGTTAAATGATGATCTAAGTTAGAGAAAGCAACAAGGTGATTGACAGATAAATTGACATCACATTTGTTTTAAAATTAAGGAGAATAATTGTAAAAGTATGGCTTAAAACCTCAAATCATAAAGAGAAAAAGAAAATCATAAATAGTAATTATCATTATATTATTCATAGAGCTCTTCAAATTGGAGAAAACAAACTCCCATTGCAATCTATTGTTAGACGATGGCAATGATATAGAAGGGGGGTTGAATAGATCACTAATTTTTAAACAGAGTCGGCGCTTAAAAAAAATATTGGTAAGATCTGATATGTGATACCCAATGGATTTAATTCAATGAGAAAACGAATCAATAATTTGACAACTAATAAATACAAGTAATGATCACATTATTTTATCCGATTTCCAATGACTTGTGAAATGTAAACTTAAATTGACAATATCACAAACAGTTTGTGTGCGATCAATTTGTCGAACACTTGGTGTGCTCAACACCCCCAAGTTGAATTTCCTATGTAATGCTAGTGCAAAATTTTTTATAATTACAATCCTAGAGATTGTAATGAGTTTTCAAAACAAAATTTCAGCACTACACAACAGTGGAAATTTATCGAATCATTGATATCACACAAACTTTAACAACACAAATTAAAGAGATAGAGAAAGAGAGAATAACAATGGATTTGTTTAGGCAGTTCCGCTTTTCGTCCTTGCTTCGGGTACGTCTGCCCCCAATTCTAAAACTAGAATTGAGATATGTATTATCAAGTTACAAATCTTATACAAGAGAAGCAATAGTCACCATACACTCTAGCCTAATTGTTGAAGTTGATACTATTCCCTTCTCTCCCCTTGATTCAAGTCGAATCAAGTGCATCAAATGCCTCGAACAAACCTCCCGTTACTGCTACTTGTTTGAACGAACCCACCGTTCTTCAAACCTTTCGCTCGGATGAATCTGTGAAGCAAACATCTGTGCAAAACCCCCCAAATCCTCAAGATCTTGAAGGACAAAACCCTAACGGTTTTATTCAAGAAAAACCCACTGAATTCTCAAACAAAACTAGATACACAATCCTAAGTTTGGAGGTTATCACCCCAACAATGCAAAAGGTCAACAAAAATGATTATGTGAAATTGTTGAAGAATGCAAGTGTGAGAATGAAGATGATGAGCAAAAATCAGTGTATATTTTCACTTTTCTTGTTCTGTCTATGTACAATAATGACCCAAAATGAATATATATGATGCGAAGACCCAATAATGGAAATAACAACTTTTTGAAACACAAAGGATCAGAAAAATCAATTTTAGTGCGCGAGAGGTCGACCATAGCACTAGGGGGTCGACCTGAGCACACCCGAATGTAAAAACTGCACAAAATATTTAGCAATGCGTCGACTGGAACAAAGTCTTGCGTCGACGCAAGACAACCTCAAAAACAAGAATACTTCTTCTTATAGTATGCGTTGACCGCCCCATATATGTGGGTCGACGCATGGACACCCGAGAGCAACACATTATTATTTCAACAGCATGTGTCGACCTTCACATATTTGTGAGTCGATGCAAGGACACCAAACTGCTATAAACGCCTTTTTGTGTGTATTTTGGTCAACCTAAACCCTTTTTGAGTTGACCAAAGGTATTCACCTTAATCAATTGCACAAATTCCATACACGGGATGCTCCTATATGCATAAACACATTTTTATGAAATATTTTATCCATATTAAAGAATGAATGCTTTCTAAGACGCGATGATACCGTCCAAAGTACAAGTACGAGATAATACTAGTTTTGACATCATTAAAACAAGGATTAAGGAACCTTGCCCTGACATCTATAACATCTTTAACCAATTTTTGTGGACCTTATTTTTGTATTGTATTTGATTGTTTTTACGATGTTGAAATTGAAATTAATGGGTGTACTCAACCACCCAAGTCCAGATCAGTTGGACATGCTTGAGAGATGAATTATGGGTGGTTCAGGCACAAGAGATAGTTGTTATACTCCAGTTCACAATATTGAGACCACACCACCTCAACTAGAAAACATTCAGAATCTATCTAGTATGATAGACGAGATTCCAACTTTTTCAATGTTTAAATCAAAATTTGAACCAAAAATACATTGTGTGCTTCATAAAAGTTGTCTTCTAGAAAGTTTTAAGAGAGATGATTGGCTAGACATACCTGTAATACAATTGTGGTCCTCATAAGTATAATTCTTAGAGTGATTTGAATTGATATTCATTGTTCCCATACTTTAACATAAAGTTTTTCACATTTGCATTAACTTTTAATATGGGTCCTGCATGAGATGTATGTTGAAAGGAATTGAAAATGTATTATTTCATAGATCCATTGAAAATTCATTTTCGAGCTAATTCAACATACGCTATCAAGATGCACATACAAGATAAGTTGGTTAAGGAGAATAAAGATTGTCACATGGCATTGTTTATCCCTAAATAAGTGCATGCTTTAGTTTATGTTTTCATTTATAAATCAATTTTATACTCATTATTAATTATTCTAAGTGTTTATACACATTATTAATTATTCAGAGTGTTTATACACATTATTAAATATTTTGAGTGTTTATGTAGAGATCATTGACAACTAATTATTTTATGTATGAAGCAAAGTACTGTAGTTTTATAATACTCGTTACACTATCATATTGATGAAGATATGCAAATGGTTTTGAGCAGGTTAGTGGTATTATTTGTAGTACTTAAATTTTACCTTTATTTTTGAATAATTTTTATTCATTTGAATAGATTTTATTCATGTATAATTTTTACTTACATGTGTAGCTATGAAGGAATATAGTTTTGTGAAATGTTATATATCTAGTAAAAAGCCAAATTTCATAGAACCCCATGTATGTATTACTCGTGCTTTTTGATATTCTTTTATTTTCGCTAATGTATTACTTGTTTTTTGGGTGTATTAATTAGTAACTATATAAAAATTATTTGTAGTTGCATGAACAACCCAACAATTATGAAAGTGGATACTATGTGATGAGAAATATATTTAATATTGTCTCCAGAGCCATTGTCAATTCATGTACTAAGGTAATAACTATCCATATACATGTAATTTATGCATATTTGTTAAGTTAATGTTGTTGCTATTAGCTTATCATAATTTAAATTTTATTCAAATTGTTAGGGTTTAAATGACATAGATGACATTCGATCACGTTGGGACGGTGCTTTCCTATCTTATCATCGATAGTAAACACTAGTTGTTTTTTATTTGCATATATACATTAGCATTGTATAGAGGTTTTGACATTATAGGTGTAAATATTTATAGGTTCAAATATGTATAAGTTCGCTTGTTAGAGATTTTGTGTATCCCAAATTTCATTATAAATATTGTAACCATTGAACATTTGGTTTTGTATAATGTAAATTTGGTATCATATGTTATGTTATGCATAAAATACAAATGATCTGATTCTATCACATAATTTAATAGTTTTACCTAAAAAAAGGATCCAAGTCAGTCAAAATTAGATTTAAAACAAAAAAAATTATTGATTAAACCCCTCGGTTAATAACACAATCCGACGTAAATAGGGGCATATTTCCCTCGGTTGTTTAATAAAACCGAGATGTATGTGGCGCACGCAACATCGTTTTGAAATTAATAAAAATGCTATTGTTGGGAATCGAACCCATGTGAAGAACACTTTACCCTTCGAGTATATAGTAACTGAGGGGTAAATTGGCAAGCTTTCATGACTCCCTTCGTTACCTCATATTTGAAACCTAAATCAAAGCCCTTACGCATCCGAGGTCAAATCCCTTTTTCGTAGTAGTGATTGATGTTAGCCTTTATGCATTGAATGTGGTTGAAAAGTTCCAAAATTTGGAACATGAACATTAGGGAGAAATTCTAAAGAGATGTGAGTCAAAGATACTTGAACACCCATACTTATAAGCTTGCCAGACTACCTAAGCAAGAGAATATGGTTGGATAAAAGTGGATCCTAGTGGCAAGATCAAGGATCATGCGTATAATTTGGATTTATCTAAGTTGTTAAATGATGATCTATGTTTGAGAGAGCAACAAGGTGATTGACTCATAAATTAACATCACAATTGTTGTCAAATTAAGGAGAAGAATCGTAAAAGTATGGCTTATAGCCTCCAATCTTGAAGAGAAAAAGAAAATCATAAATAGTAAATATCATTATATTTTTCATAGTGCTCTTGAAATTGAAGAAAACAAACTCCTATTGCAATCTGTTACACCTTTAAGCAAGCCAGGTAAATATACTATGATCTTTTATTATTAAACACTACAAATAAGAAACAGTACCTAATATATATTCTTACAACAAATTTCAACTGACATTTTTTAGGTTTAGAAAAAAGTATAATTTAAAAGCCTATAGTTTATAAAACAAGTTTGTGTTGGCCATATCAAGTGTTGCTATAAGACTGCGTTGCAAAGGTACGGATACGTACCCAGTAGCCGGTACGGGTACTGGTATGAAATACAACATATTTGGAAAAACTAAGATATGGCTACGCGAATATATATTAATATGTTATCTGATTTCTCTCAGTAGAAGATGAAGAATTTGGTGGTGCAAGGAGTTTCAATGCAATGAATTTAAGTTTAGAGATTAAATATCCATAAGTTATCTACGGTTTTTTTGGTTTCAAGATCCATCGATCTTGCAACCAATCAAATTGACCAAACTTTACATCAGCCCTTGAAAAACCCACTGAAAAAAACCTATAATTATACCATTAGAAGATAAAAATTGAATTCCTGTGTACCCAGTATGTACCATATATGTATCCGCTGGAGTACCGACTTAAAAGAAAAATTTAAAAAAAAAAGATACGGTGTCGGTACGTACCATAGGAGTACCGTACGCATACCGATATCCGGTACGTATCCAGTACCAGTACTTTATGTAAAATGAAGTACCCGTGCTTCATAGCTATAAGATTGGTTGGCATCTTGAGCATTTAGTATCTGAATTTTTTTCTCACTATTTGTAGCCACCGGTGGAGCAGAAGGAGCACCACCGTCATAGATCATACCATTCATTTGGAGTTGAATGTTCTTCGCATCATTTGCTGGAGGAGTAGAAGGAGCACCACCATTGTAGGCCATACCATCCATTTTGTTTCCAAATACAAATATGAGGTTAAAGCAAAATGAGATAGATGATACTTTATGTGTTCTAATTCTTTCTTAAGAGACATACTTTAAGGGACATGGGGAATTGTAGAAGAAATGTAACATGTCTTTCTTAGGAATTTTACGGACATATATTTTAGGTATTTGGACATTTTTCTTGAAAATACAGAGAAAATTATATCTGCTATGATTTGTTTTATTTTCTTTTCTTTAAAGATAGAAGTTGTAGCCATTTTGAAATGTTCAAATATTAGAAAATAAAAAAAAATAATGTTTGAAAATATTCAACCAGTTACCATGTGTTAAACTTCTTTTAATTAAATTTGTTTAATGATAGAAGTTATAACCATTTTGAAATGTTCAAATAATAGAACATAAAGGAAATGGTTGGAAATTTACAGGCAGTTTTAATGAAAATATGCATTAGCTATGGATTTGATGTCTCTTACGTTTGATTATTTTCTATCCAATTTGAATGAAAGGAATTGCTTTCTCTTACGTTTGATTATTATCTAGCTGTTGTTTTTTAAAGGGATCATATCATCTCGCGAAACACGTCATTGCAACTTTTGTGCTAAGAGTTTAACCCGTTAGAAAATAGTTGGAGTATTAAACCCTTGGCAACGCTGCCAGATTTTTTGATAGGTGTTGTGAATCTTGTTGTGAATTACGACAAAATTCAATATCAATTTGTGAGACAAAGAACAATGGCAACCAAAATAAATGGTCTTCAGTAATAATAATACATACACAGATAATATAACAGAATAAGGCAAAGAAAAACAAAAGTTTGTTTACCCAGTTCGATCAAACGATTTACTCTGGGGGAGAGAGCAGCTCTCCAATTCACTATACTCAGAAAGTTGTTACAAGAGATTAAAGATGAGTTACAAGAAAAATAGTTTTCACCTTCAGGTTCTCAAGAACAACCCTATTTTCTACCTAAGTGTTTCCCAACCTCTCCAACTATCAATATATGAATCACTCAAACCAAAGGTGTAACAGTGTTTCACACTAACCTTAAACAACTCCAAAGGTTTTCCTAAACCTTTGTTTTTCTAAGGTTTTCCTTGATAATAGCTAAAACCCTATGTTATACCTTTAAACCCTTGCTCTTCCTTACTGGTGTAAACTCTAAGATTGTCTCACACCAAGCATATAAGAGATACATATTTATAATAACAAATACCTGTCATACCCCAAATTTTGACCACTAAGATTCCCATCATTGTGCAAATCATCATCACAATATGGATGAACTTTCATACTCATTAGTCTCCGCAAAGATGGGTGAGCATTCACTACAATCAAAGAATTAGGGTTTCAAACCCTATCAGAGCACTTAGACAAAGGATCAATCAAGAAATGACATGATCTTCAAATTTTCTAACCTCTCAAACACCTATAAAGGATCAAGAGGACTCCCACATCAAGAATTAAGCACCAAGTTGTAGCATTCCAAGTGGATCAAGTCTCAAGATCGCCAGTGTCAACAAATTAGGGTTTTGGTCGACCAGGGGCTCCAGATGGAATTTTTTCTCTGGGCATGAGCCAACGCTTCAAAGAATAACCCAAGATACTCCAAGGGACCTCATGGACCCAATCATCAAGTCAACTTAGCCTCGGGGGATGCATACATCCAAAATCAGGAATTAGGGTTTCTTGACCTAATTCACCCCTAAGTTGACTTTTGGGACAAAACATGAGCCAAGACCTCAAGACATGATTTGAGGGTCTCTAATACACTACATTGATCCATTTACAACAATGGATTGATCCAATAAGCTTGATTCACAAGTTTCAAATTCATCTGGACCACAATTAGGATTTCGAAGAAAAAGTCAATTGTACCTTTGACTTTTGACCAGGACATGCTCCCAAACCTTGGGACATGATTCAATACACCCTATAACACCTATGGAATTCATCCATCAAGTTTGATTTAGGTCAAGGACTTGATTTCATAGAGGATTGCACAGTTTAGAATTCATCTGATAAAAAGTCAACTGTGCCCAAAAATCAAAGTTTGACTTTTTGATTTTTTGGTCAATTATGGTTCCTTAACCCTAAAATGATGTTAATGCGTGATTGGAATCATCATTCATCAAGAAAAATCAAAGAAAGTGGGATAACTTGTAAAAAGGGTAACCATAAAAAACTTAGAAATTTTCTAAGTTATGAACCAAAGTGGCTAAGGTACCAACCTTCAAGGATCATAACTTGTGATCCAAGCAACCATTTTGGCTAATCCAAAGATGGATTTGTAGCTCTCATAGCATACTTTAAAAGTGTCAACTACAACTCATTCCAATTCCTCATGGATTTTAAGTTATAGAATGATCAAAATGGCTGAAAACACAAAAGTGGCATTTTTCCAATACTTATTGAAATTTTCACTAAGTCAGAATCTGTTTCACTTTTTTCAAAATGTAGGGGCATTTTCCACTTGGATCCAAAAAGTGTCAAGACAAACTATGATCACACATATGTTGTATCATATGAGAGCTTTCCAAAATGGCTAAGATATCCATCAAATTCCATTTGAGCTAAGAGTTATGACAGTGGCAATATGCCTTGCTGCAACTGTCATGGCAAGGCAGATTTGTGCATTTTGTTCGATTTGATCAAATTGTGCAAATGACAAACAAGTCTATCCATCAGAACACCTCAGGGGGAGACCAAGGAGGAACAAACACTGATCCATAAGCCTCCTAAGTCTTTGGAACTAAAAGTAGCATGCCAAACCTAAAAAGCCTAAAAAGGGGACAAGATTCTAATTTTTTTTTGGAGCACTCAATGGATGCACCAAGGTGGCATGAACTGAGCCTATTCCAACTAAATGAGTAAAGGATGATCTCTGAACCAGGGGACCATATGCTTGTGCTCTAACCTCTAGTCAATGGCTAGAGGAGACTTAAGATTCCATTTGATCACAAGTGGCCAACAGCCTGCAGCAGCCACCATTCACTATTGATTGCAAAACAAACTTGCTCTACTATAAATAGAGATCATTTGTGCTCAGTTTGAGTACACCAAAGCACTACAACACTTGCTTTCCTCAAAATCTCTTTCTCTAGGCCAAAATGCCTTCTTTTGCAAGGTAACTCTGAGTTTTTGAGTTAGAGATAATTTCCATCATAGCTCATGATCCAAACACATCTAATATGTCATATCTAAGCTGTCTAAACTCTCATAAGTGACCTGTAACACCAAAATCTCAAAGTCCCCTCTCAAAACCTCAAAATTGGACTTTTTTGCATTTTTCAAGCCATGTCTTTATTCAGTCACTTACAAAACCAGATAAGACCTCAGACACGCTCCAAATATCATCCTTGAACTGTCCCAAATGGATCCCCACATCTGGAACACCATTTGAGAGAGTTGCTATTTTGGTCATTTTTGCCCCTTTTGCAAGAAAGGGCCAGTTTCCATTCCTGAGGTTTCCAGCTGATTCCAATCATCCTAAAAGCTTCTAAGGGATCATTTGAGAGTGTCCAAAGCATCAAAACATTTCTGGCACAATAATTTTGGCAGATAGCCCAAAAAGCTCCTAAAGAGGTAAGCATCACAACTTGAACTCTTTGAAATATGCATTGCTTTGAAGTCCACTAATCATACACATCTCATTCATGTTATATATGTTGTGTTTGAACCAATTCATCATGTAATTCATGCCTGTAACAAGAGGTAGCACAGAAAATGCAAATTATGGCCTATTTCAAAACCACTATCGGATTTTGAGGAGGATTTATTTTCTGAAAAAACCACCACCATCATTGGATTCCTTGTGAAATTCTAGGCCAGATGCATATAAATTTTGTCTCAATCCATGGAGAAATGAGAAAGTTACAAGCTTCACGTTTTTGGCCTTGCCTTGCCTTGGCCAGGCTTAAAACAAGACAAGCCTTATGTATTTGTGGGTGGGTTTTGATACACGGATGTATTACCACCCCAGTGGTAGAGTGCGCGCGCTGCACACAAGAGGTCTGGGGTTCGAATCCCCCTCGCCCCAGACCCCTTTTTAATGCTTTTTCCACTTTTTTATTATTTTTCATATTATTTTTAATGATTTGGAAAATTAATAACTCTCTTAATTTTAATTATTTTTGATTGGTTCTTTTTGCAAAAAATCACAAAAATGTTGAAATATTTTATTCCAAAAAAAAATCAAATTTATATTATGTATTTAATATAGTTGGTATTTTTGTGAATAAATTCATTTTTAATTTTTTTTAAACATTTTATAAGTGAATATTTATCTTGAAAATCAAAACCAAATGAGTTCTAAATCATCTTGTGATTAAAACTTCATTTTCCAAACCTTAAACAAAAATCACAAGTGGTTCATTCAAACTTATTTGGTATTTTTATCATTTTATTGATTTTCTTTAAATATTTACTTTTAAAGGAAAATAAAATTAGGGTTTCTTTGATATTCACCCTCAGAAATCTTTTTCAAACACTCATGGGCCTCTATTAGAGTGTAAGACCCATCCCTTTTGTAAATACATAGCTTGTTGGGCCTCAGTCATTGTATAAGTCCCACTGTATTTTCAAAACAACGGCGCGATCGTCGCCTTTTAAAAAAACCAACTGAGTTTCTCCTTGAGCCGTAAGTCCCATCTTTATTCATTTTTAAAACTTTTTTGGGGCTCTAATAGAGTGTAAGACCTAAACCATTTTTTAAGCCAAACATTTTGGGCCTCAAACAATTGTATAAGTCCCCCGGCGATTTTCAAAATGACGGTGCGATCACTGTCCACATGGGCCTACCCTCGTGTCGTAAGTCCCATTTCTTTTCTTTAAATAATCTGTTGGGCCTCTATTAGAGTGTAAGACCCATCCCTTTTGTAAATACATAGCTTGTTGGGCCTCAGTCATTGTATAAGTCCCACTGTATTTTCAAAAATCATGGCGCAATCATCGCCTTAAAAAACAAAATCATCTGGGCCTACCCTCGTGTTGTAAGTCCCAATTATTTTCTTTTAAAACCTTTTGGGCCTCTTGAGAGAGTGTAAGACCCATCCCTTTGTAAATAAAAACATTGTGGGCCTCACATATTGTATAAGTCCCTCTGTACAGTTCTCAAAACAACGACGCGATCGTCACCATTTTCAAAACCACCTAGGCCTCTCCTTGAGCTATAGGCCCCAATAATCTTTTCAAAGCACTTTCTCCTTTGATTTTGAATTCAAATATACAGTTGTTATCAAAACTTTCTTTAATTTCTTTGTTGAACAACTAACAAAACAACATGGAAGCTCTACAACGGGTAAGTGTTTATCCGCTTTCATTTACTACTTTCATATATATAACTGTATTGTGGGAAGCAACGCATGGTTAGTCTTCTTTCATTCTTTTAAATACATGTCATATATATTACTGTATTGTGGGAAGCTGCGCATGGTTAGTCTTCTTTCATATCCTTTTACATACTTGTCATATATCAACTGCATATATACTAGTATAGTTATTTAGAGTTTTCCCCGACAACTAGGTCTAGAACTAGGTAAAGCCCATTTGGTCACTCTTAAATACAAACAAAACTAGATCCCCATAGGATTTCCAGATACAGTCTTCCCTCCTCTTGGGGTTAAACAATATGGAACAATGAGAAAGGCAGTATTCTCGGTGAACCTTTTCTCAGACTGTCACCCTTATAAATTGTCAAAGAAATTCTACTCCCCAGAGTTGATCTATTCTCTGTGAATAGCATCTCTTGAGTTTCTTCCAAACCCTCGAACTTTCCTGGAATGATCTCTTCTCGATGAATTGCATTTCTTGAACTTCTCTTGGTTTGGGGACCCACAGGCTTCCTAAAAGCACCCCCGCCTCCTCTTGGGCATTGTATGAGGACCTTTCGGCTTCTTAGAAGTTCTCATGCCTTCTCTTAAGCTTAGTACAAGGACCCTCACGACCTCCTACAGGTATAGGAGATAACTTAGTCATCCTTCGTTAGAGCTGTCTTTCTAAAAGGAGTCAAAACCTTCAGACCAATTTTAGGGTTGATACTTATCCCTTAAACGAGTCCGCCTCCTCTTGGGCATCGTACAAAAGATAAAACTCTACCAATATACTTGGACAGTCTAAACACCCTTGAGTCTCAAAGTCATTCTCAAGTTCCCTCCAAAACATAGGAGAAACCCCAGATTCTGGATTAATTTCTAGCAATAGTTAAAATTTGTGGGTTTTATAACCCCGTCTTTCTCCCGAATTTCCCCAACTAGGGTCGGTTTACCATCAAGATAACACTATCCCAAATTAGAACCTCAAGGTCTCTGATCTACCAACTCTTCTGGATCCTCCGCAAGAGTTGATTGCCCCATTTGGACATGCCTCGGGATCTCAAGTATCCCCTGTAAAAGTATAGCCTCCTCTTAGGCTTTGTATAATGATCCTTCCTCAGCAAAGTCATCCTCTTCTTGAGCTTTGTACAATGATCCTCCCCAGCGGAGCTAACCTTTTCAGACTCTCTTGTTGAGTCAATCACCTTTTCAGACTCTCTTGTTGAGTCAGACTTTCTTGTTGAGTCCATCACAGTCTCAGACTCTCTTGTTAAGTCAATCACTCTTACAGACTCTCTTGTTGAGTCGATCACCTTTCAGTACTCTCTTGTTGAGTCGACCCCTTTAACCTCTATCTCGGGCGTTGTTCGAGACAAACAAAAAACACCCCCTTGTTGGTTCAATAGCCTCCTCTTAGGCTTTGTATAATGATTCCCCCCTAGCGAAGTCAGCCTACTCTTAGACTTTCTCCAGCTTGTTCAGTCACAATCCCGGGCTTTATATAGGACATATAAAAACACTCTCTTGTTGAGTCAAACCCCTTTAGCCTCCATCTTGGGCCTCATACAAGATACATATATATACACTCTCTTGTTGAGTCAGTCATTCCCAACCTCCTCTTAGGCTTCGTATAAGGACTTCCCTAGTGGAATCAGTCAATCCCTTAGCTTTCACCTTGGGCTTAGATCAAGGTACATCAAAATCAACATTCCCTCTTTAGAGATGACAAATTCTCTCTAAGTCAAACCTTTTAGCTTCAATCTTGGGCTTTGAACAAGACACAAATACCCCTTTTAGCCTCTGTCTCGGGCTTTGAACGAGACACCAAAACATCATTTTCCTCCCTTAGGATAGGAGGAACTACGATTGCTCTGATTTCCCTGTTTCGTTTAAACGGGAATACGTAGGCATAAGATTGCAAAAATCTTAGCGAGCACACTAATAAAAAATCCCTAGGTCCAGTACCTTTATATACCCAAGAAAAATCAGGTCTAGTATCTATCCCAAAAACCTCATGAACAGCCAAGGCACTCTATTCTTAACAAAATAATCTAAGAGAGACCCACTATCTTAATAGCATCTGTAAACCAACAGTCATTTGTTTAAACTCAGTATGCAAGCAGGGTTAATTGGAGACATCTATTTCCCTTCCTTAATCAACTTCACAGGATAAAAAATGAATCGAACTGTAGTACCCCAAAGCGATGTGATTCAAAACCACAAAAATCGCGCTACAGAAAAATGGCGACCACAGTGGGAGGGACTTTCTTCTCCCATCTCTTAGGTAGAAACCTTAAGTTTAGAAAATACCTCGGAAATGACGACTCTGCTGGGGAGCCATTATCTGTTTAGGACTAGGATTATTATAGCTCTTAAGAGGTCTAGGATGTTAGTTTTAGGATAAATATATATAATGCTTTTCCTAATTGATATACGTGTTTATTTTTCTGCTAATTGGAATGCCTGTGATGCCGCATCTGGAAAGATTTAGTATACACCTAAGATAAGTGATGGCACTAGACGGGTAATCTTACAGGGAGAGACTCCCAAATAAGAGATCCCAGTCAACCATCGAATCAGTGGAGATGCCCTTTACGGATTCAATGCCTATACGACTTCGATTGTTGAAAGCAGATTGTTCGATTGGGTTATTTGAAAATCTGAGGATTTTAGTAGACTAAAGACATTTTGTAGTGCGGAAGCTATCGAAAATAGTTGTCACGCGATACTACCCTCATTTGAGATTACTCTGAAGATACATCAGCTTGCTCGGGTGATTCCAGCCTGCTGTTGTTATCCCAAGAGGGGTCAATGATTATGTGGACAGGTACAAAAATCACCAGTATAAACCTTTGGGGATGGGTAGAGCCTTGACTTCATGACACCGAACCTTCGACCCCATGTTTTTTCTATGTTTTTGTGTGCTGCATTCATACATTCATTTAAAAAACATTAAAAAAAAAATTCTCGTATAGTCTCTCTTTTTCAAATTAAACTAAGACAATGATTGCAAATATAAGAGAGAAAGGTTGCGTTATGGATTTTGGTAGAAGGAAGACTCACAAGTACACCTTCAAGGTTCCAAAACTAGAGGATTTAAGAGGTTTGGCGAGGATGATCACCAACCCTGAGTATGGAGGACTGCTGTCTCTGTTAAGGGTCCATGTAATCAAAGGAATCCTGTCCACACTCATTCAGTTCTACGATCCGGTCTATCACTATTTCACATTCCCGAATTATCAGTTAGCACCAACACTGGAACACTACTCTCACCTGACCGATTTACCTATCACTGATCAAGCTCCCTTTTCTGGACTGGAAGAAATTCCAAAGGATCAAACCATTACAAGAGCAATTCATTTGGACGAGTCAGAAGTCAGGACTCACATTACCACTAAAGGTGGAATCCAAGGTTTGTCAGCCCAGCTTTTGATAAAGAAAGCCCTGTACTTTGCTAGTATAGGAAACGTGACAACATTTGAGAGCATCTTTGTTTTGCTCACTTACGGGTTATTTCTGTTTCCCAACATTGATAGCTTTGTTGATATCAATGCCAATAAGATCTTTTTTATTGGAAACCCCGTACCAATACTGCTCGCAGATGCCTATCATTCTGTACACCTAAGGAATTTGTATAGCGGAGGAATAATCACATGTTGTGTACCCTTGCTGTACAAATGGTTCACTTCCCATTTGCCAAAGTCTGCTGCATTTTGGGATCAGAAGAGTACTTTACATTGGTCGCAGAGAATCATGTCCCTTACCAACTCTGACATTGATTGGTACAATCGAATCTATGAGGGGATCACGATCATTGACCGTTGTGGAAATTTCCCTAATGTACCCCTTATAGGAACTAAGGGAGGAATCAATTATCATCTAGTTTTAGTTCGTCGTCAATTCGGATACCCGATTAGACACATCCCACGTAATGTTCATCTGGAAGGTCTTTTCTTCAAGGAAGGAGAAAATGATAGGGCACTAAAGACAGAAATAGTGCATGCCAGGAAACATGTTCACAAGAAGGGAAGAGAGTCTCTAGGAAAACCAGACTGTGTCTCGGTGGAACCTTATCTCCACTAGGTACAAACTAGAGCTCTCAAACTGAGGATGCCATACCCTCGTCATGAAGTTCTTCCGTCAAAGGAATCTGCTCTTTATTTTATGTCTGATACCGAAAAACTTTATGTTACTCTCAACAAAGTTCAACGGGAAAGGAAATCTTGGAAGAACAAGTACCGTATTCTCAATGTGGAGTGTAAAAAAATACAGCAACTATTGAAAGATAAAGATACTCTGATCGAGATTTTAGAGCAACATGCCGTAGAAAGTCAAGAAGACCAAAGCAACTTGCTCGCTCCTTTCACTTGGCAAAGGAATGACAACCCGACAACGGCCCAAGAGCCCCGGTCAAAGAAAAGGAAAGTACCAGAACCAGCACTTGAGCCCTCCTCAGAGAGAACTCGGGACCCATAAGTTTAGATTTCCTTTTACAGCACTTTGTAATTACTGTATTTCCATTTCCACAATCTTTGAATTCAATAAAACGGGGTTTTCCCACTATTTGATATTTGCAATCCAATTGTCGAAGTTTCTTTTGAAAATAAAAAAAAACTAAATATAATCATTGCATATCATTCATCATTCTCACATAACGCATTCTTCTTCCCTACGAATCTCACGTTTGTGTCTCGATTCTAGAGTCAAATTGTCTCATTCGTACAATACTCGGTCCAGTCAATAGAAGAAAATGGATAATCTCGAGGAAGAGAACAGAGAGCTGAGAGAAGAAATCGATGCTCTGAGAGAGGATATAAGAAAGATTCACAGTGACATGCAAGCTCTGGCAACAGCTCAGAGGCAACAACAACAGACTGTGATCTCAGAGATCACATCAGCGCCCTTAGTGGAAAAGTATGATCCTCGGTATAACATGCCAAAAGATTGTCCCTGGGGCATGCCACCCAACTATATCCCGGAAGGACATATTCCTCCGATCACTGAAGATCCGGAAACTGCAGCAGGAGCTGCTGGGCCTGAAGGTTACAAACTTCGAGAAAACGAAGATGCCAGGGGCATGACAACAACTCCTGAAGGTTACAAACTTCGGGAGGCACCAAGAGTCACAGCTGTAATGACTGTACTACCACCCGTGATACACACTGTCCCAGAAGGACAGATTCCACAGATACCTTCTGGTGGAAACGAAAGTATGGACAATAGAATGAAGGAGTTCCAGGAATAGTTCCTAGATATGCAGAAAGAACTGCAAGCCATACGCGGTCAGGATCTATTTGGAAAGGACGCCGCAGACCTTTGTTTGGTCCTCAATGTGAAAGTTCCGCCCAAATTCAAGGTGCTTGAATTTGAGAAATACAAGGGTAACTCTTGCCCTCAAAGCCATTTGGTGATGTACACTAGGAGGATGTCAACACAGACAGAGAACCACCAGCTACTGATATATTATTTCCAAGACAGTTTAACCGGTGCCGCACTCAAATGGTACATGGGTTTATACCGCACTAAGATCACTACTTTCAGAGATCTTGGTGCTGCCTTTGTTCAACAGTACAAATTTAACCTGGACATGGAAACAGACAGAGATCAACTCAGAGCCATGTCGCAGAAGGATAAGGAAACCTTTAAGGAATATGCTTAGAGATGGCGTGAAATCGACGCCCATATTTGTCCACCTCTTGAGGAAAAGGAGATGACAAAAATCTTCTTGAAAACCTTGAGCTCATTTTATTACGACAGAATGGTCGCCAGTGCGCCCAGCGACTTTACGGAAATGGTCGGCATGGGAGTTCATCTTGAAGAAGCAGTCCGAGAAGGAGTTCTGGTCAAAGATGCTGGACTATCAAGTAGTACCAAAAGATACGGTAGTGCTCTCCCTAAGAAAAAAGAGCAAGATATTGGCAATATCTCTCTCGGAAAGCAAAGGCGATGATACCAACCAGTAGCAGCTGTAACTCCTGCTATCAATCCTGCGCCTGTTCCTACGTATCAACCTCAGGTTGCTCAAAGCCAGCCAAATTAGCAACAATTTTAGTCAAGGACACAACAACCTCTTCAACAGGCTCGTCCTCAGTACAACCACAACCGTGCAAGATGACCACCAGGGTTCAACCCTATACCCATGTTGTATGTAGAAATGTTTCCACTATTACTGGTCAAGGGGCACGTCCAAATCAGGGCTCCTCTTGCAGTACCGAAGAATCCTCCTTTTTGGTTCAAAGCTAATCAGACTTGCCCTTATCATCAAGGAGGACCAGGGCATAACATAGAAAACTGTCTCAGTTTCAAATCCGATGCGCAAAAGCTCGTCAGGAGTGGGGTCTTATCCTTCAAGGATACAAATCCAAATGTTTAGACGAACCCGCTGCCTCAACACGAGAAAGCTACAGTTAATTTGATAGAAGGAGAGTCTAACCCAGCTATCAAATTCATGATGTACTCTTATTGAGGGCCAACCTGGTCAAGATGCATCGCAGACAGAGCGGATGCGGACATGTACCAGCTTAAAATTATCACAAGTGTGATATCTGATCTAAAAATAATCAAGGATGTTCTGTGGTGCAATTAGCTCTACAGGAACAATTGGATCTCGGATGGATCCAAGAGCACCGAATTCGTGGAGTCAACATGACTTATACGAATTCCAACATCATTCAAAACCACGACATCCGTGCAATGAATGTTAACTTGGTGGAAATGCACTCAAGGCAAAGCCAGTATCATAATCTGCTGCGGCACGATTACAATTCCTGTCTGAGTTACTTGGTAAATAATCAGGGATACTCTTTCATACAAGAGGCCCTCCAGCATCAGATGGATCTTGGATGGATCCAGGACTACCATGATAGAAATCCTTATCAGATCAACATGATTAAGATCTTCGATATTCGTTTGATGAATACCAGCTTGGTGGAGTTACACGCTAAGCAAGTCCAGCTCGGTTTTCTGACTTCACATGAGTATCAGAACTGTACAGTGTGCCGTGAGAGCGGCCAAGGATGTGCTCTCGTTCAAAGAACTTTGCAACACTTGTTGAACCACTGGTGGCTTCTGATCTATCTAGATGAAGACACACAACAAGTTAGTATAATTAACGGAAACCCTACTAGGCATCAAAGTCAGGAGGTTTGATCTACGGAATTAGACCTAGTGAGGTTACACTGCATTCAAAGCGGATGTGGCGGGGTGCCACCACACAATTACGAGCGCTGTAGAGTCTGCTCGAAGAATAACCAAGGATGCTACCTCGTGCGAGCAGCCCTTCACAGTTAGTGGACCGTAAAGAGATTCAACCATGTCCAGGTGCTGGGTCAATCAACTTGATGCTCGACTATTTCACTAATCAGATCAAAGATGTTATCATAATCTCTGATCATGAGAGGACCAAAGAGGTTTTACCATAATCCCTCTGCTTAACGAATCAAGAATTCCTTTGGACAGTAGGAAAGTTCCCAACCAGAAACTGATTGAAATTATTTATGACAATCAGAAAAATCAAAAGGCTCCTGTAGTCATCTATCTGTCGGGACCAGTACCATATAAATCCGATAAGGCGATCCCTTACAAATACGGTACAATAACAATTGAGAATGGAAAGGAAATTCCATTACCCTCTGTCGTGAATATTGCAGACATCAGTCGAGTAACACGGAGTGGTCGAATCTTCAACCGAGGAGTTGTAGAGCCTAACTGAGAAAAGGAACCTCAAACTGAAGTTCCCAATCCACCAGTCGGTCAATCCAGTGATCCCGACCTTTCAAACAATGATGATGAGATACTAAAGCTCATCCAAAGGAGTGAATACAACATTGTTGATCAACTATTACAAACGCCTTCAAAAATCTCTGTGATGTCCCTATTACTCAGTTCCGAAGCTCATAGGGAGGCTCTACAGAAAGTCTTAGAGCAAGCCTTTGTGGAACAGGATATAACAATAAGGTAATTCGACAACATCATCTCCAACATCACTTCCTGCAACAAATTGGGGTTTAGTGACGAGGAATTGCCGGAAGAAGGCAAAAATCACAACATGGCGCTCAATATTACAGTTAACTGCCAGGACGATGCTTTAGCTAGCGTACTGGTATACACCGGATCGGCTCTCAATGTTATGCCGAAGTCCACTCTAATGCGACTACCATTTAAAGGATCTCCGATGAGAGGCAGTGAGGTCGTTGTCAAAGCATTTGACGGATCCCGAAAAATAGTTATCGGCGAAGTCGACCTTCCCATAACTATCGGTCCTCACACTTTCCAAGTCACTTTCCAGGTCATGGACATCTGAGCAACATACAGCTGTTTATTGGGAAGACCTTGGATACATCAGGCTGGGGAAGTCACTGCGACACTTCACTTGAAACTGAAGTTTGTCAAGAATGACCAACTTGTCACAGTCTGTGGAGAGCAAGCCTTGATCGTGAGTAACCTATCATTGTCCACTTGTGTAGAACCCGAGGAGGTTGTTGGAACTCAGTTCCAGGCACTTTCGGTGAGCAATGAAAATCAATCAGAGAAAGGAACCTCGATTTCCTCGTACAAAGATTCTCTCGAGGTGATCAACGGTAATAATGCAAAAGGATGAGGACTGCTTGTCACTCCCACTGATAACAAAACAAAGAAGGGTCTTGGATTTTCATCAACCTGTACCCAGACTGCTACTTACGATGAAAGTTTTCATCCCATTCAGGACTTCTTCCACAGTGGAGGTTTCCTTCACCCAGTTCCTCAAGAAGTATATACCATCAACGAGGGAGACTCCTTCGATACCGATGAAGAATGAAAGTCCTATCTCAACGAGGACGGTTATATGTCTCAGGAAGAAGTGCCTACGCCATTCTGTTTCCCCAGGCAGGGTCCGAGATATATACCAAGGTCAGACGTCAAAATGATATACGGAGATTGTGATCCATATGAATGTCGTGCTCCACCAAACTCATTACAGGAGGACACTCTGATGAAAGACAACTTTGACCACGACTATTATGGCCCGATGGATGGCCTGCCTATCTGGCAGCCATACCCAGGAGACTTGGGGCAAGAGAATCAGCCGAACAATGAATATCAGATGAGCATCATTGAGAAGAATACCAGCGTCCCCACCATGTCATGGGATCAACACTCAAGGTATTCTGAAAATATCCAGCACGACGATGAATTCGCAAAGTTTGCAGGACTAGAATTCATTAACTATGCTTTTCCCGAGGTCAACGTCATCGAAAGGGATGACTCCTCCAGTTCCACAGAAGTGTGGGACACCTTAAGACAACCAAGTGGCAAGTACGACTATTTGGTCAAGTACACCGCTTTTGAAAGCTCTCGTATCAGGCTCGAAGACATACAGCCAACTGGATGGGGAGATTTACCTAAGAGCACAAACACTATGCAAGATACAACAGAGGAATCCTCCTACGATAACTCTGCCTGGGAGACAGATTCCAATGATCCTTCCCCACCAGAAATCAGCGTTATTTCTGAAGACATGTCAAGAAAGAAGGTGCCCGACTTTGTGAGTCACCGAGGAGTTCGCCGCCAATGGGTTGCTGTCGATGTTCCGAAGATCGTTCATAAGTTAAAGTAATTGTCGTCTTTAACCTTTCACTTGGCCCAGGTGAAACGAATATTTTAATAAGGCTCACTTTCTGTAAATCTCCTTCGCTTTGCCCAAAGCTACAGAGTTTTGTTTTATAGGGCTGTAGTTTCAAGAATCGACAAAATCATAAATAAAATAACATCGTTCTGTAATTTGCTCATTAATTGTTGTTTTCTCTTTTCGCTTTTTCAGAAAATGGTAATCCTAAAAAACAACAAATAACAATAAACAAGCAGTTTTTCAAAAGAATACACTGCACCCACTCTTGCATTTTCTCTATCTCTTCTAAAAATAAATCATCACGCCTTGCAGATTGCTTGTTTTAAACCCCATTGAAACATACGATCCGATGCCTTCTCCCAACTTTGAATTCCCGGTATTCGAGACTGAAGAAGAAAATGACGAAGAAATTCTAGAAGAGATCTCCCAATTACTCAGACAAGAGGAAAGGTTCATTGAACCTCACAAAGAACCGTTGGAAACGGTCAACTTGGGTCAGAAGAAGAGAGAAAATAAGTCAAGATTGGGGCGTTGGTCAGTCCGACTATTAAAGAAAGTTTAACAAAGCTTCTCAAAGAGTTTCCCGATGTATTCGCGTGGTCCTATCAGGACATGCCAGGGTTGGATACCAGCATCGTGGAACATCATCTACCGTTAAGATCAGAATGTCCGCCAGTAAAATAGAGGTTGAGATGGACTCACCCAGATATGGCCATCAAAATCAAAGAGCAAGTGCAAAAACAGATTGACGCGGGTTTCCTCGCCACATCGGAGTATCCTCAATGGTTAGCCAACATAGTACCACTTCCAAAAAAGGACGGAAAGGTCAGAATGTGTGTGGATTACAGAGATCTGAACAAGGCTAGTCCAAAGGACAACTTTCCTTTACCACACATTGACATGCTGGTAGACAATATAGCAAAGTTCAAAGTTTTCTCCTTCATGGATGGATTCTCAGGCTATAATCAGATAAAAATGGCGCCAAAAGACATGGAGAAAACTTCGTTCATCACCCCGTGGGGCACATTTTGTTACAAGGTAAGGCCGTTCGGTTTGAAGAACGCCGGGGCGACCTATCAAAGGGCCATGACTACTCTGTTTCATGACATGATACACAAAGAAATCGAGGTATATGTCGATGATATGATTGCCAAATCTAAGACAGAAGAGGAACATGTGACCCACCTGTCAAAGCTATTCGAGCGGTTGAGAAAGTACAAACTCCGCTTGAATCCCAACAAGTGCACATTTGGTGTCCGTTCAGGGAAACTTTTAGGGTTCATTGTCAGCCAAAAAGGGATTGAGGTTGATCCGGACAAAATCAAGGCCATTCAAGAAATGCCTTCTCCAAAAACTAAAAAACAAGTCAGGGTATTCCTGGGACGTTTGAATTACATTTCCAGATTTATATTCCTTATGACCGTGACATGCGCGCCAATCTTCAAATTACTCAAAAAGAATCAGGACTGCGTTTGGACAAAATACTGCCAGATCGCCTTCGACAGTATTAAGGAATACCTGTTGAACCCATCGATTCTATCACCTCCAGTGGAAGGAAGACCACTAATCATCTATCTAACAGACTTGGAAGACTCAATGGGTTGTGTACTGGGCAAACAAGATGAAACAAAAAGAAAAGAGTCTTCCATTTACTATTTAAGCAAGAAATTCACCGAGTGTGAGACTCGGTACACTATGCTCGAGAAAACTTGCTGTGCTCTGGCTTGGGCAGCTAAACGCCTTCGCCAGTATATGATTCGTCACACTACTGGGTTAATCTCAGAAATGGATCTGATCATGTATGTCTTTGAAAAGCCTGCTCTCACGGGAAGGATTGCCCGTTGGCAGGTGTTGCTATCAGAATACGACATCGAGTACCACGCTCAGAGAGCCGTCAAAGGAAGTGTTTTAGCCGATCATTTGGCTCATCAACCGATTGACAATCAGGATTCAGTCGGGTTTGACTTCCCAGACGAAGATGTCATGTATTTTAAAATGAAAGATTGCGATGAACCGCTACCCAGTGAAGGGCCAGAACCAGGTTCCCAATGGGGACTAATCTTTGACGGAGCTGTCAATCATTACGGAAACGGAATTGGGGTAATCATCATAACACCTCAGGGTACCCACATTCCTTTCACTGCCAGATTAACATTCAAGTGTACAAATAATGAGGCCGAATACGAAGCTTGTATCATGGGTCTCGAAGAAGCGATCGACTTAAGGATCAAGAACTTGGATGTATACGGTGACTCAACTCTGGTCGTTAATCAGATCAAAGGAGATTGGAACACATACCAATCAAGACTGATTCCTTACAAAGATTACGCGATAAGGTTATTACCTTTCTTCAACAGAATCGAGTTTCATCACATCCCTCGTGAAGAGAATCACATGGCTGATGCATTAGCCACACTCTCTTCCATGATTAGTGTAGTTCAATGCAATGACATACCTAAAATTGACATAATGCGCCTTGAACGGCCAGCTTACATTTTCACAATTGAAACAGTCATAGACGACAGACCTTGGTATCATGATATCAAATGCTTCCTTCAGAAACAAGAATACCCACCCGGGGCGTCCAGAAAAGATAGAAAGACTCTCAGATGACTGGCTGGCAGCTTCTTCCTGAGCAGTGATACACTCTATAAGAGAAACTTTGACATGGTCTTGCTCTGATGTGTAGACAGACCATAAGCAAACATATTGATGAGAGAAATTCACGAAGGATCCTTTGGCACTCATGCTAATGGACACACAATGGCGAGAAAAATTCGGAGAGCAGGGTACTACTGGTTGACCATGGAATGCGATTGCTACAAGTACATGAGAAGGTGTCACAAGTGTCAGATATACTCAGACAAAATCCATGTACCACCAACGCATCTCAAAGTTCTCTCTTCCCCATGGCCTCTTTCCATATGAGGAATCGACATGATTGGCATTATCGAACCCAAGGCTTCAAACGGACATCGGTTCATCCTGGTAGCCATTGATTACTTCACCAAGTGGGTCGAAGCAGCGCCTTACGCCAATGTAACCCGACAAGTTGTGATCTGTTTTATAAAAAACAATCTCATCTGCCACTATGGTGTTCCAAGCCTGATCATTACGGATAATGGATCTAACTTGAATAATAAGATGATGAAAGAGTTATGCGCAGAGTTCAGGATCGAACACCATAACTCATCTCCCTACCGACCCAAGATGAACGGAGCGGTAGAAGCGGCTAACAAGAACATCAAGAAGATCGTTCAAAAGATGGTTGAAACCTACAAACACTGACAGGAGATGCTACACTTTGCTCTTCACGGTTATCGCACATCTGTCTGCACTTCAACAGGGGCAACCCCTTTCTCTCTAGTATATGGCATGGAGGCAGTGCTCCCCATAGAGGTAGAGATCCCATCAATCTAGGTATTGATAGAAGCTAAATTAACAGAAGCAGAATGGTGTCAAAGCAGACACGATGAACTGAATCTGATAGAAGAAAAGCAAATAACGGCTCTATGTCATGGTCAGTTGTATCAGCAAAGAATGAAGAAAGTGTTTGACAAAAAGGTCTGACCCCGTGTCTTCAGAAAAGGAGACCTCGTGCTAAAAAAGATACAATCATTCCTCACTGATTCCCGGGGCAAATGGACCCCGAACTATAACGGCCCCTATGTGGTCAAGAAAGCTTTCTCATGTGGCGCCTTGAAACTCGCAGCCATGGATGGAGAAGATTTTTCCTACCCCACGAATGTTGATGTAGTCAAGAAATACTTCGCCTATATAAAAAAAAAAAGTCTTGGTGGATTGAAAACCCGAAAGGGCGGTCCAGACAAAAATTAGAGACATAATCAAAAAGTATCCCGGCGGATTGGAAATCTCCAAAGTACAATCCGGGAAAAAACTAGGGATTCATGGCAAGTAACTACGTCTGACACAGGTAAATCCTCAGCAGCAATCGCGCCATTCATCAGAAAATTTCCAGTCACGGTCATCTTCGACAGAAGCTCAGGATGTCCAGAATTCAAAGTTGGTAGAACGATAACGGTCGTTATGATTTAATGTAGCCCTTTTTCCCTTAAATTACAATTTTCTAAACTTTCTAAATACTCCATGGAATCACGCGTTTGGCTGATTTCCATCCTATATATAAAATTTGAGCCCTTGTGCTTTGTTTGCAATTCTCCTTTGTTTTAGCTTTACAGAATGACGTTTTAACATGATTAACGATTCTTGAAATAAAACAAAAATGAATTTACTTGTCAAAATTTTTCTGCTTTTAAAATAAAGATGGCAATTTCTTTTGACTGTTGAACATCGAAAGAACATCGATCGCTTTTCCCAAAGATGGTTAAGCTTTAAAGTGTAGAATCAAAGTATTCCTTCTCAAACCAGTACGCCTAAATGAAGGATCAACTGTGTCAGATGCGAATACTCCATCTGACATCCCCGACAGAGTTCTTACCTCCTAAGCCCAACAAGCGTTGTTCCCCGCAGGGACTATCTCTCCTAAGCAAGGCAAAATTTCTATCGTGAACGAATGGTACTTCTTCGTCCCCCGCAGTGGCCGAGTATCCAGTCGTGTTCATCCGTCAGTTTGTATGTCGCGTCAGTCTTGTCAGCATAAACATACATACATCATGCATTATTTATTTCGCATTCATATTCATATTGCATCACCATCACTCTAGTCGGTCTTATCCCCTAGTAATGGAAGTCGTCTTGTCAATCGAGTTGTCAGTCCTCTCCTCGTCATGAAGCGAATCGTCTGTACAATCTCTCCTCCAGTTTATTTCTGGATTGAAGCTGGTCCTCGACCACTTTGATAACTTGATCCTCTGAAAGGCAAAAAGACAGTCAACAAACATCACTCTTCGCCATTGAAGATGATATCTTCGCTTTCCCGGATTAAGGAAAATCCCCAGAGAAAGCCTCTTTATCGAAGATTCGGCAACACGGAAATTTCTCTCTGAAATTTCGCTATCAAATGAGGTCATCAGCACCTCCAATTTGGATTACATCATATGGCGTTTCTCCGAGAAGATTTCGAAGAAAAGTGTGATGTAATGTCCCCAAACAGGAAACAGTCTCTCAAGAGACTAGTTTTCCTTAGTAGAGTCAACAAATGGCGTCTCCAACAGGGAAGTTTGCACACCTCTACAGCTCAGACAAATGGGTTCCCCAGTAAGTCTGACATCAAAACTCTTTCTATCAATTGGCATCTCCCCAAGAAAATTCGGCGAGAAGTTTGATGAAAACCACTACACATAGCGTCCCTTGTCAAGATAATTTATTGACAAAAGAAACTGAGACCAGTTCCTTGGTAGTAAACCAGGATCGAAGGGAAGTTTACAACAGAAACTGATACCAGATCCTTGGTAGGAAGCCAGGATAGAGGGGAAGTTTACATAAGAAACTGAGACCAGTTTCGTGGCTAAAAACCAGGATCGAGGGGAAGTTTACACCAGAAACTTAGACCAGTTCCTTGGTAGGAAACCAGGATCGAGGGGAAGTTTACATCAGAAACTTAGACCAGTTCCTTGGCTGAAGAACAGGATCGAGGGGAAGTTTTTACCTTTTCTAAGCATCATTGCTTAGCAAAAGAAGATGGATGGGCAAGCTGCCATTCATAACCACCATCAAAATTTTGGGTATTCCGATATTTAATCCTCTTGCACCCCGAATGCCCGAATACCTTCGCCATTCGCACCTTCGGGTCCAAGAAGATTAAATAGGGGCATCTGTCATACCCCAAATTTTGACCACTAAGATCCCCATCATTGTGCAAATCATCATCACAATATGGATGAACTTTAATACTCATTAGTCTCCCCAAAGATGGGTGAGCATTCACTACAATCAACGAATTAGGGTTTCAAACCCTATCAGAGCACTTAGACAAAGGATCAATCAAGAAATGACATGATCTTCAA
Organism: Lathyrus tuberosus; assembly: GCA_022829125.1. Taxonomy (NCBI): domain Eukaryota; kingdom Viridiplantae; phylum Streptophyta; class Magnoliopsida; order Fabales; family Fabaceae; genus Lathyrus; species Lathyrus tuberosus. Next base: position 1,110,390 of record JALAZF010000829.1, read on the forward strand.
ATTTTCTAACCTCTCAAACACCTTTAAAGGATCAAGAGGACTCCCACATCAAGAATCAAGCACCAAGCTACAACATTCCAAGTGGATCAAGCCTCAAGATCGCCAGTGTCACCAAATTAGGGTTTTGGTCGACCAGGGCCTCCAGATGGAATTTTTCCTCTGGGCATGAGCTAATGCTTCAAAGCATAACCCGAGGTACTCCAAGGGACCTCATGGACCCAATCATCAAGTCAATTTAGCCTTAGGGGATGCATACATCCAAAATCAGGAATTAAGGTTTCTTGACCTAATTCACCCCTAAGTTGACTTTTGGGACAAAACATGAGCCAAGACCTCAAGACATGATTTGAGGGTCTCTAATACACTACATTGATCCATTTACAAGAATGGATTGATCCAAGAAGCTTGATTCACAAGTTTCAAATTCATCTGGACCACAAATAACGTTTTGAAGAAAAAGTCAACTGTACCTTTGACTTTTGACCAGGACATGCTCCCAAACCTTGGGACATGATTCAATACACCCTATAACACCTATGGAATCCATCCATCAAGTTTGATTTAGGTCAAGGACTTGATTTCATAGAGGATCGCACAGTTTGGAATTCATCTGATAAAAAATCAACTGTACCCAAAAGTCAAAGTTTGACTTTTTGATTTTTTGGTCAATTATGATTCCTTAACCCTAAAATGATGTTAATGTGTGATTGGAATTATCATTCATCAAGAAAAATCAAAGAAAGTGGGATAACTTGGGAAATTCTGGTATCAGATGTGTGATGTTAAGTGTGATGTCACAACAACACAATCTGCTATATGAACAAGGTAATAAAAACAACAGTAAATCAACACACAGAATTTGTTCACCCAGTTCGGTCTAACAACCTACATCTGGGGGCATACCAAGCCAGGAAGGAAGTCCACTATTAGCAGTATTAAATTACAGACTCAACAATCCCAGTTGACAATCTCCTAACTTAATAACTACACAATCACCCTTCTACCTAAGTCATCCCTAGGTAAGAGACTCCATCTCACTTCCAATCATCGCAATGATGTCTAGCAGTCAACACCTCAGCCACTGCATCAACAGCCTGATTTCCAACAACTCTTCCATCACAGAAAATTAGAAGACATACTTCCATGACAATACCTAGACATGACACACATGAATAAGAACAATACTTAGAGGTGCTTAACAGCTTCCTCCAAGAAAAATACATCTCTTACCTACAGGCTTCGAGATAAACACGATGACCATCCCACAAACCGGGTGGTTCATCAACCAACACAGCCCTTATAATTTACATGATGGCTGGCTTCCTTTTTCTAGGTTACAAAGACTGGATTTGGGCTTCAAATCACAGCATATCAGCTGCTACAAATCTGCAAAAGATTCACCTACAAATTAGATCTTCAATCAAATCTTCCTAAAATATCTCCATATTTAAATACTCAATCTTCTCTTGATTTTATCTTGAATCTTCCAGACCTCTGAATCAGCTCCACATAATATTTCCAGGATATTATGTATCTTTTAAATCTTCACTATTTAATTCAGCTGCAAGATCTTCTCCAAATATCCAATTTGATTTGAATTTAAAAACAGATTTTATCTTCAAATCTTTTCATATCATTCAACCCTAAAAATAGCAACAAGATCTGCTCCACATATGATTACACCAGAATATATCTTTACCAAGATGTTCACCTGCAATCTCTCCACCAGATCTCTCAAAACAAAACTGATACACGCAGCCCTAACAAAACACAACAGACTGATGTTCTTTCAACTGATGTCAAGACATCATGATTAACATCAGCACATATAACTGCAACCCTAAGTAACTTAACATAAATTGAATGTTAAGAACTCGTGTTAAGACATCAGACAAATGAGATCTGATACCACAACATTGTTTTACCAAAATTGCAGCCAATACAAGAACTAACAATCTCCCCCTTTGGCTAATTTTGGCTAAAACAATCTTAGCCTACACCAGAGATACCAGCAGCGAAAAAAAACAATACAAACATCAGCAACAACTTCCAAAGCTACACAACACAAAACTCCCCCTCAAAACAAGAACCACAACACACAGCTAGGTAACTCTCCCCGTTTTTAGCCACAATTGGCCAACCTCTGAACATAGCAGCAAGCACACAAAAATTTCAACCAATATATCATCCAACCAATACACTCAGACTAGAACAAACTATTCTACATTTCACAATAGCTGAACAAACCTACTTCTCTCCCCCTTTTTGGCCAAAAATTGACAAGCATTGGGGTAAACTGTCATGTCTAAACTTCGGGTTCAATCCATTGACACACCAGGTCTAAACTGTCATGTCCACCATGAACTTCACCAGTAACACAATGTCACGACATCTTGTCTGACATAACTCCCTTACCAGAGCCACAAACAATCTTGATGAACAAAAGTTCAACTCTCCCTATCTAAGATCACCAGTGCTCCTTTGAAAGATGAACACCTTAAATGAATGGAAAACATAAGACTCATCTTCATGTCTTCAAGAGTACACCCTCTGTTCAACACACCTGCTGAACGCATTCACATAATGCTTGATCCTCAAACAACACTAGTACATTTAACTGACAGAAGTTGCTCCTTCAACAAGAAACCCCACAAAATCACGAGTGATATCCCATGACACCTTTATGATCATATAGTAAGAAAGTACCAGTATCACATCCTTGTACTACACCCAACAACCTCTTGGATTGAGACCAAAATCACCGTTGATCCCTCTCATCCATACCCTGTACAAATCCACCTTGAATTTTACAGCTATAGACATTCTTGTTCCTTGAGATACAATCCACTTGAATCAGGTATGCTTCACACAATCATCCCCAAGTTCTTAAGCACAAACACAGTGCCTTCCACTACACTCTAAGTAAAGTCCTCTTACTTTGAATTAATAACACACATCAAGACAAGTGTGACATCTCCCATAAACCAAGACCCCTACAGAGTTCTTCCAAAATAAACTGCAGAGAAAAATAATTTCTCCCAGACACAGTAAGGAGTTCCACATCTTTTTAGCAGCATCAATCACGCATGACAGACTATCATGCTCCCCCTAAATAGTTGCACAAGTTCAACAACAAAAATGTAACTACTCTTCCTAAGCAGTAGTACACACATGACATAAAGTCATGACATCTGATCTGACATCATAAACATCAAACAAAACACCAATTTACTTCCCCCTGAGGCACACAACGGAAACAAAAACACCAATCCTCAGTTCAAGCACATGAACATCTTCATGCTCATACAGACCCCACAAATTCTCAGCTTACTTAAAAGCTTTACTGAGATCCAATCTCTTCAAGAGGTACTTGCAGCAGAAGAAAGAACAACTCAAAAAACTTTCTGATCAGATCACATCATATGACACAATTCCTCTGCCATTACATTCACTAGTAGTTGTTGATCCTAGTGAAGTCTTCAAAATTAGTAGTCATGCTTTGCCAGAACATACTACTAAAAACAAGCTTAGAATCTCCACATTCTAATCCATATAGTCAGAAACACCTATTCTGACAATAATGCTTGAGCATCCAACTCCACATGAAGTTCCAATTAGGCTATTCGTGAGGAACATAAGAATCACCATCCTCCTTCAAACAAACTGTTAGATAAGGATCAAAGTCACATAGATCCCCCAACTCTCCAAAGGCAGTCATTCCCTATCATACTCTTCATCTTCAGACATCTAATCAATCAATACCTGACCTACTTCAGTCTTTTCTACATTCTCCATCCAAGGCAGACCTTTTACTTCATCATTCTCCCGTATGACTATGTAGACGCTCCCTAGGCATAATGTAGGCACCACGCTTCTGAACCAGAGCATAATCATCCTTCACCAAGGATATCCAACCAGATAATGTCCCAACACACGTTAGAACATCTGCCACACACCAAAACATCATCACCATGATTCTTGATATGCTCCACCAACTGGACTTACTATAGCATAGTAATCCAACGAACTAGAGAAATAAACTCTCATCCACCTTCAAGAAGAATAATCTCCTTGAGTCTTCAACTCATCACCCTTCTACCCAAGAGTAACTTGTTCCAAGACAATCCTCAATAATAACCAGCTGCCACACTCTGATTATCTTGATTCTTCGAATCCACTTCGGAGATCAACCAAATGCCACAGTTTGATCACCTCATTCATGAATCCTCATATGAAAACAACCAAATGCCACATTCTGACCTTTTTCACGTTTGTCAGAACTCTCACAAAGATATCCTGATCCACCAAGGAAACTTGATCTTCAAGTCACATGTTCCAATTGCTCAATAGCAAGCACACTTAGACTCCCTAAGCCATGGTCATGTAACATCTTCTCCTTCATGAAGCTCTCGCAAAATACCATGAGAACGATCTTTTTGAAACATCCTATTGTTCATTCCTGTAGATCACCCTATCATAAGCTGATGTGCCACATCACCAGCTGAGACTTCTGATGTTAAGCTAGATGTCAAAACATTATGACATCCAACTGTTGAATTCAGCTCTTCCTTCTGCCACTCAGAAGAACCTCCTTCCTTTGCAGAAATAGATTTCCATGTTCTCAGACTTGATTCAATAATCAAGTTTGAGTAGACAACCTCCATCCTGCTTAGAAACATCAAAGACTTCAAACCTACCACATCTGAATCTTCAGAAAATAAGTAGTCCAAGACTACCCCATAGCAATACTAAAGAATGTCACTTCCCTTAGTAGAGCCGTCAGTAGAAAGCCAGAGATAACTGCCACTTATTCTCGACCTTCACAACCAGAGCAAACACCATGCTCCAAACCACTTGGATCAGAAATAAACTGATCCAAGTTGTAACCATCAAGATTATGATGTCTTCATAGTCTTCCATCTTCATCTTCAACAGCACCACCATCTGGACAAGTCATCCACAATACTTTCTAGGAACAGATGCTAAGCAATAATCCCAGGTCAATGCCTAGGCGACTTGTGAGCGAATGTAGAACCCCTCCCATGATTCTCCACACGTCTGATGAAAAGATGTTAAAACAATTGACAGAACATCCTTAATCTTCTCTTTCAAGGATAATCAATTAAATACTTGTGAATTTAACAAATAGCAATTGATCTTAAATCCCTGTGGTTTAACCCTTCTTCAGATTCCAACATCTTCTAAATCTTCTTCATGACAAACCATCATGACAACCATTCATACCACACAAACATTCCAGGTTAGGTCAGTGTCTTGACCTTTCACTCCACCCTGAGCAAAGAACTGAAATGATGTTTCAACATCAGTTCCAACATCCGCAACCATAGTAAATCACATTAAACATCTATTCTAGCAACCATAGTAATCCACACACATCTCTTGCAAGGGACACAAGAGGATTGACCATCAGCAGCTGATTAACCTTCAAACCCAGAACATACACACAAGCAGGAACCTGCATACTCTACATCTCAAGAATCTTCAAACTTCTAATGTTCAGACCTCCTGTCTGTCTTTGAGATGTTGGATGCCATCCTTTTGCACCTAAAGGAGATATTTCCTCTAACAAGCTTCTGGAGCAAAAACCATTGACTGGTCATCACAAACAGCATGTTCATAAACAAATATGCTTCTCCCAACACTTCAACCTACAAGGATGCTCTTCAATCCTTGCAAAAAGATGTTCCATTATGTGAGGACACCACATAACTCTCCAGCTTCTCATGCAGATACCATAATCTTTTGGTCCCACCAACTCCTCCTTGTCCACACACAACTACTCATCCTAGATGGTTTGGATGACATTCCAACACCAGTCAACCAGTTAGGTTATTACACCTCCTATATGCAAGCCAATAGTAGGTTCCAGACAGATGTGATCAATACACATTTGTTTAGCCCCTAAGCAACTACAATGTCAAATCTTTATCCACAAGATTCTGCACACTCTGCTGGTTTGATGTCCCAACAACTGGTAGAACATCATTCAAGAATAGTACCAAGGGATCCTTCAATATATACCTGTGGATGGTCTTTCAGGGAAGAGAGAAAATATAAATCGCATCCTTCTGATCTCTCATCAACAAACTTATTGAAAATTCCTTTATGAGTGGACTTGGGTCAAACCTCAAGTATCTTTGGTCACTTTATTAAGTCAGTCAATAATATCCTCAAGTATCTCAACACCAAGTCATACACCTTCAGAGGAGAACAGAGTGTTGTGGCCTCAACACACAAAACCACCAGGAGTTTTCTAATAGATACATAAGCAGCGGAACACAGAAGAAGAAAATCCCTCAATAACCTTCAGGAAAAACTTAATAACCTTTACACAAACACCACACTCCATGTGCAATAGGTCAACATTAATCAAACCACACAGCAGCTCACCACCAAAGCTACAAGCCTGATAACAAACAGGTCCAATACACTCCCTGTCATGAACAGTGCATCCTCCACTTCAAGGGACCATTCAAGCAACATATGAACTGACCAAGTTCAAACAACGTTTCAGTAGGTACCACCTACCTTGCCCATAACCAGAAAGTATCTTCCCTAAGATCTCACCCAGAAAATAGAACAGGATGCCTGCTCTGATACCAATTGAAATTCTGGTATCAGATGTGTGATGTTAAGTGTGATGTCACAACAACACAATCTGCTATATGAACAAGGTAATAAAAACAATAATAAATCAACACACAGAATTTGTTCACCCAGTTCGGTCTAACAACCTACATCTGGGGGCATACCAAGCCAAGAAAGAAGTCCACTATTAGCAGTATTAAATTACAGAATCAACAATCCCAGTTGACAATCTCCTAACTTAATAACTACCCAATGACCCTTCTACCTAAGTCCTCCCTAGGTAAGAGACTCTATCTCACTTCCAATCATCGCAATGATGTCTAGCAGTCAACACCTCAGCCACTGCATCAACAGCCTGATTTCCAACAACTCTTCCATCACAGAAAAGTAGAAGACATACTTCTATGACAATACCTAGACATGACACACATGACTAAGAACAATACTTAGAGTTTCTTAACAGCTTCCTCCAAGAACAATACATCTCTTACCTACAGGCTTCGAGATAAACACGATGACCATCCCACAAACCGGGTGGTTCATCAACCAACACAGCCCTTATAATTTACATGATGGCTGGCTTCCTTTTTCTAGGTTACAAAGACCCTATTTATAACCTATACCCAACTGGATTTGGGCTTCAAATCACAGCATATCAGCTGCTACAAATCTGCAAAAGATTCTCCTACAAATTAGATCTTCAATCAAATCTTCCTAAAATATCTCCATATTTTAATACTCAATCTTCTCTTGATTTTATCTTGAATCTTCCAGACCTCTGAATCAGCTCCACATAATATTTCCAGGATATTATGTATCTTTTAAACCTTCACTATTTAATTCAGCTGCAAGATCTTCTCCAAATATCTGATTTGATTTGAATTTAAAAACAGATTTTATCTTCAAATCTTTTCATATCTTTCAGCCCTAAAAATAGCAACAAGATCTGCTCCACATATGATTACACCAGAATATATCTTCACCACGATGTTCGCCTGCATTCTCTCCACCAGATCTCTCAAAACAAAACTGATACACGCAGCCCTAACAAAACACAACAGACTGATGTTCTGTCAACTGATGTCAAGACATCATGTTTAACATCAGCACACATAACTGCAACCCTAAGTAACTTAACATAAACTGAATGTTAAGAACTCATGTTAAGACATCAGACAAATGACATCTGATACCACAACATTGTTTTACCAAAATTGCAGCCAATACAAGAACTAACAACTTGTAAAAGGGGGTAACCATAAAAAACTTAGAAATTTTCTAAGTTATGAACCAAAGTGGCTAAGGTACCAACTTCCAAGGATCATAACTTGTGATCCAAGCAACCATTTTGGCTGATCCAAAGATGGATTTGTAGCTCTCATGGAATACTTTAAAAGTGTCAACTACAGCTCATTCCAATTCCTCATGGATTTTAAGTTATGGAATGATCAAAATGGCTGAAAACACAAAGTGACATTTTTCCAACACTTAGTGAAATTTTCACTAAGTCCGAATCTGTTTCACTTTTTCAAAATGTAGGGGCATTTTTTACTTGGATCCAAAAAGTGTCAAGACAAGCTATGATCACACATATGTTGTATCATAAGAGAGCTTTCCAAAATGGCCTAGAACTCCATTAAATTTCATTTGAGCTAAGAGTTATGACAGTGGCAATATGCCTTGCTGCAACTGTCATGGCAAGGCAGATTTGTGCATTTTGCTCGATTTGATCAAATTGTGCAAATGACAAACAAGTCTATCCGTCTGAACACCTCAGGGGGAGACCAAGGAGGAACAAACACTGATCCATAAGCCTCCCAAGTCTTTGGAACTAAAAGTAGCATGCCAAACCTAAAAAGCCTAAAAAGGGGACAAGATTCCAATTTTGTTTTGGAGCATTCAATGGATGCACCAAGGTGGCATGAATTGAGCCTATTCCAACTGAATGAGTCAAGGATAATCTCTGAACCAAGGGACCATAGGCCTGTGTTCTAACCTCTAGTAAATGCTAGAGGAGACTTAAGATTCCATTTGATCACAAGTGGCCAACAGCCTGCAGCAGCCACCATTCACTATTGCTTGCAAAACAAACTTGCTTTACTATAAATAGAGCTCATTTGTTCTCAGTTTGAGTACACCAAAGCACTACAACACTTGCTTTCCTCAAAATCTCTTTCTCTAGGCCAAAATGCCTTCTTTTACAAGGTAACTCTGAGTTTTTGAGTTAGAGAGCATTTCCATCATAGCTCATGGTCCAAACACATCCAATATGTCATATCTAAGCTGTCCAAACTCTCATAAGTGACCTGTAACACCAAAATTTCAAAGTCCCCTCTCAAAACCTCAAAATTGGACTTTTTTGCATTTTTCAAGTCATGTATTTATTCAGTCACTTACAAAACCAGATAAGACCTCAAACACACTCCAAATATCATCCTTGAACTGTCCCAAATGGATCCCCACATCTGGAACACCATTTGAGAGAGTTGTTATTTTGGTCATTTTTGCCCCTTTTACAAGAAAGGGCCAGTTTCCATTCTTGAGGTTTCCAGCTGATTCCAATCATCCTAAAACCTTCTAAGGGATCATTTGAGAGTGTCCAAAGCATCAAAACATTTCTGGCACAAGAAGTTTGGCAGATAGCCCAAAAAGCTCCTAAAGAGGTAAGCATCACAACTTGAACTCTTTGAAATATGCATTGCTTTGAAGTCCACTGATCATACACATCTCATACATGTTATATATGTTATGTTTGAACCAATTCATCATGTAATTTATGCCTGTAACAAGAGGTAGCACAGAAAATGCAAATTGTGGCCTATTTCAAAACCACTATCGAATTTCGAGGAGGCTTTATTTTCTGAAAAACCACCACCACCATTGGATTCCTTGTGAAATTCTAGGCTAGATGCATATAAATTTTGTCTCAATCCATGGAGAAATGAGAAAGTTACAAACTTCATGTTTTTGGCCTTGCCTTGCCTTGCCTTGGCCAGGCCTCAAACAAGACAAGCCTTATGTATTTGTGGGTGGGTTTTGATACACGGATGTATCACCACCCCAGTGGTAAAGGGCGCGCGCTGCACACAAGAGGTCTGGGGTTCGAATCCCCCTCGCCCCAAACCCCTTTTTAATGTTTTTTCCACTTTTTTTTATTATTTTTCATATTATTTTTAATGATTTGGAAAATTAATACCTCTCTCAATTTTAATTATTTTTTATTGGTTCTTTTTGCAAAAAATCACAAAAATGTTGAAATATTTTATTCCACAAAAAATTCAAATTTATATTATTTATTTAATATAGTTGGTATTTTTGTGAATAAATTCATTTTTAATTGTTTTTAAACATTTTAAAAGTGAATATTTATCTTGAAAATCAAAACCAAATGAGTTCTAAATCATCTTGTGATTAACACTTCATTTTCCTAATCTTAAACAAAAATCACAAGTGGTTTATTCAAACTTATTTGGTATTTTTATCATTTTATTGATTTTATTTAAATATTTACTTTTAAAGGAAAATAAAATTAGGGTTTCTTTGATTTTCACCCTCACAAATCTTTTTCAAACACTCATAGGCCTCTAGTAGAGTGTAACAGCCATCCCTTTTGTAAATACATAGCTTGTTGGGTCTCAGTCATTGTATAAGTCCCACTGTATTTTCAAAACAACGGCGCGATCGTCGCATTTTTAACAAAACCAACTGGGCTTCTCCTTGAGCTATAAGTCCCATCTTTATTCATTTTTTAAACTTTTTTGGGCCTCTAATAGAGTGTAAGACCCAAACCATTTTTTAAGCCAAACATTTTGGGCCTCAGACAATTGTATAAGTCCCCCGACGATTTTCAAAACGACGGTGCGATCACTGTCCACCTGGGCCTACCCTCGTGTTGTAAGTCTCATTTCTTTTCTTAAAATAATCTGTTGGGACGCTATTAGAGTGTAAGACACACCCTTTTGTAAATACATAGCTTGTTGGGCCTCAGTCATTGTATAAGTCCCACTGTATTTTCAAAATTCATGGCGCGATCATCGCATTAAAAAACAAAATCATCTAGGCCTACCCTCGTGTTGTAAGTCCCATTTCTTTTCTTTTAAAACCTTTTGGGCCTCTTGAGAGATTGTAAGACCCATCCTTTTGTAAATAAAAACATTGTGGGCCTCACATATTATATAAGTCCCTCTATACAGTTCTCAAAATAACGACGCGATCGTCGCCTTTTTCAAAACCACCTGGGCCTCTCCTTGAGCTATAAGCCCCAACAATCTTTTCAAAGCACTTTCTCCTTTGATTTTGAATTCAAATATACAGTTGTTATCAAAACTTTTTGTAATTTCTTTGTTGAACAACTAACAAAACAACATGGAAGCTCTACAACGGGTAAGTGTTTATCCGCTTTCATTTACTGCTTTCATATATATATAACTGTATTGTGGGAAGCTGCGCATGGTTAGTCTTCTTTTATTCTTTTAAATACATGTCATATATATTACTGTATTGTGGGAAGCTGCGCATGGTTAGTCTTCTTTCATATCCTTTTACATACTTGTCATATATCAACTATATATATATATATATATATACTAGTATAGTTATTTAAAGTTTACCCGACAACTAGGTCTAGAACTAGGTAAAGCCCGTTTGGTCACTCTTAAATACAAACAAAACTAGATCCCCATAGGATTTCTAGATACAGTCTTCCCTCCTCTTGGGGTTAAACAATAAGGAACAAAGAGAAAGGCAGTATTCTCGGTGAACCTTTTCTCAAACTGTCACCCTTATAAATTGTCAAAGAAATTCTACTCCCCGGAGTTGATCTATTCTCTGTGAATAGCATCTCTTGAGTTTCTTCCAAACCCTCGAACTTTCCTGAAATGATCTCTTCTCGGTGAATTGCATTTCTTGAACTTCTCTTGGTTTGGGGACCCACGGGCTTCCTAAAAGCACCCCCGCCTCCTCTTGGGCGTTGTACAAGGACCCTTCGGCTTCTTAGAAGTTCTCATGCCTTCTCTTGGGCTTAGTACAACGACCCTCACGACCTCCTACAGGTATACACTAGTGCAAAAAACACATTTAAAATCATACATTTTAAATCATATGATATCCACTTGATTTAAAAACCTTAAAAGTAAAGACACGGAGGCTGCATTTTTAGTGAATAGAATTTAAATCAATTTATCTGATTTAAATATAATTTTTTTATAATTAAAAAGAAAATAGTTGTCACTCTTCTCCGCAAAAACTTAAATGATTATAGTAGAATTGGTCTTTATTTAATTGATATGACTATTCATTCTTTTATTTTTGCAGATGTAAATGGAGTTTATGTTCCTCTTCCTCCTAGGTAAGTTTCATTATGTTACCTTTCATACTCAGTTCTCAAAACAACAGTAAATTTTTTTATTTAAATTTGGTTTCATCATAATTTCTATTTCCTTTTCTCTCTTGCAGAAAAGCAGGTTTGGCCTTTAAACCTATCCAAAAAGTTGCTGGCTATATTGATAACTAATTATTTTTTTCATATTCACAAACATATTAGAGTTGAATTTCTATCTATTTATACAAGCAGGTCATTTCGCTAGGGTATTAGTTACTGCTGGAATATCTTTTGGAGGAATATGCATGCTACTGTTATTAGCAATTTGTATATATGTTAGATACTTTCGAAAGAAGTCAAAGTTTTCACCAAAAGATTCAATGACACTTCAACTAAAGATACCAATGGTGATACTGGATCCAAATTTATTGTGGTGACAAAATCACCAGAGTTTTCATACATAGAACTAGTCAATGCTACAGATAACTTCAGTTTGGCTAACAAAATTGGTCATGGTGGTTTTGGAGAGGTATACTATGGAGAGCTAAGAAGCAAGGTTTGTAATCATAGCATTGGTAGTTTTACTTTTCATTCATTTGAAAGAAAAAATTGAATATCAAAATGATAATCTCTCAACTATAGGAGAGGTGTTAAGCACCAGAATTTATTAAATTTGTTTTGAACGTATTCTATTATAGTTAATAACAATCCATGTGCCTATTTTAGCTTATATGTTTTCTTACGAAGTGAGTTGTCTTTAATTACATAGAAAACTGCTATAAAAAAGATGAAGATGCAAGCAACAAGAGAATTTCTAGCTGAACTCAAAGTCTTAACAAGTGTTCATCACTGCAACCTGGTAGATTTTCAAACATAAAACATGTTATGTTATTTTATGAACTTACTTGAGTAATATTTGTGTCTATTTGAACATGTAGGTATGTTTGATTGGATATTGTGTTGAGGAATCTCTATTCCTTGTCTATGAATACATGGACAATGGAAACTTAAGCCAACCTCTACATAATTCAGGTGATATATAAGCACGTGATGTAATTGTAAACTACCTATTTTCATTGATGTTTCATTAGTTTGGATACTGTTTGCAGAGAGAGAACCGATGCCGTGGTCTATCAGGTTGCGAATTGTTCTGGATGTAGCGAGAGGCCTTGAGTATATTCATGATCATTCAGTGCCTGTATATATCCATCGCGACATTAAATCAGATAACATTTTATTAAATGAAAACTTCACTGCAAAGGTGTAGTACTATGCCTCGGTAATATTGCGAAAGCTTCTTAGTTCTTAATACTGTACTTTTTCAGATAATTGTGGTCCATCATACATTATCCCTATTATTACAGATTGTAGATTATGGATTAACCAAGCTTACTGATGTTGCAAGTTCAACAGAAAACACTGATCATGTGGCTGGCACATTCGGTTACATGCCACCTGAGTACGATGGGATATATTTCTCTTTTTATTTGGTTGATAGATATATCATAGGCTCTAGTTCACTTCCTTAGTTTAATTCTACCATTCATTTTTGTGCAGAAATGTATACGGACATATTTCTCGCAAAATAGATGTGTATGCTTTTGGAGTTGTTCTTTATCAACTAATTTCTGCCAAAGAAGCTGTCATCAAGATCGATAAACCTAGTACCGAGTTCAAAAGTTTTGAAATTAAGACTAATGAATCTATTGATGAATACAAGAGCCTTGTAGCTTTGCTAATTGATTTTTATTTCTCAATTTATAACTTTATTTATAGTTATATAAATCTAAGTTATGATGATATGTGTGTCAGTTTGATGAAGTTATTGATCAAGAGGGAGATTGTATAGAAGGTCTAAGAAAGTTGGTGGATCCAAGGCTAGGAGATAACTATTCTATTGATTCTATAAGCAAGGGTATAGATTTATGAATCATTAACATTTTCTTTGTTTCTAGTTTAAGCGTCATACAAGGTTTGCCTGTTTTTTTACTGGCAGATGGCACAACTTGCTAAAGATTGCACAAATCATTCTATTTCTTTTAGGAATGACAAATGGCTTAATATACACTACTAAATCTTAAGTATTAACAAATGTATATAAGATATCCTAAATATATCTTACAACTAGCTCACTTTTATAAACAAAAATTCTTTTTAAATCCTATCTCATTCCATCTTGGTATGTATTCCAAGTCTTTCATTTTACTTTATTATTATTATTATTATTTTGGTCAATGTTGAAGAATAGGACACTTAGGCCTCTAATTTTCCATGTTAAGCATAGAAACACATGCAAGAACTCCGCTTTTGTTTATATTCTATCAAATTTTTGTCCAGGCTTTCTGACTCCGGCACTGGTTATGATACATGTTGAACATTGTATCTGCTGGGATTGTTAATTCATGGAATCAGATATTTAAAAAAACTCAATTATATGTGTTAATTGTCTTTTTAATGTTAATACAATATTCTAATATTATTTAATATTTATTCAGATATTTGGAGACTCGACATCATTTTATGAGGAGGACGTTACGAATGTTCAAGAACGTTGTGCAAATTTTATCCTAGAATTCATTTGAAGTAATTTGATTATGTGTCGGTGCTATTTGTTTCTGTGTTTCTGTTGTAGGCCTCATAGTTTGTTAGCTTTGCTTAGACAAGCTAGTTTTTTGGTAGTAACATAGTTTGATTTAGGTAAGAGGTATTAAGTTTTCATGGTACTATTTGTAACATTGTTTCATGAATATTTTATAATTGATCAAATTTATTTAAAACTTTGTTCTATGGTATTTTGTATTAATGGTTATGTATGAAATATTTGATTAATGTTTGGTTGTGATGAAATTTTGTATTATTTATAATTGTGTACAATATTGTGGAAGAAACAGAAGAAAAATGACAATTGGAAAAAAAATGACATTGTACTTGTAAATCAAATGAACCGATTTAAAATAACATTACTAAATCAAGTGAATTGATTTAAATTTGAGATTTTAAATCGGATTATATAGATTTAAAAACTTTCATGACTTTTTGAACTTTTTTTAAATGTGTCAAACCGATTTAAATAAACACTTTTAAATCAGAATAACTGATTTAATAAAATATTTTAAATCGGATGATACCTGATTTAAAATCCAAAAACTTTCTAAATCGGCCGGAATTAAATTGGACAACCAACCGATTTAAAAAATCATTTTTAACCAATTTAAAAAGTATTTTTTGTACTAGTGATAGGACAGAACTTAATCATCCTTCGTTAGAGCTGTCTTTCTAAAAGGAGTCAAAACCTTCAGACCCATTTTAGGGTTGATACTCATCCCTTAAACGAGTCGGCCTCCTCTTGGGCATCGTACAAAAGATAAAATTCTACTAATAGACTTGGACAGTCTAAACACTCTTGAGTCTCAAACACATTCTCAAGTTCCCTCCAAAACATAGGAAAAACCCCGGATTCTGGATTAATTTCCGACAAAAGTTAAAACTTGTGGGTTTTATAACCCCGAATTTCCCCAACCAGGGTCGGTTTACCATCAAGATAACACTATCCCAAATCAAAACCTCAAGGTCTCTATCTACCAACACTTCTGGATCCTCCGTAAGAGTTGATTGCCCCATTTGGATATGCCTCGGGATCTCAAGAATCCCCTGCAAAAGTATAGCCTCCTCTTAGGCTTTGTATAATGATCCTTCCTTAGCGAAGTCAGCCTCCTCTTGGGCTTTGTACAATGATCCTCCCCAACGGAGCTAACCTTTTCAGACTCTCTTGTTGAGTCAATCACCTTTTCAGACTCTCCTATTGAGTCAGACTCTCTTGTTGAGTCCATCACGGTCTCAGACTCTCTTGTTGAGTCAATCACTCTTGCAGACTCTCTTGTTGAGTCGATCACCTTTCAGTACTCTCTTGTTGAGTCGACCCCTTTAGCCTCTATCTCGAGCTTTGTACGAGACAAACAAAAAACACCCCCTTGTTGGGTCAATAGCCTCCTCTTAGGCTTTGTATAATGATTCCCCCTAGCAAAGATAGTGTACTCTTAGACTTTCTCGAGCTTGTTCGGCCACAATCCTGGGCTTTATACAGGACAAATAAAAACACTCTCTTGTTGAGTCATACCCCTTTAGCCTCCATCTTGTGCCTCGTACAAGATACATATATATACACTCTCTTGTTGAGTCAGTCATTCCCAACCTCCTCTTAGGCTTCGCATAAGGACTTCCCCAGTGGAGTCAGTCAATCCCTTAGCTTCCACCTTGGGCTTTGATCAAGGTACATCAAAATCAACAATGCCTCTTTAGAGATGACAAATTCTCTCTAAGTCAAACCTTTTAGCTTCAATCTTGGGCTTTGAACAAGACACAAATACCCCTTTTAGCCTCTGTCTCAGGCTTTGAACGAGACACCAAAACATCATTTTCCTCCCTTAGAATAGGAGGAACTACGATTGCTCTGATTTCTCTGTTTCGTTTAAACGGGAATACAGAGGCATAAGATTGCAAAAATCTTAGCAAGCACACTAATCAAAAAACCCTAGGTCCAGTACCTTCATATACCCAAGAAAAATCAGGTCTAGTATCTATCCCAAAAACCTCAAGAACAGCCAAGGCACTCTATTCTTAATGTAACACCCTAAATTCCCACATAATATTTAATCGAAAAATCATAGTAAAATCATCCCATTCAATTTAAGGCATTAATTTCGATAACATACTTGCTCTTTATTAGACATGTAACATATTGTATAATTCAATAAACCAACTTTTATTATGCAATGGAAAAATCAATCATAACAATGATAGGGAAACATAAAGGTTTTAACAGACAACTTTTAATTCGAAACTATAAAGACAACAAAGTCCTTTTAACAAAACAACTCATGCAATAAGCGTTCCTGACTCCCCATGTTGCATATCAGAGCAGACGCCACAAGGTGAAGTACCTCGTCTTCACCGACAACGACTCCAACTACTCCTGAGTATCTGCAGGATACCGTATAGAGCATCACCAAACACAGAAGGGGTGAGATTCTCAATCAATCAAAAGAATAAGATGATATAATGTGCAAGTATAAATCGTCAAGTAATTCACCCATATCATGACATTCAACAACAAACCCACACTTTAACACCACCACAGATAATCATTCAAAGCACAATGCAACACAACTATCAAGAGAAATGCAATGAGACACCCACTAGACTCAATGCATGTGGTACCATTTTCGATCCCAGTTTCATGATCACAATTCCCGTCGGAACGTCGATTAATCGCTCACACCCCACATGGGCACACGACAATCGTGATTACTCACACCCCACATGGCCACACAATCACATCAACAACAACAACATTGATTCCATCAAGGAATTCGGATAAACGCTCATACCCCACATGGGCACACGTCATCCCTCAACCCATGCATATGCTTATGCACCTTCAACGACAACATGCAATAACGACTAACGCAAACACATGGCATACCATTAATACATCACATTATCAATCAATAATCAACATGCATTTCTTGACATACCTCATTATGCCCTACAACCAATACACACCTTTGCATCATTTAATCATGCATTTCATATTGTCACATCCACACCAACAAAACAAGCATATAATAATTCAATACATGCTCACAACATCACCGCAACAAAAGAGCATTTATATAATATAAAATATACGATTTCTACTAATTTTCAGCTAATAAAATAATGTTTTCCAGTCCCAGGCCGCGCTAAACGAGCCCACTCCCGCGCTAAGCACGCTACTCACTACCTCGAGGAGGCAAAATTCCTCCAGACCGCGCTAAGCGCGCTAGGCCGCGCTAAGCGCCCTCTGCGATTTCGGCAGAAAAACCTTGTGATGACAGCATCTCCCAACTGTGATAACAACATCTCCCAACTGCGATTTTCTACACTCAAACTGATTTTTAACACACTTTTTTCACAGATTATGCCATTATAACCTATTTCTAACATATGCATTCCAACAACACAATCAGCTACACTAATCTCATCAATTCCGATCATGTAATTATGAATTCTCCTCAAAAACCCCAATCACCCCACAAACAACATTCTTATGGATTCAACCTAACAATTCTACCCACATACATGTATCAAAAAACCCTTAACTTACCTTAAAGTGATGAACTTTCCTTCTTCTCAAGTGAATCCTCTCCTTCTTTTTCCCTAGCCTTTTCTCACTCTTTCTCCCTTTAGCTCTTCAACTCTCTTTTACTTTTACGTATAATGAGAATAACTTTCATTGCCCACTCTTTACATACCCCTAAATATGATTTTCCCCTTTTACCCTTACTTTTTCCTACAAATATACCACCTTACCCTTCCACTCTCCACACTTCTAATATTCCAACTTATTCTATTTATTTTATTTTCATTATATTATTATATTATCACTTCCACTCATGAAATAATTATAACAATAATAATTTTCCACCACAACTCTAATTAAATATACATTCTACATTATGCTTAACAAATATTAAATTAAGGTAATTGAGTTAGTCTTTACTCTCCACACCACCAAATTCTACATTATTAGTCATACCCCCTACTACCCCCAAGACTCACTTCTTAAGGCCACTACCCCTCACTACGGGTACACAAGACACAATGAAAACACACTAAAACACGTAATCAATTACATCAATTCACAGTTACTTCACAAATAATAATTAAAATAAAAACGAGGCGTTACAACTCTCCCCTGCTTAGAATATTTCGTCCTCGAAAATTCACCTGACGCAAGCAAACTCGGATACGACTCTCGCATCTTACTCTCCAGTTCCCACCGGCAGCACCTCCCCATAATACCTTCACGAGAACAATCTCCTTGCCTCGCAACTGCTTCATTTCACGATCATCGATACGCTCTGGCACAACCTCAACTGTGAGATTATCTCTCACTTCCACATTATCCATCGGAATTACATGCGACGGATCCGGAACATACTTCCGAAGCTGCGAAACATAGAACACATCATGTAAATTTGACAAACGCGGTGGCAACGCCACTCTATAAGCAACAGGTCCAACTCTTGCTGAAATCTGATACAGACCAATAAATCTAGGAATAAGCTTCCTCGACTTCAACGCACGTCCAACACCGGTCATCGGAGTGACTCTCATAAACACATGATCTCCTTCTTGAAATTCAAGATCTTTCCGTATCTTATCATGATAACTCTTCTACCTACTCTGTGAAGTTTTCATCTTCTCTCGAATCAATTTCACAGTCTCAGTAATCTGCTGGACAATATCATGCTCAAGTACCACGCTCTCACCTGACTCATGCCAACACGAAGGCGTCCGACATCTCCGACCATACAAAGCCTCAAAAGGTGCCATTCCGATACTGGAATGATAACTGTTGTTATACGTGAACTCAATCAATGGTAAATGGCTATCCCAAGCACCTCCTTGTTCAAGCACACAAGCCCTCAACAAATCCTCCAAGGATTGTATAGTCCTCTCTGTCTGCCCGTCCGTCTGCGGATGATAAGCGGAACTCAACCTCAACTTTGAACCCAAAGCTTCTTGCAAACTTTCCCAAAATCTAGAGGTGAACCTCGGATTTCTATCTGACACGATACTCAAAGGAATTCCATGCAACTTCACAACTACACGTATATAAATCTCTGCCAACTTCTGCAAGGAAAAACTGATATTAATCAGAATAAAATGCACCGACTTCGTCAGTCTATCCACTATTACCCAAATCGCATCATGTCCCCTCGGAGTATTAGGTAGCCCCGTAACAAAATCCATAGAAATAATGTCCCATTTCCACTCGGGAATGTCCAACGGTTGCATCAAACCAACAGGTTTTTGATGTTCCACTTTCGACTTCTGACAAGTCAGACAAGCATACACAAACTGCGCCACATCACGTTTCAGTCCAGGCCACCAAAATATTCTCTTCAAGTCTTGATACATCTTTGTAGCTCCTGGATGAATACTCAAGCTACTTCTGTGGCTCTCCTCAAGAATCATTCTTTTCAACTCAGCATCATCAGGAATACAAATCCAATCACGGAATCTCAACACACCTTGTTCATCAATTGGGAAATCACTGCTTCTTGCACGTTCATTCCCAACCATCAGGTCTACTAATTTTACATCCAACTTCTGACGCTCTCTGATGCTATTAAGAAAATCTTTGTTAACCTTTAGCATACCCAACATTATACTATGTGGTGTCCGTTCACAAACCAAACTCATATCTCTAAACTGTTCAATCAATTCCAAATCTTTAACCATCATAGCCGACATATGCAAAGTTTTCCGACTTAAAGCATCCGCCACGACATTAGCTTTACCGGGATGATAGTTTAAGCCAAAATCATAATCCTTCAAGAATTATAACCAACGTCTCTGCCTCATATTCAATTCTTTCTAATCAAACAGATACTTCAAACTCTTATGATCGCTATACACTTCAAATCTAGAACCATACAGATAATGCCTCCAAATTTTCAACACGAACACCACTGCAGCTAACTCTAAAGCATGCGTAGGATAATTCCTCTCATGAATTCTCAACTGTCGAGAAGCATAAGCTACCACTTGACCGTCCTGCATCAACACACCATCCAAACCCAATAAAGAAGCATCGCAATACACCACAAATGGTTCATTTGGTTTAGGCAAAATCAAAACAGGAGCTGTAGTCAACCTCTTCTTCAGCTCGACGAAACTCTGTTCACAATGAACATCCCACACGAAAGCTTTACTCTTACAAGTCAATTGGGTTAACGGAAGTGCCAACTTCGAAAAACCTTCAATGAACCTGCGGTAATAACCAGCTAACCCTAAAAATCTTCGAATCTCAGTCACCGACTTCGGAGCCTCCCACTGTAGAACTGCATCTACCTTGGACGGATCTACAGCAATACAATTACTTGAAATAACATGACCAAGAAAACTCACCTCTTTCAACCAGAACTCGCACTTCGACAACTTAGCATACAGTCTCTTCTCTTTCAGCACTTGCAATACAATCCGTAGATGTTCAACATGCTCTTTTTCTGATTTAGAATAAATCAGAATGTCATCAATAAACACAACCACGAACTGGTCCAAATAATTATGAAAAATCCGATTCATATATTCCATGAATACACCAGGTGCATTAGTAACTCCAAATGGCATCACAACATACTCGTAATGTCCATACCGAGTCCTAAAACCCGTCTTCTGAATATCTCCGTCCTTCACTCGTATCTGATTATAACCCGATCTCAAATCAATCTTACTAAACACACGAGCGCCCACTAACTGATCCATCAAATCATCTATTCTTGGAAGCGGATACTTGTTCTTAATCGTCACTTTATTCAGTTGTCTGTTGTCAATACACAACCTCATACGACCGTCCTTTTTCTTCACCAGCAACACTGGAGCTCCCCAAGGTGACACACTTGGCCTCACAAACTTCTTTGCTAACAATTCTTCCAACTGTTTCTTCAGTTCTGCTAATTCTGATGCCGACATCCGATATGGAGCCATAGAAATAGGTCTAGTACCAGGTACAAGATCAATGCTAAACTCCACTTCTCTCTCTGGCAGTACATCCGCAACATCATCCGGAAACACTTCTGGAAATTCTCGTACCACCTGCAACTCATTAATCACAGACTCGTTCTCCACCGGCAAGGATGCAAACAATGCTAACACTTGAGCTTCTTCATCTAAGAGCTCCCTCAACTCTCTAGCAGATAAGTGACCATATTCCTCCTCTTCTTCCGAATCAAGGAATCACACTGTCTTGTTGTAAAAATTGATATGAACATGATTGAATTCCAACCAGTTCATTCCCAAAATCAGAACAAGACCCTCCAACGGCAAACAAACAAGATCGACACCAAAGTCCCTACCGTAAATCGACAAAAGACATCTCAAACAAACTAGAGAAGTAGTCACCGATCCCTTTGCAGGAGTTTCGATAACCATTTCTCCCTTCATAGAAGAAACAACAAGGCATAATCTTTTCACACAATCAGTAGCAATAAAAGAATGCATAGCGCCAGTATCAATCATAGCAATCAAAGGCGTATCATTAATGTAACAAATACCTCTGATCAGTCTATCTTCAGTGGAAGTCTGAGTTCCTGTCAAAGCGAACACCTTTCCTCCAGTTGAAGCTTTCTTTGCCTTTAGACAACGAGTACTAATATGGCCCTGCTCTCCACAATTGTAGCAAGTCACCATATTAACCTTGCAATCAGCAATCAAATGTCCGGATTGTCCACACTTGAAACACTTCTTCACGTCACTCGTGCACTCACTGATACGATGACCCAACTCACCACATCGGTAGCACTTTAGAGGAACAGGGGCACCTCCCCCACTTGGCTATTTGCCATCAGCATACCTCTGCTTACCTTTATCAGCAGGAGCTACATACGGCTTCCCACGATGCATCTGTTGTTTCCCTTTCCTCTCGGCTAACCTCGTAAAATGAGTCGATCGAGCTTTGCTATCTTCCTCAAAGATCCTACAGCAATCAACCAAGTCTGGAAACCTCCTGATTCACTGATACCCAATCACCTGTTTGATCTCAGGCCTCAAACCATTCTCGAACTTGATACACTTTAAGAACTAAGCAGTCGCCTCACTGTAGTGCGGATAAAACTTGGCCATATCTGAGAACTTGGCAGCATAATCCGTAACCGACATACTACCCTGCTTCAACTCCAGAAATTCGATCTCTTTCTTTCCCTGAACATCTTCAGGAAAGTACTTCCTCAAGAACTCCCTACTGAACACATCCCAAGTGATCACTTCCCCCGCCGCATCCAACAATTGACGAGTGCTAACCCACCAGTCATCGACTTCTCCAGCTAACATGTGAGTACCCAATCGTACCTTCCGTGCATCAGGACACTCCATAACCCGGAATATTCTCTCAATCTCCTTGAGCCAAGTCTGCGCTCCATCCGGATCATATCTTCCCTTGAAAGTAGGCGGGTTGTTCTTCTAAAACTCATCATTCTCGTTAGCACGCGGCAGATTCTGTACTGCTTGAGCCATAGCTTGCATAGCAGTAGCAAGTGCAGCGTCGTTCCTTCCAGCCATTCAAATTCTGTTACGCATCAATAACAGAAAACAATGGTTAAGGGGCCTACATCGACAATAATTAACTGTCACACACAACAACAACAACAACGCAACGACTCGACGACTTGGAGGGACGGATCGACCTGCTCTGAACCACTTTGTAACACCCTAAATTCCCATGTAATATTTAATCGAAAAATCAGAGTAAAATCAACCCATTCAATTTAAGGCATTACTTTCGATAACATACTTGCTCTTTATTATACATGTAACATATTGTATAATTCAATAAACCAACTTTTATTATGCAGCGGAAAAATCAATCATAACAATGATAAGGAAACATAACGGTTTTAACTGACAACTTTTAATTCGAAACTATAAAGACAACAAAGTCCTTTTAACAAAACAACTCATGCAATAAACATTCCTGACTCCCCATGTTACATATCAGAGCAGACGCCACAAGGTGAAGTACCTCGTCTTCACCGACAACAACTCCAACTACTCCTGAGTATCTGTAGGATGCCGTATAGAGCATCACCAAACACAGAAGGGGTGAGATTCTTAATCAATCAAAAGAATAAGATGATATAATGTGCAAGTATAAATCATCAAGTAATTCACCCATATCATGACATTCAACAACAAACCCACACTTTAACACCACCATAGATAATCATTTAAAGCACAATGCAACACAACTATCAAGACAAATGCAATGAGACACCCACTAGACTCAATGCATGTGGTACCATTTTTGATCCCTGTTTCATGATCACAATTTCTGTCGGAACGTCGATTAATCGCTCACACCCCACATGGGCACACGACAATCGTGATTGCTCACACCCCACATGGGCACACAATCACCTCAACAACAACAACATTGATTCCATCAAGGAATCCAGATAAACGCTCACACCCCACATGGGCACACGCCATCCCTCAACCCATGCATATGCTTATGCACCTTCAACGACAACATGCAATAACGACAATGCGAACACATGGCATACCATTAATACATCATATTATCAATCAACAACCAACACGCATTTCTTGACATACCTCATTATGCCCTACAACCACTACACACCTTTGCATCATTTAATCATGCATTTCATATTGTCACATCCTCACCAACAAAACAAGCATATAATACTTCAATAAATGCTCACAACATAACTGCAATAAAACAGCATTTATATAATATAAAATATACGATTTCTACAAATTTTTAGCTTATAAAATAATGTTTTCCAGTCCCAGGCCGCGCTAAGCAAGCCCACACCCGCGCTAAGCGCGCTACTCAGTGCCTCGAGGAGGCGAAATTCCTCCAGATCGTGCTAAGCGCGCTAGGCCGCGCTAAGCGCCCTCTGCGATTTCGGCAGAAAAACCCTGCGATAACAGCATCTCCCAACTGCGATTTTCTGCACTGAAACTGATTTTTAACACACTTTTTCCATAGATTATGCCATTACAACCTTTTTCTAACATATGCATTCCAACAACACAATCAGCTACACTAATCTCATCAATTCCAATCATGTAATTATGAATTCTCCTCAAAAACCCCAATCAACCCACAAACAACATTCTTATGGATTCAACCTAACAATTCTACCCACATACATGTATCATCAAACCCTTAAGAGATAAAGAATTCCCACCCTTACCTTAAAGTGATGAACTTTCCTTCTTCTCAAGTGAATCCTCTCATTCTTTTGCCCTAGCCTCTTCTCACTCTTTCTCCCTTTAGCTCTTCAACTTTCTTTTATTTTTACGTATAATGAGAATAACTTTCATTCCCCACTCTTTACATACCCCTAAATATGATTCACCTCTTTTACCCTTACTTGTTCCTACGAATTTACCACCTTACCCTTCCACTCTCCACACTTCTAATATTCCAACTTATACTATTTATTTTATTTTCATTATATTATTATTATCACTTCCACTCATGAAATAATTCTAACAATAATAATTTTCCACCACAACTCTAATTAAATATACATTCTACACTATGCTTAACAAATATTAAATTAAGGTAATTGAGTTAGTCTTTACTCTCCACACCACCAATTTCTACATTATTAGTCATACCCCCACCTACCCCCCCAAGACTCACTTCATAAGGCCACTACCCTTCACTACGGGTACACAAGACACAATGAAAACACACCAAAACACGCAATCAATTACATCAATTCACAGTTACTCCACAAATAATAATTAAAATAAAAATGGGGCGTTACACTTAGCAAAATAATCTAAGAGAGACCCACTATCTTAATAGCATCTGTAAACCAACAGTCATCTGTTTAAACTCAGTATGCAAGCAGGGTTAATTGGAGACATCTATTTCCCTTCCTTAATCAGCTTCACAGGATAAAAAATGAATCGAACTGTAGTACCCCAAAGCGATGTGATTCAAAACCACAAAAATCGCGCTACAATATCCAACAAACAAATCCCAAAATCACATGGATCCATTTACTGAATCGAAAAAGCTTGAAAACTCAAAAACATTATTCATCGTACGGACAACATTATTCATCACGGTCGTCACTATTCATTCGTACTGACGTCACTATTCATTCATACAGACGTCACTATTTACCGATCGATTTTTTTCCCAATTTTTCGTCCGACTTTCTAAAACATCTGATTTTCGCGATAAATGCAATCTCCCAAATATGTTTTCTTTCTCTTCATCAACAAAGGCTTTAAGGCACATTTACAACAATCTCCACCTTGACTTTAAACCGTGTTGATACCAATTTAACAATCAACAACATTGCCGCTCTCTACCAAGTTGAAACTTTAATCAATAACTTTGATCAAATACAAGAAACCCTTGAATCTTGATCTCGCAACTTGCATCCACTTGTTCCCAATTACCATATTCTGCCTAGGTAATTTAACAAGCCTACAAGTATGATTTTTCAACCACCCTTGACTCCGCCTATTTTCAAAAGCCTCCCTGAAGGTTTTTCTTCTTTTATTTTGTAGTCCTTCAGCCACATTAAAAACATAATATCCAAGGCTAGCATAACTGTCCCTTTGAGATGCTACAATAACCCTCCTTACCTTATCATGAGTCAAATGATAATCAGAGATCTCTGTAACCGTTCCCTCACTACTACTAGCATCCATAGTAGGAAACTCCACCTCAAATTGAGTTTTCTTTGTTATAGTTTCTCCCAGGTTTCTCCTTTGATTTTCACTATTCTTCTTCTGAAGAAATTCTCTACCAACCAAGTAAGTTGTTTTAACCTCAGCTCTTCCCCAAAAACTCAATAACAACTCAGCGGTAACATGCATTTTTATCCCTTGATTTCTGCAAAATTCATTGTACTCCTCTGAAACTTTCTCAAGGCATTCATAACGCCTTAAACTCAAATCCCATAGCGCTTCCTTGTCATAAAAGCCTCCACTAGTTAACGATGAATGAATAATAGCATTTTAACCTTTTAAAATATATATACCATATATTTTAGACCCTTTAGCAATAATTAATTCATCACGTAAAATCTTCAACACTCCACGTTCAACTATAGTACAATAGCCTAGATCATCAAACATACTTATAGATAACAAATTTTGCTTGAGTTCTGGAACATACCTCACATTGTGAATAAGAAGTTCACGATCATTAAACATTTTAAATCTGACCGTACCAATACCATGAACCTTGCATGCCTTATTATTACCAAGGCGAACTACTCCACCTTGCACCATCTTCAAAGTTTCAAAGTATTCTATTCTTGGACACATGTGATAAGAGCAACCTGAGGCAATGACCCAACTATCTTCAGTTTCCAAACTCGATACTACTAGTGCTTCGGCATCCTCATAACTTTCCTCACCCAATGCAACTATAGCTTGCACAGAATCTTCATTGACCTTTCTTTTAGGACAATCCCTTTTAAAGTGACCGATTTTCTGACAATTAAAACATTTTACCTTTGACTTGTCAGACCTCTTTGATTTGGATATCCCTTTACGCCCACCTTCTCCTCTTGACACATTTAAGCCTTCACCACTATCTTCAATCTTCAAATCTTTCGACTTTGAAAATTCTTTGGATTTCACCATCGTCTAGACTTCATCAAAAGTAATAGTACCTTCCTTACCATAAAGAAGGGCATCCTTAAAGTGCTCAAAGGATCTGGGTAATGAACTCAACATGAGCAAAACCTTGTCCTCATCATCAATCTTCACTTCAGTATTCTCATGATCATCGATAATCTTATGAAATTCTATGAGCTACTGAACTATGGATTTGTTCTCCACCATTCGGGATGAATAGAGTTGTTGTTTCAGATATAACCTGTGAGCCAAAGACTTTGTTATATACAATGATTCAAGTTTTTCCCACATAGCAAGCGCAATTTTCTCCCTGGCGACTTCTCTTAAAACTTTATCCCCGAGGCACAAGATAATGGCACTCCTAGCCTTATCCACTATCTCGGTCTTCTGTACCTGTGTAAGCCCTGTAGGCATCAATGCTTCACTCTTCAAAGCATCGATACACTTCACTTGAATTAAAATTGCTTGCATATTAATTTTCCACAACCCGAAGTCGTTGTTACCGGAAAATTTCTCGATCTGCCATCTACTAACCATGGTGCTCACTTGTCAACAATATCTCTTTGCTCCATGCTCACCACACCACTTGTTGTGAATTACGACAAAATTCAATATCAATTTGTGAGGCAAAGAACAATAGCAACCAAAATAAATGGTCTTCAACAATAATAGTTCGTACACATATAATATAACAAAATAAGGCAAAGAAAAATAAAGGTTTGTTTACTCAGTGTTCGAACTGCAGTAAAGCGGCAAGAAGCAAAAATTTAGTTTTGAAGGAATTCCCTCCGGGATTTATATCGTCTCCACAGGGATCGGTGCGAGTGAAAGAATGTCGTTCGACAATCTCTATATTTCTAAGCTTATGGTGCAAATATTTTGGTCAAAAGATATAAGGCACCAAAATTAAAGGCAGAAAATATAAAGACGAAAAATATAAAGTAAAGACTGAATTATAAACGGAGCCTTTTTGGGATTAGATCTCATCAATTGATAACACATGCATTCTTCTAATCAAGTAAAACACAAATCAATCATTCGTCTAATATCCTCACACATCACTCGCAACAGAAGTTATGTCTAACGCAACGTCGAGAGAACAACCTTATTGTCTCATTGGTGATGTCTCACGCAACTTAACAACACAGAGCATTAAGAACTGATACTCACACAAATGCTAAGCCTAAATCTATGTCTAGAGTTTAGTACCTAACAGATAATCATCCTAGATCTAGATCTGAAGAGTATATGTCTATAGCGGTTCAAATCAAAGATAAACAGGTAATTAAAGATAACACCCATATCAAATAAATGATTGCTTCATATTAAATGCCATGATCAAAATACGTACATACGCTTAACCCTTTTTACATGCATTCATCTAATTTGCCAAATGTATGTGAACATCGTTCTTCATCACTATTATCACGCATCCTCTCAATACCGTTTGTCAAGCGTTATCGCGGTCTTTACCGTATTGATCCTACTCATGCTACTTAATCAACACAATAAAATAAATATGATGCAAATGAATATTAACTCACAAACCCATGTCAAAAGTTTTTTCATTGATAAATGAAAGTCTAAGACCAAAGATTTGAAAAAGGTTTTGTCAAGACCCACAAATAAATAATCAAAGACAATCAACAATAGAGAATCAAAACTAGTTCACAAACACATATTAGATGAAATACATAAGGTATCACAAGATTACATCCAAACCCAACAAGAGATTGAAGATCTTACCTTCTCCCCCTTAGGGTTTGAGTTTCTCTCACTGAAATATACTTGAAATGAAGAGATATAATGTTCTGATCCCAAAAAATACAAGTTATATCTAAAGAATGATGAAAAGTACTTATATAATTTATTCAGAATCTATCATGTTCGCACTGCGAACAGATTATTCGTCTAGCGAACATCAAATTAGGCACCTGATGTGCCTCTGCACAGTTAAACTGCCTCTGAGATATTTTAGAAGTTTGCACTGCGAATGATTATTTGCCTAGCGAACTATTCACCTACAAGTTCGCACAGGAAACTTAGGTCCATTTAGCTACTGCCTCTTTTCTAAGATGCCTCGCCAGGTCTTCGATAGAGCGTTGCCACAGGGAACATTCGCTGGCATGTTCGCACAACGAACTTAGGTGTCTTTTCTTATTGCCTCAAGTCTGGAAGCATTTGCTGGCACTTCACCAGATGTTCGCCCAGCTAACACTTGCTAGCAAGTTCGCCCAGCGAACTTACTGAAATTCTTCTCTTCCTTTGGCAATCCTTGTCCAATCTTTTGTGTCTTACTCATTGATCTTTTATGCCTAATTTCTACACAATAACACACACATCAAAGAATCCAAAGGTGTTTGCAATATAATTGAAGAATCACACAAGAACATGAATTAAATATATGAAAACATGAGAATTGATTTGAAAAGTGCCAAGAAAGATGGTTCAATTTAAGTCAAAATTTGCACTTAACAAACTCTCCCCAACTAGATTTTTGTTTGTCCTCAAGCAAAGTATGCCCCTCATGAAAACAAGAGGATTTTCTCAAGCTTAAGATTCAACCAAGAAAAGATTAACAGTTCAACTTCAAACAAGAGAAATTTTCTCAAATAAGAGGATTTGGTCAACCATGAAAATGCGCACAAGCAACGTTCACCACTCAATAGAATCGAACAATGACAAAGAATTTAGTTCTTAAACAAATATCATGGAATGTTTCAAATAACAAATAAATTTTCATACTTGAATCACTCTAACACTCCTCTTCATAATAAGAATGAAGAAATTAACGCGTTTTCAACCGCAGAGCAATTTCACTCACCTGACAAACAATGCTAATAACAATTTAATTCATACATCATCTAACAAAAAAAAATGAAAACATGAAAGCAAAAGGATCACTAAGGGCTTTAAAGGTTGTAGTTTGGTCGGGTTCACAACAATTGGACATTTCTAAAGGTCGTTGAATCAAAATTGCCGATGCAAAAAAAAAAGAAACATTCACTATACATGGTATTTACACATCACAACTTCATTCACCAGTTTCTTTCCTCTATTGCAAACCTTCTCAAACTTTCTTTTGCACAATTATTTCATTCTCTATTTTTCTTATTCAAACAAGCGTTCTTTTTCTTTTGTTTTCACATTCATAATCACACATTTTCTTTTCATGATTGTTTGAAATTTTTCAAAAGTTTTAGCAACCTACCATTCCTCTTTTTTTCATTCTCCCCAAATTGAATTCAACCAAACCTTAAGTGAATGTTCCTTGGTTTTTATGGCAAGGAAATAAAATTAAAACAATGTTTAAAGGTTCAAGAAGAAGTTATTAGAACCTCGCAAAATTCAATGATGAACTATAATTTCAAATTATGTACATAAACCGAGCTCATCACTAAAATGAGATCTAAAGTGTTTAGGCTCAAAGGGGTTAACAAATTCTCTATACTCACGGGTGTAGCGAGCGATTTTGGGACGTGGTTCTTAAGCACTGTCGCTCTGGGGTTACTACAGGTCGATTCATTTTTTATCCTATTGAGCTGACTAAGGAAGGGAAACAGATGTCTCCAATTAACCCCGCTTGCATACTGAGTTTAAACAGCGGTCTGTTAGGTTATGGATGCTATATGGTAATGGGGCCTCTTTCTTCTTACTTTGTGTCACGGCCGGCAAAAATATTCGAGTCGCCACCATATTTTTTAAGGAAAATAATGATAAACCTAAAAATCCTTAATCCCAAGGGTAGAGATTCCTAAGGTTCGGGAGTCGGTTAAGTGGGGGGAAGGTGTTAGGCACCCCTCACCTCCATTGTACTCAATGGGATCCTCCTTAGATTTTAGGGTATGCTTGTTTGTTTGTCTAAATTCACTTATGTACAAAAGAAACCTAAGTTTTTTTTATTAATTATACTCGCTAGGGTTTACAACCCTATGCCTACGTACCTTTAATTTGAAGGATCAGAGTAACCGTAGTTCACCTCCCCTATTCCTACCCCCTCATCCTATTCCCATTCCTAATCCTAAACCTAATCCACTATTTATACTCTTGGGTAAAGAGTTCTATCCCTTGATCTATTATTTATACTCCTAGATAAGGAGTTTTATCCCTTGTCCATTGTTTATGCTCTCGGACGGAGAGCTCTATCCCTTAATCCTTTTATTTATACTCTCGGATATCAAGAGTTATATCCCCTAATCCATTATTTATGCTCTCGGATATCAAGAGTTCTATCCCTTAATCCTTTTATTTATACTCTCGGATATCAAGAGTTCCATCCCCTAATCCATTATTTATGCTCTCGGATATCAAGAGCTCTATCCCTTAATCCCTTTATTTATACTCTCGGATATCAAGAGTTCTATCCCCTAATCCATTATTTATGCTCTCGGATATCAAGAGCTCTATCCCTTATCCCATCCCTTATTTAGGCTCTCGGACCAAGAGCATTATCCCAAAAGCTTAAATCCTTAAGAATCCCTTATATCCCTTAAAAAATCATAGAATCCCTAAATTCCAAAACCCTATTTCTTAAACAAAACAAAAGAAAGGTAACTATTATGAAGAACCCATTAAATAACAAAGCCACATAATATAAATTCAATATTTTAAAACCCTAAATAAAAACCTACCTAACCAATTAAATTAAGTTATTAATTTAATTGGCAAACCCCAAAATCTAAGTTAAAAGAAAACCCACCCAATCCAAAAATTAAATTAAGCTATTAATTTAATTTGATAGAAACCCTAATTTACCCCAAATAAACAATTAAATTAAGTTTATTAATTTAATTGATACCAAAAAAACCCTAATAAAACCTAAATGACCAATTAAATTGAGTTATCGATTTAATTGATTAAATTAACCCTAAATCCCTATTTATGCCTTAATTGAAAAAAATTATCCTAAACAAATAATTAAATTAAGTGATTAATTTAATTATTAAAAAAACTCATTTAAACCCTAATGAAAATATCCTAATCAAATAATTAAATTAAGTGATTAATTTAATTATTAAAAAGTCCATTTAAACCCTAATGTAAAATATCCTAAAATCCTATTTTTTTAATCCTAATTAACCACTTAAATCCTAAACAGTTAAACTAATTAATTATTTTAATTATTCACCAGAAAACCATGGGGGGTGCGTTTTGAACCAAACCCGTAAGTGGGCTAAACGAAGGGGGGGTTCCAATAGCATTGGGGCGCAAGGCCCAACAGCTACAAGCGCACAAATCCATGAAAGAATGCAGCCATGAGAGAGTCAACGACTGACTTCCTCTGGGGCGTTAGATGGTGATCAAACGGCTGCCCTTCTAATTGATATCCACCCTTGATCTTAAGGTATGTTAATCATGCGAACGAGACGGAAAGTCAGCGCAGACTCACCATAAACCATTACACGCAAAATCCCTTGGTTGACTGGATAGTCAACCGATCTGAGGGGCAAGGGGACGCCACATGGCGTCGATCCCAACCGTTCGTGAGGGACTATAAAACCCACTTTGCTTCAGAAAATCCTCATAATTCATTTCTGCTTCTCTCTAAACCCTCCGCTCTCTCACTATCTCCCAATTCTCTCTCGCTTCTCTCTAATCTCTGTAGCCGGTGGGCCGTCCGGCCACCGTGCGACACCACCAACCACCGTCAAACCCAAATCGCCGGTTGACATTCAACCGGGATCTTCATAACCCAAGAACCCTAACCCCACACAAGAACCTTAAACCTACCCCAAGCCCAGAAATACACCTACCCTAAGAACCCTAAGGGTTCAACGATGAACCCTAACCCTATCTAAGAACCCTACCCTAGACGAAACCTAGAAAACCCTAAATCAAACCCCAAACCAACAACCGAACCCTAGTCCTAAAAGTTCCCAGAACCCCAAAACACGCAAATACTCATCAAATCCCAGGCTAAGTATGTTTTTTGTTTACCTTCCTTCTTTCTCCGTTTTCAGTTTACTAATCTCCTTCTTTTGATTTTTCGCAGGTGAAAAAGATTTGGAGGTTCGTGGCCGTCTCTCCCTCTCTGAATCCCCCCCTCTCTATTTTCTTTTTAAGCTTATATATTGTAAAAATTAGGTTTAGAAACTTTATTAGATTTAGGTTTTCGATTTAGGAATTTTTTATCTGATGAGATTCGATTGATTGTAATTTGTGATTATTTTTTATTTGTTATGTATTTAGAATCAAGTTTTGATTGTAACTGATTTCTATTGGAATTTGATTGAAAATATTAATGTGAATTGATTCTATTTTGTTAGACAGATCCAAATCCTCTGATTCGATTCATACTTCCCCTTTTCTTCGCAGATTTAGGGTTAGTGAATTGGGAAGAAGAAGGCCCATTGGGTCAATAGGTTTGACCGAAAAAATAAAAAAATTAAAATTAAAATAAAAGTAACTCCTAAATAAAATCCAAAAACAATAAATCCTAAAAATAAACTAATAAAAAACTAAAGACCACCATATGGACACGTCGATCCATCTCTTAATTAATAAAATAAAAATAATAAAAATGGATGAAATACCAAATAAATTATTAGTCTTAGTAGATTCTAATAAAAAAAATTGTCCCTAATTAATAACTACTAATACATACTTAAGCTCTAAACTTGATAAAAACTTCTAACTAAAAGGTTAACCTAATATATTTGAACTTAAACCCAATTAAGTGATTCTAATAGTCTTAAGAATAATAAACTAAACCTCAAAAAATAAATCAAAGCAAATTCCCAAATTAAAATTAAAATTGCTAATCCTAAAATAAAATCCTAATTAACTCTAAAGAGAAAATTTAATTTCCTAACATTTGACAATAACTAACCATAAAACAAAATTCTAATTATTAACTAATTAGTAAAATTAGACTAAAAACTTCTTAATTTCTAACTAATTATAAAAATCCCTTATACAAAACCAAACCCAAAATAGGCCTGAAAGTACTAACAAACCCCAAAGCTCAAATGACACCCCCTAGTAGCACCAAAGACTCTAAAAAGATGAAAAATCACTGGTCAAAATTTAGGGTACTACAGCTGCCCCTATTTAATCGTCTTCGAATCAGAAAGAGGAAGTCGACATGTCTTTCTCTTTTGAAGAGGAGATGATTAAATACAAGAAGGACCCTAATTTTGACAGCAAAACCCAATAAATGCTAAACTAATACCCTAAAGCCCCTGGTAATAAACCCCTAGGGAAATATCAAATTGAACCCCCTGAAAAACTTTTTAGATAAAAAAAAATCCCTGGATAGGAATTTTGTAGAACCCCTGATAAATCCCTTAATGAAATCCCCTTTGATGAAAAATCCCTGGATAGGAATTTTTGTAGATCCCTTGATGAAATCCTTTTTGATGAAAAATCCCAATAACCCCCTTGAAATTTAAATAAAAATCCCTTAATGAATTCCCCCTGGTAAAACCCTTTGAGTAACAATCCACATGAAATCCCTAATGGTGGTTATGAACCCTATGCATGTATGCATGTTTGCGTTTATGAGTGCATGTTAGATGCTGGAGCGTAGCGACATGATTGATGCATGACTTGGGCTAACGCCTCTTTTATGATATGCAATGCATGCGTTTGTCTGAAATAATACTTTCCATAACGTCCTGACCCCCTGACCCTTGAAACTTTGATAATTGTAGTAAGCCATGATGTCCTTGATTCCTGTTTAGTATGTAGCAAAGAATATCCTAGGTTGGTTAGATCCTAACGTGTATTCCTGTCAGTGTATAGACCCTATCCTGCTTTGGGAGAATGTGATCCCTTTGATGATTCCAAAAACTGAAGTAAAATCCCTATTCCCTTTTCAAAGCTTTTATTTATACTTGATATTTCACGGCATTATTTCACAATTAATCGACACCTTGTGATCAAGCGGAATAATTTAGGAGGCAAAGAAAAATATTTAAAAGCCAATTTTATTGAGAATTGACCCGAAAATGGGCAGTAAGAAGTAAGGAGGGTAATTCTCATAAGGAGATATTACCATAAATCCAGAAGAAATGTAAGATGGCAAATATGAAAACAAATTTATTCATGTCCCTATTAAACGCAACACTAGCTAATATCCCTAAGTCTCAAAGATCACGACACTTCGCTTATGAAGACGACGGCTGGAATGATCGCTCCCTTTTGAATTCATGTTACGGGGTGACTTCATTGTTTTCAGTCATATGCCTTCTGGATATCCCTAACTTTTACCTGGGCCGCTCTTTTTAGAGTCTTAGTACACCGGGATGATATACCATTTTTTTCGACTAAGCCGCCCTTTAGGGTTTTCGACTTGTCGGGTATCATTTTTCATTCAAGTCCCTAATTTTTGCCTGGATTGCTCCTCCGAGTTTTCAATCCACCGGGACGCCCTAATTTTTGCCTAAATCGCCCTTTAGGGTTTTCGACTTAACGGGCTTTTATCCTCTTTTTCTAGGCATAGTATTTTTTGACCGAATTGGAGTTCACCGGTCGTGGTAAATCCGCTTCATCCATGGTTGTTAATATTAGTGCTCCGCCAGAGGAGGCACTCTTCACGACATATGGCCCTTCATAGGATGGGGTCCATTTGACGCGGTGGTCTTTATGGATGGGCAATATTTTCCTTAACCCCAAGTCTCCCTCTTCGCGTAGGCGAGGACGAATTTCTTTGTCAAACGCTCTCTTGATTCCCTGTGGATATAACTGCCCACAACCACACGTTTCCCTTATACGAGGTTTAGCTGATCGAGCCTAGTTTGCACCCATTCTGTCTTATCCAGTTTAGCTTCCTTTAAGATCCTAGAGGATGAATTCTCACCCCAATTGATAGCCCCTCTTTGAAGCCCATATCCTTATGCAAATAGAAGTTTCCATCGAGCTCCAGGTTCAGGTCCTTCATAGGAGTCCGAAGTTTCACAATCCATTGGATTCTCAAGTATTGTTAAGTACATTATGAGTGGTCTCCTTGGGACTGGTAGCACCAATATAGGTGGCCTTCATTTTGTCCTTTATTCCCTTTTGACTGACCACGAACCCTGATATTTTCCAGACCTGATTCCATAGGTACACCTTGTAGGATTTTAGTCATAACTTGAATTTCCTTAACTGATCCAACAACTTTTGCAAGTTAGTTATGTGATCTTCTTCCTTTTGTGACTTGGTAATCGTACCATCCATATGAACCTCTATCTCCTTATGCCCTATATTACCATAGTCCTTTGATAAGTTACTCCTACGTTCTTTAACCCAAAAGGTGTTACCTTATGACAAAAAGTCAATTTGTTTCTTGACTTCTTCCCTGATCATGTCTGGTCTTAGTCATCCTCATCCTTTGCTTGATTGGCGTGCACTCCAGTTTGAGTAATAACTCGTGCTTGACGATGCTTGTATCCAGTCCTGGCATATCTTGGTATGACCATGCCAACGCATCTGTGTACCCTTGCAACAGCTCGATCAACCTTTCCTTTATATCCTTATCCGGAGAAGCATGACTTTGACCTCTTTCCTATCTTCCTCAGTTCCCAGATTGATCACATCCACTAGTTCCTGATGAGGTCGTATTTCCGCGTCCTCTTGCCTCAACAGTCTGGCTAACTCTTCGGGAAGCTCACACTCGTCCTCATCACCCTCTTCCGCTTGGTTAATCGGTAATCCGAAGTCATTCGAGATTATAGCGGTGTCATTTTTAATAGGTTCATTTTTAAATTTGCACGAGGAAGATTTTTTATTATCTCTTTTGGAAAGAAGTGCTAGAAATGAAAATATCGAAAGAAGGTATATTGCCATTTTGAACAAACAGAAAATGAAAGAAAAAGATCTTGATTGAAAACAAAATGCAATTTTATTGATAGAAATAATCCCATGAAATAAAAGGTGGCCCTACAAAGCTTTGTCCACTTGCCTTGGGCATAGCAAGGGACTTATTATTATTTTAAGGAAAAAGTAAATTACTTCGAAACAAAAATCATCTCGGAAATCCCAATAGCTCTCCAATTGTCGAAATTAGGCATTCTTTCCTTCCTCTTCCACTAAGGCCACATGATCCCAAATTCCAAATCCCACACCATGGAAATCGCATTCCAATTCTTCATTAGCTGGTTTGTAACCCAACCCAAACAAATCCTTCTCCTCAGGTGACTCCCATTGTTTGCCCCAGTTTGTTATGTCTTCCTTATTAATAAGGAATTTATCCCCCATCTCTTCCATGGTGTTGACTGTTGCCCCAATGTGCCCCTGTAATGCATTATCTCCCAGATTTGGATCTTCAGGGTCTATAACACTGACATCATTTTCCTTTGATCTGTCTTCGGGGTACCCCTTATTGTTATGTTGGTTGGAGGATGACTGCCTAATCTTTCCTGTCTTTAAACCGTTCTCAATCCTCTCTCCAATAATAACCAAGTTAGTGAATCCCGTTGAGACTGCCCCAATCATCCTTTCATAGTATAGTCCTTGCAGAGTTCCCATGAATGTATCTACTAGCTCGCTTTCCCGCAATGGAGGTTGAACACAAGAGGCTAGCTCCCTCCATCTCTGGGCATGCTCCATAAAAGATTCGTTCCCCTTTTGAGACATGTTTTGTAATTGTATGCGATCAGGGGCCATGTCTACATTATATTGGTATTGCCTTATAAAGGCACTTGCCAGATCCTCCCAGATCTTGATGTGAGTCCTCTCCAGTTGTGTTCCAATCCAAGGATGCCCCACTAAGGCTGTCTTGGAAACATGCATCATCAGCTTTCCATTCTTAGCTTGAGCCCCCATCTTTCGGGAAAACATTCAGATGTGATTTTTAGGACAACTAACTCCTTTATACATCTCGAAGTTAGGTGCCTTAAACTTAGGAGGTATGACCACATCGGGCACCAGACACATTTCCAAGGCATCCACTCCAAGAACATTGAGTCCCTCCACGACCTTTAGCCTTTCCTCAAGTGCTTTGTACTTATCGTCAATCCCTCTCCTTTCCCTAACAGTGGTTCCTTTATTTTCAAGGGCCACTTGACTCTGATTTTCACCCTCATATGCGTAGTTCTCACGCGGAGTAGGTCTGTAAATAGTACGAGGTGCCCCATTGGAAATAGGTGGAGAGACGGTTCCCTCGAGAGGTTGGTCAACAGTTTTGTGCTTATCAATTTCAGTTTCCTCACGTTCCAGATCATGGACAAACCCTAGTAAGGGGTTATTGTCTTGACCATGGGAGGTAGGAGTAGGAACCTTCCTTTGATGGGTTGACTTGGTTCTTCTGGCTATCAAATTCTGGACGGCAAGTGTCAGTTGATCAATCTGGCTTTTCATTTCTTCCACATTCTCCTTGACAACACCCATTTCTCCTCTTAGAGTAACCAGCTCCTTCTCCATCTGATCCATAGCTTTCCTTTGGTACGCTCGAGTGCAAGGTCGGGAAGTCAGATTGTTATACTCAATGACCCTGAGACGAAGTTTTTTTTTTTTAAATGATTTTTTTTCCTTATGTTGAATGCATGTTGATGATGAATGTATGGACATGCATGATGTATGCTAAATAATTTTAAAAAATTATTTGGGGGGAATTCTAAAATACATTGTAGTTATAGATGAATATATCTAAAGGATGAGACCCATACACATAGAACATCAAATCCAAATCCCATTAGCCAATCCCCAAATCCAAAATACCTTCCAAACTTATAACAATAATTCCTCGGGAATAACCCAAAGCAATAATCCCAAAATGGAAGCTCCTGAACTTAAGAGGACGTAGACTAAATAGATGCCCCCAATGCCTTCTTAAAACTCCTCTAAGTACCCTTGCATTTCCCTATCCTCCTTGTGGTGAGATAATAGATCCTCAACAGGCACAACTAAGTCTTTAGGCTTGACCCTTTTTCCTTTTATGTTTTTTTTTTGTTGCTTTTTTTTTTCTTTTTTTTTTCATGCCCCTTGTAAGTTTTTTTCTCCCTGTAAATCCAAGTATAGCGTAAGATCCAGTTGAAGATCCTTGAAGGGGAAGTCACGTAGAGGAGGATTATGCAAGAGTAGTTATGGCCTCTACCTTTCTAGGAGTCCCTAACAGATCAAGGATCCTTCCATGCTTGTGTATAACCATCCCTTGAGCAGATTTTTCATTAAGTCTTAAAGGCCTTTGAGACTTTGTAAATCAGCACTTAGCATTCTGATGCGTAGGGTAGCCCTTTTATTTGAATCAATCTTTCCCATATTCCTACAACACATCTTGAAATTCCCTACAAAAATGCCTATATGCAAAAAAAGTTTTTAAATGCATGATGACATGGACATGTTGTTCTTTGGTTAAATGTTTTTTGGGTTAGGGTAAGGTGAAAATGCAAGCATGACCCTAACTAGGTAGGCTCCCTATGATAGGTTAGATCTAAAGCTTATCTACCCAATCCCCTCACATGTAGGTCATAAAATTTGGACAGCATAACGACCCTATAATGTACAGACTATACCCTTGTTTTACCATGAGAAGGAGCAAGCCTTCCTATAGTAATCCTTCGGGATAAGTCTCATCTGGGTAAGACCCTAGTAACAGCCCTTGAGGGTTGAATACATAGGGTCTCCATGAGTTAGTAAGGGGTAGGCTAAAAGTTCTAAGAGTCTCGGACCAGATCCAAATCATCCTCTACGTTAGGGGCTAGCCCTTTCATGAGGACACCTTTGGAAGGATCTATTCTGAGTGTGGCATCGATGAATTGTTGGGGATGTCGCATCCCCCCAAAAACATTTTTGTTCCACGTCCTAATCTAGGGTTGTACTCCAAGCTTGGGCTTTAGGTTCACACATTATTTGCCCCAATCCAATGCATGATAAAAAAATAATAACAAAATATTATAGACAAATATAAAAACAAATTAAAACATAAATAAAAAAAACATTAAAAACAATAAACACCCAAAACAAACAAGGACCCTAAAACCTAAGGTTAAGAGTGACTCTCTTTAGGGAGGAATCCCCAGCAGAGTCGCCAGTTGTCGCGGCCGGCAAAAATATTCGAGTCACCACCATATTTTTTAAGGAAAATAATGATAAACCTAAAAATCCTTAATCCCAAGGGTAGAGATTCCTAAGGTTCAGGAGTCGGTTAAGTGGGGGGAAGGTGTTAGGCACCCCTCACCCCCATTGTACTCAATGGGATCCTTCTTAGATTTTAGGGTATGTTTGTTTGTTTGTCTAAATTCACTTATGTACAAAAGAAACCTAAGTTTTTTTTATTAATTATACTCGCTAGGGTTTACAACCCTATGCCTACGTACCTTCAATTTGAAGGATCAGAGTAACCGTAGTTCACCTCCCCTATTCCTACCCCCTAATCCTATTCCCATTCCTAATCCTAAACCTAATCCACTATTTATACTCTTGGATAAATAGTTCTATCCCTTGATCTATTATTTATACTCCTAGATAAGGAGTTTTATCCCTTGTCCATTGTTTATGCTCTCAGACGGAGAGCTCTATCCCTTAATCCTTTTATTTATACTCTCGGATATCAAGAGTTATATCCCCTAATCCATTATTTATGCTCTCGGATATCAAGAGCTCTATCCCTTAATCCTTTTATTTATACTCTCGGATATCAAGAGTTTTATCCCCTAATCCATTATTTATGCTCTCGGATATCAAGAGCTCTATCCCTTAATCCATTTATTTATACACTCGGATATCAAGAGTTCTATCCCCTAATCCATTATTTATGCTCTCGGATATCAAGAGCTATATCCCTTATCCCATCCCTTATTTAGGCTCTCGGACCAAGAGCATTATCCCAAAAGCTTAAATCCTTAAGAATCCCTTATATCCCTTAAAAAAACCATAGAATCCCTAAATTCCAAAACCCTATTTCTTAAAAAAAATAAAAGAAAGGTAACTATTATGAAGAACCCATTAAATAACAAAGCCACATAATATAAATTCAATATTTTAAAACCCTAAATAAAAACCTACCTAACCAATTAAATTAAGTTATTAATTTAATTGGCAAACCCCAAAACCTAAGTTAAAAGAAAACCCACCCAATCCAAAAATTAAATTAAGCTATTAATTTAATTTGATAGAAACCCTAATTTACCCCAAATAAACAATTAAATTAAGTTTATTAATTTAATTGATACCAAAAAAACCCTAATAAAACCTAAATGACCAATTAAATTGAGTTGACGATTTAATTGATTAAATTAACCCTAAATCCCTATTTATGCCTTAATTGAAAAAAAAAATCCTAAACAAATAATTAAATTAAGTGATTAATTTAATTATTAAAAAAACCCATTTAAACCCTAATGAAAATATCCTAATCAAATAATTAATTTAAGTGATTAATTTAATTATTAAAAAGTCCATTTAAACCCTAATGAAAAATATCCTAAAATCCCATTTTTTTAATCCTAATTAACCACTTAAATCCTAAACAATTAAACTAATTAATTATTTTAATTATTCACAAGAAAAACATGGGGGGTGCGTTTTGAACCAAACCCGTAAGTGGGCTAAACGAAGGGGGGGTTCCAATTGCATTGGGGCGCAAGGCCCAACAGCTACAAGCCCAAAAATCCATGAAAGAATGCGGCCATGAGAGAGTCAATGGCTGACTTCCTCTGGGGTGTTAGATGGTGATCAGACGGCTGCCCTTCTAATTGATATCCACCCTTGATCTTAAGGTATGTTAATCGTGCGAACGAGAAGGAAAGTCAGCGCAGACTCAACATAAACCATTACACGCAAAATCCCTTGGTTGACTGGATAGTCAACCGATCTGAGGGGCAAGGGGACGCCACATGGCGTCGATCCCAACCGTTCGTGAGGGACTATAAAACCCACTTTGCTTCAGAAAATCCTCATAATTCATTTCCGCTTCTCTCTCTAAACCCTCCGCTCTCTCACTATCTCCCAATTCTCTCTCGCTTCTCTCTAATCTCTGTCGCTGGTGGACCGTCCGACCACCGTGCGACACCACCAACCACCGTCAAACCCAGATCGCCGGTTGACATTCAACCGGGATCTTCATAACCCAAGAACCTTAAACCTACACCAAGCCCAGAAATACACCTACCCTATGAACCCTAAGGGTTCAATGATGAACCCTAACCCTATCTAAGAACCCTACCCTAGATGAAACACAGAAAACCCTAAATCAAACCCCAAACCAACAACCGAACCCTAGTCCTAAAAGTTCCCAAAAACCCAAAACACGCAAATACTCAACAAATCCCAGGCTAAGTATTTTTTTTGTTTACCTTCCTTCTTTCTCCGTCTTCTGTTTACTAATCTCCTTCTTTTGATTTTTTGCAGGTGCAAAAGATTTGGAGGTTCGTGGCCGTCTCTCCCTCTCTGAATCCCCCCCTCTCTATTTTCTTTTTTAGCTTATATATTGTAAAAATTAGGTTTAGAAACTTTATTAGATTTAGGTTTTCGATTTAGGAATTTTTGATTTGATGAGATTCGATTGATTGTAATTTGTGATTATTTTTTATTTGTTATGTATTTAGAATCGGGTTTTGATTGTAACTGATTTCTATTGGAATTTGATTGAAAATATTAATGAGAATTGATTCTATTTTGTTAGACAGATCCAAATCCTCTTATTCGATTCATACTTCCCCTTTTCTTCGTAGATTTAGGGTTAGTGAATTGGGAAGAAGAAGGCCCATTGGGTCAATAGGTTTGACCGAAAAAATAAAAAAATTAAAATTAAAATAAAAGTAACTCCTAAATAAAATCCAAAAACAATAAATCCTAAAAATAAACTAATAAAAAACTAAAAACCACCATATGGACACGTCGGTCCATCTCTTAATTAATAAAATAAAAATAATAAAAATGGATGAAATACCAAATAAATTATTAGTCTTAGTAGATTCTAATAAAAAAAATTGTCCCTAATTAATAACTACTAATACATACTTAAGCTCTAAACTTGATAAAAACTTCTAACTAAAAGGTTAACCTAATATATTTGAACTTAAACCCAATTAAGGCGATTCTAATAGTCTTAAGAATAATAAACTAAACCTCAAAAAATAAATCAAAGAAAATTCCCAAATTAAAATTAAAATTGCTAATCCTAAAATAAAATCCTAATTAACTCTAAAGAGAAAATTTAATTTCCTAACATTTGACAATAACTAACCATAAAACAAAATTCTAATTATTAACTAATTAGTAAAATTAGACTAAAAACTTCTTAATTTCTAACTAATTATAAAAATCCCTTATACAAAACCAAACCCAAAATAGGCCTGAAAGTACTAACAAACCCCAAAGCCTAAATGACACCCCCTAGTAGCACCAAAGACTCTAAAAAGATGAAAAATCACTGGTCAAAATTTAGGGTACTACACTTTGTTTAGAACGAAACACCGTGAATGTTCATGGGGGATTTGTTAGGATGCTAGGGCTGATGCTTTTCGATTGATGTATGAAGGTACGAGATTTGGGGTTTTGGATTAGTGTGCTCGCTAAGATTTTTCTTTCAATCTTATGCCTACGTATTCCCGTTTACCGAAACAGGGAAATCAGGGCGATCGTAGTTCCTCCAATTCTACGGGAGGAAATGGTGTTTTGGTGTCTTGTTCAAAGCCCAAGACGTGAAACTAAAATGGTTTGTATCTTGTTCAAAGCCCAAGATGTGAAGCTGAAGGGTCAATTTGTATCTTATTCGAAGCCCAAGATGTGAAGCTAAAAAGGTGTTGACTTTAGAGAGAATTTGTCATCTCTAAAGGGGGTATTTGTCACGACTGTTGGGTGACTGATTATAAAGGAGAATTACTTTAACCGGGATATGTGAATCCGACAATGCCATAATTTCCTTTATAGAGGATTTTCAACCTGAAGGAGAAGACTTTAACTCAGTGTAGAGCAATGCTATCTTTCCTTAGGAATTTCTCATACTAAAAGAGGGACAGTGGCGTGGATGTAAATAATCCAGAGGCTTGCCGCTTACAGCAATTAGATGAAAGGAAAGGGAGTTGTTGATGTTTGTATACTGTGAACGAGGCACAACTTGATTGGCTCAACCGGGGTTTCCTTATACAAAGCCTAAGAGGAGGCTATTGGCCCAACAAGAGGGAGTTTTTATGTGTCTCGTACGAAGCTCGAGATAGAGGCTAAAAGGGAAGTGACTCAATAAGAGAATGCTTTTATATGTGTCTTGTACGAAGCCCAAGACGGAGGCTAAAGGGAAGATTAACTCAACAAGAGGGTCTTTTATACTCAACAAGAGAGTGATTTGGTATCTCGTACGAAGCCCGAGATGGAGGCTGAGAGGTGTGACTCAACAAGAGAGTGCTTTTTATGTGTCTTGTACGAAGCCCAAGACGGAGGCTGAAAGGATTTGACTTAACAAGAGAGTCTTTTATACTCAACAAGAGAGTGTTTTTGTATCTCGTATGAAGCCCGAGATGGAGGCTAAAAGGGGTGACTCA
Organism: Lathyrus tuberosus; assembly: GCA_022829125.1. NCBI lineage: Eukaryota > Viridiplantae > Streptophyta > Magnoliopsida > Fabales > Fabaceae > Lathyrus > Lathyrus tuberosus. The sequence goes on from JALAZF010000829.1 coordinate 1,154,907, forward strand.
ACAAGAGAGTCTTTGTATCTCGTACGAAGCCCGAGATGGAGGCTAAAGGGGAATTGACTCAACAAGAGAATCTTTTATACTCAACAAGAGAGTGTTTTTGTATCTCGTACGAAGCCCGAGATGGAGGCTGAAAGGAGATTGACTCAACAAGAGAGGCTTTTTGTATCTCGTACAAAGCCCGAGATGGAGGCTAAAAGGGATACTGTTTCAGTTGAGTGATAGGTCCAGTATGTTGGTTAAAAGAGAAAATCAGTTCTTATATGGGGTCTGATTAAAGGATCAGGAATATTTCCTGTTCTTTAAGGAAATGGGAAATCCAAAAGGGTTTTTGAGACTGTCCAAGTCTACGGGTTGATTTTCCCTACTTGAGAATGCCTTCGAGACTTAAGGAGATTAGACTGTCCAAGTCTAGAGTTTTATCTGTTGTACTAAGCTTAAAGAAACAATTGTAGTACGTTCACGGTAGAAAGATCTAGACTATTTGAAAGACTGTTCTATTAAGATGACTAATTTCTGTTCCTATACCTCTAGGAGGTCGTCGGGACAATTTATACGAAGCCCAAGAGGAGGCTGGAACCTTTTAAGAAGCCGAGGGACAATTTGTACGAAGCCGAAGAGGAGGTTATCATTCCCAGAGGAAGAATCCTTATACAAAGCCTAAGAGGAGGCTGTGAAAACTTCTAAGAAGCCGACGGGTCCTTGTACAACGCCCAAGAGGAGGCGGGGATGCTTTTAGGAAGCCTGTGGGTCCCCAAACCTCGAGAAATTCAAGACAGGCTATTCACAGAGAATAGATCAAGCCAGGAAAGTCCGAGAATTTAATATTATCTCTGGGGAGTAGAGTTTCTTTGACAATAAGAGTGACAACCGAAGAGAAGACTGTATCTGGTGCTCCTATGGGGGATCTAGTTTTGTCTATTTAAGAGTGATCAACAGGGCTTGATGCTAGACGTAGTTGCCGGGGAAAACTCTAAATATCTATACTAGTATTACACAGTTGATATGAGTTTATGAAAGAAGAATTACAGTAAAACAACCCCACAATACAGTTATATGTATATGAAAGCGGGTAAAGAAAGCATATAAACACTTACTCGGTTGTAGAGCTTCCATGCTGTTTGGTTAGTTGTTTAACAAAAAAGATTGAAAACAATAGTATATTCAAAGTCAAAGGAGAAAGTGCTTTGAAAATATGTTGGGGCTTACAACTCAAGGAGAAGCCCAGGGTTTCATCAATGATCGCACTACCATTTTGTACAGGGACTTATACAAGTGACTGAGGCCCAAGAAAGGTTTTCTGTACAAGGGGATGGGTTTTACACTCTCTCAAGAGGCCCAAGTATTTAAAGAACAAGGATGGGGCTTATAACACGTGGGTAGGCCCAGACGATTTGTTTTTGAATTGGCGATCGCGCCGAGGTTTTCTTTTAACATGGAGGGACTTATACAATGTCTGAGGCCCAAAAAGTTTTGGTTAAAAGGGGATTGGGTCTTACACTCTAATAGAGGCCCAAAGATTTATTTTTGTACAAGTGGAGGGGCTTACAACTCAAGGAGAGGCCCAGATGTTTGTTTAAAAAGGCGACGATCGCGCCGTGGTTTTTTGAAAACGCAGTGGGTCTTATACAATAAGTGAGGCCCAAAATGGTTTAGTTTTCAAAGGGGCTTGGGTCTTACACTCTAATAGAGGCCCAAAGATTTATTTTGAATGGGTCTTATAGCTCGAGGAGAGGCCCAAATGATTATTTTAAAAAGGCGACGATCGCGCCGTTGTTTTTGAAAATACAGTGGGATTATACAATGACTGAGGCCCAAAGTGGTGTATTTACAAAAGGGATGGGTCTTACACTCTAAAAGAGGCCCAAGAGTTTTGAAAATGTTTTGTGAGGGTGAAAATCAAAGAAAACCTAATTTGTTATTCTTTAAAAGTAAATATTTAAAGAAAATCAAGCAAAATACCAAATAAGTTTGAATAAACCATTTGTGATTTATGTTTAATGTTTGAAAAATGTAGTTTAATCACAAGGGATATTAAAACTCACTTGGTTTTGATTTTTCAACATGGATATTTATTATTAAAAAGGTCTAAAAACAAATAAAAGGCATTTATTCACATAAATACTAACTATATTAAATAAATAATATAAATCTAATTTTTTGTGGAAAAAAATATTTCAATATTTTTGTGATTTTTTGCAAAAAGAACCAATAAAAAATAATTAAAATTGAAAGAGTTATTAATTTTCCAAATAATTAATAAAACATGAAAATATTGGAAAAAATAGCAAAAATGTGAAAAAACACAAAATGGCATGGGTGGGGTTTGAACCCACGACCTCAAGGTTATAGGGTGTGCGCCTTACCACTGGGGTGGTGATACATCCATTGCTTGAAGTGAAACCACAAATATACAAGGCTTGCCTTGTTTTTGGCCTGGCCCAAGGCAAGGCAAGGCAAGTTTTAGCTCAGAAACGTGAAGGTCATAACTTTCTCATTTCTCCATGGATTGAGACAAAATTTATGTGCATCTAGACCAGAATTTCACAAGGAATCCAATGGTGGTGGTATTTTTTTCAGATCATACACCCTCCTCAAAATTCGATAGTGGTTTTGAAAAAGACCTCTAATTGCATTTTTTATGCTACAGCTTGGTACAAGCATGGATTACATGATAAATTGATGCAAACACAACACATATAACATGTATAAGATGTGTATGATCAGTGGACTTCAAAGCATTGCATATTTTGGAAAGTTCAAGTCATGATGCTTACCTCTTTTTGAGCTTTTGGAGTTTTCTGTGCAATCTGCCAAGCTTCTTGTTCCAGAAATGGTTTGATGCTTTGGACACTCTCAAATGATCCCTTAGAAGCTTTTAGGGTGAGTGGAATCAGCTGGAACCTGCAAAAACACAAACTGGCCCTTTTCTTGCAAAAGGGGTTAAAATGACCAAAATAACAACTCTCTCAAATGGTGTTCCAGATGGGGGGAACCATTTGGGACAGTTCAAGGATGATATTTGGAGTGTGTTTGAGGTTTTATCTGGTTTGGAAAGTGACTGAATCAAGACATGGCTTGAAAAATGCACCAAAGGCCTATTTTGAGGTTTTGAGAGGTGACTTTGTGATTTTGGTGTTACAGGTCACTTGTGAGAGTTTGGATCACCTACATATGATGTTTATGAGGTGTGTGTGTGATTGGTTTGATTGGAATTGCTTTCAAACTCAAAAACACAGAGTTACTTGCTTTGGAAGGCAAATTTGGAGTGAAAGAAGAGATTTTGAGGAAATCATCAGTTTGATGGCTTTGGTGTACTCAAACTGAGCACAAATGAGCTCTATTTATAGTAGAGCAAGTTTTTTTTGGGATCAATATTGATTGGCAACTGCAGCAGAGGTTTGGCCAATGGTTGCACTTTGGAATCCAAGTCTAGGGCACAGGGTTGTGGTTCCCTTGGTCTTGGATAAGTCTTGACTGCATTCAGTTGGAAATGGCTCAGTACATGCCACCTTGGTGCATCCATTAAATGCTCCAATCCAAAATTGGAGTCTTGTCCCTCTTTTAGGCAATTCTAGGTTTGGCATGCTACTTCTTGTTCCAAGGACTTTGGAGGCTTGGCTCAGTGTTTGCCCCCTTTAGATTTGATCCTCAAATGTGTCCAAAGTGATGACAAGGCTTGGAATTATCTGATTTTGCCAAATCGAGCAAAAATGCAAAATTATGCTTTCCTTGGCAGTTTTCAGTAAGGCATATTGCCATTGTCATATCTCATGGCTCAAGTGGAATTTGGTGATGTTCTTGGCCATTTTGGAAAGCCCTCATATGATACAACAACTGTTTGATCATAGTTGGTTTTGATACCTTTTGGATCCAAGTGAAAAATCCCCCTACATTTGGAAAAAAGTGAAGGCAGATTCTGACTTAGTGAAAATTTCACTAAGTGTTGGAAAAAGTGACATTTTCACTTTTTGTGATTTTGATCATACCATAACTCAAAATCCATAATGAATTTGGAGGGAGGTCAGTTCTAAGCTTTTGTAGAGGGTAATGAGATCTACAAATCAAACTTTGGATGGGGAAATATGGCTTTGTGGTTTAGGAGTTATGATCCTCCAAAGTTGGTACCCTTGCCACTTTGTTCCATAACTTAGAAAATTTTCTAAGTTTTTATGGTTACCCCTTTTACAAGTTATCCAACTTTTCTCGATTTTTCTTGATGAATGATGATTCGAATCATACATTAACATCATTTTAGGGTTAAAAAATTTTTTTTGTGAAAAATCTCAAAAAGTCAAAGTTGACTTTTCTGCACAGTTGACTTTTTATCAGATGAATTCCAAACTGTGCGATCCTCTATGAAATCAAGTCCTTGACCTAAATCAAACTTGATGGATTGATTTCATAGGTGTTATAGGGAGTATTGAATCATGTCCTAGGGTTTTGGAGCATGTCCTGGTCAAAAGTCAAAGCTACAATTGAATTTTTCCGCGAAACCCTAACTGTGGTGCTGATGAAATTGAGACTTGTTGCTCAAGCTTCCTGGATCAATCCATTGTTGTAAATGGATCAATGTGGTTTATTAGAGACCCTCAAATCATGTCTTGATGTCTTGGCTCATGATTTGTCCCAAAAGCCAACTTAGGGGTGAATTACGTCAAGAAACCCTAATTCCTGATTTTTGATGTATGCATCCCCTGAGGTCAAATTGGCTTGATGCTTGGGTCCATGAGGTTCCATGGGGTATTTTAGGTCATGCTTTGAAGCATTGGCTCATGCCCAGAGGAAAATTTCCACCTGGAGGCCCTGGTCGACCAAAACCCTAATTTGGTGACCCTGGCGATCTTGAGGCTTGATCCACCTGGAAGGGAGCAGCCTTGTGCTTAATCCTTGAAGTGGGAGTCCTCTTGATCCCTTGTGGATGTTTGAGAGGTTAGACAAGTTGAAGATCATGTCATTCCTTGATTGATCTTTTGTCTAAGAGCTCAGAGAGGGCTTGAAACCCTAAATCTGATGGTAGTTGATGCTCACCCATCTTTGGGGAGACTGATGAGGCAAGGTGGTACATCCATATTGTGGTGATGAATTACACAATGATGGGAAATCCTAGTGGTCAAAATTTGGGGTATGACAACGGGTTAGGTACTTTTGGATACGGTTGTGCTCAATATAAACAAATGCCTTGATCATTCTAATGCTTCCACAAAATCACAATAATCAAAAGATAAAGCATGAATCAACCGAATTAAACAAAGTTATTAGTCATCCTAGCATATAGTAAACAATGGAGGTTTCTCACCATTTTGGCTTTTGGACCTAAGTGATATAAGCATTCAAACAAGTTGCAACAAGAAACAAAAATACACATTTGCATAAAGCGCAAAATTCTTAAATCATTCTAACATTCTATAAAGCAGTACAATTTACCTTGCATACATTCAATGCTCAACATCCTATCATCACCATCCAGACTCGGTCGAAGCTTTATTGAATACTTTTATACAAATAGCAACCAATCTAGAAGGAGTTCTCATTATTCCTAATCACACTAGAGAAAACATAAAAGAAAACAAATATATACCATATAAACAAATGTACAAAGCTCAAAAATATAGAAACTATCGCAATGCGATTCAATATCCAAACACCAATCCTCGACAACAGTGTCATTTTGTTCGAACTGCAGTAAAGCGGCAAGAAGCAAAAATTTAGTTTTGAAGGAATTCCCTCTGGGGTTTATGTCGTCTCCACAGGGATCAGTGCGAGGGAAAGAATGTCGTTCGACAATCTCTATATTTCTAAGCTTATGGTGCAAAAGTTTTGGTTGAAAGATTTAAGGCACCAAAAATAAAGGCAGAAAATATAAAGACGAAAAATATAAAGTAAAGTCTGAATTATAAACGAATCCTTTTTGGGATTGGATCTCATCAATTAATAACCCATGCATTCTTCTAATCAAGTAAAACACAAATCAATCATTCGTCTAATATCCACACGCGTCACTCGCAATAGAGGTTGTGTCTAACGCAGCGTCGAGAGAACCACCGTATTGTCATATTGGTGATGTCTCACGCCACTTAACAACACAGAGCATTAAGAACCAATACTCACGCAAATACTAGTCCTAAATATATGTATAGAGTTTAGAATGAAATTCTGGTATCAGATATGTGATGTTAAGTGAGATGTCACAACATCAATATCTGTTGTATGAACAAGGAAATAATAGTAACAGTACTTGAAAATAATAAACAACACAGAGAATTGTTCACCCAGTTCGGTCTAACAACCTACGTCTGGGGGCTACCAAGCCAGGGAGGAAAATCACTATCAGTAGTATCAATTCATAGACTCCACAATCAACACACAAGTTGATAATCTACTCACTTAATCACTACCCAATGATACTTCTACCTAAGACACTCTTAGATATGAGACACCTCTCACTCCCCCTCAATCACACTAGTGATAACAACTTACAATAATGAGAATAAAAGACACACTTCAAAGACAATACTTGATCTTGCTTAAAATCTTCAATCAAGAACAAACACTCGTGCTTAAAAGCTTTGAGTGGACACAATGCAACTCAACTAAATCAGTCCAATTCACACATCCAAATAGATGAATGAATGGCTCACAAAAATACAGACGAAAACACACACCCTAATACTTGTCACTCAGTACACAATCTCTTGTCTTCGTCCCCTCCAAGTAGGGTTGAGGCTGCTTTAAATAGAAACTTATTCTTGGGCTTGGACTCCTTAAAAATCTCAGATTTCATTCACAATTAAAACTAATTTTTATCTTCCAATCTTTTTGCCCTAAAATAGAAACAATATATACTCCACAAATGATTGCATCAGAACAGATCATCTCCAAGATTTTCGCCTGCAATCTCTCAAACAAAATATCTCAAAACATAACAAAAACGCGCAGCCCTAAAACATAACACAATGTTCTGTCAACAGATGTTAAGACGTCACGCACAAAACTGCAACCCTAAGTAACACACCACAAGCATAATGTTAGCAACACAAGTTAAGACATCAGACATGACATCTTGAACCAACACATTGTTTTACCAAAATTGCAGCCAATAACAGAACTAACAGTCTCCCCCTTTGGCTAATTTTGGCTAAAACAATATCAGCACACATCAGAAATACCTGCAGCGGACGTACACCATAGAACAAAAACATTCAGCAATAACACCAAACAAAATTCAAACTCCCCCTCAAGCAAAGAACCATACATAACCAGCAGAAACTCTCCCAAAAAATCAGAAAACCACAGCACAACCACACTTAACTAGGCACCAACTAGGCTTATCTCTCCCCGTTTTTAGCCACAATTGGACAAACTCTGAACCTACCAACAGCAGCAAGCACAAGGTTCTGACATCCAAGATTCAAGGTCAAACAACTAGTTTCCCAAAGAAACAAGTTCCAAAACCAAAAAATTTGATTCTTGTGGCGATACAACCAATGTTCTCCTATGTATTATAACACCACGCCATCCTTAACAACAACTGAACTAGGATAGAATCATGAGTCAGTTCTACAAAAAAGATGATTCTGACAAGAAATACATGCAGGAAGTCAAGAAATCAGATCCAAAGAATGTGAAGACCACCACAATGACACAAACTGGATCATCTTCTAGAGCAACAAGAACAGGCAGAGAGACAGAAACAAGAATGAAGACCATCAAGAAACCTCCAGTGCTGCTACATGCTTTAGATGATGAAGCAGATGAAGACTGGGTTAAGTTCATTTACTCAGGTGGTTGGAATGAGTAGCTGAATCCAAACAATAACCCTCTTTGCTTGTAGTTTCTGTTAAAAAAAATGTAATGTTGAGTACTTCCAGCAATAAAAATGTTCTTGTTTGTTTCCAAACATTGTCAATTTCACCAACACACATAAGACAACTGCACCAAAAACACCATCCTCCTGCACACCAACAAACTGTCCACTAATCCTCATATATGCAAATCCCTAATTTTCTTCTTAAATTTTCGAACTGATTTGCATCTAAGGCCTTAGTAAAAATATCAGCTAATTGCATTTCAGTAGCAACATGTTCCAAAGCAACCACTTTATCTTCAACCAGATCTCTTATAAAGTGATGACGTATGTCAATATGCTTAGTCCTGCTATGTTGGATTGGGTTCTTGGAGATATTGATAGCACTCAGATTATCACAGTACAATGTCATGACATCTTGCTTGACATTGTATTCAGTTAACATTTGCTTCATCCAAACCAGTTGTGAACAACTACTTCCTGCTGCTATGTAGTCAGCCTCAGCAGTAGAGAGAGACACACAATTCTGCTTCTTGCTAAACCACGAGATAAGATTGTTCCCTAAGAAGAAGCATCCTCCAGAAGTACTTTTTCTATCATCAGCACTCCCTGCCCAATCAACATCATAATATCCACTCAATTCAGTTCCTGGTCCATGACTGTATAGAATACCATAGTCACTAGTACCATTCACATATTTCAGAATTCTCTTCACTTGATTCATGTGGCTAACCTTAGGTTCAGATTGATATCTGGCACAAACTCCTATAGCAAAGGAGATATCAGGTCTGCCAGCTGTGAGATACAGTAAGCTTTCAATCATGCTTCTGTATAAGCTTTGATCCACACTCACTCCATGTTCATCCTTGGACAGCTTCAGGTGAATAGGAGCAAGTGTCCTCTTGTGATTAGCATTCTCCAGACCAAACTTCTTGACAATGTTCTTTGCATACTTGCTCTGAGAGATAAATATGGAGTCTTCCATTTGTCTAACTTGCAGACCCAGAAAATAGCTGAGCTCATCAACAAGACTCATTTCAAACTCAGACTGCATCTTCTTCACAAAATGTTTAACCATTGCATCTGACATCCCACCAAATACTATGTCATCAACATATATTTGAGCTATTATCAATTTTCCTCCTTAGTTTGTAGACATGGTTAGGAAATGTTGGATCAATAAACACTTTTGGTTGATCTACATAAACCTCTTCATTTAAGTACCCATTCAAGAAAGCACTCTTCACATCCATATGAAATAGCTTAAACTTGAGATTACAAGCCACACCTAAAAGTAACCTGATAGATTCCAGTCTGGCCACAGGTACAAAAGTTTCATTAAAATCAATCCCCTCTACCTGAGTGTAACCTTGGGCAACCAGTCTAGCCTTATTTCTGGTGACCACTCCTTGTTCATCAGATTTATTCTTGTAAACCCACTTGGTGCCAATCACATTTATCCCATCAGGCCTTGGTACAAGATCCCACACTTCATTCCTTTTGAATTGACTCAGCTCCTCTTGCATGGCATTAATCCAAAATTCATCCTTCAAGGCTTCTTTAACATTCTTGGGCTCAATTTTGGATACAAAGCAAGAATTTGACACAACTTCTCTTGACCTAGTGGTAACTCCTGAGTTTGGATCACCTATGATGAGCTCTTTTGGGTGGTCCTTTTGCACTCTGATGGAAGGTCCCTTGTTAGGCTTCTCTGGTTCAGGTTCAGCAGCAGTTGAACTGGGATTTACACTTCTGTCTTCAGCTTCAGTTGATACATCATCAACAAATGTTCCAACATCATCCAGGACATCAGCATCTTCCTTCATTCCATAGTCATCAACAACCACATTTATAGATTCCATCATGACTCTGGTTCTGGAGTTGAAAACCCTATAGGCTCTGCTGTTTATAGAGTATCCCAGAAAGATTCCCTCATCACTTTTAGGATCCATTTTTCTCCTCTGTTCACGATCTTTTAGGATATAACATTTACTTCCAAATACATGAAAGTACTTCACACTTGGTTTTCTTCCCTTCCACAACTCATATAAGGTAGCTGAAGTACCTCTTCTCAAAGTCACTCTGTTGTGAATGTAGCAGGCAGTATTCATAGCTTCAGCCCAGAAATGGTAAGGAAGCTTTTTGGCATGAATCATTGCCCTAGCAGATTCTTGAATGGTTCTGTTCTTCCTTTCAACAACTCCATTTTGCTGAGGGGTAATGGGAGAAGAAAACTCATAACTGATGCCTTCAGCAGAACAATATTCAGCAAACTTGCTATTTTCAAACTCTCTCCCATGATCACTCCTTATTCTGACAACATTGCTCTCCTTTTCCCTTTGGAGTCTTTGACATAAATCTTTAAATACATCAAACACTTTTGTTTTGTCTTTGATAAAGTTCACCTAAGTGTATCTGGAATATTCATCTACCACAACATAAGCATATTTCTTCCCTCCTAGACTTTCCACCTGCATAGGCCCCATTAAGTTCATATGAAGAAGTTCCAATACTTTAGATGTAGTGGGATGTTGAAGCTTTTGATGTGACATCTTGGTCTGTTTCCCTATCTGTCAGTCTCTACAAACTCTTCCTTCTTCAATTTTGAGCTCTGGGATTCCTCTTACCGCTTCTGTAGATATGATTCTCTTCATTCCCTTCAGATGTAGATGTCCCAACTTTTGTTGCCATACTCTGACTTCATCTTCTTTTGCAAGAACACATGTGGAGGAACTTGAGTCTGGTGACACCCATAGATAACAGTTTTCCTTAGACCTAGCACCCTTCATTATAACTTCACCTTTCTCATTTGTGACAATGCACTCAGTTTTTGTAAAATTAACTATGAGTCCTTGATCACATAGTTGACTAATACTGATCAAATTTGCTGTTAACCACTTGACTAGCAGTACATCATCAAGTCTAGGTGCACCTTCACAATTTAGCTTTCCCATACCCTTGATTTCTCCTTTAACACCATCACCAAAAGTCACATGACTAGAGGAATGAAGTTTAACATCCACCAGCAAATTCTTCACTCCTGTCATATGTCTTGAACAACCACTGTCAAAGTACCAGTCTTCTTTAGTGGAGACTCTAAGAGAAGTATGAGCTATCAAGCTGACACCATTAGTTTTGGAGACCCATTGCTTCTTTTGCTTGATGACTTGATTACCTTTATGAATGACCTGTCTGAGTGCATAATTATGAGTACTCTTAGGATACCCATGTAACTTATAACAGAAAGCCTTTATGTGTCCAAACCTCCCACAGTGATGACATCTCCAGCGCCTGAATTTCTTCCTAGAGGGAGTCCTGTCAGGATGTTTCAACATCTGTTTCAACATCACTAGTTTGGAACTAGGAATAACATTATTTGAAGCAGATCCACTGTTGAACCCCAATCCATTTTTGTCTCCTGCAGTTCTTCCAACATCAAGAATCTTGTCTAGAACATTAGTCCCACTATTCAGCATTCTAATAGACTTGGACATAGATTCAAGTTTAGAGTTCAGCACAGATACTTCATCTTCCAGCTTGGCAATGGTTTCCAAATGCTCTGTCTTTTCAGCCTTGAGTTGGGCAATAATCTTCTTTTGCCTCTCCCCTTCTTGACAAGCTTATTCACTTTCAATGCATAGCTCTCTATAAGAATCAGTAAGCTCATCATATGTGCTCTCTTCATTCCTAGAATCATCATCAGATATATACCTTCCAGTCAAAACCCTAACATGCTGGGCAGTCTCTTCATCTTCCTCACTCTCAATATCAGACCAGGACACAGATAAGCCCTTTTTCTGCTTCTTAAGATATGTAGGGCATTTAGCTCTGATGTGACCAAAACCCTCACATCCATGACATTGGATTCATTTGTCATAAGTAGGCTTCTCCTCAATTCTAGTTTTCTTCATCTGATCACCTGACCTGTTGATGTCAGATGTGATGTTCTTGACATTAGGTTTATAGCTCCTGTCCATTCTTTTCAACACCTTATTGAACTGTTTTCCCAGCAAAACAATGGCATTGGATAGCTCCTCCTAAATTTCAGGACCACACTCTTTCTCATCATCTTTTATACTAGACACCAAAGCTATGCTTTTGACCTTCTTTTCAGACCTGTCATTCAACCCTAATTCAAATGTCTGAAGTGACCCAATCAATTCATCTACCCTCATCTGTCCAATGTCTTGAGCCTCCTCTATAGCAGTCACCTTCATTTCAAATCTCTTGGGGGAGAGATCTGAGAATCTTCCTAACCAGCTTCTCATCTGACATTCTTTCTCCTAGGGCACTAGAAGCATTTGACAGTTCAAGTATATTCATGTGGAAGTCATGAATGGTCTCTTCATCCTTCATTCTTAAATTTTCATATTTTATTGTTAGAAGCTGAAGTCTTAACATCTTGACTTTGGAGGTTCCTTCATGAGTTGTTTTCAGGATATCCCAAGCCTCCTTAACCACTTCACATGTGTTGACCAACCTGAAAATGTTCTTGTCAATACCATTAAACAAGGCATTAAAGGCCTTAGAATTTCCAAGAGAAAGTTCATCTTTTTCCTTAGTCCAATATTCTTCAGGTTTCAGCTTTGACTGACCATCTTCTCCCACAATGACAGGATGTTACCATTCTTTCAAAACAGCCTTCAAAGCTCTACTGTCTAAAGACTTCAAAAAAGTAACCATACGAGGTTTCCAATAGTCATAATTTGATCCATCTAGAATAGGGGGTCTATTCATAAATCCACCACTCTCCTTTTCCATTGCACTAGAAAGTAACAGCCCTAGATCTCACCCAGATGCAGAGCAGGATGACCTGCTTTGATACCAATTGAAAACAATAATAGTAACAGTACTTGAAAACAATAAACAACACAGAGAATTGTTCACCCAGTTCGGTCTAACAACCAACGTGTGGGGGCTACCAAGCCAGGGAGGAAAATCACTATCAGTAGTATCAATTCATAGACTCCACAATCAACACACAAGTTGATAATCTACTCACTTAATCACTACCCAATGATACTTCTACCTAAGACACTCTTAGATATGAGACACCTCTCACTCCCCTTCAATCACACCAATGATAACAACTTACAATAATGAGAATAAAAGACACACTCCAAAGACAATACTTGATCTTGCTTAAAAGCTTCAATCAAGAACAAACACTCATGCTTAAAAGCTTTGAGTGGACACAATACAACTCAACTAAATCAGTCCAATTCACACAACCAAATAGATGAATGAATGGCTCACAAAAATACAGACGAAAACACAAACCCTAATACTTGTCACTCAGTACACAATCTCTTGTCTTCGTCCCCTCCAAGTAGGGTTGAGGCTGCTTTAAATAGAAACTTATTCTTGGGCTTGGACTTCTTAAAAATCTCATATTTCATTCACAATTAAAACTGATTTTTATCTTCCAATCTTTTCGCCCTAAAACAACAACAATATATACTCCGCAAATGATTGCATCAGAACAGATCTTCTCCAAGATTTTCGCATGCAATCTCTCAAACAGAATCTCTCAAAACATAACAAAAACGCGCAGCCCTAAAACATAACACAATGTTCTGTCAACAGAAGTTAAGACATCAGTCTTGACATCACGCACAAAACTGCAACCCTAAGTAACACACCACAAGCAGAATGTTAGCAACACGTGTTAAGACATCAGACATGACATCTTGAACCAACACATTATTTTACCAAAATTGCAACCAATAACAGAACTAACATAGAACCTAACAGATAATCATCCTAGATCTAGATCTGAAGAGTAAATGTCTATAGCGGTCCAAATAAAAGGTAAACAGGTAATTAAAGATAACACCCATATCAGATAAATGATTGCTTCATAATAAATGCCATGATCAAAATACGTACATACTCTTAACCCTTTTTACATGCATTCATCTAATTTTCCAAATGTATGTGAACATCGTTCTTCATCACTATTATCATGCTTCCTCTCAATACCGTTTGTCAAGGTTATCGCAGTCTTTACCGTATTGATCATACTCATGCTACTCAGGTACTTAATCAACACAATAAAATAAATATGATGCAAATGAATATCAACTCACAAAACCATGTCAAAAGTTTGCTCATTGATAGATGAAAATCTAAGACCAAAAATTTGAAAAAGGTTTTGTCAAGACCCACAAATAAACAATCAAAGACAATCAACAATAGAGAATCAAAACTAGTTCACAAACACATATTAGTTGAAATACATAAGGTATCAAAAGATTACATCTAAACCCAACAAGAGATTGAAGATCTTACTTTCTCCCCCTTAGGGTTTGAGTTTCTCTCACTAAAATATACTTGAAATGAAGAGAGATAAAGTTCTGATTCCAAAAAGTACAAGTTATATTTAATAAATGATGAAAAGTACTTATATAATACATTCAGAATCTGTCATGTTCGCACTGCGAACAGATTATTCGCCTAGCGAACATCAAATTAGGCACCTGATGTAATACCTCATATTTCCTTAAATGCCCAATTGTGTATCAGTTGGATTTATTGAACCTTTTAAGTGCTCTAAGTGTCATCAGTTAGGACCAATAGAGTAACTAGTTGACTCTGAAGATGTAAACTATTGATAAAAGAGATAGACCAATATTAATAAGTATAAGAGAGGACATTTTGGTACTCTAATATTTGGTCAGTTGGTGTTAGGTGACAAAATATCAAATGGAGATGTTTTATACCACCATATAATATTATATTATATATGTATTATATATATATTTGGTAATGAGAAAGAGAAAGGGTTGGTAAGAGAAGAGAAGAGAAAGGTGAAGAATAAGAGAAGCTCTTGGATTCATCATCTTCGTCATTAATTCATCTTCTACTTCATCAAAGAGGTGAGTTCCATTAGATAACATAGCATTGGGGAAAAAATATGAGAATATGGTGGGTTACGGTTTTGTGTAAAAGCATGCTAAATGGAATTTAAATGTTGATTATATGATGATTTTACGATGTTCATGCTAATATATGTTTTTATGAGTGTTTGGATGTATTTTGGGTTATTGGGTGTTACGAAATGGGAGTTTTTGGCCCCAAATGACCTATATTAGCGCTGTTGGAAATTCTGGGTTCGCAGGGTTCGCCTAGCGAACCCAAGGCGAAGGGAAGGCGAAAGTTTGCCTAGCGAACTTTATGCCCTTTTTATTCTGTTTCTGTCCACCTAGAGCTCGCCTAGCGAACATGACAGATTTTCCCATTTTATTTCCTTCATAACTTTTGATCCGTAACTTGGATTAGGGCACGGTCGGAAGTGTTGGAAAGCTACTTCAATGCTTTATGTGATAGGAAAGTAAAAAGATTAGTTTATGCCATTGATTGATAAGATATATATGGAAATGTGATGAATGTGAATGGTATGGATTGTTATTTCCACCATAATTCATGAATCGAGAGTCCGATTGATATGGGCTTTGAAGCCTTGGAAAGAGAATCAAATGTACTATTATATAGTGATGTGAGACCATGAAATAATCAAGGATGTTTGGTAGAAGGTAGTAGTGGCTTGTATACCTTTATATGTATGTGAACTACTATGTTGATTATGTTTGACATGTTATGCTATTATGTGTGTTCCATGAATAATATTGCTATATACCATTGTGTTATGGCATGATGTATGATATATGTATGTTGTGATTGTGTGATAACATTCTTAAAAGACTATAAGAATGGTGAGGAAACCCTTGACGTTAACTAATGAAATGAGTTAGTAAGATGATTAGGTCGTGATATATAACCTAGATGGCAATGCTTGCGCAAGGATGCCTAGGTGTGTATCATTGGAAAGTAGTTGTCTAGTTGTGAGGAGGCCTTTGTATGGAGCATGTATTATTGTGTTGTTATGGTTAAGGCGAATGTGATGCCTTGTGATTGTCGAATACAATCACGCTATCCTTAGGGATTACATAAGCGAATGGATGTGGCGATTTGAAAGGTTGATGTTATCCCTTAGAATCATAATTCATTCGACGTTATGTTATGCTTTATCATGTAGTCGGAAACAATCCCTTGCGATGTGTCATTCCTAGAGTCGAGGCTTATGTAGAGCGCTCCTCCGGAATGTACGCATTAGTACTTGACAAGTTTGATTCCTGTGTGTGAGTACGAATGGAACCTAAGGGTAAAGGCTTGTGATAGGGGTAGGCCCATGAGAAGCGACAATTCATGTGTTAAACACCTTGTTAAAAGAGAAGAAAAATATCAGTAGATTCGACAAAATAGAGTTCAAAAGAACCACCTTTCTGCCAATAGAAAGAAGCCCTATTATGCCACCCTCCAAGTATTCTTCTTAGCTTCGACACCACGAACCGCCAAACTCACATCTCCTTGGATCAATTCCAACTGGAATACCAAGAAACAAGAAAGAAGAAGAACCAATCTCGTAATTGAGGAAAGAGGACGTCGCTTGAATAAAATTCGTATCCAAGTTAGCCCCAAGAAATTTACTCTTGTTCAAGTTAACACACAACCCAGAAACTAACTCAAAACCCCGAAGAATGGCCTTCAACGCCCAAAGATTATTCCAAGAGTCTTCCCCAATTAAAATATTTTCATCGACAAATTAGAGGATATCAAAATGAGTTTGCTGATCTAAACAGAAACCCTTGAAATTACCCAAAGAAGAAGTTGCATTTACCATCCCCACCAAGCCTTCCGCAACGAACAAGAAAAGAAAGGGTGAAAGCGGATCCCCTTGCTGTAAACCTCTAGAAACCGAAAAATCTCGAGTCGGACTACCATTCACGAGAATAGACATCGAGCTATTAAAGACTAGAGCTTCAATCCAAATTCTTCAATTAACACCAAAATCCATCCTTCTCAACAAGTATCTAAGAAAATCCCACGACACGCAATCATAGGCCTTCTCGAAATCAACCTTCAGCATCATACTACTCTTCGTGAACCTATTGGAGAAATCCAACAACTATTTGACAACAAGCACACCATCCAACATATTTCTACTTGTGATAAAAGCGGATTGACATTCCGACACAAGCTTACCCACCACTAACTTCAATCTAGAAGCAAGCAACTTGGTAAAAATCCTATACATGCTACCAATTAGGCACAAGCACCTTAATGGTTTTATAAAAAAATTTAGAGTTTGAATCACCTTCTGCAAGCCAGAAGCACCTAGATTTTTGACGAAGAACACTCTCCTTGAAACGAAACGAATCCCAAACTATAGTAGAAGCCAAAGTGCTCTTAGTAGCAAGGTCCACCACATCCAACAACCCTGAACCAGACGCCAAAATATCCAACTCATTCAACTCTTTTATAGCAGAATCCACCTCAAGATTCAAAAGTCCAAACACCTCAACATTCCACTTCCTCAAGCAACCTCTCAACAACTTCAATTTCTCCTTGAAAGAGAAGATCGCCTTCCCCTTTACATTATCCAACTTCCAACTCATCCTCGCAAAAGCAAAAAAACTCGTCGTGTTTAGTCCAACAATTGAAAATTTTAAATGGTTTTAGACCTAATTAAGCAAATCACTTTTAACCCAAATGGGACAATGATCTGAAATATCTCTACATCCCACCATCTGACCCCCCAAGTTTCCAAGCCTCAGCTAGCCCTACCTAGAGTAAAAATTTATTCAAACTCTCCCATCCATACTGATACAAGTAAAATTCCTTTCTATCACCAAAGGATCAATCAACTCAATCCTCTCAATAAAATAATTAAAATCATCCACCTCACGCATATTCACAAAATGGCCATTGCTTTTTCGCTCTGATTCATATCTAACCGCATTAAAATCACCCCACAAAAGTCTGTCCCCTACTGGAAATCTCTCCTTACAAGCCTCCAACTCCCTCGACATTCTTCTCTTCTTTGCGAGAAAACAAGAAGAATAGACATTTACCACATACACTTATATATCATTGCTAATGCCACACACACCCACAAAACCTTCTCCTACAAAATTGAAACAAGAGGAGAAAGATCCTCGTTTCCAAAGAATAACCAGCCCCCTAGAATTGCTAATAGAAGGTTTGAAGGTCCATCACTTCTTTGCCCCCCCCCCCACAATTCAAACACAAATCTCTCCGAAAACTGAAGCATTTTGGTCTCTTAAAGTAAACAAAAATCGAAACCCTCTTTTCTAAACAAAGAACTCACCCGCTTCCTCTCAATGGAGCTGCACAACACTCAAATATTGTAAAAAAGAAAATTAATGACTCACCTGCTTTAGAAACATCAATTTAGTTCTTAATTACGAAATCTTTGGTCTCCATTGATTTGATGGTTTCAACCAAAACCTCGTTCAGAGCTCCTCCCTCCATACCATAGGCTGAGGCTTTAACCTATAATTTGGAAGCAAATTCCTCTCTCTTTCGTCCAAAATCTTCTGTTGCCCTGGAGTAGACACGAATATGAGATTTCATCACAAGCTTATTCACCTGAAATCTTCATAAGACCCATTTCAATCTCCTTAAAACGTCTTGGCCTACCATATGTAACTAATTCAGCTGACTTCATAGAACCTCCAAAACCTGCGTTTTTGACAGAAACACCACCATATTTACGAGACCTCTTGAGAGGAAGAGACGAGTTGTGATATCCAACGGAGAAGAGATGCCACATTCCTCTATAGACTGGTCCCTCTAACCTAAAAATCGCGACTCATCACAGGCTTATTCCCTGAGACCTCTGCTCTCAAGGACTAGAAGAAAGTAGAACATTTCTCGTAGAACGAACCATGTCTCCTGTAGAATAATCATTCAGAAGGTCACTGTTAGGAAACTACGCAAAATTTCCTTATAGTCAAATTCATGGAATAGCGATATACATGTGAAATAGTGACACACAAAAATTGATACGGGCTGCTGCAGACTTGTTATTTACAGGAAAGATAAAATACACATTGAGCTCTTCACTAGCAACAATACTTAACACATATCTGATAGTATTGAGCTTCACAACTGGAGCAAAGATTTCAGTGTAGTCAACTCCTTCTTTTTTCTTAAATCCTTTGACAACTAGTTGGGCCTTGTATCTCTTGGAGCCATCATGGTCCTCCTTCACCCGATACACCCATTTGTTGTGAAGTGCCCTTTTTCCCATAGGTAACTCAGTAAGTTCCCATGTCTGATTGGAGATTAAAGACTTCATCTCGTCTTTCATAGCAAGTTCCCACTTGCTAGAATCTGTGGTCTGACATGCTTCTACATAATCGTCAGGTTCCCCTTCATTTATCAATAACATGTAGTCCATGTATCTCCTGTTGGGAACACGCGTTCTAGAAGACCTTCTCAATACAGGAGTTGGAGCCAGAGGCTCTGATATGCCAGGCTGCTACTCACTGCCTTGTTTAGTTGTTTCCTCTAGCCGAGGATTATCAACTATAGGACTTTCTGGGACATCGTCCACCTCTGCATTAACTGGCTCACTCGAATCTGAGTTGCTGGCACCTGTATTCTGTTTGTCCTTGTACATCACTCTTTCATTGAAGATCACATCTTTACTGTGAATCATCTTTTTGTTTTCATCATCCCGTAGGCGATAGCCAAACTCATCCTCACTATAACCGGGGAAAGTGCAGTTCTTTGATTTGGGATCAAGCTTATTCCGGCCATGATCACTAATGTGCACATATGCTACATAGCCGAAAAATATAAGATGTGAGAGTTTTACCTCTTTTCCGCTCCATACCTCTTCTGGTATTCTAAGCTCCAATGGTACAGATGGACCTCGGTTGATTAAGTAAGCTGATGTGTTGACTGCTTCTGCCCAAAACTGCTTCGGTAAGCCTGACTGCACACGTAAGCTTCTGGCTCTTTCAGTCAACGTTCGATTCATACACTCAGCTACACCATTCTGTTGAGGCGTCCCTGGCACATTCCTCTCCATTTTGATTCCGTGCTCATCGCATAAATTCTTGAACTTGGTGTCTACATATTCATCACCATTTTCAGTTCGGAGCTTTTTGATCTTCAATCCGGTCTCATTTTCTACCATCGTTTTCCACACCTTGAAAACCTCAAATACGTCAGACTTATATTTCAGAAAGTATACCCATACCTTTCTGGAATGGTCATCAATAAAAGTTACGAAGTATTTCTTCTCACTAATAGATGAGACGGTAGTTGGACCCCAAACATTAGAGTGGACAAGCTCAAGTCATTCCTTCTTTGGGGTTCTCCCACTTGTCTGAAATCTAACTCGCTTCTTCTTTCCAAGTATACAGTCTTCGCACATGTCAGTTTCTATTGACTGAAGATCCAGAAGTTTTCCATTTAAGTGCATGACCTTCATCCCTTTCTCACTCATATGCCCTAGTCTTTGGTGCCATAGATTGGGACTTTCATTTGTTGCAACTGCAATCAAATGACACGCTCCAACGGAACACGTCACCTGACCATAGTGTCAGGAATACTTTCGACACAAGGAGCCTGTAATACCCCGTATTTTTATTACTCCGGATAATATTATATTGTGATCGACTGAGCCCAGTGTACTCTGAGAAATTATTTGACAAATAATTAGAGTAACTGTGGAACTTAGAATAAATCAAATTAATATTATTTGACTCTGAGGTATTTTATTAATTTGGACTTAAGAGACTTTTGGACATTTAGTAGTATTATTTCTAATACTAAGTTTACTACTTATTCTTTTCCTCCCACTTGCCAAACACAAAAGAAAAAGTTAGTAAGAAAGGGAGAGAAAGAAGAAAGAAAGGAAAGGAAGGAGAGAAAAGTGGAGAAGAGGAAATTTGAAGAACTTCAAGAACAAATCATCATCCATTCATCAAGCTTCACCCAATCTTCTCATCATCTTCATCTTTCTCATCTCAAGGTGGGTTCTAGTTAGAAACCTCATTTTAGATTTTTTTGGATAATATGAGTTTTTAGGTTAGAATGTTGAAAACAATGTTTTAACGGTTGGAAATCGATATAAATCGAAATGAATGATCAATATACTTGTAGAAACATATATTGATGCTTGTTTTGATGTTTTGGTTACTTTGGATTGATTGGAAAATTATAGGGTTTGTAGAATTTTTGTGTTCTTGAGAAAAATGTAGGTTTTAAGAATGTTGTTGTTCAAACCATGCTCAAACTATGTTATTGTACCTCTGTTGGTGGTTGATTGTGGTTTGGAAGAGGTTTGGAAGTGTAGGAGATTTCTGTTTTTACTGAAGCATTTTTCTGAGTTTCGCAGAGCGCGCTTAGCGCGCAGAATCCCGCTCAGCGCGCAGTTGAAATCCTGTAACCCCAGAAGGCAGAGAGTTACGCGCTTAGCACGCTCAGGGGTGCGCTTAGCGCGGTCTGGGAGTTGAAGTTTTCTTCCTTAAGTGAGAAAATTCATAACTTTTGACTCGTTTATCGGATTCGATCATTCTTTATATCGATGTAAAGCCGAGGAGATATTCTATGAAATGGAGATCAAATATGTCGAATTTACCGACCAATTAAATAATCAGGAAAGTTCAAAAAGTGATATAATTATGTTTTAATCATTGTATGTTATTCTATTATGCAATTATGATATGTCTTGCCTATCCTACTATTGTTTAGTATAATTGTAAGTGAATATGAATGTTAATATGAAATAAGATAGGAAGAGTGAGGAAACCTCAAACTTGAGCTATAGGAGAATCTAGTAAGAGCTAGAAATTGTAGACAACTCTAGATGGCGATGCTCGGGCATGTGTTGTTGGAAGATACATCCTTGTCGAGTATTGGCCTAGTTGAGAGTGAAACACTAGTATGGAACATGTGGTTAACCTTTGTGGTTTTGAAAAGGCAAGAGAGGCCTTAAGGCGTTATAGCCTTGTGATTGTCGAATACAATCATATTGTTGTATTTGATCATGTAATCGTAACCGGTATATTTTGAGTGTAGTTTCATGGGTCTCGAGCTCCTCTTAAATGCGTACACAATTACTTGGTAGGTTTGAATTCCTTACGTGTAGTACGATTGGAGCCTATGCTATGGGTAGAGACTTGTGATGGTTAACAGGCCATGAGAAGTGACGGTTCACGGTTAACAGGTCGATGATCCCGAATCTAATTCGTATGCCAAGTAACTACAAGGATCTATGACTCGGGTCGCCTTCTAGACGTAGAAGCGGACGAGAAGACAGGATGTCTTGGTATGGTTATCGATTAGTGATGTTGTGAGTCAATGAACTCATGTCATGTTTACATATAGTGTGAGAATTATAAAGTGTGAACTGAAGAGTTCTCTTCCCTTTTTCCCAGACTTGAGTTAGGATTATTAGAACCTTGTTAATCCGAGAGAATCCATAAGATAAGGAACTCACTGAGATTTGATGTATCTCACCCCATGTTGTTGATGTATTTCAGGTGCTTCAGGTTCCGAGAAGGGTAAGGATAAGGTCGTGTGATCTTTTCCTTGCTTGTTGATGGCTAGCTTCCGTAGCGGAGTTTATTTTGAGATCATTGTTGATCTAGTTCTTAGTTTTTATCTTTTGAACATCTTATGTATATTATGCCTTTAGAACTTTTAGTTGTTGTATTTTGGGGCATGTAATATATATAATGTGTTAACTAGGAGCTTATGGTGTTTCAGTACCAAACACTTGGATTCATATATAACATTTATGCTTTGATGTATGAGTTTTATAAATGGGTGTTACAGTTGATATCAGAGCAGGTCGTATCCTCGACCTAGCCATGAAATAGTATAAGTATTTCTTTCCGTTTCATATATGTCGTGTCGCCATTGGTCTTAAGTGTCATATTTATGGCATTGAGCCTGATCAACTTAATCCTATTTGTATGACCTTTAGGAACATGGATGAGGGACGTAGAAAAACTCGTGGTAGACCCCGTACCACTCCTGAAGGAACGAATCCGCCGGGCGGCGATGGCAATACTCCTTTGTATCAGTTTATGCAGCAGATGTAGGAGCAACATAATCTATTCATGCAGCAAATGGTGCAACAAATGAATGGAGGTTTGCATCCTAAGGTAGTTGTTCCAGAAGCTGAAGGTGGGAAATTTCGGGATTTTATCCGCATGAATCCCCCAAAATTTCATGGTGGATTAGATCCCGTGAAGGCTCACGAATGGATTTCTGGTATGGAGAGGATTTTCTTGATAGTCTAATGCAGCGAAGAGAACAAGGTGTTGTTCGCTTCTCATTCACTGAAGGGTCCCGCTATGAGATGGTGGGAGAGCACTTCGGCTTTGATGGCTACTCAGGAAGTGCCTAAGGTTTGGGAATAGTTCAAAGTTATTTTCATGGAGAAGTATTTTCCGAGCTCATTGAGGACTCAAAAAGAATTTGAATTTCAACAATTAAGACAAGGTAGTATGACTGTGGCCAGTTATGCTGAGAAGTTTGAGGACATGGCTGCTTATTCTAGGCAGGCTATGTATGCTCCTGACGAAAGGTGGAAAATAGACCAGTTTCTGTTTGGACTAAAAGCTGAAATATCTCATAGTGTATCTCAAAGGGAGTTCACTACATATGCTGAAGTTTTAAGGCAATGTTATGTGGCCGAGCATAGTTTGATGAAAGTCCAAGCTGAAGGTGTTGCGAGTAGAGTGAATCAAGGGGATCGCAGAAGATCCATCCAACAATTCAGGCCTAGGCAAGAATCCTTCAAAGGGAAACAAGTTCAAGATTCAAGGGCGAGTACACCTCCTGTGTGTCACACTTGTGGCAAGAATCATTCTGGAAGGTGTAGTTTTGAAGGGGTAAAGTGTTTCCAATGTCAGAAGGTGGGTCATCTAAAAGAGATTGTCCTCAGAATAGGACTCAGACACAAGGAAGGATTTATACCTTAGATGCAAGGAAGACGAAGAGTGATAATTCCTTAATTGCTGGTACGTGCTTCGTTAACGGATTTCCTTGTTTTGTTTTATTTGATTGCGGAGCTAAACACTCTTTTGTATCGATGCAATGTATGAAGCTACTTGGGTTGCGGTCTGTTCCTTTGTCTCCTCCTATGGTGGTCACTACCGCCATGGATGAAATAGTTGAGACATCGTTGATGTGTGAAAACTGTGTTTTGTCTGTGGACGGTAGAGTTTTTCAGATTGATCTTATTTGTCTACCGCTTAAGAAAGTTGGTGTAGTTTTGGGAATGAATTGACTTTCTGCTAATTCGGTGTTTATTGGGTGTGAAGAAAAGCTCATCATCATTCCATCTATTGATGCTACCCCGAATAATGTCTTAACAACTATTCTAGAAGGTACGGTTGGAATGATAAATTTCTTGTTCGAAGAAGAGAAATCTGTTCTTTTGGTTCTCACTAAGGAAGGGAGTAGCGACCTTCAAGTTTTGGATATTCCAGTAGTTTGCAAGTTTTCCGAAGTTTTCCCTGAAGATGTTACTTCTCTTCCTCCGATGAGGGAAGTGGAATTTTCTATTGACCTGGTACCGAGAATGACTCCTATATCCGTTTCTCCGTATCGGATGGCACCGCTTGAATTGAGAGAACTGAAGGAACAATTGGAAGAGCTTATGGCTAAGCATTTTGTTAGACCTAGTGTCTCACCGTGGGGAGCTCCAGTATTGTTAGTAAAGAAGAAGGACGGTGGGATACCGTTGTGTATCGACTATCGTCAGCTGAATAAAGTCACCATTAAGAACAAGTATCCCTTACCCAGGATAGACGACCTGTTAGATCAATTGAAAGGAGCCTGTGTGTTCTCGAAGATTGATTTGAGGTCGGGTTATCACCAGATTCGAGTGAAGAGTTCTAATGTACCTAAGACTGTATTTAGGACCCGTTATGGTCATTACGAATTCTTAGTGATGCCTTTCGGTGTGACTAATGCTCCAGCTGTTTTTATGGACTACATGAACCGTATATTTCAAGCTTACTTGGACTAGTTTGTTGTAATATTCATTGATGATATTCTTATTTATTCTCGTACTTCACAAGAGCATGAAGAGCATCTGAGAATTGTTTTATCCGTGTTGCAAGAGAAGCAACTTTTTGCTAAGTTAAGCAAGTGTGAATTTTGGATGGCGGAAGTTAAGTTTCTTGGTCACGTTATATCACAAGGCGGTGTAGCACTAGATCCTTCGAAGGTAGAAGCAGTGATAAATTGGGAGAGGCCGAGAAATGCTTCGAAAGTCAGAAGTTTCTTAGGACTGGCGGGTTATTATAGAAGGTTCATCGAGGGTTTCTCTCAGTTGGCTTTACCAATGACGAAACTTACCCGTAAAGATTTTGCTTTTGAGTGGGATTCGAGTTGTGAGCAAAGTTTCATGAAGTTGAAGGAAAGATTGACAATGGCTCCTGTGTTAATCATACCTGATCCTAACAACTCTTACGAAGTGTTTTGTGATGCTTCTAAGATGGGATTGGGAGGTGTTCTGATGCAAGGCGGTCAGGTAGTGGCTTATGCCTCCCGACAATTGAAAATTCATGAACAGAATTATCCAACTCATGATTTGGAATTGGCGGCGGTTGTGTTTACACTGAAGGTGTGGCAGCATTATTTGTATGGTGTACGTTTCGAAATGTTCAGTGACCATAAGAGTTTGAAGTATTTATTTGACCAAAGGGAGTTAAACATGCAACAACGAAGATGGATGGAGTACTTAAAGGATTATGATTTAGAATTGAAGTATCATCCAGGAAAAGCGAATAAGGTAGCAGATGCTTTAAGTCGGAAAGTAGTTCATAGTGCGAAATTGATGGTATTGGAATATGCTTTGTTGGAGAATTTTAGAGATCTTAATCTTCAGTTTGTGTGGACTCAAGATGGTGTAATTACGGGAAATTTGAATGTAAATTCTACTCTAAGAGTTGAGATTCAACAAGGTCAAACATTGGATGAATAGTTGCAAGAAGTGTTACTTCTACCGGGTTTTGTTCAGGCTACCGACGGAATTATTATGTTCGACCATAGAATTTGTGTTCCGAATGATGCGGCATTAAAAAGAAGGATTTTGGAAGAAGCGCATAAAGGTGCTTTTACTATACATCCGGGTTCTTCAAAGATGTATCAAGATTTAAAGAAGGACTATTGGTGGTCCGGTATGAAAAGAGATGTTGCAGTCTTTGTGTCGGAATGTGCGGTGTGCCAACAAGTTAAGATTGAACATCAAAGACCGGGTGGGTTGTTGCAACCTTTAGACATTCCAGTGTGGAAGTGGGACAATATTTCTATGGACTTTACAGTAGGTTTACCCCGTACGCAAGGGGGTTATGATTCGATTTGGGTGATTGTGGATCGACAAACAAAATCTGCGCATTTCTTAGCCGTGAAGACTACTTTCAAGGCAAGTCATCTTGTGAGGTTGTTTATTGCGGAAATTGTAAGATTGCATGGTATTCCCTCTAATATTGTGTCGGATAGAGATCCGAAGATTACTTCAAGGTTTTGGAAAGTTTTTCAACAAGCTATGGGTACGGAGTTGCGTTTGAGCACGTCTAATCATCCTCAGACAAATGGTCAAACTGAACGAACAATACAAACAATGGAATATATGTTGAGAGCTTGTGTACTAGAAAGTAAGGGTAATTGGAAAGAACTACTACCATTGATTGAGTTTTCTTATAACAATAGTTACCATGCGAGCATCGGAATAGCTCCTTATGAAGCTTTGTATGGAAGAAAGTGTAAGACACCTTTGTGTTGGGCGAAAGTTGGGGAAGATAGAATCTTAGGACCCGAAATCATCCAAGAGACTACGGAAAAGATTCGAATGATCCGCGAGAAAATTAAACAAGCACAAGATCGACAAAAGAGTTATGCAGACAATCGAAGGAGACCTTTAGAATTTGAAGAAGGTGACCATGTGTTTTTGAAAGTCACTCCTAGATTGAGATTGAAAGGACCGTTTAAGTCACACAAGTTAAGCTCGAGATACATGGGACCGTATCAAATCTTAGAAAGGATTGGTGAAGTAGCTTACAGATTGGCCTTACCGCCTTCTCTGTCGGAAATGCACGATGTTTTCCATGTATCCCAACTTCGGAGGTTTGTTCCAGATCCTCTTCAACCGATTCTACGGGATACTGTTTAAATAGAAGCAGACTTAACATTTAAACCTCAACCGAGCCGCATTGTGGGAAGAGAAACGAAAGTATTAAGGAACAAGGACATTTCTCTCGTTAAGGTGCAGTGGGATGTAACACATCCGGGTGATGCAACTTGGGAACTTGAATCGGAAATGCGAGATGCTTACCCTCATCTGTTCAGGAAATTTTTAAATTCGAGCACGAATTTCTATTTAGGGGGGGAGGATGTAATACCCCGTATTTTTATTACTCTAGATAATATTATATTGTGATCGACTGAGCCCAGTGTACTCTGGGAAATTATTTGACAAATAATTAGAGTAACTGTGGAACTTAGAATAAATCCAATTAATATTATCTGACTCTGAGGTATTTTATTAATTTGGACTTAAGAGACTTTTGGACATTTAGTAGTATTATTTCTAATACTAAGTTTACTACTTATTCTTTTCCTCCCACTTTCCAAACACAAAGAAAAAGTTAGTAAGAAAGGGAGAGAAAGAAGAAAGAAAGGAAAGGAAGGAGAGTAAAGTGGAGAAGAGGAAATTTGAAGAACTTCAAGAACAAATCATCATCCATTCATCAAGCTTCACCCAATCTTCTCATCATCTTCATCTTGCTCATCTCAAGGTGTGTTCTAGTTAGAAACCTCATTTTAGATTTTTTTGGATAATATGAGTTTTTAGGTTAGAATGTTGAAAACAATGTTTTAACGGTTGGAAATTGATATAAATCGAAATGAATGATCAATATACTTGTAGAAACATATATTGATGCTTGTTTTGATGTTTTGGTTACTTTGGATTGATTGGAAAATTATAGGGTTTGTAGAATTTTTGTGTTCATGAGAAAAATGTAGGTTTTAAGAATGTTGTTGTTCAAACCATGCTCAAACTATGTTATTGTACCTCTGTTGGTGGTTCATTGTGGTTTGGAAAAGGTTTGGAGGTGTAGGAGATTTCTGTTTTTGCTGAAGCATTTTTCTGAGTTTCGCAAAGCGCGCTTAGTACACAGAATCCCGCTCAGCGCATAGTTGAAATCCTGCAACCCCAGAAGGCAGAGAGTTGCGCGCTCAGCGCGCTCAGGGGTGCGCTTAGCTCGGTCTGGGAGTTGAAGTTTTCATCCTTAAGTGAGAAAATTCATAACTTTTGACTCATTTATCGGATCCTTTCATTCTTTATATCGATGTAAAGCTGAGGAGATATTCTATGAAATGGAGATGAAATATGTCGAATTTACCAACCGATTAAATACTCAGGAAAGTTCAAAAAGTGATATAATTATGTTTTAATCGTTGTATGTTATTCTATTATGCAATTATGATATGTCTTGCCTATCCTACTATTGTTTAGCATGATTGTAAGTGAATATGCATGTTAATATGAAATGTGATAGGAAGAGCGAGGAAACCTCAAACTTGAACTATAGGAGAATCTAGTAAGAGTTAGAAATTGTAGACAACTCTAGATGGCGATGCTCGGGCACGTGTTGTTGGAAGATATATCCTTGCCGAGTTTTGGCCTAGTTGAGAGTGAAACACTAGTATGGAACATGTGGTTAACCTTTGTGGTTTTGAAAAGGCAAGAGAGGCCTTAAGGCGTTATAGCCTTGTGATTGTCGAATACAATCGTATTGTTGTATGTGATCATGTAATCGTAACCGGTATATTTTGAGTGTAGTTTCATGGGTCTCGAGCTCCTCTGAAACGGGTACACAATTACTTGGTAGGTTTGAATTCCCTTATGTGTAGTACGATTGGAGCCTATGCTATGGGTAGAGACTTGTGATGGTTAACAGGCCATGAGAAGTACGATTGGAGCCCATGCTATGCTACAAGGATCTATGACTCGGGTCGCCTTCTAGACGTAGAAGCGGACGGGAAGACGAGATGTCTTGGTATGGTTATCGATTAGTGATGTTGTGAGTTAATGAACTCATGTCATGGTTCCATATAGTGTGAGAATTATAAAGTGTGAAATCAAGAGTCCTTTTCCCTTTTTTCCCGGACTTGAGTTAGGATTGTTAGAACCTTGTTAATCCGAGAGAATCCATAAGATAGGGAACTCACTGAGATTTGGTGTGTCTCACCCCACGTTGTTGATGTATTTCAGGTGCTTCAGGTTCCGAGATGGGTAAGGATAAGGTCGTGTGATCTTTTCCTTGCTTGTTGATGGCTAGCTTCCGTAGCGGAGTTTATTTTGAGATCATTGTTGATCTAGTTCTTAGTTTTTATCTTTTGAACATCTCATGTATATTATGCCTTTATAACTTTTAGTTGTTGTATTTTGGGGCATGTAATATATATAATGTGTTAACTAGGAGCTTATGGTGTTTCACTACCAAACACTTGGATTCATATATAACATTTATGCTTTGATGTATGAGTTTTATATATGGGTGTTACAGAGCCAGTCCCTTACTCGAACCGGGCTCTGATACCACTCTTTTTACCGCGAGCAACTGTCATTGCACCTTTTGAAATCTTCCAATGATCTCGTTGGAAGATTTTTGTGTAGCCATCACTGGCCATCTGGCCTACTGAGATTAAGGTCTTCGTCAGGTCAGGAATGTGTTTGACATTCTTCAGCTCACAAACAGACCGATTCAACTTGATCTTCACTACACCTTTTCCCACAATCTCACAAGATTGTTCATTACCAAGGTAAACTTTACAGAGGTTCCTTGGGACATAATTTTCGAAGAACTGTTTTTGTGAAGTTGTGTGAAAGGATGCTCCAGAGTCTAACACCCAAGACTCTTCCTTGCACTCCAAAGAACATAGCAATGCATCACCTCCTCTTGAGGTTGAACCAATGTTTGCATCATCGTTTGCCTCCTTATTCTTCAGTGCACTCCTGCACTGATTTTTGTAGTGTCTGGTCTTCCCGCAATTCCAACACTCGATAGTCTTCGAACTGTTAGAATTATGATGATTTCTGGACTTTGATCGTCTCACCTTTGATTTGCTATGTTCGCTTCCTCTAGTTGAACTTCTACCTCTTGACTCTGTATGCAATACTGAAGAGGTTGATGATTCACCCAACTCTCTCTGTCGGATTTCTTCACTGAGAACCATATCACGAACATCATCAAATTTTAACTTGTTGCTTCCCGATGAGCTACTCACGGCTGTGACTGTAGCATTCCAATTTTCTGGCAGGGAAGACAAGAGTATCAAAGCCCGTACTTCTTCATCAAAGTCGATTCCAACTGAACTTAATTGAGTTGTAGTAGTGTTGAGTTCGTTCAGATATTGCGCCATTGACGCACCTTTTGTCATCCGTAAGTTGAACAACCGCCTCATCAAATGAACTTTGTTTGAGGCTGACGGCTTTTTGTACATGCTAGAAAGAGCCTTCATAAGATCAGTCGTAGTCTTTTCTTTTGCAATGTTAAAAGTAACATTATGGGATAACCTCAATCGAATGACTCCAAGAGATTTTCTAACGAGCAGGGTCCAGGCACCGTCCTCCATTGCCGCTTGTTTCATGCCCGTGAGAGGTTCATGCATACCTTTCTAATACAAATAATCCACTATTTGCATCTTCCAAAGGACGAAGTCCTCACCATCGAACTTCTTAATTTTCACCTTTCCTTCATGTGCTACCATTGCTCCCACTCGAGTCTGACTCCTCTGTATCGCTTCTAAAATGGAAAGAACCAACCTGCTCTGATGCTGGTTGATAGGAAACTACGCAAAATTTCCTCATAGTCAGATTCATGGAATAGCGATATAAAATGCTCAACCTTCACCTTTCTAAGAAATGTGGGACTTAGAACTCACACTTGTTTCTCCACACAACTCACACTTGTTTCCCAACAATCTCCCCCTCAAGTGTGAGTCCATCGACTATGCGCCCCCTTAGGCGGAAGCTCTTTCATCCACATACTTGTACCGCTGTTGAGAGACACCCTTATCTCGTCATGGGTACTTCAACGGAACATGCCGCCTGACCATTGTGTTAGGAAGACTTTCGACACAATGAGTTGGTCCCTTACTCGAACCGGGCTCTGATACCACTAATGGGACATCATGAGGGGGGAAGCATTCACATTGGGTCAAACACTCACCTAAAGGTCAAAGACACGCCCAAACAAGTGAGAGAGACACCACATATTCACCCAAAACCTTAAGGTGATAGGTGTATGGGTCCTCTTACTTATAAACTGCTCAACCTTCACTTTTCTAAGCAATGTGGGACTTAGAACTCACACTTGTTTCTCCACACAACTCACACTTGTTTCCCAACAGTCACTTAGACCAAAACGGCCCAAAACATGTGCTTTAGACCGAATCGGCCCAAGATCATTGAGAACTGCGTCAAATCGGCTCAATACCACTGATGAAGCCCTCCTTTTCAAACCTACTTAGTGACCACGTGCTTCACAATAAGGGAACTAGAAACCTTATAAACTAAGTGAGTGGGCCCATCTCTGCAACATGCACCCCTCAAATAGCTAACTCTACACCTCACACTTTTACAACTGGAGCTATCACTATCCCCTGCCTTGGATCCACACGAGGAATGATTAGAATAACAACCTAGGATATAGAAGCGACAAGTCCAAAATCTATGCTATCCGTCACGTCCACCCTCGAATAAGGCAAATGAAAGTCAACCAAATTCACCTCCTCGAAGCCATCCACCTTCCCCTCAATGTCACCACCCTCCGACCCTCCGCCATTAACATCATCATCTAAAAACAACTCCGATGATGCAATCTCTGATTCCATGGAACCCGCAGCAACGATCCGTAGAGGTCCCTGAGAATCTTCAACCTTAAAACTGAACCGTTGACCTTGACAGAAAAAACTCGTCAATCCCCACCGCACAACGAGTCCTGACCAAAATTCTTGCGACATTCAATCTAGATTGCTTCGTAGTATCTTCGTCGGAACGTATGAAAGAGCCCACCAGTTTAGAAATTAAGTCGAAGAAGGAATCACTCCAAACATGTCACGGTAAACTAAACATCCAGACCCAAGTGACCTTTCTCCATTGAACACCTCAGGGTCCCATTGCTTCACATCACTAAACCACTTCTCCAACAACTGAGCATCAATGGCTAAAAGATTCTCCATAACACCTTCTTCTCTATCCTCCAATAGACACAAGTTTGCACCTAAGGGAGTAATTTTAATGCCAAAAAAACCTTCCATGTCAAAAATATCCTGCATATTGTAGGTCACACTTACCTCTACCACATTCCCTACGTACACCTTATTAAATCTCTGCACCACTGAGGAAACATCAAATGTTAACTCCATAGACCGCGACAAAATTTCTGTTTCCTCCTCACAATTCTGCACCACTACAGCAAAGGATATAGCACCCCTACCAACTTGATTTCCTCTGACAACCATCTTAAACTTACCCTCTACACAGACCTTCAGACATGACACCATTTCAACCGTCCCCTTCGAACCTCTCTGAAAATAAGGTAAGTTGACAAACATTTTCTGGTTGTCAAGGAAAATGTTGCGAGCTTCACCGCCAACCGTTCTTCTTCCACAACATCAAAGAAACACACAAACCCAAACATTTTTCCACCTTATCTCTCCGTCCCAGAATGATAACCTCATCCATATCCCCCATACTCTTCAAAGACCTTGTACAAATCCCTAGCACCCAACTTATCTAGAAAAGTTGGGTGAAGAAAAAGAAGTCTTTGACAATTTGAGCTTCAATTTCGAACTTCCTGCATAATCCCAGCGTTTCTTAGAAGGAAATTTTCTCCGGCCCCCTACCGCCACCCACCCCTCCGCATCCATGATTCTCTCTCACCATTATAGAATATTGAAACAAATAGTTGTAAAAACTAATTAGGGTTGCGTCTATCCCTACAATTAGACTTCACAATGCGTCAAGTCATCATTGTAAAGTGGCATTGAGTCCCATAAGTGCGTATGACAAGGTTGCATGATAATTTAAGATGTTTTGATATGGTTAACCTTTAAAAATGTTGCATGATAATTTAAATTTTGCGTGGGTAACCGGTCACAACTTTTAAAATATTATATAAAAAATTATAGTTATACTTTTATAAAAATTGAAAATGAATATTGATTTTAAATTTTTATAATTATATAATTATAATAAATAAATATTATTATAATAAATAAATTTTGTGTTTTAAAGTTTCTAAAAATAAAGTTCCACCTTAAAAGATATATATATATATATATAGAAACAAATATCATATACTGAATCATCTGAGTAATCAGGTTTTCTTCTTCTACATTATGTTGTCTATGTCCACCAACTCCTCCAAATCTGTCGTCTCCGCCAAAACCTCCATGTCTACCATTGAAAGTTTAGTTCAGTTGTGAGAACATAAACTGTTCAAATTTTTAAGCACGCATATTTGCAACTCATAATGCTTCCTTCAACTCCAATTTTTTTTTCTTCATTTCACCCTCTAACTCTAATAACTTTTTATCCTCATTTCATTTATTTTTGTCTTTCTATACTAAATTTCTCATAGTTTCTACCATTTCAACAGTTAGAATTGGTGGACGAGACGATCCATCTCCATCAGAAATTCTCATGCTCAAACACATATCCCTTTAATTGAAATTTATGGCCATAGGAACAACACCATACATCCTTTCATTTTTATTCTTGCCTCTAGTAATTATATTCCAAGTTTGTGTTAACACAATAAGATCAACGGGATATGGTCATGTTGTTACTATTGAAAGATTTAAGATAAACTTTAGATAATCGATATATACAAATTATAGCATATTATTATATTAAAGTATAATTAACAATGATAAGAACGGTTTACATGGTAGGATTTGAGAGATTGTCGTTGAAGACAGTGAGTTTGAGAGGATTACTATCCTCATTATCGTTTAGGGTTTTCATTGTTTGTTAATCATCTAATGGGGTAATGCTTAAATACTTAAATGGTTGAGGACAAAGATCTCTCATTGGGCTTAACTGAATGGTCCAATCCATCACGATTTATTCAGGCACAAAACCCAGTCAAGTAATTCATTAATAATTATTGTTTTATAACAATTGGCAATAATATAATTTTGTTAATAATTAATTATGTCAATCGATACTTGTTTAATTAAATAATTAATC
The DNA here is from genome assembly GCA_022829125.1 of Lathyrus tuberosus. Taxonomy (NCBI): domain Eukaryota; kingdom Viridiplantae; phylum Streptophyta; class Magnoliopsida; order Fabales; family Fabaceae; genus Lathyrus; species Lathyrus tuberosus. The sequence goes on from JALAZF010000829.1 coordinate 1,188,815, forward strand.
TAACCATCTCCTACTTGAATGACGATAATTAATTAAAAAAATATTAATTTAATATTAAAATATCAATACTGGTGAAAACACTAATCAATCAAAAGAGAAGTAAATTTCAACGTTGCAGGAATTGTATCCGATAGGAAAAAATAATCATACATGTTAAAGACTCACAATTTATATAAAGAATGATACATTTAGAGTAACAAATTTAAGTTAAGAGAAATATGTTATAAAGAATGACCCAAAAATATGAATATGCTAATGATAAACTCCCACTAACCCAAAATATCATAAGACTTACTCATGTGTATAAGTTTGTGGTTAGTGATTTTTCTAATGAGTTTTCAAATTAAAGGTCATAGAATATCCACATAGGTCTAAGTATAGTAATTACATATAGGCATATCCTATTACGAGAGTCATTACATTTAATCATAAGTATCTTCATAACACAATATCATATACGACAGAAATAATGATATTTACTAGCACTTTCATATTATAACCTTGCAAATATGGACTCTTGAAGATAGAATAACAAAATATTATTTCATGGAAAAGAATTATTGTGTCTTTTCAATATCAACCAAAACATCAAATTATTATGTTTCCTGAGATTAAGAGAATAAAACATATCTCACTATAATAGAATAAGACTTGTTAGAGTTATTATATATTTTTGAAGTCTTCTAAGAATATGTCATTTTATAATATTGCACACAAAAATATATGACAATAAGAGAATAATAATATAAAATTTTAGATTATATAATTATGTACACATGCACTCCCACTGATATAATAGAATAAAGATTTATCAGAATCCACAAGTATTAAATACTATGATTAGACAATGGGATACTAATTTTATGTTTAGTGCAAAACTATACAGAGATGTGGTTGTATAATATGTTATCATTATAGTTTTACAAATTCTATCACATGAAAGAGTATGATGATCATATAAAAAAATTAACAATCATTTGAGTAAGATCAAATCCCAATATTGGTTTCTATATAATTGACATGTTAAATTCTCCCACTTGATAGTGAATAATAGTTGAATTATTAAAATAAGATTCTTAAAATATTTAAGCAAATACTCAATTATTTTCTCTATCACACAACGATCATGTCAAGTAAGGTCATAGTGATAGGATATGGTCATCACTTTCATAATTGAAAGAGAATTAAAATTTATTTTAATTAAAAAATATTAAAAATAAATTATTGAATTTCATTAAGTATTACATGTCTTTAAAATAATTTTTTATTTATTAAATAATAGTTTCAACAATATTAAATAAGATATATAACAATTTCCAAATATTATGTCCCCAAAAAATTCTAATACCGATATGGTACTCAAACTATAATTTACATCATCATAAATCATAAGCACATTGAACAAAAACAAATTATATTAATAATAACATGCTGATAAGGTATATCTATTATCAATATAGTATTTACATTATTTAAAACAAATTTAATTATTTTATTAAAAAATTTGGATAAATGTACCCACAATAAATGACTTACAATCACACAAATTAATAATGCTTATATTTTATTCAAAATAAAAAAAAATTATATAATTTTATCCACGATATGTTAGATTACAATTAAACAAATTAGTTGTGATTACTTGATTTTTTTTTAATAAAACTCATTAAATAATATGATTTCTAATATACTCATAAAATTAGATTCTTATTTATTTTTGTGAGTATATAGCAAGAAATCAATTTATGACAATAAATAAGGAGTTTTTAATTCATAATATTCTGAAAAATTCATAATTTTATATAAATGCACATTTTATATGTTTTCAAAGGAATAGATAATATTTTAAAAAAAAATCTATTCCTAAATGGAGTTATATAATAATTCACAAGAGATTCAAGAATAACTTATGATTAAAGTGTGGCATTCATCTTTATAAATTGAGTCTCTGAACTTAATGACTTGTAGAGTATTGCATTGTTATCTCAAAAACTCATAAATCAAAGATAAATGATTATATCAAAATATAAAATTTTATTAATAAATCTATATGATTTACATAAATAATATAATAAAAGAATAATAGTATTAATTGTCTTAAATCATTCTCAATAAATTTATATTATTAATAATTAATAATTAAGAATATAATTACCAGTATATTAATAAAGAATTTATTATCATTCAAACATTTACCAAATATATTTATGAAATAGAATTTTATGTTCAAATATTTGAGAATATGCCATTTGAATTAGTAGAAAATTTTCGGATTAAATGACATCAAATATTTATATAAGAAAAGTTTTCAATTACAATATTCAAGAATTAAAATAAAATTCAACAAAATATTTTAATTGATTATATATGGACATGAAATGAGTTTAAATTTTATTTTAAAATAATAAAATAAAATACCACAAAGTGTTTAATAAAATTTGAGATTAATAAGTGAAAATAAACTATTCGTTCTTAAATAAATCTATATAGAATATATCAATATGTTTCCACTCGCTATCATGTAGTTGGAGATTAATAAGTGAAAATAAATTATTCGTTCTTAAATAAATTTTGAAGACTTCTTTCATGTTTTAACAATTAATTTGATGTTTTATATTGCATTTCTATTATTTATAAATGTATTACTTTTCAATTAAAATTAAACTATTTTCTTTTGTTATGCTAATGTTATTATCCATACTAGAGTTTTTATAATAAAAAATATCTACCATAAACAAAGTTTTATTTTATTTCAACTACTTCTATTTACCATCCGCATGATCTTCTTTAACACCCATGCATCGTGCAGGTTCTATTCTAGTTATTAATGATTCTGAGTGTTTATGTAGAGATCATTGACAACAAATTATTTTATGTCAGAAGAAAAGAGCTTTAGTTTAGTTATGGTCATTACACTATCATCTTGATGAAAATATGCAAAAGGTTTGGAGCGAGTAAGTGGTATTATTTGTAGTTCTTAAAGTTTACCTATAATTTTGAATACTTTTTATTCATTTGAATAGTTTTTATTCATGTATAATTTTTACATACATGTAGAGCTATGGAGGGATATAGTTTTGTAAACGTAATATACCTGGTAAAAATTCAATTTTTTTTTGGAAATAAAGAGAGAACTTTATTAAGCCAAAACAAACAAAAACAAGGTAACAAAGGATGCTCGTACTACCATGCAAAATAAAGGGGTTATGGTTTAAGCTGAATCTATGTACATCTCTATTTCAAAAGATAACAATCATGTACTAGCATCTAGAGCGTACTTTGGGGTCAATGAGGAGGTTTTGGAGATTTATTATGTTGTTTTCAAATCCCCTTTATTTAAGTACAACTGGATTGACAGTAACATTAGTGTAGAAACCTATGAATTGGGATTCACACAGGCAGATCTTCGAAAGGAAACTTATAAGAATGAACCATTTATCATGGCAACCCAAGCAAACTAAGTTCTTTATGTCACTGATCCTTCTAACTCTAGATGGTCAATTGTTCTTCACGAAAAATATCTTTCTAATATTACTGATGAAAATCAAGATTTTAACTATGAGCCGCATTTTTTCGCAACACTTGTACGTCAGTCATCTGAAGAAAATGATTCACATGATGTGCATGTTATTCGTCGTGAACATAACGATGGGTTATGGAAAAACTAGTAAGTAAATGTATTATAACATTTGTAATTTATAATTATTTATTGTACTTATTTTTATTCCTTTTACTAAATTTTTAATGTTGTTGTTGATTATCCTAATTGGTTTCAAATGTTGTTCAAATTATAGGTGCTTAACAACCACTGACAAATCTTAGCATAAAATTATAAGGTGTGTATCATTTTGGTTTTTCATTTGGTGTAAATAATTAATATTTGTGGGTCAATGTTTCTGTTTGAGAAATTTTCCAAATGTACAAGTTTCTATTTCAGAAATATATAAAAATATGATTATATATTTTGTGATATGGTTCTGTAATACAAATACAAACGAAACTATAAAAAATATAATTTTATTCGCTCGGCTTTTACTTATAATCGAGGTAAAAATATTGCTCTATTACCGAGATTTAATATTGAGCGTGTCATCTAGTTCTGAAAATAATAAAAAGGCAGATGATGGGGATAAAACTCATGGGTAGATAACTTTACTCTTGAGGGGTAAAGTGGTCACTTTTCATGATGCCCTCCGTTATCTCGCTTTCGTAGTTGAGGTTAAATGCATTTTGCATTTGATGTTAATTAAGTTTTTTATAGTAGTGAAACAACGCATAATGTGCAAGAATAAAAGTTACGTAAAATCTTTTCCCGTTAATTAATCAGAAAATATATACAGGTTATAGAAACTACAAGCTATGTCCAATTAAATTGAAATTTTACTGGGAGGCTCAAGGCGTTTGGTCAAAATCGATTTACTAATTTTTCGTAGAGTCATTAACCTTACGTCTCTCTTTACATGAATTCAACATAATATCTCTATGAACACAATAAAAAATCTTCAAAATTTTCCAATATTTCCAAAATGATTTAAGTTTGAGAAGGATTTAAATAAAAAGTCACATAGACACACAAGCAATAAAGTTGGAAAAACAAACGAACAAAACTAACTAGGATCAATAATCCAAAGGAGAAGGTTGGTGGTAGATTTGCCCATAAGAGATGAACCAAACATACATTTTTTGCATCATCATCTGCTACTGGTAGGTTAATTCATAATGTCGCATCAATAAGGCAGTCTGTCTCTCTTATTCGTCCATGCTTATTGCCAATCTGGCCTCAAATATTGCCTTCCATTCCTTATCGGCATCTAATGACACATATCATTTCGTAAGAGGAGGTGGTGGTGAGGTTTGTCTCATTATCACTGAATTCAACATGGGTGACATACGATTCACTCTCCCCGTATCTCTGGGTTTTTATCTTTTGGATTGTGAGGATGCATAGTTTAGGAAGTATTACATTGTTCTAGAGTTTTTAAAAATCATTAGGAAGTATTTGTTGTCCCTTCTTGAAATTAAGTTCATAGTGAGATACACCTCCAAATCTAGTATGGTATTTCCAAGAACGGTGTGTAGGTTTGCTAACATTCTCTCATATCCAATAAATTTAGATAAATTTGAAATCTCATCTCGAATAACTATTTCCCCTCTCTTGGCCTTAGCAACTCTTTGGAAGAAACCCAAAGAAATCGACTAGCTTAACAATATATATGCTATGCTCTTCATTGAACATCCGAAAACTTAACACTCCATAGCGTCTTCTTAGAATAACACCTAATCCAATTTGAGAGAAATGAGGAATTCTATAGTAGGTATGGCGTACGTGAGATTTTTAAGAGACAGAAAGTGGTTCCACCCAATTCACTCAAACATTCATTATACATTAACTAACAACCTAATATTTCTAAAGTAAACTCATCAAAATATACCTTGTGGCCATTATCCTCTAACAAACTAGAGCACAGTAGCATGCTTGTTGATTTGAATCTCATAATTCAATACCATAGGGGTTTTCACACTACTACAGAAAAGACGTTTAATAACGGTTGAGAAAGATATATAACCATGCAGGACCAGACGTTGTTATGTAGAGTGTGGTTGTATATATGATACTTACAATCATGGCTCTGTAATCGTTGTAATAAACTAGAAAGCGCGCGCCCTATCACAACGGTTTATCCAAAAAACTGTTGTGATAAAGTGAAGGTCCTAGGTTTGATTCCCAGCTGCGCAGTTTTTTTTTTCAATTTTTTTCTGGACAGCGCGAGAGTTATTATAACGGTTATGATAAATAACCGTTGTTAAATTTTTCGCAGAATTTACAATTATATCCTGCTTTTATAATTTATACTAATTTTTAACCTATATTATTGTTCACCATATCACAGCAGAAAATACAGCACATATTTGTGATGAAGTTTTATTAATATTAATTGTATCATATTCATGATACACCATAACATCATCACATGAATCTTATGTAACCAATACATCAACCATTACACCATCAGTAAACATACAAACCTAATCAACTATAACCTAATTCGTCATTACAAAAATTGCAATGAACACTAAAAATAAAAAGATCCAGGTAATCTTCAACTGTTTCTTCAGGATCTTCACCTTCAACATCAATTCGTCGTCCTTGGCTTTGTAGGTGTTAACCATTTCCTTCTCCTCATTCAAGTTCTTTACTAGTGAATAAATTATTTGTTTTTCTCTAGGATCCATCTCGTCATCCAACAAAGCAAAGTGAGAGCATTGTTTGTATCTTTGAATCTTATGCATCCCACAACCATAGAAACGGCGGCCTGGGTTCTAGTCGGTCCATGCCGTCATGAATGGAGCATTGAGGCCACACTTGCATACGTACCTTGAACGATTTGAGGACCTGCTCCCATGGCTGCAAACTGACTGTTGAAACATTTTAGTGGAAGGATTTGATGGAAACTTTATGGAAAAGAAGACGTAAAACAATTCAAAAGGATTTGATGGAAACTTTAATCTGTTGTCTTGTTAATTTCCTATTTCATCTAGTTCATGAAGCTATGAAAAAAAAGTACAAGGTGAATGAAGTTAACACAATGGCTTCATACTTCTTGTATTTTCCTTCATAGCTACACAAACCATATGTAACATAGCGAAAGTATACGCTTTGTTAAGGTGTTGATGATGAATCTGGAAAAAATGAGAACATTCACGAAAAAAAATTAGAACCCATTTTTAACAAGACAAGTAAACGAAATTGAAGCATAAGTGTAATGAACGAACCTCAAGTTAGCGATTAGTGAAGACGAATCTGAAGACGTATCTGAAGGTTGAAGTATGTTTAGAGTTATGTTATGAGAGGGAAGAGTAAAATATGTTAGGGTTTTCTTCTGAGAGAAACGGCTGCTATGTACTGAACGATAGATACTTTCGCTTATATACTAAAAAATATCACTTTTCATCATGGTTAGAAATTAAAACCATCATGCAATTTTCAAATTTTACAACGGTTGTTTAGTAACACCGTGGTTAAATATCTTGGTTAAATAATTTTCTGTTTTCTATTTTCTTAAAAGTCCTATAATAACGGTTGGTTTATTAACCGTTGTAAAATCGTAAAATCATTTACAATTTATTTTTAAATAATGGACTTAAGTGACACACGCTTAATGTAGTCTAAAAAATTGAAAACGTGTATTTGCTAGGGATCGAAGCTTGCTACAAATCATATATTACTACGATGTTATAAGACAACCTTAGTAATAAATTCGGTTACTCACTGATGCGTGAACATTATAACCTATTACAACGGTGTAAATGAATCTATTGTAAACCTGGCATTGTTGCTTGCGTGTTTTGTAGTAGTGTCAACCCCGGAGGTTCTAGTTCTCCTTCTTGTCAATGTAGCTTGGGATGTCTCTGGATCCATTCCAATTTTTTTCTTTGGTACCATTGTTCTTTATAGGAATGCAAATGAGAGTGTTTGGGAGGGGGAGTTTGGTGATGTAATGCTATGGGTATTTTAAAGATTTTTAGGGGTTGTAGTTAGAATGAATGTTGAAAAGGGTTAGTTAAGGTTGTTTAGTGATGCTATTGTGAAGCTTTTGAAGGTTTGGCAATAGAGGGTTAATAGAGAGGTGAAGTTTTATAGTAAGAGAACAAGGAAGATGATAAGATTTTTGGAAGATGTATCGAGTTTAGTGAAGTAGTGTGATTTTGCAAATGAAAGAGAATATGAGTTTATGGTGATGGAATTCATGTGGATAGGGGTTGAATATGGGTGTTGGGTGGGACCCATTATGAATACATCTTGTATCAAATATAATTTTGATTAAGAAAAAGGTTATCAAAGAAGAAAGGTGACCAAATAGTGTCATACATTCCATAAATGAAGATGATCAAGATTGAATGAACATTATAATTCAAGTGACGTTTAAGACATGAAAGAAAAACAAAGGTACATGTTGCAATCCATGTTATAATACTTTAAATTTCTCCTAAACTTCATCTCTCACTTCATCTAAACCCTTCTTGCATCATCATTCATAATAATTATTGAATCCATGCATTAAAAAGCCATTTTAAGCCAAAAGAGAAAGTGGTACTTGCCTACCAACAAGTTGTATTTAACTACCACGTCGAAAAAATTTGCATTTTTTCAGTTCTGAAAGTGGTGGTAATCGACTAACATATATTGATATTCAACTAACAATGTTTAAAATTTGAAAAATTGAACGTTGGAACAAGTCGTATTCAACTACCACACATTGGTATTCGACTACCTGACTAAAGCAATGCATATTTTCAATATCAGAATGTTTGTCACTCATTGCAATGCTTCATGTTTTGATTTTAACTGATGCATCATTACAAAGGTTTTTTTTAGGATGTATGTAAGTGTTTATGCATCATTACAAAGTGGAAATCTCTTACTATTTTTGAGGTTGCTTCTCGTACTTACATTTGGAATACGAGTAAGCGTTAGGTAACTTGTTCGTAAATTCGAGTAAAAAGGCTTGTTAGGAGAAAGAGCAACGTCAAAAAACCACTATGTTTCACCAGTGGGCACTTTGATTTTTTGAAAAATTAGAATGCAATTGTTTCTAGAATCACAAGGGAAGAAGTATGGAAATCAGGAAAAAATGGTAAATAAATTCCAATGTTAGTTGTTAATGGAGTACGTCAAACAAAACCTAAAGAGTCATGGGATGATGATGATAACAAGAAAATTATTCATGATAAGAAAGCCTAAAATATATTAGAATCTTCGTTATGAATGGGTGAATTATGTAGGGTATCTAATTACCAACCCTATGAAGAAATATGGGAAACATTGCAAGCCACACATGAAGGCACGAAAAAAGTAAAATGATCCAAAATAAACTCTCTCTCTCTCTCTCTCTCTCTCTCTCTCTCTCAATAACATGAGATGTTTATAATGCAACTAGGAGAAAAAATTTGATTTGCAAATGAGGCTTGGAAAAATTTTCAGCAATGATGAATTAAATATACATGTACTTTTATCATTAAAAAGAGCACGAAAACCAAAAGTAACCGTTATTTATGAAAAGAAGAGACAATGCCAGATGAAATCGAAGGTATTTTTTGAAAAATTATAAGAGCATGAAGTTGAACTTGGTAGATTAGAACAACATGAAGAACATGAAAATAAACATAATAGTACCTCTTTAAAAGGGGAATCAAAAGTAAGCAAACACGATGGTGATTCATATGAAAATGAAACTATAAATCTGTTTGTCTAAAGGTTTGGTAAATTTCTAAAGAGAGTTAGAACGACGACATTTGGTCAAGGAAAGAAATATTAAAAGAGGAAGGAAAGCTTTACTTCAAATCAGAATTTTACTTGCTTTGAAATTGGGAAACATGGACATATCAAGGCCGATTGCTCGTCTCTCTAAAATAAGAGAATGGGCTAAAAGGAAAGAAGGACATGGGATCAAAGAAAGCCTACATTGCATGGGAAGATAATGAAGTGAGTTCTTCCTTAGATTCAGATAATGAAGAAAAAGAAAATCTCTCCTTGATGGCCTTACTACATTCCGACAACGAAGATAAAGAGGTAAGTGATTTTGAAACTAATAATTAATCGTCATATGATGAACTACAAAATACTTTTCTTAAGTTACATGTTGAATGTTTTACACTCTGTAGAACATATACAAAACCAAACAAAATAATTTCATGTCTAGAAAGTAAGACTAATACCATGGAAGTGGAATTAGACAAAGTTAAAGATCCAACATGTACTAAATGTAATTCTCTTGAATTAAAAAATAGTGAATTGAATCAATTGAATACAAAATGAAACATGGTGTGTTGGGTGTGACCCACTATGAATACATCTTGTAACAAGAATATTTTTGATGAAAACAAAGTTTATCAAAGAGGAAAAAGGACCAAATAGTGTCATACACATCATAAATGAAGATGATAAAGCTACCTTTGCATTATTTTACACCATTAATATATTTAAGTGTATTCTCACCCTTTCTTGTTTGTTTTGTGTTGCTCTATACATTGTCGTACAGATACTCAGTAGGAGTAAGTGCTATTGGGAGTTCGAAGATGACATTGGATCTTTTCTTTGTTTATTTTATCATTTATTGCTATTTAGTTGGTTTATATGCTCTGATCTGTAACACCGGGAACATGCATGTTATTTGTTTTGAGTAAATCATGGGATTATGATATTTTGATTAAGTATTTTATATTTAAAGACGTAATTGAAGTTATGTTATTTATTTGAGTTCTGTTGTGAGTTTTGAAAATATTTTGAGTATGTGCATGCTGTGTTTGAGTAGCATCCTAAAATATGGAATTTATCCTTGCAATTATGAGTCAGAGTTTTAGGGTGTTACATAATTAACCACCCAAATCCAAATCAGTTGGGCATGCTTGAGGAATTAATTATAGATGGTACAAACACAGGAGATAGTTGTTCAACCTCGGTTCACAATATTAAGAGTGCACCACCTCAACTAGAAAACATTCAGAGACTATCTAGTATGATAGACGAGATTCAAGATTTTTCCACGTTTGAATCAAATAATGATCCAGAAATACATTGTGTACTTCATAAGAGTTGTCATGTGAAATTTCTTAAGGGAGATGATTGACTAGACGTACCCATAATACAATTGTGGTCCTCGTAAGTATAATTCTTACAATGATTTCAATTTATATTCATTGTTCTCATACTTTAACATACAGTTTGGACATTTGTGTAGCGAGCGATTTTGGACGCGGTTCTTAAGCGCTGGTCGCTCTCTGCGGTTGAGTTTACTACAGGTCGATTCATTTTTATCCTATTAAAGCTGATGAAGGAAGGGAAATAGATGTCTCCAATTAACCCTGCTTTGCATACTGAGTTTAAACAGCGGTCTGTTAGGTTACGAATGCTATCAATGTGGGGGGACCTTTGTACTGGTTATTTGTATTTTCGCCAATACGGTTTTCTTTTCTCTTTCTAGGACTTTATAGCGGGGAACAAGTATTTAGGATGTTAGGACTGATGCTTTTGATAGATACATGAGAGTATGGGATTTTGGGTTTTTGTTTAGTGTGCTCGCTAAGATTGTTTCTTTCAATCTTATGCCTACGAATTCCCGTTTACCGAAACAGGGATAAGGCATCTTTAGCTTGAGAGCTCTAGTTTGTACCCAATGGAGGTAAGG